>CM034242.1:40403122-41726474 GCA_019916065.1 Vitellaria paradoxa | reverse complement strand
ATGCATGAAGCTAAAAAGGAATGGTCTAATTTCGTGCAATACAATGAAAACACCGCTCCCACTAAGTGTCCACGAATCCAATTATTCAAATTGTTTGAATTCAAATCTTAAAAAAAAAAAAATTGATTTCTAGTGTTAATAAAGTTGATTTTTATGACCTATTTAAAATCTAACTTGAACTTAAGCGTAAAAATATCTAGTCCAAAACTTGTGTATTCTCATGAAGGACTTTAAAACGAGTTGTGCCAATGAAAAATGAGCTACGCGTTTATGGAATCTTTTTTGGCATATTAGTGTCCCCGATTAAAAGTTGAGAGACTAGAAACGACGCATAATTTAAAACGCATTATGATGGGGAGAGAGGAACCGAGGTATTATAGTTCTCGACTCATTTCTAATATGGGATCATTTTTGATATCATCCGATATCGATATTGATTAGCAGCGGCAGATCATAGTGATTAAGCCAAACCAAAGCGTCTTCTTTAAGAAACAAGTTGGGATTTATAGCCCCGAAAGGGGTAGTTGAGTTGATTCGGATGGCGGGCTGAAGGGCCTGAGACCAATAGGTCTCAGGTTCGACTCCTCTTGGGGGCAGTCCTTCCTCTAATTGTGGAGGGCCATCTAACAGCCTTCTCGGCTTAACCGATTAGCTAGGGCTTGCCTAGGCTGGTTTACCTCCTCGTGGTTCTTTGTCGGTTAGGGCCACGGGGCAGGCTCCACCCAGTGCGCACCCATGGGTAGCAGCTGCGGGTTTCTTCCTGACCCCAGAAGTTTGGATTTATAAATTTAAAAAAAAAAAAGTTAACTCACCGAAAGCGAGCACCAAGATTAGGACAACTGATGAGCCAAATTAAATCAAGCGCCACTGCCTATTTGCCTCTGGTCTCAGGACTATGTAACGCGACTTTATGCAATGACAAGGTTGCTTCGTTGTGCCCCGAAAGGGGTAGTCGAGTTGGTTTGGATGGCGGGCTGAAGGGTCTAGGACCAATAGGTCCTGGGTTCGACTTCTCTTGGGAGTAGTCATTCCTCTAATTGTGGAGGGCCATCTAACAGCCTTCTCGGCTGAGCTGGTCAGTCAAGACTTGCTTAGGCTGGTTTACCTCCTCGTGGTTCTTTGCCAGTTAGGGTTACGGGGCGGGTTGCGCTCAGTACACACCCATGGGTAGTGGCTGCGAATTTCTTCCCGACCCCAGAAAGTTGCTTCGTTGGGACGTGTATTGGGTTTTCCAAACAAGGAAGAAGCTAATTCCAAATAAGGAAGAAGCTAAGTAAATAAACGTTTAATTATTAGTTCATACTTATTGCCATTCTAGAAATGTCAATAAAATAAATTAAACATAAAATTCTTTTGATTTTATTTTAATGAAACGGATATACAATATTAATAAATAGGATCAAATCAAAGTTAGGAATTTGTTCTTTTTTTTAACAAATGTAATTAACATGACTAAAAACTATAATTTGTAATAAAATTATCAAATTTTGATAAAAAAATTATATGAGACGGAAAAAGAAATAAAAATATAAAAACTTTTTAGTACTATATATATTCAAGTTTCATACGCAGCTAGCTCCGAAGAAAGCAAACTCAAAATCATTTCATGTTTCTCTCTCTCTCTCTGTCTCTCTCTCACTCTCTCTCTCAACTTGGTGCAAGCCAACAAAAACTGGACTCCAATTTGGCGTCCACATGCATCGGAGTATGTCCCACCCACTCGAAAAAGGCTCTCTTTTAACTCAAGAACTGTTAAAAGAAGCTCTTCCCACGACAATCACACGGAGTCATACGCACGTATCAGATTATTGTTGGTTGGTGGCTTACCCTGTGATCACACAATGTAAAAATGCTTATGCCCAAAAATACATATATACCCAATACACAATTATTAATAGAAAATTTTAAAGCATTGAAATGGTGGTTCTCACCTTTTTGCACATGCTATGAATGTATAATTTTCAAGACTATAAGATGATTCATGTGATTAGAGTTCATCTATTTATAGAGTTGAGTGTGGGTTTGAGTTTTATGAAAAGGGATAGGACTTTGAGTAAGAAAATGTAATGTAATATGTTTTGAATGTTCTTAATATATATATATATATATATATAATTTTACTGCTGAGGAAAAATGGAGTCCCACATTTACAAGTAAATTGTCTTACATTGGTTGGTAAAAAAAAAAAAAAAATCACATTAATTTGTAAAGATAAAAACTGACATGTAAATTTTACCCCTAACTTTTTTTGCATGAAAATGATGCTACATGTCTAACTCAATAGGTTAGTCGAGGGAGAATCTAGATCAAGCCATCAAATTTTGATATTTATATTTATGTAACCAATGGAGTTCACACATGAAAACAAGCATTCCCCTCCCCAATCACCATGTAATGCTCTTAAAAATTGATTGATTTACTCAAAATTAAGGTTGCAAATCAATCAGCCTAATAGTATTAGGGTGTTTAAATTTATTTCTTGAAATTTTTGACAGCCCAAAATTTTGCATTTAAATTTGCTTATTAAAATTTTGACGAGTTTGTGTTAAATTTTTATCGAGCTCAAAATTTTATATTCAGTTTAGATTATTAATCCTAAAAAATACTTGAGCACGACGAGTTTTTGTCGAATCTACTTGTAAACTTTAGGTGCATCTATTTATGAGCTTTCTAATGATGCTGATTACGAGTTTTTGACGGACAATTTTAATAAACAAGTAATCTAGATTTTCTAAAATTTTGACGAGTTTGTGTTAAATTTTTATCGAGCTCAAAATTTTATATTCAGTTTAGATTATTAGTCCTAAAAAAATACTTGAGCACGACGAGTTTTTGTCGAATCTACTTGTAAACTTTAGGTGCATCTATTTATGAGCTTTCTAATGGTACTGATTACGAGCTTATTGACGGACAATTTTAATAAACAAGTAATCTAGATTTTTTAACTTGATAATCAAAATTTTAAATTAATATATTTAATTTTTAACTTTTTTTTCTTCATGAATAATAGATGAGAGTTTTCATAAATAAAATAAATTTATCTACGTACGTTTGAATAAAACTATTTATTAGTTGTCAACGAGTTTTGCTCACGAATACCAATTTCGTTTCTTAATTTTTATTAATAACATCTATAAATATAAAATATAATATGAAGAAAATAGAGAAAATTTTATCTTATTTTTTTATTATTTTTTTAAAAAAGAGGAGAAATAATTTTACAGGAAAAACGCTACATGTGCTTTTGTCAGATTGTATACATATATATATACACATACACAAACGCACAAATCGAAAGAGGGAGGAAGTGTGGCAGGACGACTTACATGGGAACAGGTGTCCGCAATGTGGAGTGTTACGGTGATGTCCGTTTTCACTATTTCCATTTTTGCGCAGAGAAATTAATATTTCCAGCACAAAAGAAAGTAGAATTTCATCAGTGGGTGATTCTCTCAAATCAAATCTCAAAGGTAAATTATTTATTTTTTTTTAATTTGTACAGCATACATTAACATCTCAATATGTGTGGTAAAAATTACGAATTCACGTACAAAAAAATAATTCGAATCTACATTAAAAATTAAATACAACCCATTTAATTAAAAAATTCGTCTTATCAAATTTACTGTACTTTGCACCCGAACTTCTTCTGACGTGAGGATACATATATATATATATATATATACAACACATATTGGGTTTGTTTAATACGTGCCAAATGTGATAAATCATTAATATTTTTTTGTTTTTGATAGATTTAACTAATTTTTAATGTAATTTTGCCTCCCCCATATATTTGTGGTAATTTTGGGTAAATCTTTCAAACAGCACAACATTACTTTACTCACTCCCTGCATATTTCCACTGAAGTCAGTAGCTTTCTCATAATATTAATTGCATCAGCCCCCACAGTCTTCGCAGTCTCTCCCGAGTCTTTATAACGAAAGCACCAGGAACCAACCAAAACAGATTGTCTATTTCTTTGTCTCTCTCTCTCTCTGCTACTCTGATGCTCTGTTTTTAGCTCTGTGGGAGGACTTTTAGTAAGAGGGCTTGTCCTCCATTGAACCTCCTCTGCTTTTCCTCTATACTTCTAGAGAGAGAAAAGGGGTTTTAGAGAGAGGGATATAGAGAGAGAGGAGTAAAAAGAAATGTATGCCGAGAGTGGGTTAGTGTTGCCTTACTTCCAGAACTTCTCTCAAGAAGTACATGAACTTGAAGAGTTCTGTTGTCCTTACAAATCGAATGTTCCAATGGTGAGAGGCTTTTTTTTTTTTTTTTTTTTTTTCCTCTCGAGATTTTCAAACTGTCTACTTTCTCTCTGTTTCTGTTGAATTGATTGACTGACATTTGTTTGATGAGCTTGAGTGCAGAGTTTTGAGCTTTTTGTTTTGATTATAATTCCTTCTAGAGCTAGGGTTTCTGATTTTCTCTCGCTGCCGAAGTTTTGGTCTTCGTTTTCTGGCGTGCTTTAGTGGAGTCCGAATTGAATTTTGATGATCGAAGTTCAGTTCTTTGGAGGTATTTGAATAAGTTTTGGGTATTTGTTTGGTTACTGATAGAAATCAGGCATATAGAAGGAAAAATAAAAATTTGAATTCAATTTATCGTCCCTTGCTAGTTTCCAGACAATACAGGGAAAACTCTCTGATATTTTCCCCCTTTTCTTTCGACAAAAATGGAGCGTTGGAAGAAACTGTCGGCTTGATTGGCATCAGCAGTGACTAGAAAGATATGCCTTAAAACTCTAACGTGTGCTTTTTCTTTTTTACCCCACTTTCAGCAGTTTCTTGACAACCAAACAGAGCAAAGATGGAAACATGACCCTCATCTCATATTGTTATATACACCAGATCTGGAAATATGAAGATATGAGAACGGAAAATCATAAATCATATAAAAGTCATCAGCTCCGTGTTTGATTCTCTTTTTCCAGTTTTATTTAATGGTAAAGGCATATATAGCTACCGAATTTTTTTTTCCATCTCAGCTCTGATTCTCACTTTCCAATTTCTGATGTCAACTTCTGTATGGGGTCACTTTCCACCGCACTAATTAAAGAAGAAAAAAAAGTTAAAGAAAAAGCAAAAGCTAATTTAGTCTTTTATGTTGTTTTTGTGCGCTTGTGTTTTTGGTGGGAAACTAATTTTAGAAAGAGCAGAATGCCCTTCTTGGAACTTGCCTTTGATTTCTGTCTCTGCTGACTGTGGATGATTGGTATAAGCGAGTAAGGGTTTACATTTGGAGGGGGGATCCTGAAGTTGAAATTCAACTTTAGGAGTGGAATTTGTATTTTTAACCTTTAGGTTTTCATGGAAGTTTATCCAATAGATGAAAATATTTTAACCTTGACTGTCGGGTGAATTTTCATAAGAATCCAAAGGTTAAAAATACAACTTCAACTCCTAAAGTTGTATTTCAGCTTCAGGAACCCTGAATCAGTTTTGTGTGTTTGTGTGTGTTTTTATTTTTATTTTTTTGACTAGTAATATTTGGTTGGAGGGTATTGAATAGTCTTTCTATAGTGATCAAATTCTAAGGCTATGAACTTTCAGTATTTAGAAGTTTTCCCAAGAGCTGTAGTTTGATTTGTGGATTATTGGACAGATTTTCTTCTGTTTGAATTTGCATCACCAGTTTAGTGGCCAAATTAGGACTACAAATTTTTTTAGCTCTTTCAATGGTTCATCTACTTTTTGCCAAAATTTTTGCTTGCTTAATAAGTAATTATTCCTGATTTTGCCATAAATATTAGGTTAAATTTTTAGGATTGTGGCTCGTATTTTCTACACAGTTAAACCCTGGTCCAGGAGAATTCCTGTGGTTGCTCTCCATAAGCTGAAATCTCAAATACCACGCTTTTGCAATATACCATCTTTTGTCCTCCACTCTACCAGAATGTATCGATTCATTTCAATAAATATTTGAGGAATATGAGTTTGCTATGAATCATTTTTCTGTCTCTCACTACACCATTAATTCATTAACTTCTCTCTCTCTCTCTCTTTCTCTCTCTCTCTGTAATTGAGGAATATGAGTTTGCTGTGAATCATTTTTCTGTCTCTTACTACACCATAAATTCATTAACTCCTCTCTCTCTCTCTCTCTCTCTCTCTCTCTCTCTCTTTCTGTCTCTCTCTCTCTCTGTATTTTATTTATTTATTTTTATTTTTTTACCATTGATCCTAACCTCAAGGAATGTTCTGGTTTGGAAGTTCTGAAATTTCCATATCTTTGTCCCCATAAATTTCTGAATTTGGCTAATTTTACATGATTTGGTTTGATATTTGACATGCTATCCTGCTACAAGTTTAGAATGCATAGTTGTGTCGGTTCAATACTAGGAAAAAGTTTCTCCAGTTGCATGGGGTAAGATTGTCTGCATTGCTCCTTGCCAAACCCAGCGTAGGCAGGAGCCTCATGCAAGTGTGGTCTCAACCAGCGAGGATTCAAAAGTTACCCTTTTCAACTGAGATGTCATTCAGAATGGTTACACCCTCTTTCACGATTGTCCCGTTTCAATAGAACATGAATGAAACCTTGCAATAGATCTCTATTACAAATGCAAATGAGTCAGATTTGCCAAAAACGTGTTTGCTACAGTTTTAACGAAACAGTTCTTTAAATTCTGTTACAATCTCATTGATGCATGTTTCTTGCAAATAGAAAGAGAATCAAGATGCTGTCGTTGCTGCCTAAAATTTGTGTACAACGGGGATGATTTGATAATTTTGTTAATTTGATTCTATGCTAGTTTTCGAAGCTGTGGACAAGTTGTTGAAGAAAGTTTTCACTATGACGATTTAAAGAAGTTCTGCTTGATTTTCTTTTCCTTTTTTTTTTTAAATTTAAATTCATTAAATTTTGACTACCATGTAGTTGTTGACATGAAAAATCACCATGTTTGAACACATGGCAGTTATCTATTTATATTGCTTAAGAGTGGCACTTATTCACAATCTCATAGGTAACAGCTTTGACTTATTGACATCATTATGATCTGAGTTGTGTCAACTATGTGCTATTAGCCTCTTATTGAAATCATTTCTTTCACTTTCAAATTCCAGTGATATTTTAGCTACCCACACAAAAATAAAAACAGTGTTCTATAATAGATTTGTTTGTTATGTAGGGACTAGTGAGAAATTGTGGTGCTGCGTAGAATTCAAACAAAAATTGAATTATTTTCATATATAAATTTTCATGTATAAACTAATAATCTTTTGTTAACTTCTGAGTTGTGTGATAGGCTGTAAAATGTCTTGAATAGTTCCAACCTGTTCTGCTTAACAAACACAGTTAGTCGGAAATCTGTAGCACTTACCAGCTTTTACCTATCAATAATTAATCATGCTAGTTTTAAACTCTTGTCCGTCATGGTCTTATTGTAAGCTTTGTTCATAACCCAAATGGTCCTGATCTTCTAAACAACCATCTGAAACCTCGTTATAATTTAGTATGACCCTCCTGTAGGCAATTCTGAAATTTCAAGTTTTTAACCACATCGACTTGGAATGGAAATTGGATACTCAATGTAATTCATGGTGCACCGTTTCTTAAAATGGGGCATAGAGAATGATTAATATTTGCTTAAGTGGTTGGTTGATTTTATGGCTCCTGAGTCCCAGTTTTTTGCAGTATATTTGCTTATCATGGCTGTGCATTCAACAATGAGTTTTTCTATTCTGTTGGGATTTATTATGTGTTAATACCTCTTAATTTTCAAAAAAGAAAAGTTTTAAAATCTACTGGTTATTTATTATTATTATTATATATTTTTTTGTTTTTCTCCAATACAGGGCAACCTGGTTCAGACCTCCATTATCTGAGTATGATTTGGGGGGAGAGGGGATCTATTCAAAGCTCCAGAACCAATTATTGAAGAACCAGCTGTGGACCTCAATCCCATGATGGCTGCCATTTCAATGATCTCTTGTGGGGAAGATGTCATTTCCACCCAACCACTCAAGGTTGCGGACATTGAATCAATTCAAAGTGAGCAACTATTGAGTGAGTTTTTTTATGAATGCAAGAAGGATCTCTTGGCAAAAGAACCTATTGAAACATCACTTTCTGATGTATTGGATATCGAGATCCCTTATCTCAGGGCAGATGAAAACCTGGTTTCAGAGGACAAAATATTTCCTCAAGGGTCTTTCCAGAAGAGTATTAGCTCTGGATGTTTAAGCTCATTGGAGAATTTGGAGTGGATACATGGTGCTCCAATGAGGCCAAATTTTCTTGATTTCCCTGGAATGGACCTTGATGCCGTTTATGGGATGCGAAGGGCATACAGTGAAGGCGACATAAAGGTCAAGTAATTTCTCTCCTGTTGCTTCTCATCTCTGTCCATTCATTCGTATCATTACTCTTAATTCATTTTTAATTGGAGCATGTTTAATGGTGTACTGAGAAATTCTAGCATCCCTGAAATGTTGTCACGGAGTTTAGGCTACAATGAGAGACTTCATATTGTCGGTATGAACCTCATACTGGATGTATATCTAACATGTGTCCATTGTTAAGGGGCTAATCCTAGATATTTAGGAAGAACACATTACATATAATATTGAACCTATGGACTTGTTAGAGGGAGATGATTTCATCTGGAAAACCAGATAACGCTTTCCTCTCCATTTTCAGTTCTCTTTTCCTCTCTGCATCTGGTCTACCCAACCAGGTCCTTGAAAATTTATATATGAATTCCCTCAGCATTTATTGGTTTTGTGAGAAGTCTACAAACTGAGAAATGTTTAGATGTTTATGGCCATTTCAACAGGATGGGGCTGGGTTATTGATACTATGTTTTTATGACAGACCCTTGGTAGTAGCAGTGTGAGCCTCATCCATTCTCCCCTTGGTCTGCCACAATTTATCAGCAATTGTGTCACAGAAGACCGCAGGCAAAAGCTTTCCAGGTACAGGAACAAGAGGACAAAGAGGAATTTTGGCAGGAAAATTAAGGTAACTTATAACTAAGGGTTTTTCTTTCACATTTTTTTTTAAAATTATTATCACATCTATAGCTGGGCTATGTCCCACCAACAATTGTATCATTCTTAATGGGAAACTTGGTTGGTACCTTGTTCCCTCGTTGTTATCCTCGCACCGGCAATATCTCAGATTTTCCAAATTTTATTTTTAATATTATTACATTCTCCCACTTTAACAGCCATAAACTATGCCATTGAGCCTTCTTTGACTTCCAATAGGACCTTTATTTTACCTCCTTGAAATGCTACAAAGGCTTCTAGCAGTAGAACTTTTATTTATCATATAAGCATATTGACACCTGTAGGGTATGCTTGGATTAAGGATTTGTCAAGTGAAAATGAAAGGGATAGAGATTCAAAATTTTTCTCTTGTCTGGTTTATAATGGAAAATTGAAGTGGAAAGCCACAAGATTTGAGAAATTAAAAATAATTAAGCTAGAAAACTAATTTATTGAAGAATGCCTTTTATTTTATTATTTTTTTTGAATCCATTTAAATGGGGACATGTATTTGGGATTTTAATTTCCTTTCTCTTTTCCCTAACTTTTTATTTTCCTTTTCCCTTCTCTTTTCTTTTCTCTCATCAAATCTTCATTCTAAAGACACCCAAAGAGTTTTATTGGAAGTCATTTATAGTTAAGAGTATTTGTCTTTTGCAAAGCCTATGTTTAATATCACATGGACCTATGTTTTCTTCATCTCTCTTTTTTTTTGGGGGGGGGGGGGATCAGGGTACCAAGCTAGAAAAATTAGTAATTTAATGAATTCCCAGCCAATGTGCTCATTGTGGCCATTGCTTCCAGTATGCTTGCAGGAAAGCACTGGCTGATAGTCAGCCGAGGGTTCGTGGAAGGTTTGCAAAGACAGATGAATCCGACAGTTTGAAGAGGCAATAACTGTCCAATCTAGGAGTAATTAAGAAGAAATGTAAGAAAGGAGTTAAAGAACCAAACGAGTAATGAATGAGATTACCAGTAATATAACCATGGCATAAGATCAGCAGAAGCACAAAAACAAGTTATGCCTAATAAGACAGACCCTTACACCCTGAGACTCGTTGATAAGAATGTTAATGTAATCTCTGATCTCTTTATATGTCCTGTGTAATAATCTCTGTAGATGAAAATGTTCACTTAGGGTTGTATTTGTATAGTGTCTGTGGGATAAAAAGAAATCCAAAGTTGTTTTTTCGAATGTGTATGTGTTGAAATGCTACTAGCTAGCACATCATGAAATATTTACTGCCTGATTTCATGGGTTGAGTTGAAAGCAAGGCGAAGTTGAGTGCTTGCCCAACTCCTCTTGGGCTTAAACACACGCATGATTCATTTTCCTTGCTTTGGTTTTATTTGGGGCTGATTGTTCAATAGGACTGAGTTAAGTTAGGTAGATATAAATTACCCCCCCCTTCAAAAAAAAAAAAAAAAAAAAAGGAAGTTAGGTAGATATATTGTTAGGCTATTGTTAGGCTTATTTTGTAAGAGTTTTAAGTTTTTGGGACAATTGATAACTTAATATTTATTAGAGATTTGGTTTTGGTTGGATTCAAATCTAATTATTGTATTTTTTTTTCTTCATTTATTTTTGTGCACTCTATTTAATTTCGGTTAGTGTACTGTTTTGTTAAATGTGTCTATTCTTTAGTTCTAAGACATGATTGCACGTGAGAGAAGCATTAAGTTAGCTTAATATATAATTTTGGTCTCATTTCCTAAGAGTTTAAGCTTTTAAGATAATTGGTGACTTAACAAGTACGAAGTGCAATTAAACATTAGTCATCTAGCTGATTTAGCAACCAATGAATGGTTGGTTTTATGGTGAATTAATAATGATGTGGATAGGTGCATGAGGGTGAGCTATCATCAAAGTGGTGTGGTGAAATGGTTATGTCCTATATTATTTGGGTAGAGTTGAATGTGCTTGGGTGATAATATGGGTGATTCTTAAAAAATTCTTAGGTTGCTCTTAATTGAGCTCAAAATAGATAATATTGATTACGAGGTTTTAGGTCACTATAAATGTTATTATAACTAATGTTTACGGGAAAATATGGGGTCACGCAAGGTGCGTATTCAAAAGTAAGAGAAGTAACGAACTAACAATGATATGGTTACAAAAATAAAAGATGTAACGAACTAACAATGATATAGTTGGGTACATGATGATTGTTGGATGAGTTACTACTGAAACTCGAGAGTACACTTGTATTTCACATCGTTTGAGTTGAGTTAAAAAAAGTGTCATATATATACATTTTAAAGTAGTGTGAAATTGAATTTTATTAAAATTTTATGATTAAGCATATTTACGTGAAAGTAGTATCAAAATAAGTAGTTCTCAAAAATTTTTACGCTGCACCTCTCTAAGCTTCAACTAGATAATATTTTAATATAGAGATGTGAATAATTACAATTTTGGTTGAATTCAAATCTCCATGGCTGCTAGAATACAGATTCCCTCAGCTGTTGAAATAAAAGGTTTATTATTATTCTTAATAATTTTTTGCCTGAAGAAGATTCATATTTATACATCCTAATCCGTGATCCTTCAGGTTTTTCTGAGTAATTTTCGAACATAATTACACTAATAAAACGGAATGAAGGAAAAAAGGAAAGGTTCTACCAAAAAGGTGAGGTAACGAATCCAGGTTTTTTTTTTTTTTTTGGTAAGTAACGAATCCAGGTTGATATCTCCTGAAAAGAAATGCTATTTATTCGGCTAGCAATTAAGCAAAATGACAATATGCCTCAACCAATTTACAGCAGAAGCCTCAAGCGCAACAGCTGGGCTAGAAACTTACCCAAAAAATAATTTAAAAAAAAAACCAAAACTAGCTAAGAAATAAAAATTACATATTCCTTTGAAGAGAGACTACAAATTCAGTAAATGAACTGCAAGGTCAGCGCGCTCCTGTTGGAGAAACAATTGCTTTACTCTGTATGTAACCTAATTCATAAACTTCCTGCAGTTTGGCGCTTTGCACAAACAAGGGACTTTGAATTCATCACACTCATCAGGATCAAATAAGTAGTCATACCTGCCACGCCCACACCCAAAACAACAATGATTATTTATTAAAGCAAACTCACAATATATATATATATATATAGAGAGGGAGAGAGAGAGAGAGACGCACGTCAACTCATCACCAGCAGATACGTTTGTCTTGGCGATAACAATTCTACTCTCATCATGACCCACACTCATGATCCTTGCATAGCAGTTGGGCATACACTACAAAAAATAAAATAAAATGAAGAACATTCTAATAGGAAGAGAGGGCACAAATGATGATCCCCAATAATAAGATCTAAGAAACAATTACAATGGCTAAGATATATATATATATGGCAGCTAAGGTATGTTGTGACAATAAGAACTAGACAGACTGCTTTCAAATTCTAGTAATAGGGATATATAGTTCCAACTATTCTAGAACAATTTGTCAGAAAGTTGATCAAAAATGACAGGGATTCCATTTATTCAACCATTCCACTTAATTATATTTAGCTATAAAATTATGGGGAAGCAACACCATTAGCAATATCCAGGCAATTGGGCATATTACCATAGAAACCTCAATAAAAATGACTTACCGAATGGTTGATTAAGCGGGCAATGTTTCCCTTATCTGTGGCATCTACAACCACTTCTTCACTGATCTTGAACAGCTGCAAACCAAAAATTCCAGCACATTTTAAATGAGATAGAGCGGGGGTTGGCCCAATGCAAACTTCTGTTGTTTTCTGGCCCTCGTAGAAAATAAAAGCAGGAAGAAGATTTACAGAAGCAATAAACTTACATAGCAATCTTTGCCTTCCCTACGGTAGCGTGTCTCCCTCAAATCTGCAACACTACGCCTAACCTGCTCGCCGCGATATTCAAGAACCTGGGAAAAAAAAAAACATACATCCATGTTACTCTGAACATTTGTACCAAACACGATGTACTCTAGGTAAGAAAAATCCCTTGCCATAGAGTGTAGCCCACAACCTACAAACTAACCAAATCATCACAGATGGACATGTGGACACACGCGTAAAATATTTCATACAGATGAGCAGAGATACACACACGCACGCATATCCCTTAACCAGGCCCCATGTATTTGGTAAAGGCTAAATTGAGTTCAGTTGAGTATATAGATAGGCTAATACATACCATTTCTCCTTCTTGGATGTTCTGACGTGCAAAAAGGCCCCATCCATGAATTCCAGATCTCCCAAAGCAAACCCGATAGTTCTCAGTTCTCTAAACTCATAAATGAATTAAAAAAAAAAAAAAGGAGAGATAATAGTTAGCGTCTTAGCACAGATGATATCTGGTTGACCTCTCGAGCTTTATTGGTAGGCTCAGCTACCCTAATTGTCTAAAACCCCAAAATAGATTTTTTTTTTTTTGGGGGGGGGGGGGAGGGGGGGTGGGAAGAAAGAAAGAAGATGGTGATAATGAAAATTTGCCTGCAAGTGACGCAGCCGTTCCTTGAAAGTAGAAAAATCTTTGGGCTCCTCTATTTCCTGCTCAAGAGGGGGGGATGTATCACCTCTATTTGTTGAATTTGATGCCAAAATCAAACTGGATGAGAACAATAACACAAAAAAATCTTACTCTGGATACATTCAAACTTTGAATTGCACTTAAAGAATGATAGCAAGGTCCCATCACTCGATGGGCAATAGCCTGTTCTCCTGCCCTCTATCAAGCAGAAAAATAGAGGGTTAAGAGTTAATGCGCGCACAATTATTTATCCCAAAAAGAGAAAAGAAAGTGGGCACATGTAATAATAAAAGAATTCCAAATAGTTGAGCATCAAAATTCGAGCCATGGCCAGACAACTGAAATTTTTCTTTAAAGTCAAAAAAGCAATATTTAACAGCACAAAACCCCAAAAAGGGAACTTTTTTTGGGTGTAAAGATTACCATACATGCCATATTAAAATTTGAGAAAGCAAAACCTGTAGCTTCACTTTAGTATATTTGCAAATAAGAACTCAGCTAACTTGTAAGAATAGGCATTGTAGCTTGATACATCAGAACAGTTGTCATGTTGACAGCACCATAGGCTATGTGCAGAGGTATAAAGCTAGAATGGTACAATAACATCATAAGGATTCTTATCTTTTGAGGGTTGAGATTAGACCATTCCATGTAATGTACACAGTATTACAAATAATATTGCAACACTTCCTTGTGCCATGACAGCTCCAGGGGATAGCACCCCGTCAAATAGCCGGTTTAAGGTAGTCCCAGCAGCCAGCCGACTTTCCTTATCAATGTCTGCCTTCTTGTTGCCGTATGAGCATTTGAACTAACGAGTAACTGGGGCAAATCCAACTCTGAATAAGCAACTAGAGGAGAAAAGTAGGTCCTTTGCAAGGACCACAAATAGGGATTTCAATCAGTTGAACAGAAGAAGATAAATATTGAAAGATAACTAGTGCAACAACTTAGCAAAATTGAATTTTGAAGTCGTTTTGATCTTGCAATTTTGTGCATTCTCAAGGCAGATCCTTGGCAGTATCTAGCTAAGAATGGACTAGAAACTAGAAAAGAAGAGGTCAAGCATCCAATGCATCACCAGCAAAGACACTTAGAAATGGAAACAAAGTGCGGGTTGGGGGCAACACCTGGACACAACTGCATAAAGAACAGAAAACCAGGGAGAATTGACATCCATCTTTTCATAGGCTGCTTTCACGCAAATGAATCAACTGGAGAAAGGAAAGAATCCATCTGGCCAAAGCACACATACAAGTGAACTATTCAACTTGTAGGAACTAATAGGAGACAAAAGAGAAATCAGAAGGGTGAAGCAGAATCCTGTACAGTTACACCATTTGGAGCATCCTGGGCTTTCTAAAATGCACACTTGTACACAAAAGCATTCCAACCTCCAGGTGCACTGACTCTTTAGAAGTATATGACTTTCAAAGGTACCTTATTTTAGATCTTTTGAAGATACTACATCTTGCAGCAAAATTTGGTTCAGTCTCATCAATCTCTGTCATCTGAGCTTCTTGAAGTTCAA
Source organism: Vitellaria paradoxa (assembly GCA_019916065.1). NCBI lineage: Eukaryota > Viridiplantae > Streptophyta > Magnoliopsida > Ericales > Sapotaceae > Vitellaria > Vitellaria paradoxa. The sequence goes on along the minus strand of CM034242.1, from coordinate 41,711,452 downwards.
TCTGTTGGACGAGGATTAGCCTTGAAACCAGTGTGCTTTTTGTCTTGCAGTAGATTTTTGCAGAAAACACTCCTAGAGGAGTTTGTCTAATTAGAACAGTATCTGGATTTTGGAGCCCCTGCACCCAACAAATAATGATGATAAACAAATATTAAAGTAATCATGAAGACAAAACCAAAGATCCACAGATAAAAAGGTTATTCTGTAATGGGAAGGAGATGACGGTTGGGGGTTTTTTGAGGGGGATGTGAAGGGGTGAAGTCACTTGATGCAAACTTAAATTTGCATTAATTGCTTGTAGAGATGTACATAGAGTCAAAGATGCCCTTGAAACTCATTAAAAGAATGATCATCGGGGGAAATTGGCGTGTGTGTGTGGTGCGTGTGCGGTAGGTGTGTGTGTGTGTGAGAGAGAGAGAGAGAGAGAGGGTAACCTGTGATAGGCACAATATGAAACCATTTTGTAATTTGTTTCCCATTTTTTTCCAAGCAATGCAACTGCAGTTCAAAAGGTGTTCATCAGATGTAAGGAATCGTCATGCAGTTCAGATTCCACAAATTAAATGATTCATGTACGTCAAATATGTGAACTCACCTCCATACGATACCCAGCCCTCGATGCACACATCACATGGTAATAAGTGGAACATTTGCAGCACTGTGTGCAGGAACCATGAATTTGCTTACAAACTACACATATCTGACAGTTGTAGAAACAACATAAAGGTTAGTTTCCAACAATAAGTGATTCATGTACGTTAACATTGTGCATCAAACTTTTATGGAAGAAATCAGTATAGTTTCTCATGGCTTTTATTATAATAATAATTTGTTCCAAAAAGTCATAGACTTGCCAAGTTGGTTTTCTATCTAAAAAATGAAAGGAAAAATAAAGTGAAACACTAATTCAACCTTCAATGAAGATAAACAGTAATTGAAAACAGCTACAAAGTAAAACATCACTTCTACCTTTACAAAAGAGTTTGATGGAATTCTCAAGATTCCAACGGCAGGCTCCATCTTTCATCACTTGAAAAAGAAACTTCAGGTTGAAACCAAGCACACGTAACATGAACCCACAATGACTCGATATCAGTAGGCTTCAAAGCACCTCCTGCAAGAGGGGGAAAAAGAAAAAATAAAAATAAAAAACACCATTATAAGATAAAACAACCATTAATGTGCATTACTAGTACTCTCAACAATTAATTGAGCATACAGGATACTGGAGAGAGCAAAGAAATCTCCGGATTAATAAGGCAACACTTGAGCTATTGTAGAAAGCAGAATTCTAGGTGTGCTCAAATTTTGCTTCTGCAGATTTCTGTCTACCATGCAAAAACAAATTTGAAATTTTGGGTAAAAATATGATGTAAACATTTCTTTCTAAACAAGATGCTGCAACATCCATATATTTTTCACACAAAAATATTGAGGATAATTCAATATATAAATGTTTTATTTTCTTTGTAATTTCGAATTCAATAATTCCATATATAAATGTTTTATTTTCTTTGTAATTTTGAATTCAACAATTCCCTCACTTCCACTTCCCAAAATTCTCAACTTGAAGAAAAAATCCCGATTTTGCTATTCTAATGGGAGATGGAGAGAAAGGAGGGAAACACCAAATGAACATTCATGAATCTTTGATTTGGTTTAGAACCCATGCCTTTGACAGGACAGAGGCAACACTCCCGCTTGATATCAGGTGTCTCGCATACTCGGCAAACCCATGAAGTGAAATCTTTAACATTTCTTGCTCCATAGCATTCTTGATGGACAGCTATTTGGCATCTGATAGAAATATAAAAAAAGTCAGCATTGTTTTCATACAATTAAAAGTACCTAAAATTTAACAAGATGTCTATCCAGCAAACATATTATGCCTTTAATTGTAAGATATTCTTCCAGAAGGTCAAAGCGATGACATTGCAGAAAAGTTCAACACTAGTATTCCATTCAGCATATACCATGCAGATGTGACTAAAAGCCGAAAAGATGGTGAAGGGTGCTATGCAATATGCCAAAGGAATGGTGACCAGGAGGGGCAGACCAAACTAAGGTCCCAGGGGGACAATTGCCTCCACTGATTTGGAAAATTACACCAAGAACCTATCGATTTTGCTCTGTTTACTTAAAACTTTTATTTTTGTCCCATTGTTATTAAGCATTTTCCCCCACTGCTTTTTTCACTTTAGCACCTATTTATCTTAAAAATACAATTTTGCTCCTACTAATTACAAATCTTAGGTCTGCCCCTGACTAAGGTTAAGAAAATTCATATCATCTCATTCATGATCTTGGAGAGGTACATTCTCAGATGCTAAATAAAATTCCACGGTTGGATAGTCCACAATCTCTAGACACAACAATTTGTACTCTCTAAGCAACTCATAGGGGCACCCAACAGGTGCCCTTGAATTGTTTGGGCATGAGAGCAATTTCAAATACTTTTTTTTTTAAGGACCAGTTTTTCAGTGTGTGTTTCAAGAAACAAGATGCTCCTTATATAACAAAACCTGTTGCATATAATAATTTTGTTGTAGTCCCAATCTTCAACCCATCTACAAACAGCACAACGTTCTGTTGTCCACTTGGCAAAAACAGGCTCATATTTCTCTGTCAAATTAAATTAATGCAAAGTTAGTTAACTGGTGCTACTACGGCTGCAACAGAGTGGACCATATTATCAACTTGTAAAATTATATGATTAGAAGATCAGTAACCTTTCAAAAAAGTAAGCAACTTCTGCTTTCGCACTTTTATCGAAGGTCGTTTAAGAGAATTAACAGAAGTACGCACATGATAGTCCGCTATCTGCAGCATCTGCAAAACACCAAGAGAGATTCTATTAAAAAGATATGCATTTCTTATGTAAGAAGTGGTCATGCAGAGACAAATATCCATATAGTGAGGCGTTGTTCATCCAATACTACCACATTGACAAATTTACAGAGCATGAAATAAAAACTAACTAGTAATTTTCTTTCTATATATTTATTTATTATTTTATTTTAGTCGCCACCCTGCCGTGCCCCTTTTTTTTGGGGGGGGGGCACTTAACACTGTCAGCAACTAATTCAAGAAAGTTGTGTGCTAAAAGTTAAAAATGTTTATTAATGCAAGAATAAAATAATTTATACGTAACTTTTTGAAATTGTTAAAGAAAAACCTAAAAACAAGAATGGCATAACCACAATGAGGAGGACTGAAATTATCTAGGAGGTTCTTATTTACGTTGAAGTGTTTGTGATGATTTGTTCTTCATTCTGTAGAATGCTGGAGACAAACAAAGCATGTACCACAATATGTGACTCTGAACATGCACGCATGTATATTTCTCCATGTGCCAATGCAGGTGCATATTGCTCGCAAGGATAAAAATAAATAACGCTAAATGTCCAGGTATCTTTCTAGTTTAATTCAACTTGGTTCACAGTCCAAGCCCATAATATCATTCAGATCTATCAGCTATAGGTCTCATTACCACAAAGCTCTGTCATAATACTACTACAAACCTGATCTATCTTTATAACTTGTGTAACCAAGATAGATTTTTGCTCAAAAATGTTTCACAAAATAAAAAAGAAAGAAAACTCATGAAGAAGAAGAAGAAGTCATCTGGTAGACCTGATATCCTACATACATTTTCTCTGGCTTTAAATATTACCTATTTCCTTTTTAAAATATACGTATGATAAGAAACAAACATATAAAATAAAGAAGTTTTAACTATCAATATGCCAAGTTGGGCTGTTAATACCATATGTAGAGATATTAGCCAAGGATCTTATATCAGTAAGCTTTCACCCAAGACATGGGATAATTCCCTGATGCAATTACCATGACATTGCAATATTTAAACCCATAGACATGTATGCAATACAACACTATGGACATCAGCCCATCAACTAGATATTATGCACTGTCAAACCCCCCCCCCCCAAAAAAAAAGCACACGGACAACAAAAAGTAATAAACAAATAAGAAAGGTAATGATGAACCAAAGTCCAAGGTGAGGAGCAATCAATCAAGGAGGCTGGAATACATAAAACGAAATTGGTATTAGGGAAAAAAAGACCAGTTTTGTGATTATTTTACTAAAGTTGAAGCAATTCATCTTAACCAACATTCCATAAAAAAATGCACACACATATGTAAACAAATTAAACTATGTAAATGAGAACTTGATGATAGGAAAACTAATATGCACGAAAAAAACGATCGAGTACAAACCCATTGTTCCAGCGGCAACATGGAAGGTTTCACCTTGACAGTAGCCTTCCAATTTTTTGCTTTTGAACCCGTATGCTGCTCCCATTCACTAAGAGCCTGCTTTTCTGTCCCACAAGAGCCACATTTGCAGACAACTCTGCCACGGAAGAAGGCAAAAACATACAAAAAGGGGTTGAATTGGTTTTGACAACAGATGAAAAAAAAAAAGGCTCAAAACCTAAACAATATCATCCCAGAATATGACCATAAAAATTCAACCTGACTGACTATTAATTAAAGCCCTGAATATGTAATTTGTTCTCCTAATCTAACAATGACAGGAAACTTCTTGATTTCCATGTCAAAATACATGTGCCTAATGGAAACCTTCAGTAATGTCACTTCATGAGACATTATAATAAAATCCCTGTATTTTTCTCAATAAATCTTTGAAAACCATAAGAAATTATACGAGCAATCAAAATATTGAACTAGCAGAAAAAACAATCTAAAGGGGGAGTTTAGTTTTATTTATTCCTCTATTTATGGTTTTTGTGACTACGTAGCTAAAGGCTCATATACTACCACTTAGATCTGGAACCTACAAGCTGATGCTCACATTTCTATAGCATAATAGCATTTTTAGGATGATATACAAGAGGAATGGAGGAAAATTCATGGGTGGTGTCAGGGGAAGATCTATATGATACAAGTTCAGGCAGGCCCTAGTTATATCAGTGGAACGGCTTTTCTTGTCTTTTCTTTCTATCCCAGTAATGGAACAAAAAATCATAATAAACTACGTACAACAGTTCAGTGGGGGAACTGTAGGACACCATTTGGGAAATGCACCAGGTGACATAGTTAATTGAATAGATCTAGAAGCATGTGTACAAGCTCGTAATGAGTGATGTGATAGCTCAATAATTTCCACAAGCACAAATTCCACTTTTTATAGGTGTCAGGATGATATACAAGAGGAATGGAGGAAAATTCAGGGTGATATAGTTCTTGCAGGCCATCCCATTTTCTTACTTTGTTAATCCAGTTCATGCACTTCAACACTGGTTCTCAAAACTGCTGAAACCTGAACACTGGATGGATCTGCTAACCACCACCAAAACCACATGTATAAAGCTAACTGTACACTTGTCTTGCCAGTGAAGTATTCGTGCATGCCCGTGTCGGACATCGAAACTCGTGGAGATACATGCATTTATAACCTAGATGCATATAAAGCAAATTTTTATTTTGAAGAATAAACTTGAATGGAAATAATATGAATTTGTATTTATCAATTCCTTTTCATTTAATTTTCTTAATTTAAAGACCAAAAACTTCTAATTTGGTTGTGAATAAAAACTTTTAAAATATATAAATAAGGGTAAATGTATTTTTAATACAAAAAATGAATAAATAGTTGTTTTATGTACATAAAAATATGTATTTCTTAATTAACGTGCCTCTCCAGTGTCGTATCCTGATAGTTTTTTAATATTAAAGTATTGGCATATCCATGTTGTGTCACATCCGTACTCTTTGTTCATTTCCCTGCTTTCTAGAGCTTTACATGTATCCCTGCTTCCTACATCTTCAATTATGTGAGTCATAAGCTCCATTATTTGATTATAAACTCAGCATGGCAGCACCAGAAACAATACCGAATGGATACTATAAATGATCTTGAATTGAACACTGCTAAGTAGAGTATCATCTGTTGATTCTGTTTCCTGAGAATTTCAGGGATACATTGGGATACTTGGGAACTCGACAATCTTGTTAAGGTGATGTTAATGAAAAAAAAATGTTAAAGACTTGTAATTATCATGATGTAATTCCAGCTTTGCTGTTGTTGCTGCTAATTATTTTCTTTATTTGGGGGTTGGGACTAGGAAGGGTGTAGTAAGTGACTAAATTCCCAGACCACTGTTTACCAAGAACACTGGTCTCCGCAAAGTTGTAAGACCATGTACGGAGGCTGATGCTTGCCCAGTACTGGAGGGTTAAGGAAGTTGGTGACCTAATGACAGGGGAGTCGAAGAACGAAGCCCATAAGCAACAAGTAAAAGATATTGCTTCTAAATTTGGATCTCTTGAGGGAGGTGTGTTAGAAGGAAAAAGAGAATCTGAGAAATAAGGAACATTTTTATGATACAATAGTACATATATTCAACTACAGATTCACGAGATATGAAATTATCGAATCTTACGAATTAAGTCTTGGAAAATATATGCCTTCCACACCAGAGCAAACAACTATTACGTTGCCAGGCAATACATTCTTCTTGTTATTTCTGCATAAATATCTACTTCTATTAGTTAAGCAGAAGAAAAACATTAAATCTGGTCCCAATAACACATAAGCAATTACCAGTTGTGGACAGTACAGACTTACTTGACCTTGGGCTGCCACATTTCTGAATCTGATAATTCAAAATTGAACTTTGCTCTGCACTCAGGGCAGTAATAATCAGGCTTACCCAGACCCTGAAGAACAGAAATGCTATGTCACTCACTTAGACAGATGTAGACCCAAAAAAAAAAAAAATGTAAATAAGCACGTGATGAGCAGACCTTGGAAAGATTTCCAGAAATCTTGTCGCATGCTGCATGCACCCAAGCTTTACAACAATCACAGCGCACCTGATTCAAAGAAAAATCCAATCATTGAAATGATTAACAGATTATAGAAATAATCTCAAAATGAAGAATACAAATAAAAAAGTACACACTTTTGCACGCGTCTGTGTATATGTAAATATAATAAAAAATAAAAAGACATTTTAGATTGTATTCCTCACCCATTTGCTACTGTCCAAATGATTCCTAATCTTCTTGCATATACAACAAAAATGTTTTAACTTTTTTAACTGCAAAAACAAATGCATAGATAATCAACATTACACATTCAGCATCTGAAGAGCTTTAGTGAACACTTTGGGACAGATTTCTGCAGTAAAAACACCCCAGCAAGAAATACAAACCCTAGCACAAGAATTACACAAATGGCTTCCAGGAGTGGAAGCACCAGTTTTGTTGGAGGATCTAAGTGAAAGACTCAATCCACAGGCTCCGCAGGACCACGCCTCTTTCCTTTTAAATATATCCTGCACAAATAAAATAAATTCGTGAATCCTAATGCTGAAGGGACCAAACTTTATTTCATAAGAGGAAGTACAGAAACCAACTACTTATCAAAAAACCAATGTCCAATGCTAGACCTACATATACGATATGGTATGCACTTAACACTGTTGAAAGTACAAAAACAATTCTGATATTTGCTTACCACTAACAAAAGTGCAAAAAAATAAAAAATAAAAAAATAAACTGACGTCACCCAATCATTTAAAGAGGATAAAAGTGAAATGTGAATTTTAAAGTAACTTGCCTGTTTCTGAGTGCTGCATTTCCAATCCTGATTTAACATACCAGTAGGTTTACGGACCCCTCCATGAACAGATTCTAAATAATCTAGATTCCCGGCCGCTGCTTTAATTTCTACCACTAACATATCAGTAAAGCCATGTTCTACCAAAAAGGCCTCCTCTATTGCAGATCGAAGATTGCTGGGTTGGCTATCGTTCAAGTCAGTCTGGCCCTGAAACCTGAACCAAGGAAATTTTTAAACCATAATTCTCAAACCATCCAATTAGAAGGCACATAAACCCCAAAATTACAAACCTGTCTACATAATCTATGAAAGGAAATATCCTTCCGCGTTTAACCCAAGCATAATCCTGCACATCAAGATTACTAAAGAATGTAAATAAATACAGATAGATATTCTTCTTAAACCATAAATAATTTGTAATCCACGGTAGTGATGTCCATACATAGCAACTAAGCATTGGAGGGTACAAACTTACCCTCTGTGTTCCATTTCCAGAGTAACCAAAGAACATCACGCAGGCAGCACCAGCTACTCGAAAACTCAGAACCTGCTGAGGAGCTTGCGTTTCTGGATCGAGAACGATAGCTGGCCACGCAGGATAGTTACTCCCTGACATGGCCCAAACTATATCACCAGAAACAAAGTCCTCTGGCCCATACAACCCAGTTTTTCTCCCAGCATCCTCCTCCAACAATCCATCAATGGCAGTAAAATCAATAGGTTCCTCCTCTAATTCCTCAATTGGCAATTTTTTTGCGTCAACAAATTGATCAGGGAGTGAGGCCAGTGTCCTGCGAGAAGTCAAATACTTCATGTTGTCAAAATTCTTTGACCTCCGATACCCCACATCTTCTCCTTCCCCTAACAATGGTGGGAACTCACTACATTGATAGCTAAATTTCTCCTGCTTCTTACTGGATATTTGTTTGTGAATTTTAGGGTTTTTCAGAACGAATCTCTCCTTGCAGGGAGTGAATTCAGGGTCCGAACTGGATTCTCTAACACCAGGTTTACTTTTGTCTCTCTTCCAATCATCAAGAATTGAATCGTTGAATCGAGAAGGGAGTACCTGGACCCGCCCTCTCGAAGTCCTTACCAGCGGCGGCCTCGGAGCCTCGGGAACTAAATTAGCCCGCTCCTTCACGCCCTCTTTGTCCTTCAATTTCGACTCCACCTGGTCTGCGCAGCAGACAACCCCTATGCGGCCCGACGCCGGCGGCACACCGCCACAACCTCTCTCCCCGCCCCCCAATACAAGCTGCAGTCCATAGCCGCTAATGGGAATCACGCTGCCGGCGGCGACCTCTCCGAACAGACTCAGAGGATGAAAACCGTTCACTTTCCGTCTCTTCCCATTCGCAGAACCCTCATCGTCCTCACCGCCACCAGACTCGCCGACTCTGCATCGCTTGACGGTCGGCATTCCCGATTTCAAGCTCCGCTTAATAATCATCCTCCCCAATCACAACCACCAATCCCCTCCGAATCAGAACTCCGCAACAAAATTCCGCGCCGAAACCCTAATCCCCTCGATTTCGAACCCTATTTAATCACAAACACAGAGCCGCAGACAGAAAAATGAAATCTTTTTCCCCTGCGAACAAACACGCTAAAAGAATGGAATGAGAATCGAACTGCGCAAAACAAGAGGAATAGATAGAGAGAGAATCGCGCGGGAAAATCCTCTCTCGATTGAAAGAACTGAGAAATCAATCGTCGCTGTCTGAATAGGGATCTCTCTGCGAGACCAAGCTCTAACAACTCATGAGTCCACGATGACGAAGGGTTTAAAAAACACACTGATATCAATATATATATATATATATATATATGACTTAATTGATTTTTATAAATTTTAACGATAATTTTAGTAATATATAGTCGGGAAAGATTTATATACATATATGTGTTTGTATGTATAGACGGGGCTGGGAGCCATGATTGCAATGGAATAGTAGTCGAATGGCTAACGGGGGGTGGTTGGACCAGAGTCCAAGTCCAATTCTGAATTTGGAAGCGCCTTCGCTTTGCATGGAAGCAATCCGGTGCGAGATATGGGCTGGGTTTAGTGTGAGCCAGCCGGGTTCGATTTCTCAGCGGAGAAACAGAGATGCATGGCAAAAGAGTGCATTCCAAGTTTCTTGGAATGTTTATTTATTAATTTTTACGCGTCTGTGTATCTATAAATATATATATATATATATATACACACACACTTGGGTTTGTTCAAAGTTATTTGGGTTTGTGTATTTGGAACCAAATTAATTTACACTAGTTCATTTAATTCGATACCCACCCAGTTTATTAAATGTGCAATTGAATGCAATAAAGGGCTTCGATCAAGCTTGTTGAAATTGGGTAGATTTTTGGTTCAATACAATGCATTTAAATGTTGATTTGAGGAGAAACCCATCTGCATGTCTCTGAGTTTCGATAAATTTTTGCAACTTTTATTTTAATTTTTTCCCCCCCGGGGGTAATGTGCTGCGTTAGAGCTTGCAAAATTGCCGCATTGGTTATTGAAAAGATTTGAAGAAAGCTCGCCTTGTGTCGAAAATAGCGATAAGAATGATAAATTATGAATTTATACAATTTTTTGTCTGCTTAAATTAATGTTGGTTTTCACTATTTTTAGTGGTAGGACTATAGATATATATATGCATATGTATATATGTATATATAGGCTAGGTTCATAAACAATGGAGTCCCAGATGAATAACGCGACATAAAAAGCTAGTGAGTCCTAGAATTAATCATTAATTTTTTTTTATTCGTTTACAATTAATTTCTTACATATATGTGTGTGTATTAATATTTGTTTGGGTTTCCATGTTAATTGGGTATCCCGGTGAATCAAGACAGATTCTTTTATGGGTTTGGCTTTCAGGATGGCAAAGAAATGTGGGAATTTTAATTCATGCAGTGTTGTCGAAGAAACAACTTGCTTACAAAATTAAAGAGGAGATTCAGTGGAATATCAAAAACGTAGGAATAGAACATATTGAAGTTGAATTGAAGAGGAGGAGGACGAGGAAGACGAGTCACTGAAATTTTTAGAGAGAGAGAGAGAGAGAGGAAAAGATGAAAAAAGGTTCTTTTTTTTTTTCCCCTTAAAAAGGAGGAGTGTGGAAATAGTGGTTTACCACTAGTGAAAACTAAAAAGGGTCGTCCGTCGTCTACCTGGTTGTTTCTTATCGAGGGGTTGGGTGGCTATATTATTATACTAGGGGAATCAGTTAATAAATGTTTACCCCAACATCTAGCTTGGTTATGAAATAAATTTAGCACCGATAGACACCCGCGGCTTGTTTGTTGATGCTCAAGACCAAACATGGCTTTGTAATTTTTTCAAATATAATATATATATATATGATATTCTTGGTTTTCAGGGCACAGAGGGGAGAGGAAGAAGAGGGTTGGATCCACAGGGTAGGGGCAAAGAGAGATGGTTTGGTGGCAGATGGGTCAAATGTTTTTATTTTCAGCCTCGTTTTTCTCTGTTTACCTTTTGGATTAATTAGTAGAAAATGGCCCTAGCCAACCAACCAACCAACCCCCACTTTCTTCTTTGACAGTGGGAGTTGACAATTCTAGAAGTCCATTGATGGGAAAGAGCCAATATGGGAGAAAAGCATCGAATACTTAAATGGATATGGTTAGAAGAAGAGGAAGCAGCAGCCGCTAATTTTGAGTAGCACAAGCTTTGAACAGGAGAGGGGGAGGGGGTTGAGAGATCAAAGTAGATGACTAGATAGGCACATGATTGTGACCTTGCATGGACGGACATACCCTGCCCTACATTGAACATTGAAGGCCTGAGGCTGCTTTTTGGATTACAGGCGCGTTTGGAACCGAAATTTTTAAGAATTTTTGGCTTTTTTTTTTTTTTTTTTTTTTACAAAAGTTGCTATGCTTAATTTTTCATATGTCTAGTAAAAAAAATAAAAATTTTTAACAATTTTTGGACGTTTTGATAAAATTATTTAGAAACTTTTTTTTCTTTCTTTGGTAATGGGAGAAATCACCCACTGGGTCCTACGGACCCAACGAGCTACAAACCATTGCGGAGACTAACGCGTTCTACCACCACAGTCCATCACTTAATTATTTGACTTTTCCAGGAAAGGAATTCGAACTCACGACCTGAGTAGATCATTCAACTCTTGAACTCGTCCCTACTCCACTGAACCAAGCCACCGATAGTTATTTAGGAATTGTCTATTGCTGTGAGTAGAAACACCAGCAAAAGTTGTTTTTTCGGCCAAATGGTCAAGTTGCCAAAATTTGTTGTTTTTTTTCTTTTTCCGTTTTTCGTCCAACCAAGCTAGCTATAAGCTATTGTTAATGGTAAAAGAAATTATAGGAATTTAAAATTTTCATTTTTGTTTGGGCTGTATGAAAAAGGAACTTCACCTAACAATTGGCGGATCGGCAATTTGATGTTTGAAAGAACGAGCTTGAAAAATAATATACAATTGGAACAGTAAAAGCTTCTTAAAATAATTTGAGAAAAACGAGACAGTACAGATTAAAAGGAATATTTAAAATTTTATTAAATTTAAATTTTCATTAACAGTGTGTTCAAAATCGGGGAGAATAGAAATGGTAAAGAAAAATATATATATATAATTTTTACCCCTTTCTAATCGTTGGATTTGAAAAGAAGAGAAAGTGAAAGTAATAAAAAAAATTAGTACATTTTCCTTCAATTTTCTTCTCATGTGATAAGTGTGCCCGACCGAGAAGGGTTACTTAAACGAACTAGAGACTCAAACCGATCGAGTGGCATAAATCTCGGTTGATGCCACTTGATCGGGCCGAGAGACCGTCACATTAAGGACAAAATTAATTATGTCACAATCACTTGTATAAACCATATTCTAGTATATTCTATTATTTGCACATACGAAAGTATTGTCTGTTATTTAATGGTTTTGATAACTAATTAAAGAATCAACCTTAGGATTTATAATGAGCGTGGCATAATTTGATTAGAGGAAAGCATGATTATATAACATGTATATCTTACCCATATAGGTCTTGCATTTTTATATATATTTTCATTTCTTAAGTAAACAAGTACACAAACATTCTTAATTTTTACCTTACAAAAAAAATCTAACAAAATATTTTCTTAATTCTCTTACTAACTTAAATATCGAAAACTCTTTGACAGACATCACATCAATATACTAAATAACATTTTTAAACTTAAATTAAATTTTTAAAAGATACGAGTTTATTAAGTCATCACCGTGTTCCCTTCCTTTTTATTTTGTCTTCTTTCTCTTTCCTTTTCACAAGTTCCAAACAAACTCCAAAAGATTTTCTGCCAAGCTAGGGAACAAGTCGTCCTACTCAATGTCCACCACTATCTCCTCTTCTCTCTAACGGGTTATAGAAGCTTCCCATAGCGACTGTAATAATCAAATGTCACAATTCAATCAGTATGCTGGGCAACATTGTGGCTCATTCGGGTCTCTAATTGGGCTCTGGCCCGTATCAAATATTTCCAAATCCCCACTTCCGATATTGGGACTCGGTGGAATAATTTGGGCTTGTATTTGGGCCAAATTGCTTAAGATTGAAAGGATAAGATGGGCAAATACCGGTCAATGTGGATGGGCCATATTTGGCCCTTTAATTGTGCCTTGGCCCATAACACATATTTCCAAAATTCCCAAGGCTGATAGTGTAAACTTAGTAAGGAAAATGGGGTACTTCTAAAATTAAACTTAAGATCTGGGGTGGTTTTACAAACAAAATAAGATGGATTCTGCCTCTTTCGATCTGATGATGATCGCTCCATCGACCACCGAAGAGACAGAGAGGCAGCGATCTGAGAGTTGATTGGAAAGCCATTTGGATGAAGAGGAAAGCTCTATAAGCTCCCAACAATGTGGAAAGTAAAAGATTCCCTTTTAGGGGGAGATGAAGAGGTACAAGACAACCTTTTAGACGAGCCCGAAGGCCTTTGCTCTCTGTCCCCTCTGCAGGTAAAAGTACTTTCCAATTGTATTCAGAATTCACACATCTTCTTCTTCTTCTTCTTCTTCAATCTTATTGGGTCTCCATTGAGTCTGAAATCGGCATTTTGTTTGAGCAGAGAATTTATGGATTCGCTGCCTGTTTGGTCGCTGGCTTGGTTTGTATGATTCTGGTATGACCCATTTGAATACACCCCAATTTATTTATTTTCTCCTAAGATTGTTCCACTACTGCATTCAATTGAGTATTCTATTAATTAAGTTCAAATTTTGTATGAAACTCTCACTCAATTTCCATCTAGTTTGATGTTTAACTTCCCCTAACCCTAATTACTTCCTTGTATAGAAGGTATAGATTTGTTAAAGATATTTTAAGTTGCAGTGAACTGTGTGCAGAACGGCATTTGCTTAGTCAGTGATCATAACCCACACATCTAATAATAATTAATGTGACTTCGTCGTTAAAACCAGTTTCTAAAATTGAATCTGCTATTGTTTTAGATAGGAAACTTTGTAATGACAGCAAAGACTTGGACGTCTTTATTGCAACATTCATCTGAGATGGGTGATGCATCTTGTGCTGATTCATTAACAGGCGATATATATCAACTGTTTAAGGTTTCCTATCTTGTGCTGATGCATCTGCCTCTGCTTTGCCAAACTGCTGTCATCCCAAGTCCCAATATCACTGTTTAAGGTTTCCCATCCTTCTCACAATGGCCTGTGAAGGCATACGTTCTTTAAATGAATTTGTAAATTGTCTTGCAATTTACTAATCAGGCTTGTAAGTATGATATAGCCATATAGAATGGAATGTAAAAATGATGTCGCTTGTAGTTTTGATTTTTAATATTTACATTTACATACAATATATTTATTTTTTTTCCTTTGATATAATGCATAAATGGAATTTTTTTAGTTTTGATTCAACTCAATCCAGCAAAACTTTATTCCCAAACTAATTGAGATTAGTTATATGAATCATTTTCTTTCATTCATTTCTATTAAGTGTTATGTTTTCCATGAGTTTATTCGAAATTAAATCTTTTTTTACAATTTCACTTCATGTAATCTCGAAGCTACATTTTATTCTTTTTACATCTTTTACTGGGATAAATCACCATTTCTTACTGGTGCATCTTTATGTCTAGATTAGACATAATTAAACTATCATAAAATAATTTTCTCTCAACTTCTCTTCCATCGGTGCCTCATCAATTTTTTAGTTTTGATCTTGCATGTGCAAGAAATTTGTATAGTTATCTAGTTAAATCATTAAAGACATGATATGTCATGGGGTTTTTTTCTATGTCATGGATATTTTTTTGTCCTTTTGTTCTCCCTCTCTCTATGTAACCCCCCCCCCCAAAAAAAAAAAAAATAAATAAAATTAAATAAATAAACCAAACCAAACCAAGCCTTTTCCCACTAGGTGGGGTCGGCTATATAAATTTGACGACGCCAATCAAATCTGTTTAGGGCCATGTCCTACGTTAGATCCAGGTAGGTAAGGTCATTTTTAATAGTTTTTTCTAACTTCTCTTGGGTCTTCCTCTTCCTCTCCTACTCCTAGCAATTTTCATACTTTCACACCTTCTAGCAGGTGCCTCCGTTAGATGCCTTCTAACGTAGCCGAACCATCTTAATTGATTTTCTATTATTTTATCTTCAATTAGTGATATTCCTACTTTATCCTTAATCTATTTGTTCCTAATCCTATCTCTTCTTGTAATCCCGCACATCCATCTTAGCATTCTCATCTCCGCAACTGTCATCTTCTGAACAAGATTATGCTCTACTGCCCAACACTCTGATCCATATAGTAACACTGGTCTTACCGCCACCTTATAATACTTTCCTTTCACCTTGAGGAGGACTTTTTGATCGCACAAGATCCCCGAAGCACTCCTCCATTTGGTCCAGCCGGCCTGAATCCTGTGACTTACATCAGTATCAATTCCTCCATCTTGTTGCACCATATATCCAAGGTATCTAAAGTTTTCTTTTTCTACAATCTTTTGTGTGCCTAAACTTATTTTTATGCTACCAGTTACTCTACTTTGAATAAACTTGCATTCCATATATTTCGTTTTGCATCGACTTAGCCTAAACCCTTTTGTTTCTAACGTTTCCCGTCACAATTTTAGCTTAGCATTAACTATTTCTCTTGTCTCATCTACTAAAACAATATCATCTGCAAATAGAAATAAAATTAAATAAATAAATAAACTAAAAATTAAATAAAAGAAGCAAACCAATGTGGAATTATGTACCAAGGTTTTGAAACATTTCCTGTTTATTTTTAAACAAGGATAATTCTGCTTAATTATGGACAATGATACTTTTAAAAGAAATACGGAAACTCAAATTTTGAAGTAAAAAGTGTCTTATCAGTTTGTTACTACTTCTTCTTTTTATTTTTATTGTTTATTTATTATTATTATTATTTTTTTATACAGTTGGATTGTTTGCTATCCATGTGATTAAGAGAATTTCATTTCACAAGTCTGTTGCTGAATGTCAATGCAAAAATGTACAATTCAATTGGTGATGCCTATTTGACTTCTCTTTAACATTGTATATTTTTGCAGTCATTAATTGTTTTTGCCAAACCCATCAAGTTTGCGGTATTATTCACATTTGGAAACATGTTGGCCGTTGGGAGGTATGATAATAAACTGATTGTGGTAAATGGTGTTATATCGATCAACGTTTAAGCCTAAATCCTGTCAAGCTTCCAATGTTACCATCTTTGACAACATGTTGGGTAACAAGCTGATCAACTGAAGAAGTCTTTAGTCATCTAACATTGTATGCTTGAATGCCAGGCTTGGCTGGCGTACCAAGCCTGATATTTGCTTTTAATGGATTTCCCGGTTAATCATTGAAGAAGTTAAGTTTGGTATCCCATAATGCGATTCCATGCATATATTTTAATTAATTTGAAGTTACATAAAATATTTTCCGACCGTCATCTCAGTTTAGTTTAACTGCACGTTTAGATCTTATCGATCCTTTTTCCCTCAGATGTTAAACATGAAAACTATGTGTGACAGCACAGCATTTCTTCTTGGGCCTGGGCAACAATTAAGAATGATGCTTGATCCTGTCCGCATTTATGCAACAGCTATTTATATTGGGTGTGTTGTCTTAGCCTTCATATGCGCTCTCTGGGTAAGTCTGTGATCTTGACTGAACAGAATAACATAATTAATTTCATTTAAGGATGTTTGAAAAATTGATTATGTGGCCTGATGAGGATAATCTTGCAGTGGAAACTCTAGGAATAAATTACTAGCATGTAGGGGATAAACTCCTATAGGTTTCCAACTATCAACCTCCACTTGCAAAGTAGTCCTTCATGAGACAAAGTTTCCATTTGTATCATGCTTGATTCTTTCAATTGTTTGGAAAAAGTAATTAACTAGATTTGATTGTAATCTAGTGAAGTTTGCTCCGTGCATTGTTCATCAGGCTTTTATGATTTATTGTTGATATCAATCTCAACTTGGTGAATTCAGTAGGAAATCTGAATAGTTCACAAATGTCATTGAAATTTATCAAATACATGAAAGGGGAAAACCAAAAGTTTGAAATAACTCAGAATCTAGCATATTCAGGAACCATTCATTTCTAGCATTCAGTCATATCCTGTCTTTCTTGATTGTTGTTTTCTAAGAAGCATGGATACGGGCACAAAATACAGATATGACATGACACGATAAATATGTTGACATGTTAATTTTTCAAAATTATTAGGACATAACATGGCAGGGACACTTTAATGAATAAATAGATATTTTTATATATGTACATGGAAAAACTACTTCATTTTTGTATGGAATCATTAAATGTAAATTCATATTATTTTTATCTTATTAATTCATTCAAAGTTTCTTTTTTCAAAATTACAGTATGTTTCATATAGATCTAAATTATGAATATGTATTTCTCTCTAGTATCTGAAGATCTCCAAGGATTATAGGTATCTGACACAACACATCACCATCCTAGAGGTATCCATGCTTCTTAGCTTGTATTATTTAGCGTCCAACACAAAAATTTTGCTGTTCCTTACCATTTAGAATGTGCGCTTGTGTAATTTATGGTAACCTTTTATTCAGCTTTCTTCTCTTCGCTTTTATGTTTTGCAGATCCACAGTAAGATTTTGACAATACTAGCAATGATAATCGAGATCTGCGCATTCGTTTGGTGAGTAATTTTCACATGCCTAGTTCTGGTTGGGTTTTCATATGCACTCTCCTTTCCCTAATTCTGTGGTGAACTGAGAATTTTTGAGGTCTATAGAGTTTGTCAGGTGGTGTCTTGGATTTAGGAACAGAGTCCAAGGGCCCTTCCAGAAGCTTTGAATAGGGCCCCAATCAATTTCTGGACTACCGTTGGGCCTTGCTTTAAAGATAAGTTGGTGGGTTTACAAAAGTTCAGGTTGAACAAAGGTTTTAAAGGTAAAGTGGACTGAATTACAAAAATTTAGGATGGGTTAAATTTTTGGGGGGGGGGAAAAAGGGGGGGGGCATGCTACTTGGGTTACAGCCCAAGGCAACCCTATCTTGTTTCTTACACTTCCAAGAAATCAAAGCATCACCAAGAAACATACACCAACCCGTAGTAGAACGACGTGTATCCGGACACCCTGCCCAATCAGCATCACTATAAGCACTAAGGTGAAGAGATGAGCCAGCAGGAAAGAACAACCCACGAGTAGGTGACTCGGGAAGATAGTGAAGAGTGCGACAAACGGCAGCGAGATGAAGATGTCGAGGAGAAGTCATAAACTGGCTGACCTGATGAACTACATATGAGATATTAGTCTAGTAACAGTCAACTAGATAAGACTCCCAACCAGTCTCCGGTAGAGAGTAGGATCATCTAGAAGATCTCCTTCATCCTTCCTTTATTTAACATTCAACTCCATAGGAGTATCAACAGAAGTAGTGTCCTCTAAACCAGCCAAAATGATAAGATCTTGAATGTACTTATGCTGGTTCAAGAAAATACCATTGCATCGATGATGAACCTCTAGTCCAAAGAAGTAGGTGAGATGGCCAAGATCTTTCATATGAAAAGTTGCATGCAACATTGCCTGAAGCTTAGTAATCATCCCACTGTCTGTTCCCGTAATGATAATGTTGTCTACATAAACCAAGAGGCGGACGATACCTGCTGCAGATTTGCTGCAGACTTGTGGATGAAGAGAGAATAATCATACTAACTATGTACAAAAGAAAAGCTAAGAAGTGTATCAGGAAACTTCTCAAACCAAGCCCGGGGAGCCTGCTTTAGTCCGTACAGAGAACGCCGTAGCTTACATACATCATGAGGAGAAGAAGTAGTCATACCACAAGGAAGCTTCATGTAGATTTTTTCTTTAAGGTCACCATGAAGGAAGGCGTTCTTCACATCCATATGATGCAGTGGCCAAGACTGATTTGCCTTTTGTGGCATTCTCATTAAATAGGCAGAAAATAGAAAGTCTACAAGGATAGGAGAAATTACAGGAGATAAATTACCGGAAATCTCCTAAAATTAAAAGCTAATTACCTAAATTGTAGGAGCTATACATAATAAGGATTTTATACAGCTGTTACCTAAACTGTAGAATCTAAAATTAATGCAAATTAGCTAAACTGTAGAATTTATACATAGTAAGGATATTACACAGCTGTAAACAAATATGTGGCTGAATTACTTGCACTAACATGGTCAAGCACCATAGTTAGGGGCGCACATGGTTTGGTTTAGTTCTAAAATCTAAATCAAACCGTAAGTTGTTAGTTTTGAAAATTTTAACACCGTAGTCAAACTATTCAATTAAGGAAACCGAAAACAAACAAAACCACTAAATTCAGGTTGGTTTGACACCTTCTTGCTAAAAAGTTGTAATTATTTAGCTAATTCACTGCTTAATAATTATATAGTGCAACATATTAAAAATTTTTTTTTTGAGGGGGGGGTAAACCAAAATTGTTAGCATTATTATTGATAAAGGTCTCCCACAATCTAGTTTAGAGGATTAAATAATGAATTTCTCTTTTGTTATTATTATTTTTTTAAAATATAATTATATTATATTATATTATAGTTGTCGATAATATTGGTTTTATTCTGTTAACCAACCTCTCAAAAATCGCAAGCCGAATAGAATTGTCTGATTTTTCATTTTTCAAACCGCAACCAAATTGTTGATTTTGAAAAAAAAAAAAAAAATCAAACTAAACCGAACCAAATGGGTTGGTCAGTAGTTCGATTCAATTGATTGGATCCTCGTCATCTTTGCCTGTGCGCATGGCTCTCGAGCCGAACAATGTAAAAGTCATTTTGTGCTTAGATTACTAGTTTTTCATGTTCTCTATCTCAAGTCGTTGGTTTGTTATGATCCATCTTTAATCCTTTGTGGCGTTTCAGGTACAGCTTGAGTTATATTCCCTTCGCTCGTAGGGTTGTTTCTAACGTGACGATCCGTTTATTCGACACCGAGATCTAGAGAATGCTACTAATCTGGAATTTTGTTTTTTTGTTTTTTTTTTGTTTTTTTTTTTTTTTTTTGTTTTTTTTAAACAAAGCAAACTGATGCACTGATCGGATCCGTTCGATTCTTTTAATTTATTTTTATTTTATTATGATTATTATTTTTTTTTTGGGGGGTCTTTGAGAGTTGGCTTGAAAGGCGTTTGCTGTTGGGAGTTGGTTTATCGAGCTTGTATTTGGTATGGTGATGAATGCTGTGTTTCTAAGGTGTCGCCGGCCCAATTCCACTTCGTTTTGATTTCACAATATTGACTTTTTTACTTTCATATCTCTCTCTCTCTCACACATAAATTCAAAATGATCAATTTGTGTATAATTTAACTAATAATCTATAGGGTCCTCAATTATCGGAACAAAAAATGTCAGATGAGGGGGAAGTTAAAATGTTTATGGAATTAACAATAAGTTCGGGCCTACTCAAAAATACAACAGCTACAATAAACTTTTTGAAAAAGAGGGTAGTGAAATATTTATTTTTGCTCCTCACGTAGAGAACGTAAGTTTGAGTTGCCGTGATTCAATCGGGAGGCGTGGTTAAAAGAGGTTAGTCACATATCTTCCGTTTTACTTATCGATTATACGGTTCGTTAGGGATTGTAATAAATTAGTTGTAATAAACTGATGTATTTCGGATAAAAAAAAAGAGAGAGAGAGAGAGTGAAGAAAAGAATATTAATTTTTAAATTTTTTTAACTATAAAATATAGAATACGTATGGTAATTCTGGTAGTCTGAGAGTGCACGTCCTCCACTGTTCTTTTCTATTTCATTTTCTGCATTTAGTGATCCTAAGGTTGCGTTTGGCAATTGCTAGTCAGAAGTTAGCTTTTACTTATTTAGTTTTTTTTTTTTCCTAAAATGATTAAATTGACTTTCTTAAATTCTAAACTTCGTTCAAATCATAAATGACAAAACTGACAAATTAACAAAAAGTTAAAAAGGTTATTACTAAAAAGTTGGTTTTCTTTTTTTTTTTCCCCTTTCCAAACATGAAAAAGTTGGGTTTTTAGTAACTACCTACTAGCTAACTTTTTTTCTTTCCAAACCCAATGTAAGACTATGTTTGGAATGTGAATTTGTGGAGGGGAAAGAAAAATAAAAGAAAATGTTAAGAATATAAAATGAAGTAAAAGAATCAAATTTATTTCATTTTTTATTAAATTAGATAAATAAGATTAAAATGATTCAATATTTATCAATAAAATTCAACTTTTATTTAGTTTAGCGTACAAAAATTATATAAATTATAATTTTTTTTCTTGATAAATTCGTGCTCCAAACATGACATAAGAAAATCAGAAGTAGTAATTTTTCACGAGGAAAATTCTCCACTGCCGAAGGATATCTTTTTTTAACTTTATCTAATAATGCAGAATCTTCGGTAGGGGTGGAAACGAACCGAGCTATTCGTGAACTACTCGAGCTCGGCTCGAAAAAAGCTCGGCTCGAGCTTGATTCGTGAGTTAAACGAGCTCGAACCGAGCTTGTTTATTGGCTCGTTTTGGATTCGAGCTCGAGCTCGAGCCTAGAGAAGCTCGGCTCGAAAGCTCGCGAGCAGGCTCGGTTAGAATAATATATATATTTTTAATAATATTTTTATTATATTTTTAAAATATATTATATTTTAAATCAAAACGACGTCGTTTTGGTTTAACCGAGCTATTCGCGAGCCTAACTGAGCCTAATTTCTTCTTTATCGAGCCGAGCTCGAGCCTATATAAAAGCTCGAATCGAGCTCGAGCTCAGTATAAAAAGCTCGAGCCGAACTTGAGTATGTTAAAGCTCGACTCGGCTCGGCTCGTTTCCACCCCTAAGCTCCGGTCAGGTGGACGAAAGCTTCTTTTTCCTGTTGCCTTTTTTGGGCCAAACAAAGGAGTAGAAGCTTTTGAAAGCCGGAAAAACGCAACGCACATGATTCTCATGTTCCAACTACCTTTAATGATCTCTACCTACCCCACAAAGAGCGTGTCTTTGACACCAAGACGACTCACTCCCCCCCCCCAACAGTTGTTGATGGCTTTCCCAGACATCACAATCCCTCTTATTCTACTCTCCAAACTTTACAGCAACTGACTTAGAGGTGACAAATGACAATAATTTGATTTTGATACTTTTTTGTTTCACTAAACCTTGAACACAAAGTGATACGTAAAGTTAAAATTCGTACGGTTTAATTTGTTTCTAAAATAAGAGACTGTTTGAAGCGGCAAAAAAAATAAAATAAAGTGAAATAATTTGAGGTAATTTTTGGGCCTATAATTTGTGCCGTAAGATAAAAAGTAAATGACTTTTAAAAAATTTTAAAATTTTTTAATATTTTTTAATACACCAAATACAGCCTAAATTAATTATTTAAAATTTTGATTGAATTTTAAAAATATTTGAGCGTAAACATATACAAATAAAGGAGTGTCGTAGTAGCTCAGTTGGCGAGCCCCCGTTCCGGTTTTCTTACCTGCCCGGGTTCGACCCGCATCCCGCTTACTAATAAAAAATATATATATATATATACGAATAAATATAATGCGACAGTGTGAAGTAGAAGTACCACAACTAGCAGCTATCATCTTCATCTTTTGAGAGGGGCCACTTCACTCAATTGCTACAGAGAAGCATGATTCCACGTGACCATACCACGACAAAGAGCAACATAGGAGCCGTTTGGGGTGTGAAAAAAATAAAATAAAATAACCAAAAAAAAAAACAAAAAGTGGATTGTTTTAGAATTTAGAGTGTAAAAAGTTATTTTGAAATGATGATTAAATGTTTGTATTTGATTAGATGTAAAGTTGTTAAAGATTATATAAAGTGACACGTGAAGAAATTTTAATGGAGGATTTTAAAATTTTTTTTAAATTTGTGAAACTTTTTGGTACAAATGCAAGTTCAACTTTTTAAAAAACCTGACAAAATCTATTAAAACGTACCATTTTGATTTGTTCTAATGGATTTTAACAATTTTTTTGAAAAAGTTGAATTTTTTAGAATTTGAAAAAATTAAAACTTTTTAAATTTCTTAGAATTTTTTGAACTTGATTGATGCTCCAAACGCCCCTTGATATGGCTTGGTAAAAAAGTGGAAGAAAGAAAAAATTAAATAATTTTCTTTTACTCGATTGAGTGAAAAAATGTGAGTGAAGTAAAAGATAGAGTAAAAGAGAGAGAAGAAAAAGTGTCTGAGCCCATCATTTTTTCCCGTCCTAAAATAGGGAAGGGGGAGGGAAATAGCAAAGAGAAAAGACTCAAAAATTTATAGACACTTCAAAATCGATATTGTATCCATATTTGATACGTATCGAATACATTTTTTTTTGGACTTATATTGGGAAGTGTTTTATTATTTTATTATTTTTCATTCAAATATATGATTGAAACAAATTTAATTTTGATTAACTCAAACTCTTAAAATTATAAAATCTTATATATAATTTATATTTTATTTTATTATGAAAACTAAATTATGTATAAATTATTAAGTTAAATTTGTTGTGGGTGTCGTGTTCATATATATAACTAATAAAATATATAAAATTTATATTTTTTTCCATTAACAACCGTACTTTTAAAAAGTGAGATCCGCCTCTTTTTTAAATAATTTAATATAGAAAATTTGAATTATATACATATATATCTATATACATACGTACGTCTATGTACATATAATTTACATATTATTTCCCTTAAAACAAACAACATTGAAGAAAGAAAATATCTCACATTTTAAAGAATGAATATTCAATTATCTTAATTTCTTTTCATCTACTTTTTTTTTTCATCATCCATGTCAAATGAAGCATTGGTTTTTAGATGACTCTATTTTCATTAAACAAATGGGATAATTAAGTAAATTTTGGTTTAATTAATCAAAACCTCAAAGCTAAAGGGTATTTGAGGAACATGAGCATCATTGTGTTAAAAAAACGTGGTCAATGGGTTGGTGAAGGCACCTTAATATGAGATGATTAGTAGCTTGATTTTCGTACTTACCTTTTTTTTTTTATATAAATAAAAAGCTTATTATAAACTCATAAATCTCGCTCCATCAAAATTTTGAGAGTAATGCTAGTTAATGCTCTTTATTTTAAAAAATTTTCACATTTGAAAAAAATATATATAAATGAAATAAATTGTGATAAACTAAGGGTCGATTTGGGAAGAAAGCTAATTAGCATGCGTTTTTTTAGCTTCAACAGTGTTTGACCAATTTTACCTTTTTACATTTTAACCTTCTTTTAAACTTTCAAAGGTAAAAATGTCAAATTAACAAAAATTACCTTTTCACCTCAAAAAAAACTACTTTTTTTCCTTCCCAAACACAAAATAAGCAAGCTTATTTTCTTTCGAAACCAAGCCTAAGGCTCCATTTGGGAACAATTAGCATTGGCTAATAGTTAGTAGCTAACTAAAAAAAAAGCTAGTTAATTTCGTGTTTGGGAAGGAAAAAAAAGTGACTAATGGCTAGTAGCTAGCTAAAAAAAAAACTAGCTAATTTTGTATTTGAGAAAGAAAAAAAAGTTACTTTTTTTTAAGTGGCTAACTTATTTTTGTTAAATTGACATTTTTTTCCTTGAAAGTTTAAAAGAAAATTAAAATATAAGAAGATAAAAAAGTCTAACCACTATTGAAGTAGCCATTTGCCTTGTTACTCTTCTCAAACGGACCCTAAGACTCCATTTGGGGACTTTGTATTTCAAATTTATGAATTTGATATTAAAATGCATTAAAATATAAGTTAAAGAGTTAATCTATCCAATAATACATAAAATTTTTTTAATAATGGTCATTGAAGTAGTGGTGCTATTACTCCTTCAAATGGTGAAGTTACTATTATAAAATATTTCAAATTAATATTTTTTTAATAATTTCAAATTCATCGTAATTAACTGTCTTAAATGATTCAAATTGATGAAATTTTTATTTAAATTGTCAAAATTATATTAGAACAATTATCTTTAAATAATTAGCACAAAACACTTTGACTTAAAATTCATAAATACAAATACAGCTTAAAAATAAAATACATTTAATATTTTTCAGACTCACCTACCCCTTTCTTCCCCCTCTTGTGGCGCATCAACTACCACTGATCAACCTACCACATCTACCAAATGATGGTATGTTCTTAACCAACCCCATATGGTATGTTCTTAACCAACCCCATATGGGCTTGTGGACCAGAAGAAAATTATGCCTTGATGTTCCAACCGGCGAAAGGCTTGTGGCTCAAAAATCATCCCAAACAAAATTTAATGGGGAAAAAGGGAAAGAATTGAAAATGATAGTACAGAACAAAATCTCTCTCTTCTTTTTTTTTTTTTTTCAATTATTAAGAATAGGAATTTAAATCCGAGAAAGCTACGTCGGAAACAAATATGTAAAGCTTCTTATCAACTTAATAGGGAGTACTTTCAAGTTAAGGGTGAAAATAAACTCAAACCAAATTAACTTTAAACTTCTTCAAGTATTACTTAGTTATTTATGCTGATTTCGAACTTGATTCAAATTTTTATAGAAATTCGAACTTTACTTAATAAAGAATAATTTAAAGTTGAGATTGTCTCAGAAATAATTTGATTAAATCAAAATAATGTATTTTAATCTAAAGTATAATAAATAAAATATTATTAAAAATATATATTTATATATATTATTTTATCGAATTAGTTTGCGAGGTTTCGACAAAAGATTTTTCAGATTTGAGCTCAAATTCAAGTTCGATTCTAAATGAATTTAAATTGAACTTGATTCGAGTTCATTTTAGTCACAAATCAAGTTTGATATGAGTCTAACCAGCTCGGAATAAAGAGGTCATATTTTGTCAATAGTGAAAATACATTATGAACTTAATGGGAAGCCTTTAAATTTATTATTATTATTATTCTTTTAATGCTTTCGGTAGGTGTACGTGTGCGCACATAATTTTCTTTTGGTAGGTGAAGAATGGGAGGCTTTTGACTGTTGAAATATTTGCAAGCATCACTGTTAATTCTTTCTTTTCTTAATTGAGTAGCTTGCAGGATTAAACTTTTTGGTCCATTAAAGATTAAACGGGTCCTACACACAGCCATGGCGAAAAGTCCAATGGGCATTGGATTTATTTTATTTTATTTTATAATTGAATGGAATCTTAAATTATTTTGATTAATATATATATATATATGCATTGCAAGAATCTTCTCTCAATCACCCACCCACCCACCCACCAAATGCAAGTTGGCGATTAGCTCATTATGCAAGATTCAATTAGTAGTGGGTGCGAGAAGTATCTAATCATCTCATAAATGAAATATACACATGAACGCTCACGAAAGCACTCAATTATTTACACACACACATGTTAGCCACTAATTGAGGTATCCCTTACGTTTCGTTTTAAAATATTATTCTTTTAAAATAAAAAATTAAATTGATTTGATTTAATTTAATTTGATAAATAAAATTTTATATTTAAGCACATATTTGAATTTAAAAATTAAATTAAATTAGTTTATGAGAAATATTAATTTTGACCATGTTAATAATAAGTAAAAAATATGATAAATATGATATACGAAAGTAAATTTATCCACTTGAATAATTTAAAAAAATGAATGAATTTTTATTAAAATATATTATTTTTTTATAATATTTTTTTTAAAAAGTTCGCAGCCCTTTCGAATCGGCAATGGGGTAAAGATTTACAAGGTGTGGTCCGTCCCCTCGCTCAATCGGACAGCTAGCCACTTCAGTTTTCTTTATTCAGGTAATTTGAACCGGACGCCCTTCGTGCCTCTAAAAGCTAAAATCGTAATGTTACAGTTACACCTTTTTGTTTACACTTTTCTTACACTTTATTGGTTATGGCGGATCATGACTAATATAGTTATCTTGGTCATGACCAGTATATTCTACTCAAAATAATCACAGCTGCACGTAGAAGGTTTCCAATGACTGTGATGATTTTGAGTAAACTATATTGGTTATGACCAGTAAGATATAAGAATGGTGTAACCAAAAAGGTGTAAGTGTAGCATTACTTAAACTAAAAAATGACTCGGATGACTTGATATCACTCTCCGATCTTATCTAAATGGCCAAATATTATATTTAGACTATTAAATTAAAATTTAATGTTTTAAATTCATTCACATATTTTTAATTTAAAAACACTTAAACAAATTTGAATCATTAAGATGGCATTTGGTTTACTTTTCTATTTTTGTTTTATGTGTTAAAAATCTCAAAACGAGGAAAAAGAAAATACTCTGTTTTCAATGTTTTGAGATTTTCTTCGTTTTTTGTTAAAAACTCTCAAAACGACTCTTTGTCATTTTTCATTTCATGTGTAAAGTTATTTTTTTTTTCGAAAATAAATTTTAAAAACACAAATAATCAAATGAGTTTTGATTTGTTTTCTTTATTTTCAAAAGAATAAAATAAAAAATAAATTCAAAATAAAAAATAAAATTAAAAAATATAAAATATAAAAACAAACCAGATGGGTCGTAAATTTTAATTTAACCGTCTTGGGAGCCGATGTCATCGAATTAACATCACACGTGATGTGAACATGTGTGTTAATCCCTCCCCTTCACTTTCCATGACTTGATTTGGCCGCCTTTTTCACCAACACTTTCTCGTGCCTCAGATTGCAATGCCCCAATCATTCATAAATTTGATAACACCGTGGTTTCGTTTGGAATTCTATAAAATGATATAAATTTTTATAGACTAAAAATTTTTACCGAATTGTAACTTTACTAATTTATATTGATTTATGTAACTCCAAATACCCCAGTATATAAATCTAACTTTCATAGTTTTTTTATCCTCTTTATGGTGTGTTTAGAGTAAGAAAAAGTGAGATAAATTGAAATAAATTGAGATAAATTGAAAGTTCATAATGCGTGCAGTGAAAGAAAAAAGTTGATATGATATAAAGTTAACAGAGATTTATAGAGATTTTCAGTATTTTTTTTGTATGTCAAACGGAGCCTACTTGTTTGTGTGGGTGTATATATATGTATACATATGTCCTAATTGCCAGTTCACATGTAACTTGGCCGATGCCCATATTGTTGATTTATATCTGGTTGACAATTTAAATATTTTAATTACTAAAATATTGGAATGTTTAGATACCTGCAAAATAAGGTGACGTAGGCGCGGATGTTCTTCAGTCTGCGTCACGTTTGGTCCGTTTGGATGTTTAAATTTTGACAAATTTTGATATTTTTTTTTTGGTCAAAAATTGGGAGGTCAAATTTTGTGTGTATTTGGTAAAATAAGTAACATTTTCAACATATTTTAACAACTTTACGTGTTTGGTAAAATTTTTAGTAATTTTTAATAATTTTTATTAATTTTTGGTGACTTTTTGTGCATTTGGTGACAACTTTTACAACTCTTACCAACTTATAGTAACTTTTTGTGTGTTTGATAAAATTTTGATAATTTTTAAGTTAAGTAAATTATTGTTACTGAATATAAAAGTAGCAAAACTTAGTATTTTATGAAACACTCATTTGTCAAAAATTGAATTATTTATGTTGATTTTTGATTCATTAAATGGTGCGTTAATATATCTTCAAATAAGTAACATACTAATTTATAATCATTTTGAAATATAATTTTCCCCAGTACACATTTAAATTAAATTTTTTATAATTAATCAAATGTACATGTGCTTACTTCCGCTTAGGTGATCGTTTAGCTCACAAACTTATATATATATATATATATATATATATATAACTAATTTTTATTAATTTCCTTCAACTTTTTCCATCTAACATATTTTTAATTTTTAGTAATTTTTTTTTAAATTTCACTCACTTCCTTCAATTTTATCAAAATGACCCGTAAAATTTTTTGATGCAAAGTTGCACTTTTATGACAAAAGTTGGTGGCTTTAAAGAGTTATTTTCAATTAGTGCCCAACTACATTTTTCTAATAAGTTAAAAAGTAATTATTCATGTGACAGTAATATATAAAAAAATAATATTCTAACAGAAAATTTTGTCACAATCTTCTGTCAAAATGGTGTGGCAATAAAATAATATTTTAAGAAATTAATATTTTTAAATTAATGAGTTAATAAATATGCTATATATATCATTCTAGTAAAATATTTTTAAAAAATAAAAAATTAATTACATAACATTACTCTTATATATAGATACATTAGGACCATCATGTGGTCTAAGAATCTTTTCAATGAATATATTACATCCATGTCCATACTTCCAATGCATAACTTTTTTTTTTTATTAAATTTATTTGTTTAACAAGTATTTTGATTTTAAAAGATGAACTTAATTAGGCTTGTTTTTGGAAGAAAAAAGTTAACTTATTTTTTTTATATGTTTGAGAAGAGAAAATAACTAATTAGAGAATAATTTTGATCACTACCAAAAAAAAAAAAAAAAGTTGTGTAGTCAAAAGTTAACTTTTAGGTAGTCTTTCCAAACCAAATTTTAACTCATTTTCAACTTCTTCCAATTAGGCCCCGTTTGGCATAAAACAAAACTCTAAAAAACTCTATAAATCTTTAACAACCTTTCTGCCTCTAATTTTTTCGACATAACTAATTTCAAAAAATTCTAATATTTTGCTAAAAAATCAAAAAAATTTAAAAGTAAATTAACCAAATGTGTAAATTTTTTATATAATCATATTCTTCGTGTCGAAAGCTTTCAAATGAGTACTATTGTCGCTATTTTTTGTGAATTTTTTTGAATCCGTGGGAATAAATTTGAAAAATCGTTCCCACGATTTCACTTTTCAAAAAAAAAATCTGGTCAAAATTAATCCAAAATTATATTTTATCTCAATTTACCTTATTTTTTCTTATTCCAAATAAGACTTAGTAAAGTTGGTTAGGATTTTTATGAGTCAGATTTTGAAATAAATATTGTGTAAAATCACAATCACCAACAATGTAGTAGTCTAACATTGTATGCAATCAAGGAAGTCTCTATTTAGGGCCCGTTTAGTTTGGTAAAATTTGTTAAAAATCTCCAAAAATCTCTATAAATCTCTGTTAACTTTATATCACATCAATTTTTTTCTCTCACTGCACGCATTACGAACTCCCCCCAAACCACAATTTATCTCAATTTATCTCATTTTTTCTTACTCCAAACAAACCTTTAATTAAAAACGTCACATATAACAATGTACAACTGTGCTAATTAATTAAATTATTATTACTTATTAATGGTTGTGCCAGATATGGCCTTTCGTGGTACACTTTGTTAAATTCACTCTTAATGGTGCCCCTTGAATTTAGTGAGATTCCATTATATATATATATATATATATATATATATGCGTTCGCGCGCAAGAAGCTGTATTCTCAACCTCAATGTTCCTTGAGTACTATGATATAATTATTAAAACTTATATGAGAACTCACAATAAAACAAAGATTATATAATTATTAAAACTTATATGGGAACTTGTAATAAAGTAAAAATACCACGAGAAATAAGAGTTCCAGGGGACTTAAAAAAAAAAAAAAATACATTGCAGGAGTTGCCATGGTCTAATGAAAGGTCAAGATATAATTAAAATTTATTAATTTCATCAAACATCACTTATTACAGCATTTATTAAATCAATAAAACTTATTTTAGGTAGTGTTTGGTTGACAAAATAGGACAAAAAATACAATAAAAGTAGAAAAATATGATATAAAGATGAAATGTGAAAAATTTTGATTAGAGGAAAGTACAAAAAGTAGTTAAAATTTGTAAATTTTGATAATTTTTAGTGATGCCATACAGGACCTTAATTACATACTCTTCATTTAAACACTGTAACTCTTACAATACATTTTTCACTGCAGTCCCCTGGAACCGAGAAATAATCCATCGATAATAGTTATGCAACAAATTTCCTGCGGAATGACCGAAGCTTCGGTTCGGATGAGCTACCATCCCACGCCACGGATTTTACTAGGCTCGGATCGTAAAGTTTTGTAAATTCTTTTAATCATGTTTCAAAAGCGAGAACAGGTTAAATCTCTAAAATGCCCCTAGTAGTCACTTCACCCACTTCAGCAGTCAAGTTACCAATAATCAACTAAAGATTTTGACTTAATTAATTTCAAGTTGGTTTCTCAAAAATGCTAGTTTTGAAAACAAATACATGCACCTTCAATCAATGTATCCCTATCGATAAAACTACTCAAAATCGTGCCTACAACATCAGGTGAGATATCATTTTCATTCCTTTGTGCGCGCGCGCGTGTGTGTATACATCATTCATGAATCAAATGTCAATTTGTGCAATAAAGAGTAATTGTTACATAAAAAATGTGAGGTCATACATTTATGTATATATATACATACACTAGCATAAACAAATGCGTGCTAGATTTTTGTTTCTAATTTTACCCAACTGATCCTATCAACTTTTCAAGTAGAGCTGCCAGTGTTCATATCAATGCAACAAAAAGGTGGTTTCTTGGCGTGTGTGTTTGGGGAGAAAGAAAAATAAAACAAAAGAAAGGAAAATAAAAGAGAGAGAGAGAGAGAAAATTAATTGTTTCTCTCCTTTATAATTTTCTCCTTTCTCTTCCTCTATCAAATTAAAAAGTCAAACGAAACATGACATGTAATTTTTCTTTCCTATTTTTCTCTTTCGCTTCGAACCAAAAAGAGGGTTGAAGAATATGGGGTCCATGCATGCATACAATTAGAGTAGTAGGCAGCCAAACTTACCACCGAAAGCGATATTTATACCAAATAAAGATTTCGAGATGACTGCATGGTTTATCATTATAAGAAAATAACGATCTAAATATGTTATATTAAGTTTGATCAAATGCAGAAGAAATAAAATATACTTGAGAACTACGAAAGATAATAAAATATACTGGGAAACTACGAAAGATGTGATGCCCGTCATTCCTTATTATATTATCTTAATTTTAGAGAGAGTAACTTTTCATTTTTCTCATAGATCACTAGTTCGAATTTTTTTAAGGCTATTGGAGAGTTTAGTCGATCATTAACTTCAAAACCCTAGAGATTAATCAAACTACGTACAAATTAGCTCGAACACTCTTGAGTCAAAAAAAAAAAAGGAAAAACAAACTTTTCACTTTCCCACTTCTTAACAAAGGTGGAGAAACATAATTATTATATAAATAGAGTAGAAAATTTAATGGAGATATTCTTTTTGACTAACCCATAAATATAATTTTATTAGTTTACTTATAGATTTTATTGTGAATTTGGGTGGTTTTACATATTATATTTTGATAAATCTAAAATCATTACAAAAATGCATGGCTATTTAAAATCTTTTGTAATATTTTGGCTTCTATTATTCAGGAGTAACTACTAAAATTCTTCACGTAATGCTACTATAAATGAGCAATTTCTCTTATATATGTTTTTATATAATTTAATATCAAATACATTCTTTTGAAATTTATGGTCTTAGTTTTTTGTGAATATTATAATAAAAATTAATAGGATATACCTCCACAATTTAAAAAAAAAAAATAATTAGTTAGATTTCTCAGTCCGTTGCCGAGTGTTTTAATGTGGAATCCTAATTGTGCCAAATAACAATATTTGTTAACAAATTTTCCAAAGTATAATAAAAGTGATATATATATATATATATATATATATGTATTATTAGACTGAATCATTAAAAAAAAAACGATTATTGGATAAATGGATGATTCATTTAAAAAACGATTAATTTTCTCCGAACAATTAAAACAAAATAAAAAGAAAAAAATTACACCCCAACAACCAAGTTCTAGAAGATAAGCATGCCTACCAATACCTGATCAAAACAACAATCGAAGACAAATCCATTAATAAAAATCCAAAACCTAGAAAGAAAAATAAAAAAAAATAGACAGAAAAAATTCCAAAGAATAAGAGATGAAAAATAATCACCGGTTCTAATGTCAGAAGCAAAAATAATTCCCAATTAAGTAAAAATAAGAAAAAATACCTATATATATTTTTTATTGAAACACTCTTAAAATACCTATATGCACGAATGAATGAATCAATCGAGTATAGACTAAATTTTGGATCACGTGTTAAATCTACCTAATAATTAATTGCACCATTCAGAACGGTTCAATTTCGAATTAGTAATTTATTAAACGGAAAACCAAGAATAAAAGAGATAGAATAGGAAGTTGGAATTTTTTTTTTCTTCTTGATGAGATAGTCAATATAAATCCAAACTAATTCATTATGAAGAATTCTAGTGAAATTAGGTTTTAGAGTTGGATTAAAATTCAGTTAAACTGAAAAAAAAACTAATGTACCATCATGAAGAATTATAGTGAAGTTAGGTTTTAAAGTTAGATTAGAATTAGAATAGTGAAGGGACATAGTTAAATTAAATTGAAAAAAATAGAAGTAAAGTAGTTAAATTTATTTTTTCAATTATTTGAACTTTTTATAATAGTATAGATATAGATATATTATTAGACTGACTCTCTTTCAAAGTCACTGTAAATCATATTCTTTAAACTACAGAGAATAGTATGGCGGCACTCTGCAATATTTACAAAAAAAAAATATATAATATTTTTCTTAAAATAGAGAAGATGTATAGATATTAATGTAGGGCCCTAAATACCTATTTTTGTTTTTTTTTTTTTTTTTAAATAATAAAGAAGATGCTCTCGGGTAATACCGGTTTCCATAAGTAAGCTACAAAAGGAAAAAGATTGGCAGTGGAGAATATGCAGAACCACCAAAACGAAATTCACCATCATGCATGTGTTACACAAACAGAGCGTGGCTTTTAGCTAAGTGGTTAAGAGTCTCTCCTGCTCGCTCATGACTCGAGTTCGAGTCTTCCCCCTCCCCTTAAAAAAAAAAAAAAATTCACCTTTCAAAAAAATGTGTTACACAAACAGAGGATTAATTGGAGAGCATCGGTCAAAAAAGTTGAGAGAATATTATCCCTTTGGTTGTTTGCAGTGATTACGATCGACCTTCCATTCATTTTTCATTGACTCCTTCCCTATCACAATAACTCTCTTTAATTTTTTTTTCTTTTTTCTTTTTCTTTTTTTTTGAAACTGTGACCCTCTTTTTTCTCTTATTTTAGAAACTCTGATCTGAGTTAATTCAGATAAGATTATCAAATAAAAATAAAATTAAAAAAATAATAATAATAGCTCATTTAATAAGATAATTATCAATTTTATAGATAGAGTTGTGAGGAGTTCAAAAATTCTAATTTGATATCTATCTAATAGAAACAAAATAAAAAAATAATTAATGTGTAATTATCAATGTACAAGTAGAGTTATAAAAAGTTTAAAAATCTTCTCTTTGGTTTGTCAAATAAAATTAAAAATAATAATTAAAGCATTAATAACATTTTTAATTAGTCTAACATTGTAATAATTAATGCATTAATAACGTTTTAATTAGTTTAAACTACTATTTAATATTTTTTAAAAAATTTAAGATTTCTATATTTGTGGGATTCTAACTAATCATCTTAGTGACGTAAGAATTGTCACAGTTTTATTTGTCAAACACTCATTTGTTAAAAGTTAGTCCGTTATACTGACTTTTAATCCACCAAACGATATCTTAATTTACCAAAAGCTAAGAAGCTATTAATTTTAGGAAAATTTTTACTTTAATTATTCATTAAAAGAAAACTTGGAAGAGGTGGTTTCTGTTACTGTTGGCCACGTAGAAACTGCGGGCCCAGATCTCCTATACGGTTGGCCGCGTCCCTCCCTTAATAACACATTCCGTCTCCCATGAGGTTACCTTATTTGGTCAACCACCCTCTTGACCCGTCGTTTGTTTGTTACCTCGTAAAAAAAAAAAAAATTATAAAATAATTGTATCTATATTCTTAATAATTAAAAAATAATTATTGTAAATAGTCTTTTAAAATTAAAAATAATTTTAATTAAAAACAAAAAAAAATCTTAATGATTATTATTTTATTTAAAAATTAATGTAATTAACATTATATTTTGCACATTGCCATTGTGAATATGTATATATATACATATTTTTGAAGTTATGTTGTGTTTGATTTGGTAGTTTTTTTTTCATTTTATATGACTTTTTTTTTATTAAATTTTAAATTTTTTGAGAATATGTGACTTTTAGACATGTTAAACACATGTGTAAAAAAAAATGAAAAATTTACATTTTCCTTTAATTATTCTCCATTCAATCAAGGCGAGATCAGTTCACATGAACTTTCTCTAACATCCATATACCCAGTTACAACCACTTGGAAAAGTTTAAGAGAAACTCATCTAAAGGTGCATTAGTACAAACTGTTATGGTTTCCAAAACATATAAAAAAAACGTAGCTTTTTCCTTTGGCTAGCTATAAAGAGAAAACTAAACACCAAAGACAAGCCTTTCAAATGAGAGTTAATAAACAACAACTTATGCAGCCTTTGCAATGAATATGAAGAGAATCTGGATCACTTGTTTTTCAAATGTAAATACTTAGCCGAGTCTCGAGTCCAAGTATATGAGTTGTGTCAAATTATTAAGTAGCACCTAAATTGGAGGAATGAAATAAATTGGTCCTTGGATACTGTTAATGGAAAATCCCATCTGAATACCATAAGAAAGTTTGTGTGATCAATACTATCTATCACCTATGGTTAGAGCATAATACTATAACCTTTATCAAGGAAGAGATTCGTTGGAAAGCATCCCAAATTAGTATACAATATATAGATGTAAATAGGGACATATGTACAAAATGGAATATACCTATAAAAGTATAATGTAATTCAAGGGTATACCTTCTAGATATTGTAATTTTCTCCCATAATCTAAATGAAAAGCTTATTTACCCAAAAAAAAAAAAAAATTACATTCGTTTGGATAAAAATTAAAAAATAAAAAAATTAATTTTTTGGTTAATTTTTTTACTCAAACGAATAGTTTTTTATCTTAACTGGGTGCAAATTTTTTTTAATTTTTTATTTTTACAAAAATGATTAATATACTTAAAAGTTATCATTTCTAAAAAATATAAATAAATAAAATTTGATGAAAATTTCACAAAAAAAACAAAAAAGAAAGTTTTAACTTCTTTTTTAACCAAACAAAGCCTTAGGCCCTATTTGGTGCAACCAAAACTTACTAAAAGTGGCTAAAAATACAAAAAATTACTAAAATTTTATAAACTTTACCAAATTCGTGATTCATGCGTGAATAACTTACGCTAAAAATGTCAATTTTTTTTTTTTTGAAATCTATTGGAATGGGTGCTAGAATGTCTGTTCTAACGGTTTTCTTTTTTTTGCCTGACAACTCTCACTGTAAGGCTACTAACAGAGTTTTAACCTTTTCAGAGTATCAACCGTTGGAACGTTTCTTTAGCAAATATTCGAACGAAAATTTTGATAAATTTCATTAAATCCTTTAAATACCAAAAAAATATCTGACAGATTATATTTTTTTTAGTTTTTCGGTACTCCTTGGTAGACCAAGCAAGAGCCTTAATAAAAGAGATCGGTATGGTTTAAAAAATGGCATCTGAACCGATAAAACTGTTCCATAATTAAAATAATTTATAATATCTTTAAATTTTTTTAAAAAGAAATAGGTTTAGTAATGAAACATCCGGAGTTGATTTTACCGGCCACTGCCAGTCGCCACGAGCACGGGAGGTTCGGAGGTTGGGCAGTTAGGCTTTTCCCCGAGCCAAGGATTGGGTCAGGGCTTTGTTGAAAGGATCCACCATGAGCGGCGGTCGCATGCCGCATAGGGTATAAACGGACACGTGGCAGTAGCAGAAAATTTTAGATGTCTTGTTATTTACAAATAGCCAGCTGTCGATAATTGAAAAAAAAAAAAAAACAGAAAATGAACAGAACCCCTTCCCCCGCCATATGGTCCCCACACACCAAACCCCCCACGCCTTACGGCCCAACAAACACACACTTCCTCTGTTCTATATAAAACCCACCAACACCACACCAACCACCCTTCGCCGCCGATCGACTGTAGTTTCCCGCTCTCTTTCTCCTCCTCCGCCGCCGCCGCTCTTCAATCCCTGAAATTTCTTCCTCTCCCTCTCTCCCTGTAATTTGCAGATATTTGTCTTTTGCGTCCGTTCTGAACTCAAATCTCGTAGTTTTCGCAACGGATAAGGACGCCTCCCTTAATATTTGGAATTAACGATCTCACGGAACTACAAAGGCTCGGACGCCTCCCTCAATTCGACACTGCTTTCCATTCCAAATCTATGCTCTTGTTTTTCTCTGATTTCCATTGATTCTTGGGATTTAAATCTTGTTTAAAATTTTTTTTATGTAAAAATCACTAGATTTGTTAATCAAACGAAGAAAAAAGTTTCTAAAATGGGCAAAAGCTTTGAAGTATTTGAATAGATCTGAGGAAGAATTTGAGAGTTTAAGCTCTTCTGCTGACTGTTGGTGTTGGAAAATCTGATATTTTCCTAAGCTAGAACAGAACAGTAACGTTTCGATTGCTTGTGTGTTGAGATTGGTTGTGTGATCTGTGTTTATCGGTAATGTCGGTGGCTTCGAGTTCTGCTGCTCAAATCCGAAACAACTCGACGCTGCTTCCGTCGACTGGCAACACTTTTGTGAATCGCCAATTGAACGTTTTGCCTCTGACCAGAGTTGGTGTCTCCAGAGCCAGAGCCAGAGCCACATCTCGTCGCTCTGCTCTCAAGCGGTCCGATATTCTGGAGAATAGATTCTATGGAGCGCGACTGAGGACGTCCGCTAACGAAAGATCGCACCTTTGGCAATCGGACGGTCCCGGTCAAGTCCCCAAGCTCAGAGTGGTGGTGCGATCGGCATTTTCGCAAGTGCCGGAGAAGCCCCTCGGTCTCTATGATCCATCATTCGATAAGGATTCGTGTGGGGTTGGATTCGTCGCTGAATTATCCGGAGAAAGCAGCCGAAAAACGGTACGCACAAGATGTTTAGAGACAAGAGGATTTTGATTTTTGAGCTTTTAAGTCCGATTATCAGTTTTAAAATGGCGGTGTTGCTTTTGATTTAACAGGTGACAGATGCGGTGGAGATGTTGGTACGGATGTCCCACAGAGGTGCTTGTGGCTGTGAGACAAATACCGGCGATGGGGCGGGCATTCTTGTAGGTCTTCCTCACGAGTTCTACAAGGAGGTACATTAATCTAACATCTCATTTAGTTTTTATTTTTTTGTTTCTCTGGTCTTTTGACATATGATTTTCAGGTAATTATGGAAGTGCTCTTCTTCTTTTTTTTCTTTCCTACAGTAAACAAAAAAGTTGAAAACAATACAGAGTCTGATCGAAAACAGAAATTTTATTGAAGGGTTAATTTACAATTTACCCCTTAAGGTTTGGCTAGAAATACATATCCCATCTGGTTTATCACCTGTGATTTGGATTAAAGTCCAAAATTGACTAAATGTACTAAATTTAACCATACTTGTGTCCATAAAAACTCACATGTATTTCCACAAAAGATGTTGTTAAGCAAAATATAATCAAATTCATCTATGTATTTTATATGGAGTCTCTTTAAAAAATGGAAAACATTTCATTTAATATAAAGATGGGAAAAATACCTTTTCCTGTTCATTTTTGCAAAACAACTTTTACCTTCAACGAAATTTGACTCAAGAGGCTCAAATTGATTAAAAACAGATTTTGTCAACTTCACACATTAATCCAAACCACGACAAGTTTATGTGTTGATATTTAAATTAAAAGAGGGTCATGCATTTCTTGGCCAAACCCGGCAAAGAGTAATGTACCTTTAAATAAAATAGTGTTTTAGGCATTCTAAGGTCGACTTCTATTAGTTTTGTCTCGAACCATCAACCTAATTTGTGTAATATTGATTGTTGTCGGTTCACCTGGTGTCAGGTCACCAAAGATATGGACATTGAGCTACCACCTGCTGGGCAGTATGCTGTGGGCATGTTCTTCTTGCCTACATCTGAAAATCGAAGGGAACAGAGCAAGATCGTATTTACTAAGGTAATTTTGAGGAGAAAACTTGTTAAAGTTGTGTTCTTTTGACCACTTGCATGTGTGCTTGAATTGGATATGTAATTGGAGAAGTTAATTTTGCTCGATTATCATCTTGATTTCCTGTGTTGTATTGTGTTTTTGAGGTTTTGTCCTAAGAAAGTTTATGATTGTATCTCTAGGTTGCGGAGTCACTTGGGCATACTGTCCTTGGATGGCGCTCTGTCCCAACAGATAACTCTGGATTGGGCAAGTCTGCTTTGCAGACTGAACCTGTTATTGAACAAGTGTTTCTTACTCCCACTCCCAGGTCAAAAGCTGATTTTGAGCAACAGGTACTGATCTATTTCTGTTCAGCATTCTATTATCATACATGAATGAAAATCAGCTGCCCTTATTCAAAAAATACCAGTGGATAATGTTAATTAAATGATCAATCCCAATATCTGACCTTTCTACTGCTGTTATCACCAACCACTGGCCCGAATGGAAAGGGACAGCCAGGAGTGAGGGAAGAAAATGAAAGTTATGGTGTACTTTAATTTCTTCGATCAAGTTGTGGACAGAACTTCATTGGTAGCTTTATTATAGTTTTTTCTTTCATAATTTTGTTCTCTAGTTGTGCACACATAAGTTGACAAAGAGAGGAAAATGGAACTTCTGTTGTGGTATAGTTTGTTCAATCAACTTAGGGAAACAACATGGACATTAGCCTTATTATATTATTTACTTTCATACTTTTGTTCCATAATCTCAGCAAATTTAAAGCATTTTGCTCTTTTTTTTTTTTTTTTTCTCCCTTGACAGTTATACATATTAAGGCGGATCTCAATGGTAGCTATTCGAGCTGCATTAAACCTTCAACATGGTGGAGTGAGGGACTTCTATATATGTTCACTTTCTGCAAGGTTTGTTTTCTGGAAAGCTTTAGTGCTTCTATGGAAGTACAAATTCTTGCTTGACTGCTATGTTGCAGCCAGATTATAGAACCTTTTTCATGTTTTTTTTTCAGGACTATTGTCTATAAAGGTCAGTTAAAGCCCAACCAATTGAAGGAATACTATTATGCAGATCTTGGCAATGAAAGGTTTACGAGCTACATGGCCCTGGTAAATATATTTTCTACTCACTTTTCTTTTTTGTCCACTGACTCCATACTTCAACAACGAACAGCTTGGGATCAACCGGTTAACTGAAGATATGCAAGGTTGAGGAATGACTTCTGAGGCATTGAAGTATGAATGATCTCTTAAGTTCTTCCACTCCCTTGATTACTATCTGAATTTGGATGCCGGATTGGATTCTTTGGCTGAGTTGGTAAGGAAACTCATTATCAAGTAAATCATGTTTGCAGAAACTTGGCTTCTCTTGATCAGTTGTCGAGGATAAACTTCCACTAAAGTGGTGGAAGGGAAATTGTGTTTGGTCAAAGGTAGTTTAGGGTTTCCACGATGTTCTATACTGGCACTTCAGTATATTGTTTATTGAAGTGCCCTGAACACAATTTCATGCTTGCTCTTGTAATATTGGATCCCTCGTTATCAATAATGTGGATGGAATTCAGGACTGAAAGTTTGGATGTCTATTTGGTGCAGATACACTCGAGATTCTCAACAAACACATTTCCTAGCTGGGATCGTGCTCAGCCTATGCGTGTCTTAGGTCATAATGGAGAAATTAACACACTTCGGGGTAATGTAAACTGGTAAGTTATTGAACAATTAGTGGATTAATTGTTCCTGGCTATAGTTCTTTAAGTCATTTACTTTTTGTGGAAGATCCCTGGAGATTTTGATGCGATCCCTGGGGCCTAGATCCCACATAGGCTCTCGTGCATTGGGCCTCCCTTTATTGATAGAACTTGAATATCTTTATTAATTCTTTAACGATTCACCACTTCCCCATTACAATAGCTTTATTATCTGTACTTGGACATATATCAGTTTCCAAGTTCTGAAGTTAGCAATTTTATTTTGTTCTTCTGTTGGCACAGTTAGATACTCTTTAGACAATTTGACTTACTGATAATGTGGTGCCATTAAAACCAAATGCATCCTTTTTACGCTTGGAACACAATAGTTGTGTGCAGATAAAGAATAGAGAGCACATCTTCAAAGAGCAGAATGCCATTGTCATTTAGTGGTGCCAAAATTTCAACTGATAATCACAAACCAACCTTGTAGCAATGAGAGTAAATTTGAAATGTGAACAGCTGCTTGCAAAGGAGGTTGGTAGCAAGTAGCTACAATTCTTTTATGTAGCCTTAGGATTATGTTCCATGGACAAGGTTGCTAGCAGGGGGCTGTGAATCTCTTAAATTTCTGATATTAATGTTACTTGCTAAGAATCTATTACTTGATTTGTCATTTGATTTCCCTGTTTAAAACAACTGATTGATTTTCCTGACTGCGATTTAGGATGAAAGCACGTGAGGGCCTTCTCAAGTGCAAGGAGCTTGGTCTCTCAAAGGTTGAAATGAAGAAGCTTCTACCCATTGTAGATGCAAGCTCATCTGATTCAGGTCAGATTCTAATATTTGTTTATGTTCTTGCATACGTTCGTATGCACGGCCATTTAGCATCAGCTGTATTTGAATGGTGTTATGTGAATATTATTGACAAGAAGCACGCACATATCAAAATAAATAAATAAATGAGCATTCAGACACTTAAATTGCAATACAATAAGGAGAAATAAAGCCATTTACTTCTTATGCTTGTCTAATTGAATCAATTAAATTACATCTATCTGATTCGAATCAATTAAATTACATCTATCTGATTCTCATCTTCTGTTAGGGGCTTTTGATGGTGTCCTTGAACTTTTGGTTCGAGCTGGTAGAAGCCTTCCAGAGGCCATCATGATGATGATCCCTGAAGCCTGGCAAATGATAAGAATATGGATCCTCATCGAAAAGCCTTCTATGAGTACTTTTCAGCCCTTATGGAACCATGGGATGGGCCTGCTCTGATATCGTGTAAGTTTTTTAAAGAACTTTTGAATTTCATTTTTAATTGCCTCCCCCAGCATTTGGTTTTGCGCTTACCAAAAACAATATGCAGTTACTGATGGTCGCTTTCTTGGAGCTACACTGGACCGAAATGGACTGCGTCCAGGTCGATTTTATATCACCCATAGTGGACGAGTTATAATGGCAAGTGAAGTTGGAGTAGTTGATATTCCACCTGAAGATGTGTGCAGGAAAGGAAGACTTAATCCGGGCATGATGCTTCTGGTGGATTTTGAGAAGCATGTTGTTGTAGATGACGAGGCATTAAAGCAGCAGTATTCACTTGCAAGACCTTATGGAGAGTGGCTTAAAAGGCAAAAGATAGAGCTCAAAGACATAGTAGAATCTGTTAGTGAAGCTGAGAGGGTGCCCAAGGCCATGGCAGGAGTTTTTCCAGTGAGTTTATCTTCTTTTTTCACTCATTCTTCTCCTTCTCCCCCTTCCCCCAGTTTTTTGCAGTGCTTTCTCTTTCTTACTATCTTCTTGGGTAGTTCTCAATATTGAATGTATGTAACCAGGCATCTAATGATGACAACAACATGGAAAATATGGGCATTCACGGTTTGTTGGCTCCATTAAAGGCTTTCGGGTACGGTCTCTATTTTTTTTTTTTTTTTTTATTTAACTTTTGCAATTTGGTGCGGAAGTGAACTTAAATGCTGACCTTTCTCATGTAGTTATACTGTTGAATCCTTGGAGATGCTGCTGCTACCAATGGCAAAGGATGGTATTGAGGCTCTTGGTTCGATGGGAAATGATGCTCCCTTGGCCGTAATGTCAACAGAGAGAAACTCACATTGAGTATTTCAAGCAGATGTTTGCTCAAGTTACAAACCCTCCTATTGATCCTATTCGGGAGAAGATAGTCACGTCCATGGAGTGCATGATTGGTCCAGAAGGTGATCTTACTGAGACTACTGAAGAGCAATGCCATCGTCTTTCACTAAAAGGTCCTCTTTTATCCATTAAAGAAATGGAAGCAATTAAAAAGATGAACTACAGAGGATGGCGTAGCAAAGTTCTGGACATAACGTATTCTAAAGACTCTGGTAGGAAGGGTTTGGAGGAGACCTTGGATAGGATCTGTTCTGAAGCGCATGAAGCTATTAAGGAGGGTTATACAACACTGGTACTTTCTGACAGAGGTACTTCAGGACCTAAATTAGGGTTGCACCTGAGAAATATGGAAAATATGACCCAATCTCATTTAATCTTATATTTATTTATAAAAAAAATATCCTGTAGCATAATTTTTATTTTTATTTTATTTTTTTTATCTCTATGTTAAATAATTTATTTGTAATTTGTTTAACTGTGTAGCCTTTTCATCGGAGCGAGTTGCTGTAAGCTCACTTTTGGCTATTGGTGCTGTCCATCATCATCTAGTTAAGAAGCTTGAACGAACACAAATTGGGTTAATCGTGAATCCGCAGAGCCCCGTGAAGTTCACCACTTTTGTACCCTGGTTGGATTTGGTGCAGATGCTGTATGCCCTTATTTGGCCATAGAGGCCATCTGGAGATTGCAGTTGATGGAAGATTCCGCCCAAGGCAAGTGGCAAGTTCCACTCGAAGGATGAACTGGTCAAGAAGTACTTCAAAGCAAGCAACTATGGAATGATGAAAGTTCTTGCCAAAATGGGGATATCAACTTTGGCCTCGTACAAGAGTGCCCAGATTTTCGAAGGCGGTGGGTCTTTCATCAGAAGTGATGGAGAGATGTTTTGCTGGAACCCCAGTAGAGTTGAGGGAGCAACATTTGAAGTTCTTGCCCATGATGCACTTCAGTTGCATGAGCTGGCATTTCCTACCCGGGTCTTCCCTCCTGGAAGTGCCGAAGCTGTATCATTGCCAAATCCTGGTGATTATCACTGGAGGAAAGGTGGTGAGGTTCACCTAAATGACCCCCTTGCAATAGCTAAGCTTCAGAAGCTGCCAGAGGCAATAGTGTGGCAGCCTATAAAGAATACTCTAAACGCATACAGGAATTAAATAAATGTGCAATTTGCGGGGACTTCTAAAATTTAAGGAGGCAGAGGTGAAAGTTCCTTTGGATGAAGTGGAACCAGCCAGTGATATTGTGAAACGGTTTTGTACTGGAGCCATGAGTTATGGGTCAATATCCTTGGAGGCACACACCACCCTTGCCCTTGCCATGAACAAGATTGGGGGGAAGTCAAACACAGGTATGGCTTTCTATAAAGTATTTAGTGTTGGTTCCTTCCTACATCGCATTGTCATTTATTATATTGCCTAAATCATGGAAACTGTTGAATAATCATTACTTTTAATGTCTAAAAAACTATTTAACTCCTTTTGGAGTGTTTTTTGTTCCTTTGTTTTTTCATTTTTCTTCTTGCATGCTTTAATCAAGATCTTTTTGCTCTTCATTTTATTAGAATAATATGGCATAATAGTATTAAGAGGTAGTTTAGGTCAATTTAATACTAATAGGCTATTTATTCTAATAATTTTCACTCTACACATGACCCACAATTTTTTAAACCTGGTTTCTCATAAATTGATTAGTTCTTCATCCTCTCTC
The DNA here is from genome assembly GCA_019916065.1 of Vitellaria paradoxa. Classification (NCBI taxonomy): domain Eukaryota; kingdom Viridiplantae; phylum Streptophyta; class Magnoliopsida; order Ericales; family Sapotaceae; genus Vitellaria; species Vitellaria paradoxa. Next base: position 41,666,787 of record CM034242.1, on the reverse strand, counting down.
TCCAATTTCAGTTGCTTCTCCAGTGTAAATGTGCGTGTGTGTATGTTGTGGCACTTCTTTCCTCGCACTTACTCTTTGTGAATTCTTTCTAGGTGGGGAGGTGAGAACCCATCTCGTATGGAGCCTCTTCCAGATGGTTCAACAAATCCAAAAAGGAGTGCAATTAAGCAAGTTGCTAGTGGAAGATTGGTGTTTCAAGTTATTACCTTACAAATGCTGATGAGTTGCAGATAAAAATGGCTCAGGTATATTTGAATTAAATTTTGATCTTATAATTTATCACATAAGCTCACATTTTGGTCATTATTGTTCACTATTGGTTAGCCACTGAATTCCTATATTCCAGTTGTTCATGAATTTATGTGCATGGACAGATGCTGTCTCTGCAAAGCACCAGCAGGTGTCTTTGCATCTTTAACTGATACTACCTTTGACATTTGGTGAGGGTAAATAGGAACTAGCTTGTTATCATTGTGCACTAGATTTATTATTAATTTTGGACTCCCATGTTGCACAGGGGGCCAAGCCAGGTGAAGGTGGTGAACTTCCTGGTCACAAGGTTATTGGGGACATTGCTGTTACTCGGAATTCCACAGCAGGGGTGGGAATTAATCAGCCCCACCTCCCCATCATGATATCTATTCAATTGAGGACCTTGCCCAATTGGATTTCATGAATCTAAGGTAACTACTGTACTGCTGCTACTTCAGTTTATATGTAATGCATGATGATTTGATGTCATTGTAGGCATTATAAGCTACTTCTGTATGTCTATTTGTGTAGTTTGAATATGGTCAGTTGCATTGTAACATACCTGATTTATTTTTCCAAAATTTGTAGAATGCCAATCCAGGGGCTCGAATTAGTGTAAAGTTGGTATCTGAAGCTGGTGTGGGAGTAATTGCTAGTGGGGTTGTCAAGGGGCATGCTGATCATGTCTTGATCTCAGGTCATGATGGAGGTACAGGTGCTTCCCGTGGACTGGCATCAAGAGTGCTGGCCTCCCCATGGGAACTTGGTCTGGCTGAAACTCACCAAAACTCTAGTTTGCTAATAACCCTTCGTGGGCGAACAGTCCCTCAGACTGATGGCCAACTGAAACCTGGAAGAGATGTGGCCATTGCTGCACTTCTTGGTGCAGAGGAGTTGGTTTCAGCACTGCTCCCCTCATTACGCTTGGGTGCATTATGATGACGAAGTGCCACAAAAACACCTGTCCGTGCTGCATTGCGACCCAAGGTCCAGTACTTCGAGAGGAACTTTGCTGGAGAAACTGAACATGTGATAAACCTTTTTCTTCATGCTAGCCGAGAGGAGATGAGAGAAATCATGTCCTATCTTGGATTACGGACGATCAATGAAATGGTTGGTCGTTTCAGATATGCTTGAAGGGGATAAGATGTGATAAAGAAACAGTGAGAGAACTAAGGATATTGATGCTCTCCCTAGTACTTAGGCCTGCTGCCGACATTTGCCCAGAAGCTGCTCAGTATTGTGTTCAGAAACAGGATCATGGCTTGGACATGGCTTTGGATCAAAAACTTATCTCTCTCTCTAAAGCTGCTTTAGAAAAAGGCCTTCCTGTGTACATTGAAACACCAATTTGCAATGTAAATCGTGCAGTTGGAACAATGCTTAGCCATGAAGTGACAAAGCACTATTCTATGGTGGGGCTTCCTGCTGATACCATCCATATCAAACTCAATGGAAGTGCAGGGCAGAGCCTTGGAGCTTTCCTTTGCTCTGGCATTACACTGGAGCTTGAAGGTGATAGCAACGACTACGTTGGTAAAGGACTATCTGGGGAAAGATTGTTGTTTATCCTCCAAAAGGAAGCCAATTTGATCCAAAGGAAAACATTGTGATCGGCAATGTTGCCCTATATGGTGCAACGGGTGGGGAAGCATATTTTAACGGAATGGCAGCAGAAAGGTTCTGCGTCCGTAATTCTGGGGCTAAGGCAGTTGTAGAAGGTGTTGGTGATCATGGATGTGAGTACATGACCGGTGGCATTGTTGTTGTGCTTGGAAAAACTGGGAGGAATTTTGCCGCAGGCATGAGTGGTGGCATTGCCTATGTGCTTGATGTGGATGCCAAGTTTCAATTGCAGTGCAATTCTGAGTTGGTAGATCTTGATAAAGTTGAAGAAGAAGAGGATGTTATGACTCTTAGAATGATGATACAGCAACATCAGCGTCACACTAATAGTCAACTAGCCAGAGAAGTGCTTGCTGATTTTGATAATCTTTTACCTAAGTTCATTAAGGTCTTTCCTAGAGATTATAAACGTGTTCTTAAAAGCATGAAACAAGAGGAATTTGCCAAAGAGGCGGCAGCAAGGTCTGCTGAAGAAGCTGATGAGCAAGAAGAGGCAGAATTAATGGAGAGAGACACTCTTGAAGAGCTTAAGAAGTTGGCAGCTGTGTCCTCAAATGAGAGTGGCACTCCGGTAAATTGTCTTGACGTTTATTAATATTTCTCTGAATCTTCGTTTCATACTTACACTACTGCATGAATTTAATTCTTGATGAGATGTGAGGTCTTTTTCATACAAACAGGTTAATAATTTGAACAACGTTCTTGTATTAAAGATTGAATGCTACAGCTTGACATATGATTTGACCAGAGACTTCTATTTTTCTTATGGATATATATGATCAATTTGCCTCATTTTGATGGATGATTTATTCATTGTTACTGAATTTTTTTATTTCTGGAAAAACTGGTTACTTCAAAGTCAAGTTGTTTAGAAACTCCAGATATTCTCTATTCTCTGTACCCCTCAAACGAGAGTTTGTAATCTGTATTTGTTCTCAGCCTCCTCTGTATTTCCCTTTAATATTCTATGCAGAAAGTTGCTGAGGGTGAACAATTGACGAGACCAACTCGAGTTCCTGATGCTGACAAACACAGGGGATTTGTTGCTTATGAGCGTGAGAGCATCTCATACAGGGATCCTAATATTCGAATGAATGATTGGAAGGAGGTCATGGAAGAAGTCAAGCCTGGTCCCCTTCTAAAGACACAATCTGCTCGCTGTATGGACTGTGGTACTCCCTTCTGCCATCAGGTGAGTAAGAGGTACCACAAAGTTTAAAAGATGATTATTGGTTTTCTTTGTTGCCTTTTCAATTTGAAACAGTTTACACCAAATTTCCCTTTCTTTATGAATCTCTGATTTTTCTTTTCAAAAAATTGTAGGAGAATTCAGGATGCCCACTTGGGAATAAAATACCTGAATTCAATGAATTGGTGTATCAAAATAGATGGCGTGAAGCTTTAGATCGGCTTCTAGAGACTAACAACTTCCCTGAGTTTACTGGTCGGGTTTGCCCTGCACCTTGTGAGGGTTCTTGTGTTCTTGGTATTATTGAGAATCCAGTTTCAATCAAAAGCATTGAATGCTCTATCATAGATAAGGCATTTGAGGAAGGATGGATGGTGCCACGGCCTCCTCTCAGGAGAACCGGGTATGCTTTAAGCTCATGCACAATTGAATATGGTTCTTTATTGTTTCTTAGGCTTCTTTAGGCATGGCTGTCATGTCTATAGGATTTTGTAACTAAAGCTATATTTTTTAGAAGAATATTATTTCTTTTAAATTATCAACAAATTTGATTCTAAATTTTCTTGCTCTCACAGGAAACGAGTTGCTATTGTTGGGAGTGGACCTGCTGGCTTGGCTGCTGCTGATCAGTTGAATAGAATGGGTCATTTTGTGACGGTTTTTGAGCGTGCCGATCGAATTGGGGGCCTTATGATGTATGGAGTTCCTAACATGAAGGCTGATAAAGTTGATGTAGTCCAAAGGCGGGTTGACCTTATGGCAGAGGAGGGTGTCAATTTTGTGGTTAATGCCCATATTGGAAAAGATCCCTTGTATTCCCTAGATAGGCTTCGAGTGGAGAATGATGATTGTTTTGGCTGTAGGAGCCACAAAACCAAGGTATATCGATTTATTTATGAAGCAACATGTGTCGGTTGAATTCTTGTTAGAATATGCTAAAACTACGTGAAAAAATACTGGTACAGGGATCTATCTATACCTGGACGGGAGCTATCTGGGGTCCATTTTGCCATGGAATTTCTTCATGCAAATACCAAAAGTTTGCTTGATAGCAATCTTTTGGATGGTAAATTCATCTCTGCCAAGGGCAAGAAGGTAGTGGTAATTGGTGGTGGCGATACTGGCACGGATTGCATAGGAACATCTATCAGGCATGGATGTAGTAGCATCACGAATCTGGAGCTACTTCCTCAGCCTCCTCGAACCAGGGCTCCGGGCAACCCTTGGCCACAGGTTTGTAGACTATAATAATGCAACTGAGAGCCTTGGAAGAAAAGAAAATGTACCATTAATCAATATGTTGCAAAAATTGAGAAAAATCTTTTTGCTCTACATCCCCTCCTTTCTAGTTTTCGATGATTTATTCCCTTTATTTATTTATTTTTTGGCAGTGGCCTCGCATACTCCGTGTAGATTATGGGCACCAGGAAGCTGCTGCTAAATTTGGCAAAGATCCCAGGTCTTACGAGGTATTGACAAAGCGTTTTGTGGGAGATGAGAATGGTGTTGTGAAAGGGCTAGAGGTGGTACGGGTCCACTGGGAGAAGGATGCTAGTGGGAAGTTCCAATTTAAGGAAGTGGAAGGATCTGAGGAGATGATTGAGGCAGACCTAGTCCTTCTAGCTATGGGGTTCCTCGGTCCTGAATCGGTTAGTCTTCTTATCTACTACCTTTATATCTCTATGCTGAACAATAAACTAACCTCAGTTTCTGATCAAGAGAAATTGTAGGAACTTAAGTTGGTTAGCTTCGGAAATTGATACTCTCTCTTTGCAAAATTGAAGTGCATTGTTCTAGTAGACTAGGGTTGAATATTTATCATTTCAGCTTCTCCTGGAAATCTGGTACCACTTGGCATTCATTCATAATGCCAATTGCTTGGAGCCAGCAGACCAGAGTGATTCCTGCTTCATGGAGGTTTAGTCTGATGGTTTTTGGGAAAAAAGTTGACACTCGATTTCAGTCTTGAACTAGAATTTTTTTTGTTCTTCTAAACTTACAGGATAATTACAATTAGCATTCGTGTACTTTACTAATAATCTCATTTCAAGACCTGTACTTTAAATGTCTTATTTTGCCCCTTGTACCTTTTAAATCGTCTCACTTTGGACATTCTGTCAATTACTATAAAAAAAGATTGATAGAAGACACCACATTTTTTAACGTCAAGTAAATCCGACATAAGGGGTAAAGTGGGACGATTTAAAACTACATAAAACAAAGTAAATAGTTTTAAAGTATTTAAGGCCAAAGTGATTTCTGAGTCTCTGACTGATTTTTGTGATGCTTTCAGACACTACCAGAGAAATTGGGCATGGAGCGAGACAATCGATCAAACTTCAAGGCAGAGTACGGCCGCTTCTCAACCAATGTGGAAGGGGTCTTTGCTGCTGGAGATTGCCGGCGTGGCCAGTCTTTGGTAGTTTGGGCCATCTCAGAAGGTCGTCAAGCTGCTTCACAGGTTGACAAGTATCTCATGAGAGAACATGACGACGACTACACCATCAATCTGGGAAGAGCCGACGATATTGGCAAGAGGCAAGAAGAAAGCAGCAAAGAAACAGTAAATAGATAGATTAGCTTTGTTCATTTCCAGTTTGATGATTTGGTGATTGAGCTACAGGAGAGCTCCATATATATGATTCAAGCACTGAAAGTTAAAGGAGGTGAGAACTCAAAAAGAGTGACGAAATGCAGAGTAGCATTTGCAGAATTGCAGGGTTGGTTACAGATTTTCCTTAATTAATTAGGATGCTCTTAAGAGTTATTTCTGTATTGGTTTATTTTTGATATTCCCTTTCCTTGTTTGAAAGGTGGTGATGGCTCTTTTGCCAAATTGAATAATGTACAGTCCGTTCTTTGATCTGTGTGAGTGGAAATGGGAAGTAATGTATGGTGAATTTTAGAAGACAAATGTTTGGTTAATGAGATTGTTGGTTTATCGAGTCATTGTTGTATTTGCCTAACTTTTTTATTAAATTGAGATTATAGATGTGATAAATCAATTAGATTTAAATTAAAACGATGAAACTTCTATATGACCGAACGAAAAAATAAATAAAAAACAGGAGCTTGGCTTGATTCTGTTTTCGATTTTGTGCTCCCATGCCTTTCTTTCATATTAGATACTAAATATTCTAATCGTTAATTTACTAAGTCCCGTTTGTCAACGTTTTTGTTTTTTATTTTTCTGTTTAATTTTTAAAATTTTATAAATTGATAACAGAAACATTTGTTAAATTTATTTACGTTTTTTTTTGTTTTCAAAAAAAAAAACGTAAACAAAAAAAAAATGTTTTCACTCTTTTTTTTTATTGTAAATATTTTGTCAATTCTAATAATTTGTCCATTTTTGTTACATCATATTAAAATAAATTATTTTATTCAATTATTTTATTAAACTAAAATTATTTTTAATAAATAATATAATTAAAATAAACTAATTAAATTAATATGTAATATCTATTAAATTTATCCCTAATAAATAATTAAATTAAATCAGTTAATTTAATTAATAATAAATAATATTATTAAATTTTTTAATAAATAATAAAATAAAATATATAAATTTAATTTAGTTAATAAATAATTCAATTAATAAATATATTCCATTAAATTATTTTTAATAAATATTATAATTTAATTATTTAATTTAATTAAATTTAATAACTAGTTTGTTCTCGAAGGTCTTCGTTTCCGTGTAAAAGCAAACTCTCCAAATTTATGACCAACCCTTCCTTAGTGATCTTACAACGAATAGGAGTTTTTCATCGTAAATTCGTACGGAACAATCAACGAATTCCAGCGAAATAGAAGATCTACGTGACCAAATTTTCCTCTTCCAATAATAAAATTAAATATTTTATGAAAATAAAAAATTAATAATTACAAACAAAATTTCATTTTCAAATACAGTTTTAGTTTTCATTTCGAAAAAAAAATTAACAAAAACAAAAAACAGAAAATATAACATATAAATGTAAACAAAAAATAACAGCGTTACAAAACGGCCCCTAAAAAACATAATACGAAATATAAGTATAGATACGAGGTACATATATGAATATGACAATATAGAATAAACGGCAACAATAAAATAAAAAATATAATTTTTATTGGTTAAATATATAAAATATAACATAAACACAAAATTAATTTAATAATTCAATATAATTACATAATAAAATATAGAATAAGAAATTTTATAAATTTTGATTATTCAAATCTATATTTATATCAATCCCATATTTGAAAAAAAATAAGAAAATAATTAGACTTGTCATATAATTTGTTCCGTATATGTCTAATAATATCTAAGATTAATCTAAGGGAGTAGTCGACTCCCAAAGTTCAAGTTCTGAACTACTTCTTATATTATATTTTGAAACATTCTTGGACGTGTATAAGAATAATCAAGGCAAATTTAGAAAGATCAATCCTCTTAACCAAATTAAACTTTGAAATTTCTTAGAAGTGCATAAGAATAGCCGAAATAAGTGGCCCCAAGTTAAGTTTTGAATTTCTTTTTGAAAGGATAATTTTTTTATCAAAAATTTTGAATACCTTGGAGTGTTATCCCGAAATTTTTTATTAAAATTTTAATTTTTCAATTTTACCCCCAAGATTCAAATCTAAAACCGTCACTAATCCAAGAATTATGTGTTCATAACTTTAGTAACATAGGAATCATATTTGGATAACCTCGGGCTACGCTCGGGAAGAAAGAGTTTAATGGCTTATTGACTATTTGGCTTATTTATTTATTTGTAAAATAATTAAATTTATCATTTTATATTTTAATCTTCTTTTAAACTTTCAAGAAAAAAATATTAATTTAACCAAAATTAAAAAATCACTTTAAAAAAATCACATTTTTTTAAATATAAAATAACTAACTTATTTATATTTTTAACTACTAATTAAATTAAAATAAACTAATTATTTTAGTTCTCAAACCAAGCCTCAAAAACTACAATTTACCTCTGTTGCATGGAATTGAACAAAGGACTGATCTTCTCTTCTGGACTGGGCATTTGGTTGGGGGTTTATTAAACAGACACGCGGTTTAATTATTTGCGAACACGTCATCCTCGTTGGTGGACAAGCAGGCCGCCTTACATCCCAAACCTGATAGCTCCACACCGTCTCTGTGCCCGTGCAGTGGGTTTATAACTTTATATATAGAGCCGAAAGGAGGAAGACGAGGAGGAGGAGGAGGAAGCCGAAGAAGAATGGCGAGCAATCAGGGCCGTCTATTCTCATCAATAATCAAGTTATCTACTCCACAACTAGGGCTTTCGTACGCGAGATCTGAATCTTTAATTATCTCACGTTCGAAGTCGGTCAGTCGACTCATCTGCTCTTCGACTCAACATCAAGAGGTAGAGAACCCCAACAAGCGAGCAGGAGATGAATCGGAAATCAAAGAGAAGATTCAAACCGAAAAAGACGGCGAAGAAGAAGAAGGCGAAGACTGCAGCGTTCACATGAACAGAGAAACCGGTGAGATCGGAGGTCCTAGAGGACCCGAGCCCACCCGTTACGGTGATTGGGAAAGAAACGGTCGATGCTCTGATTTCTAATTCTCTTTCTTTTGATTTTGTTTTCAGCAGCAGCAGAGTATTTGAATTCTCAAAAACCAATTGAATTACTGTTTTGACGGTTTGTTGTTATTTTCTGGTTGCTTATATACTTTTGATTTCTGATGTATGGGTTGGGATGAATATCTCTACTGTCAGAAATGATTCATAATTCTCAAATTTTTTATAATTTAATTTGAGGGTGCGTTAGATGCGTTAAATTTTTGTGAAAATGTTTGAAAATTTTTTAAAAATTTTATTATATTTTATATATTCTTATTTTTTGAAATTTAAAAAAATTTAATACTTTTAAAAAAAAGTTGATAATTAAAATTTAGTTAATTAAATAATAAAAAAATTTTTACCATTCTTACCACAGACTCTCAATTTACTAAATGACACCCATTATAATTATTTTTTTTAAGATTATAAAAATCATTCCAATAGATTCGTATCAATTTTCTCTCAACCAACTATGGAAATTGTTTCAAGTTTGATTTGGTCATGTAAAGAGATCTATAAAAAATACAGTTTGAATATGCACCACACGTAAAAAGTTTTTTTTAAATCATATTTTATCTCATTTTTTATCACATCAAACACACCTTAAATATTAAAATATTATTTTATTTTAAAAACTAATTAAATCTTGTATTTATCTGGGTAAAAGACTAAAAATTAGGCAGGGTGGAATCATATTTATCAGTGCAGGTAACTTTCTAAAAGCCGAATCATATGAATTACCCCAAAAAAAAAAAAAAAAAAAGAAAGCCGAATCATATTTCAGTAAGTTAATATTTACAACCCAGAACATAAGCACTTTAAGCATGGCATTAAAGATCTTATGTCATTCAGTAACTTAGGCTGTTAGGCTGTGTTTTAAGCGATAAAAAATGAGATAAAATGTAATAAATTACGGATTCGTAATTCGTACAGTAAAATAAAAATAAATTATTTTTATAAATTTTTAAAAATTTTCAATAAAATCAGTACGTCAAATACACATTTAATCAACTTATAAAGAAATAACTTGGGTATAATTTCATTCATTTCCCCTCCCCCTTTCTTTTGGTACGTTAATAATACTTAGATCACAAAGGAAATTGGGTCCACTAAAGTTCGAAGTCTCTACCTACTAAATTATATCCCTTCAATCTTTGTTAAGTTCTCAAAATGAAATCGGTAGCTTCTTCCAGAAATCCTACCAAATGAGAATATTCACCGAGGAAAATAAATATAACTTCTATAAATACAAATTTTAAATGACGGTAGTTTTTAAGCATGTGGTCTGCAGTTAATAGTTGCCAGTGCAAACTTTAATTCTGGTAGGGTATTTGGAATTATAAAAATTAGTATAAGTTCATAAAAGTTACAATTTTATAATTTATGTAGTAAATAGAAAAATAAATTTTATAAAAATTTGTATAAATTTAGTGAAATTTTATCAAGTTCTTAAAAATATATAAATAAAAATAATATAAACAAAACTTAGAACTCCCGCCGCCTACTTTCGTTTAATCATGCCAAATACTACAAATTCATAAATTTAAAAAAAAAAGAAAAAAAAAGGTAAAAATCAATGAATAAGAGATGAATAATGTAACTTTTGAATTAAAAATAAAAATAATTATGCATTTACCCTATTGTGATTTGGACAAAAAAATATACTGCCTATGTCTAATTCACAAGTCAACAAACAACAGCCATTTCATGATTTGGATTAAAGTGCTACATTGCCCAAAAAAAAAAAAATTAATTATAAAAATAGAACAACGAACTTATTCTATGAGTACGTTGGATTTGTTAAAAAAGTATCAAAAATTTTTAAAAATTTTTAAAAATTATTTATTTTTTATCTCATTACACGAATTACAAACTCATAAATTATTTTATTTTATCTCACTCCGAACGCATCTTATATTGCCATACTAAAGCCACACGCGTTTGTTTCCAATCTTGGCCATATATGACCGACCTATTCACGAATCACAACAGAGCTACCAACTGAGACGGATTTATATGAACGAATCTGATTTCTAATTTTAGTATGATTGGTTAACATAGAGTTAATCCTCTGCTGGCTTTGCTTATTTCCCATAAATTATACTGCTTGCCTCGGACTGTCTCACTATTTCGGCCAAACAGAAGATTAAAAATGTCCCAAAACAAGAAGACCAATTATATATATATATATATATGACCCAGAACTCTCCTACCCAACCCTGTTGGCTTTGCTTATTTCCCACAATTGTACTGCTTACCTTGACTTTCTCACTATTTCAGCCAAACAGAGGATTAAAAATGTCTCAAAACATCAAGATCAATTATATATATATATATATATATATATGTATGTATATGACCCAAAACCCTCCTACCCAAACGGGCACTTTGCCAAACAATGGGTACACACAAAACCATCCCCTTCTTTCTCTTACTCTCTTCCTTCTTATTCATAGCGATCACAAGCTCAGAAATCTGCTCAGACTCCGCTTGCCATCCGGAAGAACCGGTAATCCGGTTCCCTTTCCGGCTCCAAAATCTCCAACCAAAGTCCTGCGGCTATCCCCACCCGGGTTTTGACCTATCCTGTGATAGCACAAACCAGACACTCCTCCACTTGCCCGGCTCAGGAGAATTCACCGTCCAAGGAATAGACTACGGAACCCAAGAAATATGGATTAACGATCCAAACAACTGCCTCCCACAACGCCTTCTCTCGCTGAACCTTTCGCGTTCTCCGTTTTATGGGACTTACTATCAAGATTTTACTCTGTTTAACTGCTCTCTAGACTACACAGAGTACCGATTAAATCCCATAGCTTGCCTTAGCAGAACCGGTTCTAATAGGTACTCGGTTTTTGCGACTTCTTCTTGGAAAGTTATCCGGAACTTGTCCTCAATCTGCAGGTTGGTTGGAAGTGTTGTTGTCCCGGTGCAGTTGCCGTTCGACGGACCGGTTTGGTCGTCCGACCTCGGCGATGATCTCCGGCTCGTTTGGGATGAGCCCAGCTGCGGGAGGTGCGAGTCAAGGGGTGGAAAGTGTGGGCTCAAGAGCAATTCTAGCCATCAAATTGTCTGTACAAACACACCTCAGCGCGGTAAAAATTTCTTCATCTTTTGCGTTAATTTTATGATTTTAGATAAAAAAAAATAAAATAAAACTATTACTATTCGACAATTATAATTAAAATAAATTTTTATAAATTTATTATTTTTGAGCTGAGAGAGTCAGAATTTTTTTATGTAATCACTAAAAGATTACATAAAGATTGCAATCACTAGTTTTTGAGTAATAGTTATATTTGGGTTAATAATTTATTCTAAAAAATAAAAAAATATTTATGCATACTCATATTTTTATAATTAACCAAATAAAAGTTAAATATTTTTGATAAATATTTGTTGCAAACAAAAATGATACATGTAGCGTAACTCCGCATGTAGCAGTGTGTGTGTGTGTTTATATATATATATATATATAGGAAATAATTAAAATATAATGCTATGGCTAAGTTGAAAAAAAAAATAAAGAAAATTAAATACGTTGTTGATAATAACAAATAATATAAAAGCTCTGACCAAGTAAACAACGTATATATATATATATGTGTGTGTGTATGTATAATACACAGACACGGACTAATTAATGAACTAATATTTTAAAGAAGAATGAAATTGTCAAGATTAAAACACATTGTGACAAGGTGACAGCAACAAAACATCATATTTGAATAATAGAAAACTGATAAATTATATATATATATATATATATATATATATATCTGTTCATTATGTTAATTAAATTGGAGGATTAGTATTTCGAAAAATGAAAGATATATGAAGAAATGTCAAATAATTTAGTAAAATTAATAAATTGATGATGTACAAGAGAGAAGATTTTGTTTATTGCTGGCGGATGGATGCCGAAACGTGAAAACTTAATTAATCATAGAGTCAAAGTAATTGCTGTGACTATAAATAATTATTTAATTTAGTCAATTCTTAACTGCTACTTGCTTAATATAAAAATATAAATTAGGAGAGCTGATAAAGATATATATATATATATATATATAAAGCTTGTTATTGGAATTTGCTGGTAAGATGCGTAGACTATAATCACCTTGAGTTATGATCCTCAGGAGTTGTTTGGAATAAGAAAAAGTGAGATAAATTATGGTTTGGAGAGAGTTTGTAATGCGTGTAGTGAGAGAAAAAGTTGATGTTATATAAAATTAACAGAGATTTATAGAATTTTTTAGGAGAAATTCAGCAAACCAAACGACCCCTCAATCTCGTAAATAAGACCAAATCACATTGAGAAAATGTATTTGGGGTAAATCCTGTGCAAGGCATCTTTTGATGAAAAAATTACACCGGATCTTATATGTATGTTCTACTCTAATTTTTTTTTTTTTTTTAATTTGGAACTTATATGTAGAAACTAATATATTTTTGCACTGGAGGATAAACCGGTGCATTTTACACCGGACGCACTCCCAATCTTGAGAAAATATCACCTAGGACCCGTTTGGCATTGAGAAAAAAAGGGAGCTTACTTCACCTATATTCATTATGGTTTCGGTTTTATACACATAAATCCTACATATTTTATAAATGTGTACTTAGACACCTTGAAATTTGTGTTACATTTGGTTAGACTCTTTCCGTTAGATTTTTCATCCAAAAAGTAACTTTTGACCAATTCAATACTATAAATTACCTTTATATCCTTACTATTAATATAAAAGAATGCATAACAAAGAAAAATTAACTAGTCAAGTTTATCCTGTTATTGTTTGATACTAATGAAATTAAGGAAATGGAAGAAAATGAGAAAGTAAAACTGTCTCTCAATTACTCCCAAAAAAAAAAAAAAAGTAAAACTCTCTCTCTTCCATGCTTAGTTTATTAGATTATTAAAGAAAAAAATAATGATAATTTATATATATGTATAATTACTAATTTATATATAATATAAATTATTAATGTGAAGCATATATAATAATTTAAAATACTAATATAGAAAATGTTCATAAAGAAATTTAATAAATTAATTATAGCATAATTTCTATTTCCATGTTTAATTTATTGTATCATTAATAGAAAAAGTAACGATAAGTTATTATGTATAATTACTTATATAACATAAATATTAAAATATTAATACGAAACATAATAATTTGAAATACTAATATAGAAAGTGTTCAAAAAAATTAATATACCATGTCATAATATAAATATTATTTTTATTAATATTAAGGATATAAAAATTATTTCATAATATTGAATTGGTCAAAATTAATTTTTAAATGAAAAATCTAGCAGAAGGGATTTGAGTATGTATAATATAAATCTTAAAATCAAGCTTTTGGTGAATTGATTTTGACTTTTCAAAAAAAAAAGAATATAATAAAAATCTCAAAAGTTTAGAAGTACATTTATAAAATTTTTGGAGTTTAGCAGTATAAAGTCAAAACCACATGAGGCGTAAGTGAAATTAACCAAAAAAATGAAACCTTTAGGAATTCTTGGCATTTTTTACACTTATTAGTGTTTGGTGAAAGTTGAAAAGTCAGAGAAAATTAGATAAATTTAAGAAAAAAATGATTAAATTTTGGATAAATTTGATAAAGATTGAGGAAAATTAAAGAAGATTAGTACAAGTTAGAGAAAGTTGATAATACTTAATTTTGTGGCACCGTTTGGAGTAAAAGTAAAAAAAATACAAAATTCTACAAATCTCTACAAACACGAATTACAAAATTGTAAAATTTAAATTTTTTTTACTGACTACACAAAACACAAGATACTAATTTTTATAAATTTATATAAATTTATACTACTTCAAACGCACTCTATGTTTGGTAAAAAAAATTCAAAGAGGTTGGTTTTTTTTTTGGGGGGAGGGGGGTTGGTTTTTTTTGGCAATTTATTTATTTTTTTGGGTTTTTTTTTGGGGGGGGGGGGTTGGTTGGTTGAGCAAGGGCTCCTAAACATGCAATAGACGTTCATGTGATCCACCCAAAAGACATTTGACTGATGAAAATTGTTACTCATAATCGTGTAATCTAAGTCGTCCAATTAATAATTCTTTTTTTTTCCTTTTTTTTTTTATTTTTGGTAATTTTTCTTTTTTTTCCCCTACCAATAGCAAAAATGACTGAAATTTTACAGGACTTCCAAGGAGTGCTCGCTACGCCATAGCGGTGGGAGCTGGAGTACCAACGATTTTGTTCGCTATAGGACTAGTTTGTTTCATATATGGCAGAGTGGTCAAGTCGTTCCGCTGGAGGAGAACCAACCCTGCAGCAGAATTCACCTCCACCTTCGCAGTTGATTCGCCGCCGACCCTCATCATTGCCGCCCGCGGGCTTGATCAATCGACAATAGAATCGTTCCCAAAAGTGGTTATCGGCGAGAGCCGGCGTCTGCCGGTGCCGGAGTACAACACTTGCCCAATATGTTTGTCTGAGTACAATCCCAAGGAAACGCTGAGGACCATACCTCAATGCCAGCATTGCTTCCATGCCACTTGCATTGATGAATGGCTTCGCTTGAACGCTTCTTGTCCCGTTTGTCGCAACTCGCCGGGGAAGCCATCACAGAGCACTTAGACGGTATTTAGTTGGTAAAAGTTTTAACAAAAAATACAGTAAAAATATAAAAATTTGATATAAAAGTGATATGTGGTCAAATATGATTGGAAAAAAATATTAAAAGTTGGTAAAGTTAGTAAATTTTGGTTAGTTTTAGCTAACCAAACATCCCTTAGATTTTGTAATTTAAAAAAAAAAAACAACTCGTTTTTCCTGTTATATTTTGGTGTGTTTTGTTTGTTTTGATGTAATTTTTTAAAAATATTTTTATCATTTTTTGAGGTGTTTGATTGTTTATAAATTTGGGTGTTAGGTTTACTAAATTTTATCAAAAATTATAAAAAAATTTTAACTTTTTTAACTTTTTCTAATTAAATTTTATCACGTGACGTTATTTTTTAATTTTTTTAATTTTTTATCATCCAAATATTCCAAAAACACATACTATCAAAAACAACTTATGCAATCAAAATTGGTAAATTACTTTTACGGAGGCATTGGTTGTAAATTGGAATAAGAATAAAGCTTTAGACCAATTCTTGGGCCGGAGAGGACTTGAGCATAGCTTCCGTATCAACCCAAATCACACATTTTAACAAGTTTGCGATCCCACACATATCAATTCTAACTCGCCCCCAAAGCAAAGCCTTAGGGGATGCAATGACTTTGTGGAAATATAGGGTTTTTGGAGGCCAGTCACTATTTATGGATTTATAAGAATTTTAGTCATACTCAAAAAATTTATTTGTGAATAAGCCACACTTGTAAGGAAAAGACCAAAATAAGATATCGTGCGTTTTTGCAAGATATTTTGAAACTGCCTGTTTTATCGGAAACATCTGCGACTTTTCGTCTTCGTCACAAACAAATTCGAAACCGATTTCAGAAAGATAATCAAAACTTCTCGGAAAAAGCTCAAATCGATCATTATTCCTAGGTTTTCGTCAAACAAATTAGAGTCCAGAATCCTCCGCACTAAACAAGTACTATTTGATTGCCAATACTTTTTAGGGTTTTCGATGAAAACCCAAATCGAGGGTTTGAATCTTTATCGTGTGGTACTGTTTGGTGTTTTCGTTTGGCTTTCAAATGCGATGTTTTGTGGTACTGTTTCTCCTAAAATGTATATTCTGTGTTGTTTTTATAAGAGCATTATATGAAACAGTACCATCATGCGTGTGGTACTATCATCCATGTGGTACTATCATCCATGTGGTACTATCAGCCATGCTTTGGATATGGGACTTCTATTAGTGTTTCATGGTACTGTTGGCATAGTAGAAACATTCGGTACTATTTTTACAAGACGATGCATCTTAGGAGAAACAATACCGCATGAATGTGCTACTGTCATCCATGCAGTACTATCAGCCATTCGTTAGATATGGGACTTATTTTTGTGTTTCATGGTGCTGTTCGCATAGTAGAAACATTACGTACTGTTTTTGCAAGACCATGCATCTTGGGGGAAACAGTACTACATGAATATGATACTCACATCCCTGCGATACTATTAGCCATTCGTTGGCTATGGGAGTTTTTTTTTGTGTTTCATGGTGCCGTTGACATAGTAGACACATTCGGTACTGTTTTTGCAAGACCAAGTATCTTGGGGGAAACAATACCGCATGAATGTTGTACTCTCATCCCTACGATATTGTCAGCCATTCGTTGCTTATGGGAGTTTTTTTTGTGTTTCATGGTGCTGTTGCCATAATACATACATTCAGTACTATTTTTGCAAAACCAAGCATCTTGGGGGAAACAATACCGCATGAATATTATACTCTCATCCCTGCGGTACTATCAACCATTCGTTAGCTATCGGAGTTTTTTTTGTGTGTCATGGTGCTGTTGCCATAGTAGACACATTTGGTACTGTTTTTGTAAGACTAAACATATTGGGGGAAACAGTACAGTATGAATGTTGTACTCTCATCCCTGTGGTACTATCAACCATTCGTTGCATATGTGATTGTTTTTTTTGTTTTTTTGTTTCATGGTCCTGTTTGCGTACTAGACACACTTCGGTGCTGTCTTTGCAAGAGCTTGCATCTTAGGGAAGACAGTACCGCAAGCATGTGGTACTCTTATCATATGGTACTGTGTTCATATGAGCATGCATTTTATACGAAATAGTACCACATAAATGCTGGTACTGTCAGCCATATAACTGGTACTATTATGTATAAAGTATTTATCCAAAAGTTACTTTAACATTTATGCATAAATTACTTCATATAATTGGTACTGTCTTTCATAAACAAGATTTATAACTCTAACAAAAAACAAATGTTATTAAATTACAGGTATTGCAATCACACAAAATCAGACATGGTGAACATACAGTATTGTTCCAATCTAATCTCAGTTATTAACGAAGTTAAATCCATCAACTTAATAAAAGTACACTGTGTCTATCTTCAATAAGCACCATTTTGGAAGCTCATCTTCAGTATTTTAAGTTTTGAAATTAGCAAAGATTACTCAAAGAAAAGCGAATTTGATGTGGAGACAATCATCAAAACATTTGATCCGCATTCCAAATGTTTTAATTTGGGTGGAATAAAGTTTCGTATTAGAGAGAAAGAGATGCAAACAATGTTTAGTATAGAAGATGGTGAATAGTTGATAAACAGTACAAAAAAATGATAAGGCCAAACACTGAATTTGTCTCACGAAGATTCCAGGGGCTACGACGAATTAAAAAATAGAACATATCTAGGTTTTGCGACAAGCTGCTAAAGAGCAAACAAAAATTGGGAGACAAGATGTCGCAAAACTTTTGACATTGTTCTGTTTGGCAACCTTGTTTGTCCCTAACAAATGGCATTCAATGTCGTGGTACTATACCACATTAGTTGAAAATTTGGATCAAATGCGTCAATACAACTGGAGTACACATATATTGGAATTATTGGAGAATAGTTTGTGCTCAGTATTAAGAAAAACAAAGGTGTTGTAGGCTAGTGTTATAATGTTGCTGGTAACCTTTTCATATCATATTCTATGTTATATGTTGGTACTGTCTTATGAACTTCATTCAACTAATGAACCATAACATATGATACAGTACTGGATCTGCGAGCACACTACTCTTGTCCAACAAGCACAGAAGATTGGAACACCTAGGTGTTTAGTATGGGATCTAAAGCCGTTGTCGAATGCATTGAAAAAAATAAATCTCAAAAAATTGAATCAAGATCAAGTACTATTTCTGATTAAATAAATCATACTAGATTCAACAATATATTCATTAACATACTAATGAATTCTGGAATTGATAAAAAAATCTCAGGTAATACATGATGATGATGATGATGAAAAGACACTAAACAGAAGATTACATCATTGGTTCAGAACAAATAGGACCGGAATCAACCAGCAAAACAGTTGGAACGAGTGATGATGATTTGCTAATTTCTAACATTCTTGAAAAACTAAAGTCAAACATAATGCATCTAAAGAATAAAATAGAAAGCTAACCAAAGCAAAAGATTTCTGGTACTTGCCGTTGAAGATACTCCTAAAACTCCTGAATATGATCCATCTAGTACTGTTCTCCCTGCTGTAGCTGAAACTGTTCCAGCAACAGTACCAAAATCTGATGAAGGGACCATACCAGACACAGTACCAGAAAAAAGTCTCAATACAGAAGACATAAAAGGCTTCATCATCAAAAATAATACCAGTTCAGCAACACACTGATCCAGTTGCTTCAGTTTTAACAAGTTTGAACCATCAACAAATAGAAGAGCTTGAGCAATAAATCAAGGAAAAAGATGATAAGATTGCTGAATTGAAAAATCAAATAATAGAAAATGATGAAACTCTCACAAAATTATACCTTAATAATAAATATCTCAACTTGCAAAACACAAACCTGAAGGTAGAACTTGATAATGTCAATGTAGTTGTTGAATTGTTAAGAGCTGAAATTGTCGAATCTAGCATCCATGAGGTGACGCAGAAATATACAGCAACTGAGGCATTGAAGTTAGATACAAAGAACAACAAACTCCAACTGCAAACGAACAACTGTCAAGGTACAAAAGGCTTAAGGACAAAAAACGCCAAAAGAAAAGAGATCCTCAATACACATACAATGGTAAGAAAAAGGTTACAAAAAAACAAAAGGCAGACACTCCAACAGTTGACCCCAAAGATATAGAATCTGACATTATAGACGTTGAATTTCTACAACTGTCTAAACATCAATTAGAAATGCCCAAGCAACCTTCACTCAAGCAGATTATTTTAAGTTTTCAACAAAACACACACCTATTAGATTTAGAAAAGAAACGAATCTTGAAACTCATTAATAATCAGGGGCAAGCATAAGATAATATTTAACTCTTTTTTCTTTATATTATTTGTCAAGTATAATAAATTTACTTACTATCATCTGGTACTGTTCTATCTTTTTTACAATAATTGCTACTGTTATTCTTTTATCTTTATTTTTATTTTATTTTATTGACATCTCATTGTATACATAAAACACAGTGTAACTGTTTGAGCTGTACTAAATGAACCACTCTGCATGATCACCATTGAAGATATCTACAACCTCATAGCCAATAAAAGTATATCAAACATGGTACGTATATATGATTAACTAATTTTTTCTACAGTCTTAATAAAGTATGTGATTTATTGATAACAATATTTGCCCAGCTTATTGACTGTCATACGCACTATCTGGAATCAACACAAGATGAATCAGTCCACTACCACTTTCCCCTAAAAGATGCTTGTACTTCAGCAGTTTGTATTAGGTAAAATATGTGACTTCTTTTTATCTTTAATAGTGTTGTTTGCATGTGGTGCTCTCATTCATGTGGTGCTGTCAGTCATGCGTTGAATATTTGACTTTTTTTTTTATGTTCCATGGTGCTGTTGGCATACTAGAAACATTCGGTACTACTTTTGCAAGAGCATGTATCTTATACAAAACAATATTGTATAGAAGTGGTACTCTTGGCCATATGGTACTGCTGTCAGCCATAGCGTTGGATATGTGACTTCTTTTTGTCTTTAATGGTGTTGTTCTCATAATTATTTCACACAACTGTACAAAAAAAAATCTGATAATATGTAATTTTTATTGTTGCAGTCATTTGTTGTATTTGAGAGAAATTATATAGCTAGAGAAACTCAAATTGATCAAAAGCTACAATTATCTGATACATACAGACTACTTGTATTCTTTTTGAATACAAGTGGAACGAGAATCCCTGTTGATCCCAACCTATTGGACCCTTTTGGTATTGGATAGAGACACGTAGCACATAGACACATTATAACTCTCTGAAACCACATAAAGCAAATTCCACAGCTATGTATTTTGAGGATGCAAAAAAAGTGGTAAGATTCTGTGTGTAAATTTTATACATAATTTCATTGGTACTATTTCCTGCTATTTACAAAAGTATCGGTACTGTTTATTACAACTGGTACTGTCTCGACATTTTGATTGCTAATTAGCACATTGTACTAGAAAGAGTATGTGGAGTCAAAGCTTAAAGATCAATATCTCGATGATCCAATAACAAAAAATATTGAACACACCAGCATAGAATTCGAGTACCCAATGGTTTCTGCAACAAATTGTCCACAACAAGGATCTACAACGTAAGCACATCCTCTTATATTCATGCAGATTATTGAACACCTCTAACTAAATTCTTGCAACCGTATTACATCTTGAATGCAATGTTGACTATGGGCCATTAGTATGCTACAGTAATGCAATGCTTGTCAAATAATGAACCACTTTATCCGATTCTTTCAGAAGAAGCAAGTAAAAGCTTACCGGGCAAGGATGCTCTCACAATTTCTGTCCATTAGTGATGTACAAACATCATGATTGAAATGAACATAGTATCAGTGCACACTTAACCTCTTTTTAACAACATACTTGTATATTCTACATTTTTTGCTAACAGTGATATAAATAGTCAATGTAAATTGAATGGTACTGTTTGTGCTAATATAAATAGTCAATGTTCATTGAATGGTACTGTTTGTGCTAACATAAATAGTCATGGTTTCTGTGGATTCGTATGATGATTCTTGTCAAGTATAAGTGTATAATACTTCAAGTTCAAGCAGCAAAGATAGTACTCCAAATAGTACTGATTATTAGAAACAGTACCAGTATTACTAAAAACAGTATCAGTATTGTTTTATACCGGTACTGTTTGCATGAAATAATTAATCTCAATACCAACATAATGCAAATACAGTTTACTTGTGAAAAGCACTTACAAATATTGTCACCAACAAATTTTTTTTTTTAAATAAGAATGACAGTGGTACTGTCTGCAAATCTAAAATATTTTGTGGTACTGTTTATGTAAATATTTACAATCACAGTCATTCTGTTTCATCAATTGCAATAAATATAAAAAAACTTCAATATACAAAACTGGTAAACTAAAAACTACTAATCATACCAATGTATCAATATAAAAAATGAATATAGCTGAATTAATAACTATCATACGAATGGATTGAAACATACTCATTATTAATTGAAAAATAGTATCATAACAAACAAACAATAACACACTTCTTCACAGCATAATTTTGGGAAAAAAAAACAAATCAACTTAACGGCTCTTTGCAAGTCTTCTTATTATGAGAGCTCATGTGGCCACAACGACCACAACGAATTCTTCGTACAAGCTCACCAGTTGATCTAATCCTACGCTTCTTTGGCCTTCCAGCTAGTCTCCGCGTTAATAGAGGTAATATCGAACAACTATTAAAATCTGCAAACTCTTGTATTGTATCTGTCGATATCGGAACAATCACATCTTCATAAGTCAATTTGTACTTATCAACATGAAAGTACTCATCAACAAATTCACTCAAAGGTCTATTAATCCTCCTAATAACAACAAATGCATGAGAGTAAGGAAAACCAGATATTTGCCACTCATAACAGGAACATGTACAATTTACCAAATCAATAGTTGATGTAGGATTAGAAAATACTTCATAAATAGATCTGAACACATCTTAACACTCCATGTTCTACCAGCATCAACAAGTGAAGCAAACTTCTCTTCCATTCTTGGACATAGCACACCATTCCACTTTGCAGCATCGCGCTTTCTTATGGCAAACCATTCCATTAATTTCACCCTTATCTTGTCGACCAAATGTGCCACTGGCATATTTTTTGCATCAAGAATCTATGAGTTAAAAGATTCAATGGCATTTGAAGACATCTCACCATACCTTCTACTAGAAGAATACGCATTAGTCCAATTTTGCACAAGCAATCCACTCAAAAATTTATCAACAATTGCACCCTCTTCCTTCTTCAACACGTCTAACTTCTCCCTAAATGCTGCAACTGTGGAAGTATAAGCACATTGACAAAACAAGTTCACAATGTATTCGCGAGACCCATTAGATCTGTTACCACGATTAAATTTATCCCTCAAATTGTTCTTCAAATGTTATAGACAGAAAAAGTGATGAGATGTAGGAAACTGAATTAGCAAAGATTCCATTAATATAGGATTTTTATCGGAAATAAATGTAAAATCTTCAGACGGATCCAATATCTCATGCAAATGACCAAGGAACCAAAACCAATTATTGAAATTCTTTGAATCAACAACAGTGAATGCCAATGAAAATAACCCTGCAAATGAACATTTAAAAATATGAACAAGTAAATAAACAGTACTGCATAAATGTAGTACTGTCAGTCATTTATTGAATATATGGTATTGTCAGTCATTCGTTGGATATGTGACCTCTTTTTGTGTTTAAGGGTGCTCTTTATATACTACATATATTCGGTACTGTGTTTACAAGAGCAGACATCTTATAACAAACAGTACCGCATCTATGTGGTACTGTCAGTTATTCGTTGGATATGTGACCTTTTTTTGTGTTTAATGGTGCTCTTTGTATACTACATATATTCGGTACTGTGTTTACAAGAGCATACATCTTATAACAAATAGTACTGCATAAAACAGTACCCCGCATAAAACAGTACTGTAAGCCATATCATGACAGTACCATATATATCACATATTTACAACACAAACTTTAATAAAACGTCAACAAAAAATACAAAATACAATTTGTTAGAACACAGTAACAATTCAACAAAAAATTAAGAATAGTACCATACCATTATTCGCATCATTGCTAGTAGCTGCCATCAAAATACCCCTGAAACGTGACTTCAAGAAGGTACTATCAATAAAAATGATAGGCTTACAATATTTGAATCCACGCATACTAGCCCCAAATGATATAAACAACTATCTAAACCGGCTTGTACCCTCATCCACATCCAACACAATATGACTGTCTGGGTTAAGATCCAATACTGCCTTGACATAACATCTTAACTAACTAAACGAATCATCATACTCACCATAAATCATGGCTTTAGCCTTCTCTACAGCACTCCAAGCCTTATCATAGTTAATTTCCATACCATAGTTGTTTTTAAAAAATATAATAATGTCGATCGGCGATATTGAAGGTTTTAACGCCACCTGATCAACAATCAACTTATCCAAAATTTTCCTGCTTATTCTCTTAGACCTATCCCTAATAATTATCGAACCACAATTATGAACATTGTTGAATTTCTTTATGTAAACATTATCATTAACTTTTGATAATGATGCAACAATTAACCAAGGATATCCTTCAGCGAACTTTTTTGCACAAACAACTTCCACTTTGTTCTTATTATTCCTCTCATACAAAAACTCAAAACCAACTTCTGTAGCATATTGACAAATTGCATCCTGAAACTCATCAACACCTCCTACGAATTCCTGTCATACTCTCAATATTAACGATGACTAATTAGAACACAACAATAGCTTATCCTTACGGCTTGAAATTGAACTACGATACACATCAACATCACAAGAATCATCATACAAATCCAGACCAGTACAATCACCGACTGATACACTATTAGAAACAGTACAGGTATTACTCGAAATAATACCGATACTGTTTTGTATCGGTACTACTTTCATACTGCCATAAAAAACATTGATCAATACATAACACAAACCAACCATGCGAGCTAATATCATCATATTTTTAAAATCAACATCATTTCTCAGAAAACATGAAGGATGTTCATAGATTGAGTAACTAAATGACACATTTTTCACATTCAAACTCGACCAATTCTCACACACCTTCAACACAAAATCTGAAAACAACATTTCACAATTCACATTTACTACAAAAGTCTCCATACCAAACTTACAGAGTAACATCAAATTCGAAGACATGACTGCCCGAAATCTAGATTCGTATATACTCCTCATTCGACTGACGTTAATCTCACAGGACAAACTCAAGTAATGTGTTATCCAGATTCGTATATACTCCTCATTCGACCAATATTAATCTCAGTCCGTGCTCGTTCAAATCAATCAGAGCGCGCATCTTCACGCGATTTATAAGG
Source organism: Vitellaria paradoxa (assembly GCA_019916065.1). NCBI lineage: Eukaryota > Viridiplantae > Streptophyta > Magnoliopsida > Ericales > Sapotaceae > Vitellaria > Vitellaria paradoxa. The sequence continues at coordinate 41,642,067 of CM034242.1, read as the reverse complement.
AATGAAAACTAAAACAAAAGAACGTGATTCTCGATTAGCACGATCTCCGGCAACTCCCATCTAACTTAATTATAGAAATAAAGGGTAATCTTGGTATATTATAAATTATATTTAAAACAAACTCGTGGGACCCACTAAAAAGTGTAACCTAATCACAAAACTTTCTACATAAATATGACTTAAGAGCAATACTTTTTTTTAGAGTGACTAATAAGCTTAAAAGAATTACAAAATATGACTTAAACACAATTTTCTAATGGAAATATTACCTCCCACAGAAAGGTCCAAGCATAAATTACATTGATAAAATATATAATTTTAATAATAAATTATTATTTGTAAAATATTTATTTAATAAATTAAAATTAAAATTAAAATTTTTATTTATTAAAATAATAATTATTTTATAAAACAAATCATTTAATTATAAATCACTATTTTTAATTTTATCAAAATAAATCATATTAATAATAAACTATTATTTACAACAAAATAATTTAAATTTAATAAAATAAATCACTTTAACAATAACTCATTGTTTTAATAGTAATTAATTTATTATTTTATTTTAAATTTAATATCTTTTATTTTATTTTACTATATTATTTTTTTTCACAAATTAATATTTTAACACATACTTATGAATGATAGAGATTTGGGAGACTAACATTACTCATGATGTTAGTCATGTAACTTAAAAATTATGAACTGATCGATCAAAATTAAATGATTTATAACAAAAATAAATTCAGAATTATAAATAAAAATTTTTAAATTTGTTGTTCGATTTTGATCGAGTAATTCAATCTTGATCACCTAATATTACACGTGGCTAGCATATATTAGCCTCCCGGGATTTAATTGAGCTTTGATGTCGTGTAATTTGTTAATAGGAAACAAATTTAGCGGCTGAAATGATGCTGCTTCTACTGCAGCTAATTCCACCATGCGACCTCTGACCAACATTATTTGACTTGTATTTAGTGGAACCCGCGTCTTAATTAATGTGCTGGCGGAAAATTATAAATAAACGCCAACTGCTGCAATTTTCAGTCAACCCACTTTATTTGACTTTTGTAGGGAGCCAAATATTTTATTAGGCTCCGTTTGGTGTTCTACTAAATAAAATAAAATCTTACAAAACTTTACAAATACAAATTACGAGATAATAAAATTTAAATTTTTCATTCACTGTATGAATTATGAGACATTTACTTTTACAATTTTATTTTATTTTATACACTTTTATACAACTTCAAACACACTCTTAGTGTTTATAATTAGTAAGTACTAATATTTATAAATACATTTTTTCTTAATTCAGAGTGTTTAGGTCAATTTAAATATTTATAAATATTTAAAATTAAATTAAAGTTATTTTTTTTGTCATAAAAAATTTTATTTCATAATTAAAATCACCTATAATATATTGATATATTATATACATTCTAGTGATTCATCTTAACTTTTTTTAGGGCCTAAACATTGAATCTCTAAAGTGTCATTTAATTTGTTTTTCTATTTTTTATTTTTATTTTTGTTTTCTATTTTTCGTTCTAAGCTCATTTATTATTTTACGCTTTTGAAAATAAGAAAAATAACTCAAAATGTATTTAATCATTTGTATTTTCAAATTTTGTTTTAAAAAATAAAAAATGAGTTTACACATAAATGAAAAGTGGAATAAATTTTGTTTTGAATATTTTTAATCCAAAATAAGAAAAATCTCAAAATAAAGTTTCCTTGTTTTTGGATTTTTAAAACATAAAACCCATAAAATAGAAAATAAAAAGGCAAACCAAATGCTATCTAATTTTTTTTTAATTTTTTTAAAAATTCTGAAAATGCCATATAACCTTATATGATTTGTTAAAAATTAACTTAAAATGTTAAATTTTAAACTTTAATGACGTGTCCCCATATCATCGAATCGTTCATCTTAAAATTTAAGTTTACCAATTTTGAATATAACGATAATCTTTAACTTCAATAAGTTAAAAAGTTGATTTATAATATCTATATTTAAATTTCAATGATAAACATGTCATCATATTATTAAATCTTTTATTTCGAAATTTAAATTGATTCATTTTAAATATGAAAATGATACTTATATATATATATATATATTGTAACTAAGGGCACGTTTGGTTTGTAAAAATTTACTGAAAATCTCTAAAAATCTCTATAAATCTCTGTTAACTTTATATCACATCAACTTTTTTCTCTCACTGTACGCATTACGAACTCTCCCCAAATCACAATTTATCTCAATTTATCTCATTTTTTCTTACTCCTAAACAAACCCTAAGAGTGTTTGGGCCACTTTGCATGTATCTCGATTAATTTCAGATTAATTTTTAGATCCTGAAATTAATGACTGAATAAATTTTTCAATAATCTTATAAAAACCTTAATTTGTGACCTCTATAGATCAAATTTAAGATTTCAACAATTTAATTAATTCTCAAAATTAAATGATACTATATTCTAATTTCATTAAGTACTGAGAAAATCATTTAACTAAGTTACTGCGAAAATTAAACTGATGCACAGAATGATTATGATAAAAAAGCGTGTGATTTAAAAAGCGTGTAGAATTAAAATAGTCGCAGAGTCGATATGGAATTAAAATAGTCGCCTAGTCGATATGGAAGCGCAACCTACAGAGAAATCTTTCACCTCTAATAAAGTCAAAAGAATTCTTTTATTTTTAGTTCAATGAAGTTTCCGATATTAAAATTTTTTCTTTTTAATTCAATGAATTCCAGATAGTAAGGTTGCGTTCGGCATCACAATTTTTAGTAGAAAAACATCGAGTTTTACGCTTTAGAAGTTTGAGAAAATACTAAATTTTATCACTTTTTTCTTCTGTTACAATAATTTCTCTATTCAAAAATTACTAAAAGTTATTAAAAGTTACTGATAATTATTAAAAAGTTACTAAAAAATATCAAAAATTATCAAAAATTTTACTAAATATCTAAAAGTTACAAAAAAATTACTGAAAATTACTATTTACTTTACCAAGTATACAAAAAATTACAACTAGTAATTTTTTATAAAAAAATATTAAAAATTATGCATTTAAACGCCGCGTAAAACATATTCAGCACACAAGTTAACAAAATGATCAGAATTTTAATTGTATAACCCATTGAATTAATTATAAAATCGAGCTTTAAATACATTAGGACGTATGAGAAATGCTGGAAGACTGGGTTTTCGGACCTCCCTCCCCCATGCTGGAAGACTGACTCCCCGCCGCTACGCGAGTTCGCGATTGACCGCTATACATGTTGAGGGGCCGGTATGTGTGGCACAAACCAAAAGAGATTCACTCTCTAGGGGTTTGGCCTAGGGAGTGAATCTCTCGAGGTTAAATCCTTTTTTTTTTCCAATTTAACCGTTACAGGGCCCTTCTTCTTCCTCTTCTGGTTCTTTCCCTGTTCCCTGTAAATTGCCATGCGAATCAAACTCAGCAACTCGGCCATTCTTGCGGAGACATCCCCACTATCGGCTTCCCTTTCGGATTCAAAGACGACTCAGATAGCTGCGCAGAGCAGATTTACACTCTGTACTGCGAGAACAATCGCACGGTAACAAACTTATTTTCTGGAAAATACTTGGTGCGATCGATCAACTACGGCGACCACACAATCAGGCTCATCGACGTGGGCATTCTGAGCGAGGATTGCTCCTCTTTTCCTCTTCGTCCTCTAACGCTTCTCAATTTCAGTACCGGATCCGATCAGCACAGATTGGGGCCGGCGGTGAGCTCAGTGGTGTTCGTGAGCTGTGAAAACCCGGTGAAGTCCCCAATCTACGTCAACAGAACTGCCTATTGCGACGATTCCTCGAATGGATACTCGTATATTCTGGTCGGAGACGTCAGAGTTCGGAGTTTGGCGTGTTAGATTTAGTAATGTATAATCGTATATAATTAGTTTCCCTTATTTTATGCTTTTCCTTATTTTATAATTAGGATTATTATTCCATTCCTTATTTTGTATATCCAATCATAATTAGGATTACTATCTCCTATCAGGATTAGGATTATTGTCCTCTTATATAAATGACCTTGTAGTCTTGTATTCTCACACACAGAAATAAATATTAATACATAGTTCTTTCCTTCTTCTTTTATTCTTAACATGGTATCAGAGCAGAGGCTCTAATTTTTTTTTTCTTTTTCTCTCTTCTTCGTCGGCCATTATTTTTCGGCGAGATTTTGCGTTGGTATATATCATCAGCAGAGTTAAAGAAGCCTTGATTTTTCGCTTCTGTATTACTCTTCTGGTGAATATTCCAACATCTACGTACATCATCGGATTCGTCTCTCATAGACGAACCCAACGCCACCAACCAGAACCGAAGATCTGCTTCCACGCGCCGCCTAAAAATTGCTCGTGACTTCACGCGAATTCACGCGCCGCTGGTCTTCACATTCGCGTCGCTGACGTCATCTTGACGAATCACGGTGTGCCGTGCAGACTATTCGTTGGTGCACCTGCCACACTGGATCGCGCTCACGCCAGCGAACTGCGATCTGCCACGTAGCCCTAGCTGCTCCAACGGTCAGACCGGTCCGCCTAGACCGGTTCAGTGCTTCTTTGGGCCGGTTCGGCTATTTTTGGCAGATTTTCAACCGGTTCAAACCGGTTTCTTACCTTTTTCGACGTTCCGGACGCACTGGTGATCTCTATTCTACTCAGATTTATTGTTTATCTTTATTGGGTACTATGAAAGCTTTTTCTGTGGATTGCTCTGACAACATTACGTCCCTCTCTGTCATTTTGGATGGGACTAATTATGTTTTGTGGGCACAAGCTCTCTCTGGCTTTATCAAAGGACGTCGTTTATGGCGTATTATCTCTGGTTCTCAGAAAAAACCCATTCAAAAAGACGATGAGGATCAATATGCTTTTGAGAATCGTCTTGATGATTGGGAAAGCAAGAATTATCAAATTGTCACCTGGTTTCGTGCCACTACTATTCCTTCCATCAGTCTTCAATTTGGCCGATTCCAGGACGATGATCAGTATCCCTCTCTTGCTAAGGCTATTTGGGATTTCTTAAAGGATCGCTATCAGACCACTGGTCATGCTCACCAGTATCAGTTACTTCAGACTCTTCATCATATGCGTCAAGAGCCTGGGCAATCCATCAATGATTTTCTCTCTCAAATGTCTTCTGTTTGGGATCAGCTCGCTTTATGTGAACCTACCTGGAAACACTCTGAGGATGCTCAATTGTACACTATCCACCGCAATCATCAGCGACTTTTGCTATTTCTTATGGCTCTCCATGACACTTTTGAGTCGGTTCGTGCCTCATTGCTCCATCGCATGCCTCTACCCACTCTTGAACAAGCTATTTCAGAACTCTTGTCTGAAGAAACTCGTCTAGGTCTCAAAACTAAGGCGTTGGATTCAGTTCTTGCTATACCACCATCTCCAGTTCCAGATGCCGCTCTTGCCATGTCTCACGATCGATCTTCTGGCCCATTGACTCCTCACTCCTGCACCTACTGCCTAAAAAGGGGTCTACCACACAATCATTCATTTGAACATTGTCCCATCCGTGAGTGTTTGACTTGTCACAAAACAGCTCCTGGTCATTTTCAGCGTGACTGTCCCAAGGCTTCCTCCTCTGGAGCTCATTCCAAAAAGGGATCCTCTAAGTCCTTTGGTAAATCTCATGGTTCTCATACCACTGCTGCTGTTACTTCAGACAGGTCCTCCTCTTCTGGCCCATCCTTTTCTATGACTGATGTGGAGTCTATCATTCAGCAAGTACTTGCCAAAACTAGTACATCTCCTTCTACTGCCCTCTCCGTCATGCCAGGTACTTCCCCTTGGTATTTGACTCAGGATGTTGCAATCATATGACTTCTAATTCTACAATTTTTTCGTCTATTGCTTCATCATCCTCTATTCCCACTATTCATACTGCTGATGGTACTCATATGTCTGTTACCCACACTGGTCATATTTCTACTTCATCTATTTCTCTTTCTAATGTTTACCACATTCCTACCCTTGCTTTAAATCTTGTGTCTGTTGGTCAATTATGTGAACTTGGTCTGATTGTTACTTTTTCTGCTTCTGGTTGTTTGGTGCAGGACCCACAGACGAAACAGGTTATTGGGATAGGCCGTAAGCATGGACGTCTGTTTGAGATTGTTCACCTCCAACTTCTACCATCCTCTGCTGCTTCCACTGCTGCTTCCGCTTCCACATCTTCTATTTTTAATCTTTGGCATTGTCGTTTGGGTCATGTGTCTTTTAGTCGTTTGAAAACTTTAGTTTCTAGTGGTCAATTGGGTCATGTGGTTTCTGAGAAAGTTGATTGTTTATCATGTCAAACTGCTAAACAACCCGCTTTACCTTTTAATAAAAGTAATTCTGTTTCTCTTGCACCATTTGATCTCGTTCACTCGGATATCTGGGGACTTTCACCCACTCCCACTATGGGGGGCTCTCGTTATTTTGTTATTTTTGTAGATGATTATACTCGCTATACTTGGTTGTATCTTTTAACTAAACGTTCTGAACTTAAACAGGTATACTCTGATTTCTCAGCAATGGTGAAAACTCAATGTTCTCGTACAATCAAGGTTTTTCGAACTGATAATGCTATGGAATATCTTGACTCTGAGGTTTTATCTTTTCTACGCTCTCAGGGGACACAGTCTCATCTTTCTTGTCCTGGTACTTCTCAGCAAAATGGTCGGGCAGAACGCAAACATCGTCATCTTCTTGACACGATCCGTGCCCTTCTTATTTCTTCCTCTTGTCCAGAAAAATTTTAGGGGGAAGCTGCTCTTACTGCTGCCTACACCATTAATCGTGTTCCCACTTCTGTCCTTGGTAATTCTACCCCTTTTGAACGCTTATATGGCTCCTCTCCTGATTATTCTCATCTTAGAGTATTTGGGTCTGCTTGTTTTGTTCTCCTTCAACCCCATGAAAGAACTAAACTTGAACCACGTTCTCGTCTTTGTTGTTTCTTGGGTTATGGTATTGAACATAAGGGGTATCGGTGTTGAGATCCTATTTCTCGACGTCTTCGTGTCTCTCGACATGTTGTCTTTTGGGAACACAAGATGTTTTCTACTATTTCTCCATTTCATCTTTCTACCTCTTCCCATAATCCTCTCTTTACTGATATTTCCAAAGATTTGCATTCTGACATATTTGATGCAGATAGTCCACAAGTCTCTCAGACACCACTGCTTACGGTTCATCCCGAGACACCTGGGTCTTCTGCTGGACCTGTGACCACTCCTGATGAGTCTTCTTCTCCATCCCTTGTTGACGAATCTCCTCCTTCAGAATGTCCTAAACGAGTAACACAACCTTCTGTTCGTCTTCGTGATTATATTGTTGGTTCTGCTGCCTTTTCTACTCACGAACCTTCTTCCTACCGTGAGGCTTGTACTAACCCTTTATGGCAGCAAGCTATGGATGATGAGTTACAGGCTCTTGAGAAAACTCATACTTGGGATGTGGTTCCCCTTCCTCCTGGGAAGACTGCTATCAGTTGCAAATGGATCTATAAAATCAAAACCCGTTCAGATGGTTCTATTGAGCGACACAAAGCTCGTCTTGTTGCTCGAGGTTTTACTCAGGAATATGGTATTGACTATGAAGAAACTTTTGCTCCTGTTGCTAGGCTTACTTCCGTTCGCAGTTTACTTGCTATTTCTGCTGCTCGTAACTGGGATCTTTATCAAATGGATGTTAAGAATGCCTTTCTAAATGGCGATCTTACTGAGGAAGTCTATATACAACCTCCTCCGGGCTCCTCTGTTCTGTCTTCTCATGTTTGCAAGCTTCGTCGAGCACTATATGGGCTGAAACAGGCTCCTCGTGCCTGGTTTGCGAAGTTTAGCTCTACTATTCGTGAGCTTGAATTTATCCCCAGTTCATATGACTCTGCTTTGTTTATCCGCACGACTACAGCTGGATCTGTTCTTCTTCTCCTTTATGTGGACGATATGATTATTACTGGAGATGACAGTGTTGGCATTTCTCTTCTCAAACAATTTATTAGTCGATAGTTTGAGATGAAGGATTTGGGGTTTCTCAATTACTTTCTGGGCTTGGAGATCTCCCGAGATTCTTCTGGTTACTTTCTCTCTCAAGCTAAATATGCTTCTGATCTCTTAACACGGGCTGGTATTTCTGACTGCAAGACTGCTACTACTCCGATTGATCCACAGCTCCGTCTTACCCCTCTTGATAGTGCACCATTATCTGATGCGACTTTGTATCGTCAACTTGTTGGTAGTCTTGTTTATCTTACTGTCACTCGCCCTGACATTGCTTATGCTGTTCACATTGTTAGTCAATTCATGGCTGCTCCACGTTCTCATCATTTTACTGCTTTGCTGCGCATTCTTCGACATATCAAAAGTACTATGTTTCATGGTCTTCATTACTCAACCCAGTCCTCACTTGAATTACATGCTTTTTCTGATGCCGACTGGGCTGGTGATCCTACTGATCGTCGTTCTACGACAGGGTTCTGTTTCTTTCTAGGGACTTCTCTTATAGCCTGGCGTAGCAAGAAACAAACTCTCACTGCCCGTTCTAGTACTGAAGCTGAGTACCGTGCTCTCGCCGATACCACTCAAGAGCTCATTTGGCTTAGATGGCTTCTTACTGATATGAGTGTCACTCATTCTACAGGCACTATATTATATTGTGACAATCAAAGTGCTATTCAGATTGCTCACAATGATATTTTTCATGATCGCACTAAACACATTGAAATAGATTGTCACTTTATTCGTCAACATGTCAGAAGTGGTATTATTCGTCTCATTTCTGTATCCTCAGCAAATCAAACTGCCGATCTTTTCACGAAGGCTCATCCTCCTAGTCGTTTCTTCGAGTTAATCTCCAAACTCAAGCTGCTTCCTGCGTTGCCACCTTGAATTTGAGGGGGGTGTTAGATTTAGTAATGTATAATCGTATATAATTAGTTTCCCTTATTTTATACCTTTCCTTATTTTATAATTAGGATTATTATTCCATTCCTTATTTTGTATATCCAATCATAATTAGGATTACTATCTCCTATCAGGATTAGAATTATTGTCCTCTTATATAAAGGACCTTGTAGTCTTGTATTTTCACACACAAAAATAAATATTAATACATAGTTCTTTCCTTCTTCTTTTATTCTTAACATGGCGGAGTCGTGCGCTGTGGAGATGATGGCGATTTCTTCGACGCCGGCGTTGCTGAGTGGGAGTGAATCGAAGAATTTGTCATTCTTGGATGTCCTGGAGGGGTTGGGTTATGGGTTTGAGGTCTCGTGGGAGCTCAGGCGGTGCAAAGAATGCAGACAAAGAGCTGCTTGCTTGGGCGATGTGCTGAATATCGCTGCTTGCTCCGACGTCTGCTCTTTCTACATGCCGTCGTTTCTGAGTGCGTATGATACACACACACACACACACATATTCTGATCCCTTAATTGCTAATTCCAATTTGGACTAATGTGACAATTTCAATCCACACCATTTCACTAGGAATCCAAATTACTGGTCATAAATTATTTGTTTGGATTGAGCCCTTAACTTCTACTCATTTCTTTCAATTTTCTTTGTGTACTAACGGTCTTCTTCTTCTTCTTCTTCTTTTTTTCCAAAAAAATTGCAGCCAACTTGTGGAGAAACATCCGAAGTGAGTACTCTTACTCCATTGATTTTTATCCCATTTCAACGCCAATACCTTTTGTAATAAGGGGGGTTTTTGAATTCAAGTCTTGCCTAGTTTTAATTGCTAAAAAGTTATTTTATTTAGTTATTTTTTTATGCACTTGGAAAAAAAAATAACTTATTAATAGCTAATTTTTAACTTTTTATTAATTTTGATATTTTTTAGTTTAAAAAGAGTTTAAAATTTAGAAAGGTAAATTTTGTCAGTAAAAAAAAATAAAAAGTAAAAAAAACTGAGTAGTCAAAAACTGAAAAGCCAGCTAAACTACTTTCCAAACGCAACCTTAAATGTTGGCATGCGTCCCTCCCGAATTTTTTTTTCTTTTTTCTTTTTATAAATGCTATTAGTTGTGGTATGCCCTTGTTTTATTTATTTAATATCCTACTCAAATTTTGTATGAAAGAAACAAAAATTATTCTTAGCTTGCTCTCACGATCATATCTATGATTCCAACATTCGATATGTTATATTTGTTATTGGTATCCAATATGGCTTTAATCATCTAAACTGTACCATACTAAGAAAACCCAAAGAGTTCCTCGAAAGGGGTAGTCGAATTGATTCGGATGGTGGGCTGAAGAGCCTGGGACTGATAGGTCCCGGGTTCGATTCCTCTTGAGGGTAGTCCTTCCTCTAATTGTGGAGGGCCATCTAACAGCCTTTTTGGCTGAGCCGGTCAGCTAGAGTTTACTTAGACTGGTTTACCTCCTCGTGGTTCTTTGCCGGCTAGGGCCACGGGGGCAGGCTTCACCCAGTGCGCACTCATGGGTAGCGACTGCGGGCTTCTCCCCGACCCCAGAAGAAAACCCAAAGAGTTTGTGAAACCAACCAAGCTGTATTGCCTTTGCACTAGGTCACGATTGTCCAAAGAAATTTTAAAAAATTTTGATATTTTTGAATTCTTTTTAACCTTAAACAGCATACGGTAATTTTGTCACTGCATATAATTTCATAACTCCTCTCATTTAAAATACGTTCCCACGTTTTTCTCTGACAATGGAAGGGGTTATTTGCTTAGTTACTATCCAACATGCCTTTAACCGTCTTCATTCATTTCACTTTAATTTTTCCAGGTAGCAATTACCTTCAGCTCATTATCATAGGTAAGACCTATTATCTTTCCTCTTTTTTGATGATCAATTGTGAAAAAAGTTTTCTTGTAATTCTAGGAAATTTTGAAAGAATGAAATATGGAGGGAAACAACAGCGATGGAATAGAGTAAATGTCTCATATGAGTGAAAAATGTATCAGATTGAAAAAGAAGCGAAGGCAAGGATATATATATATATATATATATTAATCCACTTAACTCACGAAATAAGATAATTTTTTTGTTCTTCGATTTTCCAAACTTAATTTTGATACCGACTATGTTTAGTTTCTTCATAGTTCTTGGCTCTTGTCCAAGCAAGATTCTTTTTTCCCCATATAAAAAACGTTTCAAGAATTGGTAGGAAGCTATGTAAGAATAAAGACACTTGTTAAAGATCACTTCAAACAACTCGCACAAGTACACTTGCACATGGAAGGAAGGAAGAATGTTTCTAGCTATACAACAGAATGGAGTTCAAAGCACAATTTATTGTAAACTGGTGCTAATTGCAGGACAAAAGAACATTTTCTTACTGTTTTATTTGTTGGCTACCATGCAGGAGCAATCTTTCTAGCGAGGACTTTATTTGCCCCATGTGCATTCGGGTTTTATTAATTTATAAGTTTAGGAGAAGGCATTTATCGGTGTTTGATAGCATTGAAGGCTTCCTGCAAAATCAAAATAACCTCGTGCCTATTAGGTATACTTTCTCAGACATCAAAAAGATGACCAGAGGTTTTAGGGAAAAATTGGGGGAAGGAGGCTATGGCTCCGTCTACAAAGGAAGACTCCGGAGTGGTTCTCTTGTGGCAGTAAAGATGCTCAGTAAGCCTAAAGCTGATGGGCAAGAATTTATAAATGAAGTTGCTACCATTGGAAGGATTCATCATGTCAATGTGGTTCGGTTAATTGGATATTGTGCAGAGAGATCTAATCGTGCTCTTGTATATGACTTCATGCCTAGCGGATCTCTCGAGAAGTACATCTTTCCTCAAGCAGGGAATTTTTCCTTAAGCTGTAGCAAAATGTATGAGATTTCTCTTGGAGTGGCACGTGGGATTGAATACTTGCATCGAGGGTGTGACATGCAGATCTTACATTTTGATATCAAACCTCACAACATTCTTCTTGATGAAAAGTTCACTCCAAAAGTTTCCGACTTTGGGCTTGCCAAATTGTATCCAACGGATGATAGCGTTGTGACCCTCACTGCGGCTAGAGGAACTTTGGGCTATATGGCACCGGAATTGTTCTACAAAAACATTGGAGGCGTTTCATATAAAGCTGATGTTTATAGTTTTGGAATGTTGTTGATGGAAATGGTAGGCAGGAGGAGGAATTGGAACTCGCTTGCTGAATCAAGCCAAATATACTTCCCTTCCTGAGTTTATGACCAATTGATCGACGGAAGACAAGTAGAAATGGGAGAGACAAAGGATGAGGAGAGGGAGATGGTGAAGAAAATGCTGGTAGTGGCTTTGTGGTGCATACAAATGAAGCCAAGTGAACGTCCTTCCATGAACAAAGTGGTAGAGATGCTTGAAGGAAATACTGGAAATCTTCAAATGCCTCCCAGGCCTTTTCTATATCCACAGGAGACAAATCCTGTAAATCTTCCCAATCTATCAGGAGCTTGTTTAGATTCCATAACTTTGGATGTAAGCGCCCGGTAAGCGTTTTGAGCCAAATGCTTTAATATAGGGTTAGCACTGGCACATCCTCTCTCAAATGGGATTGGGAGGTTTTGAAGTTAAAATATAACTTTAGGAACTAAAAGTTGCATTTTTAATCTTTGAATTCTTATGAAAATTCATCCAACCTTTCATCCATTGGATGAGACTTTCATGAGAATTCAAAAGTTAAAAATGCAACTTCAACTTCTAAAGTTGAATTCCATTCAGAATCCTCTCGTGACCTCAAATGAGGCGAGGGAGCTAGTCTTCTATCATTCTCTAATTTGACAAAAAAACGTCATGAAATTTTGTTATGGAAAGAATGGCATTTATATATATATATATATATATATATATATCTGTATTCACGATTATACATAAAATACCTATTTTCGTTTTTCACTATCTGATATAGAAAAATACCCATTGCTAACTATCCAAAAAAAAAAAAAATACCCATTGCAAGAGGCCTATGAGAGATGCATTGTTGAAAGCCTATAGCAGTAGATATAATTGGGGTTTCAGAAGCTGCAGTGGAAAAATCCACTGCAGGGGATAAATCGACGGTCAAGATGTGATAGTATTAAAATAAAATGTGTCTTTTTATATTCCTCATTAATTATGTTTCAATCAAATTTTATCTAACTTTTATTTTTATTTTGAATTTAATTTTATTATAATAAATTAAGATTATTAAATTTAATACTATCACATCTTAGTCATCGATTTATCCACTACAGTCCCTACAGTGAATTTTCTCACTCCAACCCCCTAGAACCCATATAATTGAATGCATAATTCTACCGCAATTGGTGAAGAAAACTACATTTGACGAAAATTGTGCAGGTTGCTGATTAACGCATTAGCTGAATGCGAATTCTAGAAAGTGACACTGGAAATATCAGAAAACAAAAGAAAATACTTCAAAATAATGATTCTATTGATTTTAGGACCTGATTGGAAAGTGCTAAAATTTTAGAGGGTAAGTTTTAGAAGGGTCATAAGATAAGATGAGGTATTATTTTTAGAGAGTTGATCCACATTGATAGTAATGTTTATAGAGGGGGATAACTTTGGACTTGATTTAGATGTTTTATAAATAAGAGAGGTGAATGATGGAAAAAGCAGTCAAATGACTCTTTTGCCCTTGTAGTGTCTCCAAACTTGGTTACCCATTAAATTAAATATTAAATTGCAAAACTCACTCTATTTAATTATTTTTGAATAATTTGAAATTATATTATTTATTTTATTGAAAATTTAAATTTTTATGAATTTATTTAAAGAATTTTTTTTAAATATGTACCTTTTGAATGGTTAGTTATTATCTAATTTTTTTAATTATATTTATTTTGACTTGTTAGCTATATATTATTTTTTTATTAGTACTATATTTATTTTGATCAAGTTAATAATACTATTAATGAGAGCAAAAAAGGTCAAAAAATAAGTTAAAAGGGGTGAAAATTTTTAATTAGAGTGGAGGGTGCCCAAAAATTATCTCCCAAGGAGGGGAAAAATGAGAGAGAGGGAAAGCTAAGAGAGGGTGAAAAATTTTAGTAATGCACTTATCAAACTATGGCAAAAGGATGAAACCTACACTTATGAGGGGACGAAAATTTTGGAGGGAGGCTTTTTCCTTCATCCAAGCATGCCCTTAAAGATGAACATATCAACGTCTAGAATGAGTATATAGACGTTACAGTAGAAGTATTATTACTCATTAGCCTTTTTTATGATCTCATGATTCACCTTCGGTATCAAGCAGTCTTCCACCCATTGTTGAGGCAAATGGATTGGGGGGCATTGTCAGATTTTCTCCATCTCCTTCGAGCATCTGCACCACAACTTTTCATGGATGGTCGGTCCATTGGGTACCACTCTATGCACCAAAGACCCACGATTGTTAGTTTCCTTACAATCTTCGCGTCTCCATCTTCCTCGATCTGAATTTCTAACTCTTCTCCATTATTCAAACGATTGTAAATCCATTCTAGAAAGTATGTATCCGTTGTGTTCTGTGTTGCTGTACTCTATCCCCCTGACCATTTTTGGCAACAACATTCCCAAAACCATAGATATAGATATCTCATTTATACGGCACATTTCTAAAATTCTTAGAGAACACTTAGGTGCAATATAAGTCAATAGTCTATCTAATAGCAATCGTGGACACAGCACTTTTTTCTTTTGAGTACAACTTTGCTAGGCCAAAATGAGAGATGAAGTCTAACAATATGTTCTGAGGTTTAGCAAACAATTAGAGTGATAAAAAGTAAAGATAATTTGAGATAATTTGTGAATTCGTTATTCGTGCATTGAAATAAAAATGAATAGATTGTAGAGATTTTTAGAGTTTTTAACTTTTTTCAATTCACCAAACGCACTCTAATATCAAAGTGAAGGTTGGCGTCTATGTACAATAATTAACATTCAATATTTATAATTATTTTTTTCATAAAAGTGAAGAAGTTAAATAAATTAATAATTATGTGGGAAGTAGCCAATACTCTAGCATAAAAAAAATCCAAAATTTTACTTTTTTTTCATTGAGCAAATCAAAAACTTCAAAAAAAAAAAAAAAGAGCTCAAGTTATTAAACAATTTATAGTATTTTTTTAAAAAAATTATTCAACTATGTTTAAAAATTAAAGAAAACTGGAGTTTTGTATAAGTGTATATATGGCATTGTTATTATAAAAAAAATATATGCGAGGAGAAAAAAAAAAGAGAATAATTGTATAATTTTATTTAATAAAAAATAAAATAAAATATAAAAGTTTAATTGTGAAATACAATTAAGCCTACCCAATTAAAATCTTTATATGTACCTAAACACTAGTGCTACTCATAAAAACTTTCATCAAAACACACTCTTTGCCATTGTTCGTCCATGTAACGAACATTCTTACGAGTGGTACAAAGCCATCGGGGCAATGGACCTAATTAAGAGTACCCGGTTGCTTCCCCAATTACAAAAATAAATAAATAAATAAATAAAAATTTAGTGCCAGTAGAAAATTTCGATACCTTTTAAAAACAGTCCCTCAATTTTTTTTTCAAAGTTTTTAATAAACTCTATTGTTTATGATTTTTTAATCTCACCCTTTTTACAAATATTAAATCCTAAATCTGTCACCTTCAAGATTTCATTAATTTTAAATTTTATCATATACCCTTATATTCTCTTTGTATATATCTATCTATACTATTATAAAATAAATACTAAGACTAGTGGTAAAACTTATAAATTCATGAAATTATTTTTTTGGTAAAAGTGCTTTTTTTTTTCTTCCTATAATACACCTAAATTTCCTATAACCAACTACAACTTCAATATATTGAAAAAAAAAATTAAAGTTATCATATAGATAAGTAATTTCACCTATTTAAATTTTATTTCCCTTAAATACTCTTTAATTATCTATTATTTTCATAGTTGTTTTTATTTTTTAAAAACCTCTTAATTAGTTAATATCTACTCAGATAACTTTAACTAATTCTTTATTTAGAGTGCATTTGAAGTGACAAAAAATAAGATAAAATGAGATAAAGTAAAATAATTTGTGGATTTGTAATTCAGACAGTTAGATATGAATAACTTTTAGAGGTTTTCAGAGTTTTTTTAGTGATTTTTAGCAAATCAAACGCACCCTTACCATTTGAGACACTTTTATTAAATTTTTATAAATTTTATTCAAATAAAAAATTTAATAAAAACCATAAAATGCTTCCCATAAGCTACATCCTTTTCATTTATTTTTATTATTTTATTTTATTATTATTATTTTTTTTTTATGGTCCATTTCTTCCGTGTTGATTCTAAAAAGGTGTATAACCGGACACCCTAGCCGGCCCACGCGCCCCGGCCCCACAAGTACGCGTGGGGGTAAGTCAGGATGACTCAGCGGCCTCCTAGTAGGGAGGTTCGGTCCGCAAGGATTCAAACCCTGGTATTGATTCTAGCTCTACCTACCGAGTACCAACTAAGCTACGCCCTGGGCGCTCCATTTCTTCCGTGTTGTTCCATTGATTGGAGGAAACGTGTCTGAATTCTGAGCATTGCCAGGAAATGTGTCTGAATTCTTCGGGGTATTGTCAATTACTCTGGCATCTTGTGGCAGTCTCCAACCGTGCGACGGTGCGAGGGGAGCTTACTGTTTGTCCAATATTCTTGAGATCATATCAAGGAATGTGGAACTTTTATGCAATGTTTATAGCATGGATGAGTAGAAGGAACAAAAAAAAATAAAATAAAATAATTAATTATATAAATTAATTATTTATTTTATATTGTACTATTATAATTATTAATTTATTTTTTTATAAATTCATATTTCAAATATAAACTTAATGTATGTCAATTTTAATAATTGTATACTGTGTTGGGGTGTCAAATTTACATTACTGATTATTTGTTATATTCTCAAAAAAGTTAAAATTTTTGAAGAAAATTAGAGACCATAATAGAGATTTTTGGTAGAGAAAAAAATAAAAGAAAAAAGAAGTTAGCAATTTTTGATTTTTTTGTCACACTAAACAGCATTATGGTATTTAATTTACAAATATATTAGAGAGGTTAATTATATATATATATATATTTTTTTTTGATTGGTAGTTATATATTTATATACATATATAGGTATTCTTCTTATCTTTTAGAGACCGTGATGGATTCTTGAAATGTCAAGTAGATATAAAATTATAAGTTATCTATACTTTAACATGTCGTAACTTTCGGTTATCTCAAAATATATGTTGGAGTTGCTTTAAATTATTCCCCCCCCCCTTCTTTTTTTTTTCTTTAAATACTATAATCATTTTCGATTACTTTTTATTAATCAAGCTTATGGTCAATCAAATCAAAAGGTTAATCTATGACTCCAGGTGTTTGAAATTGTATAAATTAATATAAATTTATAAATGCTACAGTTTCGTAATTTGTACACTAAATAGAAAATTTAATTTTGTAATGATTTGTATTATTTTGTAGAGTTACTAAATGGGAATTGTCTATCTTCTGATTATCTCCCAAATTAAGGCATCCCTTCTTCGAAATGTGACAAATTGATTTAACTAAATTTTGAAGTTAAAAATAAAAAAAATAAAATTTTAAGTTATTTTAACATTTTATGTAAATTTTAATAATTAATTTAACAGAAAAAAGTCAATATTAATAATATTTTAAAATAAGAGAGGTAATTATAATATTTAAATAGTAAGTGATGGTTATTGGGAAAGATTAGTATAATTACAATTCGAGGTGAGCTCTACACTTACTTAAAAGAAAAAAAAAAAGAGCTCGACACTTGAACGTGAAGCTAATGTGTATTAACGGATCGGATCGGATCGGATCAGAGCGAATCGAATTTAATTAATTAATTACTTAATTTGTGGTTGGAAGGTGGAACCTGTGCTCCTCCTGTCTCGCATCAGTACAAGTCCAACCCCAATCCCAGGCCAAGCTTTTCACATGCTCTTCTTGCTTGTCAGTCTTTGCGTTGGATTCTCCCATTTTGAACTCCAACCCCACAGCTGGAACCAAGCTGCTCCCTCCATCCCTTGATTCCCATTAAGACTCAGTTTAGCAAGAGAAGTCATTGGTAATTGGGTTATATTAGTTAATAATTTTTTGATTTTTTGAAAATAATTACATTATTCTCTTATATTTTAATCTTTCTTTAAACTTTCGAAGATAAAATTGTCAAATAATAAAAAATTTTAAAATATCTACTAAAAGTTAACTTTTTTTTTTTTCTTTCCAAACATAAAAAACTAAGAGCCCATTTGATTTGTTTTTCTATTTTCTATTTTTATTTTTATTTTTAATTTTTTATTTTAAACGCATTTGTCATTTTGTTCTTTTGAAAATAAGAAAAACAGGTACAATACATTTGGTCACTTGTATTTTAAAAAATAAAAAATAGTCAAAAGTTATTTTGAGCGTTTTCAACTTAAAATAAAGAAAATCTCTAAATAAAGAAAACAAATATTTTTTATTTTCTTGTTTTGAGCAAAAAACAGAAAATAGAAAATTAAACCAAATGTCACTTAACTTTTTAACAATTAACTACTAATTAGTTACAAAAAAATTAATTTTTTTACTTCTTAAATCAAACCAAATTATAAACCCCTTTGATAACAAGTTTAAATTTTTAAATTTCCTTAACTTTTAGTTTTTCCCGTCAAAAGTTATCAAATACGTAAACAAAATTATCACACACAAAATTATCAAAACTTTCAATTATTTTTAACTTTTATAAATTTTTGCCTAACATATAAAAATAATATCTTTCAACTTTTATTCAATAGTTGGCAAAATTTGGCACGCAAATAAAATTGTAATACAAAATCAACTACGCTAAATAGTAAGTTATTCAATTTTAATTTAAAAATTTTATTAATACTGAAAATATTTTAAATTTAGTTATAGAATTTTATGACCACGCTTTAATCAGATTAGCCGAGTTCGTGTAATTTTATTATTTTATATAAATTTAAACTTATCGAGTTAAGTTTGAATTAAATTTAAAATTAAATGTATTAAATATTATGTTTAAGCAAGCATGGTTTAACTTTAAAACCAGCAGATTTCAAATAAATTGTTTATCGGCTCTAAAACTCTTAAGCATTTGTTAGGAGTAATTTTCACCGTTTGATCGGATATCATCAAATCAATACACATTATTTGACTGGTAGCTTATGGTGTTTCATCACGGAAATGCCCTTCCCTAGTTGCCCCTGCATTGTAGTCAAGTGTTTGTTGTGTGGAATACTAAACCATTTTCAAGTAATATGGGGTCGTTTGGTTTGCTGAATTTCTTCAAAAAATTCTATAAATCTCTGTTAATTTTATATCACATCAACTTTTTCTCTCACTGCACGCATTACGAACTCTCTCCAAACCACAATTTATCTCAATTTATCTCACTTTTTCTTACTCTAAATAACCCCTATATTAACAAATAATTACAAAATAAACAAACACTAGAAAATACTTACAATGAAAACAAAAAAATACTTCTCCAATTCCATTCTTTATATATAACTTATATTAAAATATCTATATTATTTTTTAATAAATAATTAAGTTTATTTTGGTACGTAAATTATTACTATACATATCTCGATTATAAATCTATATAAAAGGTATATACTTTACATTATGATATATACAATAAGATTTAACGTTTATATTCTGTCTATCAATTTTAATTCTATTTCTTGTCTTTTTTTTTTTTATTTCAACAATATCTTTTCGCGAATTAGTCTTCTCGCGGAACTTTCAGTGCATTGTTGCAAATGATGAATTTGTACTATTGTTATATCGTATCGAGACCGCCACACCTTCTCCAAAATGATGAATTTGTATTCCCTTACACTTCTTAATTTCCTTTACATTCTCACAAATTAATGCAAAACAAAACGGGCGGACGCCTTTGTTTCGCTCTTTTTACTACTCTTTCTCTACATTCAGACTTCTGTCAATTTTTCAGTCGCCATAGTGTAATAAGTACGAGGTTTAAGGTTAGGAACGCAATCAACAATCGAGAGAAAGAAGAATAAATTAATAAAAATAAGAACATAAGATTTATAAAGTTTGGTCAATTGTGCCTACGTCCTCAGAGTTGTTGAGAGATTTTTACTATTTTAAATAAATAATTACATACAGCGATTATAACGTTTTCAAACACCATATATATCTTAACTCTATCAAAACAAGTCTTGCTCTATGGATTAAGTTTCAAAAAAAATTCAAAATAAAACCACGCAATATTATTTCGAATCAGATCATTATCTATATCACCGCACAAAAAAAAAAAAAAGACTCAGTACTAAATCCCAACAAAACCCCAACAAAGTCATTTTTTCTGACAATGGATCAATATATTATTGGTGGGGGGAACCCCACGCCTGCCTTCCTACCCTAAGTCTCTCTTGTTCGAATCCAAAGCTGCCACGGACTGACCAAAAGACTAGAAAAGTTGTCCAAGTATTATTTCGCAAATAATGATTGCATGACTGATCAGAAAGGCTTAGCCTCGGTTTGGATTCTTAATTTTTTTTTAATTGTAAATAATTTTAGGAGTTTTTAAATTTCTATAATTAAATTTTACCACTTATTATTTTTACATTACATCAACATCAATTTTTATTTTTTATTTTTTATTTTTTTGACGCTCCAAACACCAAAAAATTCTTCAAAAGTTTTTTTTCGCTTATAATGATTCGTTAATACTGTGTGAAAAAGACTTGTCGCTTTGAAATTCAAAGCATCTTTAGATCATTCATACCAATTTCTTTTACTATTTTTTTTAAATATAATAATAAAAAGGTTATTTCTCTATTTGACACACACTTTACTTCATTGTGTTCCACTATAAATTTTCTAAATTATACTTATATATTTTTTATACGTATTTGCTAAGGATGATTTAGAATAGTTATTTAGAGTAGTGTTATAACATAATTCTATATATATTTTTTTCTTTTATAAATTCTTGATCCAAATTCTTAGATAAGAACCAGTGCAACTCTAAAAGTAATATTTCTGCTCTAAAATAGCGGTAGAAATTGATGCGTTTTGGAGTGCTGGTTCTGTCACCCAAAAATTTCTTCTAGGTGGTGCTTGGACCGCAAAAAAATAAAAAATTAGTATAAAAGTAATTTGTGACAAAATTTAATTAGAAATTTAAAATTTTGATAAAAATTACAACTTTTTTTAATGTTTGTTGATAAATAAAACACTTGCTAGTCCAAAGTTCTACGCAAATTTAGGAATGGTCATCTCGACCGATTCATTCGAATCTTGATCTATTACTCGATCTGAATGGATGTGAAATTTAGATTTTATTATTATTATTTTTTAAATTGGATCGGATCTAGATTTGATTTTTTTTTAAAAAAATCGAGATATTGGATCGGATATAAGGATGGGATTGCCTCCGCCACGATCTGCCCGAAATTGATATCCAATCCAAATCTACCCCAATTTGCCTCAATCTATCCTGATCGTTCCCAAAATATTTGAATAACCCTAGATCATTTGGAACCATGATGACAACATTGTTATCATACCATGACAAATAATATTCACATTCATAATACTCTAAAATTATTGAACTTCACTATTATTATCATTAAATGAATATTGATAAAATAAATTTAAAACAAAAATTATCATCGTTTTGTATTAATTAGGTGTGTTTGGAAAAGAAATTATAAATTTATTTTTTTTACATTCTGTGCAAATTGAAGTTTAAACGTTCAATTTATTTCTTTCATATGCAAAATCAAGAAAGCTTAAAAGGTTAAATTTAAAATTTTATAAGATATATCATTTGAGACTCTACAAAATTATATAAATTCTTATAAATTATAAATTTTTTTACTCACTGCACGAATTATGAAACTGTAATTTTTACAATTTATATTAATTTATACAATTTCAAACCCCATTGTGACTTCCAAAGTCAATTATTTCCAGAAAAGCATCTAGATACAAATTTTTAAAATAATTAAAATTTTTTATTTACTATTTTATTTTATGTTTCCTATTTTTAGTACAAAAGATTACTGTTTCATTAAGTACCTTCTTTCTTGAACTTTGAATAGTTTATGTTTCCTCTATATTTTTAACATTTTCAACTAATATATATTTTTAAACTTTTTAATGTTGATATTCAAAGAATTCTCTTAAAAATAGATTTTTCAAATAATTTAACTTAAATATTTCATGAAATATTCAATATTTTTTTATAATAGAAATTATTTTAATATTGTATTAATTATTGATAAAATATTAGTTTTTGAAATTTTATGTATTACTTTGATAAATGATTATTGTGATGATATATGTATTATTTTAATTTTGAGATGAATTATTTGATAGTAATAGGTTCCATACAACTTAAAGGTAGATTCGAAGATAAACAAATGATTTGAAGTTTTAGATATCTGTGAATATATTCGTTCTCCATTTGGAGCGGTGATAGAGGTCCAAAAAAATATCTATTTAGAGATCAGGATAAATTTGGAGGTAGATGAAAGATTTGGAGTTTAAATTTGAATAATAGCATATCGGTCTTGCCCCGTTACCATCTCCACTCAAATTGTTTATACGAGGGTTTTTTTTTGGGGGGGGGGGGGGACATTGCTGAAGTCAACAATTACCTGTTGTTGACAACACTGACAAGTAACAAGATTTAAATATTCCATAATGTTGGCTATATTTCTATATGGCTAAATTAATCTTATTAACTATTATTATATAAAGAAGTTGAGATTTTAATTTTTTGTGAAACTATTATTTTTATTTTTTATTCTCTTGACTTTTTACTATTTTAAATTTGTGTAAAATAATTACCAAAAACCATTTGCTTAATTCGGTAATTAAACTAATTTTATCGCTCATTTTTGTAATTAATATTTTTTATCACTTTCAAGATTTTATAAAGTGATATTCACACAAATGCACCGACGTAATATATATATAATATATATATAATGCAAAGAACACGTGAACAACAGTCGGGGAAAAGCGAGTTTTTTGTTTAAAGTTTTTTTCTTTTCTTTCATTTATTATTCACCTTAACCACCCATAATTTGAAGAGATTTTTAAGTAATATTTCAAAAATAATTTTACTTTTAAATTTGTTTTAGATTGCTTTAATATATATATATATATATACTAGCCATTGCGCGTGCCTGAAGGCACAAAAATATAATTTAACATGTAAATAATTCAAATTTTAAATTTATAAAACAAACTTATCTATTATACAATGTAGCTCATAGTTTGGATTTAACAGTTATATACGTGTCAAAGAAAGAGAGAGAGAGGAGAGGAGGAGAGGAGGGGGCGTGCGGGCTAGGGCAAGGGAGAGGGGGTGGGGCCGGGGAGAAAGAGGGAGATGGGGGAGGGAGAGGGCGTGGGCCTGAGTGCAGGAGAGAGAGAGTGTGAGTGAGAGAGAGAGAGAGAGAGAGGGAGATGGGGGAGGGAGAGGGGTGGGGCCGGGCACAGGAGAGAGAGAGTGAGAGAGAGATATGGGGTTGAGTTGGGACAGGTGGAAGGTTTAATTTAAAATAATATTTTAAATTTAAATAAAGTATAAAAATATTTAAATGTAAATTTGTTTTTTAAATTTATATAAAAAATTATCAAAATAACCTATAAAAATAATTACTAATAATTACAAATATTATTACATTAATATTAAAAATGTGATAATATTTTGATTAATAATTTTTATTTTTACATGTTATTTATACAGTTTTTAATTTTAATTTTTAAAATAAAGGCACAAAAATATAATTTTTTTAAATTAATATTTAAAAATGACAATACTAAACAATAGATGGATACCTAAAAGACAAAGTCAATTAATTTTTTTAATTATATATTTATATTTTAATACTCTTTAAATTTTATTAAAATTAAACATTTAAATGAATTCATTAATTAAAGAGTATTAAACTTCCTTATTATACTTCCTTATTATGAATTCAATAATATATATTTCACATTAATTTAATATGAATTAATCAATTTCTTATTAATATTTTAATACTCTTTAATTAATGAATTCATTTAATGGTTTGAATTATTTTTTTCTTTTTTTCCCACTTTAATTGTCTTTTCGATCACTTTATATGAAAATTTTTTAAAATGTGATTACAAAATTATTTTTAATTTTTTAATTTTGTATATTTTTTATTAATTTTTAAAAATTTTAAATTTTTTTGAATGTGATTAATATACTTCAAAACTGCAGCATGCCCGATCGATATGCACATAAACGTCACATCCAAATGTTCTTAAAAATTAAATTTTAAATGCATACACTTTTACACTATGTGTCATTTATATAATAAGGAAGTTTAAAATTTTTTTCTATTGAATTTGTTAAATGACGAGAATTATTTTTTTCTCTTACTTTTCCCATATTGTTTTAATACTTTTTATATAAAAAATGTCATTTATATAATAAAAAAGTTTAAAATTTTGAATTTGAGATATTTTCAACTGTTGAATTTGTTAAATGATCAGAATTATTTTTTCTCTCCATCTTTTAATGTTTTTTAATATTTTTCATATAAAAGATTTTAAATTAATATTTTAAAAAATGTGATAATATTTTTTTTGGTAATTAAATGTGATAATGTTTGCAATAAATAATAAAATTTTATACTTTAATCTCTTTTGATTAATGATTTTTATTTTTATGGGTTATTTTTACACTTTTTTTAATATAAGTTTGTTTTATAAATTTAAATTTGAATTATTTACATGTTAAATTATATTTTTGTGCCTTCAGGCACGCGCAATGGCTAGTATTAAAAAAAGTGTAAAAATAACCCATAAAAATAAAAATCATTAATCAAAAGAGATTAAAGTATAAAATTTTATTATTTATTGCAAACATTATCACATTTAATTATCAAAAAAAATATTATCACATTTTTTAAAATATTAATTTAAAATCTTTTATATGAAAAATATTAAAAAATATTAAAAGATGGAGAGAAAAAATAATTCTGATCATTTAACAAATTCAACAGTTGAAAATATCTCAAATTCAAAATTTTAAACTTTTTTATTACATAAATGACATTTTTTATATAAAAGTATTAAAACAATATGGGAAAAGTAAGAGAAAAAAATAATTCTCGTCATTTAACAAATTCAATAGAAAAAAATTTTAAACTTCCTTATTATATAAATGACACATAGTGTAAAAGTGTGTGCATTTAAAATTTAATTTTTAAGAACATTTGGATGTGACGTTTATGTGCATATCGATCGGGCATGCTGCAGTTTTGAAGTATATTAATCACATTCAAAAAAATTTAAAATTTTTAAAAAATTAATAAAAAATATACAAAATTAAAAAATTAAAAATAATTTTGTAATCACATTTTAAAAAATTTTCATATAAAGTGATCGAAAAGACAATTAAAGTGGAAAAAAAAGAAAAAAATAATTCAAACCATTAAATGAATTCATTAATTAAAGAGTATTAAAATATTAATAAGAAATTGATTAATTCATATTAAATTAATGTGAAATATATATTATTGAATTCATAATAAGGAAGTTTAATACTCTTTAATTAATGAATTCATTTAAATGTTTAATTTTAATAAAATTTTAAAGAGTATTAAAATATAAATATATAATTAAAAAAATTAATTGACTTTGTCTTTTAGGTATCCATCTATTGTTTAGTATTGTCATTTTTTTAAATATTAATTTAAAAAAAATTATATTTTTGTGCCTTTATTTTAAAAATTAAAATTAAAAACTGTATAAATAACATGTAAAAATAAAAATTATTAATCAAAATATTATCACATTTTTAATATTAATGTAATAATATTTGTAATTATTAGTAATTATTTTTATAGGTTATTTTGATAATTTTTTATATAAATTTAAAAAACAAATTTACATTTAAATATTTTTATACTTTTATTTAAATTTAAAATATTATTTTAAATTAAACCTTCCACCTATCCCAACTCAACCCCATATCTCTCTCTCACTCTCTCTCTCCTGTGCCCGGCCCCACCCTCTCCCTCCCCCATCTCCCTCTCTCTCTCTCTCACTCACACTCTCTCTCTCCTGCACTCAGGCCCACGCCCTCTCCCTCCCCCATCTCCCTCTCTCTCCCCGGCCCCACCCCCTCTCCCTTGCCCTAGCCCGCACGCCCCCTCCTCTCCTCCTCTCCTCTCTCTCTCTTTCTTTGACACGTATATAACTGTTAAATCCAAACTATGAGCTACATTGGGGGGGGGGGGACATTGCTGAAGTAAACAATTACTTCTTGTTGACAACAATGACAAGTAACAAGATTTAAATATTCCATAATGTTGGCTATATTTCTATATGGCTAAATTAATCTTATTAACTATTATTATATAAAGAAGTTGAGATTTTAATTTTTTGTGAAACTATTATTTTTATTTTTTATTCTCTTTACTTTTTACTATTTTAAATTTGTGTAAAATAATTACCAAAAACCATTTGCTTAATTCGGTAATTAACTAATTTTATCGCTCATTTTTGTAATTAATATTTGTCATCACTTTCAAGATTTTATAAAGTGATATTCACACAAATGCACCGACGTAATATATATATATATATATATATAATGCAAAGAACACGTGAACAACAGTCGGGGAAAAGCGAGTTTTTTGTTCAAAGTTTTTTCTTTTCTTTCATTTATTATTCACCTTAACCACCCATAATTTGAAGAGATTTTTAAGTAATATTTCAAAAATAATTTTACTTTTAAATTTGTTTTAGATTGCTTTAATATATATATATATATATATATATAATTGCATTGCTTTATGTATTTTTGGACAAAAATTATAAAATTTTTATCTTAACATAAAATTATCACGTAACTTAATTGTATTTAATTAATCCTTAAAACTTTTTAGTATTGAGATTATGAATTCGTTTTAATCAATTAAATTTTGAAGTTAGAAAGTGGTATCTCCTACTAGATTTACATCAAGGATGGAGGGGAATTAGTCTAAATTTTGAGCGATAGTTTAATTGGTAAAATTTTAAATTTATTCTTAATAACTTAAGTATTAAATAAAAAATTTAGCCCAACATTCCACTACATATAAATATATATATATATATATATATATAGTTTATTGCAAGTCAAGGACTCAGAGTTTAGTCAACAGAATAAAAATTTTAAAATGGAAAAAAAAGTTTTAAGATATTTCCATGAGACAATTTGAACAATGAACAACCCACCTAACTAATCAAATGTTTGGTCAGATCATCAAATGTTTGGTAAGATCACATTCTATTAAAAAATTCAACAAACATTTTTCATAAAAGGATGATATGGCAATAATTTTTAGAACATTTTAATAGATTTTAATAGGTTTAATAATTTAAAGTGACACTCTTTTCACCTTGACTTATCTATTTATTTATTTTATAATATATAAAATGTGTTTGAAATTATAAAAGTTATTATAAATTTATAACAATGAATAAAGAATTTAAATTTTATAAAAATTTATAGAGTTTTATAAAAGTTTCAAACGGACTATAATACTATCTCACGAGCCATGATCTAATCTCAAATAAATACGTACAACTAGTTTCTCACACATCTATATAAGTAAAAAGTTCAAGAATTTGAATTTAAAATATTTTTAACTATTGAATTTAAGATTACTTTTTTTTTTTTATTTAAGTTACCTGTCTTTTCAGTTACTTCATATGAAAACAAACTTTTTCACTTTTTTTCATTTTTTTAAATATTTTTTTATAAAAATTTTAAATTAGTATTTTTAAAAATATGATAATAGTTATAATAAATAAATGCTTTAGGCTCTTTTGTTTATAATCTTTAATTTTGCATATTATTTTTACATTTTTTTTTTATATACACTTACTTTTCAAATTTATATATGAACTCTTTAGAGGCCAAATTATGCTTCTAAGCTTTTAAATATGGGCAATTTCTAACCTATCATTGATTTAGAAAAGAAAAAAAAATTAAGATAATCACATGAGATAAATGTTCTAATTAATTATTCTCCTTTATTTGTTTCATTCATTTTTTAATGACCACGAGTTTGGGAAATGAAAACCCACGATGGACACGTGTTGCTTTTTTTTTTTTCATTTTATCTACTGTGCTCATATATATATATATATATATAATATAATGATTAGGTATATTAGTGAAATATTATCTTAATCTAAAAATTGGCCGGATCTCCACCCTTAGTAAAATATATTTTCTTTTTCTTCTTCCTCTTCTTGTTTTTGTTTTTGTTTTTGTTTTTTTTTTTTAATATCCCTTGAATTATTTACTAATGTGAAGTTCGTAAAAAAATAAACAAATAAAAATCAAACACTAGTTACCTAATTAGGTAATTTTATCACTTAATTTTGTAACTACATTTAATCTATGAAAAATACTACATATATAAAAAATTTTTAATATTTTTTACAACATTTCAAAACAATGCTGTTTTGGGCCAAAAAAATAAAAGAAAAAAACCTATTAATAGTGTTCATTCAATTGCCTATATATATATACACACATACAAAATATATATAATTGTGCAAAAATATTAATCTAATTAAAAATATTAAACTTAATAAATATTAATCTGTTTCACACTTACTGACACTAATTAGATGTAATTTGTTAATATCTAATTGTTAGTAGTTCTACAATTTCAATATAAACTTACCCAAAAAAAACTTCAATACAAATTAAAAGTAACAGAAATTTTTTTGAAATATTATAAAAAAATATTAAAAAATGATTATAAATGTAATATTTTTCTCGATTAAGAGAGAAGAGGAAATAATAAAAATGATAATAATAATTTACTTTTTACTTGTTTGAAAGTTTAGACGGGAAAACATATTATTTTATTTTTATCTGTGAGTTGAGGAAAAATATAAGGAAACGAGAGAAATGTATTAAAAAAAAAAAAAAAAAAACCTAACCCGAACACCGGAATATTAAAAAAAAAAAAATCTAAAATCATATATTTTCTTCTCATTTCGCACCCTCCGAACGGTCTGTAAATCAAACAATCGCTTTCCCAGTTTTCAAAGTAATTCCGTGTATAAGGCAAATAGCATAAGGGCTTATCCGTCATTTCACATAAAAATTCTACTTTCCACAGAGATTTATATTAACGCCATCTCCGTTCAAACAGAAAAGCTCAAAAACGTCTGCGAAAGCGAACAGGGAGAAGTGAAGGATCGCTGCACTGCAAGATTAAAAAATTCTCTCTCTTCTCGATTCCTCTTTCCCGCCCTCCCACTTCTTCTTCTTGTTCTTTATATACCCACACGCCTGTGTACGTAGACACACACACACATACAATCAACCGCAACGCCATTTACATTAGGCAAGGTCTCTCCCTCTCTCTCTCTTTCTCTCTCTCTATCTCTGTGGTGTCTCTTTGCTCACTCATAATCTGTACTTGTCTATCCTCAGCGTAATTGGTAATTTTTTGTTGTTTTATTTAAAATTTTTTTTTTTGGGCAATTTGTGGAAACAGAGAAATTTCGGGTGTCTTTGTGTCTGGGGCTTTTCTGATTTTGGGTTAAACCCTAGAGCTTTGTTTGGTTACCGAGAAAATAATACATGTTGTTCTTTGGAAACTAAATTACTTGTTCAAGATTAAATTTCTGTAGATATTTTCACAATTTTTAGTCACACTAAGCGAAGGAAATGTAAGGTAATTTGTTTCTATGAGCACCGGTGTTGTTCTTTACAAATGGAAAGCATGGTTTCGAAGTTGTTGATTTCGATTTTTCTTTCCTGTTTTTAAGCCGTTTTGAAGGTCTAGTTTCGAATTTAATTCTTTACTTCAAAAAATTTCTTTCCCTTTTTTTTTTTCAGATAGATAATTAAATTACAATAATTTTTCTTGATCATTGGGCAATATTTGAAAGATTTGGGAGACGACTGTGATTATGCTTTCTGTTTCTAGAATATAGTGTATTAAATGCTATGGCCTCCTCTATTTTTTGTTTCCATCTTTATTTTCTTTGTCGAGAAATTTTCCTTCAACCGATTTTAAGACAAGCTGAGTTTTTGATTGGCCTTATTCTCTCTAGTCGCTTTCTTCTTCTTCTTCTGTTTGTGAGTATTGCACACAGTTTTCTTTGCCTTGGCAGACTTTAAAATGTTTGTCTGATCAGAATAAATTTTGTTGTTCAGAGACTGGAGTCAGAGAAGAAAAGGATAATATATGGAGGACGGCGCAGGAAGAGGTTCGGAATGCCAGAAGATTATGGATGGGAAGGAGGCGAATGACTACAGAAGTGCTTCGGATAAGGCTGTTATCCCTTCCTGTTGCTTGAAAGCTAACGCTTCAGTCCCTGAGCTTGAGGCGAAATGCCACTCAACAGTTGTTTCGGGATGGTTCTCCGAACGTGGGTCATGCTCTGGTCATTATTTTTTATTTATTTGCTTCTGTCCTTCTCTGTAAATTATTATTAGCATCTTCATTTTCCTTGTAGTATAGTTTGGTAACTTTTTTTTGATGGTTTAATTGAAAGTGGTATTTATTTGCTCCTTTTCTTGCTTTTATTAATATTTTTTTAACAGGTAAACCGGGCAAGTTGGTGTATTTCAATAACCCAATGTGGCCAGGTATGTTTTTAAATTTTACAGAGTAAATGTTCAGAAAATCAATATAAAGTGCTTGAGGCTAGGCTAAGAAGTGTGACAAGAATATCAGAAAATCAATTTAGTTTTATGCTTGGTAAATCGACTATAAAAGCTATCTTTCTAATAAGAATGTTAATAGGAAAATATAGAGAAAAGAGGAAAAACCTTAACATGATTTTTATTGACTTATAGAAAGCATATAATAAGGTTCGAAAATAAATTTTATGGTGGATGTTAAAAAAGAAGGGAGTTGCTATGAAATACATTAATGTGATCAAGGACATGTATAACAGGGCAGTTATTAGCATTAGAATTGTTGGAGGTTATACAGATGATTTTTCATTTATAATAGGTCTATACCAAGGATCAACTTTAAGTTCTTATCTTTTCACTTTGGTGATAGATGAACTCATTAAACATACTGAAGACATCTCTTGGTGTATGTGGTTTGCAAATGATATTGTGTTGATAGATGAAATTAAGTTTGGTGTTAATCATAAGTTAGAACTTTGGAGACACTCTAGAATTGAGAGGGTTTAGAGTAAGGAGGACTTAAATAGAGTATATGCATTATAAATTCAGTAAATTTAAAACTCCGAATGAGGATATAGTGAAAATTGATGATCAAGAAGTGTCGAAAATTAATCATTTTTTATATCTTGGATCAATTATTCATCCAAATGAATGGATTGAAGAGGTGGTTTTCCATATGATTCGTGCAAAGTGATTAAATTGAAGAAGTGCCTCTGGTGTCTTATGTGACTGGTAATACCTATTAAGTTAAAACGGAAAATTTTATAGGATGGTTATAAGACCAATTATACTTTATGGAACATAATGTTGGGCTATTAAGAAGCAACAATCTCATTAGATGAGCGTAGTGGAAATGAAAATGTTAAGATGGATACTTGGTAATACAAGAAAAGATAAGAAATAAATATATCCCCGGGAGAAAGGGGGGGGGGGAGGTCAAGGTGGCACTGGTAGAAAAGATGTTGGCATAATATCATTTAAGATGGTTTGGTTATGTCTAACCCTAGACTTAGGGAGGCACTAGTACAAAATAGTGAGTTAATTTAAGCAAAAAGGGTAAAGAGGACAAAATGTAGGTTTAAGAAAAATGGACTGAAATTGTAAGGAGAGACTTAATTTCGTATAACCTCAAAAAATATGTAATACATAACAGAAACGAATGGAGAAAGAGGATTCATGCAGCCGACTTCATCCAATTTGGGCTGAGACTTTGTTGAGTTGCTTTTGGTCTAAACTCCTAGTCTTTATTTCCCCTACGTTCTTAGATAATTTAAATGCATCCCCCCCACCCGCACCCCCGCCCCCCCTTCTCTTCCAAAGGTATACCAATCGGCAATAACTACGTAACAAGAAAAATGAAGAACGAATAAGCATATAATCAACTTATCGATATATCCCCTGAAGTAAGTGTGATGCTTGGAAATGCTATGTAGTTCAAAACTTCAGATGTCAGGCATGCTTGCAATTTCTGAACTTATATTTTTATTTCTCAGAGCTATTTTTGCTTGTATGATTCAGGACTTGGTTAGGATCCCCTCTAAATAAATGTAAAAGCTTGCCATTTGTCCCATTTTGCTTAAAAAAATAATCAAACAATAATCTGTTTTTTTTTCCCCTCTTAACGTTAATATTCAATGTCTATAATTAAGTCAATTTGAATATTCACCTGTAGGAGAAGCACATTCTCTAAAAGTAGAAAAGATATTGTACAAGGAAAAGTCAGAGTACCAAGAGATCCTGGTTTTTGAGGTTCAACATTTCATCTCTGTGTAGTAGATTGTCTTTGCAGCAACAACTTAACGTTCTATTTTCTGTTTTTCTTACACTTGCTGTCTTATTTATGAATTTCTGCTACTGGTTCCTTTATCTGCAGTCGTCAGCATATGGGAAAGTGCTTGTGCTTGATGGCATTGTTCAGTTGACTGAGAAAGATGAATGTGCTTATCAGGAGATGATTGCTCATCTTCCCCTTTGTTCAATTCCATCTCCTAAAACTGTAATTCTCGAAAATAATGTGCTCTGCAGTATGAATATCTATTATTTTTTGTGCTTGTTCAAGACCTTTATGCCTAATTTAATTAAATTACTTGATGCAGGTTTTGGTTGTAGGTGGCGGTGATGGTGGAGTTCTTAGGGAAATTTGTCGCCACAGCTCTGTGGAGCTTATTGATATTTGTGAAATTGATAAGATGGTTATAGATGTAAGTGGTGAATGATGTACCCATTCATGTGATGTGACTAGCTTTATTATTATTATTATTATTATTGTTATTATCATCGTCCTGACATTGCCATAACTTCTTGCATTATAATAGGTTAGCAAGAAGTTTTTCCCAGAGTTAGCTATAGGCTTTGAGGATCCTCGTGTGCGACTTCATGTTGGTGATGGTATGTGGAGGAGATATTCTAATTGTTCTTGTCATGCATTTGAGTAAATATGCGCATCTGAAGCCTAGTTGCACCATTTTTTTTTTTAGCATACATTTATCTAATTCATTAATATTTCTATGTATTTTAATCCGACATTCCGATAGCTCTTTGGATTATCTATATTGAGTTTACTGTTGATATTTTTTGCATGATTATTGTGACAGCTGTTGAGTTTTTGCGGAAAGTCCCTAAAGGGAAGTATGATGCAATTATTGTTGATTCATCAGATCCTGTTGGTAAGTTTGTAATTGACAATTTCTACTTTGTTTTCCCATTGCCCCTTTTTTGTGTGTGTGTGTGTGTGTGAGAGGTAGATGGGGGTAATGTGGTGATCTACAGTGCTGTTTGATTTAGGAAAGTGTACCTTTTTGGATCAATGCTTTGTTGAGTTGTGTTATGTTGTTACCTTTTTGAAGGCTAGGCACAGGTTTCTGAACCTTGTTGTGCTGAACACTCACGTGCCTTATATTTATAACTTCTAGCATACATGGAACTTGACAAAATATTTCCAAGGACACCAAAAACTAAACTAAAATAATGGAATATTTGTCTTAGTAGTTCCTTTGATTTTTCTGGTGCTTGAAATTTAGGGGCACGTCTGCATTATATGGAAAGTTATCCCAATTTTCTCTTGATTTTTTTGGTTTATGGAGTTTAGCCACATGTATATCAAGACGATATGTAAATCTGAAAGACACAGCTTCAGTGTCCTATTTTAACTGCTACGCCATCTCATATTTGGTTTTATCAGTTAAAATATGTAATGAACTGACTTAAGGAACTTAATAAAGTGACTTGTAAAAAAGAATATGTAATGAAGGGTATTTATTCGGTGGCCTTCTTTTCTTAATTTAGGTCCTGCCCAAGAACTTGTGGAAAGGCCATTTTTCGAGACAATAGCAAGAGCATTAAGGCCTGGTGGTGTTCTCTGTAACATGGCAGAGAGTATGTGGCTTCACACACATCTTATTCAGGATATGATCTCTATTTGTTATGACACATTCAAGGGTTCTGTTCACTATGCATGGGCAAGTGTTCCCACATATCCAAGGTTACACAACTTCACCCCTTCAACTATAATGTGAACGTTTTGGTTTCCATCTACCTTACAGTTGATTCTATGGAAACTCTGGTCTGGTTTATAATTGTATGGAATCCCCCTTCCGGTCTTCTCCCACCACCACCACCACCGTTCTATGGTTGTGAAACACAAGTTCGTTCTTACTGAAGATGCCTTTTTTACTGTGCATACAGTGGAGTGATTGGATTTGTGATATGCTCAACAGAGGGGCCACCTGTGGACTTTATTCATCCTATCAATCCTATTGAAAAAGTAGATGGAGCACTCAAGTATGGGAGAGAACTCAGGTTTTACAACTCTGAGGTAATTACTCTTCCTCGCTTAAAACAAAAATGTGTTTTCTATTACTTGCTTATTTATAAACTCAAAATGCTTTTAGAGCAATGGTGATTTTTTGATGCAAATAAAAGGAGATTGTGACTAAAATGTAGCAATTTGTTAAATATCTCGTACGCATGGACACATGGGGGGGTGTTACAAAGAATACCTCCATGCCTTAATGGTCTCCCTCTTGTAGAGTATTCTATATGTCTATTTTGTATTGGCAGGGCACAGCTATTACCAAACCAAACCAAGCCTTTTCCCACTAGGTGGGGTCGGCTATATAGATTTGATGACGCCAATCAAATCTGTTTAAAGCCACGTCCTCCGTTAGATCCAAGTAGGCAAGATCATGTTTAATAGTTTCTTTCCAACTTCTCTTGGGTCTTTCTCTTCCTCTCCTAATCCTGGCAATCTCCATGCTTTCACACCTTCTCACAGGTGCCTTTGTTGAACGCCTTCTAACATTGCCGAACCATCTTAATCGATATTCTCTCATTTTATCTTCAATCGGTGATATTCCTACTTTGTTCCTAATCTCCTCGTTCCTAATCTTATCTCCTCTTGTAATCCCGCACATCTATCTTAGCATTTTTATCTCCACATTTGCCATATTTTGAACGTGATTATGCTGTACTGTCCAACACTCTGATCCATATAGTAACACTGGTCTTACTGCCACCTTATAATACTTTCTTTTCACCTTGAGGGGGACTTTTTGATCGCACAAGACCCCCGAAACACTCCTCCATTAGGTCCACCCGGCTTAAATCCTGTGACTTATATCAGTATTAATCCCTCTATCTTGTTGCACCATAGATCCAAGGTACCTAAAGTTTTCTTTCTCTACAATCTTTTGTGTACTTAAACTTATTTCTATACTACCAATTACTCTACTTTGACTAAACTTGCATTCCATATATTTCGTTTTGCATCGATTTAGCCTAAACCTTTTTGTCTCTAATGTTTCCCGCCACAATTTTAACTTATTATTCACTCCTCCTCTCTTCTCATCTACTAAAACAATATCATCTGTAAATAGCATATACCACGACACCTCATTCTGAATATGTCTTGTAATCTCATCCATAACTAGAGCAAACAAGTACGTTCTTAACGCTGAGCCTTGGTGTAAACCAATTGTGATAGGAAACTCTTTAGTCTCTCCACTAGTCGTCCGTATAGATGTCATGGCTCTGTTATACATGTCCTTTATTGCCTCAATATATGCGACACACACTCCTTTCTTTTCTAGTACTCTCTGTACAATATTTCTAGGAACCCGATGATAGGCCTTCTCTAAATCAATGAACACCATATATAAATCTTTTTGACCTTCTCTATACTGTTCCATTAACCTCCTCAGGAGAAAGATAGCCTTTATGGTTGATCTCTCAAGCATGAAACCAAATTGATTCTTTGAAACGTTTGTTGTCCTTCATAGTCTTCTCTCAATAACTCTCCCTCATAATTTTATCGTATGGCTCATCAATTTAATCCCGCAGTAATTCGCACAGTTCTGAATATCTCCTTTGTTCTTGTATATGAGTATAAGAATACTTTTCCTCCATGCATCAGGGATTTTCTTGCTCTTTAGCATTACATTAAAAGATTTTGTCAATCTACTTATGCCACATTCCCCTATGCACCTCCAAGCCTCAATAGAGATACCATCTGGATCAATCGCTTTCCCATTCTTCATTTTTTTCAATACTTCTTTTATTTCTTCCTTACTGATTTTTCTATAGAACATATGATTTGATTCTTCCCTAGAGGTGGTAAACTACCCTAATTGTATGTCACTACTACTGCTTTCGTTAATTAACTTGTAGAAGTAGCTCTTCTAACGCTCCTTTATCTCCTCTTCTTTTACTAATCCTTTTCGTCCTTATCCTTAATGCATTTAACTTGGTTTAAATCCTTGGTCTGCCTATCTCTAGGTTTGGCAAACTTAAGTATCTCGCGTTCGCCCTCCTTAGTATTAAGTCGCCTATGTAAATCTTCAAATGCATTTGCCTTAGCTTCACTAATTGCCTTTTTTGTTTATCTTTTTGCTTCTTTATACCTCTTCAAGTTCGCTACATTTCGATTATTTTGCTAAGATTTAAAACTCTCTTTTAACTCTTATCTTGTCTTGGACGGCCTCGCTCCCCACTATGCCTCTTTCTGTGCCGGAGCACTCCCTTTGGATTCTCCTAAAACTTCTTTTCTTACCCTCTTAATACACTTTGCTTCCTGATCTCACGTATTATTTGCACTCTCATTTACCGCTCAAACGTCTTTTTCTAGTACTCTTTCCTTGAATACTAGTTTGCTTACCACCTTTCAAGTTCCACCATTTAGTCCTTGAGTATTTATACAACTTTTTTTTTCTAGTCCACCTTTGAAGCTGCACATCTATGACCAACAACTTATGTTGGGAAGTTAAGCTCTCCCTTGGTATAATCTTGCAATCTTTACAAGTTACGCGGTCTCTTGTCCTAGTTAAGAAGAAATCAATATGTGTCATTGAGGAGCCGCTCTTATAAGTCACCAAATGTTCCTCTCCCTTCCTAAAAAAGGTGTTCGTCACCATGAGATCATAAGCCACCGTAAACTCCAAAATATTCTTCCCTGTTTTATTTCTATTACCGTATCCATATTTCCCATGTACTCCTATGTATCCATCTACGTCGTGTTTTACATGACCGTTCAAATCTCCTCCTATGAAGACTATCTCTCCTTGGGTATCTCTAATAGCATTCCTTCCCAAGTCTTCTCAAAACTTCTCCTTATATTCATCTCCTAAGCCTGCCTGAGGGGCATAAGCACTAATTACGTTTACTATCTTTTCTCCTAACACTAACTTAATTGTAATAATCCTATCTCTAGAGCGTTTTACATTAACTATATCTTCTTTTAGGTCCTTGCTCCTTGGCGGGGCACAACTATTGCATTTATCTTTCTCGTTGCTGGTCGTAGTTACAGAACTAACTTTTCTATAGGCAGGCGCTTAAGCATTACACTGAATTGTCAGAATTATCAAAACAATTAAAGAATATAGATTACTGGATGGGACCTTGGCATCTAGTCGACCATGTGCTTGATACATAAATGTTAGTGGTTTGGCCACCGAGCTATCACACCAAAACCCAGGCTATAATTGTGTCAAGTCAAGCATTTGCTCATGTATACATGCCGTCGAATTCTTATAGAAAAATTGTGAAATAATAATTTTTTTTTAAAAAAACTGTTTTCTGGACAGATTCACACAGCTGCTTTTGCCTTGCCATCATTTGTGAAGAGAGAGGTCACTCTTCTTCGCGATTCTCCAACACCGGCTCAATGAATGTTTCTATCTGTTTTTGTTTTGTTTTTTGTTTTTTTTCTTTTTTGGGGATTATATGGAAATGCGATACACCCACATGAGAATAAACTGAAGTAGTGATTATGTTTAGCCAGTATATAGAGGCAGCAGCCATGAGCTCTTATGCTTTTGAGATGTCGTGAACATCGACTTGTATGGGGGGCATGTTTCATGCCTTTTGAAACAATAACATTGCCTGACATTTTATTACTCCCTAGTTGGTTGTATTCTGTGGATTTTCAATTGATGCTTTGTAACACACTGAAATTTTATGTATGCGCCTGACAGCATCACCATATTGTCTTGCTTGCTAATGGATTCGATCAACTTGAAATCCTTATTTGACTGTTCAGATTGTAATTGGGTAGTATTAAATAGTCAAGCATAATTTAATATTTTAAGTTTATATTAAGACAATATATATATTTTAATTTTTTATGCATCATATATTAAGATAAATTATACTTTTGACATTTTTGTACTTTACTGTTAATCTTACTTTAGAATGCCTTTTAAGTCGTCTGAATTATTTCTCTTACTTCTAAATTAATGAGCATATGGTAGTTGCTTGGTTTTATATATTGTTATATCTAATACATAATAGATACAGTTTTTTATTGGATTCATAAATGGGTTTAGACTTTATGTGTTCTGAGGTCGAATTTAAGATTTCATAAAGATTTGATATTTCGAAATAGCAAGTTGGACTGAGTTTTGAGAGAGTGTATAGGGGGTGTTGGGAGGTACAATTTTTGGTAACTTTTGGTATTTTTTTGCCACTTTGCTCCTCCGAACTTTCAAATTTTGCTTTTGATATAAACTAAAAAAAAAGTCATTTCAATTGTGTCATTATAACTAAAATATTTCATTTCAATTGCATTTTCTTTTGAATCATTCCTTGCTTTCATTGATGTGTGCAACAGTGCCCAGTCACCTTTATTAACACTTTTTTTTTTTTTAACGGTTTTCTAGTTCATATCCTACTGGGAACAACTTCAAATGCAATCATACAAGCAAGAAACTCTGAGAAGGGCACCACATGAACTTATTAATTAAATATCCAAATTAAAATTGCAGTTTAGCAACTAAGTTCCTGTAACGGTAACTTCATGAATTTAGTGATATCCCTCTTATTATTTTTCCTTTAAAGGAACCACGAGCACATTCTCAGTTGAAGAACGAATAGGCCAACGATTTCTCCTCAATGAGCTCTTCTGCTGTGGCGTCCATCTTTTCCCTTGAAAACTCGTCGATCTTGAGGCCTGCTATTCAATTAAATTTCATTAACCACACCACCTCACTGTAATAAAAATATGACCCTTTTAACCATATTAGTGGACAACGAACAACAATTTAGGGCTGGCCACGAGCTAAGTTTTTTTCTAATTACTTGAACTCAGTTCGTTTTGATAATATATTATAATTTTTATATATTTTAATAATACTTTTTATTAAATTTTATATCAAAACGGCATCATTTTGATTTAATCGAGCTATTCGCGTGCTAATCTCGAACTTAAATTCTTCTTTATTAAGTCGAGCTCGAACTGAGCTCAAACTCAATATAAATAGCTCAAGTCGCTAAAACTTAGCCCAATTCAGCTACAACAATCCATAACTTTGTCAAGTCTTTGCAATAAACATTTTCTTCCTATAATGAGCAAAAATTGTTACTGGCTCTGATGAAAGTTGACACAATATAATGTTCATTAGATTTGGTAATCTATGGTTTCAACAGCCAATTTGATCCATTTTTTTGTTTCTTTTGCTTGTCATTGGTGAAATACGATTGCAGCATCTTATATAGAACTGAAGCATACCTTGAACAATCGACCATTCTCCTTTCTCACAAGTAACGGGAAATGAATAAATAAGGCCAGGTTGGATTCCGTAAGACCCATCAGAATACACTCCCATTGAAACCCATGTTCCCTGAATTTAAAGAAGAAAACCAAAAAAAAAATAATAATAAAAAATAAATAAATACGTCTGACGCGTATTATAGTGCAGAAAAAAGAAACAATCAATAAATGCTGCAATGTTGAATTTTGATTTAAGAAACTCAACCTTTGGAGTCCCAAGAACCCAATCATGTATGTGATCACAGACGGAGCTTGCAGCAGATAATGCACTGGATAGCTTTCGGGCTTTGATGATGGCCGCACCACGCCGCTGCACCATGGTGATGAACTCAGTATTTAGCCTATGACATTCAGAAACGGGTTGCTGTTAGTAAAACAGAATTAACACTTTACCATATGCAATTTTTTTTTTTTTTTTTGAAGGATGGATACAATGAATTTTTTTTTTTTTTTTTTTTTGTTCTACTATTAAAAAGCAAAATATTTGGCCAAAATATTGATCTAGAAAAATATTTGCTAATGTGCTATTAACAGAACGGTGTTTTCAAAACGCGATTTGCTCCGGGGTGAAATCTTCAAAAAACAATTACTCCCAATTAGAACATGATTATGCGGTTTCATTTTCCCTACCAACCCCTTCCTCAGTTCTCAGTTCCACTTTGCCAGATGCAAAACATAGTTTTTACCAGGATGGAATATTTGGAAAATCCAAGGAAGGCTTAATCTCCTAGTGTGCTCGTGTTATGAAATCCTCCAAGTTAACTTTTACTTTCAAACTTATCCTCCCAAAGAAGGGGACAAGAATTAGTTGGAAAATTAAAAATGGCAAGATAGGATACTAGAGGTACCAATTATCGTCACCAACAAGTTCTTTGACAGACTTCTTTCCAGCGTTGGTGTTCACAATTGCATGATTAACATCAGGATATTGAGTTGAAGAGTGATTTCCCCATATGATTACATTCTTCACATCACTAACATGAAGATTTAGCTTCTCTGATATTTGGCCCAAGGCTCTATTATGATCAAGCCTCGTAAGACATGTGATATTCTTCTCTGGGATTGAAGGGGCAAATTCTTTCAAGATAAATGCATTAGTGTTGGCTGGGTTAGCAACCACTAGCACCTGCATGAAATCACTAGAAAATGACTAAATATAGTAGAATGAATATGTGCGATCTCTATATTCTAACTGGAAATTATAAAAATGTGAAAATTGAAAAATCACTCAACCAGTCTCCAAAACATAACAAATATCTGGATTTTTCCAAGAGAATTAACAAGAAGCAGAATTACAACAAAAAGCACTTGAAGAAACAATGGGTGTCCCCTAAGAGCAAGAACACAAAAAGTAAACTTGCGGACAAACAATTACGAAATGTAAAGATTGTTTTAAAATATAAAAATGCACGTTGTCTTTTTCTGTTGCTTTGAAAGTTCTAAAGAGGAAGTTGCCTATCATTTTGTAGCTACCCTCCCCTCTTTGTCTGGTTAGAACTGTTAGGTTATATTTCTTTAGATTGGCAATCCATAATCAAAATAAACAGTTCTAATTTATGTAAACTTAGACGTAAGCTAAGGGACCAAAATTTAGGGTTATAATGGACTGCTTTGGAGCCTCAGAAAATCGTGTCTTCACGAGATACACACAAAAAATCAAGGGAAGTTGCTAAAAACTCTACTAGATGCAGGCAAGAACTTGTACGAAAAATGTGAGCTCCATGGGAAGCTCACATGCAAGCAGGGATTTGACAGTTTTCCAAATTGCATTTCAGAAGTTTAATTCGCCAGGAATTTGGAGTCTTACATATTCTAGGGCATCTTTAAGGTTTTCAAAATAGAAAAACACATTCTAAGAGCAATTGAAATTAAGGGATCTAGGGTTTCTCTCATAGTTAACCAACAACTCTTTAGGTCTTGGTGATTCTAAGGATTTTGGATCTTACATGCTGTCGATTCAATCGGCTACGGATTCAGCTGGCTGCCTTGGATGTGCTTGATCTTCAAAGATTTGAAGATCAAGCACATCTTTGAAGATCAAGCACATCCACAGCAACCAGCTGAATCCGT
Source organism: Vitellaria paradoxa (assembly GCA_019916065.1). NCBI lineage: Eukaryota > Viridiplantae > Streptophyta > Magnoliopsida > Ericales > Sapotaceae > Vitellaria > Vitellaria paradoxa. Next base: position 41,600,238 of record CM034242.1, on the reverse strand, counting down.
AGCTTGATCTTCAAAGATTTGAACATTGTGTCTTTTGCTTGGGTTTGGTGTATTAAGAATTCGAGCAAATAGTCAACAATATAGGTTTGTGGATTTGAAACTATAGTGAGATTAAATTTTTGAAACTAAGATTTTGTTTACAGTGAAGGACTTGATTTTTTTTCCCATTTGTGTTTCCTTCATTAAAAAATTTTGCCTCTTTACTTTTGCTTTGTTATTGTTTATTTGCGATTGATTACGTGGTTGTTTGGAATATCTAGTAAACCAGTTTTTTTCCCAGTACCAACAACCTCTCTCACATGCCCAAAATTACCCAACGGTACTGACAAATAAAATTGCTTCTTACCCTTATTCTTATGTAAAAGATCTAGGAGGCTGGGCGGTACAATTTTTTTTTCCCATTTGAATTAAGAATCAATAGTACTTTTTGATGAACCCAAATCACCTTGCAATTTGGAGCAGCATGCTGCTCTAAAGCTGAGGCTTGAGCCTTGTAAATGGATACATTTTTGGACATCACGTCCTTTCTCTCCATTCCATCCTTTCTGGGAAATCCACCAACCATGATTGCTATGTTAACACCTTTACAAGCTTCAACAACATCCGTAGTTGCAACAACACCTGTTCAATCATACATCCTGTGAACTAAACTGTTGAATTATGTTGAGCTAGTAGTCCAACTAGAAATCACACCTTTAAGAAGAGGAAAGGCAGCATCAATCAATTCCATTTTCAGCCCATTCAAGGCCTCAGCAGCAGATTCAATATCAAGCATGTGGAGAATTACAGGCTGATCTGGACCGAGCATGACCCCTCTCGCAATCATTGGAACAAGAGCATAACCTATTTGTCCTATGGTACAAATTTTTTGACATTAGCAAACATGAATGATCACGCTGTAAACTATAAGATGCAAAAATACCAAGTTCAGTAACAAGGCAAAAAGAATAATTTTTGAGAATTCTATGTAGGCAGTCATAAACATGTTTCAATCTGGTCCTTTAATTTTGATTGTTGATGGATACAACTTCCGCAAAAAGCCTTGCAACAAGGTACATCCTTCAAAAACACATTTGGCCAAATCAAATAATTGAATAGTTCATGTTATACTAGGTACAGTTTTCAAAAGCATTCAAATGGTTATTTCTAGATTTTCCAGCCATATTAGTATATGTTCATGAAATTAAGGACATTCAAGGCCCTTACAGATTGAAGTCCTGATTTTAATTTTGACATTCAACCATGACCAGTCTGCCAAATACACAACAGCGGGAATAAATTCAGATGACAAATATCTTTGCAACTTCTAATGTTTCCGTCACTTTCTGCAGGATTCTCAGTTGTTTTCTAGTTAGAATATTGTGTACTAAATAAAATAATTAAAGGAAACTGAATGGAAGTAGCAACAACCAGGCCAACTGTACACAAATTCCAAAGAGAAGACCAAGATTAGGCTGAAAGATTAGCAAATTGCGTCAGCACTGGCTCGGGGTACCCAAAGATGAAGTATTAACAATGAACCAAAAACAAATGAAGATTGTTGCCGTCAACCCATTTAATTAGTCGAAATAAAGAACTATATTAACTCATTTGAATAGGCAGTGGTCTATCATACCTCATAATAACAGTCAAAAGCAATGCAAAGTTCATAAACAACTAACAAATTGGGCTTTACAAAATGGAAATAAACATGCCTGCAGCACCGGTCACCAATACGGTAACGGGTTCCTTTTCTACATTCAAGAAGCTCCAAATGTGTCTGATGATCTTCCATGAAAGAAACAGACAAACCGAAACCACTACAATCTTCTCAACCAATTCCAAATGCTCCTCCATTAACCTTTTCTGCGCAAGAAACAAACAAAGGCCCCCCCTTGACCGTAGCTGATAAAAAACAGTTATCAAATAACACAACCATGCCTTAGAGACATTTATACAAACACCCAGGTGATCACGAAAATAGAGAATCCATACAAACACTTCACAACAGGCAATCAAATCAGAAATAAATTCTATTCACTCCAAAAGAAGGTAGATGATGAAGATTGTCCTCTGGGCTAGGAAAAGAAGCGGGTAGCGGGTAAGCGTGAACATACAGATTTATCTCTGTATATGCGAATGTGTGCAGGTGGGTGTGTTTGTAGATGCGATTTTATATACGTATAGATGCGATTATACGTGAAAACAAGCAAAGAAAGATTACCAGCAGCTTCGGTGACGAGAACCCCGTCTGGATCTTTCGCCATTGTTGCAGAACGAGAGAGAATGGGGTAGGAAGAAGCAATATTGAGTAATTTGGGTTTGTACATCAGTGAGAAAATTGAGAAATAAAGGTGACGAAAATTGAGAACAAGCATCTCTACAAATTCTTTATTTTTAATCCGTCCCAAAAAGTAAAATAAAAATTTATGGATGGATAAATATTTAAATTTCTAAATTATTAAAGTTAAAATTTGTAAGATTATTATCCTCTTCCGACATAGGTTTTAAGATCTTGTCTAAGTTATACGTCATTTCAAAATACGATTAGCATTTGCTCGTGCGGTGCAAAAAATTATATAATAATTTTTTATTAATAAAAATAAAATTTTAAATATATTATAATTATTTTAATAAAATTATATAATTTTAAATGATAGTTACTAAATTATTTTTTATATTTATGTTTTTTTATTTATGTCAATTTTAATAAATAATTAGAATTAATTAAAATCTCGTTTTTATATGGATATTAAAAATTTATATTCTATCAAATCTTAGTCTGACTCAATTTTAAAAATTTAATTTGATTCTAAAATATATATTAAATTTCAAATCTACTTAATCGAACTTATCTTTTTTTATTTCAAAACATTTGTTAAATTTTTAATACATACTTCTATTTTTTTAATTATTCACTTAAATTAAAAATATTATTAAAATATTTTTTCAACCTAATTGTCAACATGACAAATTTAAATTTTTATCAAAATTATTACTCCCAATCCTAATTATTAATATTTAGGTAATTTTTATTAATATTGACATTTAGTTATTTTTTGTGCTTTTAAATTTAAAATATATTAATTTTTTTAAATTTAATTAATATTCAGTAATTTCAAATCCCTTACGTGAATTAATATTTAGATACAAAGTATTCAGTAATTTCAAATCCCTTACATAAATTAATATTTAGATACAAAGTTTATACTTATAACAAAAAAAATAAGTAAATAGGCCCAACTATAAAGGACCAATAGCAAATAAGCTCATTTCATGAATTCATGAGTTTTCACATTAATTAAAGTATTTGCCATAATTCTATTGACTTTAGACACAAAAGAAAAATAAAATTCTATTCATCTATCGATACGAGACAAAAAGAAGTCAATTCTTTAAATGAATGAGAAGAGAGTATCTTGAAAATAGAGAGCATTGAAACATGTCATGTAAGATTAGGATGAAGGAGGAAAGAAGAGAGAGATTATATTCTTTTAGTATTATAATATAGATTGTTGCGAATAGAAAAATAAATTTAAAACAATAAATATATATATATAACAAGTGGGTTGTATGTATAAATATTTGAAAATTTTTCATATTTATTTTTTATTCTTGGTAATTTTGTGCTTCCAAAACTTTTTAATTTTACAAAATATTTTTATGAGCATTTATCATATTGTATTTATATTTTGGTTAATATTTTCAGATTAAGTATATATGATTATTTTTATATATATTTTGGAATAAGAATTTAAATCTGAAAACTATTCTTATTTGCTATGTACGTGCATTTATTTTATTGATAATTTTTGTTATTTACTTCATTTATTTTCTGTTTGGTTGCGGAGAAAACCATCGTGAAAGAAAGTTGAGAAAGAACGGACTAAAAGGGCATAAACTATGACTTTCCATTTAGTAATTTTCTTAATGGGACGTGTGTTAATTTAGTAATGAGAAAATAAATTGACAAATTATAATATTATAAATAATTTTATTAGCTAGGTATTAAAATATTTTTTTTAGATCAACTTATTTATTGACTAATTTACAAAGAAGTTAGATTATACTTTTGAATGGAGTAAACGGGTTATTATTTAAACATTAGGGTAAATTACACCTAGACCCTCTAAACATTAGGGTAATTACACCTAGTACCTCTCAAAATTTGAAATTGACAAATACCCCCTTATTTTGAAATGGTGCTAACACTTAACCCCTTCCGTTAGACTTCCGTTAAGGTTACAGTTAAAATGATGACGTCAGTAAAAAATTGACTGCATAATTTCATTTTTACCCTTATTTGTGTGTTAGGGTTAGGGTTTTGAGGGATGGTAGCTGAAGGAACTCAGTGCTGTCGGCAGCGAAGGGAATGGCAGTGCCGACCTCTCTCTATCTCTCATTCTCTCTTGAATTTTAATTTTGATTTTTTGTTATGGACGGAAGATGAGAAAGAAACGAAGCATCTAGAAGCCTTGGAAGGAGTTGAATCACGTCTCCGTCTCTTCCAGATCTATCTCCTCGACTACGACTCCATCGTCGCTGCCAATGGAATCAGGGATACGGATTTGGATGCCTCAGTGGATTCAGATCCTTGATTCCGTGGATTCGTATGCCTATTGATTACGATGCAGAGGGATCGAAGAGGTTCAGGGCGGAAAAAGGGGAGCGTGGGAATCCATGGATCTGTCCATATGTTGATAGATCTCCCCTTTCGGGATTGAGTAAAACATACCTTTCTGGAGGAGGCTTCGAGTCTTCAGAAGTCCTCGCCAAAACCAGGTGGAAGAATTTGCCTCATTGAAAGGGTGCCTTCTAAGAAATTTTGCTCTGAGAGTCTGAACCCATAATCTGTCTTGTTCGGTATGCATCATCCATCCCAATTTTGACATTAGGGCTATATTAAGATCGTGAAATCTTCTGATACCAAGGTGGGTCAACGCCCCGACATTCTCTTGCTCGTCCATTCCTTTCCCAATTTTCCGGCGAGCTTATCGTTCCCAGCAAACCCTTCTCCGGCTCTGTTCTGTCCACCGGCGTAAACTGGATAAATATACGTGTGTGTATAAAAAGAGTTTATATATTTTACAGTAAAAAGAAAAAGAATGAAAGAGAAGGTATTTTTGTAATTAATTAATTAATTAAGTTATGGGTAAATTTGTCTTTATAATAAAATTTTAACGGAGTTAGGGTTCAAAGTAATAGAAGGGGGTCAGGGGTTAACAACATTTCAAAATAAGGGGGTATTTGTCAATTTCAAATGTTGAGGGGTACTAGGTGTAATTACCCTAATATTTAGGGGGTCTAGGTGTAATTTACCTTAAACATAAATCATTACTTATTCCTTTTTTTTTAAATAAATTTTATTTTTCTCTTCAATTTTGATAAATGTTCACTTTTATATTCTTGGGCCTTGTTAAGCTTGCGAGGAAAATAAATAGACAAGAACTCTGAGAGGATCCGTTTGACAACGCTGTCGTTTTTTTATTATTATTTTTTTTATTGCCGTTTTCTGTTTTTTGTTTTCTGTTACCGTTTATTTTTTTTGAAATAAAAATTAAAACTACGTTTGAAAATGTAAGTTTATTTATTTTAGAAAATATTTAATTTTATTAGTTTTAAAAAATTAATACAACTTAATAAAATATATTTTATATTAATTTAATTTAATTAATATAATTAATTAAATTAATACAGTAAATTATTTATTAAAATCATTTAATTCAATAAATATAAAATATATAAAATTATATTATTTATTAAAAATAATTTAATAAAATATATTTCATATTAAATAAATAATTAAATTAGATTAATTATTAAATTAAATTATTTATTTTTAAATTAATTAAATTCATTTAATTATTTATTAAAATAATTTAATAAAATATATTTTATATAAATTAAATTGATTAAATCACAACTAATTTAATTATGATATTTATTTAAAATAATTTAATAATAATTATTAAATTAAATTAAAAATTAATATAATTTAATTATTTATTATTAATTATTCTATATAAATTAATTTAATTATTAAATTAAATAAATTAATTATGATATTTATTTCAGATCATTTAGCAATAATTAATTATTAAATTAAATTAAACTAATTAATTTGGTTCTATTATTTATTAAAAATAATTTATATTAATTTATATAATTAATCTAATTTATTAAATTTAATTATATTATTTATTAAAATAACTTATTTTAATAAAATATTTAAATAAAATAATTTATTTTTATGTAATGTAACAAAAATAGACAAAGTTTTAAAATTGACAAAATATTGGCAACAGAAAAGAAAACCAGAGTGAAAACACATTTTTTCTGTTTACGTTTTTCTGTTTATGTTTTCATTTTTTTTTTAAAACAAAAAAACGGAAACAAGTTTATCAAACATATTTCTGTTGCGAGTTTACAAAATTTTGAAAACATAAACAGAAAAACAGAAAACGGAAACGTTACCAAACGGGGCCTAAGAGTTTGGATTTGCTACCGAGTGGTTACTAATTCGAGTTTTCTCAGAACTACTGGAGGTTCATCTGGTCGTTAACTTCAGAGTCCAAGAATTAGTTGAGATGCGTGTAAACTGGTCGGATACCTGAGATATAAAAAAAAAATGAAAATAAGTGGATAAGAAAAGAAAAATAAAAATTGTCTTCCTTCCTTGTTTGGTGGTCAGATAGCAAAGGCAGAGAAAATTATAAAAATTAAACTTTATTTCCATTTTTTTCTCCCTTTTCCCTTCTTCTTTCTTTCGGTTTCCGTTCTAGATTCCAAAATGAATGTTATATATAATACATAATATATAAATTTTATTTTTTATAAATTTTATTTTTTATAATAATATATAAAAAATTACACTTAATATCTTTAAGTTTTACTGCCAATTTTACTTTAGAGGATGTACTTTAAATTATCCAATTTACCTCCGTAGCATATAACTAATTGGGTTTATATATTTTTATACTTAACACAAAATATATACGTATAATATATATTTATTGAGTTCATAAAACGGTCTGAACAAATGTGAAAAAATATCATTCACCTCGCCAAAACTTTTAAATTTTGTTTTTGACGTAACTAAAATTTTTCATTTCAATTGCAACTAACCACTAGAATATAACACACAAGTAAAGACATTTTCTTTTGAAATCATTCCCAGACCCATTCCTTACTTTCATTGAGGCGCGCAACAATGCCCAGACACCTCAACTTTCTTAACGGGTTTCTAGTTCATATTTCATTGCTTTACTCCTGGAAGTCTACTTCACTCCCAAAGTAAAGTACCCCTGCTGGCTGCGGGCAATCTGTAGAACCATTTTTGTAAGTTCTCAATTGAAAAACTTATAATTGGAGGGCCGGCCGTTAATGAAGAAAAACAAGAACTAAAATATTTACTTTGAAGCTCAGTTTCCTTCTGGGAAGTCAGCAGATGAAATTCTACTCGATATTCAGCGGGGTAACAATGGACAACTAAGAGAGAGAGAGAGAGAGAGAGAGAGAGAGAGAGAGATATGCCATTTGGTTTGTTTTTTTATTTCTTATTTTTTATTTTTTGTTTTGAACGCATTTGTCATTTTGAGCTTTTGAATATCAAGAAAATAGCTAAAATTTGGGAGGCATCTAAGACAAAGAAGTACAGTGCAAAAGTTACTTGGGAAGCAATAAGGGAGAGAGGATCAAAGGTACACTGGCATAGCTTGTTATGGTTCCCCAAGCATATACTATGACATAGTTTTATTCTTTGGTTAGCCATAAGGGAAAAGCTTAGCACGAAAGATAAACTAATAATGTGGGGGATGAACATTGACTCCCTATGTGTCCTTTGCGGGCAAAGTAATGAAAACCTTGATCACATCTTCTTCTCATGCTCATTCTCAACAGAAGTTAGGAGGAACATATTGCAAAGATGCTTGCTAACCAAAGCTGTCCAGCCGTGGAAGCAAGAAGTATCTTGAGCTATGGAGAAGTTTAGTGGCAATAAGATACACAAGAGGATTTGCAAGATAGCATGGGCAGCCATGATCTACCATATATGGCGAGAAAAGAATACAAGAGCATTCAATGGATCACCTTCCTCGGTAACTAGTATGATAAACATGATTGTACATGATGTTAAAACTAGATGCTTAAGTAATCCCTCGCCTAAAGTTTCAAATGTAAATATAGACTTTTGCAGAAATTGGAGGATCTCATGTCATACATTCTAATGTACTACGGGGGAATGCCCCTTTGAAGTTGTAAACTCTTCCCATAAATCCAAATCTATACTTAATTACCCAAAAAAAAAAAAAAAGAAAATAGCTAAAATGCATTTAATCACTTGTATTTTCAAATGTTATTTTAAAAAACAGAAAATAAATTTAAACATGAAATAAAAAAATTATAAAAAGTCGTTTTGAGCGTTTTCAATCCAAAATAAAAAAAAAATCTCAAAATAAAAAAAAAAAAAAACAGAACATTTTTTGTTTCTTTATTTTGAGATTTTTAAAATATAAAACAAAAAACAAAAAGTAAAAAAATAAATCAAATACCACCTAAAATTTCAGTTTCCAGCAAAATCTGATGATACCCACAAATTTGTTTGTAAAAGGGACTCATTTTAACACTAGTAAAACAACAGGAAACTCTCGTACATATACAACAAAATATATACACACCTGATACACTCCAGAAACTGCTGTGTCCAGTCCTGTGTGCTTCCAGCATCACATTTTGCACACAGAAACCAAGACAGATAATTCAAATAAATTTAACTACACTACTTATCTTCAGACGTAAAATCAGGCTCTGCTGGCTTCTGAAGCAGCATCGGCGGTATCCTCTCTGGCAACCTTGTTCTCCGGGTACTGTTGCGTCGTAAGGTACGGAGAATATTAGCAGCAAACCGAGAAGCGTAGATGGTGGCACCCAAACTCGGTGAGTTCCCGACACCATTGGCCAATGCATCCTGCAGTCTATTTTCCTCTTCGCGCAGAGACTCTTCTAGCTTCTTCCTGCAAAAACGGCGCCATGCTGCTTGGACGAAACAAGCTGCCCAAGTCCTCCACTGCTGCGAGTAAAACCTGAAAGTGTGGCGGAGCTGCTTGCTGTGTAATCGCCTGAATTGAGAGGCAACGAACTTCAAATCATCTGAGGTTAGAGCAAATGCTTCGACTTCTGAGAGAGCTTGGACAGTTCTGGTTGAGATTGGGAGGTTAGAAGAGGAATGGGGATCCAATGCCCAAGTAAGCAGCTCTTCTCCACAAAAATCACCAGCTTTGAGATGATCTGAATTAAAGAAACCAGTCCTTCCGCCGTTGGTGGTCACAGTTAATAACTTTCCCCTCATTATAAAGAGCATCTCATCAACTGGGTCCCCCTCGCGCACGATGAAGCTCTCTTCCGTGTAGAGCACCGGTTTTAGATTGTTGCCCATTGCATCCAGTAGTTGGTCATCCATTTTTTCGAACATTGGCACCTAAGACATATTCCACAAGACTGGGTGAGAGTTCGTCGCCTAATGATCATGAGATTCTGGGAGCATTTGGAGTGACAAAAAGTGAAATAAAGTGAGATAATTTGTGGATTCGTAATTCGTGTAGTGAAATAAAAAGTAAATAACTTTTAAAGATTTTTAGAATTTTTTTGCATTTTACATCGTGCCAACGGACCCTCTGTGTAATTCAAAACCACCAAAAGAATAACCAAGGCTGACCATTCAATGACTGGTACACAATACAATATTTCTGAAGTCAATTGCACGACCTATTACAATCTCTGAACAGCCAAAATGTAAGTTGGATGAGCAATTATTTGTTGTGTAACGTTTCCCAAGGAGCTTGCAAAATAACCTACCTCATAAACTCCGAAGAGATTACAAAAGCCATTACTCACGATGTATCTAATATGTTCACACATGACAGGCTTAACAAACAGTAAGCAAAATAGAAATAATAGGCCCCATCCACAAGATACATAGCATTCAAATCTCTCGGGCCTCATCTAACCACGAGACTCTATATTCAACTGAGCTTTGACTCTAAATATACATCAAAGAGGATCATCAATTTATAACACAATTCAAGAATGCAAAATTAAACACACAAGCCCACAGAAGTGGCTAAAATCACCAATGTGAATCTGTGATAACTAGGCTGTAAAAAAGGGGGGGAGGAAGCAGCAAAAAATTCAGCAACCAAGAATTCCTTTTAACTATTTGCAAGTTTGCAACTTGAACTAATAAACTCCCTTGACATAATGGTTCTGTTGCAGCCAAGGCCACAAACCATGGAAAGATGATGTATGCAGTATAATCGACTTTATCACTCTCTCTTCTGGGAAGGCTATGTTGAAATATAGAAAACAACAAGAAAGAGGCAAAGGAGCTCACTCTCATAAGCAGAGCCAGACAAAGATGACGCTTTATATCCCTCCTGAGGTCCTTTGGAAGATTATGTATCAGATTCTCTTCGTCAACGCCTCTAGTTTCCTGCCATTTGTACTGTTCATGCCGCCTAATTCGCTCCCTTAGACTCTCAGGGAGCAAACGGTGGGACATCCACTGTTCTGCATCTCGCCTTTTAACTCTCATCTCCTCCAATCTTATCGTTGTGGACTGCAAATATGTCTGTTACACCAAAAGTGAACTAGTTGGTTGAAGTTTTCAACATACAGGCAAACATAGGATGACCTTTGAGCTTCTAGACCATGAAATTATGCTCGTACAGGATTTTGATTCTGCACTAACTTGATCCCACAATGTACATTGATCTCATTATGCACAGCAATCATAACTACTATTTCTTGTTCTTCGAAAAAAATGAAAAGGATCCCTCGTTTGAGGAGCAAACATAAGGAAAGGAATTGTAATTGCATTGCTAATACATGCAAAATGGGCAACAATTTATTGCACTGCCTTTTAGCCATCATTCAATTCAAAGTAGTCAAATAAATCACGTTGTATCCATTGCCTTACATTGCATGCACTTGCACTTTGACCACTTAGTTGCAATGTTACCAGGTTTGAGCTGTTTCTCTTACTATTAGCTTAAGATGCTTTAGATTCATATACTCGTGTGCAACAACTAAGAGCAATTATTTAGAAGCATTCAAAACCAACCTGCATATTTCCAATGAGAAATGAAAATAGCACCAAGCCAGAGATGGAAATGAAAACTGCAAAGCAAATTTCCCAGACATAGGTACTTGTATGGAGGTTTTGGCCAAGAGAACTGCAAAAATCAACAAGTTAAAAAAATACTGCAAACTAATTTTAGAAGTGGCAACTACAATGCAACTCTTAAAGGAAGAAAATTTTAGACCATACAATAATCGACCCAAAAAAAAAAAAGAGGTTTGTCAACAGGACAAGACCAGCCATATACTCTCTGCTGAAACTAAGAAAACATATATACCAACCATACCAGCAAGGCAGGAATTTCGAACAATAACCATATACATTAATATATAACACAAATTTATGCACAGAAATGAAACGTAAATGCATATACATTTGGATGGGCAGGCAGACAACAGATTCTTGGTTCCTGTTGTGATTTGGAATCATATCCTCGTACGTGTGTCCAGAATAAGAACTCTGAGAAGCCAACAACCAGGTAAAGAGGACTTCCACAATTAGCCAACTAGTTCAAACAAAACTAAATGAAAGGAGGGGGCCAACAAGTGCAGGAGGACAATATTTTCCCATAACCTAAAGTGGCAAGAGGTGGGGAAGGTTCAGAGAAAAACTCATAGTAAATTTGACCTCCATTTTGAACCTTTAATCAATTTAGCTATTAATTAAACTATCCAAAATAATGCGTTCGTGCTAGCAGAATTTCTGTCCCAGCATTTATCCATAACATGTGAAAAGAAAGCTTGTCGGCCTACAAGCACGGGAGGAAGATATTTTTCTGTGATCTAAAGTGGTGAGAGGTGGGGAAGGTGAGGGGTTTCAGAGAAAAATTCAAAGTAAATTTGACACAACCTCCATTTTGAACCATTCATCAATTTAGCTATTAATTAAGCCATCCAAAATAATGCAATCATGCTAGCAGGATTTCTGTCACAGCATCAAGCATTTATCCATAACAAGTGAAAAGAAAGCTCCAGCATTGCATGTGTGACGTGCATAATTCAACTTCATTTGCATACATTAACATAATCAATGAAGTTCGGGAAAGTAAACGATCAGTACACCAGTACAGATAGCACAAATATTGTCTGAACTACAGGATATTATTAAATTTTTGTCAAGCTTCAATAGATGTGCAATTTGTATCTAAACTATTTCATTAAGGCAGCACCACATGAATACATATCTTGGTGATAAATGCTAATTAGCCTACTAGCAAGTATGATTGTGCATCAGCAGAGGGCCTTAACCATGCATACCTCAGATTTTGCAGGCCCCACCAAAAGCAGTAAAAGAACTTCTGTGGAAAATCATTTGATCCAACAACACCAGACTGAAGTGCATCAAGGAAAATTCCAAAATCAAAAAGTGTCTTATTTTCTGTCTGTATTGGGCAAGCCTGATTCAGAAAGTCTTTAGATCCTGCATCATCTCCACAATCCACTGTAAAATTGATACATGCAGTCTGAGTCCGATTTCTACAGGCTTTTTTCCAGCATGTAGTTTCTCTTTCTATAGAAAACAAGTACCAATAGGCTCCAAGTACCTAAAAGACATCAAATCACTTAAATGACCCCAATAACAGGTGATGAGAAACAATAGAAGTACATCATGTAGCTTTCAACAAAATCATTTTTTTTTTTTTTTATCTGAATTGCTAATTTATATATCATTTAAATTTAGAATGTGCAATACACTAAATTTATGGGATGCAATGGAAATCCATTTAAACCTTCAAAATTAAACAAGATTAAATGGGTACAAACTTTGGTCAAGCCTGAATTATACCATATTTTTCAGAGACTTATGACCAAACTTACATGACTGGCAAGCATGTAAAGGAAGAGATTAAATGCAGCTCCAGCCCATGCAGTTTCGGTGAGTATGCCAGAAGTACGGGTGACTTCTTTGTACAGTGGATAAATTCGAAGAACCCTTGGTATATACTGGAAGAAAACAATAAACTTCAACAAGTTCTTCGTATTCAATGATTCTGAGCCGTCCTTGTGTGGAATGATAAATAAAATAACCACCTGGAAAGATTGCAAGGAAAAGGGGGCAAAAATTTAAATAGATATGTGTTTTACAATAAGATATTGACTTCTCTTCCAATTTCAAATTTTGGAAAGAGAATAATTCTCCAAAAATATATATAGACATATATATATTATCACTAGAAGCCCGATTTGCAATCTTATAAATGACACAAAGCATAACAAAACGAATGAGGAAAGAAAATTCATGTAGTCAACCCCAACTAGTTTGGGACTAAGGCTTTGTTAAGTTGAGTTGTAGAAAATGCATCAGGGCATCACCACTTGTCCATACATAAAACAGATAAAGATAATAATGCAAAATCAATCATTGCAACTCCTGTCATAAAGATATCATATAACATGTGACCCACACAAAGAAGCAGAACTTTGGCTTCCCAGGATGAATGTTTGGTTTATTGCACAGCTTCTCGGTGCACGTGAGGTCATATGCCAGGAAGGTCTCATTCATCCATCAGCCTAAGATGAATTTTACATTTATAAAACATCTAAAATACTACCATTATTTGGCCCTATTACCAAACGCAATCCGACCGGAATCGAGAGCAAGGAACAACCTGTTAATGCATCAAATGTGGTGTACCTTGATCTGGACCCAATCATAATTGCTCAGGCAATGGGGTTACACTTACCTTTTGTTTAAACTTTATTCTTTAAATAACAAAACAGAGAAACTATTGGGTTGCAGGAAATCTCCCTTACCTGCGGCAGGGGAAGAACTGCGAGAATGTCAATTAAGAAGCACGAGGACAAATATCTCCTTGCTATTGCCAAAGCATCTTCGACCAAAACACCTCTCCCAAATACTCGGGAAGAGGGAGCAATAAAACCAGTTCGGAATTGGAAGATAATATGAACTATATAAAAGATATCAGTAAAGGAACGCAAAACAATAGCCGTGACTTCCAACTTTTTGTCCAATCCAAGGCACTTTTTTTTATCATCAATCACAGGAATGTAAAAGAGCAAAGGATCAATGGAAACAGCAAGCACACATGACAACACAAATATCTTGTTCCACTTCTGAAGAAATGGCCCTTGTGGGTCAAGAATTTTCTTCCTTGAAACCAAACCTTTAGCCGCAATGCTGTTTAAAGAACTGGATTCAAATGACCTTTTCAAGCGCCTAATCTTTTCAGAACCACTTTCCCATCCTCTTCGAAACTTATCAGTGACCGAATTAATTGTTGTCCTAGTATTCCCCAAACGTACTCCGTGTCTTATGGAGAATTGCTCTTCAGTAGAATTCTCCGATTTTGAGTCCTGAAACCTGAAGATGGAATCATTAAGTCAAATATCATCCAGAGCTACATCAATAAAGTATGTGAAACATCAGCCTCATAGGAAGGCACATGATCTTTAGCTATGCTAAAAGCTGTTTAAAAGAAAAAAGTGCGTACTGGCATAACCTGTTGATCTAAAACTTTAGGAAACAATCCAGGGAAACTATTTATTTACCATCTAATAAATCCTATATCAGGCTAACAAAATTTGATGCAATTGCAATCAGTTTATGGGTCTTCAATGAGTCAACTAACATTTGGCCCGGTAAATCTCCTATTGCAATATCTTCCATTATTCAGTGCCAAAAAAAGGAAATTGATAGTACAAAATGTATATTAAAATTTATAAAAGAATGACCAGAAATCGGTGGAATAAGACTTCCAACATTGATTTTTGATAAACAAAAGCAATTGTTAATAAAGATAAGAAATTCAGTTCACATCAAGAGAATGCCATCCTACAAAGACACCATCACCCCTAAATTATACTCACATAACACAAAAAATAAATTAATTAATTAATTAAAACCCTTCAAACCTTGCTCCCCCCAAGCACCGAACTATATAATTCGGACAGAAATATGCCTTCAATCCATGTAAAGTCATCTCTATCCCTTGAAATATTCTTTTATTTCTTTCCTTCCAGATAAACCAAAGTAAACAAAACAGCACCACTTCCTACGTCGTCTTCTTCTTTCTCAAACCCATCTTACAGGCCCACCAAGAACTTAGAAAATTCCTTGCATGCTTTGGGAATACCAACATTGTTAAGTCACCCACTGCCCCAAAACGTTAAGTTGTTATGAAAGCAGACCATCAATATATGTCAAGCTAACTAAACACTCCCCTCACGAAAGATCCTCATACATGGACCAAAAAGAGAAACAAACTAAACAAATTTTGTGCACAAACACAAATACAAACTAAAGTAGACAAGAACACATGAGAAATATACACTTGTAACAAGACTGAGCTCAAGACATCTTAAAATTAGAGTTCTAATACCATGTTAAATCACCAATTATCCCAAAAGCCCATGTTGTTAGGAAATAGGTCTACCAATATATATCAAGCCAACTTAATACACATAAACTAAAGTTGTAGTGGCTTAAATAGTATGGGTGTAGTCATAATTTTGCACTTGGTTATTTAATAAGACCTATTTAAGATAAAAAAAGTGCATAATGTAAGAAAAAGAATAAGGATGGTATAGAACTAAAACAAGTAACTAAGACCCTTCAAGCAAACACTTCAAAGCTGCACGTTTTTAATGGACTTTTATTATATTTAGAAAGAGAATACTTAATCCTCTTATATCATATTTAGAGAGTGAGTCTTGGTAGAATGGTAAAGTTGTTCCTTTGAAATCAAAAGGTCTTGAGTTCAATACTTGAAAAAAGTTTCTCTAGTTACTGCGTTAAGAATGCGCACATTGCCCTTTTCCAAATCCCATACAGGCGGTAACTTCATACACTAGGACGCCTTTTTTATCAGATTTAGAAAGAACTTTCGCAGAGCAAACACAGCCTAAGAGTATTAAAAATGGGTCTAGTTAACAATCTTACATTCAAATGCTTAGAACATCCAATATTCAAATGCTTAGAACATCCAATATGTGGGCCCAAGAATTTTATCGCTATACAACAGTTTTAGTTTTAGCTTCAACATCGATGCCTTCAAATGTATCTTAATGGAAGCTAAATATCGTCCGCATCATCTTTTGTGTTGACCATAAGAACCATACCAACTTTAAACTTTACTCATGACCAAATCCTAAATTGCATCGCAAGCCATAATATTGAATGCAACTGGTCAACCCACTTCTAGTGGAGCTGCCAGGGAAATTGTAAATTTTATGGTGCTGGTAGAAATAATTGATGATGCTGATGTTTGTTTTTTAAGACTGATGATTTAACATTTGCCAATGATAAAAATGAATGAGGAAGAGGATCCATATAGCCCACCTTAACTAGTTTGGGACTAAGTCTTTCATTAAGTTGTTAGAAAAATACTTCCAATGATCAATACAAAATAGGGGAAACAAAAGTACCTAGAAGATGCTGTATAAGTTATCTAGCAATATAAAAACCTAAGACCATGGATCAATCACAAAGTATGGAATACAACCAACAAACGTAAAGCTACTAAACATGGTGAATGCAAGGTATACAAGGGGTACAAAAAAAACTGACCTCACAAACTTCTCTTGCCTATAATCCATAACTTCAGCTTATCTATGAAACAGCATCCAAAAAAGACGATCAACCTCTTAGTTACTAAATAAAACTGGGAGGTCCTTCATATAGTAAAATCGCCACCAGTAAGCCACCTAATGGCTGATGAACATCAATCCCTGGAGAAATTATGATAAAAATCCTAGTATTAGATCATCTCCTTTTTTCAGAACATCAATCCCTGGAGAAATTATGATAAAAATCCTAGTATTAGATCATCTCCTTTTTTCAAAACATCAATCTAACATGTCCGTCCCATTGAGTATAATGCTTCATCCACAACAAAAACATGGTAAACACGTAAAAGAACAGCACAGACATCACCAATAACTAAGCTCCAATTGTTAAAAAGTGACAATGCATGAGAATTTATCCACCCAGTTAGAATCCTGGATAGCATCATCTTCAAGTTTGCAAAAACAATTGATCCGCAGTATAGAAAATTACCACTTTTTTGCACGAAAATTATGGAGCTCGGACTAAAAAGTTGAAATATAACACATCTCCCAAAGATTTCAAAGCTAAGTACAACCCATGGCGCACTACCAAATACTTCCAAAAGCAACATCCCTCTGGTTGGAAACAAATTAAAATATATAAAAAGATAAAAAGTAAAAAAATCTTAAGACGGTTTTGTTCTTTTCTCAAGAAAACTTCCAAATACTTCAGAATCTATAAATCAACCAAATGTTTTTCGATAAGACACTATTTGTCATTGTTTAGCTTCAGCAAAAGAAGGAAATCAAACGAGAACAAATAAACCATCCTTTTACAAGTAAATGAAAAACTTTTTAAACAAATTTACATAAACAAACTAGCAATTATATTTCCATGTCGTTTTACTTTGTTCCTTTCTGGAAAAAAAAAAATTATTGATTTGATTCGGAAACCTAACTAAAGATTATCAGTTAAAAATGAGAGAAGTACAACAAGAAAACCTATCTCACGTTCCAAACATCAGATTCAGATGAATTTCAGGTCAAAATATAAGGAAAATAAAAAAATTCCACTCGGCTCCCCATATGTTGCCCAAAAAAGGCTGTACTTCGCACAGTGAAATGCACAACTAGTCTGCGATCGAATTAACACAAAATCGAGTCCAAAAATGCTCACAGGAAATAAAATAAATCATTAGAAACAACACAACAGACCGCGTATAAGAAGGATTGACCCGAAACAAATGACGAATGAACCAGAGAGAGAGAGGTGAGGGGTGAATATTGATCATACCAGCGCATGGAGCTTCAGAGAAGACTCGCTGCTGCGTTCAAGTTTCAAGTCAATGAAGTCATCATCCGTGAAGAAGTGAAGAGGAGGAGGAGAAGAGAATGGGAGCTATCAAAGAGGGGAGCTGAGGCTGGAACTTGGAAGGAAAGTTCCTGGAGTTTTCCTTTGATATTTTTTTAAATTAGAAATAGATAAATAAAATGAATGCATCTACTGTTGGGCGTGGTCAATGGACAAAAAGCCAAGGACTTCTTCGGTCTTTGGTATGGTTTCCCACTGATTTTCCAAATGGGGTTGTGACCCTCTGACTCTGTGCCGTTTGTTTCCCTCCACTTCTTGTCTTCTCGGCCTACTTGTGCTCGTCCACCATGATTTGTTGCAGTCATAGGCCCGTTGGAATCTTGTTGCCTTAGGAGCCTATTTGGTTGATAAAAATTTAGTTAATAAAAATTTAGTTAAAAAGTATAATAAAAATATAAAAATTTGATGTAGAAATAATATGTAATAAATTTTTTTTATTGATTTTGACCAACCAAACACCCCTTTATTCTAAATAAATGAATTTTTTGAATCATTTTTTTATTTTATATGACTTTTTTAATGAGAAATTTATTTTTTATTATTAACATTTTTTAAAATAATTAAAAATCAAGTACGAATAAAAATTTTCAATTTATTTTAAATAATTTCTTTCTTAATCTATACGTAAATTTTTTTTTATTTTGAAATATTTCTTTTTGCGATAATTTGTCAACCAATTATTGAAGAAATCAAGATTTTTAAATCTACTAAGACATTGCCAGTTGTATTAATATTTAAAAGGTTTTTTTACATAAAAATATCAATTTTATTATTAATATTAGATTTCTTTTTTTCTTTTTTTAACTTGAACTAACCTCCCCCTTAGCTGTTAAAAAAAATAAATAAATAAAAATGCTCGTCTTTCTTTCTTTGTGCACTGGCACGGCACACGCGCAATACGCACGCGCGCATGTTATAATTTTTTAAATTATATGGTATTAATTAATAAAAAATAATAGATAAAAAAGTATTTTAACCATAATCGTACGCTAATAAATAAAGTAGTAAAAAATAAACAAAACGTCGATATATCAACAAATGATACGTTTGAAATAACATAAAGTAAGATAAAATGAAATAAATTGTGAATTAGTAATTCGTAGAGTGAGTTAAAAAGTAAATAAATTTTAAAAATTTTTAATATTTTTCACTATTTTTTAGATTTTTTTTTTTTGAGTCAATCCAATTAGAGTTAAAATAATAATGACAATGATTTTTTTCTGACAAAAATTAATAGTAGTACTAAGTAATGAAATTTGCTAAGATAATTGTATTCAATCTTGGAGATTTTGTAGCAAAATTATTTAATTAAATGGTTGGTATTCAAGTTGTGTTATCTTATAAGAAATTATTTAATTAAAGTATTTTTTTTATTATAGCACAAGTATCACGCTAATTTATAATTATTTTAAAGTGAGTGAGATAGAGAGTTTTTACAAGAGAAAGTGGGAAATAGAGTAAAAGAGATGGGGGGTATAAGAAGAGATGGGAGATGTATTAGTTTTTATACCACAAAGGGGTGAAAAATAAAAATAAGAATAAGAAAAATTATGAGTCATGCTTTGTTAGCAGAAAATTAATCGATTGCTAATTAATAATCACTTCGGATGATGATGACATATTTATAACACAAAGTTAAATTCAGGGGCATAGAGAGTTAAATTCGTTTCATAAAAAAATAATAATAATTCAGGGACATATCACATGAGCGAAAATAAAAATAAAATAAATAAATTGTCCTCTTATATTAAATATGAAACATATAAATTTTAGATTTAGAATGCGTTTAATTTATTAAAAATTATTTAAAAATTATAAAAAATTTTAAAAATTATTTATTTTTTATCTCACTATATAAATTAAAAACTCACACGAATTATTTTATTTTATTCATACTTTTTACCAAACCAAACATACCTTAGATGAGAAGAAGCCGAGCTCAGATCGCAAGGATTTCACTGTCCCTCTCGTGACGGCACAAACTCAAGGATCCTCCGCTCCCGTGCAGTGTGGTCCTCCTCGCACTAAAAAATAAAACCATCTTTTCTCACAGAGGATGATAATAATACTAATAATGTACTTCTATGTAAGTCCCACTGTAAAAAGTTAAAATAATTGAGATTTTTTTATTTACGAGAGGGCATTATTAATAAATTATTTTTTTTAATAAAATATATCATACACCTAAAATTGCATAAATTGTAGTGAACAAATTTATTGTAAGACTATAGTAAAAATAAAGTATTTATATTTATTTGTACTTACGTGTGACTTTTTACATTATGTTCTAATAAGATTTTTTAATTTTTATTTTTACTTTGAAAATAATTTTAATTAAATTAAACTAGAACCATGGGATGAAATACAAGGGCCGCTTAGAGCTCCAACCAACTTCAAAAAGTTTTAAAAACTTTTAAAAGTTTCAACTTTTTTAAACTCTAAAAAATTCTAACTTTTTCAAAAAAATTTATCAAAATCTGTTGGAACAAGCAATCATGGTGCATTCCAACGGATTCTGACAAGTTTTTTAAAAAGTTTAATTGACATTTGTATCAAAAAATTTCATAAAACTCTAAAAATTTTTAAGATTCTCCGTTAAAATTTTATCACGTATCATTTTATATAATTTTTAACAATTTTATATCAATTTAACTATAAATATTCAATCATCATTTCAAAACAACTTTTTAAATTTCAAATTCCAAAATCTTTTACTTTTGATTTTTTTTTACCACTCTAAACGATTGTATAATCAAATTTTAACTTTTTATTTTTCAATACAATCTCTGCAGCGAATTTTTTAATTACAACCCCTTGGAACCCATATATTTATAGGTAAAATTCCAAAATTAGGAGGCCATGGCCACCCTTAGTCTTACATAAGTTTCATCCTTGTCGTTAGCATAGATAGAGGAGAATGTCATGCCTCACCATGTTGGGACCTACGTGGGCACCACATGGACGCCTACATGGCAATGACAAAATGAAAAAGTTCTAGTATCGTTTAGACTATTTTTGAAAGTTATAGAATATTTTACAGAATTTTAAAATGTTTTAAATGGTTCGAGAAGACTATTAAATGTTTTGGGATATTCTAAAATACCTCAGGACATTTTAGATTGTTTTTGAAAAGTGTAACTTGGATATTCAAAAAGTGTAATGTACATTTTAAACTTTTTTGTATATTATAAAATGTAAGAGGCTTCCTTAATAAGTTTTATCTTGTAAATATTCTAAATATTTTAGTGAATAATTTTAGAGACTAAATGTTTATCATCCATTAAGAAGGTAGAAAAATATAAATAGATGTGACCCATTCATTTGCCACAAAAGAGAAATAATAAAAAAACAATAAAAAGTATTCTCCAAGTTCTTCAATTACTCTTGTGCTCTTCTTTTAAAATTGCTTTGATTATTTGATTCAGTTATCCTCGGCATTCTTAGACTACGTTTAGAATCTCAAAAAATTCAAAAATTTTAAAAATATTCTAAAAGTTTAATTTTTTTTAAACTCTAAAAAATTTTAAAAAGTTATTAAAATCTGTTGGAATGAATCAAAATGGTGCGTTCTAACGAGTTTTGACAGATTTTTTTAAAAATTGATCTGACATTTGTACAAAAAAGTTATACAAAACTTCAAAAATTTTCAAAATCATCCGTTAAAATTTTATTACATGTCACTTCATATAATTTTTAACAACTTTATATCAAATCAAATATAAACATCTAACAATCATTTTATAATAATTTTTTTATACTTCAAACTCAAACAAAATTTTACTTTTGAAAACTTTTAATTTTTTCTCGCACTCCAAATGCACACTCTTAGGGCTTGTTTGGAGCCATAAAAAAATAAAAAAATTTAAAAGTTTTCAAATATCTCCAATCACATTTTATCACTTATCATTTTTACATCAAATCAATCTCATCAATTGATTTTTTTTTAATTTTTTTTTGAGACACCAAATGCCTCTATATTTTCTTAGCAAGAACCATATTCGCTTAGCGCTTAGAGATCTAAGTATTGCTTAGGTTGATGTTTTAAGTGCCTGACCGTTATTAATTAAATTAAATTATTTTAGTTATATTATTTATTACAAATAGTTTAATTTGATAAAAATATAATATATTAACTATAATTTAATTATATTATTTATTAGAAAATAATTTTAATTTAATAAAATATTTTGAATAAAATAATGATTTCAATATAATATAATAAAAAGAGACAAAATGTGAAAATTGATAAAATATAAAAAAAATGAGAGTTAAACATTTTTTTATTTACCATTTCGTTTAAATATTTATTTTTTAGAAATAAAAAAATTTAATAAATACGTTGTAAAATTTAAAAAAAAAAAAATAATAATAAGCAAAAACGTTACCAAATGTGCGTCACGTTACAGTTTCCCTTCGGTGCCCGGCTGCACGAACCTGGGGTTTCTCTCTCTACTTCCCTCCTTCATTTCAATTTTGTACTCAAATTTTACTCTAGGGTTTCAGATTCTCTTTCAGTATCTCGGAGTTACTTTCATGAGAGAGAAAGAAAAAAAAAATCTTATTTTACCAATCAAATTCAAGCCGATTCTCTCATTTAACTGGTGTCTAGGATTCGGATCTTGTATGATCTTTACAGTTCGGTTTCTTTGGATTACATATGTGAGCTGAACCTGGAAGATTTTCAAGCAATGATCGGTAATGGCTTGAAAATTATCTTTTTAAGTAAAACAAGCTTTAAATTCATCCATTGTGTTGTAATTTACTGTATGAATCTTTGAAGATGTTTTTTCGATGCAATCAAGAATTTTGAGAGATAGGCTGGATTAATGTTTATTTAATTCTACTGATTAATTTGATTTTCTGTTTTTTGGTCGTTGTTATACATATTCTTTTCAATATTAATCAGATGCTGCATTTTGAGTAGTATTGTCTTCTTTTGGATGCTCAGAAAATTTAAGAAATAAGAAAAAAATTTAGAGTTTATAATTCAATAGTTTTGAAAGCTAAAAAAGGTTTGAATGGTTTGATTTATGAGTAAATGTGGACAAAAAGGAGATAAATTTTTTAAGGCTCCGAGTTTTTTCATTTGTGGAGACCAGGCAAAGTTAGAGTCTCTTGGTGAACTAAAGCCATGTGCTAGGCAAAGTGGTTTTTCTTATTTTGGCGGAAGCCAAAACAACACCAAATGGAAGTTCTTGAAACTTATTTCTTTAATTTCCTTATGTAAACTGAGGCTAACACATTTATTGCATTACTTAAATTGGAATTCTTTAATTTTTATGTAAACTGAGGCTAACACAATTATTGCATTATTTAAATTGAGAGTTTTTATTTTCAAGAAAAAGAAATGAATGTGATTGTTTGAACAAAATGTTATTCATGTTACTTGATAACACGGTAGTCTGGGATGCTGCAGATGATCCAAGTCCGAGTCTGAAAAGCTGTCTTACACACTAGTGTGGTGTCTACCAAAGAGTCTCCGATGTTTAAGTTAGCAAAAGAGAGAGTTTAAGAAAGTATTTTAGCAGAGTAATAGTAAAGCTAAAAGTGTGCGTACCTTGTATCTGAGGGAATGTTGTATATATAGAGGTATAAGACCTGTATGGGTATAATGCATGCGAGTTCCGCACAATCATGGATTCCTCCTAATCATATTGCGCCACATGTATTTGTAGATCCCAAGATGATTCTCATAATTAGTTATCAAAACCGTTACGCGGTAGGCAATACTCCAATAGACGAAAATCACGGAATATGTCAGGATACGGTTATGCATGCTATTATGGCGTAAGCAGTCTTGTCCTTTAATATGTTGATCGGTTAGACCGACCGAGGTTGACAACGGTCGGTCAATTAGATTGGGTTCTGTTGCTCAGTATCCACGATCTGTCAAGTGCACCCTATCACTACTTACCTTTACTTTCCGAGTAAAAAAACACACATCCTTGTTTTGAGTATATGTATTTATTCAATCATGGTGAATTTCATCATAATATTTAGAAATTATTTTGGTTTATCAAGGGTGGAAATCTAGAAATTAAGGCCGAAGTTGTTGATTTAGATGGTATGCAATAGTTTCTTAAGGTCTTTTATTCTTCAAGTTGTGCATATTGGGGGATTCACCATGGGCAGGGTGCAATTGAGCAACTAACTTGGGGCATAACATATTTGTCAAATCGTAAGTTTACAAAGATGGTAAAGATGATGGTGGATAGCGGCGCAACTGCTGGACAAGGGCCCATTGTCTATTTCTTACCACAGAGAGAGAATGATGGTGACCATACTAGTGGAGGGTCTAAAAGGTGTTTTTTTAAATTTCCATCAAAGCATGCTTTATTGGTTAGTATAGTGTAAGATTTGTTTCCATCACAGCATATAGTCATGCAATAGATGGATATTTGTAAAGTCCTTTGCAGTTTGTAATTTTAGAATGCATCTTTATGGCCACTTTAAAATGAATATGCGGAGATTGGTCCTTCCTAGAGTCAACTTGTGACCATTGTCTTTTGTGCCTTATTGCTTGACAGGTTGCTCCATGTTTGTCATTCCAGGATAATATAATTTCTCAAATTGTGTTGAAAGATCATTTTCTTTGAAAATTAGTAGTCTGGAAGATGGGTGTTAGAAGTATGTGATTGCCACCATCCCGAAGGATTGTCAATTTTCAAACAACAACATGTGATGGAATCCTAAAATTACTCTAGACACTCGTAATAGCCATAGTGATGAATGTAATTTTTTTTCCTCCTTTAATTGTCCCTTTTGCAATGATGGATGTGTCTTTTGAGAAGGAATAAGGCTATTCAACTTGTATGGTATGTCTGAATACGTCGTAAATATTCACATTATGGCTAATATGCAGGCATTTTAGTTTGATGCATCATGCATTAGTCTATAGTACACTAAAACCTAAGAAAGTTAAGGATCTCAAGTCACAAAATACTTCAGTGAGGTTCTTTTCCCCATCCCCTCTGGGCTGTCCCTCTTCTTACCAAAGGTGCATCCTAACATGGGATGCAAGCCATGTAAGTTTGGTATTCACAATGAGCCAATAAAATACTTAATGAAGGCTCTTTCCTGCAGGAACTGGGAACATTACTTGGCATAATAGTAATACTTGGGGTTGAGCCTCTCTTTTATAGAGTATAGTTGATTACTTATTTTGTTTCCATTTCAAACTCTCCAAACATGTCATCTAAAGAACCAACTTTCTTATGGGCTTTTATGTCTTATTACCATGTAGTGATCAGGAAAAAGGGGGGGGGGTGAGAGTGGATACTAGCTCTGCATAGAGATATCGTATTAAAAGCAGCAATGAAAGCTTAATATTTTTCTCTCTTATTTTACAATGTTTTTACTTCTTATTATCATCTTCAAGAAGCTCTCTTGTATTTTGCCAGTAAGCTGCACTTACTTTTAGTTTCTTTCCTGATTTGACAGTGAAGACAGAAAACTGAGTTACGGACATTCAAGCTTTAGGGGAAAGAGAACTAGCATGGAGAATTTCTTTGATGTTAAGACTTTTGTGATCGAGGGGCAAAGAGTATGCATGTTTTGGGTTTTTGATGGTTAGATTTTTCAAAGAATCTTTCCTTTGAAGCTTGAATTAGGAGACAAAATTTTAGATTTTCCTCTACTTGTAACAAAAAAAAGAAAAAGAAGAGGATTTTCTCCATCATATTGTACCTTCAAGTGTGAATTACGAGTTGATAAATTTTCTCTCTTTTTCTTTACTTTTGAGGCTTGGACTAGCACACAAGTAATGTGAGAAAGTTACCTGCTTGAGTGGTTGTGTCCAACATAGGTACAAGGGTTCCAAGGTGTTAAACTCAATAATATTGAATTACAAAGATTGTAATCTCTAAAATGGCTTGAAAGCTCATTATTCTCAAAAGAACTAGTGTAGGAAGATATTTAAGGTCATTTAATAGAAATAACCTGCAAATCAAAGAGTCTTGCAGGTTTTTCTCACTTTGGGTCATTATTATTTGTGGTAAGATTATCGGACGTAGTGGTTTCTACTAATGGTACACTTGGCTAGTTTCCTAAGTAAAGGGAGCAATAAAACTGTTGATGTATATTCATTCATGTATCTAGTGTACCTAGCATTTATCTGTCTGAGGGATATGTACCTAGTCTAGATTCTTTTTATAGTATTTATTGTATGTGTATATTGAGTGTGTATAAATATCAAGTAATGACAACCCATTTGGGTGTGTCAAGCCTTTACTAAATCCTATCCAGTTTACAAAAATTTTGCGTGATTGCCTTTGTTTGTTGCATTTGTTTGGGTTATTACCTTTTAATGCCTTCATTTTAATAAAATTTTTATTTATTTATAAAAAAAAGGGTCATTCTAAGAAGGAATATTATAGCTGAATGATTACAATTAGCTAGCGAGGCCCCTCTATAGAACTTTGAAGTGCCACCTCATAGGTGACTTGAGCTCAAAGACCACTGGCACGGCCCACTTGTCCATATAGTTTGTTACTGTCGAACAGCTGCATGAGGTCTAAATGCTTATTTGTAAGCAATATTTGCGGTTCCTATGTTTTATTTTTGAAAATTTGGCTTCATTTTATGATATAATGAGTTGTTGTGGGTCACAGTGGTCCATGTGCGGCTAAGTTTCTGAGGGAACATCTCTTTGAGAATCTGATGAAACATCCGCAATTTACTGCTAATACTAAATTGGCTATAAGTGAGTAGAGTTTTTGAAGTCCCATTGCAAGAATACTCTCTCTCCCTCTCTCTCTCTTCTATAGGGCCAGATCATGCAGCTGAGTGTAGGATCCCATGGTGGTGGAAAATGATTACGCTTGTAAAAGTTTACAAGGGATAGATTGTAAGGGTGTGTTTGGAGTGAGGATTTGGTGAGGGAAAAGAAAAGGGAATGGAAAAGTAAAAGAAAAATGCAGGGAAAAGAAGAAGATATAAAATTCCAAACACGTCCTTATTTAAATGTATTAAAAAATATAATAAAATAAAAAGCATTCATCAAAATATTAGTTTTTTAATTTAATTATTTTTGATTTTTCAAATCCCATATCTTTTCCCTTGAAAAATCCTTAATTCAAACACCCCTTATATGTTAAAATGGCATTTAAGTCTATGTTGTATCCTACTTGCTGGACTGGTCATTTTTTGGCCCATTAAGCTGTGTTTCATCTGGTTGCTCATGTAAACTTGCGGCATGAATGTATCTTGGGTACACTTGAATATGAAACATGTCAACAAATGGACATGGATTTTGTTGAGTCCCAGAAAAAAAAAAAAAAAAAAAAAGAGGCTATTGGGATGACGGTTCTACAGCCTGCACAGCAGTTCTGGGCGGTAACCATCTGTATGTTGCCAACGTTGGAGACTCACAGACTGTTACATCAAAAGCTGGAAAAGGTGCAATATCACATTATATATTGTCTTTAAGGTTTGTATTTTCTGGCGGGATCAAAAGAAGATTCTGATATCTGCGGTTGTAGCATAAAGTGTTTATGTTGAGGCATTGGTTGAAATTCAGGACAGCTTTCTCATTTCTAGTTGTTGTGACCATAATTTCTTAAACTTGTTTCTTTACTGCTCGACAGCAATTCCTCTTTCTGAGGATCATAAACCAAATAGAATTGATGAACGGAAGAGAATCGAAAGTGCTGTAGGTGTAATAATGTGGGCAGGTAAGATATCATGTACACAACCACTCATTTTTATTAGAGAATCTGCAAATTCTTGTTATATTGACAGCAACGGCATTCATTTTATGCCAAAAAGAAGTTGTGTGTCAGGACTGAGTGAATATAAGATGGGTCTTATAGCTCATGATTTTAGCTTGTTAAACAAATAGGATGTATTTGTGTATGCCTTATTGTTGTCTGAATGAGTTGGCTCTTAACAAGTGGCTGGAGTCCAAATCTTTTGACGTTTCTCTAGCCATGCAATCATGTAGTTGCTCGGACATTCTCATTCTCCAATGGCTTGTGTTTTTGTTTCCGTTATTGGTGCAATCCCTGGCAGTTCAAATGTTTGATAATTCAGATCATGAACCCAATAACGGATATATAAATTTTTGGGATAGGTGAACAAACTTGTACTGTGACTAATCAGTGTCTACCCAATTGAAATTCTCTCAAATCATCACTGCTAGGGTATTGAGGCTATGGAATCTCTTGCTGCCATCCAAAATTGACCATGTTCTTGTATATGCTACATCCATGAGTATGAATTTTAGAAAGATGCATGGATAATATATCAACATCTTTTTATAGTTACCCAAATTTGTATATGTGTACGTGAGATAATCCAATAGTTTGGATAACAAGATAATTTATTGCTTCAGTACTATTTGAGTCATAGTTGTCAAATCGAGATTGATCACGTGAATTGAAATATTAGATTTGAGAAACATGAATTGTAAGTTTCGGTACAAAATTAGAAAATGGAAGAAAAATAATGTCATATATTAAAAATATATAAGATACTAGATAATGAACATTATTGTTTTTGAAAAATAATCATTTAATATGATGTCTAAACGGAAATAAACTTACCTTATGGCTGTAATAGCAAACGTAAAAATCATATTTAGCAGCGACAAAGACAATATTTATTTAGGGACCTCAATGGAAGCACAAAAAATTAGGGGAGCCAACTCTTAATAATATGAAATTATATAGATAAATTTCAACTACGTTAAAGTAAACTTTTTTTATTTTTTATTTTTTTTAAACGTTTGAGGGCCTAACCAACTTTAGCGTTCGCGTTAGAATTTTATATTTATGAAAATTTGAGGAGGTAATATTTTAATTGCTTATGAAATTTGCAGAAAATACAATTACCAAAAGTTTAAAATAGTTTATGTGAAGATGATTTGCAACTATTTGAGAATTCTTTGTCCGTTTTGAGTCTCTCTTTATCTTTTAAAAACAAATAAAAAATATATATTTGTTTGCAAATTGGTCCGAATGACCCAATCTAGATCCAAGTCCTACTTCCATGCTTCTTGAGTAGCACGTATCACAATAATTATAAGATTGTATACAAATCAGATAGAATTGATCTGATTCACTACGATTAATCACTTCATTCAATTCAGAGGTAATATTCACATCAATTATAGGGTGCATTGACTCAAATTGTAAGGCCTTGGGAATCGTACGTTTTTGACAACTATGATTTGAGGCCTTATGATTTAACAATTTAAGAACCTTGTGTTGATTGATTTCAGGCACCTGGAGAGTAGGTGGTGTCTTAGCAATGTCCCGTGCTTTTGGCAAACGCATGTTGAAGCAATTTCTTGTGGCAGAACCTGAGATTCTGGCAATCTTTGAAAATTACAAGCCTGTACTTCTTTTATTGTCTTTACGTGCTAAGAGATGAAGCTGCCAGTAATTGCTTTTATTTTTTTCAGTTGAACTTTAGTTATGAGTAATAATGTTAAGGACCCTCTTATGTTGACAAACACAATAATAGAAACTATGCCCTTTTCTTTCCTTTATTATTATTTTTTCTTCTTAGGATTTTTCACCTTGAGCTTTAAAAAAGTTACTAATAATCATATTTGTGTATTTCTCTTAATACACAGTCTCATTAAGTAGTTCTTGAAATGCTAGCATTGATTTCTATGTGAACATCTATTTTCCAGTTATGCTTGTTTCATTCTACAGTAGAAGAATGTTCCATTGGCAATTGTGGAATATACATTTGCACCCAGGTCTAAATGGAAAGTTGTGTTCTTCCCTCTATTCCACACTATATCCATGTTGATATATCCGAGTCCTCAACACTTATCATACAAGTTTGCACACCCAACTATCCTAATATAAGTTCATATTGGCTAGAAAAGTTTTGTCAAAATAGAGGATAGTTCTTGAACGCCTTCGAGTCCACTTGACACTGGTGGTTGATTTCCTTTTATTGTTTCTCAAGGTCGTGATCATGGATGTCAGCAAATTTTCACGCAGTTTTCAGGATCAAGGGATTGACGAAGAATTTGAATTAAAGGTGCTTGCAAGTGATGGGCTATGGGATGTTGTACCTAATGAGGTAAGTTCCTTGTAATGAATGATGTCCGTGCTATTCTTGGATCATCAGTAGAATATCTGAACGCACCTGTAGTCCAACAGTCGCCGAGACTGGTAGCTTGTTCCTTGATTGAGATATAGACGTGCACAGTAACTCCATTTTATAGAAACTTTACCATGAAAAGTGTAAGCAACGAATATTATGCCCCCCACAAAAGATTAAACAATTAGAAAAAGAAAATAAAAGAAAAGAAATGAGAATTAATACGAACTTTAAAAATAATGAAAGAAAAATATCTGAACACATCTGTAGTCCAACAGTCGCTGAGACTGGTACATTGTTCCTTGATTAGGATACAGACAAGCACAATTACTCCATTTTATAGAGACTTTACCCTGGAAAGTGTAAACAGCAAACGTTATGCCCCCTGCAAAAGAGTAGACGATTAGAAAAAGAAAAGTAAAGAAAAGAGATGGGAATTAAAACAAGAAAAGAAAAGAAAAGAAAAGAGATGGGAATTAATACAAACTTTAAAAATTGTGAAAGAAAAGAAAAAAAGTACCTGCAAGTATGGGGAACCCATAATTCCTACTTCACTGCTATGCAAGTATGAGTAGCTACTCTGATTATATTGCTCTACAGTGGAATACCTGAATTCTTGCTTTGTACCATATGATGTATTTTTAGTTGTCTCTATGGTGCTTTTAGATTAGTGTTGATGGATTTATAATTTTGTTGCCAGGATGCTATGTCACTTGCATGAGCGGAAGAAGATCCCGAGCCCGAGGCGGCAGCTCAGAAATCAACAGAAACTGCTTTTACTCGTGGCAGTGCCGGCAATATCACCTGCATTGTGGTGAAGTTTCATCCTGATAAGGTTGATCCAGCAGATTGCCAGGGTGATTAAGATTATTAGTTGACATTTCACATGGGAGTGGAATTAACATTTGGGCACTGTAAGCTTGGAATGTGCGCATGAAAATCCAGTCTCTGCGCCTCTGAGGCAATTTGTTTATTCATTGATTTGTTTCTGGTCTCGAACGAACATGATGCTCCTGTAACTTCGTTTATTGCAGCACATGCTTGTACATCTAGCTTGTCCTGGCATTGGAGGCCCCACGTGGGCAATCTAGCAGTAGTTTCATTAAAAAGACGGCGCAAAATTTTTCACTGTTTTTTTTTTTGATGTCCTGTTTCAGGACTTGAATTTTTTTTTTTAATAATAATTAAGGGCTCGAGTTTTTGATTAGTTATAATGTTTTTCTTATAATAATTTGATCTTGAAAGTTGACAAGTTAAGGCAGAGTGTAAGGGTAAAATAGTCATTGAGTGAATGTTGCAATTAATTAAAAGATCATATCCTTAATTATTATATATATATATATATATATATATATAAAACTTAAGTCGTGGAGTTTGTTTTTATTTGGGGGGGAGGGGGAAGGTTCAAAGTAAATCTCTCTCTCTCTCTGACATGGAAGAATGTATTTATCTCTATCTTGGGTATCGAATAGAATTTTATTTGGTAGTTTATTTTATTTTTGTGATTCATCAAAGAAAATGAATCATCTAATTGAAAATGGAGTGTTTTATTTTAATTGTGAAATTACTTACAACTCTATTTTGTGAAATTATTAAACTTAAATTTCCCGTACAAGAGTATTGTTTTATTATAGAACTTATAAAAGTATAGCAGAATGAAGCATCCTCATAGCAGGATGAAGCATCCTCCTCTTTCTATTCCAATGCTATTTTATTAAAAAAAAAAAAAAGTATAAATATAATTTAATATTTTATTATCTATGTGGGTTCCACCTATGAGGGTGATTTTACAAATTTGTCCCTACTTACTAAGGGTGTGCATAAGTTAAGTCAGGTTCATGATGAATCTAACAACCAACTTGATTTTTTTCAAGTTCAAAAGAATGGATTGGAATTGAACTAAACTAAATCAACCCAATTTTAATCAGATCAGGTCGATAACATAGTAATGTTTTACACTACAAAATAAATCTTCAAAATTAGTTAGTTTGATTTAGGTTAAAAAAATATACTAACTTGAAACTTGAGCCAAAGTGACTAGATCCAAATTGATCTTATATTAAGGGGACGTTTGGAGGTACAATTTTTAGTAATTTTTATTATTATTTTATCAAAAATTGTTAGTTATAATTTTTGGTGTATTTGGTGAAACATACAGTAAGTTTTAGCAACTTTTTACAATTTTTGAGTGTTTGATAAAATTTTTAACAACTTTTAGTATTTTTTAGCAACTATTGACAATTTAGTAACTTTTAACAATATTTAGCAAACAATTCCTCTATCAAGCAAACAACTTTTGATGGGATTACTCATCTTGGTATTTCTTTCATACAAACAATTCCTCTATCAAGCAATGTAGAATAATAGTGATTTATCACACCTTGATAGTAGTTTGTTCACTCTTTTATTGGCCTACTCACATTATAGTTAGTCTATCACATCTCTTTCCCTCTCGTGCACATGCCCATGCATGCCCTTAGATTTCTAACTAGTTATTAATTCTAATACCATTTATGACAACTCATATCTTTATACCAATTCACAATCTCATAGTACAATATTATACTTTAAGTTTGTGGCAATCCATATTTTCATAATACAATATTATTTTTTTTGAGTTTGTAACAACTCATATTTCCATAATACAATATTGGGGGGTGTTTGGAGTGCCCAAAAAATCAAAAGTTGGTGTTAATGTGATGTAAAAGTGACACTTGGTAAATTTTGATTGGAGGAAGTTTTTTAAAATTTTTTGAAAAATTTTGGGGTACCAAACAACCCTATTATCTATTTTAAGTATAGAATTCTTTTTAATAAGTCATCTATCTTTGCAATTCTAAGAAAATCTACTTTTACACGTAGTTAATTTTGCACGTTAGTAGTAATTCTTCCAATTTATTATAGGTTCGCCCACATCACAACAATCCGTTATATTAATCACAAATATAACCCAAAGGGTTTTAATTAAATTTTTTTTGCGATTGGACAACCCATAAGGCTCTAGTCTTCGCAATCTTCCGCAAAGGGAGGAG
The DNA here is from genome assembly GCA_019916065.1 of Vitellaria paradoxa. Lineage (NCBI taxonomy): Eukaryota > Viridiplantae > Streptophyta > Magnoliopsida > Ericales > Sapotaceae > Vitellaria > Vitellaria paradoxa. The sequence continues at coordinate 41,567,160 of CM034242.1, read as the reverse complement.
GTGTATGAACCAACAAGCTATACTATCTATATTTAGGCACCATTTGGAGTGGTAAAAAAAAAAAAGAAAAAATAAGATAAAACGTGTTTTTAGGTAAATTTTAGTATTTGGTGTTTTTTTTTAAATTGTGTTTTTTAGAGACGAACAGTAGTAACCATTAAAACAATTTTCCCAAATCTATTTTAATAGATTCAAAAAATTCCCAATCAAGGCCTCCTCTGATGAGCTGTTTAAATGGTTGAAAATATTAAACTGTGGGAATGGAATGAAGTAAATAGTTCGAACGGTTTTGTGGGCCTAGGCCACAATAGTACTCGTTCAAAAGTTTTGGATTCAGGGAATATGATTGTCAAAAAAAATTTTCACACTTAGTTCAACTTCTTCCGGGTTTTCAAATTTTTTTTTAGCGAAATATTAATTTTTTTGAAATTAATAAATGTGGGAATGTGCAAAAATATAATAGAGAATTTTAGTAGTTTTTAAAGGTTGTTGGAGTTTTATTTTATTTTTTGGCACCCAAATGTTGCCTTAAAGATTCTTTAGCCATAGGTTTAGCTTTTAGGCTCTGTTTGGCATTGGTAGCCATTAGTCAAGCTAAATGCTAACTTCAACAGTGGTTGGTCAAATTTACTTTCTTACATTTTAACATTCTTTTAAACTTTCGAGGGTAAAAATGTCAAATTAACAAAAATTAAAAATCCACTTCAAAAAAAGTTATTTTTTTCTTTTCCCAAACACAAAAATAGCTAACTTATTTTTAGTTAACTAGGGTTAAAAAGCAACCCTAGTTAAAGTCTCAAGTTAGTATTCGATAAAAAGTTGGAAAAAATATTTGTATATATATGTATTATATATATATATATATATATATATATATATATATACAAACGTACTTTTGCTTTTTACTTTTTAATTTGCCTATTTTCTGAGATATTTTTAGCATTACAGAGTTCAGTAGGGTTGTTCTGTAGGTTTTGAGGGGCTTCGAACCTTTCCTATGTTTGGGTCTTTTTCCAATTTCAATTTGGTGGGAAAACAGAGGTCAACAAGTTCATGATTGATTCAAATTTGCTCTTCATCGTAGAGGTAAATTACTCATTCCCCCCAGTTTTCTCTCTAATTAAACATTGCATGCGAAGATTTTACTATCATTGATCCTAGGGTTTCAGTTTAGGGTACTGAGTGTGAGAATTCGGATTCTGATATTCGACTACTACAATTCTTTTGGCTCTTCAATCCTGATAGATCCATGTCGAGTTTTGTTGTCCGCATTTGATTTCGAGTCGTTATCAAAATGGTGAATTTTGACCCGCACGCATCATCTTTATCGTTATTTCGTGAAGTTCCTTGCGGCTTAATGTGTTGTTTTTCGATTTAATTCGAAGTTACGTTCCAATATTGTGTTGATTGGCTTCCATGGTGGTGGACACTCGTAATCTGAATTTAGCACACTGCTGTCAGTGTTGTTGCATCTTTGTTTCTCACTATAGACCAAATTGTGATTAATTACTTGCCTTGTATATCAATAATATCAGTATTTAGAATTTAAACCACGAATAAACCAGCAGGTAACTTTTGCGTTGACACATGCAGTTTTCTTGCCAATGAACCAATGCTGTTGTGCACACAGATCCCCCAACCGATCTATATATCTGGCCAATAGGTGTGGTGACGCTTTTGAACTGGATGTGCATAAACAATGATAAATATGCACACTTGCTAGCGATTCATAGAATGTCCAATTATTATGCTATAATTGCGATGTTTCTAGTTGTAGAAGGTAGGATGATCTGAATTTAAAGTCCCCCCCCCCCCAAAAAAAAAGCCAGGAAGGAATAGTGGGTTCCCCTTGTTGGGGGGGGGGCACACAGTGATAAGTTCTCCGCCTGCCATGTCCATCTAGCTTGGTCCAAATTTTATACCCGCTCACACCATGGATCAAGTGAGACAAGTGCTTGTGCGCAATTCATCTGATCGAAGGCTTAAACCTAAGACCACAGTGCCACCACCATTGATCAGTAAATCAACACACATTTTAAATGGTCACATTTTTTAGAAAGTGTCTCATGTGTATTTAAATCAGTGAGATTTGTTTCCAATCAGTTTGTTGGATTGAAGGGACCCATGGATATTTGATTTGTATAAGAAACGCAAAAGGCTGCCAAACAGTTCTTATATATTTAGATTCATTTGGCTTCAGTTAGGTTTGACAAGAATACACTGGTAGGTTGCTTTTATATTTATGGATTTGAAATGAAGTGATTTGGCAATAATGAAAGAGTTAGCCTGATGTATAATGATGGTTTTGAGTGGATTTCAACTTGAAATTGAATTAGTGGACGTGATATTTTATGTTGGATTTGAGTAGATTTGAAATAATCATGTAAAAGTAATTATTTGAAATCCTTAATATTGACAGTTCAAGTTGTACCAAAACTATAGCAAAATAGTTCTCAATTTACTCATACTAGTCACATTCCTTATAAATGTATAAAATTTAGAATCAGATCCATTCACTTGAAACCAATGTTTATTCAGGCGGGGCATTATCGTGCCCAAGTTTGACCCATTTTGTTCTAGCTAATCTTTGGACACATTCGTTGCATTTTTTCTGATTTAATGAGGTTTCTAAGCATTGGTGGTCATTATATATTTGTTTTGAATCAGGTAATTAAGTATTGGTCCATTGAAAGGGTCTCTATGCTTAGATCCTGGGAGGCCGTTATTATACATCTGATACTTTTTCTTGAGTGCTTGCTACTTTTCTCGAGTTGATATTATTTTCCCTACCAAACTGAGAAGAGAAATAGTGACCATTGTGATTTGCGCTAAAATTATGGAGTGCAACAAAGATGAGGCCATCAGGGCGAAAGTAATTGCTGAGAGAAAGTTAACAGAGAAGGATTTTTCTGGCGCAAAGAAATTTGCATTGAAGGCCCAAACTCTAGATCCTGGACTTGACGGTATTTCCCAAATGTTGATGACACTTGATATTTATATATCTGCGGAAAACAAGATTAGTGGGGAAGTGGATTGGTATGGGATACTTGGTGTAAGCCCCTCCGTGGATGACGAGACAGTAAAGAAACGATACAGAAAGTTGGCTCTCATGCTTCACCCTGACAAAAACAAATCTGTTGGGGCAGATGGTGCATTTAAGCTTCTTTCAGAGGCCTGGAGTTTGTTATCTGACAAGGCCAAGAGGTTAGCATATAACCAAAGGAGGAGTTTAAAAGGATTCCAACAGAAAGTTCCAACCAAAAGTGGGGGTCAATCTGCACCTCCCAATGCAAATGGTTTTCATTATTTCCCAAAAAGTTCAACTTCAAAAGTGAAAACTCAGAACAATTCTGCTCAGGTGCGTTCAACTACAGTTCCTCCTCCATCCAAGCCAAGAACTGATACTTTTTGGACTATCTGCCACCGATGCAAGATGCATTATGAGTATCTTAGGATGTATCTCAATCATACTCTCCTTTGTCCTAATTGTCGTGGGGCTTTTATGGCTTTAGAGACAGCTCCACCTTTGAAGTTTCATAAGCCATCTGGTTCGTCGTTTTGCCAAGGACATCAGAATGCAGGCCATCAGGCTACCAATGGTAAACCGTCTGATCTCAGAAGATATACTGGAGCCACTCAAAATTCAGAACAAGGAGGGTCCACAGGTCTTAATTTGTTTAACCACACAAAATTCCAAGAAGGTCCATTCACTAGAACAACTGTTGTTAGTCCTGTAGTCTCATCACCTTCAGTAGCAGCAAAAGCTGCAAATGTTGTTCATCAGGCAAATGAGAAACTAAAGAGAGAGCGTGAGGAGGCACAGGCTACTGGTGTCTGGGATGGGCTTCTGAAAAAGAGAAGAGGACTAGATGATAATGGTAATGGTTATGGAGACAACACCACATATCAGACAGCCACGGGAAATGGCGGAACTGGTGTAACTGCCACGGGCGGTATTTTTGGATTAAGAAAGGGTGGTCTTTATGCAGATAGGATCTATGGATTTTCTGGTGTTCATTGTAAGCTGAACAGCATCAGAGAGTTGACGCCGCTTGAAATTCGGAACATGCTAATGGAGAAGGCTCGGGTTGAGATCCGCAAGAAGTTGAGCGACTGGAGCTCAGAGACTGCAACCAAGGCTGTAGACTTAAAGAAGGAGAAGGTGAAGGAAAGCAAAAAAGAAAAAGAAAGAGGCTCAATAAAAGGTGATACCTGTGAATTAAAAGAGAATAAAGTACCTTGTGCTGATGATGCAGATAAAGAGGATGTTGCACCAATAACAATTAATGTACCAGATCCTGATTTTCATGATTTTGACCAGGACAGGACAGAAAGTTCTTTCGCAGATAACCAAGTTTGGGCTGCTTATGATGATGATGATGGTATGCCACGTTTCTATGCTATGATTCATAAGGTAATATCCTTGGAGCCATTTAAGATGCGGATAAGCTGGCTTAACTCAAAAACAAATAGTGAATTCGGGACAATTGAGTGGGTAGGTTCTGGTTTTTATAAATCTTGTGGGGATTTTAGGATCGGCAAACATGAATTCACAGAGTCTCTAAATTCATTTTCGCACAAAGTTAAGTGGACAAAAGGTCCTCGGGGGACTGTTTGCATAGTTCCCAAGAAGGGGGATGTGTGGGCTCTTTACAGAAACTGGTCCCCTGATTGGAATGAACTTACCCCAGATGATGTGATTCACAAGTATGACATGGTGGAAGTGCTTGAAGACTATAATGAAGTTCAAGGTGTGTCTGTTGCACCACTTATCAAGGTTGCTGGTTTCATGACAGTATTTCGTCCACATACAGAACCCGAGAAAGCAAGGAGGATACTGAAAGAGGAGATGTTTCGATTTTCTCATCAGGTCCCAAACTGTTTGCTTACTGGCCAAGAAGCTCAAAATGCTCCAAAGGGCTGCCAGGAGCTGGACCCAGCAGCTACCCCTTTGGAACTTCTTCAAGTAATCACAGAATCTACTGGGGCAACAATAGAAGAGAATGATGAAAAAGCTGGGAAAGGGATGTTGCAGGGTGCACCCCAGACTAATGCTTCCGGTGCTAAGGAGAAACAGATGGCTGTGAATGATGAAGAAATCAAGGATGAAGAAATGATGGGCATACGGAAGAGCCAAGGAAGCGCCTCTTGTAGATAATGCTTGGAAAAACAGAAGCAGAATTTCAGTGTTGCTGGACATATACAACTGGGTTTTTGGGAATATGGGCGGCTAGAACCAAAAAAAGGATGACATTCCAATGTGCATAACTGGATTTAGAGGTAACAATTTCGTTCTTAGTTTTGTGGCTGTTTAACACTGGGACTATGTTAGAACTTCTAACACATTAGGTCCCATATCAAGTCTAACCCCATTTTTGTTTTCAAATTAAACGTAGTTTACAGGACCTAATACATGGCTCTTGCTTTTTTCTTTTTTTTTTTTTTTATTAAACTGGTCAAATGTGAATGCTAAGGTCTCTTATCTATTGGGTTTTCTTCTTAAGGTTGGGCATTTCTGCTTTGTTTTCTTGCTTGTTGTAATTCTACCAACACAACCACCAAAAATGGTTAATGGCTCTATTCGCACTGAACATTTTCTCAGTTTTTTTTTTTTTGGGGGGGGGGGGGGTTGTCAGTCAGTCATACTGGTTAGCCGCCTATCTTTTGATTGTACCTCAGGTTGATTCTTTATCTATGATTTGCGTGTTTCTCTCGTACTTAATTATTGTATTGTATCCTTAGCTATCCTATATTGATTTCAGCCATTTACAAGTGACATACAGTTGTCTTCTTGTTAATTTGTTGTTCTGCTTGTTTTAGATTGTGGGTCTTTTTCTCCCTTTCTGCTGTTGACGGGGCTGTGTTAGTTTTGGGGGTTAATTTTTCTTTTCTAGGCGAGATCAATTCAATTTCTTTCCCTTGCTTCATTAAAGCTCTATGCTATGCATGTGTACTGTTCAACCATTAGTTTTCAATTTGGGGCCAAAAAAACCAGAAAATATTTGTAAGAAAAAAAGAGATTCCTGTGTAAAATACCTTAAAAAAAAGGAGAAAAGAAGTAGAGAAGTTGGGAGGGTTACCGGAGGAGGCTATTTGCCAATTGAGAAAACTAAAATTGGATTGGCTTCGGCCTAATCATTAGAAAAGGATTTGGAACTCTACATTACAATGGAGTTAGAAAAATATTATTCTTTATACCACAGGAGGAAAAAGAAATGAAAAACTGGCATAAATTACATAATCAACGGCAATGGCAAACTTGTAACTGAACTACTTTTATTTTAAACTATTAAATACATATATTTTGTCAAATCATTATGTATTTTTGCATTAAACTCATTGATTGTATGGCATTCACTCATGGAGTTATTATTATTTATACTACACTGGGGGATGTCAATGGGCAAGCCTGGGGAGCGGATTTTTTCCGCTAAGAGTGGCAATTTCTTATACGATGCAATACAGGCAATACATGAACACGACTTGTATCCATCACGTAATTAGTGGGCTAGAATCAAGAATGAATGAGTTCATGCCATGAATGCAAGCTGTTTTTGACTTGATTATAAATAGGCTGGGATCATGTGAAAATGGGAAGACTCATTTTACACAATTAGACACGTAAATTAGATGGGTTTATGTATTTTTGGGGTTCACGCATTAAACGTATTACAAAAATTATGTATTTTTTTTTGAGTTGATGTATTAAAAGGCATTACAAAAATCATGTACCATTTGAGTTGGTCGTGTATTTTTGAGTTGAAGCTTTTAACAAGTTAATTGAATTACACGACATATGTATTAATTAAGTTACTTGTATTACCTGTGTAATCAGGGGCGGAGCCATAGAGGGTTGGTTGGACTTCGATTGTCTAGGGGATGGGCTGATCGGGAAATGAATTGGGTTAATTTCTTTTTTGTCCAAAATTTACTTAGTATTTTTTTTCTGCACTGTGTTTGAGCTCACCAGAGGCTTTTTTTTTTTTTTACCTTGTGTCCCTGTGTGTAATACGTCGGTCATGTCAGCATTGAGTATTTTGACGTGATTAATTAATCGGGCTATGTTTGGATTGACCCGAATAGTCAAGTACATTACTTCAACGTGACACAATTGCTACCTTTACTCTTTCCCCACCCCGGTTTAGCCTCATTAATCCCAATCCCCCTTCTTGTTTCCATTTCGGGATGAAATTCGCTCCCCATTCTTGTCCTCGTTTAGATGCAAATTCTAACTCCCATCCCCACTAAGAACAAAATAGAAAGAAGCAAACTTGTAAATGTGTTAAAAAGAAGCAGAGCCGCGCGGCCCTAATGGCGGTTAAGGCAAATGCCTTATGGCTCAAAATTTAGATAAGACTTTATACATACATATATATATATATATGGGTGGCGGTAATTACAAATCAAAAATTATTAAGGGTAGAACTTATTTAATATTATTTTTTTATTAACAAAATTAGCCTTCTCACACTTAGATTTTAAGGGTCCAAAATTTAGATAAAGCCCTATATATAGTAGCAATAGATATTTTCAAAGGTGGAATTTATTTAATATAATTTTTTATTAACAAAATTACTTTCCTCACACTTAGATTTTCTTTCCTAAATTAATTTCTCTCATCTTCATTTATTTATATTTATGTTTTTCTCTTTTTCCAAAATTAATTTATCTCATCTTCATTTATTCATCCCTATCTCTAGGAAACATCAAGATTCTCTCTCAATCAACGGATTTTCATTTATTTATCTCAATTTTTTTTTCTATCTAAAAAACATGCATATGTGATGTCCGTTGTTTTCTTCCTCTTTTATTAAAAAATATCTTGTTCTTTTCTTCATCTATTAATATATATATGAATTTTTTTTCAAGAGAAATTTTATGAAAATTTGCTCTCTTTCTCTAAAAAAACATCAATATGTAAAATCCATTGTTTTCTTCTTCAAAAAAATTGTCGTTTCTTTATCCTCATCAATTAAAGCCCTATTAATGTGTATATGTATTTTTTTAGGAGTTTTTATGAAAATTTGCAAAAAAAAATAATAATATTATCTTAAAATAACATGATCCCTATTTGCGAAAATTTTATATTTTTATTTTTGATATAAAAATTTTAATACATTTTTTTCTTGGAAAAAAATAAATAACTTTTGCTCAATGTGACAATCACGGCACATCTCTACATCTTTATATATCTATATAAGTCACCTCTACATCTTTATATATCTATATAAGTCACAGCATATTTCTTCATCTCTATATATCTGTATAAGTCTCATCAAACAATCTACCTTAGGCCCTATATTTCCCAGGTCTGGCCCAAAGAAGCAATATATTAATACGTTCTTTTATTTTATGAATATTATTGTTATATAATTTTAATTTCAAATTATATATAAAAAAATAAAAAATGCCAATTGTATTTTATTTTTGACTTATTATATTTCAGATTTTCTCACAATAAATAGTGTCTCTTGGAATCTGATTAGTTAAAAGTAGAGTAAATTTAGTATTACCCTAAAAAAAGTTACGGTAGAATAGTATTTTTCTTATTATAAATTAATTGTAAAATAACTTAGGATAGAACGACATTTTTCTTATTATAAATTAATTTTAATATTCGGCCAAATAAAGCCCACCATGTTTCCAAGCCCATGTTGTTTAAGTAAATAAAATTAATTATTACTATTATTTGATAATTTCTTCTTCTATTCCCATCTACCGTTTAATGCCTTTACCTTGCTAAGGAATCCAACTGCTAGCTGTAGCCTATAGCTGGCACCGCAGAGTACCCCGGGTGTGGATGATTTCCTTTGCTGACCCCATACATAGGGTTTGTTTGGAGTAAGAAAAAGTGAGATAAATTAAGAGTTCGTAATACATGCAATAAAAAAAATTGATGTGACATAAAATTAACAGAGATTTATAGAATTTTTTGTTGTTTTTCAGCAAACCAAACGAGATCATAATACCCCAAAAAAAGAAAAAAAAAGAAAATAAATAAATAAAATAAAATAAAGCTATAATTAAGGGATTCCTTGTCATAAGAATAAGATAAAAATAATATCTCAATCTAATGTATATATTTAATAAAGACTATTGTGGTCAAATGGACCATAACAGTGCAAGTTTCGAAAGTCTTCATACACTCCAACGAAGTTTCTCGGGTCATTCCTATAATTATGAGTCAACATTCATTAATAACTCATTTTTTTTTTTCTAGAAATGAAGGTTGTGTTTAGATTGAAAAAGCGTGACAACGACAAAGAGAGAGAGAGAAATCGTAAAAAGAAAAAAATATTAAATTATTATTTTTTTAGAGAAATTAGTACAAAAATAAAAATAAAATAATTTTTCCCTTGTTTGATTATGAAAAGAAAAGAAAAAAAAAATAAAAGAAAAGAAAAGTTTGGGCAACTACTAGTCTACTAACTATTATAATAAAAAAGAAGATTAGGATACTATAAAATAACTTTTCCTCCATCTTATTTTGCATTTCTTTTCTTTTTTATTAGTTTAGAAAACAAAGGGAGTGTTTGGTTGGTTAAAATCAATTAAAATCTACTAATTTTTACTATTTTTTTTGTACTTTTTTCAATCAAATTTTATCACATATCACTTTTACATCAAATCTTTATACTTTTATTATACTTTTTGATTAAATTTTTGTCAACTACAAACACCCCCAAACATGTAAGGTATTTTCACGTCGTTTTCATTTCCCATTTCTGGGAGCTAGACCTAGTCTCTTGCCCATGGTACGAGCACGGGGTGCTCTCTCTCACTAACTTTTTCTTTAGTTGTAAAAATAAGTGTTAAGTCGAATTATAGCTTACACGTTTGTACAATTTAAATCATTTATTTGCGTGAATTCAATAATAAATCTACGCGCATGAAAAGTTGAGACCAATTTAAATCATTTATTTACGTGAATTCAATAAAAATGCGTAAAAAAAAAATTGATGCATTACAACTAATTTTTTTTTTTTTTTTTGGATATCTCAGGATCAGGTTGCATGTGTATGAACTAATTTTTTGAGTCTTGAAATTAACGACCGGGTGAATTTTCAATAACCCTAAGAAGAGTCGAATTAGTGATCACTGAGTAGCAAATTTAAAATCTTACTAGTCGATGACAACTAAAATTAAAAAAAAAAAAAAAGGAGAAAAATCACAAAACAAGGTAAAACAAAGCCCAAAGTAAAATATAACTCGTATACCGTCATTGGTAAGTGGTGCGGTGTGACACAATACCAAAAATACCCTCTTTCGAGGTGAGAGTGTGAGATGTTCTTTTACTTCATTAAGTAAACTCTTTATTCGAGCCACTCATCCAGGAAAGGCCTATATTAACTAAATAAGCTATTTCTCTTGAATTTCTGACCAACAAAAAAAATTAAAAAAAAAAGAATTTAGTGCTAAAAATGTTAAATTTCCCATATTAGCTAGGATATGAAACGGACCTTGTAAATAAGGCCAAGGTCGCCCATGAGAGAAAATAGTGAGGCTATTTCCGTCATTTTAGGTGTAGCTATTTAACGTATTAATTTATTTTTGTTAATTTAACAAAATTCATTAATCAGTCCAGATCACTTGGGACAAAATTTCCTGCCCTTGAACCCTCTCCTCTTCACTCTATAAATGCAAATCACTTCTCGGTTGCATTTCCTTCTCATCAGTCTCCTCTCTCTCTCTCTCTCTATATATATATCTGTCTACCTTTCTGAGCTCATTTCCGTTTCATTTCAAGTTCTTCCAAGCGATTACGAGGCGGCTGCAATCCTCAAAACAGCAGAAAGATCAGTAAGTTTTCTTTTATCATTACAATTATTGTTGTGATCAAGAACAATCCACTCTCTGTTAATCTAGATCTCTCATTATGCGCATATAGCTAGATCTCTCTCTCTCTCTCTCTCTCTCTCTCTGTGTATTATGTTAGAAATTGCCTTTTCCCCCCCTACCTTTCACATTTCTTCTCTGATTTTCTTAATTTTCCTAATCTCCGGTGGCGATAGACAACCGCCTCAGCCGCTGCTTTCTGACGCACGCCTTCGCGGCGGAATCAGTTAATTTTCGCCGCTTAACCGCCAGCCACACACACACACACACAAATATTCGGCGTATTTTAGCAGAGCAAACGAAAAAACGGTTGGCGTTCGTTTTTTCTTCTTCCTAGGGAGCAAGTCTGAGGGTAAAGCAGGTTTAAGGCGCGTGAGTATTTGCTGTAAACTTCCAAACGCGATTGCGTTTTACGCGTCGCGCGTGAGATATTTGCTGTGAACTTCCAAATGCGATTGCGTTTTACGCGATGTTGTAGTCGCGTATGCCGTGCCGCGCACACGTGCTGCGTACCCTGGGCCCACCTCTTTGACTGGGCCAGAGGCGTTGCCCGACTCTAACAGGCCCACGAAAGTACAAAAAACAAAGTGCACCACACTGACGTTGACGGACTTGATCGAGTAACGGCTTCGATGACAAGTGCAGCAATGCTAATGACACGTGTACGGCAATGGTGTTAAGCCATATAAGGTCCACCGACCCAGCTGCTCTTTTTGCCATACTTTTATATTTGGAAAAATTCCAAAAAAAGTAATTCTTTGAATTGATAATCCTATTTTAATAAAGGAAAAATTTTTGAAATTCTAAATATATGAATTTTTGCATTAGATGCAATCAATTTCTACATTTGATGTAATTGGTAAAATAAAACTTTGATAAATTTTAAAAGTGCATTAGATGCAATCAATTTCTGCATTTGTTGTAATTGGTAAAATAAAATTTTAATAAATTTTAAAAGCTTTAAAAAGTTAGAATTTCAAAACTTTTTTTTTTTTATATGTATACATTTTTGTCTGTGAAATTTTGGTCAAAGGATAGGTTCTGCCTTGGTTCATGAACCAAATTGTCGGCAATTTTATCGCGAAAAGCTTGTTAAGTGCTTATTTATATTCGTATTATAAAGGTAAATGAAAAAATTTGAACATATTTTTTTAATTCAATAAATAAATAAATCAAATTTAAGTAAAGATGGGTTTAGTTTAATAAAACTTGAGAATAACTCGTTTATCACTCCTAATCAAGCTTATTTATCACTCGTGATATAATTAGTATATAACTTGTGAATATTTTTATTTATACCTCGTGAACATATAACTCATCAACATATTTATAAGTAGATTGGTAAAAATTGTTTGTAAAGTTTTATAACTTTTCTTGGTCCATAAACAAATCTTATAAAGAAATTTATAAACACAATAGTTTAGGTTCATTCAAAACTCTATTCGAGTGTTCTAATAAACTTTTCAAATAAAGTTTGAGCACATTAATACTCGTTTTGATTTAGTTTGATTCATTTGTAACTTTATTTTGGTTTAAACAATCGTTTTGTTAGTTGCTATATTATTTAAAGCAAAATTTTTGAAAAATCCAATGATGGAGCATATTGTGTATTTATCATGTTTTGCCTGATGCTCAGATCTTGTGAGTGGATTCAATCACTCCTGGTTTATTTATCGGTTACGTAGTTTGTTAAGCGCTGTAATAAACCGGTACGGATTCTGAATTATCAAAAAAAAGATTTGTGTATTTATCAGTTTATATTAAATAATTTATTATTTTTTAATTAAGAAATTGTTGCTTTCACTTTTTTTTTTTTACATTTTTGAATAATTACTTTTTAAGTAAATTTTATTTATTTTCTCTTTTCCTTTTTGCGTCATGTAATTTGGTAACACCGTTACACCGCCATTGTTGATGCAAAATCTCCTTTGCCACGTCACGTTCAATTTCATCTCTGGCTCGCTTTTTGTTCCCTGAAAATTTGTTTCCCTTCTGTTTATGAGGAAGTATACACTGTAGCCTGTGGGGAAGTAAAAAATATCGCGAAGACCAGGAAATTGAACTAACCGACTTATTTAAGTCGGGTTGATTCAAGTTGAATTGATTTTATTAAGAATTTTGTTCAATTTAAATTTAAAATTGATTTTATTAATTATTCAGTTCTAGATTAATATATTCATAGCTTAAATCAACACGATTTTGAAAATTTATTAGTGCTGTACACTTTATTTCTTTGATTTTATTAAGAATTTCGCCTGGTGATTGGGTTTTGGTCCTTTTGGAGTTCAAAATTTTAAACTAAAACGGGTTAAGATAGATCAGTTTTTTTTTTTTTTTTTTTTTTGTGGGTAAGTTAAGATAGATCAGTTTTTCTCGCCTTTGTTGCACGGTACACGCACTGACACGGTTGACACACAACACAAGTTTTGCTATACCACAATTTTTTTTGTCTTGTTTTTCTATTCAATATTACATCAGTTTGATTGACACACAAGTAAATATTAATTAATTTATACATAAATTATTATAGTTATTAGGAATTTGATCAATACACAAAAAAACTCAAGATTGATTAAACGCGTGAGTTCAATTCTTAATTTCATTTTATATTAGAATAGACCAACTCATGTTTCGTACCAAAGGTTGGGGCTATCAAGATTGTAACATACCATCACACTTCCAAAGACGACATTCATGACAGCTCTCATTTTTGGTAACTTTTATTCTGATAGTAGATAATCCTATTTTTTTTTCTTCGGATGTTTTATACTTTACTGTAAGTAACTCTTTTCTGGGAAACTTTTATCAGTACTAGAATTATAGATGTGGAGATTATTCTGATAGTAAATGTTAGGAACTTAATCAATACGTTAGAAAACTATTTATAAATTCTATCTCATATTAGAATAGCTTGACTAATATCTAATACTAAAGGTGCTGTCCATCATAGCCGTGACAATAGTATAATTTTTTTATTTCACTCTGTGGTCATTTCCTGGGGCCTTCCACTGATTTTGCCCGAATGTCTTCAATATATTTGAATCTTTTTATTCAAATATTGTCATGTCACAATGAAATTTGACAGAGTACATTCCAATTCTTGGAATTTTATAGTAACATGTTCCATTTCTCGGTAGCTTCGTAGGACTTTCGACTCTCTCTTGGTCGTGACTTTTAATTCAATATCGGTTTGTGAAGCCCTTTTCAAAGTCACTCTCGTCCGGTCTAGAAAGTGCGTGGATGAATATTATTATTGTCACCTTTGTAAAGCACGATCGTCGACCCTTCTCGATAATCGCCTCCTGCATCCAACACCTAACTTTTGTCTTCTGATTATACTTATAATAATAATTGTTATTAATTTTCGGTGTTCGCACTTTCGGTTTCGCAAGCCAAGGTGTTAACGCGCTTTAGTAGGGCTCCATTTTGTGCTTCCTTGAAAAGTCAATTTTTTTAATTAAAATATAATATTTTAATTTTTACTTCTAAAATTGAACAGTACTTTGAAAAATGTAAATTCTGAAGCTCATACGTTCCGAGTGGTAAAAAAATAAAATAAGTTGTGAATTTATAATTTATGTAATGAGGTAAAAAATAAATAATTTTTAAAATTTTTTTTATATTTTTTATCATTTTCTAGAGTGTTTTGTTGCCTCAAATGGAGCTAAATTTTCTTTCTTTTTGTTTTTCTTTTTTCTTTTTTAAACTAAGAAAACCAACTTTTAAGTAAAAAAAACAAAAAGAAAAGAAAAAATGGCACCTAAAACAAGCATACTTGTGCTTCCGACAAATAATGATCGGATCTTTTGCTTTGTCCACGTTTTTCTTTGTTTGCACTTTCGTTTCACAAATCAATTTCTTTTTAATTATTAGACTTATGTTCACACGAACATTGTTTGACCCAAGGGTAGGTCCCTTCTACACGTGGCACCAAACCAATCTGCGCAGTGAGAACGCAAGGAAAAACAACTTAATTTTGTTGCTTCTTGTGGAAGGTACTTGGTTTCTGGACGAGGTTAATTTTGACATCGATTACTGCAATAACTTTGTATTTAATACAGATGTTGTTTGTCATATCAAAATTAATTAAAATTTATAAAAAATTTAAATTTTTTTAATTTTCTGTAATTAAATTCGGTAACGTATAACTTTTGCCCTAATTTAAATTTTTTTTTTTTTTTTGGTCAATGACCCCTTCGACCATTGGTTTCTACTATCACAAACCACCAGATTATCATATATCTGTCTCCATAGGCCACCAGATTATCATATATCTGTCTCCATAGGCCTTTTCTATTCCTTATAATTAAGGATTGAATATCAACTATGATACTTTTCCCCCCCTGTATTTGACAATAAAACATAGAAAATAAAAAATTGTATATTGCATTAGAAAAATAAACAAGATATATAATAAAACTAAAATGATGTGATGGTACGTAATAGAATTGAAATTAAAATTAATTTTTTATAATTTTTTTTTTAAATTATAGACACATGAGTATTTCATCGTATTATAATTATTTTTCTGACATGTCTTTTCAATCATATAAAATTACTTTATTTTTTAAGCTTTTCTAAGAAACACATACATTAATTAGGGACACCCAAGAGTGGACCCGGGTCACATTATTCTATATTTGAAGTTTTTCTAAGAAACACAGTATACATTAGGGACCTCCGAGAATGGACCCCGGGTCACGGGTGGCAAATGAGATCTTTTGTCAACTTCATCTGAAAAATTAAAGTGGTGGGCACTTTAGTTTTGGAGGTTTTTTAAGATTAACATAATTTATCCAGCTGAAAGTTGGAAACTTATCAAAATACCCTTTTCTGGGGTTGGAGAGAAGTCCGCAGCCGTTACCCATAGGTGCGCACTGGGTGAAGCCCGCCTCATAGCCCTAGCTGGCAAAGAAACACGAGGAGGTAAACCAGTATAGGCAAGCCCTGGCTGACCGGCTCAACTGAGAAGGCTGTTAGATGGCTCTCCACAATTAGAGGAAAGACTACCCCCAAGAGGAGTCAAACCCGAGACCTATTAGTTCCAGGCCCTTTAGCCCGCCATCCGAACCGACTCGACTACTCCTTTCGGGGCCAGAGTACCCTTTTAGTGTATGACAATGAAAGAGATTAATGGCTCTTTCTTTGTCCTTGTTTTAAGTTCTACTCCATGGTATGGACTTTTTCTTTTACATACCAAACAACAATGTTTTTGTGGCATTCATTGCTAAAACAGATTTTATACATTTTTTTCTTATAGAAACCTCATCCCTGGCCCCTTCTTAAAAAAAAAAAAAAAAGAAAAAGAAATATTTAGTTAGTCTTCTCATTGAGAGTGTGTTTGGTTGACAAAAAGTTAGTTAAAAAGTACAATAAAAATAAAAAAAAATGTTATATAAATATGATATGTGGAGAAATTTGACCAAAAAAAATACAAAAAATTAATTAAAATTAATGAATTTTTTGTAGATTTTGGTACCCGGTCGGGCCTGAATCATGTTTCACACTCAAATATTTACACAAACGCGCGCGCGCACATATCTCCTCCCTGGCTAATATAGTTACGTGTATATATGTCCATGTATGTGTGTGTGTGTTTGTGAGAGAGAGAGAGAGAGAGGAGTTGTGTTTATTACTATTATCAAAATATTAAATCAGTTGGCGGAGAGGTTGCAATGAGAGAGGGAGGATGGCCGTTGAAGTGGGCCAAACAACGTATTAAACTTTTGAATCTGTCGGCGTCTGCCTAATCAGTTGATTGCAACCCTACTGATATGTTGAGTCATACAATCTTGGCTACGTTGTATTATAATATCATTCCCATTGTCTTCTATGTATTTGTCAATTTGTCAGGCAAAACGGTTGCTTCAAAATCCACAATTTTCTGATTAGTATTTTGTTTATGTGACAGGCACGTTTTAAAGGATTTTTAAGACATTTGCTGCAGCACATGAATAAGGCTTGGTTCGGAAAGTGAAAAAGTTAAATTTTTTTTGTAACTTAATTTTTTCGTAATTAGTTAGTAGCTAGTTAAAAAAAAAAAAAACTAGTTCTTTTTGTATTTGGAAAGGAAAAAATTTACTATTTTAATGGATAACTTTTTAATTTTTTGTTAATTTGATATTTTTACTTTTGAAAGTTTAAAGAAATCTAAAATGTAAAAGAATAAATTTAATCATTTTTAAAAAAATCAAAAAATTAGTAATTAGTAGCTGAGTTACCAGCTACCCGTTCCCAAACAAAACCTAAGTTCTTTTGCACTTTTTATTTTACTTTAACTGCTTTAGCTAGTTATGACAACAATTTTTATTTTTTGAAATTATTATTTCACCAAAAATTTTAGTCCAGAGAATTTACTACTAAAATAATGTGAAAGTAGCATTTGTGTAAGGAGAATGCAATTCCACCATAAAACAAGACCTATAAACCCTACTAGAATGATATGGTAAGAGTAGTTTTGCAAATAAGTTTTATCTTTATAGATATTTTATTTTGGAATGATGAGTATACTTTTATGCACATCATTCGAGTGAGATTTTTTTAATGCTAATTTTTGCTAGTATGCCGTTATTTTGTGTAATATAAGAACATTTTAATGAGTTTAATTTTTCAATATGTTAAGTTCAAAAGGCTTTCACATCTTTCTTTACATCATTTTAATAATTTTTTATGATTGTATATCATTATTATTATTATTTTAGGTGATATTTCTCTACTTTTTAATATGATTTGATTTAATTTAATAATAGTAAATTTTATTACTTATTTACGTCTCTTTAATACTTGTATTTGTATAGAAAAGCGAGACTCTAACACTGAGTTTGAACCTTTTATTCACAAGAAGTGATGATGGAATGATAAGAGCACAAATTTATAATGGGTAGCTTCTTTATTTTGATTTTCATGGAGGGTTAGTGTTATGCTATTAGATTTTTTTCTTTTTTAAGGAATAATGCTTCTAAAATTTAATGCGTTAATATTTATGTTCTGTAACTTCTTAATAAGAAGTCAAAAGCTTATATCGATTAAGTTGAAGTTGTTACAATATAAGCTGAGATTATTGCTTTTTGATGGGACAACAAGATTTTTATGCACCGTGATACTTATAATTAGATACATTCCTTTTATCAAGTCCACCCCAGGTGAAAAATGGACAATTAGTGAGCTAATACATTCCCCCTAATCAAATTCACCTCTGAGAGTTAAAAAAAAAAAAAAAAATAGACTATTAGTAAGCTGATACATTCCCTTAATCAAGTTCACCCCCGGGGTAAAAAATGGACCACTAGTGAGCTAATTACTCCCCCCTCTTTCATCTTCTATTTCTGTTGACATATCTCTCTTACCTTTCCTAATTTTATTTCTTTTCTTTTTTCACATCACCTTTCCCATGCAAAAGCCAAAAGAAATTAAATCTCTTCCTGGTCGGCTAGACCCCATTCGTTTGGTCCATTTTAGTGGGACCCACAACCTTCATGCAAATGTGATGGGCCTTTACCTTATCCGGGGCAGTCCATTCAGGAAATAAATTGCTTATTGGGTCGGGCCATCTGCCAACTTGTACTGGGAGAGGAGGCCTATTGCCTTGCTTTTATTTGCTGCCCCATGGTCAAACATTTTTTTTTTTTTCCTGGGATTTCAAGTGCTCAAGCTCAAAGCAATGATGTTTTGGGAAAAATAAAAGCTTGTTTTGATTTTTACTTTCTTTTGTTCTTATTTTTATTGCCGTTATATAGAAAATGATGGGAAACCTTGTGAAGCTTTATCAGGCAATGGGATTTCAAAGATCACTAGCTGATGTCAAAGCCATCCCTAAAGCGAGACTCGATAAGAATGGTGTTGATCATCACAATATTCCAGACCCCGCCAATGACGATTACATGTCTATTGAACCAAATGCTTCCAGTAAGAGTACTTACAGCTCTTGGTTGGTGAGTTTCTTTCACTTCTATTTTCTAGCCTCGAATTATTTCTATTTGTAAATAGTTTAACATGTATGTGTATATGCATACGCTTACACACACGCAAGGTCGTGCATATTTTAACACATTCGGTCTCTGTTACATAGAATGAACACCCTTCAGCATTGAGATGTTTCAACAAAATGATGAGCACTGCTAAGGGGAAGAAGATTGTCGTGTTTTTGGATTACGACGGAACCCTCTCACCGATTGTAAATGAGCCTGACCGTGCTTTCATGTCTGCTCCGGTAATTTATTCGTCCTTTTATCACCAATGGCCATCTTTATGAAGCATTTGTACTTTGTCCATGGAAAATGGATATGCTATTAGAATTTATAAATCTAATTTGAAAATCAAATAATACGGTCATAATTTTAACAATAATTAATGTAACGGTCACAAATGTAATGTAATGAACATGAAACGTAAGTAGATATAAAATAATAAAAATTTAATGTGATAGTAATGTGGGTTATTATTATTATTATTATTTACGTCCACAAACCTACTTACATTATTCTGATGGTTAATTTTTCTTTTAACATGCAGATGCGCTCGGCAGTACGTGAAGTTGCTAGGCACTTTCCAACAGCTATAATTAGTGGTAGGAGCAGAGAGAAGGTAAGAGAAAATATTCCCATCTTCTCTTATCTTCTGGTGTGAACTCACTAGATGAAGCAGAGATTAATGTGAATAGATACATGTGCAGGTGTATGAATTTGTGAAGTTAGATGAGGTATACTATGCTGGAAGCCATGGCATGGATATCAGGGGTCCTCCGCGGCAACTGAAGCCGTATGATGGCAAGCACCAAACCAGAGCCCCTGATAAGGAGGTCAGTTAATTAATTACCCTAATTCAAGTGATCGTTCTCTGGACTTTCAAATTTTCAACATATAGGGGTTGAGGATTCTAGGCCTTGCAAACCAAACGGAGTCTTAATTGATATAGTCCAAATGTGTGTGCATGCACATATACTCCATGGAAGTCTGAAGTTCAGGAACTTATTTGATTTGTTTATTTGCTTCAATTATAATCTGAAAACCAGTAACATGTATGGCATCTTAATTTTTTAGGGCGACGAATTTACCATCTTCCAGCCCGCGCAGGAGTTTTTGCCTGCAATCAAAGAGGTACTGTATATACACATTTACGCCTAAATGTATATTTTCTCCATGTCAAATATAGAGCAATTTAGTTTTATTTATTTATTTATTTATTTAGTTTGGATGTTTCACGAATCAAATTTTATTTTTATTGAACACAGATGTTAAATGAGTTGGAGAAGAAAGTCCTTGAAATACAAGGTGTCAAAATAGAAGACAATAGATTCTGTATCTCTGTACATTATCGACAAATTCAGGAAAAGGTTATTAATCATATACTTTTATTTATCTTTATTTTTGTTCAATTTACTGACCTAATTTGGATGAAGAAACAACAAATTAATATTAAAAATCTAATAGAACCTCATTTTTTGGTCGTGGGGAAGTATGCTAATTATAAATAGCAGCTCGTTTTAAAATTCATTATTAATTATCAGATAACCATTGATAGTAACATATTATTACAGATTTAGGCTAAGACAGCCCTTGTTTTTTTTTTTTTCTTTTAAATATTCTTTATATACTTAGTTCTATTAGGACGGACTGAGGCTAAGACATAGCCCCCATTAAGCATAAAATGCTGGTACTTTATATATTCTTCAATATTTTGGTCCATGTATCTATAATTCTATTTTTGTCCCTAGTAATAGGAATGCTAACACATGTATATTGATATATATATACAGGATTACGGAATATTACAAGAGAAGGTGAAGTATGTGTTAACAAAGTATCCGAGATTTCACCTAACAAGAGGTAAAAAGGTGATGGAAATCAGGCCATCCATAAAGTGGAACAAAGGTCACGCCTTGGAATATTTACTTGATACTTTGGGCTTTGTCAATTCCAACACCGTCCTTCCAATTTATATTGGAGATGATCGAACTGATGAAGATGCTTTCAAGGTAATTTATACATGTGTGTGTATATATATATATATATATATAAACTTGCACTTTATAAACATGATTAAATTATGTTTCAACGAGACCTCACTAATCTATGCTAGACTAGCTAAGATCAATATTGATTGCTAGATGCAATGTCTTCGGATTTTTCCCCCCTCAATTATGAAGCAATTTATTAACCCATGCAAAATCCATGTTACGGGAGGAAGTCTTTTGCAAACGCACCTTAAAATTTGAAGGTTGGCTTTGTTATACTTCCATAATTTTTCTATTTTTTATTTTTTTTTTATGATAAAAAATTTCAAAATGATGTGGCAACAATTTTACATAATTTTATCACTTTTTAAAAAGAAAAAGATAAAAAGTCAGATCAAAATGAGATGTCAATGATATTATATTGTGATAAACAGTGTACTTTTATATATGAATATGTGTAAGTGATAAATTCACAAGTATTACTCATCATTTTGATAATTTTTTTTAGTTACATAGCAATTCCTTTACAAAAAAAAAAATAACCCACTAAAATGAATTTGTTACATCAATGTAATTATCACCTCCGGAAAGAATTTATTGTGGTACAACTTTTATTTATTTTATTTTCTAACAATAGCCTTTGAAGTGTAAAGGCCACCTTCTTTTTGACACTTCAAATACAACAAATAAATCCACTACCATTTTGTTAAATAAATAAATAAGTCATCAAACTTGATTTTTGGCAAAAACTTGAGTCTTGCACTTCATTTGCATCTGCCCAGTTTGCTAAAACATTATGATAGCTATATAGGTTTATATATATATATATATATATACCGTTGAACTCCTATTGCCCTACTTAAAAATCCTCATATATATATATATATTTTAAATGACAATCCTTGCAGGTTCTACGAAGCAGAGGACTGGGGCATCCGATCATAGTATCTTCCATTGCAAGGGACACCGTGGCTACATATTCTCTGCACGACCCATCAGAAGTATTGTCTTTTCTGATACGTCTAGCAAGATGGGGAGAGAATTCTTCCAAGTAGTTGACTTTTGTATGATACTAGGTATTATATGTGGTGAAACTGGGTTTCTTCTCGTACGTAACAATATGAAGAGAAAAGGATTTAGAGATTTCTCTCTCTGAAAAAAAAAAAAAAAAAAAAGAAAACGTAAATAGTTTAGAAGTAGATCATGCATGGAACTATCTTATTTACAATCCGGTGATTTTTGATACCGGCGCGCGCGAGATGATTGTCTTGATTGTGGAAAATAAGCGTGTAGTTTTTGTAAACAATTTTGTGGTTTTATATTTAATTGAAGCCTGCTATATATATATATATATGTAAACTCTTATTTGCATTAGTAATCTGAAGCCCAAAAAAGCCTTTGTCATAATGAGGGAGGACAATAGCTCCGGCGGGGCTGGACATCGCCGTCCCTACTAAATTATAACAAAAGATTCAAAAGGTATTTGAATTCGTAGTTGACGCATAATTTAATTCAATTATTATTTTCAAAATTGATGGATAATTAGATAGCCATGGCCGTTTCTCTCAACCAATAAAAAAAAAAAATTAACATTGCCTTTGAAATATGAAATCCATTGAATGAAATTTAATATATGATATAATACATACATATATATATATATATCTAAACAAAATTACTTTTTGTCTCAAAATATCTTATCATCAACTAGAAATAAGAATAAAATTCATATTTTAAATAGAATAAATAAGACACATTCAACACTATGCTTATATTGATCCTGACCTTGAATTCAAAATATATTTTATTTTTATCTCGATCTTGACCAAAATTCGAAAGATATTTTGTTTTTATCTCCACCTTCCCATCACTCCTTAGGTGCATTTGGTATAAGAATTAAATAGACAAAAAGTTAAAAGAGTAGCAGTTAACTATTTTTATACATGTTTAGAATTGGAGGGTAATTCTTAAATTCAAAATAATATTTATCCTCAAAAATGAAGATGAATATTATATAGAAATGCCAATGGAACGGATACGTGGAGAGATTTTTTTTACTCATTCCTACTCTCTTCCCTGTTAGGAAATATAATTCTTGCCCCATTCCTGATGTTGATTTTTTGCATCGATCCTCTTTAAAAACATATATACATATTTCTAATTTTGACTTTATACTCCTCACCCCACAAATTTCATAAATATGCACTTAGATTTCCTAAAATTTATATTATATTGACTCAGACCCTTTCTGTTAAATTTTCTATTTAAAAAATAACTTTTGACAAATTTAATACTATAAAATTACCTTTATACCCTTTGTATTAATTAAAAAAAAATTTACAAAAGCAAACTTCCTATTCATTGAGCAAAATTGGAGTACAAATAAAGATACAGGCACAGTTTAATATTGCACAGTCTAGTGATCAGCACACTGAATACTGCATTGCAATAGAAGAATTACCCAAAATTTTCTGATCAACAATTAGGATTGGAAATTATAGTCCAATCCGCTGACAGAAGCAAATCTCGCAGAAAGCTTTCTACAAAACAAACAGGTAAGAAATCATCTCATTCACTAATGAAGGCAGCACCCTAAACGCAATGACATGAACCCTTTCAAATGAACTGAACTGAACTGAACATTCCCCCCCCCCTCCCCAAAAAAAAATGACAAGGATATACAACCGTGAATCCACAATTCCATTTTTTAGCAGAAATAGAGAAGCAAAGGAGGGAGAAGAAACCTAGTATAGTCCACAGTACATACAAAACAAAACCCTTACAATGAACCAAAGTAGAAGTCTTGAGTTCCTTTTTCTCCTTTCCCTCACTCTGACCAGGAGATTGTAGAACGCTTCTGTGTAAAAAAGGAGAAAGGTTGACAGTAATTTCTCTTTTCTCCTTCATTTTTTGCGATCCTCCTCACCGGAGGAGGGAGACTGGCTTTCCCATTGTTGTTGATCTTCAAGGTGATGACATTTCTTTTAGCAGCAGTACTACCAGTATATGCTGCTATAAAACGTGTCATTTCTCCACAGAAAACGGAGCAGCAAAAAGACCAAGAGATTCCCTTACCATCATAGTTGTTTTGTCCTTATCTAGATGGATGGTTTGAATATGGAAGAGGAGGGAAATCCTCGTCTTTTAATGACGATCTGGCAAAATAATCAAATGCCCCTGTTAAGATAATTCACCAACAGGATCACTGGCAATTCCAATTAAGAAGAGAACCAGTAACTCAGCAATGTAGATAAGGTAACCTGCAAAGTAAAATGAAAAGTATAAAACCATTCTCTGGCAGTGCACATGATCATGGCTCTAAACCAGCAAAGACTGAGGCCAAGTCACACCAGTTGCACGTAACCAACATCCCACAAAAATCCCCACCATTTGTTCAGTCAACCCCCCATGGCCAATGCTAACTGAGCAATCCAAACATATAAAATGGGGGGGCAACTCAGAGTAACATCAACAGATCTCTCTTTGTTTTGTAAAGCCCCAGGTTGCCCCCCCCCCCCCCCCAAAAAAAAAAAACCAGCATCTATTGGAAACAAACTGAATAGACATCTTTGACTTTCTACTTTCCCCAATTTGAGGAAAACTGGAGGAGCAGTTACCTTTGAAACTTGGGTGAAGAAGGTTTATCCGGTGAAGATTGTGCAGAATCGACCCGAAAATGTCTCTGCACATTGATACTCTCTGAAGAATCTTCACCAAGCCGCACTTCATTTGGACCTGGAAATTGCACAGCTCCAAGAGACCCAAATTCAAGCTGTTCAGCAGGACTGCAAGCCATGTTCTGGTCACATGGATATAGCATAAAAACAGAAGGTAGAGCATTCCCAGAGGAAACTCCATCAGGATTCATGACCGGCAATGGATACATCCCGTATGCTACATTTGAGGAGCCATTACGGTGTGTGTAGTTTGAAGAGCTGAATGGACCATTCTGAGAATGATTTGAATGGGAGTCAGGCCTCATTCTTGTGTTTGGCTTCTCAACTTGATTGCGACCTCGACCACGGCCAGAAAATCTTTGCTTAGAATTGACATTCCAATTCCCATCTCTGTTGTCTCCGTGGTGATCATTCCTATCATAGCCGTAATTCCCCCTATTGTTCCTACCAGTTGAAGAGTGCCTGTCCCTAAAAGGAATCTTCTGGAAAGACCAGAAATCAAGTCTCAAATGTAACAGGTAATTTAAAACTTGAATATATAAAAGTGAAAGGCACAAATTGCTTAAAGCATCCACTTGGGACCATAAAAAGAAAAATACTTTTGTAAATGGCAGTCAATGAGATCAATCTAAATGCTAATTTCAACAGTCTTGCTACATCCTTAGCCAAGGCAGATGCAGAAAGCTACTGGAGAAAAGGGCAGCTTCAAGAATGCTAACAGTAGGCATGGCTGTTAATGGATGACCTCAATACATTGTTGACAGTTCTTTTTTTTTTTGATAAATTACATTGTTCACAAAGTTGCAGATTGTCAGCAGCAACTGTGTCAATTTGGGTGTAAACCGTTGCAAGATTACTTCCATAATTTTGCAATTGATCATAGTTGTCAGCTATGATACGTGATACGATACTATCGCCAAAGAGGCATTCTGTGCGTATCTTATGAGTGTGTGTGTATATTTTCCTTAAAAAACTTATGAAACATACACTGGGTGTGTTTGGAGTTGTATAAAAGTGTATAAAATAAAATAAAATTGTAAAAGTAAATGTCTCGTAGTTCGTGTAGTGAGTGAAGAATTTAAGTTTTACTGT
The DNA here is from genome assembly GCA_019916065.1 of Vitellaria paradoxa. Taxonomy (NCBI): domain Eukaryota; kingdom Viridiplantae; phylum Streptophyta; class Magnoliopsida; order Ericales; family Sapotaceae; genus Vitellaria; species Vitellaria paradoxa. The sequence continues at coordinate 41,541,603 of CM034242.1, read as the reverse complement.
CTCGTAATTCGTGTTTGTAGAGATTTGTAAGATTTTATTTTATTTTGTTTTGCTCCAAACGGAGCCACTATCTTATAATATGATTCACATCATATGATACAAACGATACATCCAATATATATACTGTACAATTTTAAATGAAATAAATTTACCAATTCAATAGCAAAAACAAAACAAACCAATAGATAAAATTATTTACTAGATATTTAATCTATATATTTGTTTTCTGAAGAAGAAAATAGGTAAATTTTGTTAAAGACAACCGACGAATTGAACATAAAGGTTGAATTACAAGTTATTTCAGCAAATTAATTGGTCATTAGAATGGGGTGTGTGTGTGTGTTCTTTTTTTTTTTTTCCCCTCTCTTTTTCTTTTGAAAGGAAAAATTTAAAAATATGATGTTCTTCTTTAAATGTAATGGTGTATCATAGTATACCACATAATAACTATGCTTTGAAAAAACAAAATTCTAATAAATTAAATGGAATTACTGTTACACTGAATCAATTCATTGTGAAAAGCTAAAAAAAGAACATACTATCATTATGATAATTTTAATGTGTATGGATTCAATATGAGTCAAAGTCTATGAAATGATAACTACAATTTTTAATGCATTGAATTATAAATATACATTTATCACATTGTTTATTCAAGTGGGATCAATTAAACTAGTCAACATTATTGCATAACGTCATAACATTTATGGCTATCTATAAATAAGAAAAATATTTAAAAGGGACAAGATTACTTGATGACATTTTTTTGTTCTTACACTATATGTATTTAATTTAATAGGCAATTGTAGGTGCCCTGACCTCTCCCCACGTGGCACCTCCTCTGTAGCTTACGTATCGTCTTTGTGAAGCGATACTAACAAAAGCCTCGACTCTCCAAGAGGGCTCAAAATCGGGCCAAGTCAAGCCACCCATTGCAAAGATTCCCTTAGACGAGTACCTTCATGGAACAAGCTCTCCCTTGAGTGAGCACGTCCATCAGATAGGCTCCTCTCTCTCTTGCGAGAGAACATACCTTTCACTCTCCAAAGAAAATGCCCAAGTTCAAAAAAACTTCTCTAGTATACTCACTTGAAATCAATCGTGAGACTAGTGGAATGGAGACATAAGCAAAGGCACTCTGAGCTAGTGGGTCCCTCAAGGAAGCTACTCAGCCTACCGAGAGAGAGAGACCCACTAATGCATTGCATGCACTCAACCACCAACCATCTGATGCCCACAACCACTACTTGTCCAAAGGACACGTGTCCCTTTATCATTAGCTGTCATTAGCTGAGCCACCTAGTCAATGAGAATCTCAGGGTAGCTTGCCAGAGTTATTTTGACACTTCTAACTGACGTAGCGTGAAGTAAGGATAAATTAGCTTGTTCAACGACAAAGCCAAATCTTGGAATCCACCAAGAAAATTGAGAGAAAACTCAAGATATAAATCTAAAGAATGAATAATAATTAACTTGTTAATTGAATTGTATCAAAAGCGTTTACAAAGATCCCTATTTATAGAGAAAATTAAACCTAAACCTAGTCCTAATTAAAATAGGAATAACACAAATCTAAAAGAAAATAGGAAATCCAATCCTAGTTAAAGTAGAAATAAAATAAATCTAAAAGAAATTAGGAAATATCAAATCTATTCTACATCACTAACCTCCCCAAACATATCCCAGGTTGTACCCTCCCCTTGGCATCCAAGCCGCTAATTCACACTATTTGACACCCTAACCATTATAACTACCTCCTTTGATCCACCTCATTTACAAAAGGACATTGAATGTCTACCAACCAGAGCTTCTCTTTCCAATATACATCTCTCTCTCTCTCTCTCTCTCTGTGTGTATATATATATATGTTGCCTTGTTCTTCCTCTCACCCCTCAAGTGACCAAAGAGAGTCTCTCTCCTACTTCCTGGCATGAGGCGTTTGCCCTGCATTGATCTATGAGAACTCAACCTTACGCACAATAATTATATTGCTTATCACATCTATCACTTTATTTAAAAACTTACAATACATAAATATAAGGTTATTGATATGATCTTTGACACACAATTTGACAACTATGCAACTGACAATATATGCACAAGTGATATTATATCTCTAGACAAAATACCAAAATTGCTTCTTTGTCAGGGAATTTTTTTTTTTTTTTGGGGGGGGGGGGGATTTGGGAAGAAGTATAAAAGGTGGGCAATCTGTGCAAAATCAGTTTTCTAGTTGAAATATAAGACAAAAATATTGTCTTTTCCAATATTTACTTGGGACTTCCCCTTATCCAACTGACACCACCAACTTGAACCCAACTTCTTTGTGGTGCAGCATGTGAAATTTGTTATTCCTGACGAAAACATCTGAGTCAATTGTTTCTTGTCTAACTACAACTACAGGCACCTATAGCCTAGCATATAACATTCAATTTCAATTCCATAACTTCTCTGTCTTTACTCGCAAACATCAGAACATCCTGTTTCAGCTATGTTCCTCCACTAGAAACGTTTTTAGCTACCTATGTAGTTGAAGTTATGTCAAAAGATAAACTTTTTTTTCTTCAACTTCAACTGAAAAAATGTCCTTCAAAATTTTAAAAGCTGAATTCCACAAAGCTCTAGAAGCCCTTCTTCATATGACTCTCCTGCTCTAAAACTAAGGTACAACCCCACTGGTTTCTCTCATGTCCCTCGTACTCCCTTCTCAAAAAGTTCATGGCAAAGAATCAAGAGAGGGGGGACTATTATCCAAGTGAAAGAGAACTCATCAAAATATTGTGTATCTATTTCTCTATCAAAAAACCACATTCCTACTAGTCACATATAAATTAATTATGTTTGATAGCTCAATCAAGATTACTATTATCTCACTATTGAGGGTACAAAACAATGAAATAAGTAATAAAGTCGTCTCTTCCCTAATAAACTAAGCTTTTAGGTGAAATGGTAGCTAATAGTCTAACATGTTCCTCTAATCCCAAGAAGCCTTGTGCTTAAGTCTTGTTGCTAGTGTTTGTTCTCCGTTTATTATTGTGTATTTTGTTTGTCTGTGTTGATACACCTTCTTCGATTCAATTTGTTTGTCTCTACTCCAAGTACAAGTTGGGGTCACACGTAAGGAAAAATGTTGCAATAGATCGATACACATTGTTAGGACCATTTTCTAACTTCTTAAGGGTCCGTTTATGAGTTTAGGAGAGAAAAGAAAAGGGAAAAAAAAACATTAATTAGGAGAGAAGAGAAGAGAAGAAAAGAGAAAAAATAATAATTTTCTTTCCATTTGTTTGAAAGTTTGGGAGGAGAAAAGATAATTACTTTCTTTCTTCTTGTTTGTAAGTTGAAAAGAAATGAAAAGAAAATGTTTATTATTATTTTACTGCTATACCCTTATATTATCAATAAATAAACTTCCCTATATTATTAGCAAATAAAGCATCAGCACATCACATAGGACTAAATATCCTTATTGAAATGATTAAAAATAAATGCAAACATGATTTCACCTAACTAAATAATAATAATAAATTAAGAAACTAATTGAATTTTTCTATTGATTTCTACTGCCCCATCATTATTCATGTTGAGTCCACACAAACACGAACTACTTCTTTACACAACTATAAACAAAAATTAAAATGTAAAAGATATTAACACGAAATATGTTAGCCATGAAAATAAAAACAAATAAAAAAATACAGTTCTAAATTAATAATTAAGATTACACATCACAAATTTATAATACTAAAAACATGAAATTAAAATTCATAATCCAAAATATCATAATAGTTCAACATCTCAAAAGTTTGTTTCCCCATAAAAAAAACCAAACATTCTTAAGCTCTATAAAGTAATTAGGTTTACTAACAGACTACATTACAAGGTGTAAAATGATTATAATATATTACCTATTTGACTACATGATTCAAGCAAGAAAACAAATAAACTGAAAAGTGCTGCACAAAAATACAAATAATAATACTTTAAAAAAAAAAAAAAAAGCTTCCAGTTTATTTGATTACATGATTCAATGAAGAATGCTGCTGTAAAAAAATATAAATAAATAAATAAATAAAAAACCTTGAAACAGCTAAAAACATAACCATATATATATATATACACATGTAAAGAAGATAAAACCATAGTCTTGAAACGTGATTGAAAAAAAAAAGGAAAGAAAAGAAAAAACAGTACAGAGCGTTATTTTTTTTTTTTTTGGGGGGGGGGGACTTACCTAGACCGTGAAATGACTGGAAAGGGACGAAGGGATAAAGTTTGAGAAGAGTTGTAAAAACCTACCAAAGTGATAAAGTTTACGGGGTTCAATTTGTAATCTTTTTTCTTATTCTTTATTTCATGGTTAAAGGTGTCATTTTAAAATTTTCATTAAACAACTTTTCTCTTCTCTTTATTTCTTCCCACTTTTGGGAGTATGAAAAATTTCCCATTTCTTTTCTTTTCTTTCCCAAAAAAACTCACAAACAAGAGTTAAGTTACAAAATCTTTTTTTCTCTTTTCTTTTCTTCCCATTTCTTTCCTCCAAACAGACTGTAAAGCTTTAGTTAAGCTCGTGACTAATAGTTTCACACGGTATTAAAGTTGGCAAAGAAAGTGATGGGCATGCTGAGAGTATTAAAAAATAGTATGAGTAATAAAGTTGCCCCCTCCTTATAGATGGTGGCTAACAATCTAGCACTCACAAACCAAAAATCACCTGTTGGACCAAAAAATAAAAGAACACCAAACTATAATAGTAGAAACTCTTTCTTTATTGTAACTTTGTTGAAATAGCTTAATAAACATTGTTGGGCCTATTTCCTGACAATGTAAACCTTTAGGACAATTGATGATTTAACATGGTATCAAAACTTTCATTCTAGGAGGTCCTGGTCTTAAGTCTACTTATCAATGTTATTCTCTATTTGTTCTCATGCACTTTGACCAATTTGCTTTGGTGCACCTTATTTGATTCACTTTGTTTGTCTTTTCTCCACGTGTAAATTGGGGTCACACGTGAAAGAAAGTATTAAAATAACTCGATACATATTGTTAGGCCCATTTTTTAACAACTTAAACATTTAACAATTGATGATTTAACAAACTTGTATACAATAAATTGATAAATTACAACACTTAAGAAGATCTCATAAGTACAACTTGTGAAAGCACTGACACTCATATTTATTAGAACACATCTAATAAAATACTCACCGGCACCAAAGGTTGGTGTGCTAGTCATAAACACATGCTAGAACATCACACACACACACACAATTGAAAACACTAGTATTTGTGAGTGTCTTTATTAAGCTACTACCAAGGGAAGCCCAAGGCTTCCTCTTATAGTTGCTAAAGGCAACTTACAACCACATATTGAAGTGTGGTATGCGAACAATTGAGGCTGAATTGCTTTCATATTTGTGCTTTTTTTCCCCCGGCTTTGCAGCCATAAGTTGGCTCATAGGTCAGCTATTGAATAGCATAGGCTGGCATTTGAATAATCAATGCTGACTTTTCAACACTCAAATAGTAAAACACACACCAGTGTTTGGAAACAATGATAAAGCACCTGGCAAAAGAAGGCTTAAACATTCTATTGCATATCCTTTAAGCATAGTTGACTTGACCAGTTAAGTTCAGGTGATCGCCCAGGCAAGAATTAATATATGTTAACATGAACGAAACCTGTAAGCCCAGGGTATGCATGTGACATGAAATATGGAAGTTGGAAACCTATTTACTGCATGTGTTTGCAATAGATGCGGAAACTCTTAGACAAAAAATTTGCAAGAAAGCAACAACCAGATCTTTCATGTGAGATTAAAAAAAATAAAAAACTGTCCTGATATAATCGTCAAATCATGAATTATTTCAGCATTTTCAGCACTTAATTCACAGAAAACAAGCAGGTACATATTTAGCATGGTATTTGACAAGAATGTTGCTACTGTTGCACCAACCTAATGACTAACTAAATTAACTATGAAATATTCTTATAGTCAAAATGTACAGAAATTATATCTATAGAAAGTTAATTTCAGCAGAGGTCATCTTACAGGAGTAGGGAGGTAAGTTCCAGTCCCACTGCGATATCTAGGAACTTCATCACCATAAAGCCGATGAACACTCGAAGGCCTATTACCATCAGGCTGCAGAGATGAAACAGGAACAACACGAGGACCATAATCTGTAATATCTGAGAAAAGGTTTGCGTTTGTGGAAAGAAGACTTCCAGGGCTGCCCTGTGGGAATTGACCATGTGCAAACATTGGTGGGACAACAATGGAGGGTGAATAAAGCATGGGGCCCTGATCTCTAGGATACTGGCAAAACCGTCCATATTGCAGATTCTGCCAGTGGCTTTTCAAGTCACTGTTCAAAATATCAGACTTGTGCTCTTCCGAAGCCACAGGAGGACCAATTGTTGTAGCCCCAGCTGCAGAATCAGAACAACTAAAAATCTCTGGCTCATGAAGGTCGGTCGAATCTAACCTTTGATCAGAATGACTATGATTGGAGTTATTAAACCCCTCACCATTTTCAAAATGGCTTGTGGATGAATCAGAGGTTCTTGCTTCAGATGGGAAATTGTAAAATGGAAGCATGGTTACAAATGGAACTGGTGGCCCTGTGGGGTAAAATGCGTAGGGTAACACCGCATTGTTACTTGTTGTTCTCTGCCTTGAACTAGAATTGACAAGCAGTGGAGCAATGGGTAGCATTGAATTTGATCCACTTAGCTGTCCTGGTTCATAGCCATGTATTGCATTGGTCTGCACAAGTGATGAATAAACAGTTCCCGGAACAGCACTCTCTACCACTTCTGCACCAATTTCTGATAGTGGAATCTGGTCTTCATTGTCATCATCACTCTTAGAAGAAACATGATCAACTAATTCACTATCATATTTCCACCCATTCTCATACAAATTAGAATGATCTGCAGATGGAGTAGATTTTCTTCCACGTTTGTCCCTTGTCGACTTAGAAATCTTCCCAGACGAGCCATCCAAGGAAGCTTCCAAAGTGTGTTCAATTCTTGAAGTACTACGGAAAGAAGGAACAAATTTCGAACTGTCAGGGTATGTGTCACTTCTTGAGATGTTTTGCTGCTTGGGATTCTCACCCAAAATTTCCCTAATGAACCTTCTGTTATCTTTGAATGACCTGCGAGCTTTTATTGAATAATTTTCTGAGCTGCTTACCCGTGATGTACGAGTAGGAATCCCTACAGAACTTAATTGTTTATTTTCCTCATACTTTTGGGCTTGGATACTTGCATTATCAACATCAAATGCTCCAAGAGAACCCACATCCTGCTCGGACCACAAACCACAATCACTGTCTTGATATGTTTCTCTGGGGACTGAATTGTCATCAATTGGATCAATGTTTTCTTCTTGGTTTGAGGCCATCCCTTTACTTGAAAAATATTGGGATACTGGCAAAGACAATAAACCTTGAGAAGAATAGACAGTTGAGAGGGACTCATGTGAAGAAATGTTGACGGGGACAACACCAGCTGAATTTCTATGAGCATATCCCAATGAAGCTAAAATAGAAGGTGGAACAGGAACAGGTAAATGACCAGAAGCTAAATTCATTGGCATGGGAACATGTCCATTAAAACTATGAACACCTAAAGAAGCCATCATATTCACAAAATCCTGCTCTTCCTGTCGCATCTGCATGGCCTGCGCAACAGGTCTGTCTTCTCCCATGGAAACTAAACCAGATTCATTATGATAACTATTTGAAGCACCATCTGACTGAATGGGAGGATCAACCAGCTGACGGAATGAGCTCTCCCTTGAAGAAGGTGGGTCTCCAGTAGAAGATATTGTATTAATGTTCGGTGAAACTTCAGTGCCTAAGTTTCTACTCTTACCATGATCCAACCATGTAGCAGCCTGTGCTTTCGCTGTTTCAGACGGTCTGTTATGCTTTCGTGGATATGAAAATTCACCAAATGTATCTGTCAGCTCAGGACTGGAATGTGTCCTTGCAAACTGATCGCTGGCATGCATTTCATTCCCAAAGCAATCCAGCCTGGAACTTCTACCATTGTCGACATGTGCATTCTCATTAGAAGTACTGCTATGTGTCATCTGAAGATTCTGATCAGAGACCTTAGAGCTGGTAAAGTTGGTGTACGTCTTCTGGTTTTGAATATGAGAAGCAGAAGACACATTATTGGGCCTTGACATTTGTTTCAAGAAATGATTACTTTTCTGGAAGAGAACACCATGAGATGAATGAGTCACCTCAACCTCAGATTCATGATTAGCAGAATTCTCTTTCACATTCTTGCTGCTTGTAGAATTCCTGAGATTATGAGAGCCATCAATATGATTGAAGTTATCAGATCGCAAACCATATAAATCACAACTAGGTGCATCAGGGCGATGCCCCTTTCCATGCCTGTCCAAGGTGTTCGTGAAAAATTGATTGACTTCAGCAACTATATTCTCTTTTGGGCAATCAAGTAATTTTGCCAGCCGTTGCGCACCAAAAGCAAAGGCACTACGAATCCTAAAGAAATTACCTGAAGAAAACACAAAGGCAAACAGTTTGGGAACATAAACAAACAGATGTGGGGCATTTAAGTGACTAACTGTACGCAGAGAAAAGGTGGTGAAAATTCAGGTAGGGGACTTATATTTGGTGCACAGCCAAATCATGCATACAAGTCAAACCAAGTTGAGGCAGGTAAAGGCTGTCCAGGCTCTCCTGAAAAGATTTCATTAATTCTTCACACTTCACAGAACCTCGTGCCTGTAACTACCCAGTCTCAAGTTTGGCTTAGTAAATCTTGAATTCAACTTGCTTAGCTGATTTTTTTATTAGCAAATTGATTGACACAATTAATTTCCAAAACCTCGTAGGCTTCTAGCTCATTAAATTTCCAAGACCTCATAGAACCATAAGCTATAAGCTGTAGCCATGAATACTTAGAATTTTCAAACACAATTAATTGGCTTAACCGAAAGTATTGTTTGACTGTGGCTTGATGAACTATTGAGCTCAAAAAGAAAGACCATGGGCCTGGACATTTGAGCTTTGAGCATGATCAAACAAGCTTTTAAGTTATTAACAAGCTATCTTGAACTACGCAACTGAGGCAAGGTCAACAACTCAAACAGATTGGTTCAGTTTACATGCATAAGGGGCAGTACTACTTGTTGGAGATTTAATTTCGAGAAAACCATTAACAGCAATAATATACAAAACAAGATCATATATTCTGGCCTCTTTTTTTCTGTTGTCATATTTCAAGTATTTTCATGTCAATATATAAGTGTGAGAGTCTAAAACAAAAACTTGTTTTGTGCTGCTACTTAACCAAGGCATTCGCTTAAAGCAATGTTACAACAATTGTTGTAGGGCTGCTGAAAACAGGATGATATACTTGTTTTTTATTTGTTTTTTATTTTGGCCAAATGTCTGGTGAGATATGATGTTCAGGGTCTGTAATGAAATTTCAAGGGCAGTTTTACACACCAAACAATTACCATACCGAGTTACTTTTGTATGTAAGCATTGTACAATTGAGGGAGATATAAGTTACAAGTACAAGCACAAGGTAAGTTCAAAGTTTGCAGCTCTTCATTGGTTTCAAGGGTGAGGAAAAGACTGGTTAGGTCCCTTTTTTACTGTTGATTGATATGGAGAAGAGAGAAAAAGAGTCATGAGAATAACTCCTGTGTTCCCCATGCATTACCCCTTGGGTTAGACTTAAATCACAGCATAATTTCTAAATAAAATTCTCCGACTAGTTATCTATTGAATTAGAAGATATTAGGAACATTCCTGCTTGTAAGTTGGACCAACTACAAATTAGATATGATGATTTTGAACTTTAAAACACATACAAAGAACTCAAATTCCTGTGTGAAGACTAATAATGAAGTGCATAGTTAGGAAAAAAGCGAAAATGGTGGACAATTCCCCCCCCCCCAAAAAAAAAAAAAAAAACTTTTAGTAAAAATATTCCACTTTCATGAGCCAAATTTCTAAAATGCTAAAAAAGTGGACTTTAAAAACTAAAATTCCAAATAAGGAAAATTTCCAAAACAATGAAGTTTTGGCCTGAAAATTCTATTTTAATGAAATGAAAATTTCAAATTTCAAATACATGAACTTTTGTTACACTCTAGTTTCACTTAGTGCAACAAACCGCCACATTAAGAAAACAATTATAAAAACCTGGTAACAACGCACATTCCAGTTTGAGTTTATACGAAAGTACCTTTACTGACACTACGCCCAAGGTTGTTGTTTGGACGCAAAGGGTCGATGATGTTGAAATGTTTGGACATGAATGGTAGCTCTTTGTTTTCTTGACCACTAGGAAAAACAGAGTATACAGAGCTACAAGCATTAAGAAATACTTTGCTGAGTAATAACTCTCCATCATCTTTTCGAGGAGGATCAGCTGCACGATATTTGAATGAATTAAAAAAACTAAAAAAATTAAATCGGAACCAATTACTGCAAGGATCATTCAGTTAAATGCAATAGATATGGCACCACAATTCCCAATATACCTGTCGTATCTGGAAGTGAACTAATGGGTACGGGACCCCAAAGGCTAACACAAAAGTTCTCCCAGTCGAACTTACTAAAGAATTCAAGAAAACGATAAAGTACCTGCAAAAGCAATGAAAAATCTTGAGGTGAAAGGTTAAAATGAACATAAATCCCAAATAATGAAATAACACCAATTCACCTCAAGTGGTCCGGTAAAGGAATTATTGAAAACATGGAATATATACAAAACCAAGGTTTCCAGAGCATAAGTTGAAATAAGTCCATGGTGAGCACCCAGTACGCGGCTCTCATAGTAGCACCATGCTTTGATCAATATAATGCTGCGCTTGAATAGATGATTTTGGCTTACCAAACTGTCAACCTTAAAAATCGAGAATTATCTGTTAGTGACAATTGGTGCACAAGAGAGTGTATACAATTGGTACGGAAGAACAGTTTTATCTTTGGTAGTAATAGCTTACCTCCTCAAGGAAGCAAAGAGTACATAAACCACCAAGCTGGTTAAAAGATATGTCAACTACAATATTTTCTACAAGGCACTTAATTATCTTCACCTGAAAACAGAAAAGGGCAGAAGGGCCGAATGCCTTGAGAATGCTACTTTATTTATAAACAGAAAGATACATACACATGTAGATGCAGTGGATCCGTGGATCAATAAGGACCTAAAGAATTATCAGTTAAACGTACACAGTATACACATATTAAATCGTGTAACTATTTTAAACCACAAATAAATACATCTTCTTGTAAAGGAAAGATGCCCCAGAAAGGCAGTCATGCTTAGGGTGCAAGTTCCACTCACTAAACAAATAAAGATAAAGATAAGGAAAATCAGTGCAAAAGATGCAGAATGTCAAAAATAGCACACAAGAAAGAGGCTTGCAATGTAAGATAGTTTTCTATATATAGATTGCATTATAAAATTTACCAACAAATTAATGTCTAGCAATACTTGGTCTCTGCTGTCATGGTGTTCAAGTGATTAACAAAGTTCACATAGTTTGATTTGCAAAACAAACACGCACATGCATACAAAGTTTCTATTATTTATTTATTTATTACTATTTATTATTATTATTATTGTTGTTGTTGTTGTTGTTGTTGTTGTTATTTTGGGTAAGTACAGAGTTTCTTATTGACATTTCATAAACAAGGAAAAATGAATAAAAACCAAAAAACATGTATCATATTGAAAACTGAACAATGGCCAGGAAACTAGATCTTGTCCCAATTACTCAGTGTTGGCACCAAGGCAATACATATTAGATGGTATCATAAATAAGGAGCAAGAAAACATATAAACAAATGCAAATTAGAAACGTAATCTTCCAGTTCATCATAACAAACCTCTGCCTTGATGTACTGAACTTCTTTCACACAGAATTCAGCATCCTCGCTCTTCTCTTCCCTCTCTAGCATATCATGAACCTCATCAGCCCAAGTTTCCGTGAAACTTTCATTTTCACCAAAAGCGGTCAAATCAATGTCCCCATCAGGTAGATATGTCTTGAGTGGAACCGACCCAAAGGTGAACACCTGTGGTCCACAGAAAAGGGGAATAAGTGAATGCACAAAACTTGATGACGCGCCCCTTCCTTATGTTTGAGTCTGGAAAGAAAAGTTTCCTATGATGTTCCTTCGAAGTATTTCATGAAATGCACTATCAATTGGATACTTCACAGCATCGATAAATGGCCAAAGCCAAACATTTATTAAGAGAAATAAAATAAGGACGGTTAATGTATAAGCATATATAAATAGTTATATACAAATAATTTCAATCTACCAAATTGAGGGTTTTCTAATGATGGGTTCTACAATTAGGATCTTTTACAAAGCCTTTCTTTTGAGCCCACCTGCTATCATTCCTTAAGTTCAAAAAAAGAGTGCTCTTTTAATTTGTCTAGAAGGAAAGGAATTGCAAGATTATTTCACAAAATTAAGGACACGTGGAACCATCCCATTAAATAAATGCATTCTTTGCATTTTGATACAATTTGAAGGGGCAAATTATATGTATGAAAAATGATAGGATTTATCAAATGAGATTGCTCCAAATTTTGATTATTGTTTCCAACACCAAAGTTGTTCCTATGCCCTCGTTTATGACAACATGACTATGCTAAAGTTGCATACTAAATTCCCACAGGAGTCGGGACAAATGCTCCCATTTGGTAACATTTTTTTCCCAAAATTTAGAAAACTGACAACAAAAACATGTTTGTTAGGACCCGTTTGACAACGCTGTCGTTTTTTTTTTTTTTTTTTCCGTTGCCGTTTTCTGTTTTGGTTTTCTGTTGTTGTTTATTTTTTCTAAAATAAAAACTGAAACTACGTTTGAAAATGCAAGTTTGTTTATAATTATTAATTTTTTATTTTAGAAAATATTTAATTTTATTAGTTTTAAAAATTTAATAGAACTTAATAAAATATATTTTATATTAATTTAATTTAATTAATATAATTAATTAAATTAATACAGTAAATTATTTATTAAAATCATTTAATTCAATAAATACAAAATATATTAAATTATATTATTTATTAAAAATAATTTAATAAAATATATTTCATATTAAATAAATAATTAAATTAGATTATTTATGTTTAAATTAATTAAATTCATTTAATTATTTATTAAAATAATTTAATAAAATATATTTTATATAAATTAAATTAATTAAATCATAAATAATTTAATTATGATATTTATTTAAAATAATTTAATGATAATTATTAAATTAAATTAAAAATTAATGTAATTTAATTATTTATTATTAATTATTTTATATAAATTAATTTAATTATTAAATTAAATAAATTAATTATGATATTTATTTCAGATAATTTAGCAATAATTAATTATTAAATTAAATTAATTAATTTAGTTTTATTATTTATTAAAAATAATTTATATTAATTTATATAATTAATTTAATTTATTGAATTTAATTATATTATTTATTAAAATGACTTATTTTAATAAAATATTTGAATAAAATAATTTATTTTTATGTAATGTAACAAAAATAGACAAATTTTAAAATTGACAAAATATTGGTAACAGAAAATAAAACCAGAGTGAAAACATCTTTTTTCTATTTACGTTTTTCTGTTTATATTTATATTTTTTTGGGAAATGAAAAAACATAAACAGGTTTATCAAACATATTTCTATTACTAGTTTACAAAACTTTGAAAACATAAACAGAAAAACAAAAAATGAAAACGTTACCAAACAGAGCCTAAGTGTTTCACTATCCAATCTAAAGGCTCAACCCTAGACTAGGATCCTTCTTTTCTTCAAATGGAACGAACAAAGATAGAATTAGTCTGACTTCCGAAATGCCTTTGAAAAAGAATATGCCTTGACCCAACGTTTGAGTACTAGGCGCTACACGTGCTGAAATAACCCATGCCATACTCTCAGGAAAAGCTTTTTGTGGTAAAAATATTAACATAGATTTCAAAATGTTTGAGAAAAGTGACCACACATTTCAAGATAGGTAAAAACACATAGCCCTGGTAGTATCTCCTTTATTCTTAGGTTTGAATCTCATTTACAGCAAAAATGAAGAGGGGGGGGGGGAGAGACTCTTTGTTTGACAAAACTTCATATTGATGCGGGACAATGAAAATTTGAAGCAAAAAGGAGAAGATTCAAGTAAAAGAAGAGAATTGAAGCAATGAGAAGAGAAGAAGCTAGAGAAGCTAACTCACAGAGAGAGAAGGCTTAGAGCAGGAAGAAGAGGGGTACAAGGGAAATCAGCCCACAAACTGTATGGCCTACCATATAACGCCTCGAAAGGTGCCATCTCAATACTTGAATGGTAGCTATTATTATAGGCAAACTCTACTAGTGGTAAGTAATCCTCCCAACTTATTCAAATCATCATTCGTCGTCCCACAACCATTACAACCTTTAGCCTATGTATAGGCTAACTAGAGAATCTCTTAAGTTGAAATAATATCCAAACAAAAATAGTCAAAGAAATCCTAATTCCAAAAATAAATCCTTAAACAATCCCATTACTAAGAATTACCCAAAATAAAAATACAGAATCCCAAAATCCAATCCTACTAATATCGCCATATCTTCCTTTTCTTTCGCATCACAAATTCTCCTCTATGCTCTCTCACATATGTCTTCTTCTCTACCAATCTCTTTCCTTTCCCCTTGAGGGGCAAATTAAGGAGCAATGATGCCCTCTTGAAACCCATCTCACTCTTCCACAAAGCAAGCAACCATCCAGATCTAGAAATTAAGAGCACCATCCTCCACGCATTACTTCAAGTCCATGGACTCTCAACTAGTATACACTATACATACATATATCTATAGCGTATTTCGAAGGCGTAGAGTTGTGGTTTGGAAGGCTAGCTTAAAGAGTTCAAACGGTGGGTTACAAGGTCAAAATCCCATCAACTCTGGGATTTCATATTTGACTCGGTCTTGGTACCTTTTTGTAACCCTAAGATCCCCAATATACAAAAGGGCATGTAAGGATTATTTACAGGCTATTGTTTATCAACATCACCATCATCATTATTATTTGATAACTCAATAGCGTTCAAGAAAACTTGCGTGAACCTTGACTAATCCGTAGGATCCTAAAGTTAACAACGAGTAAACTTCTAATAGGCCCAAGGAGATTTGAACGGATGACCATTGAGGAGCAACTCAAGGTTTAACTAGCTAAGATAACCCTCAGGGCCTGCTTGGATGGAGGAAAAGCCTCCCCCCAAAATTTTCACCCCCTCATAAGTGTGGGTCCCACCCTTTTGCCATGGTTTGGTAAGTGCATTGCTAAAATCTTTCCCTCCCTCTCATTTTTCCCCTCCTTGGGGGATAATTTTTGGGCACCCTCAACCCTAACTAAAAATTTTCACCCCCCCATAGCTTGTTTTTTGACCTTTTTAGCCCTCGTAATAGTATTGTTAACTTGATCAAAATAAATATAACGCTAGTAAAAAAATAATACATTGGCCCACAAGTCAAAATAAATATAATTAAAAAAATTAGATAATAACCAATCATTCAAAAGTACATATTTAAAAAAAAAGTTCATTAAATAAATTCATAAAAAATTAAATTTTCAATGAAATAAATAATATAACTTCAAATTGTCCAAAAATAATTAAATAGAGTGGGTTTTGCAATTTAATATTTAATTTAATGGTAACCAAGTTTGGGACACCAGAAGGACAAAAGAGTCATTTGACTGCTTTTTTCATCATTCACCCCCTCTTATTTATAAAACATCCAAACTAAGTCAAAAGTTATCTTCCTCCATAAACATCACATCAATGTGGGCCAACCCTCTAAAAATAATACTCCTTATCTTATACCCCCTCTAAAACTTATCCCTCTAAAATTTTAGCACCATCCAATCCGGCCCTCAGGATTTTGTTAATTATTTTTTGAAGAGACAAATAACAAAACTTGTGACCCTAACTCCATTCTTCAAGTTCTTGAATAAAGATTCAGATCTACTGTGCCAGTGGATGTAAGCATGTTGCCAAACCATGTTAAATTTGTATTCTTGTTGATTCTTTTCCTCTTTCTTCTCACATATATTCACCATAACATATTGAAGGAGAAATCTCTATCCACCACATCATAGGCCTCATGGCTGATAGAGTCTAATGTGCAGACAATCAAACATGAAATAACCTATCAGTTATGAGATAAAGCGCATTGCACCAACACAACTTCAACAAGTCAAATAACCAAAGACGAGTTTAGACTTTAGACATCGAAATGCATATGCCATTAAAAAAAAAAAAATGCATATGCCTTTCTAGGGTCAAATAATAAATACCGTTGGATTAGTGATACGTGAGTCATGACTACATAAATTGGTATTAAAAAACTTAAAATAATGACTGCCATCGACATCCAAATACGGTGCCCAAAAAAATATTTGGAAAAATAAAATAAATCAAAATGAAGGATTGTACCTGACATGAAAAGCATCTTGTAATGAGACGTTGAACGTACGATGCAACATCATTTCTACGCTGCTCGGACAGTTGATTGGGCTGAATGCAGGTAATCAGTTCTGCAGTCCTTTCTTCAGCTATTGACCATCTATCAGGATCAAGAAATCGAGTGACAGAGGCTGCCTCTCCAAGCACGAGACCATTTGGATAGAAGCCATTTTGGTGCACCCATCCCTCATAACAACCCATTTGATACAGAAGTTTTTTGGCTCCTGTGCTGTCAAAACATATTCCCTTTTCAGAGAGAGAGAGAGAGTAACAAGAGCAAGCTATTTCATATATACTTGTATAATGAAAAATCAATCCCATAATCATTCACACAACCCACCATTTTTTTTTCTTTTTGGCCAATAAAACTCTAGAAAAATGGAATATAAGCGTAAATCTACTGATTACGAGTTTCACAAACAAAAGCCTGCTTCAGTAAAACTAAATAGCTCGGCAGACTCAGTAAGCAGGGATTTTCTATCAACACCCAAACGAAGAACTACAACGGCAGAAAAATTAAATCTTTACAATTACACAGAATCAGCATATTAGTATGTTTTATAAACAATGTCACAACTTCCAAACCTACAAAAATTGTCTAGACTGACTCCCAATTGCAAATTTTCATAACAAGTAAAACTGTACGTATATATGGGCGCTTGCGCATCAGTGTATGTATCATTTAAGTTAGAGATATCAAAATTTATGGTACCACCAAATGTTGAAAGACTGGAGAATCAGAAACAGCAAGAACCTAGAAGCCCAACAACTGAAAACCAATTTCAACCACAGTGCTATAAGTTAAAGCCAATCTCAGAATTTACCAAAGTAATTCGCTAAAATCCCCAAGAGAACGAAAAATTGAGTACCAAAGCATGCATAAAAAAAATGCCTAAATATCTGGAGAAAATAAACCCCGGATTCCCGGAACGAACAAATACCAAATAATGAGTTATCCGCAAGAATTCAATAGTTAATCAAAACTAGAGTGAATTAAACCCTAAACCGAAACCTTACTCATAAGCTTCAGCGAACTACAAAACCAAGAAAATCACTTGAAGACCTAATTATTCGATCAATATAACAAATTTTCTGAGTCGAAAATTCAGAACTATAAATTGAAACCTTTGAAATCTATAACAGAGCTTTGGTCTTCACGGATTCGAAATTCGCAGAGTTCATGCTATTGACACCCAGATGAGTCTCCGTACATGTAGTACAAGCAATGGGGCAGAATGGGAAAACTACTACAGCTAGTGTATCAAGAAATATGAGAGAGAGAGAGAGAGAGAGAGAGAGGGAGAGTTTTTTTTGGGGGGGGGGGGGTTTTGTCTAGATCTTTTTGTAGAATTTGTTGAAGCTTTGTTTGGGTGCAGTTTGTCTACCAGCATTCCAACTTAATTTTTAGTTTTAGATTTTACAGAAAAATATTAAAACCTCGTAAAGAACTAAAAATAGTTTATAATTAGAAGGAAAAAATACTTAAAAGCTAATAAAAACTTTAGAATCAAGTTTGTAAAATTGTCAGGCTCCATTTGAGAAAAATTAGTATGTACTAATAGCTAATAACTAATAATTAATTAAAAAAAGTTAGCTAATTTTGTGTTTGGGAAAGAAAAAAAAAATAATTAATGGCTAATGACTAGTAGTTAACTAAAAAAAAGTTAGCTAATTTTGTGTTTGGGAAGAAAAAAAAGTTATTTTTTTTAGGTAGCTAACTTGTAAGGGTAAATTAACATTTTTATCCTTGAAAGTTTAAAAGAAAAATAAAATATAAGAGGGTAAAAATGTCTAATCACTGTTCTTCCCAAATGGACCGTCAATGTTTATTAGCAAATAACTCATACCTATAACACTTTTCAACTAGAATTAAATATGAACACATTTGTAATTTTGAGAAACAAAATTTCTCTATTTCTTAATACAACTCTTTAGACACTATTTTTTAATGCAACTCTTTAAATATCATCATTAAATTCAATTCAGTGGTCTATGGAATGTGAAATGATCAAAAAAACTAAGTAAGAGTTTGAGAGAAAAGTTTTGGTTTGTAAAAGATTTCAGCCATTCGTTGAAAAATAAAACCCATTCTTACTTTGAATTTTAGTTTGTGAGAGGATATTTTTAAAATGTGTTTATTATATAGATATAGTTAACCTTACTAATTTAAATTTAAAATTAAAATTTAAAATAAATCACACCCCAATACTAATTTTATTCAAATATTTATAAAAATAAAAAAGTAGAATGATTAGATAGAAAATTCCGCATTGGATATGATAATAAAAGTCTAATTAATTTTATAAAAATAACTCAAATAAAAAATATTATTATTAATTATATGTGCTTTATAAAATGAAACAAATATAGTCGACTAATTTAAATTTAAAATTAAAATGTAAAAAAATAATTATTCCAGAGCTTAATTAATATTTAGTATTTTTAAATTTTAAAAATAATAAGAGTTGTTATATAAAAAATAATCTTATTATTATTGAAGTTTTTCTTATTTGTGTTTTTTAATTCAACTTTATTTTTTATCAATATTTTTGATTCAATTAATTGAAATATATAAATTTAACAAACATATTAAATTTTTAAGCAATTGAAATCCCTTTTTGGAATCCATGAGCCAATAAATTCCTTTTCGGAACTCAAAAAAGTAGGACTTTTTTTTACAAATCATGAGGTTTTTCATTTATTGAAATCATACACCACAATTCTAGTGTTTTTATAGGCAAAAAAAAAAAAAGTAAAGTTGTAATATTTTGACGATGTGAGACAAATAAACAAAAACTTTGTAAAAGATAGTAATCATTCATTGAAGAATAAAACTCAATCTCAACCTTTAAATCTTAGTCTGTGAAAAAGACATTTCCAAAAATCATGCTGCTTTATTATACAGATTTGTCACATTCAAAATCTGAACGTAAGTGTTTGAATTTTAAGTTAATTAAAGGGGATTGAGTGAGTATATATAACCTTAAGATTTAGGGTTCGAGTTGAATGAAATAAATAATATATTTGTATATTGGTGTGACCAAGTGAAATAGAACTAACTCTTTATCTTTACATAAATATATGCAAAATTTTATACTTACGACTCTGTTTGGATATCTAAATTTTATCAAAAAAATAATAAATTTAAAAAAATATATAATTCTTATCTCATTACACAAATTACAAAGGCACAACTTTTATAATTTTTTTTTTAATTTTTTATCATTCCAAATGCACTTATATTGAAAAGTTCATTTGAATTAAGTTCTTAATTAGAAATTTAGTTAAAACATACTCTAGCACTATTTTGTTGAAAGGAGATATGTAAGAATTTCATTGTAGTATAATGTGTTTGATTTTAAATGTTATGATTTTTAATTTTCCAAAATACCACTATGTCGTTCACAAATTCATGTATTTGCTTTTATTGGATAAAAATTAACGGGAACAACACTAAATTGGGGAATTCGGGACATTTTTATCCCTCGGGCCTAGAAAACCTAATTTGTGTACCAACAGTACTAATTTCTAAAGAGGGTACCCACGCTATCTCTTGGGTCTTGTACCACGCCACTGCCCTCATTGGGATTACAAGGCCCTTTATTATTTCAGGCCAATTTGTTTCGCGAGTCGAGGATGCACAATGGCCTTATGCAAGAGCTGCCTTCTTACAAATTTTGAAAGTTGAAACTCCATATATATATATATATATGTATGTATGTATACACACTTGTCTCCTCTCCCAAATGCGAACATGCACACAAGGAAAAAGTGAAATAGAGCACCGGCAAGGGTCCCTAAATTTGCCGAAAAATTTTTATCATACTTGCCCACTCTCCTAATGCGCATCTGCATACAAGAAAAAAAATAAAGCAGAAGAGGAGATTCCAAACCAAAAATACTCCGACTTTCAAGTTAAAGAGCAAGTGACAAATAATAATACTTATACTCTCGTAGAGAGAGAGAAAGAGAGAGAGACTTACTATACATATGCCTTCAGTATTTATGCTCTTATGGTTCTATTTTTTTTTTTAATAATAGATTTTTGAAATATATATATATATATATATATATATATATATATTGGGTACTTGACCCAATATTGAAATTAAAAATGAATTTATATATTGTCTGAGATATAATGAGTAATTAACTAAGAGGTAATGAATTTTTAAAAGATAATATTATATAGGCATTTAACTCAGGGTAAAAATAGTAATAAGATTATGAATACTTTGAAATTTAATATTATACATGTGGAGGGTCAAAAATATGCTTCGCGACGGTCATGACACGTGACACCCCCTCACTTTTTGGTGTACTAAATTTGGATTGAAAAAAACCTTCCACTCTCTTATACACCTCCACTATTGCCAACTCCTGCCGTTAAGAACATGAGGTCATATCTATATAAATAATGTATGCTTTGGCACTTAACTCTCTCTTTCTCTCTCTTTTTTTTATGATAAAAAACCACTATGGACTAGGGTGTCAAGGGCCCCATTTTGAGGAGCAAAAGAAGAGTTAAAAGAACACTAATTTTTGGTATTTTAAGTGTTTGGTAAAATATCAAAAGTTACTAATTTTGTTAAGTTAAAAAATCTTTACTAAACAAATACTATCGAAAATTACTAAAAATTTTTATTTATTTTACTAAACGTTAAGAAGTTATCAAAAATTACTAAGAGAATTTTATTTGTTTTACCCAATCTCAAAAAATTTCACCAATTAACTTTTATAAAAAAAGCTATCCCAAATTACTAAAAAATTAACTTACGAACAAGACCTTAAATATTTGGTCAAACATAAATTGACGCTACATCATTTAAATATTATAACAACATATCTCATTCTAAAACTTTATTAACACTAAACCTTAACCATTGATTTTTTTTATTTGAAATTAAGCAAATATAATTATATAATCAAAATACTTACATAAAATAGTTTATATACCTTTAGTTGAACGCGTAAAAATAGATTGAATATCTTATTTTTAATAATGTTCAAATTATATCGAAATAATAATTATAAAAATATTTTAAATTATTTTTTAACTTTTTATTTTGATATTAAGATTTCTAAAACGGAGATATAATTGTAATACTTCAAGTGTTTATAATTTATCTATTTAAGGGAGATGCATGTAATTCCTATTAGTTCTAAGGGAGATGCATGCATTTAAGGGGGATGCATGTAATTTATCGGAAAAATAGAATTATAGGAATTAATTCTGTGGTGGAGATGCATGTAATTTACTCATATAATAAGTGTTTATTATTAAATATTAAGAGAGATGCATGTAATTTTGGGATGTTTAGAAGTATAATTTTTAGTAAAAAATTACCAATTTTGATTTCTGAGTATTTAACAAACCACTAATTTTTATTATTTTTCTACTCAGTTACAGTTCAAAAGTTATCAAAAAGTTATAAAAAATTACTAAAAATTATTACTTACTTTATCTAATATATAAAAAATTATAACTAATAATTTAACAAAAAATACAAAAAAAAAAAAAAAAAAACTAAAATTTGAACTTTCGCTTACTCAGAAAAATAGACAAACAGTTTGTTCAAGGTTGGATATTTTACCCAACGGTGAACGGTTCAAACCCGAAGGTCATTTTAGGCATTAAACAAACGACAAAGTAATGGCAGAACAGTAAATTAGCAAGCTTCCGATGGTGAATATGAAACTAGTCACGGATAATACAGTTAGGAAAGCGACAGGAGATTGGTAACGATACAATCTACGAATTAAAATTATACATTATATACACGAATTTACACTGGGGCAGGGGAGACATGCGACACGCTTGATTTTTGATACGAAATTATCAAAATATTTTTGATATTTTAATTTTATTAAAATAATTAAATTAATTCAAAATTAATACATTTTAATCTAATTAAAAAATTAAAATTAATTTAAAATTTTACAAAGTAAAAAGAGTTTTCAAGAATTGAACCTAAATATTTTTTTTTGAAATTAAGTGTATTCTTATATTACACTATTAAATACTTTTATAAATACTGTTAGGATTCTGTTTGGGGTAACAAAAAATTTAAAAAATGATTAAAAATATTAAAAAATTTTAAAAATTATTTACTTTTTATCTCACTACACAAATTATAAACTCACAACTCATTTTATTTTATTTCATTTTATCTTACTTTTTGTCACTCTAAACGCACTTTAAGAAATATATCATATAACATAATAAATTTTATAAATAATAAAATTTAATAATTATATTTTTTTAGTAATGAAAAACATTCTTAGTAAGTTTCAGATGTTGCTAAAAAAATCAATTCAACCATTAAATTATAAAAATTATATTTACCAGTGTAATATAAAAAATAATTTTATTTTTTACTAAAAGCAAATATTATTTTCCTCATACCCTTACTCTTAATATAGCTCATTGTCTCAAAATTTAATGTTTGGTACCCTCCTTATTTTTTTCCGTATTTTTATTTCCAACGTAACTCGTTAGCTCTAACCGCGTAAAAATTCTGGTTCCGCCTCTGCTTATATATATATATATATATATATATCGGCAATATTATATGTCAGGCGATGAGATGATAAGAGGGTTGAAGTTGGTTCTGGTAGTGATGCTACAGTTAGATATGGCGGTGGGCTTGGAAGGCTACTGAGTCAACTCTCGGGGCGAATAAGCAAAGCAAACGTGTCGTCGGAAGCGTTCCTCTTCCGTGATCGGAGACGTTTCGCCGGACGGTCGTGCCGGTGGTGGAGGTGTTTGAGGGAGAAATTTGTGGCGTTGATGCTTCGCCTTGTGCTGTAGACAAAGAGCTGAAGCCGAAACTGGATGTGGCCGGTAGAATCGGTACAACCATGAACTCTAATGGATTTAGCAGCATGGAGGCGGAATACATTAGGAGGCACCACAGGCACCAGCCTGCCGAGAATCAATGCAGTTCGGCTCTCGTCAAGCACATCAAGGCCCCTGTCCATCTCGTATAATCTCTCTCCAGACTCTCTTTCTCTTGTTCATTTACATATGTGTGCATGTGTCTTTCCCTATCTAGATCGATTGATATGTGAATTTTGTTGAGATTTGATTGGTTCGATGAAATTTCTGGGAGTCTACTGTTTCGATTTATGAATTTTCTGTAATTTAGTGGTTCTGTAATGTAATTTTTTTTTTTCACGCTTGACCTATTTTTTCACTTCGATCTGTAGTACTTTGTTTTGTTTGTGATGATTTGAACCGAGTTTGCTGGTTGAGATTACAGAAGAATAAATTTCGCATCTTATGTTTGATTTTGCTTAGTTTGTCTGATAAGAGAAATCTTGTTTGAGGCCCAGCTGAGGGGGTGGAAATTGTTCTCTCTGTGTCTCAAATGATGGCAGTTTTTGGATTAGAGATTTTATTTCAATATTCTGCTCTTAGCTTTTATCTTAGCACAAATAGAACATATCTTTCAATTACTGTCGTCGTTATATTAGGTTTCTAGGAATCCCCCCTCTCTTCATCGTAGGTATTTTTAGAAGATTGTTATTGGTTGGTTGGTTGGTTGAAATATTTCCCTTGCTTGGAAAAGAAGGATTGAGGTGTTTCTTTTACATGGAAAATTTTGAGAAAAAAAAAAAAGGGGAAAAAGAAACAGGTCAACAGGTGATGTCATGATTTCCTATAACTAAAAGTTAGTTCTGTTAAGTGATTTTCACTTCCCCATGGATAACGCGAGATGCATTTGCATTAGTCTAGAGCAATTTCTAAAGTTTAGTTTTTGGTATTTTGTGTGGTTATTTAGCTGCTATGATATATTCATTTTTGTTTTTTTTTTTTTTGAGATTCTTCAATTACTTCTTAGCATAATGTTGCTTTCTATTTTCACTAGGTTTGGTCTTTGGTGAGGAGATTTGATCAGCCACAAAAGTACAAGCCCTTTATCAGTAGGTGTGTTGCGCAGGGAAACCTTGAAATTGGAAGTCTTCGAGAAGTTGATGTTAAATCAGGCCTTCCTGCCACTACCAGCACCGAAAGATTGGAATTTCTTGATGATGATGAGCATATCCTTAGCATCAGGATTGTTGGTGGTGATCACAGACTCAGGGTATGAGATGTTCAAAAGCTATTTCTTTTCAATTTAGCAGTTCTTTATTTTTTTTGTCTTTTGTTTTAAATGTATTTGGATTTCCATGCTGAAGCAGCTGAACACAGTTATAGCGTTATGCATTTTGAGTTTTTCCTAATGAATCGATAGTTTTATTAAGAAAAAATGACTCTCCCACCATTTCTGGCTAAAATAGATACAAAACATTGAATGTAGTTGAGATTTAAGTTATACCATGTGTTATTTAGATGTTTCTCTTCATCACAGCGAAAATTTGATTATATGGATGTTTTAAAGATCGAGTTTAGGTTTTGCAAGTTTCTCAAGTCTATGGTAATAGAGGTGCCATTCTAATGGAGCGCACAACATGATTTATCATTTAATTCTCGAGTGGCTTCACAAGATATAAAATTGCATCCCTTTTGATTCGATAATAGATGAATTTCGACCACATTGTTTGATCTTAATTCTGTTAATATATGAATTCTCTCTCTCTCCTCTATATTCTTCTCTGAATTCTCTCTATTGCAGAGGTTGGGAGATGAATTGTACCGAGCTAGCTTTTTTATTAGAAATACAAGTCCTGCCTGCTACTGTGTTGTGATTCTGTATACCAGCTTGACGCTGTTTATTGTTATTTTTTCAATTATATTTTCCAGAACTACTCTTCAATCATTTCTGTCCATCCAGAAGTTATTGATGGAAGACCAGGTACTCTGGTGATAGAATCCTATGTAGTTGATGTGCCTGAGGGAAACACCAAGGATGAAACCTGCTATTTTGTAGATGCCCTGATCAAGTGCAATCTAAAATCACTTGCTGATGTCTCAGAGCGGTTGGCAGTGCAGGACAGGACTGAGCCCATTGATCAGATGTAGATGTTTTGTGGCGGAGGTATGATTACCGTGGATGAAACTTCTCCTTGGCTTTTGATTGCTGCAGGCTGTGGAGGTGGACGGGTACTAGTTGTTCTCCGCATTCCAGATACATTTGTGCTCTTCTTTCTTTCGTTTGCTGTATTTGCTGTCTTGGTTTTAAAATTATGCTGAACTTCCTGTTAGTAGCACAAGAACCACAGATTTATAAAGGTCTCAAATTTGCACCATGAATGAAAGGTGAAAATGAAAGACTGGGTTATCTTCTCTATTTGATCTTTTGGGTTTTGGCCCTTCTCCTATGTCATGCTTTCTAGGTGTAAATATAATATTTTGCAGAAAGAGTTGGTGTTTGTAGATGTTATCTGTGTGTTGTAAGTGTAGCTTATGTTGCTGTCGATGTACTTGGGGAAAGGTTAAATCCATAGGCTAGTGGGTATCATTGTAGAGAGGAAAGGCTTTTATTAATTTGTTTTCAGTACAATAATTATCTTTCGTCTATTATTTACAAGCATCATGTGTTGAAAGAGTAGTTTAAGACTTGTGGGTTGTTGGTATCATTGACGATCACTTTGCGGGCATGCTCATTGCATGTCCTCTCCAGTCCATAGTGTGTTCTGAAACCAGAATTTTATTTTGTTGATTTGTTATACCACGTCATCATCGTTGCATTGGTTATTTTCTCGTAGTCTAGGCATTCACTTTCGTTTTCATAATGCCATTTTCAAAATTTAGACACTATTAATTTTATGAACTCCTCCCAATAATTTGTTTGGGGTGATATTTTCTGTATCTGGGACAGGCTGGGTTGGATCAGGAGGGAGGGAGGGAGGGAGGGATTGAGAGAGAGAGTTAAAAAAAAAAAAAAAATATGAGCCCGGATTAGTTGTACAGGCTGGCCGATGCTGTACCCTTGGCAATTTTCGTTCTAGTTTAATTGAACTTGCTCTTCATTTGGACAAAGTGTTTTCCTTTTAATCATTTGTTATGGAACGTGTGAGCTGAAATTCTTGTCATCTAGTAGTAACCTTGCTGGCAGCAGCAACAATCACTGCTATTTCTCTCTTTTTAAAAAGTATTTCCTGCTTTGAGATTTTTCGACTCCCCTCTCTCTCTCTCTCTCTCTCTCTCTCTCTCTCTCTCTCTCTCTCTCTATGTGTGTGTGTGTATGTGAGCTGGGGCCTTAGAAGGATGTCATCACAAACCCATGAAAATTGGAACTCCTAGCCCTAGGTCTTTCCATAACTAGTTTATTTTATTTTTTATTTTTGGAAATTGGAACCTCGACTTTCCATAACTAGGAAGGTTAGTTGTATTGGTCTGTTATTTTACCACTTGTGGAAATGTATTTCTTCCATTTTAGTTTTCAGATTTATGGACCTATCATCATTGCTCATAGAGGGTGTTTGGAAGTTAAAAAAAAACTTATGTTTTGATAGTTTTTTGGTGTTTTTTTTTTTTTTGCACTTTTTTGTGTGTTTGGTTGAACCAAGTAGAATTTTGAGTATTTTTTTAGTAACTTTTGGGTGTTTGGTAAATTTTTTACAGTAGCAAAGTAAAAAAGTTGTAACTTTTGAGTGTTTGATATATTTTTTTACTGTAGCAAATCAAAAAAGATGTAATGATGGAGTGGTACTTTTTACTGTAACAAAGCAAAAAAGTGGCAAAATTTGTGATTTTGCCAAACACCCAAAAATCAACTTTTAGTAATTTTTTGTTAATTTTTGAGTTGTCAAACACCCTCGTAATCTGATCCAAATGGCCAACTCTTCTGTTGACGTGCGTATTTTCATGTTAACACGATAAGTGACCCGTTGGGAATGAAATGAGCTGTTTATAAATAAATACAGGCTCGGCTTGTTGAGAATTTATTTATATGCTTATAAATAAATAAATAAATAAATAAAAAATGTATGCTATTTATTATATTCTTAAAACCCTTGTAATTTTTTTTATTCTTTATTTACAGGGTAAGTGTGATATCCTGAAAAAATTAGTAGTGTACTTTTACCTTCTCTCCATTTATTTCAAAATTGAAAGATTTTGACTTTTTTTTCTTTTCTCTCACAAATATAAGAGAGATTTTTATTTATTTTCTTTTTTATTATGTGCTCTTTTTTTTTTATTTTTTTTGGGCCTTTTCATCCTATCTAAATGTGCTGTTAGGGTTTGTGATCAGCCACTAAAATTGCGGCCCATTAACATTTTATATGCGTAATATATTAATAGTTTGTGTTTAGTGTGTCAAATTTGATTAAAAAATTTTATCTTTCTCGATTTTTTTTTAACTTTTTTCACACCAAAAATTTCTAATTTTATTCAATTTTTTATCAATTTTATAAATTTTCTTTAACTTTTATTAAATTTTTTATGCTTCTTGAAAAACACTTAATAATTTAAAATTTATTTACTTTTTATTTTTTTTTTTCAAAATTGGGCACTTCAAATGGTGAGAGAATCAATAATTCCTTGAAGAGTAGACCCTATTAAAAAAAGATAGGAAATTCTAAAAAGTAAATAATAATAACTTTTGAAGTGAAAATTTTATTTAAATAAATTGAAATTTTATTTTTAAATATATGAATATTTATTTCCAAGTGTAATTAGGTAGGACTAAGGTTCCCTTCCAGCTGTAATTAGTCATCATGATTGGTGGATTTTAAAATTTAAATTATTGATTTGTGCTGCACGAGCGAGGAACTGATACGAATCAATGACTGAGACTAGTTAGTCATAACTGGATTTTACCAAAATCCTTAAAAAAAAAGAAAAAAGAATAGCAACACAGCTATTGTACATGCATCATATAGAGTTGGAAAAGGTTAGTCAAAAGTTAGTCACGTGTTATAATTTAAAAAAGTAAGAGGCATTAACACTAGAATTGTTGGAGTAACTTTAAAAAATATGTAAATATATTTGAATAATTCAATTTTAATTCAATAATTCTTGACTTCATGTCTTAAATTGTCAGCGCTTTAATGTCCTATAATTTACAGCAAAATTCTATAAGTAAACAATGGGCAATTAAGTTTTATATACTTCATAGCCGTTTAGATAACTGAAACGTATAACAAGTTGAAAAATGTGAATTATATCAATCATTTTTTTATGTTTGGAAGACCAATTAAAATTCACCGAAAAAACCCATTGGAACGGTAAAAAACATGTTATTCTAACAATTTTGGCTAAAAACCGTGTCAGAAAACTGGTAAATATAAAAGAGTTAAGAAAAATGGTAACTTTTTATAGCTTTTTGTAACTTTTTTTGTAAAGGCATGTAAAATTTAAAATTTGTAATTAAACGCGTGAAAAATAAAAATAACAAAAATTGTCAAAGGTAGAAAAATATTTGTAACTTTTCATAAGTTTTGATAACTTCTGACCAATCTAACGGGGTCCCCCGCGAAGGATTGGAAAAGAAAAAAATCGCATCATATAATTTAATAGAGGTAGGGGAAGGCCGAGCGCAGTCGGCCTCTTCCTTTAACCATCCAGCTCGTATTTCATTCCCCTTTCCTCAGTTTCATATAATTTTAGTGCATTTCCTCATTAACATTGGTATAAATATGTAATTACAATATATTTATTTATTTATTAATTTATTTACCACACAAAGCTGGCCAATCTTGCAAAGTCAATTATAAGATCGAGTCTCACGTCGTCGCAAGCTCCTTTCACTTGTTGCTGAAAGCTCCGGATTGATTTCTTCTTGACTTTGAATCTTTTTCTTCATCGTCCCGTAGTCCAATAAGTGCATTGGCCAGCGCATGCAATGCCTTCCCCTGCTGGGTATTTTGAAAAGCACCGCATACTAAGAGCACAACACAGTGGGCACCACATAATTTTCAACTGTTCGTATTTTTCCACGATGCAAATTAATAACATCAATGTACGATTTTATGAAAATTTCTAACATCCATCAACGTTTGATTTTATGAAAATTTCTAAAACAAAGCCCTTTTTGGCCCGCATTGGATTGTTTGCTTATATCATTTGACTACTTCAATATCCCGGAAAATATTCGATATAACGGTCATATCGTACTGTCCATGTACATGACATAATAAATCAAAATGGAAGACACTGCCCATTTTAAATCCTAATCATCAAATTGCTAAATACAGATTTTAAATTTTCTGCCCAAAATAAGATGACTTGCCTTATGATTAGTTTTTAACGTGCACGATTGTTTCTTTTTTTTTTTTTTTTTGGGCTTTTTATTGATTTGACATGCCACGTCATATTGATGGCACAATACCATAGTTTGCACAGAATAATTTCCCAAACCAACAGAGACCAAAAATAAATAAAAAAGTAAAAAAAAAAAAAATTGCAACGATCAAAATAATTAGGATGATGAACAGGCAGATGAAGCATTTGAGCTGAAAGACAAAACGGCAGGTAAGATATCGAGACGATGGGGTCGGTTTTAACCATTTATCACAAATCTACAACTTTCTAAAAGCCCTTCAGTGTCTGAGTCCCGCTTTCAGAATTTAAAATTTAAGATGAAGATGGAGCAGCAGCAAAGCAATCTAACATTTGAAAATCCAAGATCCCCATAATTCAAAGTTTCTTGATTCATCCACCTTCTACCAAGCATAGTAGTCCATGCTTTTGTTGAAGCCCCCGCCATTCCCAAAAAGATCACAATGTTGACAAAGAATTAATCCCTTGGAAAACTGCTAATGAGGCTGATAAGGAGGCATTGGGCGGGGCGGGCCATTCTGGCCGTGCATCATCCCAGGAGCCATATCGGGGGGAGCCATAGTGGTTGCAGGTGGCATGTAAGGATGACCGTGCATATGCCCAGGCATGGACTGGGGTGCTGCTGGGGGAACTGGCCCCCAGCTTGCTGAAGGCTGAGGTACTGCAAATCCTTCTGAGGCAGGAGGATACTGAGCCCCATTGTATGGATGAGAACCTGGACCCATCGAGTGTGGTTGTTGCCCAAGAATTGATGGCTGAGAACTCACCATAGGAGCATTCGGAACTGTGTAGTCTCTGCTTCGATCATTATTGACCTGAAATCATCATGCAGCTCAAACAATTGAATGCTGTTTGTTTCAACATTCATAAAATATGAACTTGTGGAAATGAAAGCACCTTGAATCTCAATGCTCTTTAAAAATTTGAATAGATAGATGCATGCAAGGCAAACATTAACAGACGCACACACAGCCTTGTCACAACAGTCTTGAGGCAGATAAATATAATGGGGCTAAATTAAATATCATATTGTACAAATATTGCATCACATGCTCGTAAAATTTTATACGACATTTTGTCAAAAGAACTCCACCAAATGAACTATAAAGGGTGTGTTTGGAATTGTATAAAAGTGTATAAAATAAAATAAAATTGTAAAAGTAAATGTCTCGAAATTCGTGCAGTGAGTGAAGAATTTAAATTTTGCTGTCTCGTAATTCGTGTTTGTAGAGATTTGTAAGATTTTATTTTATTTTGTTTGCCACCGAACGGAGCCAAACTTGTGGAATGAATGAACTTGCCATGAAGTTTTATAGTTACAGTACCTTTATGCTGAGATCAGTATGACGTGAATATGAAATGTGAAGCTTGCAAAACCCTCCATCGTATATACAATGTCCTTCCAAGGATTCCTTTGCAACAACCGCTGTCTGAACATCTGCAAGCCCAACATACCATAAACACCCTA
The DNA here is from genome assembly GCA_019916065.1 of Vitellaria paradoxa. Classification (NCBI taxonomy): domain Eukaryota; kingdom Viridiplantae; phylum Streptophyta; class Magnoliopsida; order Ericales; family Sapotaceae; genus Vitellaria; species Vitellaria paradoxa. The sequence continues at coordinate 41,510,419 of CM034242.1, read as the reverse complement.
TTTCAACAACCCAGTAACTTAAGGCATTGCACAAAACACGATTCAATTTCAAATTCAATTGATGTGGTGAATTTGGTATTTTTCTTAGCCTGACTTGTATTTCAGATATAAATATAATTCAAGCACCTACATTTTTAAATAAACCAATTATCAAGACATTTAAATCTAGTCAACCAAGTCTAATACATCTCGTCTCTCCTATGGAAGAAGAACAAGAAGACATAAAAGTCTAAAAGCATAGTTTACACAAAAAGCAACTGCAGAACTAATAATCCTATATCCTATGTTTTTCAACATCGAATCAGCTACTGCTACAATTCAGGCTTCCACTGCAATAAAATACAAGCCACTTTGAAATGCAAAATTTCGTACAGCAGAAGTAATGATGCCAACAAACTTGGGGGAGCTAAAATCTTCACATATTAATTGCTGCATTTGGCAGCTTGTCAAATGAACTAGATTCGGGCTAAATTGCCAAAATAAAGGATCATGAAATTGTACTCTGGCAAAAGTTCCCTCAATTAAATCAGCAATATCAGAAACAAATATAAAAGAAAACAGCTACAGTACATATCATGCATGATAATTCATGAGATTAATTTCAGCAACCATATAGGTACCTAACCTGCAGAATCTAGGCTAACAGTGCCACTACTGCATTGGTTTGCCCATGTATTTTGACAGCTTCGGAGTGGATTTTAAGTAGTAAAAATTATGAGAACGATCAGGTGTCACAATTAAAATTACCAGGGTACTGAATCAAAGCTTGAACTCCTCCGTTCTTATCAAACATGGCAATCTTTAGAACTGGACCAAATGCAGAAAAGACCTGAGCATGAGGCAGGGCGAAGGCATGAAAAAAACAATCAATAATGAGAGAGGAATAGTAATGAACAAATTTTTTTTTTGGGTTTTTGGGGGGGGGGGGTTCAGAAACAAACAAACGACAACAACAAAGAAGTAATGCCAGATACCATGTGTAGAACGTCCAGGGTCACTGCATATTGCATGTTCTCAATAGAAGCAAGAAGAACATTGCTCTCAGGTTCAAGCTTTTTCCCATCCAAACCTAAGCTAAACTGAAATGATAACAAGTGAATACAATTAGATTAAACGGCCAACAAGTATCAGTCTAACAGCTCAAAAATTGAGAAACAAAAATCTGTCAGTGCGTAGATAGCTCACCATTCGACATATCTTGTCTGAGAAACACGATATGTTTCAGGGCAAAAATTGTGCAAAGAAACAGGGTTTTGTTAAAAAAGGATAATATTTCAAGCAAATGACCTATCAGTCAATTTTTGGACAACTGGTATTATTCATTCCTGAGAATGCACTCCTAATAGATGGTCACAGAAGAATGGAAGGCTACGACTGGGAAATAGAGAGCCCTTGAATATCTAACATGTATTTGGCAAGGTGCAATTAACATGCCATGATAGAAAACATTCATCACTATGCTAACTACGACCACTCATGAACACAAACCAAACAACTGTTAATTCCCAGGTTTACCTGACCAGATGCGTCAATGGCTGAGGGAGCAACAGGGAGAAGAGGATTAGTGTAGTCCCTGAGTAAATATAAGTATAGTCAAACATCATGTAAACAAGCTCATAACAGGACCTAATTTGATGCGGAAGAGGGGGGGGGGAAGCATGCCACCAACCAAAATGATGGACAATATACAGAAATAGAACCATGAGGGAATCAGAAATTATACTTAAAAAAAGCGGGGGGAAGAAAAAAGAAAGAAAGAACCTGAAAGGTACCAAAATCCTCATACACTGCACACAAAATACTTAGATAAAGTGAAAATGTAAGTCAAATCTACCTGCTACGGTGACTCTGGAATTTCACACTCAAATCTGTGTGCGCTGAATACGTGATCTTAAGGGAACATGGCCCCAACTCTGGAATCAAATACCTGACATACCCAATGTTGAAAAGTTGGTCAATTGCCACCCACAAGTGAAAATGGAATATACAAACAATACTTCACTACTGGACCATGCAAATGAGACAGGAATGACAGTTATATATATATATGTATATATGTATATATCTATAACTCAAGATGCCTGAGCCAACTTGTGCACACTACAACTATTCACTTGGGCCTTGAAGTTAACAACCAAGACAGGAATGACACTTTTGAGGTCCAATGTAGCAAATTTTCAACAAAGTAACTGACCAATTCATCAAGTCGGTCACCAATGGTCTATATAAAACGTCTGTCACCACTGGTCTATATAAAACATTATTGCATAAAGAGAAAGGAAATTGACTGAATTACTTCAGCCTCTATATATAACTCCTACTTAAGTGTTTTGGTCTATTTTGGTCATCCTTGGTCTGCAACATTTTTTCCCTTTCCTAATTTGTTAGTTGTAACCATTTGTAAGGTTTTCAGAGAAAGATGGATGTTGCTAATGGAGAGAGCTTAAAAATCTAATAGGAATAACTGAGCAAGAAAGGAGGAGAGATACAAGCAATAAGAAGTATGTGTGTACCCCTCCAGTAGATTCTTAAAAAAGGGCCTCATAGATGCCCAGCCCCAATGCACGTGCACCACACGTACAGATATATCATCCATAACAGTTGACTACATCCCAAGCCCAAAAAAATAAATCCTACATCACCTCGGAATGCTTCTTCCATCAAGGGCTTCTTTTGCAGAAGAGGCAGTTTCTGAATCGGAAAATTGCACCAAAGCCTGAAAAAGATCGTAAATGAAATGAACAACAAAAAGGAAATTGGGGAAAAAAGAAAAAAAGAAGGAAGACTCAACCTAAGAACGTGTACACACACCTACACCCACCTGGAACCCAGCTGTTTTCTCAAAGGTCGTAATCTTATGCACAAATCCAAAAGCTGAGAATACCTGCAAATATGATCTTTTATCCTTTCTGAGGACTATTGCAGAAATTGGGAATGCATATAAATCCAAAATTTCAGTTTATGCAAACAGACAATGCAGATAGCATTTAGCATCCATACTTGCAAGTTTACAATATAATCAGCGTTGCATACGAAAATTAATAAATTCCAAGAATTTTTTTTCTTTTTCCAACAAAAACAATTATTAACATGCAAAAACCCAAAAGAAGATAGGAGGATAAACGGAAAAAAAAAAATTGTCACCAATCTTCTATTCAACACCACTAATTCATTAAGCTTGCCTAATTTGAAAGTCAAAACTTTTCACAATTTGGAATACTACCACTTGCTATTGAACTGCTTTGTGATCAACCAGGAAGGGATACAGGAAATAACTACTATTCAGCAACTTGACACCATTCCTTGTTCTATGCAAATGCCTCTACATCTCACATTACTGACAAAATAAACCTTCTGTTTTCTAATTTAGGATATTTTTCATTTCTATCTGAAAAGAGCAATAGTTTCTTGTAAATGAGAACCAAGGGCATGGGTTCTCTTAAAGCTCAAAATCTTAAGCCAGGAATTCTGTACTTAATGATGTCATTATGGTTAGTCAAGGTGTAACGGCAAAATCCAGATACCGTCTCGTCATGTACTCCCATTTTCACTTACATTTCAGTACCCTCAAGGACAATAAGAAACAATTAGCTGAAGTTTCTTCCTACCAGACTGCATGATACCAAAATATTGTTAGTTTCCAATCTAAAATTGTAAGATGAGAAATCTGAAAATTTCTTCTTGTTCCTTGTTTATGAGCATTCTTTCTAGTCAGTAAGCGGTCTAAAATTTGCTTTGTAATTCACAAAATGTCATTTTGCTTCTACAAGGTTGTCTGTTTCTCATTGTGGACTCCCAACAAGCAATACCTGAAATACGTACATGGTCCATCCCGCTCAACTCCATACCAGATTCCCAAAAGTTAGGTCATAATCCATGAAACTTATCAGATGGAAAAGAATATTATTTATCTTGAAATTGCTTTATAATATAGCAAAATGGGCTTAACACAACCCAACAGATCCACGGTTATACTCAAAGATAAACAATGTACACCCAAGATGCCTCTTTTTTCCCCCTTCATTCGAAACTCAAAAACTGTTGAAAAGTAACACTGAAAAATACCCTTATCCAGAAGATTCTTCGCCAAAACAAATATAGAAAAATTGATGAGCTTCAAATAGTGTCTTATTCTGAATTCAAGCACAATGCCAAAGTTAACATTATGTGTCAAATGTACCACAAATATGTTACTTTTTAATGAGATAAGGAATAGGTAAGATTAGGAAAAATAGCAAAACAAAAATGGAGGTTGGTGATTCTCAAAGTACAGTTTGTGGCCAATAAATTTGAGTAGAACTCTAAATTTTGAATAGCAATATTGGAGACGATATTGCCCTTAGAATAAAATAGAGGACCAAAAACAAATCCTAGTTGTAATTCTTTACTCATCCATGGTTCCCGTGGTTGCTTTAATTTCTGAATGAAATTCACAAGAATGATTTAGTGCATTTAATGCTGAACCAGATGCAAAGTATGGACAATTGAATAAATAAAGAAATGCATTAAAACCATTTACTCTACAGCTTCGGAGGCAAAAGCTCAACGTCCTAAACTGAATATGTTTACTTCTTGTATATCAAAGCCCCCCTTAATATACAACTATGGAATAACCTACAAAAACTGAATAAAGTTTAAGAAGGCAGACTTTGGATCTCGCAGAAACCACCGGGCACACAATCTGACATGTGGATAGAACTCTATTTCCAGAAGGATACAAAACTATTTTGAGCTTGGTCTTGTCTCTTGTAATATAATACAAGAGAGAAATAAGTTACCTTTAATTCCAATTTGGTCCTTTGAATACCAATACTCCCCGGTCAAAGCTGAACCACCAAACTGTTTTACAGCTACTAAATGCAGGAAGAAAAAGTGGACAAACAAAGATGAATTTGGTGGTCCCCAATTCCCCCCATCTCACTCATGGTCTGCATGTGTTGTAACGTTACCACACGTCCCAGGGTTAAAGCATTGCTTAGTGAAGACAATTAAAAAATATTAAAAATATATTATAACAATTATAATCCCAGTACAGAACTTGCAGAATGACAGGGAAACAGATGCAAAAACAGAAAGAATAAAAGTATCCGAAACTCTTAGAATGGTAGTGATGGGAAAATGAGGAAGAAGGGAAGAAAGAGCCAGTGTTAAGCAAAGGAGAAAGAAGACAAACACACATGCGCTCTTTCTCCCAATGCAATAAGCTGCCATCGAAGATATATCCTTGATATGGACCTGCTGATCCATGCACATTTATGTCAAACAAAGTTTTACAAACCATGACCTACAACAATTCTACAACCTAATCACAAAACCATAGACAACATTCTCCCAGCAACAAATTTACCTCTTGAAGCAGTAAACGTGATGTAACTACTTACCAAGTGTAAAACATCAATGCTGACAAGGCGTGCATCAGTACCCTCAATTGTTACCAAAAGAACATTCCCAGCGGCATCTGCAGTGGTTTTGTTGTTCACTATTTCTTGCCGGTTGGAATATTGTAGGTAGACGGTTTTACCTCGTACCTGAGCCGGTTCCGAGGAAGAAGCATAATATGAAATCATAGCAATAGCTTGATTTAATTCAGCCTGGAGATGGTTAATAGATACACAATGTGAAAATCTTTACTCATTATCGAGAAAGTGGACTGTCATCAGCAGAAAAATCAATGTATACTTACAAACTCAATAAAAGCTTGATTTCTATTTGCTCCAACATTACATTTTGTGTTAACAACTTTACCAAACGGCTTCCCCAGTTCAATCAGCTCCTCCTCTGTACACTCCCATGGCAGGTTTCTCAAATGGAGCACCTTGGATGGGGGTTGGGTATACCGGAACTGTGGCTGACTGGACACAGATGCCATTTCTATGCTATAACTCCAACCTGTGAGTTCGCACGATAAAGATATGAAGCAATTAAAGCATTAAATTACATTCTTGTTTTGTAATAAAGCACACTATCTGGAATCTAAAAGTAAACTTATATAACAGATTTGGATCTCATGGCCATCATGCAAAGAGATTTCCATTTTATGGTTATCATATTCCATTAAAAATTTGACCGTTTACCATTTGTTTCATCCGTACCTACATTTTTTTTTCCTTTCAGATTAAATTCCTAATGTGTTCCAGGTCTAAAACATCAGATTAAATTTCTATGGCATTTCAAGATCAGTAACACTTCACCTGAATACCTAGAACCCTACACCAAAAGTACATTTCCAAGATATACTATAAAAATTACTAATCAATACACATATAAATATATGCACTATAATTATATCATAGAACCTCACAGTATTAAAGGGTGAAGGTTTTAACGAGCTATGGTTAACAGCCTAACAGGAATTTTCATACGACAATAATAGGTGGAATCAAATCGCATAGATGATTTAACTGCATCTTTTACAATGAAACAAAGCAAGACTCTTTGTGATTACGAAATGAAATCCCAGCCGATTCGACAGGAATTACTCAGTTGTTGCAGAGAAATTTCGACTTCAACCTAAAACATATAATACAATCCGATGCGTATACGAAAAAAAAAAACAGCCAATCGATACAAAATATGAAAAAACAACAAATTAATCGACCTCTTCGACAGCCAAGAAAGATACCAAATGTCGTGTTTAGAGACAATTCGAACCAAGCAAACAGAAGAAATTAGGGCAAAAGTGATTCATATTCAGATACGATTCGAATCGAGAAAACGGAAGAAATTAGGGCAAGAGAGAGCGAGTAATCGGAGAGTTGAATGCGATACCTGAGTGGTGAAGCAAAAACCCGTAAAAGTTGTTGGGTCGAATCTAGGGTTCCACAGCGAGACGGAACAGAGCAAATAAGCGGCGACAAAAATACACAACTCCCTTATCGTGCTGTGGGGTTGGGGATGAAAATTTCGCGCCGAATGGGCGTACGTTAGCGTCGCCCTGAGGTGGCGTTAGTTGTCTGACGTGGGCAGTCCATTTCCGGAGATGGGCACCGAATAGTGTACGGGCAAACACCGGCCGAGCCTTGGGCTTAATAATATTTTAATAATCAATGGACCGGGTCTAAAAAATTCAGGCTTAATTTTGAATCTCAAGTCCGCCTACTTATTAAAAAAAAAAAAAAAAGTCCGCCTACTTAATTTTATTTAATTTTTAAATATACTTTAAATTATTGTGTTTAGCTAAAAAAAAATATAAAAAATTATAAAAATAAATAATTTATCATTAAAATAATTATTTTATAAGAAAATATAAATAACTTAATTTATAAATACATAAAATATTACAAATATATATACTTTTAATTAAATCAGACTGAGTCAAACCAAGCTTGACTCAAATTTAACAATCCTAGACCTTATTAATTTAAACATATATTTGAGATACTATGAACACAATTGATATTAAGAACAATTAAAAAAAAATACATATAGCAACGTAAAAATGAAAGACTTGGATAAATTGCCCTTCATCTTACCTTTTATTAACTTTGGTCAAGATTTTGATTTTTATAATAGTTTTACTTAGGCTCCATTTGGAGTTGCAAGTTTTTTTTTTCAAAAAAATATTTAAAATTTTATTAAAATTTTAAAAATATTTAATTTTTTTCTATCAAATTTTAATAAGTATCATTTTCGTATTAATTTTTAATTTTTTTATTTTTTCAGAACTCCAAACACCTTCTCCCCCCAAGTTCAACATATATATACGTGTCATTTTTATATTAATTTTTAATTTTCTTTTTACTTTTTCGAAGTCTCAAACACTCTTTTTTTTTAAATTTTTTCAGAACTCCAAACACCCTCTCCCTTGGAGTTCAACATATATATGTGTTATTTTTATATTAATTTTTAAGTTTTTTTTTTTTTTTCAGACCCCCAAACACTCACTTTTTTTTAAATTTTTTCAGAACTCTAAACACCCTCTCGTCCGCGTTCGACATATATAAGTTGTATTAGCGCGAGCTAAATATTTAAACTTTGTCCCGAAACTATTCTTTGTTTGTCTATCATGAGTAAAAGAGTTCCACTCGTATGTTTACCGAGGTTTAAAAAAAAAAAAAAAGGCAAACTATAATTTGATTACTCGCCTTTGAATTTTCATTGATTAGGACCAGACAGTTAATAAGTCCACCACACTTGAGACAAATTGAAACTACATAAATATATATGTATATTATTGAAGTCAAGACACAGTAAAAAAATATTAAAATTTAGTGAGTGTTTGAAATAACAAAAAATTAATAAAATTGACAAAAATTATAATATCATAATTTTTACGATGAGATAAAAAGTTATAATTAACGTTTAGAGCTCCAAACACTCCTTATTGTATATATGTGTATATATATTTCAATTACCATTTGCTTCTCATTCCATGTAATCAATTACAAGCTTCAATTACACAGAATTCATTGCTTATAAAATAATCAAGAAAATTTTACATTATTGGGAGCATTTGGTTGATAAAAAATGAGATAAAAAAATACAATAAAAATAAAATGATATGACGTAAAAGTGAAATATAAAAATTTTGATTAAAAAAGTACAAAAAAATAATTAAAGTTAGCGAATTTTGATAATTTTTGGTGATGTCCTATCCACTAATAATAATAAAATAAGAAATAAAAAGCACGACATCAAATCCTCTAATAGGAGGAATGTACTGCTTCAGTAAACATTGCCAAATTTAGAGTAAAATTAACTAAGATTTAACTAAAAGTTCCTTCTCTCTCCCGGCGTATGAGTAAGGAGGCTGGCGGCGGTTGATCAACGCATGATAAATCTAACTCTTCTTAAAGAAAACTAATAGAGATGTCTTTCGCAGTTGCATCCAACCACATGATTTTGCGAATACTCGAAACAAGAGATTTTTAAGGAGATAGGGGTTTCTCATAGGCTATGCTCGGAGTAAGAATTTGTAAATAATAATAATAATAATAAATAAATAAATAACAAAAAATATTAAATTTTAATTACAGTTACGATAATGAAAAGAAATTGAAAAGTAGAAAAAGAATAAACAAATTTTTATTTATAAGTTACTCTAGTAACATTTAAGTTTCCAAAAAAAATAAAAAATTGATGTAAATATGACACGTGGTAAAATTTGATCGAAGAGAATTGTGAACTTTCAGATTTTTTTTTTTTTTTGAGAAACATTTGAAGCTCCAAACAGAGCCTTCCCTCTACAAATCCTTCTCCAAACACACCACAGAGCAAGAGAGAGAGAGAGAGAGAGCGCTTCAAGCTTGATTAAGGAGCACATCCTTGTAAGGAGTCGGACTTACTGTCCCTTTATTCCCTCCCTCTTCCCCGCTTCTCCTGCTCCTCCGAGCTTCCGGAATGTTGATCGGAAGATGGCATTCCTTCCTTTGAACAATCTGATCCATTCTCCTCCTCCCTTGTTCTTCTAGAATGAGGGGGACCTGGCCTTCCCCTTCTCGGTTCAATCGCTCTTGCGCTCCTCCTCGCAGTTTCTCAAGCCCTCTTCCGTTGCGTTGTTGCATCTTGAATACTTTCACCGCGTTGTTTACTCCGCCGACCAAAAACAATAAGCTCCCGAAAACGCCGAACCACACCCACGTCCAACCCTGCACGAGAAAAAAAAAAAAAAAAAAAAAAAAAAAAACTTCAAGCTTCATTCAAAACCAAGTTTAATTAGCACTAAACTTATAATCCTAGTTGATGTTAACCAAATTCGACGCTGAGATGTTCAATGTTTACTTCACATTACATTGCATCAAGTTGCTTACAAGCCTAGCATTTCTGGTAGTTTAGATTTCCATTTTTTTTTAATGAAAATGCTTGGAAACTTATGTTTTATTACACGAAATTACATTCAAGCTTATTAAAATGAGTTAAAAAAGATTTAAAATGAAATCAATGTGATTCTATGAACGAATTTATAATAAGCAAATAGGGGGTGATAATTCAAGTTAAGATTCATGACTATCTCTATTTGTGTTCATGTTTAAATATATAAAAAATTTAACAAATATGATAAGTAATTAATTTAATTAAAACACATAACAAATCGCGCCAGACTCAAATTAATATATTCGTATCTTATTGCCTTTGTGTTTTTCTCTCAATAATTTCAGTTGAATCACGACATCATCTTGTGTCCAATATTGCCACCTACCAAGGTGGAATAAGGAATTTTTTTCGCGTTGAAATATGGGTTACACATTAAACTAATTATAGGCTAAATGTTAAACTGAGTTAGAAATTTTTCTCGTCTTAGGCTACAATTACTGAGTGTTAAATTGTGTTATGGTTAAATATTAAATTAAGTTGTTTATAATTGAGGTAGAATATTATATACTATTAGCATTAAAAAAATTTTAGGCCAAAATCTTATCAAGCTAAGGTCCAGCACAACCCATCCAGGCATGTCTCCGCCATCGCCACCTATGATATCTTCATTTTAATACTACTCAAGATACCATGTAAATGTGTAATACTAAGGAAATGACTTTACCAATAGCTCGATGCCGTGATGAGCTGATCCAGACTGCTGTTGGGAGTTGAGGATTGCGCCCACAAGGAACAACAAACTCCCCATCAAGAAGGGGATGTGGACGCCGTGTTGCCAAACTTGGACCTGCCCTTCTGCCCTCTCGTAGATTTGGCAAGAGTTGGGAATCGATCCAACCAACCACAAAACTGCCCCGGCAAGAACCATGTTCAAAGCATGCGTCTCCCACTTATGGTACCCATTTCCCTTTTCTTCCTTCATTCTCATGTCACATGTATAAAAATGCATACATAAGCTCCCCCAAAAACACACTAACCTTGGTGACAATGATGCATGATAAAAAAATCTAAAATAATTAGTAAAAATAATCAATTAAAATTCTATTAACCCTTTTCTATTCATCTCTTGCAACCTCATTAATTATTACTAGATTACAATAGAAAAGTGATTATTGATCTAGCTTCCCTTTTTTTTTTTTTTTTTAAGTTGAATTTCCAAATTATTCATCTCATCTCAGCCAAACTATTTAAATTCATTCATTTTGGATTTATAGTCTCTCTCTCTCTCTCTAACTTTCTCATTTCTTTCTTGTAATCATTTCAATTTCTTCTTTCATTTCCTATCGGGGGTGCAAAAAAACGAGGGGGGAAGTTTTCTTCTTCTTCTTCTTTATTTCCCTTCCCTGGGTCCAAACACTGCGTTAACGAGACAGGGAGAGAGAGAGATTCCATTAACATGTACCTGAATAAATACAAACAAAATTCCGAGGAAAGAGAGAAGCGTCCCAATGGCGAGAGTCACCGGGACGGCGAACTCAACGAGGGCCAGCTGGGTGTCGAGCTCCATCAAGTCCAACCGGTTATCGATGCCGGCGAGATGGGCAACGAGATCGTGAACGTCGACGGCGATCATAAGGAATAAGGCGATGATTAGAAGGAGCAGGCCCATTTCGGGTACGTCGTAGAGCAGCGAAGCGAACCCGCTTACAAGCACAATCGTCGCCAATACGTATAGACCGGCGTTTAAGTACTCTGCTCCGTTTCGTTCTCGCCACGGCCCGTACATTCGGCTTTCCCGTGCCGACGCTAGCTTCGCCATTCTGAAATTGTATTGGAGAGAGAGATTGGGCGAACACATATGGAAGAATGTGATCCGACGAGACAGCGACGGACGGAGAGAACCAGTCAAAGGGAGATTGAAATGAAGGGGACAGAGAGTTTAGAATGGGGCACGTGTCTCTGTTACATGGGTTGCATGTATGCGTCCACGTGGCAGTCAGCGGTGCGTTTCGTTGGCCTTTCTCCCGAATTTCAATAAATTATAAATATAACCTGCCGGGCAGTGTGGCCGTTGTGTTTGGGCCGTTTGGCACAACAAATACACAAACGTGCGTTTGGCGGATTGGAAAAATGTTAAAAAATTTATAAGTTATTTATTTTTTTATTTTACTACACAAATTATTAATTCATAAATTATTTTACTTTATTTTCTTTTTTTTTTTCACTCCAAATACCCTCTAAATAAACAAATAAATATGAGATGAGGATATTTAAGCTTCGCTCATTCCATATTATTTTTTTATTGCGTAAATTAAACTTATTTTTCTTTAACATTTGTGTAATTATATGTACACGCCTTAATATTTAAAAATTATATTTACTTCTTTTATTTTAAAATATTATTAATATAAACATCTTCTGTTAGATCAATGGTTAATATTTAACAAAAATGTCAAAATAACTAAAATTTTAGGTATATTTCTATTTTGCCTCTCACATGTTACATATTTATCAATTTTTTTATATAAATCTTCAAAAATAAGTAAAATCAAACAAATTTTAGAAATTTATGTAAAAAAATGATAAAAATGTGATAGAGTGAGAGGTAAAATATGAATAGTATCTAAAATTTTGATTACCTTATTATTTTCTATAAAGTTTTAATAGTTAATTTAAGAGAAAGAAGTCAATATTAACAACATTTTCAAATAAGAGAGAAAAATGTAATTTTTAAATGTTGAGAAATGTAAATTATAATTGCCTTGATTATAATTCACTTCTTAATGTCAGAAAATAAGAGATAATGAAATAAAATAAAAATATTGCAAATACTTCTCTTTTTCACATTGTTTTATTTTTTCAACAATTGAATATTTTGAGGATATTATCATATTTTGGACATTTTACATAATTTAAATGAAGTAAAAGAGATATGTCATATAATTTTCTTGTGTGATCATATTATTTTTTATATAACATTGATAGGATGGAAAATTTTAATTGTAAAATATATTTCAAAATAAAGAATGTAAATGTAAATTTTAAAAGTAAAGTAATTGTTTGGAAAGACTAATTACATTTTATCTTCTTAAAAATTTGACTTTTAAACACAAAAACTTATTTAGTTTTAAAGTTAACAGATAGCCTCTTTTGATTCGTACAAAAGGGGAAAATTAGTTGAATACATAAAATTTAATTAGATTTGTATTTTACCAGTCAGAATTAGTTAATAATTTTTTTAGGCAAAAATAAATAAATAAAAGTAGACTTTTATGTTATAATGAAATATTATTTTGAAAAGAGATTTAATCTGTATTTTTCTAAACAATATTTTTTTTGACTGCATATGATTCTATATGATAGGCAAAGTACAGAATTAATTAAATTTAATAACTTTCAGTAGGAAATTATGTGTGAATTCTAAATTGAAAGGCCTTTTTTGTTTTTTTGGTAATTTAAATTAAAGGACGTTTTGTATTTTTAGTCGAAATTAGAATGGGCAAGGAGGAACCACACCCGGCAATACCTCTATATGTAGTGGACTTGATGGTAAATAAAACACATGCAGGCCATCCTTCTCTCTCTAGTGCTGCATCTCTCTGTCTCTAAAACGCTAATGAAATCGACGTTTTTGGGAACCTGGAAGCATAGCCGGTGGAAAAAGAACTTTAAATTCTATTCAACACTGCACCGGAGTCCGCTGTATCACCGTAACTCCGACGTGGTTTCTATGAACAAATTGATTACTTGGCACATGAGACTCGGTGACGTAGACATTGCTCGGGAGTTGTTCGACAAAATGCCCGAGCGAAGTGCTGTGTCATGGAACGCGATGATTTCTGGGTACTCGAAATGGGGAAGACTTGATGAAGCTATGAGTCTAGTTTCGGCGATGCACCGTGACGATACGAGGTTCAATGAAACCACTTTATCATCCGTGTTAAGTGTCTGTGCCCGGTTACAGTCACTAACTGACGGTAAACAGGTTCATGGACTAGTTTTGAAATCTGGGTCCCAAGGTTTCAAACTCGTAGGAAGCTCTTTGTTGTATTTCTACGCGAATTGTTCTGAAATTGAAGAAGCAAAGCAGTTGTTTGATTTGTTGCGTGAAGGAAATGAGTTGCTGTGGAGTGTGATGCTTGTGGGATACGTTCATTGTAATTTGATGAGTGATGCTTTGGATATATTTAATAGGATGCCAACCCGTGATGTCATTGCATGGACAACGTTGATCTCGGGTTATTCAAAGAGTGAGGATGGTTGTGATAAGGCTTTGGAGTTGTTTTGGTTGATGAGAGAGAAGGGTGGAGTGGCACCTAATGAGTTTACTTTTGATTGTGTTTTAAGGGCTTGTGGTAGAGTAGGAGGTTTGCATGAAGGAAGGGTTGTTCACGGGCTGCTTGTAAGATATGGACTTGAGTTTGAACACTCAATTGGGGGTGCGCTCATTCATTTTTATTGCTATTGCAAGGCTGTGGATGATGCCAGAAGAGTTTATGCTGGACTTGTTAGCCCATGCCTCAGTGCTTCAAATACGCTTATTGAAGGTCTGATCTTAATGGGAGAGGTTGATGAGGCAGAAATGATTTTTAATGGACTGACCGAGAAGAATCCATTTACTTATAATTTGATGATTAAAGGGTATGCAGTCTCTGGTCGAGTTGATGATTCAAAAATGTTGTTTCTAGAAATGCCACAAAGAACAATTGTGTCCTCAAATACTATGATTTCAGTTTATTCAAGAAATGGTGAGATTGATAGAGCTTTGGAGCTGTTCGAAGAAACAAAAGGGCAAAGAAACCCCGTGACATGGAATTCAATGATTTCGGGCCATATTCAAAGTGCTCAACATGAAGAGGCATTGAAACTATATGTGACTATGCGGAGGTTATCAATAGGCCAAACCAGGTCGACATTCTCTGCTATATTTCATGCGTGTTCGTGCCTTGGATCTCTTCAACAAGGACAGCTGCTTCACACTCATCTGACTAAAACGCCTTTTGAATCTAATGTTTTTGTTGGAACTGCCCTTGTAGATATGTATTGTAAATGTGGAAGCATCAGTGATGCTGGGAAATCATTTATTGGGATCCCTTCTCCAAATGTAGCTGCTTGGACGGCTCTAATTAGTGGGTATGCTCATCATGGGCTCTGCTCTGAGGCAGTCTTGCTCTTTGAGACAATGTTAGAGCAAGGAGTAGATCCAAATGCGGCAACTTTTGTTGGGATCTTGTCTGCTTGTGTTCGTGCTGGGTTGGTAAAAGAAGGAATGATAATCTTTCGCTCAATGCAAAAATGTTATGGTGTGACACCAACATTAGAACACTATGCTTGTGTTGTAGATCTGCTTGGTCGATCGGGCTGCCTGCAAGAAGCTGAGGAGCTTATTAAGGAGATGCCCATTGAAGCAGATAAGGTGGTTTTGGGGACATTGCTTAATGCTTGTTGGTTCTGGATGGACATGGGCATGGGTGAAAGGGTGGCTGAGAAAATACTTGACTTGGATCCTCTGGCTATATCTCCTTATGTTATTATGTCTAACATTTATGCAGGACTGGGGATGTGGGGGGAGAAGATGAAGATGAGGAAGATCTTGAGAAGTTTGGAAGTGAAAAAGGATCCTGGGTGTAGTTGGATTGAGCTATGCAACAGAGTTCATGTCTTTTCTGTGGAAGATAGAACCCATCTGCATTGTAATGCAATTTATGCAACATTGGAACATCTAACAGCAAATGTAAACTCCCATATTCAATGTGATTATGTTTCTATACCATTAACAGGGACTAGAATATTCAGAGCATCATACTTGTAGAGGTGAAATCCTTTTCAGCTCTCATCTCTTGATCAAATTTGGATTATGTGCTATTACAAGTAATCTAATATAAGTTTAGCATCAGAGGTTGATCTTTCCCATTGACCTCTCCATCATGTATGCCTTTTGAGTTCTATGTTTCTTGTAGCATCAACAACACTTATGCCTATGTATGTCTGCAAACACTTAAAAAGATCTACATACTTCTTCACCAGAAGCTCTTGTCAAATTTGATCACATTAAAACTGAGTTGTTAAATTGGTTCAGAATTGTTGGCATATGTACTTGATAACCCTTTCACTCAAGTAGACTGGGCCTTATGTAGCAAATTTGGGAAATGAATTTGGACTTTGGATTCTGGTATTAATTGCATGATGATGATGATTTGGCATATATATTGGATAATGGTAGCTCATTAGCTTTTACCAAGCTTGGTGGGGATTCTCACCTGTAGATATTGTCATCATCCTCACTCTTAATGTTTGATGCAGTGCTTAGTTACATATTGTTCTCATTGCTAATGACTTACCTAAAGATATAACTGTTGTGGGTTTTGGAAAATGAGAAATGAGTGGTTTGGTCAATACGTTGCCATGGTAAGTGAATTTTAATGACAGAGTTGGTGGCCGCATAGAGAGTTGGTTGTATACTGATACTATCAAAGGATATTCTCATTTCTATTTTTTATTTATTTATTTTCTGATGGGTGCTTTTCTATTGGAACTCTTTTGAATGAAATTGGCAGATAGAAGGCCCATGAGATTGGTTTATTCAGTAATGCTATTTCTAAAGCTTTTCAGAATGACTTCAGTCTTTTTGAGCATCTGGAGTTTTTGAATTGATTGAAGTTACTTTGCTATGTTTAGGCTTTTAGGAAAGTGATCTCTCTCTCTCTCTCTCTCTGCACTGGTGTTTTCTAAATTTCTAATATATCATAGTTGTGATATGGTCAAGAGTGACATTGGTGTAAATTGAACTTTAATTTGTCAAAAACTTCAAATTTATTTTCTCTTAATTGCTGTCTTTGATGCTCACTGAATTTTTGCACTTGGATAAAGCTTCCTGTCCCATCATAAATACACAAATATTTTAAAAACTGTTGCTAATAATATCTGACAAATTTGAGGTGAAATTGTATTACATAAGCACATCTATTTTGAGTATACACACTACACATGACAAAATTTCTTGCATGATGCATTAGTTTTTATTTGCGATGAAATGTGATTTCCTGCCACAAAAATTGTAGGGCACAACAATGAAAGGGAGGAATCCTAGTAGATGAACTGTGATTTCCTGCATGAAAGATTGTAGGGTACAACAATAAAAGAGAGGAGTCCTAGCAGATCCCAATGTAAACAATTCTTCAAATCTTTCCATTGATTTCTTCACTCTTCATGAGCTGCTACTTCTGTTTGGTTTTCTCGCTATTCTTCTCTGATCCCATTTTTGTGGTTCTTCCTTAATTCCCTTTTCCTGTACTTGCAATAGAGCACAAGCTGGATGATGCCTACAGGGCTGCCAACCAGATTAGGAGACTGCAGAAAAGTTCAAATTTATGTTGGAAGCCAAACCTTAAGGGTTATGAAATTGTAAGTTCTTGAACCATGTTATAGAAAAGTTAAAGACTCAATAATTACGCAAACCACAGGAAAAAGATCATGCCTCAGTAGGCCATAGGCCATCCACAGGGAACTTGCTAGGAATGAGAAAAGCGACAAGGAGACTGGCATAAATTCCACACTCCCTGTTTTTATTACTTGCTTCTGCATTACGAATTGTATTAATGTGTTAATGAATGACAGTACCATGAGGAACTAGGAAGGACCACTGCCTGCAGATCTTTCAATACGGAATAGAAAAAATTAGAATGAGAGCAGATGTGGCTAACAATAGAGTGAATTTGAGAGCAAGAGATGTCATGCATGCATGCATGTATGTATGATAAGCATTATCATTTACAAACTGAGTACAACAATCTTTTGCTCTTTGCTATGTTAGGACATTGTTGAAATTTGAAAGAGATCAACAAGAATGAAGAGACTCACCATAGCTACAAGAGGAGACCAATACATTGCTCAGAGGTTAAAAGTCCAGTACTCCCATCGAATACCTTGCGATGGCAGTGATAGTGGAATGCAAAAGCTGATGTTATTGCAGTGATTCAGTAAACAAGGATTACAGGTGCGATTATCATAGCAACCTTCCTTTGCACGCATTATGATCTAAATGCTGATATACTTTTCATACAATTTATGTAGAAAACAAGCAATACTCTTCTTATATAATGACACAAGCACATAGAGGATGCCTAAAAAACACTAAGAAATCACTCATAAAAATGCAAGAAATCCCTAAATAATTGAGAAACTAGTGTGCCTTCCCTCCAGCTGAAGCAAGCCAAGAATATACGAGAATGAAGGAAAGCTCAAGAAAAAGCCTAAGCCATTAATGTTGACCACAGGATATTTTCCCCCCTGTAACTTGCAACAGGCAACCCTTGCCAAGTATAAAGAAAACAATTCAGGAGTGCAATGACGTACGAAACACATGAGAACTTCATGGTGCTTTTCTATTTTATCACCCTTGAAAAAGTTAGCCTGGGAAGAATATAGAACTGTAAGGTCAGGAGAAAATGGACATGGTCAAAGGTTTCAAGTAGAATTGAATAGTATAGAATAAGCAGCACAGTAGGATTGCATGTTACATGGGTGCAGCGTAAAATAACACAGAAGCCACATACCCCGCGAGAAACACCGTGCAGCTTTGGTAGTCAGCACATGTTATCAAATTAATTTGGTCATAAAAAATGATAGGAAGCTCTAGGCATAAACATAGAAAGCAAGTACCCATTGTTCCAATTGCCAGGTAAAGCCTATCTCTCATACTCTTGCACTGAGAACTGGACCTTGAACTGGTTGTCTAAGGAAGTCCCTGCAAGAGACCCGGATGGAACTAATTAAGAATGCCTAAACTATTTGGCAACCATCAGATGGTATAAATAACTTGGAGATGGAGAGAAAGGGAATCATAGAAAATTGAAATGAGAGAAAGAAGGTGCTATTTAGGTCTAGATGAGCTTGTGGAGGGAAAGTACTTGGCTCTAGTGTTGGGCAGTTGCTCGAATTTGTCAATTCACTTGTGCTCCATCTAAAACTGGTTAGGTTTTGATGCCAAACAATAGGAACTACACAAAAGGAATTACTTGCTGCCATGCTCTTTGTGGATGTAACATGGCAAGAATTGCATTATCCACTTGATGAATATCTTTTGATGTCCTGTTTGGATTTGCATATCAAGTGTGAGACCCCTATGTTGGATGCTTATGGTTAATGGTCTTGTAATTTCCTTTTTTTCTTTTGTGGCCAAAAGCATGTCAACATATATTTTGTTTCTTATTTGGTTAATTGTTTTTGTTGAGAATTTATGTAATTGATCCCAACTAGTTTGGAACTAAGGCTTTGTTGAGTTTTATTTGGTTAATTGATTTTGGGCAATATAAAACTTTATTACAACCTACATACTTGCAATTTTTACCAACTTACGTTGTTCAAATATGATAAAGAATAGATAGTCATTTTTTGAAACAATTTCTGTGTCAGATATTATATTGTAAAATAACTATGCAGAGGATGAGATGGTTAATTTTTTAATATATATTTAAAATATGAATAAATAATATTTTGATTTTTATGGAGTTAGATATGCTTGTGCCCAAAGCAGAATTTTACTTCATAGCCTTACCACATATTCCAAAATATTTTTGGGTGGCTTTTTTGGCAAATGATTTTGATATCCATCTGAAAGAAGTGTGAGGACCCATTGAGGGAAGCGTTTGTCTGCTGTCAGTGACACAACCTGTCGTAACGATACAAGACAAATAGATTACTAGCATGCAAAAGAAGCCTTGTTTGCCTATACCCTATTTTTTTTTGTTTTTTAGTTTTAAACAAACGTTCTTTCTTTCTTTCTGTCTTTTTTTTTTCAAATGCAAATGGCATACCAACAAACGAGCAACCAAAAAAAAAAAAAAAAGAAAAGAAAAGAAAAAAAATCACCTATTGATGAAAAATGTCATAAAATAAAAAAAAAAATGACCTTATTTTGGAATAATAGACAAGGTTTTAGTTTTATTTTCTGGTCAAAATTTCCCTCCATTTTAAGAATAGAAACTATTTGTACACTTGACGGTTCATTTGGATGGAGAGTGAGCGAGATGGGGTTTAGTTTCAGCTAGAAGGGAGAGTGAAAGGAAGTGCTCGTGGAGTGAAGAAATTTAACAAAATTTAATAGAGGGGAAATGAAGTATATACTAATACTATAATACAATTACAAAATTTTATAGAGAGAGAGAGTGAACTGTCTATCAAAAGGGTTTAATTAATTTATTAAGTAGTAATTAAAATTAATACACTTCACCAATATTTCCTCTTATGTTTGAAGAGGAGAATGACCATGTATAATTTACTAGTACATATCCTATCTGCATTTTACTTTCATTTCCCTTCTAAACACTTCCAACGAAACATCAAGTAACTAATAATTCGCCCCTAAATCTTTTACTTCCCCTCCAAACCAATCAATCCAAAATGTAATCTAACAGAAATTTTTTTAGCTAAAATCTTATATCAAAATGATATGAAAATATATAATTGTAATAATAATGTGAGCTATTTATTTAACAACGATTAATTTACAAAAAAGTCACGTCATTTTAGTTGAACTTTTTTTTTTATTTTATTATTAAATTTTGATAGTTTGACAACTTTTCGTATTATTACTTTAAAAAGCTAAATCTATATTTATGGGGCCATTTGAAGTTTCACAAATTGTAATATAAAATGTGATCTAGTAACTTTTTTTGGTATTTGGAGTACAACCAATAAATTACAAAAAAGTAGAAATAAATAGTGAAAATTCGTTTGAACGGATTTTGTCAGATAATTTTCGTAACTTTGTGCAAAAATTTTTAAAGATTTGTAAAAATTATAAAGATTTAAAGAATTTTTTTTTTTGTAAAAATATTTATCGGAGGATATGACCTTAAACAGATTTAATTGACGTTAACAAATCTATATAGTTGATTTCACCTAGTGAAAAAAGGCTTGGTTTGATTTGTAAAAATATTTGGAGTGTAAAGATTTTTGAAGTATTTGAGGGCACCGAATGTAACACAACTGTCAATTCCATATCATCATTCCTATGATACATGACATCTGAAGCAACAAACTTCACAATAATAATAAAATATATATTAAACAGTGAAGGCCAAATGATGCCAATAGGGGGTGTGCTTTGACTCCTCTCGAGGGATTGAAAAAGCAAAGCATATGATGTTACCCACCACGTAAGGTCCATCTAACTCTGCTCTCCTACCTCACCATTTAAATATATATATATATATATATATATATAACATTTCTCTGAAAGCTGGAATCCGTTATGTGATTATTCTGTATTGTCGATTGAATCTGATTGGCAAAGTCATAGCATTTTCTCTCTCTCTCTCTCTCTCTCTCTCTCTCTCTCTCTCTCTCACTCTCATTACAAGCAAATCATTTTCATTCAAAAATCTTCGATCGGGAGGTCTTTGAAGAAGTTTGCTTGCAAACGCCGTTTTTGACCAACCTGGTTGGTGGGCATGCTGAATATATATATATATATATATATATACATGTTAGTTTTATGCCACATGGTTGAAAGGTTTTGACGTTTGGAGTGATAAAAAGTGATAAAATTTTATAAAAGTTATGAGTTCATAATTCGTGCAGTGAGATAAAAAATAAATAACTTAAAAAAATTTTTAGTGTTTTTTAGCGATTTTCAAAGTTTCAGACAGTGTCTCAGAAATAACACTAATTGGACGGCCAAAAAGAATTTTATAAATGAATATATAGGCTATGGTGGATTGAGGACATAATTTAGGGAGTAAGTAATATTATGTAATAATACGTGGGATTAGATAATATGTGATTAATTTTTTAAATGAAAGGAGATTGATGTCAAATTTAACGTTAACTGGTGATAATTTAATTTGAAACTGTTGAATTAAAATTTAATAATTTAAATACATTAATAAATTTTTAATTTAAAAAATATATAAGTATAGTTGAACTGTTAAAATTTAGCGATTCAGATTATATTGTCATCCTGTCATCCTGTAGATATCAAATTTAATGTTAGCCCGAGTTTTAATTTTTTATTTATTTTATTTATTTATTTTTTATAAGGATAACTTTTTTGATGCTTGGTTGTAATTTGATTGAAAAGAATTAAACATCCAAAACATCACGTCCTCTTCGGTATCCCCATTTTACGGAGTAGCAATCGAAAGAAGACAATCAGAACCCTCAAATTCGGTAAAAGCAAATACGGAATGATTGAGCTCACATGATATGAGATCGAATCCCCTCCCTTTAATCCCTCGAGCAAACATAGCTATAAGACACACAGCATCCCTTAGCGGCTTAGCCCGGGCAAGTAGATGCGGAAGAGAAGGCATTGCAGCTCGGTGACTGCAAAGTTAGGAGCCGTTAAATTAAAATTTAATTATTTAAATACATTTAATTTTTTTTAATTAAAAATATATGAATGTATCTGGATCAATCTTATTGTTCTTACTTGATATCTCCCAAATTCATCGTGAAGTCTACGAGAGTAGAGAACAGTAAAAATATATTGATGAAACAGTATAATCTTTACCGAAGAATATTGAATAATCTCACATTATACTTGGGGACATAGTAACCAAATATATGCCCTTTTACAAATGGTAGAACTTCTTCAAGATTTGTTTGGTTACAAAATAGTTTTTAATTCTTTTTCGTCTTTTATAACTTTTTTCATCGAAATTTTATTATTTTTAGAAATAATAACGGTTAGGTGTGTTAATTATATTTGAAAAAAAAAATTATAAAATTCATATCTATTTGGATAAAAGCTAACGATTTGAACAAAAAAAAAGAAGTTAATTTTATTATTGTTCTAACTTTTATTTAAACCATCGCGAATCTATTTTATTTTTATTTTTTATTTTTTTCGAATTCGATTAGCGCCCTTACAAGATACAACCAAACAAAGCCTTATTCCTATTTCATTTTGGGGTTATTATTGTCTGTCCAGTTGTCCTACCCTCCTCCCTTTCAATTCTCTTCTTTTATCCTGGGAGGGTGGTGGGCATCAACTAAAAGTCAAAGAGCAGACATTTTCGGGGTTGTTGGGGGCAGTATTTAATATGGTTGCGAAAACCCGAGTTCCACGAACTTGAAATTCCTTTTGATTTCATCCTAGCTAGCTACCTAGGCTGCTTTGTACAAAGCCATACCTTATCTATATTCTCATCCTCCTTTTGTTGTCATAGATTTTCCTTTCCTTCCTCTTGATCTTCTCTTTGTCTCTCCCTTCTGTTTTATTAACTGAAACAATGGACAAACGTCCCCGTAAGCAACCTAAAATCACCTCTTCCGAGTCCCAAGGTCAGTATAAGGCTCTCCCTTTTCTTTTTTCATTTAGAGTCTCTTCTCTTTTTGGGATGAATTTTCTAGTTTGAGTTTTCTATATATATATATATATATATACACACACTAAAACTTGATTTTTTTTTCTTTTTTTTTTTTTTTAAATTTCTAGGCATGTTATTCACATCCATGAAAAAAATTATAAAAAGAAATAGCATGTTACTCATGTCCATAGAAAAATACTTTTGAATTGGAAAATTTATTATTATTATTATTATTATTATTATTATTATAACTGTCATATGACTTGAATTTTCTATTTGAAAATATTTTTTATAATTATTTTTTTTTATAAATTTGAATAACATGTCTAAAAATTATCAAACAAAAAATCAAAATTTAATTAAAAAATTAGATAAAACCCAAAAAAAAAAAAAGAAAAAAAAACTAAAAAAATACTGGCTAGTGAACTACTAAACTTTGTGGGTTCCCAAAAGTTAGTGGTTTACCAGAAAAATATACCCAAAATGCCTAACTATAATAATGTGGGATGACAAAGTTATAACTTTATAAAATATATATATATATATATATATTTTGTTAGAATAACTTCAAAAAAATATTTTGTTAGAATAACTTGTGATGTGAAAGTTTTTGAATTTATTACTTTAAATGAGAACACATCAATATATATATATATATATATTGTAATTGCAAAATTATCACGGATGCATTATTTTTAAAAACTTATTCTGGTAAATTATTACTCATAGAGTGATTGACAAGTCTACAAATATTTTACATAATTTTGAATAACCTTTCAGTGAATTTTTCATGGATAAGCAGAGGTTAGCAGTGTTGAGTGGGAGTTCATTAATATGACAGAACAAGAGGAAGATCTCATCCACCGAATGTATAGACTCGTGGGAGATAGGTACGCAAGGTTAATATGATCAAGAAATTTACCAACATATTGTGCTGATAATTGTTAGGACTAAGTTTGTAATTAGTAAATTAGAGAACAAAATAATGAAGTTTAATTTTATATTCTTAAATATTATGTGAGGGTGTAAGAGTTTAGATTAAAGGTTTTAAAGTGAAAACACAGTAGAATGAAGCAATACTATTTTGGAGGTTTTAAAAAGTAAAAAATCCTGTTTGTCGTTAGATATTTGTAAGAAAATGTTAAAACTACTATCGAATATAGAGAGATTTACCAAAAGCTTGGTGATCATGTAGGAAACTCACTCCTATAAGCACTTTCAAGACCGTGTACAGAGATCTATTTTTGCTTGAAATTTTAATTTTGTATCCAATAAGATATCTAAAGAAGTTTTGCCAATGTTTAAAGAGGTTGAAAACCTCAAAAAAGTAGGCGTTCTATTATTTAAGAAACTAAGTCATGAGAATTCTTTACCACCCTTATCTAAGATTAGACTCCTATTGAGGTACATATAAATGACATATTTCAAGGGGTTTAGAGTATGCATTCATCCATTTAGAGAGAAGACGATCAGATGTTGAGTTCATTGATACTTCTCTTAATTATACCTAATTGGCAATGACATATATTCATTGAAGATCAATTTTAGCGAATTGTGAATTTGATTTGTGACGATTTATTCAGTTGAAGGTGGCCATTAACAGAATAAGTGGGTCAAGTGAGTTGAGCTAATTATCTGTACAATATTCATATAATACGATTGTAGATTCAATTGTGCAACTATCATAGAGAATCTTTGTTGGCCAGAATTACATAGTGGTTGTGTTTTGATCTTTTGTGCTAGGGTCTAAAGTTTTTCCCTACCATTCTTAAGATGTTCCCCCTTCAATCTCGGTGCATTTTTTTTTTTTGGCTGCATTCTTCGTGTTCTTCTTCTTCCCCCTCCTCCTTCTTTTATACACTTGTGATTGCTTTATTACTTAACTAGTTAGTGGAGATGGATTATATTTGCTAATGCATGATTTTTTCAATAATGATAAATTTATTGTTAGTGTAATATTATTTTTTTGTTTTGTTTTGTTTTATTTATTTATTTATTTATTTTTATAGAAGGCACGACACAATATGACATTTTGTTATTTTATAATTTAAAAAAATATAAAAAATAATAATTATAAATAAGTATCACGTTTTGAAGCTGGTCGATTACGATATAATACTTAGTTCTTTTCTAATTTAATAAAATATAAAAAATGGTAATTATAAACCTGTTTCATATTTAAAAGCCTCTTTATGTAAAAAAAAAAATTATGTATCAAAATTAAAATCAAAATCTTCGATTAAAAATTTAGAGTTTAATTTTGTAGGTGGGATCTAATAGCAGGTCGAGTTCCAAGCCGGACAGCAGAAGAAATTGAGAGGTTTTGGATTATGAGGCACCATGAAGGATTTGCAGGGAAACGAAGAGAGCCCAACAAAAAGCACTCATAAGGAGTTTGTTTGTTTCTTTTTTATTTAACCCCAAGGGGTTAGATGGGATGGTCTTGAGCTGGGACTTAGGGACTTATCATCTCAAGGTCTCAAGTTCGAGTCTCATCTCTAGCAAAAACTTAGGGCCAGCCTCCCGGGCGCAAAGCGTAGTAGAGGTTGGTAGGACGGGCCTCCTTGGCTGGACGAACCGTGTCCAATTCTTGGGTGTGGGTATGACTCCCCGCCGCTAAGCGAGTCCGCGATTTACCGCTGCACATGTTGAGGGGCCGGTATGTGTGGTACAAACCAAAAGAAAAGAGATTCACTCTCTAGAGGTTTGGCTTAGGAAGTAAATCTCTCGAGGTCAAATCATTTTTTTGTTTATTTTTTATTTTTATTGTTTTGTGAGTTCCACTCTTACTTCTCCATCTAAGTTCTATTTGGGAATCAGGTGGTCATTTTTTTTCCTTTTTATATGATTTTTTTAAGTAAAATTTTATTTATTTATTTATTTTTTGTTTACTAACTTTTAAACATGTTATTGATATCCATAACAAAATTTAAAAAAAAAATTCAATTAAAAAAAAATTCACGAATGTATGAAAAAATTGAAAATTTAACTTTTTTTTTTCATGCGTACATGAATTTTCTAATTCGAAAGTAATTTTTTGAATTTTTTTTATAAATGTAAATAACATGCTTAAAAATTATTAAACAGAAAAAGAAAATTAAATTTGAGATAAAAAAATCCTATAAAACAATAAAAAGGCCAAAAAAAAAAAAAAATTGGTTGGCTACTTGTTTCCCAAAGGTAGCCTACGTTTGGGCCTTCCATTATTGTAAAAAGAAAATGGAGGAAAGAAAAAAAGAAATATTTAAATCATTTTACCATTGAAATTTTTGTGAAAAATGAGTGCTTGCATATGAATTTCTCATCTTGAAATTGAACGGTGATAATTGTTTTACTTCATCTTCTTTAATTTTGATTTCTCTCTTTTCAAAAACACATATTGTCTCCAGCCGCTCGAGCGCCCTTTGAGTGGCCCAAAAGTTACTCAAAAGCTCCTTCCAAACTTCTTCATTTTAAGAACTCCACCTGCTTTAATCACCTTCAAGCTCCATCCGCTCTACCTGACTTCAAGCGCCGTTTCTGTTGAATTGTTTGTGAAGAAGTCTTTGAACCGAGGAGCGACTCAATCAACAAAACGTGGTTCGAAATATAACATCTAAACGGAACTGTAAAAATCGCTTTTAACACTTTATTAAGGGTTTCGAAGAAAGTCAGTCACATTAAGGAATTCAAAGAAAGTCAGTTACATATATACAACCAACTTCGTAGATCAACGTATGCAAGGAAAATATTTCTAGCTGTATAAAGCATCTTAATTGGTACAAAGGAAAAAGAAAAGCAAAGAAAAGAAGGGAGAGGAGGTGGGGTTGTTGAGGGAAAATACAGGGCTCATGCACTGGATGATTTGCAGCCTTTGTCTCCAAAAACTTAGAAATCCTTGAGTTAGTATATGATTTCTAGTATTCGAATCCTCTGCCTCCTTCGTTCCTCAGCGTGTGTTCTTATCTGACCTCTCCATATAATTTATCCACATTTCTCAAAGGAAACTTTGACATTTTTTTTTTTATGATCAATCCCCGAAGATGACTGCCAATAAAAGTACGGAATAGAGGAAGAGGCACCAAAGGAGGCTGTGGATTTGGATTCTGATACATCGTTGGGTAAAGCAAATGGAATGATTTTTTAGAAACCAGACCGGAGAAGATAATCGACTCGAGCTGGATGCTTGAGCTTCATATGAGCTTTCGCTTCATGTTTTCGAGCCATTTCCCTTGAGATATTCAAGTTTCCTGCAATCTCTCCCAATGTTCTATCACCTTTGCCGTCAAGCCCGTATCTCTGTCTGATAACCAAGCTTTCTTTGGGCTTCAGAGAATCAAGCTGGCATATGCAGAGACAAGAATTTATAAATTGAATCTCTTGAACACTTATTAATAAAGGGGAGGAGGAAAATATATAGATTTGAGGTACTTCTGATAACAGCTATTCCAGTCCCTTTATCCTATCATTCAGTGTGCCATTCTAATTTAATAAGATGCTATAAAGAGACCATCCCATATTTCAATATTACAAACAAACAAGTTGGGTTCTATATGCCTTCCTGCAACGTTTCCATATTTTTTTATTTTTATTTTTATTTTTTAAAGTAACAGGTGCCAACAAATCATAGTAGCCCCAGCCATGTGTCGTTCAGCTTCTTCATAATCTCATGCTGCAGAGAACCAACACAATAAAAATAAATAAAATAATAATAATAAATAAATAAAACAGTGCTGTTCAATTTTAATCTAACTGAGTGGAGGACATTTTGATCCATGAAAAGTGAAGTTAAAAGTCATGAAAGCTACATCAGAACTTGAACATTGACGGAAGCCCACCATTAGATAAAGAATTCAATAATAAACGAAAGGCAAGATTCAACAAGAGAACTCATTACCACATCATCCAGAGCAAGCCTGAGAGGAGCAGGTTGACGCCACTTATCACCTCCAGCACTGTCAATATCAGCAACCCCATAAATTAACTCTTCTTGTGTTGTTGTATGCCTAGCATGTAGGGATGAGACAGGTTTTGACACCCTCATCACTTCATGATACCTTCCAGGAGAGATACCAACTTTTTCGATGATCTCTTCTTCTGTTGGTACTCTTTGAAGCTCAAACAACAACTGCAGTTTGGCCCGTTGGATTTCTATTCTGAGCTGCATAATAAAAACAGTGAATTTCCCATGTCTTTATTCACTGAAGATTACCCATTAAATACACCAAAAAATGGCTCTATCTCCAAAGTTCAAAATAGATATAAAGGGTTTTTTATTGAAAATTTGGCATCAATGCATCCCCATAAAAAATAACCAAAGAATTTATTAATGTATTTGTTATTGTAACATTCACAAAATATTCTTAGCTACTCCAAACAATATATGCATATCCCCTCTACATATAACAAGGAAATTAAAAAGATATATATTCTGAGAAAAGGTCAAGGTTAGAAAGTAAACATACCGATTCAAGGCCAAAGGAAACACGTGTAAAGCTTGAGAGCGTCATGGACCGCATGATGGCATGTCTAATCCAAAAAAGGCCATACGTAGACAACCGGAACCTTCGTCTTGGTTCAAAGCGGTCAATTGCTGTGATAAGACCCTTCACCCCTGCTTGACAGAGGTCGTGAAATTTAGGGCCATTTGCTAATTCTTGGAAATATTTGTTTGCAACAAACAAAACAAGCCTCAGATTGTGCTGCAACAATGATGTAAGACAATCTGTTAGTATCATCATCACAGGTATTTGCCCCAAAACCATGAACATAGCATATGATTCGAGATTACAATATGCTTGTGGGGAATAAGCTGAAATTAACCAGTGTTGTTGGTATCTAGGACTACAAGGAAGCTGATAATGGGAAATTTGATGCTGGCACGAACATAAATGCACAGGAAGATGAATTTGTAAAGTATTTCTGAGGTTACAACATCTAATAACTTCATTGGATGAACACCTTATTTTTGCTCATTTAAGTTTAATTTGTATTGAATTTCAATTATCACAAATGTGACCAAGGGCATAGAGTTTTTGCATTACAATGTGAAGAAATTGACTGAAATATCAATCTAACATCTATGTTTATTTGTTTTGACAATCCCCTAAGGGCTGTTTGAGCAGGTAACAGCGTGTCTTCCTAAACAATAGCCCCAGTTTTCAGTAAATACAAGTGCTATTTGGTTGAAGATGAAAACGTAAATCACTTATGAATAAAAAGGCTTTTCTTGTTGCAAACTTTCAATTAGGTAACAATATGCAGCTACAGGTAATTCAAACTATTGTCACAGAAATTGGAGACAAACTCATGGCATTTACAAAACAAATCTGATATCAGGATGTACACACAGTCCTGCCTTTTCATTCAACATGGAAGACTTCAAAACACATTGCAAAATATGTACACACTTGTTAACATTTTTCTTTACTTTATTCCCCCTGCTCTGATTGATAAGCTTAAACCCCAGCTTAGAATTAAAAGAACCTTTCAGTGCAAGGATAATATAGGTACTAAATTAACAGAGAAAATAACAGCTACCTTAATCAGTTTGTTTCTGGCAGCTTGACCAACCTTCAAGTCCCTTCTTACTTTAAGTATACTCATATTTGTGGCCTTTGCCAATTCACCATCTGTTGGTTCTTGCCCGAAATCTTGCTGCATGCCCTCTTTGACTTGAAGGAGTGCCTTAATAAATCAACCATAAGTCAGCACCTCTCACAAAACAAAGAACTCAACCACATTTCCAATAAAAGACTAATGCAAGCTGGGAGATTCTTCTTCTTATTTAACACTCACCTTCATAGGCTGCATCATTTTGAAAAGCCATGAGTGTTCAGAAGAAGGGAGAACTGCTGGTATCTTCGTCTTCTTCCAGTCCATGCTGACCAAGTCAGTTGAAAGTGAATACTCCCTGACAAGCTTACTGATTCTCTCTGCTTCATTGTCAGTATCTTTCCTCTTCTGAATTGAAAGAACTATTTCACCTTCCCTGTTCTTCATCAATGCAATCCTCTTAGCAAGACTAAGCCGTTTTGGCTTCTTGGCTCTATTCCTTACTACACTGTTACCAAGTTTGTTTTTTGTTTCATACTCACCTTCCCTAATGTTATACCTCTGCTGCCTCCCTATCCTCATTGCACGATCTGTATCTTCCACATTAGGGGGATTGATTACAGGGCTAAGTTTGTATATGCTCTCAAGTTTGGAAGCAGCTTCATCAAAATCCAATTCCAAAGTACAAGCCGAGGCTTCATTCAAAGAAACAGTTTTCACTATTTTTGAAGACTTTTTAGCTCGTCTCAATCTTCTGTGGTTCTCTTTAGATGCCTCAGTGGGAATTAAGACCGGCTCGTGAGGTGAAAACAAAGATGGATTCTTGGTTTTATTTGTTTCAAATGCCAAAATTAATGTTCTTTTCAATGGAGATTGGCAAGATGAGAAAGTTGAGCTCAATCCTAGCGGAGTCCTTGAAGCTGAGCTTGAAAACATTACAACTCCCATGCCAAGCCTTCTAAGTGGAGAATAATCGGATTAATAAGAAGTTCTAGCCACACAAGTCATGCAACAGGAAAGTAATGCAGAAAATTTTTAACTATCAAACCATAGAAGCTCCAATTCTTTCAATGGACGAAAAAATTCCGAAAATTACAGCAATGCTATTTAAGGAGGGTTATCTCACCATATAAGGAAGATCCTACGACAATCAATTCAAAAATTTGCCTAACTTGAGACTAAGAGAGAGGTCAATGTATCATCTCCCCTCAAAAATATATATATATATATATATTTAAAAACAGAAGGGGAAAAAAAATCAAGCCACCTTACAATTAAGGTCAAGAACATTTATCAAATCCGCTTTCTCCCAAACGAAGCAGAGTCCTCTAACAAATCATATTAGAAGTTAGTTCATCCATTCTAACAAAAATACTGATTACTACAAAAATCTAGGGCAAATGATGGGCTCACAACTAATTGTTTTCGAATTCATTCCATCTGTGCCCTCTGAAACATTGAGGATAATAGCCATCAGAAATTCGAGTCAGTGTATTGTATCAACCGAGAGTCAAATGATAATACTACGGTGAGAAACATCTACACACAATCTGTGGCGTGCCTTTTAGTTTCTACACCTAGATTTTTCGATACATTACCGAAAATTTGACACTTCAATGGTGAAGAAAGTATAAGAAAGTTTTCGCTGTAACCACGCAATGAAAACTGTAACAGTAACACATCGCAAATCAAAATGAATAGCGGAGATACCGCTCAGAGAACCATACCTCTCGGAATAGCACAATCTCCAACGCCACTTGCGATTTTCCGGCGGAGGACGATCTCATGACAAAGCGGATAAACGGAAGCGAATTCAGAGACAGTAATATATACAAAACTGCGCGAATTACGGTGTCCACAACCGTTTTCGTCTAGCAAATGGACGGTGAGGAGGACAAGTCCGACTCAATCAACGATGGAGAAATCAGGCGCAGGCAGGTGGGAGTGACGTGGTCATTGGCAGAGCAGAGAACGGTCCATGTGGAGGAGCGTAGAGAAGCCTTGCGTGGCGAGATTTGTGGACGAGTCTTGTGCCACGTGGGTAGTCGTTATTGGATGATGGTGTTTCTCTCCTTTGTGGGGACCGAATTCAAGGAACCCTTACGTTTAACACGATCAATTTTTGTGGGTGATCTTTTTATTATTTCATTTGTTTTCAGGCTCAGAGAATGCCACGTATTTGGAAAATTTTTAATTTAATTTCTGCAAAGTTTGAGGATGATATCAAATGCGCCGTCTAAAGAGTATTTTAATTTGATATTTGATGTTCAAATAAAATAAGATACACCCAATTAAATTAAAAATTTTAAGATAATTTGTTCCTACGCAAACGTAAAATTTAAAACTATTATAAAAGAATTATTTAGTTATAATTTTTGTGCAACTTGAATCATTAATGTTCGGCAACAAAAGTTTATTACTTGAACTGCTCACCACGCTAACTGGAAATCTATTCGTCAACCTGTCGAACACAATTAAAATAGAGGTTATGGCCGAAGTGTGGGTCATTGACCAGAAAAAACTTTCCAATACTTAAGTCAGGAGGTGCTTTTAGAAGATTAAAGGAAGGAATGAATAAGTGTAGTAATTATAGTGTGGTAAAATAGATAAAGTAATACCCTCGAATTGGGTAGTGATGATGCCTCTTGATGTCCATTTCTCATTTAATGCCCTTATTTCCCATTTAATGCATGTGGGCGATAGGATGTGTCTGAATAACTGAAATATAGCTTTAGAACTGTCCACTTGTCACATTTATCTATCACTTGCAACGAGATAAACTAACTAAGTTGTTTTCTAGGTAATAAATCTAGTTTATTTATTACCATGGAGCATTTATGATTAGGGCTTTGTTATAATGCAGTGGAGCCCAAACCTAATGTTTCTTTGTTTTCTATAATCGTGCCAAGCATATTATACATCACCCTATGGTATGTTCGGCGAATGTCACGTGTTATAGCAAGATGGTCATGAATCCCATGTAGGACTCTCCAGACATGCTCGGCGGACGCCACATGTCAAAACTACAATGCTCGGCTAACGGTCACGTGTCACCAATCAATATGCTCGACCAATAGTCATGTATCACCAATTAGGATGCTCGGTTAGTGGCCACGTGCCAATAATCAAAGTGTTAGGCGAATGGCCACGTGTCACAATTTCGCTTTATCCCAACAACCAATATCAAAACATTTGGTATGATATAAAAATTTTGGAATAAAAGATTATAAGAGTAATTGTTAACCTATTAATTGTTAAAGGGATAATAAGTTCATAATACTTATATTTGAACTGAGAGAATAAATATTATTTAGTAATAATTGTATGGTATTTGAAATGCTAAATGAGAATCTTACTTGAGAGAAGAGTGTAAAGGAATATTTTACAGGATAATGGGAAAAATGGTATAATTTTTTTTGTTACTTTTTTTTGCCTATTCCCTTTAGTTACAATTTATAAGTAATTTATGCAAAAATCCTTCTATTTTTTTTTTAATTCTTCCTTAAGTATCCTCAAATTTGTTGAAGACCATTTAAGAAAAACAACAAATAAAAGAATGAAATTACTTAAATAACTTTCAAAAATTACTTATACAACTCTTTTAAATTATTGGTGATTATTAGTAGTTAAGGGATATTAATAGAAGAAAAATGAATGCTTCACCAAGTAATTAATTGGGCCTCAGCTCAAGGAGATGCTAGTGGACAGGCTATCCCACATTGGTAGAATAGTTAGGGTGTGTGTATTTATAAATCTAAATCTACAAATTAATTTTGAATTGGTTTATTAGGTTTTGGTGTTAATTGAAAAAAAGTAACTTCATTCATTTTATAACTTCATTATATACCCATGTTGTTTCTCTATTATGGCTGCGTTTGGTATTCTAACAAACAAAATAAATTTCCAATAACCTCTATAAACCACTAAAATTTTATATTACACATTCACACTTTTACTAATTTCAAAAAAATTTAATATTTCGCTTAGAAAAAAAAAAATCAAAAATAGGTTAATCGAATGCGTAATTTTTTTTTTTTGACAATCACATTCTTCGAGTCGAAAACTTTCAAATGAGTACCATTGTCGTTATTTTATTTTTATTTTTTGAATTTATGGGATCAGATTTGAAAAATCATTCCCATAGTTTTGGCGCTGTGCATCTCCAAAACAGAACATTGAGTATTGATTTTTGAATTCGTGGGAACGGTTTTGGGGCAACCGTTCCAACGGTTTGCTACTATTCATATTAAAAAATGCAGTTTGAAAAGAAAACACAAAAATGTAAAAATTAATCAAAAACAACGTTTTATCTCAATTTATCTTTTTTTTTTATTTTTTTACTACTCCAAACGAACATTATAATAGTACGCATTAGAATCGGAGGCACACACTATGCATGTGATTTTTGTTAATTTTTATTTAAAATAGAAAAAAATCTAAAAAATTTTAGTAAACGTCTCTTAAATAATAAATAGCAAGTAGTTAAGAGTATTTAAGTAAATAGTAACTAATTAAGGAGCATTTGAAAAAACAAAAAAATCATAAAGTAATGAATAGTTAAAGCACATTTAAGTAAGATAAAAATATAAAATGGTGAAATTATTTATTATGTGATAGTTATAATATCTTTTTAACACAATTAAAGTTGTAGATAGTTATAAGGAGTTTAAAAGTATAATAAAAAGAAATAAAAAAAGCAAGAGGGTAAATTTAATTATTCTAAAAAAAAAATAAAAAGGCTAATTTGAACTTCTAGTTATACTTCCCAAAGGAAGCTTAATTTGTTTTTCTTTGAAGCTAGGAATTATATTAAGTAAAATTAAGAAGTACAACTATTACAATCTTTAGCTACAATGGAGGATAGTTCGGAGGGAAAGTTCTCAAAAAAAAAAACAAGCAGGAAAAGATTCCTTCAAACAGTTGGAAGTAAGGTAATGGGCAGCACCATTGGCTTAACATCTGCACCATATAAAAGACTATTACTTTGAGAGTTTCCATTCGAAGATATCCTCAAGGATTGGCATTAGCTCCTAAGAAGAATCGCAGCAGTTGCCCTGGAGAAAGGAAATAACAGAGAGTGAATCACTCTCAATCAAGGCATCAGTCAGGTTCCATCGTATGGTCATAGAACAAGCAATCCTTATAGCCCATGCTTCAGCAACAAGTGTCGAGAGGACTCGAATGTGGCCGTAATTGACATCCAGGACTGCTTGGAGAGAATTTCGAACAATAATGACAAAAGCTGCTGTGCTTGATGAAGAACATAGCGCTGCGTCATAGTTAAAGTTCAGCTTATTATCAGTTAGAGGTTACCAATAATTAGAGTCTTGCAAGGGTAAAACATGAGAGGGATTTTGGCTTTTTTTAATTTTTTTTTTCGGAGAAGAGCTTCTAAGAAGTCAATAGTGACTTGAGAGGCTTGGTTTACGGTGTCCCTTAGGGATAGAGGAGTGCCATTATAGATAAAACTATTTTTAGGCTTTCATATCCCCCAACAGAGGTTAGCGATAGAAGAGAGGGGCTCGGCTCAAGCACCGTGAACCTCTCAAACCCTTTTATTGGGATTGCTTGTGAGACAACTTGGACCTTTGTTTGGCAAGCCTACTATCCATTTGAAGGGCTGGATACTTAAAAAAAGAAAGGGGGGGGGGGGATCTCCTTCTTCCGTCTTTATCCTCTTCCCAAATCACATTAGCTTCATTTATCGGGATGAGATCACGGAGATAAGTAACACTGTAAAAAGTTTATAATAAATAAAATAAATTTAAAAAAATTTTCAATTAAAAATAATAATTTTGATATTTTACAAAAAATTAAAAACTTAATTAAAAATTACTTTTTAATTAGTGTTATCCAACTAAGCCTTAATCCATACAATTCCAACTTTAGTATCACCACTTCCAAGTTCCATGCCCCATTTATTTATCTAACATTGTTGTAGGGCCCACTAATTGTCAACTACGTCCTCTTTCTAGATATATTAAGGTTCATTTGGTTTGTTTTTCAATTTTTTATTTTTTATTTTTGTTTTCTATTTTTTGTTCTGAATTCATTTTATACTTTTTAAAATAAAGAAAAAACTCAAAACGCGTTTATTACTTAGGTGACATTTGGTTTACTTTTCTATTTTTGTTTATGTGTTAAAAATCTTAAAATAAGAGAATAGAAAATACTTTATATTTTTTGTTTTGAGATTTTTCTTATTTTTTGTTAAAAAATCTCAAAACAACTTTTTATAATTTTTTATTTCATATGTAAACTCATTTTCAGTTTTCAAAAACGAATTTTGAAAACACAAGTAACCAAATGAATTTTGAACTATTCTCTTTATTTTTAAAAGTACAAAATGAAAAATGAGTTCAAAACAGAAAAAAAAACAAAAATAGAAAACAGAAAATGGAAAAATAAACCAAATGATCCTTATATTTTTAAATTTTGTTTTAAAAAACAGAAAATAAAATTAGACATAAAATAAAAGATGATAAAAAGTCGTTTTGAGCGTTTATAACCAAAAATAAGAAAAATTTCAGAGTAATGAAAATAGAATATTTTATGTTTCTTTATTTTAAAATTTTTAAAACATAAAATGAAAATAAAAAATAAAATACAGAAAAGTAAATCAAATGTCATATTAAGTTTTTTTACTTTAGAGACCATATTTTTTTTTAAAGCAAATTTGCTTAGGTATATGAATTTCCAACTATCTTTCAGTTCAGATTCCAAGGTCAAGTAACTGTAGTTTGCCTGATTTAGAAGAACATAAAAAATGTGTCCGGCTATCGCTTTGAAGAACATTAACTAATATTGTTTTCCCAACAACCTTATAAATAATTTGTGAGAAATTTTAGGCACACGTGTACTCCGAAAACCAAAAACAAAAACAACAGATCAAAGCAATAAATTAAAGAGAAGGAGAATGATCAACTAACAAATTTTTATCAAAAATTATTACAAGAATGATATAAAAAATTACGTTTGAGTAACTTAAAAAGAAAAAAAAGAAAGGATAACTTTGCATAATTCTTAAGTCCAGGTACGGTCTGTATTAAGGGCTCGTTTGATATACATAAATTCTTTTTTTCCTAAATTTTCACCGATTATTATTTTTTTTTATAAAAATTTATTAAATATATTCTCTAACTTTTACAACTTTTTGTAATTCTCCCCCCCCTACTTTTTACAACTTTTTACCTAACACAACTTTTTTTTTAATCCAAAGAGACTAGTCAAATGTTGAATTCTTCCTTTCCTGATTTCTTCTTTATTATTTGACTACATGATAACCATTCACTTGATGAAATAATAGTTCCACATATATATACATGATAAAAGAGGATTCAAAGTGCTGGATTTTTACACTTAGCTATAGCTGCCAACAAACAAACAAACAAATAAGAGATTAGTAAAAAAAAAAAATTAAATTAAATAATCTCACATTAAAAACTAAACCTAGGGTTAGCTACTTACCCAAAAAAAAAAAAACCTAGGGTTAGCTTGGATTCAAAGCTTTTTTTTTTTTTTTTTCATCTTATATGATTTTTTAACTAAAATTTTATTTTTTTTGAAAAATATAATTTTTAAGTGTATTATTCGCATTCGTAAAAAAAAATAAAAAAATTTCATCAATTTGGCTAAAAAGGGTAATGAAGAATTTTTTTTTTCATTTTTTCTACCTTTTATTCCAGTGAATATAATTTTTCAATTTTTTTACGGTTGCAATTTATACGCCTAAAAATTATATCTTTTAAAAAAAATTAAAATTTAATAAAAAATCATATAAAAAAAATTACCCAAAAAGCCGAAAACTTTTTTTTTTTTGGAATCTAAGCAAAGGCTTCTCACCGGCCCCGTGATCGTATTTCCCCATCAATCATCAGTGGTACTCTATCATTTGACCCATGCAGTTCAAGGGTTGACCAGACTGGTAAATATGTATGCGTTGAATATATATATATATATATATATAGCCGAAACGCGTAGTCCAAATTCCAAAATTTGGGTCGCTTTGGCTCTGCGTCTAGAAGGAATCAAGAACTGCGGCCACGGAGGCCCACGCCTTCGTTTCCCACTGGCAGAAGCTTCTTCGAATCACTGCGTAACATCGTGGTACAGACGCGTTTTAGACCATTTACGTGAGAGTTGAATTGAACGAGTCCAATCTAATTTTGCCAAAGCCGAAGTGTTCGGTTTAGGGAGACGAACAAGTAACTAATTCACATGCAGGGGCTCTAATTAATCATTATATATATATATATATGTTTTTCAAGTAGATTGATGTGCACACATAACTCTGAAGCATGTGTTCTTAATTTAGTTAATCATTAATTAGTACCTAGGTCTCATTTGTAATACTTGTTTTAAACTAATTTTTTAGTTTACGCTTTTTATAAGTTTTCAAAATTTATTTTTTTAGAAGACAGAAAATAAATTTACACATAAAATACAAAATGATAAAAAGTTATTTTGAATGTTTTTAATGCAAAATAAAGAAAATTATACATATAAAAAATAGAAAATGTCAAATTAAATGTATTTTTTTTTCATGTTTTGAAAATTTTTAAAATATAAAATATATAAAACCAAAAAAAAAAAAAAATTAAAGGGTGCGTTTGGTGCACCAAAGTTTGGTAAAAATCTTTAAAAATCTCTAAAAACTCTAAAAATCTCTATAAAATTTTATACATTTCCACCTTCTTAAAATTCAAAAAACGTTCAATATCTTTAAAAAAGAAAAAAAAAAAGTCGATTACAAGAATTCGGTTAATCAAATAGTAAAAATTTTTTTTGCGATTCTCACTATGGACTTCCAAGTTACCAAATGACACCCACTTTGACTTTTTTTGTGGTTATTTTTAAAACCATTCTAACGGATTGTAGAAACCGTTCCGACAGAATCGCGCAGCCAACTTCTTCTAAACGATTTCTACAATCTGTTTGGTCGGATTGTAGTGTAAAAAAGTCATGACTGCCTAAAATTTTAAATCCGTCCAAACGAAAATCCAATCCATCGGAACGAAATTTTACTATCATCTCCAAAAATACGGTTTGAGCAAGTGTGCACCAAACACAAAAAATTTTCTAAAATTACATTTTATCTCATTTTTTCGCACTTTTTAGTGCACCAAACACACTGAAAAATAGAAAAAAAAATACAAACCAAATATCACCTTAACATTTGAACTTGGCGTTAGATGAGTAGGCGGCTTGGCCCCCGCAACGTTGCCATCACATTAAAAACAAACTTTTTAAGTATACAGCAAATGTGCCAGTCTTAGGTCCTATTTTCGATCTGTTTTTACGCTTCAAAAACAATAA
The DNA here is from genome assembly GCA_019916065.1 of Vitellaria paradoxa. Lineage (NCBI taxonomy): Eukaryota > Viridiplantae > Streptophyta > Magnoliopsida > Ericales > Sapotaceae > Vitellaria > Vitellaria paradoxa. The sequence goes on along the minus strand of CM034242.1, from coordinate 41,471,504 downwards.
ATACATAAATAAATTTTGTTTATTTGAAACTCTGCATGATCCAATGGCTCATGGTACTTTAAATATGTTAATGCAATATTACAAATTAGAAGCTTGGTTTAAGAATTGTTTATCAATATTCTTCTTTTCCATTTTTTAAGTTTCTCCTCAGCTGATTTTATTCAACACAAACGAGTGCAGAATTTGTGAAAGAAAAAAAAAAGGGAGGGTAAATATTAAAGAAAATAACAAGGACGGACAAATTAAGATGAAGATAATACAAATATTCAAATATTTTTTGCCCCTTAAAAATAGCAACTTTGTTGGATGGATAATTATCAAAAAAAAATTCTAATGGGAAAAAAAAATGATTTGACCTCGAGAGATTCATTCCTTTGACCAAAACTCCTAGAGAGTGAATCTTTTTTGATTTGTACCACACACACCGGCTCCTCAACATGTACAGCGGTAAATCACGAACTCGTGTAGCGGCGGGGAGTCAGACCCACACCCAAGAAGTGGATACGGTTCGTTCAGCCAAAGAGATCCGTCCTACTAACCTTTACTACGCTTAAAGGCCTGGGAGGCTGGCCCCAAGTTTTTGCTAGAAATGAGACTTGAACTTGAAACCTTAGGATGGTAAGCCCTTAAGTCATAATTTAAGATCATTCCATCTAACCCCTTGAGATTATGATGGGAACAACAAATAAATGAGTTATCATCCATAGTTGTTAATCTTGTATCGTAGTAGTTGATATGTATTCTATTAGTCAAAAGATGATTATTTAGTACAATAATTTCTGTACTAATAATTGTACCAAGGCATTTTTGCACTTATTAGGGTGAGTCTGAAAAGCCCAAAAAAAAAAAAGAAAAAATTATTTTTTTTAGTAATTAGTTTTTTAGTTTTTTATAATTTCATATTTTTGCTTTTCATTGTTTAAAAAAATTAAAATATAAAAAGTAAATATCATTATTTTAAAAAATTTAAAAAGTTAAATAATTAGAAATTGAGTAGTTAGCTTATTTTGCCAAACGAACACTAAAACACGATAGAGTTATATGTTAATTTTTAAATTAGAATGGCTCATCCAATTAGTCCAAATCCAAGAAAGTAAAAATTAATTATTGAAATATATAGTTTTAAAAATAAATTAATAAAATCTAAACGAAATCTAAAATTAATGATCCTCCAAACTAAGCTTTTAATAAGGATTCTGAATTGACATCCATGCGTCAGCTTAGCAATAACTACCATTTTGATTTAACGGTTCTAAACATATTTATAAATTTTTAAATTTAAAAATATATAAACATATTTGAGCTAATAAATTTTAATCCAAACACAACAAAATTAATGTTTTCCCCGGGCTGGCAGCGTTATGAGATCATTCTCCCTCCATTTTTTTTAAACAGTTATACTCCCCTGGGGCAGCAAGTAGTGAGAGTTGCTATGAACATTGGGCTCGAGTAGTGTGTGTTGACCCCAAGGGGTGGCACCAAATACGCTCGTGTCCAATGCTTCACATGGGCGATCTGTCAACGTCAGCGGTAAGCATCGTTTTGAGGCTGACCGTCACAGCCCTGTCACCGGATTCTCTCTCCTCTCTCTCTCTCTCTCTCTCCCCTACGTAGAAGCAGAGCTGTAGTAACGCGGAACAGGTTTGAAGATCCTTGGCCTCCTTTCTCTTCAAACCATTTTCCCACTATCTTTTACCATCTCCTAAAATCTTCGTAATTTGTATTTTTAAATCTTCCAACAATGAACACACGCTACATTCAATAGCTCCATTTAGAATGATCAAAAATTCTAAAAATTGAATAAAAATTTTTTAAAAAATTTTAAGAATTATTCATTTTTTATTTTATTATATAAATTACAAACTCACAATTTATTTCATTTTTTGTCACTCCAAACACATCAACTAATAACAAAGTGGAGAGAGAATTGTGCAAAGGTAACTAAGAGTGTTTGGTTAATAAAAAAAATATAATAAAAATACAAAGATTTGATTATAAAATAACAAATGACAAAATTTAATTAAAAAAAATATAACATATTAGTAAATTTAGTTATTTTTAGTTGTTTTCTCCAATCCAACACCTTCCAACTTAGAGTTAGTTTGGGAAAAAGATTAACTTTTAACTTATTTAAATTAATAATAAGAAATGTTTTATTTTACTTTCTTCTTTTTTTTTTTCCTATTTCTTTTCTCTCCAAATTAAAAAAAAAAAAAAAAAGCACAGAATTAGAGTGTCTAGTGGGCAACTGATGAAGTAATATAGCAAATATCTTAAAAAAGATAGGGATTCACCTTCGAAACTCATGCTAAATGTTACAACTAAAATTTTTTAAATAAATATTGACCACAACAATATTGTAAACCGACCGTGATCACCGAGGGCGAGACGGGTCCAAAGAGGGTCTAGCTCCAAAAAATAAAAATTTAAAAAATAAAATAGAAATAAAAGAAATAGAGTTGTAGAAAAGTGATATATTGGGAATTAATATTGTACAGAGTTTCTTCGTCGAGGGAGAAATGGTCAGCAATTGGACTTCTCAGTCGAAATCTAAGGATCAATGACCATAGACTGGTCTAAATGAGGGGAAAAGCAACTAAGTGTTCTCAGTCAACTTCTCTCTCTCTCGACCTTTTTTCTCATCTCTCTCTCCCTCTATCCTCCTTTTACGCAACCTTAAAAGAGACACCCCCTTCGATCCTTGAGCACTTTCGCCTTCGTCATTCATTATCTTCTCAGCCGTTTTTCTCCTGTAGCACCATAACCCAGCTCCAAATTTTGTTCTTTTCTTGATTTTCCATTCACAATTTTGAATTTTCCCGGAAGACCCAAATTTCCATCTTGGTCTGGCCACGGCATCTGGAATATATTCTGGTCTTAAATGCTCTCTAGATCTTCTAGACATAAACTATCATTTCTCTCTCTCTCTCTCTCTCTCTCTATATATGTCTGTGTGTATATAGTTTCCATATCTGTGTCCTATTAGCTAGGCTCAACTGCACTTAATCTAGCACAGACTTGTGTGGTTTGAAAATGGAGAACTCAGCAGATTACGAGCAGAAGGATCTGATAAACGAGCTAGCTCAAGGGAGGGAGCTTGCTAAGCAGCTACAAATATACCTCCACGTGTCACCTTCGTCCCAAGAGACCCGCGAATTTTTAGTCCACGGCATCCTAAATTCTTACGACAAGGCTCTCTCGATGCTGAAATGGAATGGATCCGAACCGCAGCCCATCGGAACGACGTCGGCTGGAGTGGTGTTGTCTGAATCACCACGCTCCCTCAGTGGAAGTCCCCACAGTGAAGATTCCGACAGGGATTTTAAGGATCCTGAACACAGAGACATCGCCTCCAGGAAGAGGTGAGATCAATTCTAATACTATGAGCTAGTTGCCTGTTTTGTTTGAGCCATACACACATTTAAATAGACATATAGAGTGAGAACGAATGGTGCTATTCTGTCATAATAATTTGTCACGAAAATGATGCAGAGTGGAAAGTGAATGGGCTTGATATGGTTCAAGTTTATTCTTGAGATTGTTAGTTCTCGTACTAACCCCTCCCCCCCCCCCCCCCCCAAACGAAAAAAATCCTAATAATAGGATCATTTTATAGTCTACCAAAAAATAGTTATTAAGATCTCATAAGTTCAAAGCTGCTTTACCTATACCATTGTTTGAATAATAAAACTTAATGTGAGAATAAGGAACTGCAATATATCTGAAATTTTTTTATCGAAAATAGCAAATTTAGGGTGAATACAGAATTAGGAAATAAATTTAGAATTGATGCAGATCAATTAGGTTTCCTAAACTATTAATTTAGAATTGATGCAGATCAATTAGGTTTCCTAAACTATTAACAAATATCAAAGCTAAAGCTGTCGGGAAAATGACAAAAGGTGATTTAAAGGTTTAAATATTGTAATTCGATTTTAGGGAGTGAGATGTTCCAATGGGTGATGAAAACCGATTTAGATAGTTTGAGAAATGCAAAAAAAAAAAAAAAAAAAAAAAAAAAAAAAAAAAAAACCATATATTATAAGTTTAAACTTCAATTGTATCAGAACTGCTATTACACTTATAGATGTCCAAATCTTATCGATTTGATCCATGTAATTCAATGCAACTCGTTCTATATCAGATAAGCTGCTAGAATAACGCGTCAATAGCAATTTTACAATTAAAATGCATCTCATATATATGTATTTTCATTTAAAGTAATAAGTGTAAAAGTCTCTGCCACAACATCATTCCAAGGATTGTCTCCTGAAAATTTTATGTTGCAGGAAAACTATGCCCAGATGGACAAAACAGTGCAAGTTTGTCCCGGGACAGGACTTGAAGGATCTCTAGATGATGGCTACAGCTGGAGGAAATATGGGCAGAAAGACATTCTTGGGGCCAAATACCCAAGGTACGTTGCGAAATACAATTATATATAAAAAAAAAATCCAATTTTCAGGAACATTAACTATTTATAGCTAGTGAAATAAAATCTAATCCATTCATATCCACTTGACAATTCATGGAGTCTTTTCCTCCTCACATGTAAAGTTAGAAGTTAGAACACCCTTTATTCTCACTATTTTCTCTCCCCTCTCCTGCGAATGATTATTGCTTCTGCCGCCCAGCTGAGTTGAATCTCAACAAAAGCATACATTCAAAAGCACGTGCGCGCGCACACATATATATATAAATGTTACGGTTACACTTAATCTCTTACATTCTATCAATTTATATTGGTTACTACTCGTGGTGATCAGTACATTTCGTTTAAAATTATTACAGTCGCAAGATGTTACCTTTCATTTTTTTTAATGACTAAAACAACGTCATTTTGATGAACGAGTACAAAGATTAAATATAAGAGTAGCATTACTATTATATATATATATATAGAAAGTTTAAAATAGAATTATGCATGACCCAAACATTTACGCACACCCATAAGGCATATATGTGTGTGCGCGCGCGTATTAATTACAAGAACATTATAAATATAAGTTATCAGAATGCACACAGATGCGCACATATTTATTGGGAAAAGTCAATGCATACACACAACTTGGATGATAGGACAAAAGGTGAATTTACAGGCGCCATGAATGTTGAGGGCATTAGCCATGTGGCTAGCTCTTAGGTTGAAAGTCGAGTACAAACAACTTGCTAATTATGCCCATATGCAACTCGGTTTAAATTATACTCACAAATTAATCTATTCATTTCATACCACATATGGGGGTGGGGGGACGAAGAGATTTCAAGTCCATAATTTTTATCTATAATTATTACTTAAAGAAAATATATATTGAAACATATTATGAATTTCAATTTAAGATATTAAATTTATTAAAGGCTTCGATCAGAATTTTCTATTTCATACGTGCGCCCAATTGTTATACATACACATACATACATATAATTATATATCCGTTTGATTTGCAGCTGCATGCATATATCCAGAAGTTTCCCGGCTCTCTTTTTCTTTTCCTCGTTTCAAGCAGCTTCGCTTTTTGCATATATACGCCGATAAAATTTATTAAGGTGATGTTTAAAAAGAATTAAAATTGTTGTAAAATTGACACGTGATAAAATTTAGTTAGAGAAAATTGATAAAAATTAGAAGACATTTCGACAATTTTTAATAAAATTAGTATTTTTTTATTAAAAGTTACTAGTTATAATTTTTGGTGTATTTTAAGAAACAAATGATAACATTTAGTAATTTTTTTTTGATAAGTACATTTAGTAATTTTTAACAACCTTTTGTAATTTTTTTGCAACTATTCTATGTTTGATAAAATTTTTGATACTTTTTAACAATTTTGGTAATGTTTGAGTTGAAAACCTATTGTAACTAAGGAAAAAATTAACAAAAATTAGTGATTTGTCAAACATTGAAGAATAAAATAATGAGAATTTTTTACTAAAAATTATGCATCCTAACGCTCTCTTGTCGTTGTTTTGGGATCCAAATGTCCTCTAAATTTGACATAAGGATTGCTTCTATATGCAAGGCTATTACAGATGCACTCACAAGAACGTCCGGGGCTGTTTGGCAACCAAGCAAGTGCAAAGATCCGGCGAAGACCCAACCATTTTCGAAATCAATTACCGTGGACAGCACACCTGCACTCAGGGCTCCCATTTAACTCCTCCTCCAGGTCCATCATCTTCATCAACACCGCAACCAGAAAGACAAGAGCCAAACGCGGCCTTACATAATCCTCAGCAGCTAATCAACAACCAGACACAGCAAAGCCAACAACAATCGCGTGAACTACTCTTGAACTTCCGAACAGGGCTCAAAGTTATTACCGAAGGTTTGGACAGCAGCACTCCAAACCAGTCCTTTCCTCCTCCTCCTCCGCTCTACGTTCCGTCTCCGTCCATGGTTGATCATAACGATTTTCCGGGTAATTTCTCGGCTTCGTTCGTGTCTCCGGCGGCCTCCGGGTCGAACTATTTCTCATCGACGTCTCAGACCGGGATGGGTGGCTTTGGGGTGAACCAGAATTTCCACAGTACTTCAGAGCTCACGGAGATGGTTACCGGAGCTACTTCTTCGGCCACCAACTCTCCTACCGTTGGTTTGGACTTCCCCTTTGGTTGCATGGGTCAATTTGGACCAAGCTTTTCCTTTGACAATTCAGGATTCTCTTCCTAATTTGTTTTATGCACTTGGTGTAAGATCGAAAGGGGAGGGGAGCCTGACATCGATGTTATCTCCGTGAAATCGACATCGATGTCAATTCCGTGACATCAAAAGTTGGGATCGTTAAATTTTAATTTAACGTTACCGACCTGATTGACTATTTTACAAGACAAGCAATAAAGGTTTGAAACATGCATGTCCACAAATATGTATAAGTGGATATACTCCTTTTCACGAGACAAGCAATAAGGGTTTGAAACATGCATGTCCACAAATATGTATAAGTGGATATATTGGAGATGATTCCATAGTCGTGGACTAATAGAATTTTGCTAGGTAGGTCGGTAGGTAGGCAGGCATTAGGCACTGAAGAAGATAATGTGTTGTAACAGTTTTCTATAATTAATACAATTAATTACTTCTCCGTTCTTGTTTAAGAAATTGAAATATATATATATATATATATATATATTATTGGATGAAATAAGACTTCGACACGTAGAGTGCTGAACAGTTAGAAGGGGACGACACGTGATCCTATACCGAACATTTTTATCATGGACACGTAGTCATTGACCGAACACTTTAACTTGTGACACGTGGTTTCGTACCGAACAACTATCATTTGACACGTGACTTATAGAAGAGATGGCTTAGGACCCTTTGGCTCTTAAGTATTGATGGACGATACGCTGACACGTGGCAATCGCGGAGGATCTGAGAAGTTAATTTGTTTGGCCTTTAGTATGGCGGCTAATAAATGTTAGGCATGGCCCCCATAGCATTAATATGGGCTTGTAACCATAAATGCACTCTAGTTATGACTGGACTATATATTTATCATTGTAAAAAAATTAAATTAGTTCATCTCGTTACAAATGGCTGACAGATATGACAAGTAGACAGTTTGACAACTGAATTCCGGCTATACAGCCGTAGTTAGCTACCAAATGCATTTAATAAAAGATATAGACAGTTTGACAACTGAATTCTGGCTATACAACCATAGTTAGCTACCAAATGCATTTAATAAAAGGTATAGACAGTTTGACAACTGAATTCTGACTATACAGCTGTAGTTAGCTACTAAATGCATTTAATGAAAGGTATGAGGTATTAAATAAGAAGTGAAAGGTATTTAAATGAGGGAAGAAAAGAAGTACCTGGAAGCTTGAATATAGCCAAATCATAGGTATTATTTTATTTATTATTTGCATTACTATAAATATAACATTCCATTTCACAATCACGGTAAGTTGACTATTGCCAACTTATTGCACTATTTGTTTTCTCTCTTAAAAGTTCTCCCATAAACTACTTACTGACTTAAGTATCGGAGGGTTTTCCGACCAGAGGCCTCTACTCTGGCCGTAATTTTTCTTTTGTCTTTGTTCGGCAGGTTCATAGTCGTGTTTCCGGTTGGCGTGATCAACAGTTTCGATAATAAAATTTGCTGCCGAACATATATATATATATATATATATATATATATATATATATATATATATATATATTTTCATTGTTGTAGCATTTCGCTGTGTTTTTTATGTCTTCTGTAACAGATGAGTAGACCTTCCGTGTCGAGATATACTGATCCACAACTTGAATTATTGACCCGGAAATTAAACCCATGCTCTTGAGGGAATCAGGGTGGAGCAAAATGTGCAGTTAATTATGAGCATCGATCACTAGTATAGGTTGCTGTCCAAGATAGCAAGATCTTGATACATGTGCTTTTATATCAGTTTCGCATGATATAATTAAGTGGAGTTAAAATAATGTCCCAAGTTTCTTAAAATATGTTATTTTACAAGAGAGGGAGAGGGGCACATTGACGCAAGCAAAAGGCATAAGCTCTATTTGGAATAAGAAAAGGGATATATAGGGATTGAAAATTACTATTTATATATATTTATTTTGTAATGAAAATTGAAGGAAAAAATACAGGATTCGAGAAATTAAAAATAATTAAATTATAAAATTAATTTATTGATAAATACCATTGATTTTCTTTTTTTTTTTTAATTTGTACAAATACAATTATGCATTTAAGATTTTATATTCTTACTTTCTCTTTTCGCTTCCATTTTATGAACATTTTCTGTATATCCTCATTTTACATATATATATATATATATATATATACACACTTGTCGAAAATGTTATTTGACTAGTATTTTCTATTTCTTTAGAATTAGTTCTAGGATAATTATTTTCTTTATCTTATTTCTTTAGGACTACTTTTTTCGGTTTACACGTGCAATCTTCCCACGACGGGCTCAATTTTTCTTGTTTACGTATAAATGAAAACAGCTAGGCCCATGTTAAAAAAAAATAATCAACAATTAATGCAATGGGCGGACTGTGAAGCCCAGATAACCAAACCCCCTCTCTCAAAACAGGGGTTACAAGGAAATACAGTGAAAAAATTCATTTCATGGGCTGCAATTGAAAAATAAAGAGTTGAAATTTATTTGTACTTTAATGACATGTAATTTTTGACATTTCGCATTAATTGTACTCTAATTAGATTTTTAAATTTTTATTTTTATTTTGAAAATAAATTTAATTAAAATAAATTAGAATTATTGGATTAAATATAAATAAATTTTAATTTTTTATTTTCTACTACCGTAAATTTTTTCACTGTAATCCTTTAAAACCTCAATAGAGAGAGAGAGATAGAGAGAGAGAGAGAATTATAAATTTTTCTGGAAAAAAAAATTCTTCTGATATATAGGGATATCATGAAGTAAAAGCTTACCTAAAATATAGCTTAATAGCCCGTAGGCGGTGGCCATAGCAGCCTCCCCATTTGTTTAGATTTTTTGTACTTACAAAAAATAATAATGCTCAAAAATTAAAAAAAAAATTACATACGGTTAAAAAATTTAATTTTTTAAATAAATTACTTTTTTTTTCCAACCCGAATAGTGAATTTTTCTATTTTAACCATTTCTCACCAACTATTTTCAAACCGTTACGCAGCTGACTCATCATAGTTATTATATATATATATATATATATATATATTGGGTTTGTTTGGAGTAAAAAAAAATGAGATAAATTGTAGTTTGGGGAAAGTTCGTAATACGTGCAGTGAGAGAAAAAAGTTGATATGATATAAAATTAACAGAGATTTATAAAGATTTTCAGTGATTTTCAATAAAACACTGCACGCCAAACTCAGTCATTTTTAGCTTGGGAGGAAGTCGTACGAAGTTATGTCTAGTCTACCGTACATAGTAGTTTCTGCTCAATCATGCATATGTTTCATAAAGATGGAAAAAAATAAAATAAAAAAGAGGGATTTTTTTTTTACAAAGTAATATTTCTGGACTGAAATTTTATTTTAACAAATTTTAAATACATAAATTTTTACACCTATGTAATTGTACTTGGTGTAGAATTTGATGCGCTTGGTACACTGAGGGCATATTCGGAGGCCTACAAAATTTTATAAAATTTTACAAATTTTTGTAAAATCTAACTGTTTTACTCAATGCACGAATTACAAAATTATAATTTTTATAATTATAGGTACCCCTAAATTGATATGATATAGTACTCAAAATTAATTGAAACCCAAGTTTAAATTATCTTTTTGCATGAAAATGGATAAATATTTGTAAAAGAATGATTTCTTTTTTTTTTTTTTATGTAAAATGAGCATAACTCAATTTCTGTCACTCTTCTTTTCTCTCCCTTTTTGATTATTATGTTCTATGTTTTGTGGTTGGATTGTATATCTCAAGCATTTATAATTACAGTTTTCTTTTTAGGAGGTATTATCTTTCTTTCATAAATAAAATAAAATAAAAAATTGTATATATATCTTAGGGCAGTGATAGATTCAGAATTTAAACCTTGAGAGGGGACAGAGAATGAAATATAATAAATAAGAGTGTCATTATGAGTTAAAAAAAAAAAAAAAAAAAGAAATTGGGAAGACAACCTTAGGAGATATTCAAAAATTTTGTTGATGTTACACTACTACACATCTAAAAAGGTTCCAAGGCTTGGGGAGGCCTCCTTTCGCCCCTAGGGATGGTAAAAATACCCATATGTAGCTGCAGGTTCCCGCATTATTTGTACCAATTAGGGAGGGCACAGAAATGCAGTTTGCAGGATTTTAAGTAATCCCCAAACATGTACGAGAATGCTAATCTTTATCCCCACCCTGTATCCATAAACTTCTCACTTATTTATTTATCATAGTTACATAATATTATGTGTTAATATGTAAGTTATTTGATTTAAAATGTGTATAAGCTTTATTCTGAATGAATATTTTGTAAAATAATTTTAATTTAAGGGTATTTAGTTTATCAAAATTAACAAAATTCACCAACTTTTACTAATTTTTTATACTTTTTTCAATCAAATTTTATCACATATCAATTTTACATCAAATATTTTTACTTTTTTATCAATCAAACACCCTCCCAATAAATAATTTGTTCTTTAAAAACGAAGAAGAAGAACCAGAATAGAAAATTTGCATATATATTTGTAAAAGGAGTGATAAAAGAAGAATTTTGTCTCCTTGTGATGATGGGGATGTAAATGGTAGCAATTAACATTCCTATACGCCTCCCTTGTATTAGTAATGTTACGTTTAGATTCAATCTCTTATACTTATATTTATACCCTGTCAATTTATATTAGTCATTACTCGTAATGACTAAGTGAATTTTGTTCAAAATCATCGTAATCGTAAGAAACTTCGTCGTTTTGACAATTGAAAAAAAAAAAAACAGAAAATAACATTATGTAGTTATAATGATTTTGAATGAAATGTAGTGGTTATTACAAGTAATGACCAGTATAAATTAACAGAGTGCAAAGTATTGGGTGTAAGTATAGCATTTTTCCTCTTGTATCAATCAATGGAGCATTTTGACACTGTCAAAAAATAAATAAATAAATAAATAAATATAATTTTGTACATATAAGTATTATATGGTGCTTTAATGATTAATTAAGCATGCTTAGTAAAAAAATATTTATAAATATTTTTTAAAAATTAGTAAAAGTTAAAAAAAATAATTAGTAAAAGTTAGTAAAAATTAAAAATTGGTAAAAGTTAGTTTTGTATTTAGTGAAAAAAAACTAAAAAAATTAATAAAAGTTAAATATATATATATTTTTTAAATTTCTTTTGGCGAGCCGAATGTCCTCATGGTCTCAGAGACTCAGACATTAAATAGTGTTTTTTTACCAACAAACCTTGCGTTTTTTTTTTTTTAATTATAAGAAAACATCTGTTAACAAGGAATATATATATATATATATATTATAAATTTATAAGTACAGTCATTTAAGAGATCAATCAAAGACATTTATGTAAAACTGAAAACGGGAACTGATTAAGACAAACGTCCATGGGTGAATTGCCATGCTTACACTAGCTTACTAACTAGCATATACAAGTCCTGACTGATCTACAAGTTACATATGTTAATAAGTAATAAATGGCGGTAAATGCATGCCTCCTTCCATTCTCTTTTATTTCAGTGTCGCTGGAAATATATATATATGTAGAGAGAGAGAGAGAGAGAGAGAGAGAGAGAGAGAGAGAGAGAGAGAGAGAGAGAGGGGGGGTCGGATTGACAACCTTCAGTGAACTTGACAGAATGTTTGCTGAATTTGCTGAGCCAGGTCCTCGGCGCTGAGCCGGCATTCAATTCCAACCTTTAGCGCATTTTGATGTTGTTATTAGTCAAAATAAAAAATATATATAAATAAACAAATAATTAATGACTTTGTTTCCATACCTACCCACCTACCTACCTACTTACCTGAAGTTCCATTTACACCACAGTTAATGGAGAAAATCAAAAGATGTGCTTTAAAAATATGTCGGATAATAGTAGCTAGTATTTTATGGGATGTGGGGCCTAGAATTTAGGTCACTTTGTATGTTCAATTTTTAGGGTTCCGGGCAGCTCTCTAACAGTATCTCTGGAATGGGTATATTAGAGCTCCTTTGGGAAGGGAACATAATAGCTGTTACAGTGACTAGTTGTTACAAAGATTAATTAAATTTATTTTTTTATATTTTAATTATTAAATTTATTTTCTTATATCTTAATTTTTTTAAAAATTTTTAAGAGTAAAAATATCAAATTAGTTAAAACTAAAAATTCACCTTAAAAGAAGTCACCATTTTTCTTTCCCAAACACAAAAATAGTTGACTTGTTTTTAACTGATTATTGTACCAGCTAAAAATAAGTCAGCTTATTTTTCTTTTCAAACGGAGCCTAAAAAAACTTATCGGTGCAGATATAGTCATACAATTAAAAAAAGCATGAATGTATATGAACCGTTAGATTTTAATTTAATTATTCTAGATCTCGATGTTAATATAGAGGTTGATATCAGCCCCTCTTTAATATTTAGTATTTGTTATTCAAAAATTAGTAGGTAATTTTTTTTTGTGTGTTTGGTAAATAAATAGTAATTTTTACTCACTTTAGCATATTTTAATAATTTTTGTGTGTTTCATAAAATTTTTAAGAACTTTTGACAATATCTTGTATGTTTGGAAAAAATTTTAATAATTTTTGAGTTAAACAAATTATTGAATATAAAAGTTACAAAACTCGGTGTTTTGTCAAACACTCGTTCGCCAATAGTTAGCCAATTTATGTTGATTTTTGATCACCAAACAATGCCTTAGGAAAATTAAAAATAAAAAAAAAAATTAATTGTATCAGAAATTTCGTTTTTATAAAATTGAAAAATTGAAATTTCAAAAATGTTGACACTACAAATGTATGTGTGTATGCATATATATGAGATACCTTGATGGTGAACGAATTAAGCATGGTTTCATCAACGGTGCCGATGCTGACATGAAGGATTTCAAGGGAGAGCTCTTCGAGGGCAGATATAATCTTCACAGCTTGTCCGGGAATCCGAGGGGAAACCGTCTTGAGGAGAAGGTTGGGCCCAGTAAACTTCACCTCCACGTCGGCGACCGCCGATTTCGAGTTGGCGACGAGCTCGTTGGCATTGTCAATACTGGAGGAATTAGTACTGGAGGAAGAAGAAGGAGATGGTATGGGTGGAGGAATAATATTGTTATAGGCCTGTCGCAGTCTGGGCATGTAAGGGCTGTTCGGTTGTGGGGTTCTCGGACTTATGGGTAAGCTTAGTCCTCTAGGGCTCAAAGGTGGTATCCTAGGGCTGAGGGGTGAGGGTACTCTTGGACTAGAGACATTAGTCCTGGGGCTCAACATTTCGCTGTAAACTTTCCTTTGCTTCTTCGCCTCTAGGGACTGTAGAAGTTGCTGTAACTCGTTGATGTATTCCACAACCCCTCCTATTATTGAAGCTTGGTCTCCCTACGAAAGGAAAGAGAAGATGAAGTTACGAACTGCAGCAGTGGACAAATAAGTAATAAAAAGGGGTAGTGGCCTCAAAGAGGAGAGAATCACATATTATTGTGTATGAGAAAGGAAATGTTTTTATTTTTTAACCATAATTTTTTCCCACCCGGGCACCCCCACTTCCTCAAACACACACACACGCACACATATATATATGTGTGTATGTATCTATGTATATATACGAGAGAGCGGGGTCAAAAAATGCTACTGGACCAAAATATCATACTAGAGAAATTGAATGGAGATGTGGTAGTAGTAGATTTATATGTATTTATTATTTTTAAATAATAGATTCACCAATATTTCATATCATTTTAATTATTTTTTTAAGAAATTTTTGTGAGTTTTCTATTTTAAGTGATGGATATTCTACAAGTATTCTTATTTGTTTTATTGACGATGGATTACTATATTATTTTTTTGATGTGTGAATAAACTCATCCAATTCGTGCAATAACTCCAAATAAACTCATGAAAGATTCAAAAACCCATGCGTAGGCTTATAACGAAGGAGGTGCCCCTTCGAATGAACTCAAGGCCTTCCTCTTTATGGTAGTCTATTTCACATTATTCTAATTAATTATTCAGATTGCTACGTATATAGTTTGTCTAGCTATTATAAAAAGTTTTGACTTTTTTTTTTAATAAAATGCGCGTTTGGTGACCAACAAAAAATTGGGTTTTTTGTTAAAAATTATTAAGCTGATAAATATTAACCTTCTATACGTTCAAGTGTAGAATCGAGCTGAGTCGAGCTAAACTTTTATTTGTTTGAGTTTGATTTGATCTTTTTATACTGAGCTCGAGTTCGAACTTGATTCGAATTTTTATATAGACTCGAATTCGACTCGATAAAGAATAATTTAGATTCGAACTTATCTCACGAATAGCTCAATTAAACTAAAATGACGTCGTTTTAGATTAAAATATAATAAATAAAATATTTTAAAATATATAATAAAAAATTTTAAAATATTATTAAAAATATATATTATTTTAACGAGCCTGCTCGTGAGATTTTGAGCTGAACTTTTTTAAGTTCGAACTCGAGCTAGAATGTAAACGAGTCATAAATCAAGCTCGATCTAAACTCTTTTTAGTCATGAACTGAGTTTTTCTTCGAACCGAGTTCGAATAACTTGCGAACGGCTCGATTCGTTTCCATCTCTATATATGTTTTACAAAATAAATAATTTAATCTAAAAATAAATACTTTTTGAGTTAGCAAACGGCTCTCAATATGTGAGTTGTTAATAACCAAATAAGGCAATTCTTATGGTTGTAGTAGAATAGAGCATATTAATCATTATTACGATATTTTTTTTCCAAATTGAAATCAATGTTATATCTCTCATTTTTTTTTTTTTTTTTTTCTTTTGGGAACAAAGCAAGCAAACAAACTCACTCTTTTGACATAGAAGCAAGGCATGAGAGTGCGCAACACCGACAAATGGTCATTCATCTGTTTCCTCCGATTACGCTCCACTGTTATGTGAGACATCCTTTGTTGCCCATCATCTGGTTCTGGGTTTCCTCTCTCCGATGAAGAAGCCGCCGCCGTGGGAGTCATAAACTTCTGTCTCTTACTCTTCGGTGATGAACCTTCAAGCTCAAGGTCGGTCTCGGAGCACCCTTGCAAAGCACTCGAAGAAGTCGATTTCTGAGAAACTAACCGCGTCAGCGTCTCTTGATTTCCACCCTCTTTCGAACCCGACCCAGTTTCCTCCAAGCTTTCAAGAATGCTGAAGATATCCTCCGGGGAGGCCGCTCCGGCCAAGTGGGTTTCTCCGAACTCGGAATCTTCAAAAAAATGGCCTAAACTTTCACCCCCATCCATTGATCTCTCTCTCTTTCCCCTCTCTCTCCCTCTCTCTCTATTTATATACTTCTGAAAGAGCTAATGAGAGGGAAGTGAAGGGTCTGAAAAAGTTGAAGGCAGATTGTGACGAACAACTTTTTTTTTGGTTGTCGAAATCAAGAAGGAGAGGAAAAGAATACCTGGAGATGTAAATATAATAAGAGGTGAAGTGACAGTGACTGAACTATCGCAATCAAACTCTTTCCGGCCTCTCTCTCTCTCTCTCTCTCTATCTAGGTGAGCGTGTGATCTTTTTACCGTTGGACGATGTTGCTCTAGCTGAAATTACAGACTGCGTTGGAAGCACAGAATTTCATGGTGGACGGAAACAGACCAGGCCGATAAAAAGAAAAGAAGAGCTGTTAGTTTTGCCAGAAATATATGTATATATAGAGAGAGAGACAGAAAGAAAGAAAGAGAGAGAGTGAGAGAGTGCGTGGAGAGCGGAGCGAGGGTATAAAAAGGGAGATTTCAAGGGATGCAGCGGAGAAATTTATTGTAGGGGTTACAATGAAAAAAGAATTGAGATTCATTTTTATTTTAATAACACACGATTTTTTACATTTTGTATTAATTGTGTTCCAATCAAATTTTTTTAATTTTTATTTTTATTTTGAAAATAATTTTAATTGAATTAAATTAGAACTATTCGATTAAAAATAATCAAATCTTAACCTTTAATTTTTCACTGCAGTCCTTACAGTGGATTTCTTCACTGCAGCCCCCTAGAACCCATAAAAAGGGGAAGAATAATACACATAGATTGATTGACATCCTCGAAATATGATATTTTTTATTTAATATTTTTTTGGAAAAGATTTAATTTTTTATTTAATATTTTTTAAGTATGTTATTTATGTTTTTTTTTTAATTTTAAATAAGTTGATTTATTTTGATCGTGATTTTTATAATTTAGACCTCGTTTAGAGTAAGAAAAAATTAGATAAATTGAGATAAAATGTAGTTTGGGGTTAATTTTGGTGCATTTTTTCTAAAAAGTAGTAAACCGTAAAAACGATTTTCTAAATTCGTTCCCACGAATTCAAAAAAATTTACAAAAAATAGTAACAATGGCACTCGTTTGAAAGCTTTCGATACAAAGAATACGATTGTATAAAAAATTTACACATTTAATTAATCTACTTTCAGATTTTTTTATTTTTTTAACGAAATATTGAAATTTTTTGAAATTAGTGATGACGAAAAAATTAGAGGTAGAGAAGTTGTTAGAGATTTATAGAGTTTTTTGGAGTTTGTTAGTATGCCAAACTGAACCTTAAAATAGTTTTAAAATTTTTATTAAAAAATGTGAAAATGTGAAAATGTTATTAAATAAAAAAAAATCATATTTTGATAAAAAAAAAAAACTATTATATAAGAATGCCAAATGGAGACAGTTTGAAAATGTTATGTTGTAAACAACTATAGCAGTGGCGGATCCAGGATTTTGTTATAGTGAGGTCAAACCGATAAATAAATGCAGTATACTTTACTTATGGGCAATTTATTTTGAGAGATATATTTTATAAGAGCCGAATGACAAAAATACCTCAAAAATTGTATTATTTTCTAAAAAAAATTTACTTCCAATGAGGGCAAAACTTGTAAATTGCTTAACGAATAGGGGTAATTTGTTTTGAAAGATATATTTTATAAGGGTAAAAATATAAAAATATCTCAAAAATTATACTTTTTTAAAAGAATTTTTTGCTTCCAGTAGGGGCAAAACTTATAAATTGTTTAAAGTATAGGGGTAATTTTATTTTAAAAAATATATTTTATAGAGGTAAAAGTACAAAAATATTTCAAAAATTATACTATTTTCTACACAAATTTTGTTTCTAATGGGGTCAATTGATCCCCTTGCCCCTATGTGCATCCGTCCATGAGCCATTGCCATATCCACTTTCGTTTTTCTTTTTAAAGGGACTATTTCCACTTGCATTTAACGCTCACAAAAAAAAAAAAAAATAGAGCTGACTTTTTTTAATTTATATATTTCGTAATGCAGATTACTATATGATATTAGAATAATTTTATTTTAAATTAACAAAGTTAACGTTTGTCAATCTATATATATTTCATTAGACACTGAAAAATACAATAAAAAAAATTGATTATTAGGTTATTTCATGTTTTAAAAGGAATGAACAAACCAACTTTTTAAAAGAAAAATAATAATAAATTAAGCATTGTGCCTTCTAGTTGCTTCATTCGTACAGCCAAAGGCATCAAATTATTTAATTAGTGGAAATGAAGAACAATACACATGCAATGAAAGGAAGCAAATTAATTCAATCTTAGTTAAATGGGATGATAATTATTTAGCTAACAGGAGAAGTATTGTTTCCTTATGTTTTGATATCTATACTATTATATTAAGAGAAGAATATAGGTAATTGGTAATAGGGTGCACCCGACCGATCTGGGTTATCCGAGCGATTAGGTTTTGATCTGATTGACCGATTGCTATTAATTTCGGTCGGGCTGACCGATTGATATATTAAAGATAAGATTACTCATATCATAATAGTATGCAGAACCATATTTTAGCATATTTCATAATTCTCGCCTGTTAAAGTGCTGCTTGCTACATAACGATTTTGATAACTAATTATGAAAATCACTTTGGGATCTACAATACACGTGGCATAATATGATTGGGAAAAAGTCATAATTGTATGAGATTTACATGTATCATACCTATGCAGGTCTTGCATCTCTATATACACACCATTCTCTCAAATATATGATATACACACTCTTTTGCTTACTAAAACTCTGCCAAAATATTTACTTAATTCTCTTTCGCTAACTTAAGCATTGAAGACTCTTTGGTAGGTACTATACTGGTGTTCTAGATAGCATTCCGGACTTGGAGTCGATATTCGGAGGATCCCAGTTCACTGAATCATTAGTTGGTGCCGTATGTGAGAATCGAAAGGGTTATGAGCCCACCGTTCCCAGTCTCTCAGTCCTTAACTTGGGGCTCTGATGATACCACAATTATCTCATATCGGAAAAGATTTGAGGATTAAGGTAGCTTATAAGTGCCTCAACCTCTCCCTAACACGACGCGTTTTAAAATATGTGTAAAAGTACCTACAGAAGAATACACAAAGTGGACAATATTTGTCAGAAGAACTTATGGTGTGCAGACAAAAATGGATTATCATCGATTAGTGAAATAATATAAATTTGGTAAAAATAATTACTTATGAAATTTCTTAATGTTTTTAATACTCTTTAATCATCAAAAACCGCTCACAACTTAAAAAATACATTTAAGTAATTTTTTAAATTCTATAAGTTCTTTGTTTTTTTCTTTTTAGAAATTTTACCTTTGTATTTTTTTATTTTATTTTTCTTTTATGCCCTTAACATCCTACTATACTTTTGTTTGTTGTTTTAATATAATTTTTATTTACTCTTAATTGACTTAAATGCCACTATTTGTTAGTTAATAAACGTTTCAATCTTTTTAAATATTAATTAATTTTTTTTTGAAAATTTAGAAAAAATTACAAAATAAAAATTGATAAATATTTTTTTCGTCACACACTTCTAGTATATATAAAAGCAGTAATTCATTGCACGAGATTATCGTGTTATGAGATTTGAGGGCATCGTATGTAGCTTTACTCTTATTAGGAAGAATGACTTTTTAATATTCAAATTCATAATCAGAACCCCAAATTACAATAAACTAAACTTACACTTACTCAAGCCACAATTTATGCTTTGATACGAGTGTTACCCAAAAATGCTCGTCCATTCTCAGAAATGTTTGGCTTAATATGGCATTTATTTTTGCCCTCCTTTTCTTTCCTTCCCTTTTCAACTATTTCAAATGGTGCACAAATATGCATGTTAAACACTAAGCAGAGCAAGAATTTTTGTTTATCCTGGGTTATGAGTTTGGTATTATGCTGTGGTATACCTGTATATTAAATTAAGATAAAAATTTTTTTTATCCTGAACTATAAACTAGGCAGCAAACTGAATTATGACTTGGTATTAAATTAAGTTATAGAAAATTAAGTTCGAAAATTATATATTATTAATATTAAAAAAATTTGAATCAAAATTTTACATAGATACAGTCGACCGCAATCTATACACACCTCTTCTTAGAAATAGGTCAAAGGACAAACATACCCTCGGGCTAGGTGTCCTTATACTTGTCTTGGAAGGCTTTAAACCAAAGAGGAGTTGCCATTTTGAATTAACGTGCTGGTCCCAGGTTCCTGACCATGGCTTCTAGGAAATGAAGATGCCCACCAACAGGCATGGATTAATTGATAAAGGGTTATAGAAAATTGTACTTTTTATAATTTTTTCTTATAAAATAAAATTTTTCCTTTTCGCACACAGAAATGAAAATATGCAATTACGCAGAAATAACGGGCCTTAATCAATCCTAAAAACGATGAACATTAAATTAATTAAACTTTTTCGGACTTTTTTTTTAGATGTGATAATGATAAAATGATTGAAACCTTGAGTATCTCTCATGTGTTTCATCGACCTAGTTTATTTGCTTTCTGTTCGGGGCAAAAAGACTTCCAATTTCGTACCTTCACTGCCTATTTATGTATGTGCGTGTGTGTATGTGCGTTTATATAAATATCTCCTATCAACAGCTAATTAATTCTACCTTTGGCATTGGTATATATGATACAATGGGTCTAAATATAAAAGGGCATCCTAGGAACAAAAGTTGGATCTCTAAAGGTGAAAAATGAAGAATCAGCTGGGAGGCTCTGGTCTCTGCCCAAAACTTAGATCATCAATGATGACTTTTTGAATCTTAAGGAGGAAAAATTGTGGAAGAGCCGAGAAAGCATACTAAAACTGTAGAATGAAGAGTGGCATTTACAGCAGAGAAAGAATCAGAATGATCCCATGAAACAATTAATTGAGTGAGAAGCAATTCAGCTGCGTTTGATGGAGGACGAAAGAAGTAAATGCCTTTTGCTACAAATGATAGTGCCAGAAACTTTAATGAAGTGAATTATATATTTTATGAAATGGGGGAGGTTGATATTGGTTCGGTGACATTGTGATCGGAAAATATTACATTAAAATTTAACGATTCTAATCCATTCATACTTTTTTAATCCGAACCCATAAATTTTAACGTAATAGTTTTCTGATGACAAATCAGGTAGCTGATATAACTTACTATCCAAACCCCCATATTCATATTATACAGCCTTTAGCATGGCTTGGTGGTCTTGTATTGTTCTTATCTTCTTGCATGCAAGCTATGTTTTGAATTACGTACTCATCAGGAACGAATGTGCGGAAATGTTTCATTCTTATTTTTTCCTTTTCTTTTCTTTTTTTTTTTTTTTCAGTCCATCCAAAAAGCATATATAGCTAAAATAACGTACAAAATGATATGGGAGTAAAATAACAAGAGGGTGAATTAAAACCAATTATTTATAGTTAGGAAAATGCATACAAAATGATATGGGAAAGAAAAGATACTAAAATAACAGTAAAGTTGCAATTAAAATAAAGGATATATTTACTTTTTACGACTAAAAATATATGGACCTTCTAATTTAAAAATCAATATATAATAGATTTAGTTAATTTTACATTTTAGTTTAAATCAAAAAAAAAAATTATGTATTGAATTTTAAATTAGGTGAGAGTACAGTTCTCGAGAGAGTGAAGTGGAATTAGTCCTTAAAATAAATCGTGAGTTTATTGTTTCCATTGTTTTTGAGTGTTAGGCACATATCTTCCGCATCAATCTGGCTATAGATTTTAATAGATTTTAAGTTTACAAATCTTCCACGTCAATCTAGCTATTTCTTTTGACATATATTCCAGATTGAGTTATGTATCAAAGCACAAATCCTTCTCGTCTGATGAAGATAAGTGAAAAAAAAAAAGGAAAAAAACCAGCATGAAGTACAAACTCTGTGTTGGTATAGATACAGTTTTGTGTGTATATATGTAAAGAGAGAGAGAGAGAAAGAGAGAGAGAGAGAGGGAGAGAGAGAGAGAGAGAATAAATAAGAAGAAGAAGAAGTAAATGAGGTAGGGAGGCTGTAACTGTAAGTGGCAGAGGAAGGAGATGACGATGGGTACTGAGCAAAGTCTGCAAATTGTCTGTTTTGAGAGAGTTGGGGTATTCATGGGGGAGTCTTTCAATGTGCAGAAGCACGGCATCTCCGTGCCCTCCCACCTATGATTAATATTAATTATATTTTCAATCAAGTTGAAGATGTAGAGAAGAGAAGAGCCGTCTCTCTCTCTTTCCTCTCTCTCTCTCTAAAAGTCTCGTTGTTAGTGTGCTTTTGCATGTGTGTGGTGTGGGATGGTTGCTGCTGGCAAAGTGTGGGAAGAGAGAAAGGAGAGAGGAGTGATTGCAAGTTCAGCATGGGATTGCATTCCATTTAAAAGTAAAGAGAGGAAGACTCTGGATTTTTCACAATTACTGCACCCCTTCCAATTGAATCAGCCTTTTAGCCATCAGCCATCATCTTTCACATTTCATTTAACTTTCTCACCAACCCCCCCCCCTCTCAACCTTCGTCCAATTATTTATCTTCGTACAACACATTGCATTTTTTTATCTTCATAAATTTTCACGTCATGTCATATTTTAGCTTCCAACCACGGGAAAGTTGCAGTTAAGGAACTTCAAACATGGCTAAAGACTCCGTTTGTTTGGGTTATTATAAATTTTTAAAAATTATTTATTTTTTATTTTATTATATAAATTACAAATTCATAATTTATCTTACTTTTTATTACTCCGAACACATCCTAAGTCACCAATTATCTTTAAGGGTGGGGATAGAATTTTTTTTCACCTTGACCTATAAATTTAGTATTAAACTAGGTTATGATTGGGTATTAAATTAGATTAAAAATTTTTCTTATCATAAGTTATGAATTGGATATTAAATACTTAATACTAAACTAGACTATAAATAATTAAGTTATAATATTATGTACTATTGGAGATGTTTGGTATGGGATGAAAAATTTGAGAGTAAAAGATTACTCAATTAATTGTTATCCCGATAATGGTTACTAGGGTAACAAGTTCATGATACTTATGTTTGGATTGAAAAAAATAAATATTACTCAGAAATAATTATATTATGTTTAAAATGTTAAAAGTTTTAAAGAGATAGAAGTTAATTGCGTTTAGAATGAAGATAAATTGACTAAGGGTAAAATTTAATATTTAATCTTAGTAAAATATTATAATAAAAGAAATCATCATAATAATTGTTATTTTAGTAATAATTAATTTTAATAAAATAAATATTATTAAATATAATTTTAAATAAAAGTATTAACTATATTAATATTTCAATAGTAATTAATTTTAATAATAAATTATTATTTGTTAAAAATTATTTTTTATTTTGATAAAATAATTTAATAAAACAAATAATTTTAGTTTAGTTAAATAAATTATTAATTTTAGTAAATCATATTAATACAATGCATAATATAATAAATAATTACTTACGAGAAATAGTTTTTATTTAATAAACTAAATTATTTTAATAATTAATTATTATTTATTAAACATTAATTTTAATTTTAGAAAATACATAATTTTAGTCATAAATTAATTTAATAAAATATAATAAATTATTTTAATAATAAGTTGTTATTTATTTAATATTATTTTGATAAAATAATATAATAATTAATTAATTTTAATTTAGTTAAATAAATTATTATTTTATAATATTTATTAATCATATAGGAGAATATTGCTTAGGGTTTTACTGGGGTGTAAATAAATATTTTATTAAAGTAATGAAAAGAGATAAAATTTTTCTCTTACCCACCGTTACTCATCTCCCCTTCAGTGTAACAATTTACCCCCGTATAAGGGTAATAGTTATTCTTAAGATAATTGCTACCTATCATCCAAGCTAATGTAATGGAGGGTAAAAATTATCTTAGTAAAATTTACCCTCTTTTACCTTAAAATAGACATGTCTTTAGTATTAAAAAAATTTTGGCCCAAAATTTTATCTGAATTAGAGCACACCTAGCCAATCCACTCCTCCACTCCTAATTATCTTATAAATTTAACTTGTTAGAAAAATGTGCAATTAATAGATATATTACCATATGTTAATAAAATGAATGTATTTAAGATGAGAATGTTGGATTGAATGTGTGCTAAATTGAGAAAATACAACATTAAAAATAACTGATCCAATCGTAAGAATAGTATACGTTCAAGATAACTTGAAGAAAATTTTGTTCAAATAATTTAATCACGTATAACGAAGATTGTTCGATGCACTAAGAAGAGTAATAGCAATCAAATTACGAGTAATTATAAGAAATGTGATTAACTAAAAACAAGGTTGACGAGCAAATAACCCATCACCAAGTAGAATGGAAAATAACATCTATGAAATCACTTAGTTTAATGGAAAAAAGCAACCAAGTTGAGTTGCATATTTTTGTGCAAAATGTGTAAAAAAAATTACATTATGTCCTAAAATATGCCAAAATTTTAAATTACTAAAACTAATGTTCCAATAATTATATATATGTGCATATCAAGTAGTTGTGGACTTAATAGAGACTATAATAGAGAGCATTGTAAGAATAATACGTATAGAATGATGTATCAAGCTCCTGACAATTTTCTCTCAAATATTTAGAAGAGAATTTCCCTCCAATAATATTCAATTTTCTTGAATTGTTTTGCATTTTCCCTTAATTTCCCTTAAACCAAATAGTGAGAATTGGGTTCCATCACAAAAGTTGTCTTAACAAGTATAGCATAACCATCGAGCCAAATTAATTGTTTAAAATATATATATATACATACAGTGATTGGTCATACAGATCTTAAAACTTTGCTGCCATATCAGGGGCAGGGCCCGGGTATTATATGCTCCTCTCCGTCAACCGTTTGCCTCCCTGACAAAAAAACTCCGTAGGACCAGGACCGGGTCGATCGACCGCTCTTCATCGGCGTTGGCTTGTCTGTGGGTCAGATACATGCAGACACCTTAAATTCAATCTCAGGCCAAGTTATGGCATTGTATAAATTTGTATAATAAAATAGGATGATTTTTAAAAGTACCGTTCTCACGTATTAAGATTCAATCATTAATGATTATTTTTTATTTCTTTCAACGATTGAGATTATTTTTATATTAATAATTTGCGCTCAGTTCTTATTTTAGTAACTCTTATTATTATCTATCTCACAAAATAGTTTAAATATTTTAAATTTTAATATATTTTAAGGGTGAACATCATATGCAAATCAAAACTGTCACCTTAAGTTCTGCCTAATTATAATTTTTAAGAAATTGAAAATTCTAAATTAAAATACTATAATTTTTATTTTATTTTATAGTACTTATAAAAAATTAAAGAGAGACAGTCCATACAAATTTTGTTTAAAGTGTCATAATCACAGGTTATTGCGAACACACACACACACATATATATATATATAACAAATGTTTATATTTATTGTTTCATGTATTCGAGGTTCAAATGTGTCTCGTACCTATTCGGCTTAGTTGATATTATTTTCCGAGTACCCTGTGAAACGGGACTATAAGTGTTGCAAATGCGATGGCTGAGGGCTGTTCCTCAAGCTTGCCATCGAGGTTTAAATTTAACCGTAGTTATAAAATGATCAATTAATTAAAGTATGAAATGTAATTTTAAATAAAGGTAATGATTGGTATAAGAGACATAGTTATATAAACTCGAGGCACATGACACACAAAGGAAATAGAAATTGGACGCGTGAATTTTGTTAAGGTGAATAGTTTTTGATGTTTTTAATAATTCAAAATTACAAATAATGATTATTAATGTTGTTTAATTAATGAATTTAAAAAAATTAAAAATAAGGAATTTTTATAAGACAATGAAGACAAACTGCCATTTCCACAAACCTGATAAATTTTATTATGGTATCATTATAGCACGTTATGACATTTTTATGGTATATGTTTTTGTATCATATATAGCTGAGTATCAGTGTATAACGATAATTTTTAGGTTCAATTCCATTTTAGAATACCTTCCTACGAAGATACAATGAAAATCATTCTTGGGAAGACTTTTGTACAGGAAGAATTCAAATAGAAAGCCCCTTTGGGTAGTTGAGTTGGTTCGGGCAGCGTATTGTAGGATTTGGAACCATGTGATCCTGAGTTCGACTTCTCTTCAGGGGGCGGTCGTCCTTTTATTGTGGGGGTTGTCTAACGACATTCTCGATTGAGCCGGTCAGTTAGAACTTGCTTAGGCTGATTTACTCTCTGTGATTATTGGCCGAATGGAACTACAGAGCAAGTTTCACCTAATACTTACCTCTAAAGTAGAAGTTACGGGTTTTCTCGTATCAAAAGAATTCAAATAGAAAACTTAAAATTGCTTTATGTGACTAAGCTCATAGATTGAGTGGTGCCAAATTCACCTGCAATATAGCAGCAAGTAATAACGGATACACTGCCAGGCTTTTGTCTAGTGTTCTTCAAAACTGACGGTGTGACAACCTTCTCATACATTAAGAGAAGAAAAGGGTATAAGTTTTTTACTAATTCTCCTTTGGATCGAGGATTTATCCGAGAAAAGGAAAAGGACAAAGAATTAAATTTTAAATTATTTATCTTAGTTGGTTTGTAATAAAAAATGAAAGGGGAAAAAAAAGGATGTAATTTAAGAATTTAAAAGTAACGTTAACTAGAAGACAAATTTATCAATTGACCAATGTTTTTTTTTAATTTTCTTATAATTTTTAATTCACTTAAATAAGAATATTTATATATATATGAAACTTGAAATTTTATTTTTTGGAATATATATATATATATATATATATATGAAGATTGGTTACCCATGCAGTACCCACCAAGGAGTGTGCTCTTCAGTGTCACATAATCACCACCTGGAGATCCACCAGACCAATGTTGATGTCAAAACTCAAGTCCCATTACGGGTTATTAAGAATGATAAAAATTAGTGTAAATTTGTAAAAATGATAGTTATGCAATTCGTGCAATAAATAAAAAATTTGAACAGATTTATAAAATTTTTTAAAATTTTATAGAGTTCCAAACAACCTAACTGGTTAAACAGTGAGGTGTAGGTTTAACACCATCCAGTAGTTATAAAGACTCAAGAATTGAGCGATTAAGTTCAAGTATTTACTCATTGAACTAATCATTCAGGGGTAAATTTTGGCTCCGTCTAGAGTGATAAAAAATTCTGAAAAAGGGTAAAAATACTAAATAATTCTAAAAATTATTCACTTTTTATCTCATTACACGAATTACGAACTCACAACTTATCTCACTTTATCTTATTTTATCTTATTTTTTATCACTCTAAATGTATTCTTTATGATTTTTTTTTTTTTTCCAAATCTTCCATTCAAATGTACCTTTAATATATAGTTACAATTTCAAACACTTACATAAAAAAAAAAAAAAAAAAAAAAAAAAATTTGTCTAATTCACTCTTTGTTCATTTGGATTCCAGGCAAGGAATTCATGGCAAACCCCATTATTGAGTTCGTTGCCTAACTCTTGAGAAGTGAGATCGGTTCTACTTGATTTAATTAGTTGATTATAATAACCTCCCACCTTAAGCTCAAAGATAGGTAACATGCTAATTGTCCAAAAAAAAAAAAAAAAGACGGGTAACACGTATTGGCTAACGTTTGAAAATTAGTTTATATATATGACGGTAATTGAAAACATATTTCTTATTGTAATTCAAACGCATATAAAGTGATGCGGTATTTATTTTAATGCTAAAATTAATAAAAAGACTGCCAAACGGTATGACTACGATTTAAAATAATTTTTGAGCAGTGTGACATATGCTGAGGAACATTAAAGCCTCTAGAAAGCATGTTTATTTTATTACCACATTAAATAAGCTAGCCGGTGGCCCCTTTGTGGGGCAACCCACATAAATTCGAAAAACATAGAGATTCTCAGCTTTAATATGCAGTCAGTGCATGCAAGCTAGACGTGAATGGGATCAAAATGGGACAAAATTTCAAAACGAAGATGAGATTTAACAAGGTGGTGGTGGTGGGGGGCCCTCTCCCAAACTTCATTAACTTCACCATCTGACGCATATCATTTAAGGCCGGCACGAAATGTACGTGTAACAGCATTACCCCAACCTTTTCATTTTCGCACCACCCTCTTCCTACTTACTCTCTCTCTCTCTCTCTCTCTCTCTCTATATATATATATATATATGTATTCATCTCCGCCGGTTTAGTACAAAGGGCTGAATTTCTGGGGGTTTTCGGGGATCGTGACTTCCAATCGGATGCCAATTAAGGGGCCTACCTCCTTCATTACAAAATATATTTCCATATCCAAATTTTTTGTGTCATGTCCCTATCCTTCAACCCCTCAACGGTTGGAGGCTGGGAGCTGATGCAGCCCCCTTTCTCATCCAATCTAATTTTTTTTTTCTTAGACAATTAATTTCTGAGATTTTAAAATTAACAATCAGATAAATTCTCCGATGTCCTTAAAAAATTCTTCAATTACCCTGAAAAGTCTCGAATTAGTGACCATTGTAAAATAAATTAAAAATTTTATCGATTAAACTAACTTTCAGAATTGTATCTAATCTAATTCACAGTTTATATTACAAGGGAATTTTTATCTAATATTTGTCAAGGAGAAAATGTTTTTCTTCAACAAAATTATTTCACAAAAAAATTGTATGTCAAAATAATTCGAGTGGCAATTTTGTAGTTAAATTGACGTGGTGGCTTCGTGCATTTAAAGTAATTAACTCTGTAAGAAAATACATCCACAATTTTTCTAACGGAAAGTTAAATAGGATCACTCTTATAATTAAAAAAGACACCGATGAGTAAATGTTGCGGCCGTTATATCACAATTCGTGACGTGGCCCTGTGTGCATGGAATCCTTAAATTTTGCTTGCCCCACAGCTCAAACAAAGATACATTGTACATGTATACTAGGCGTACCACATATATATATATATATATATAATATTATGCCTAAAAACATAGTAATCCTCCTTGATGCTGCTTCAAATCATTCATTTTTCCAAGGTAAAATACTTCCCATGTATGTAAGACTTGTGTGTTTGGTTTGAGAATTGGGCAAGTTAAAAAAAAAAAAGAAAAAAAAAAGAGAAAGAAAGGAAAAAAAAAAAAGCAGAAAAAAGATGAAGAAAGCATATAATTCTAACACTCTATTTAAAATGATGAATTTGGTGAGATTTAATTTCATATGTAAGCAATAGCGGCCACACAATGGAACTTACTTAGGCAGTAGTAAGGGTGGCCAGTTCAAAATGTTTTCTTATATAGTGTATTTTTTTTTAAATTTAACTTGATTTAAATTTTTTTAACCCAATTTAAATTTTTGTAACTCAACCCAGCTCACTATTCTCCTTTAAATTCTTGTAACTCTATCTCCTATCAACTCACGCATGTCAACTCACACAAACCTAAAATTTTAGGTCAATCCACGTGAATTTAAAATTTTGAATCCGTTCCTATTTGTAAGAATTCTCATAAATTTTTATATTTTGATATTAAAATAAAATTTTACGAGTTATATTTGATTTCATTTAATCAATTAATTTCTCCTGCCAGTTGTTTTAGATGTGACATGAAAATACACTACATTTAGAGCAGGCAAGTGGAACTGTGAACCTAGTGCAGCACGATGGAATCACAACGATCGATTAGAGGAAACGTGGACTCCCTTTCCATCTCTTATTTCTAGTCCAGTCATTGCAATGAAGAAACTATGACCTAGGAAAGATATCGTTTCCACATAAACTAGGTACAAGACATAGAAGGAGGAGAGGAGACAAAAGGAGCCAAAGTAATTTTGTTGGTCGTTAACTTTAAAATCTTAATAATTAATTGAGGTGTGTGTAAACTGATTCAGACATCCTTAATTATTCAAAAAAAAAAATGCGCAAAATGTAAACAAGTAATTTCATGACAAAGTTAAGCCAACACCAACCTCCACCCCCAAAAAAAGTTAATTTTTATACTTGTATGATGGTTGTGCAACAAGGCACTTCATTCCATGCAAGTTTAAGAGTTGGTTTGATATCAATATTTAAGTTAAAAAGTCAGTTAAAAACTAATTTAGCGTTTACAGTCGCTGAAAAGAATTTTGATTGGAGCGTTTGATAACTTGTTAAAATAATAATAATAATAATAATAACTTTTAATCAATTTTTTTTTTAATTTGTTTAATACAAACTGAAACAAAGGTTGATGTATAGACAAAAACCAGAGCAGAGGAGATGCCATGTAGCTAGCCCCAGCTCAAACAAGAGAACTCCACTTCAGGGCTGTTTCAGGCACGTGCTGTAAAATTTGAATTTGTTCCCCATTGATCAAGCAGCTAGGGCCATCTAGCTTTTAAGGGAAAAAAGTCAGAATGATAAACATTGTGTTAATGTCATAATATATATATATATATAGTTGCTTTCCCGCAATTAGAATCCAAAGCAATGGAGACAAGGAACTAGGAAGCGCCTCCTCTATGTGTGTTTATGTGTCTGTGTATATATATATATATATATCTATTTTGGCTCTAGAGTTAACTCATGGGACCTCCATTTGATGCACTGGCATTAATATATTTTCATATTATGTTATAAAATTTCTATATTAATATAATTATTTTATCTATTTTTTTTTCTGAATATAGCTTTTAGTATTATTTTGCTTTTATTATATTAATATCTATTTTTTTTAATTTTGATATTTTAGTTGCTTCAACCTGCTAAATCCAAGCCCCCGCTTGAAAATCAAATTTTTAGTAATTTTTGTAATTCTTCTACAAAAGTTGGCAAGTGAAACTTTTTATGCGTTTGTTAAAATAAATATAATTTTTTAGTAACTTTTGATAACTTTAAATATTAAGTAAAAATTTTGTTCATTTCTGAATTTATTTAAAGTGAAATGACCATCAACTTCTTACCAACTCAGCAAAAATTAATGTTTTGGTAACTTACTAACTCGGTAAAATTGACCACTTTTGTATGTTGTCAAACACTAAGGGCCCATGTGGTTTGTTTTTCTATTTTTTATTTTTTATTTTTGTTTTCAATTTTCTGTTTTAAGTGCATTTGTCATTTTGTCCTTTTGAAAATAAGGAAAATAGTTATAACGTATTTGATCACTTGTATTTTTAAAATTTATTTTAGAAAACAAAAAATGAATTTACACATAAAATGAAAAATGACAAAAAATCATTTTGAGCATTTTCAACTTAAAACAAAAAAAAATTTAAAATAAAAAAAATTGAGTATTTTTTATTTTCTTATTTTGATAATAAAACAAAAAATAAACAATTAAACCAAATAACACCTAATATATTCTTGCCCGTTTTCGCTCCTTCAATCGGGGCCTAATTAAATGAGTACAGTCATGATATGCAAGAATTTTTTAAATTAGAGTCAAGTCAGTATTTAGATAAACCCACCGTGTTGCCATCTCTGGACCATGTCCTAAACTTTTCAGACTGGGCTTTGAGCACTGGGATGTGACCGGGCCTGACCAATTTAGGAGAGATCCAGCGGTCCTAATTTGTAACCCAAACGGGTCCATGGCCATGGCCCACCATAATCTTAAAGTAGGAGCGGAATAGGGCCCAATACCCATTACATTAAATCCCCAACTTTTATCCGATTTAATTAAGATAATAATGTGATTTTGATATTCTTATCATGCAAGGAACTGAAAAATGGAGCTATGTTAAATTTAAGAAAAAAAATATATAATTGAAAACTTATATAAATATAGATAATTTTTATACACTTCATCTTTCTCATCTACCTGTTACCAAGTTGTATATATTCTTTTTCTTTTTATTTTCTTTTCTCATCCACTTCTCTTGGAGAGTTCCTAAATTCTGATTTTCTAAATTTTTTCAACGCAATATCCCTAAATTAAAATTTGAAATATTTATTTAGTTTAGAAATAATAGTATACAAATTTGTCACCTCATCTTATATAAAAATAAATAAATAAATAAATACATTTCACCTTTTTACTTCAAAAAAATCATTATTTATTATGGAGTTAGTATCAAAGCTTAAAATTATCGTATATTTAAATTTTTTCTCATATAAATTATATATTTATAACATCATTCTTTCCAAAATATTTATAAACTAGCAATAACATGTGCCTATGACTTTGAACAAAATTATTATTAAATTTTTTATACTGTTGAAACTTTAGAAAAAAATTTAAATCGAAAAAATTATAATAATTCATAAGTTTTAATTTTTTGTTTACCAAAATTTTAGATCCTAATAGTTACTATATGTGTTATAGGATCCGTTTGGCGCACTAAAAAATGCTAAACAACTCTAAAAATCTCTGAAAACTTCTAAAAGTTATTTATTTTTTTATCTCACTATACGAATTACGAGCTCACAAATTATCTCATATTATCTCATTTTTTGTCACTCCAAACGTCCCTTAATTTCTACCATAATTGAGTAAAATTTAAGTTGGTAGTTTTAATTTATATATGATCTCCACTATTTTGTAAGATTATATGATGAAACTTAAAATATTTAAACCATTTTGTGAGATAGATGATAGTAAGATATATTAAAATAAGAATTGAACATGAAATTAAAAATATACAAATAACCTTAATCATTGAATAAAAGAAAAAAATAATTTTTAATCGTTAAATTTTAATTTATGAGAAAAATATTTTAAAAAATCGTCACATTTCCCATGTATATATATATTGACCTTCTAGAATATATCATATTTCCATCGTGAAGTATTACTCGAAAGAAAGGCATATTCCTAAAAAAGATGACAATTATTCAAAAATAGAAGGAAGAATATATTAGATGGCGCCAGCCGAGAAATCAATGGATTTTATATCTTTATTTATGGAGACAGTGTGGCAGCCAACGTAATACTGACAAAGCAGCCAAAGAAAGAACGGTCAAATAGGCTTGCGGGTCCCGAAAGCTGCGGGCGGACTCTAATATTCGGACCCAACCCTTTTGTGGCCTCCCCGTTCTTCTCTCTCTACCCTCTTGACATATATATATAGAGATAGAGAGAAAGGGAGACGGAGAAGTCTGTGTCTGTGTTCTCGTTCTCTCTCTCTCTCTCTCTCTAGTTTCTCTCTCTAAATCTCTGCATGAAAAAGAGGGAAGAACTAGAGAGAGAATAAAAAAGGTTAACAATGGAGGTGACAAAGGCTTCTCTGTTTCTGATGGCAATGTTCATGATCATCTTGGCCATCCTTTTCCCAGCTGCCCAGGCTCAATCTTCTGCTCCGGCTCCCTCTCCCACCAGTGATGGTATGTACATATATAGATATTCTCTATGACCTTTTTCCGTTTGGTTGCCAAGAAAGTAAGTGAAGAAAAAAAGAAAATTGTTGCATTTGAGATTTTTTTTTTCCTCACTTGTTTTTGCCGTTTCATATCTGATAAATACCCTTTTTCCCTCTTTTGGAGTGAAGATATAACGAAGGCACAATAAAAGGGAAAACAAATAGAAACATACGTTTATTTTATTTGAATGTTTTCAAAATTATAAGAAAATAAAATAAAAGGTATTATTACTTAATTAAATTTTAATTTAATTATTTTTATTGTCTCAAATTTCATGAGTTTTTTTTATTATTTTTCATCACAAATCATCAAATATAAGTAATGATTTATTATTTACTTTTTTTTCTTTATGGATTCTTGATCTAAACATAAAATAGGTTTGAAGCGATGATTTGTGGAGCAGAAAAGATGAAAAGAGAAAAGAAAGAAGAAAACTACAGAAAAACAAGAATAAAGAAACATAAAATCTTGAATAAATATCTTTATTTGAATTGAATAAAAAATATAGTATAATATAAAGTATTTATCAGCATATATTAATTTTAAATTTAATTATTTTTGATTTCTTAAATTCAATGCACTTTTTTTATTTTCTATCACAACCCAAACAAAAGAAAGATATTTTGAATTACTACCTTTTCTCAATTCTTTTGCTTTCGTGTCTCATTCATTTTAATTTCTCTATATAAAAGCACAATGTTTTTGAAATTTTCCCTTATCCCTTCAACTCTCTCTCACTTAAATTCACAAAGCATTGTGAATTTGCAATTATGGATTTGAGATGATCACACCTGACAAAAAGAAAACGGATTTGATTTTGTTTTGCCAATAGGAATTAAGGGAAAAAAAAAAGTTGCCTAGTATATTTATTTATTTATAGTAGTTACCATAAATGTGGTTGTCTGCAGGAACAGCAATAGACCAAGGGATAGCTTATGGATTAATGTTGTTGGCTTTGGTGCTGACATACATAATTCACTAAGGTTTTGATTTCTCGTGATCATCAAACCCCCCATAGATCATCAACCCCTGCTATGGAGGTTCTGTTCTTCAAGCTTTTGATGAATCAAGAGAGATTAGAGATGGTGAAGAGCATTAATAGAATTCAATCAAAGTGAGAGAAAACTTTAATTCCCATTTGACAGAAATTTGATCAAGAGGCATGTCTTTGAGAGCAGGTGGGTAGGGTTGGTGGTGGATTTGTGGATCATTTGTAGTGATTTCATTTGGATTATGTTCTTGTAATGTTCTATTCATAATTTTAAAACGAGATCTTTTTGTTGTTGTTAAATTCTCAATATTGCTAATTTGTTCTCTCTCTGTCTCTCTTTCTCTCTCTCTCCATTTTTTTTTTATCCCTTTAATTTGTTCTTGCTTTTGCGGACACTCTTCAAATCTTCAAATTTTAAAAGATTCTTAAAGATTCTGTGAAATTTTATTTAAAATTTTAAAAATTTCTAAGGCTTCCATAAATTTTCAATCTCCCCCAGGAATCAAATCCTTGATCTGTTTGTGGGAAATCTGCTTTGCATGCAGATGAATCTGGTTTTTATACTCTCACAATAGCATGATCAAATTTTTTATTTTAAAAAAATTGTTTGGCACCCAGAGAATAATTTGTTTGTTGTAAGGAAAATATTTTGAGTGTTCCTATTTTTCTACAAAACGTTGAAAGATGGACTCTTTGGATTTGTTCCTTAATTGTCACTAATTTAATTCTTTTTAGAGTCATTGGAGAGTTTATCTGATTGTTAATTTCAGAATCTCAGAGATTAGTTGAAGTACGTATAAAATGATCCGAACACCCTCGATTACCAAAAAAAAAAAAGAAGATGGACTCTATTAATATCCATAATACAAGATACCCCCCGGGGGAGATATCAGAGGTTTGAAATTTATTATATGGCATTAGCGGCATTACTAGCTTTATTCGGATTCTTAATTCCTAATTAGTATGCAAGAATAAGAAAATAATAATAATAATACTTGGACACTAAAAAATAAATATTTCAATGTTATTGTTATAAATTCAACGCTAAAAATATTTTGTGATAAAAATCATCTTATATAATCACCGAATGATAATTCCAATGATGGATTATACTCAATTTTGAAAATTAAAAAGTGGAATGCATTTAATATTTTTTAAAATTAACAATAATACAATATTTATTACTAAAGGTATTTTTAGTAATACATAATGTTATTTTTTTTTATGACCCAAAATCCCACTGATTTATTGCAATTCTTTATAAACTGCGTAACTAATGAGTAAACTGGGGGTTTACGCAATATCCCACAAATCATGCGAACTAGTTAAGTCTAAGATTTGCGCATTGTGTAAGATGTTCCAAGATTTGTTAGTTTTTAGAGTCGAATTCTTAACCTCCATTAAAAAAGCCAAGAGTTATGGCTAACTGCCTTATAACAGTTGGTTAATATGTAATGTTGTTGTCACACACTATGGTTGCTATAAATTCAACATGAAAAATATTTTGTATTGAAAACTTTTATATGATCATTAAATGACGGTTTTAGTGATAAATCATTCTTCAACATTAATAATTTTATTAGAAATTTTAAATATTTTTTTAGAGATAAATTAGCATGATTATTAAACATATAAAAGCTTGCGACATAAATAAGTATAAGCGCTATATACTTTAAGGGTGGCACTATAATTTATTTTTTTTTATGTACATATTATAAAAATTAAAAAAAATGTCCATGTAAAATTACATATACAATACGCGAATGAATGAGTTTTGGTCCAATCCTTCGGGGTGATCGAGTGGAGTTCGAGAGCCGCTGATGAGTTCGGTCCTTAAGGTTTCGAGTTCAAATCTCTTTTCAGTGGGACAACTTTTCGTTTATTGCGACGGGCTTCTAATAGCTCCTTCGATTGAGCCGGTTAGCCAGGACTTGCCTAAGCTGGTTTACCCTTCGTGACCCTTTGCCGCCTAGGGTCACGGAACATGCCTCGCTCTGAACGCACCCTTTACGGGGAAGCGACTGCAGACTTCCACCTACCAGGAGTTTTGGTTCGATTGTGCCATTTCAAATTAAATGGATTCAAGATGATGTTTACTACATGGTTCAGGGTTATAAAAGTCTTCCTTTTTCATCCATTGACTAATATTTCATTACTCAAAAGTTTATTTTAAATTATTAAAAAATTGTTAATAGTTAATTACTGGGATGTGATCATAAATTATTAAATAGTAAAAAAATTAAATTAATTATGGAATAAATAATAATAATTAATGTATTTGATTGGATGAGCTTATTATTTAATAATTAGTATAGAGGCCAGCTTTAATATAAAAATAATAGTTCTTAAAAAAAAATGGGCCAAGCTTAAACAACCACGCTAACCTGGGCTGGACCCTCTGGTACACTGCTGGAAGCAATAATAAGGAGGTGTTTGGAGTGACAAAAAGTGAGATAATTTGTAGGTTTGTAATTCGTGCAGTAAAATAAAAAGTGAATAACTTTTAAAAATTTTCAGAGATTTTTAAAATTTTTTAACGTTTTTTATCGCTCCAAACAACCCCTAAATGCTTATGGTCGTAATCCATGGGTTTGGACTTTTGAGCTATTCGGGGTTTCATCATGGCCCATGTTCTGAGAATGGCCGTCGGTTAAAGAACCTTGGCCCAAAAGTAGCTATCTTTTTGTTTAGTCAAGTTTTTGAATGCTTAAATAACTTGCTAAACCTCCTAGCCTACACAGGAAAAAAAATTTATGCTATCAGTTTTTTTTTCTTTTTTTTTTGAAACATAATAATATAGTACTAATTTTTATTTCCAAAATGATAGCCCAAATCCCATTAAATCATTCTGACTTACTAAAAAAAAAAAAAAATCTAACCACCATGTTGTATTTAGATTTATAATTTATGAATATTTATCTTAATTTTTTACGCATAGTTAAATATGGTAAAATTTAGCACATATTAAATAATTAATTTATTATAAAATCAAATGAAATTGCATCAATTACGGATTAACATATTCGTGTCATATTGTCTTTGTATTTTTATGTAATAATTTTACGTTGATGCCGATATTATTCTTGTTATATTTATATTACGTTTTCATTTCATATTTAATATTAAGGTTATCATTTAGTATTAAAAAAAATTTGTTAAACGTTGTAACAAATTGTCTGCTAAGTCAACTTTACCAGAAAATGTCACTTGATTGGTATCACAAGCACCACAAATCCAAAATATAAGAAGTCACAAATTTTTCAATGGGGATTCAATTGTAAACTCAAGAATTTGTCACAATTTGCCAAATTAACAAAGTCCATCGTTCTTAACTCTACCTTATTTATTATGCTTGAAAATTTTAAATTTAAAGATCTCTCCAATAAACTAAAATATCTCTGTGATCAACCGTACGGATTAGGAAATTTCCATACGTGATATATTATACATTTCGGTGTGGGGTGTTTGAATAGGAAAGTTCCTATTGTCGCTATATATATATATATATATATTCCAAGTAAAGGCTAAAAGTGAAAGGTTGAAAAGAGATGCAGCGAACCTACCAATTAACCTTGCCATTATACGCAGCGGCTTGTTAAATTTGAGTTGCTGTTGGATGCAAAGACCAAAATCTCATTTGTGAAAGCACAAATGAGAAACCTCCTTTTAAAGTTGGAGGGTGAGAAAGACAAAAAGAGAACAAATTTAACATCCCTTTCTCTTCCTGTCCCCCTCCTTTCCCCTTTATTTCTTCTTTCTAAACCTTTTTGCAAAATGCAAATCAAGAATTAGACATCCAAATCTCACGTTTTGTGCATAATGTCAGCCCATTAGGACTTTGGTTGCCAAATTTGAAACAAATTCCTATGGTGGGGTTTGGTTGGCTTTTTTATTTTCTGTCTTATATATTTTATATTTTAAATATCCCATAATAACAAAATAAAAAACGCTCTATTTTCTTTATTTCGATTTTTTTTAAATTAAAAATACTCAAAATAATTTTTTATTATTTTTTATTTTATGCATAAATTTATTTTCTATTTTCTAAAACAGAGTTAAAATCACAAGTGACCAAATATATTTCAAACTTTTTTCTTATCTTCAAAAGTACAAAATGACAAATAAGTTTAAAATAAAAAATGAAAAACAAAAATAAAAAAATAAACCAAATGACACATAAATCTTTTTAATTACCAGCTTTCTTTCTTTAGACAACTGTATACGTTAAAATTCAAACTTCAAAAAATAATTGCAAAGTTATCAGATGTCCTAAAGTAGATAAATAAACAAAATATCAAAATTCTATTACATTCGCCTAATGCTCTGTTTGGTAGGAATGGGAAAGCAATGGAAGAAAACAAAATAAGAGAGATTGAATATTTATTATTTTAAGATTGAACTTTTTTTTTTTTCCCTTTAATGTTGTTTGGTTAGAGGAAAAGAAATGAGCAAATATATAAATATATATATGTGTGTGTTATAACTCAAATTTTGTCTACACAAATTATCTTAAAAAATAAGTAGGCAATATCTTCTTTATCTTTTTTTTTTTTGTAAGTACAATATCTTCTTTCTCTCTACCCTTTTCCACTCAGTTTTTAAGGAAAACAATACATGATCCTCACGTGTTTGCTTGTTTCGTCTTTCTCTCTCATTTTTCTTTCCTTTTATTTTCAAACCAAATTGGAAAACTCATTTTTTTTTAAATAAAAAAAAAACCCACGACTTAACTTTCCAACTTAAATGAAGGATATATGGTAACACATGTACCTTAACTGTCTCGATGTGAGACAATTTGTTTACTGTAACCTCTCAGACTGAGGTCCAAACTAACTGAAACAGTCCATAGAGCGAGTGGAATACTAGACAATGCACGCACACACACGGACTGATTTGTTTTTTTTTTTTTTTTTAACAAAGAAAAACACACAACCTAACTTTATAATTCAAAAATAGAAAGTCAGATGAGGAATATATGGTAAGACACGCATCTTAACTATCCTGATATGGGACAGCCTGCCCAATTGAAAAACTAGTTATTCCTTCCCTTTTTATTTCACTTTACTTTTTTTTTTTTTCACCCAAACAAAACACAGCATGAAAGCAATTCTTAATTCTCTATACACCTGTGCAATAAAATTAAGACATTTATAATTATTAAAATTTCAAAAAGGAAATATTATTGTTTAGTGATATTTTACAAAATTAACGTACCATAACCATTTTCTAATTTAATAAATTATTTTAAATGATAAATTCATTACCTGTTATTATTATTTATAATTTATTAATTTGAAAAATAATGGACGTGTTTGGTAGACCAGAAGTGAAGGAAAAAGTACAATAAAAATGGAAAGATGTGACATAAAGGTGATAGGTGAAAAATTTTTGATTGGAAAAAAGTACAAAAATTTGTTATAATTTAATAATTTTGAAATAATTTTAAGTGACTAAACAGACCTAATATCAAGATGTTTAATTTGCAGATCCATTTGAAAATCTCTTTCTTAGTAATGACTTAGTATTTTTAAAATATGATGCCCTTTCTTTATTTGGAGAATTTAATTTATTAAAATTAATTTCATCACGTATCACTCTTACATTAATTCTTTTTTTATGTTTTTATTATATATATGCACATATATATATATATATATACACTGGTCATTCAAACGCCGCATAGTTTAGTGACGTGTGCTCGTTGGGCATACGTCCCAAGCCACGCGCCCAAGCTACGCGCTGGGACTGGAGCTTGGGTGTCAAGGTCTTGTCAGAAACAATTCGCAGTCATCAAAGAAGATTTTCCAACAGCCCAAAACCGACTTGTCGGGAGTAGGTATAATAGGTGGAGTTAATGGGCCCTACAAACTGGGCCTCCACCCACCAACACCCACATGGCCTATTATTAACCTCCATGGAAAATGGGCACGACCCGACCACATCCACGTGGCTCAAAATAACAGCAGTCGCATTGGTTAAATTTGGGTGTGGAAAGGCCCATACACACATCACGTGCCTCCCACTTGATTCCGGGGCGGGGATCTAATAAACTTTTGCCAAACTCTACTTTTTTATGAATGTGCATGCAACAATTGGGTCCTTTTACACGTTTTTACATTTGCTTTTTGGATTTCTCTCGAGCCAAAGTTGATCTCGGGTGAGGATCGGTCGGACCGGAGGCTTTCGGGTCAGATTGGTGGGCCTAACCGAGGGTGCCCACTAGATTTCATAGGTCAACTAAAAGATTCGGGCGGTTCAGTCAAGGGGGATTGTTAATTGGCATTGCATAGATCAAGCAAAAATATGGG
This sequence comes from Vitellaria paradoxa, assembly GCA_019916065.1. Lineage (NCBI taxonomy): Eukaryota > Viridiplantae > Streptophyta > Magnoliopsida > Ericales > Sapotaceae > Vitellaria > Vitellaria paradoxa. The sequence goes on along the minus strand of CM034242.1, from coordinate 41,430,914 downwards.
AGAGTTTGGTGGCAAAATTTTTAGTAAAAACTATTAGATTTTTTAGTATTTGGCAAACTATTAAATTTTATTATTTTTCTACTCTATTAAAAGTTGTCAAAATTTGTTAAAAATCACTAAAAGTAATTAAAAATTATTAAAAATTTTATCAAATGCTTAAAAATTCATCAAATACATCAAAAATTATAATTAACAGCTTTTAACAATAAAAAATACCAAAAATTATCCAAAATTGAACCTTCAAACTTCCCCATAATTAGATAAGATATTTGTTGCTATTGCTTTACAACATATCTTAGAGTGATAATTTATTTATTTTTCTTTCACCAAAAATGAAAGTAGACTGATAAAGCAAAAGAGGGGAAGGCTAACGTCACTGAGCCTCCCAAATCCTGATAAAAGCATGGATGAGAATCTAACGAACTTTTACTCCATAAATGCAATTAAATTTTATTTCAGATTCAATTGGGGTATATTAAATTAAAGTGAGTTTATTTAAAATTTTAGGGATTCAATTCGATAAAATCTAAATTTTTGAATAAAAAATTTCACTTTCATGATATTTTTCTTTAAAAATATAATTTATTAAAAAATCATTTTATCACATAAATACTTCTCTCAGATATTTCTAATAATTATTTTATAGAAATTTGAAGATTCCCTTATTTTGGTTGATGTGAAGTTGCGCTTTTGTACGAGATACGTGCCATCTCAATCCAATTCAAAACCTATCCTTGCATGACAAATTAATGTTCCATTTAAAAACGCTTTAGTTCTCAGAATTGATTTGTCCGAAAGTTAAAGAATTGTATTAATTTAATTCGGTAAATAAAATTTTGTTTTTGAAATACATTTTTAAATTCAAGAATTAAATTAAAATTTTTTTATTCAAAATTTAATCATAATTAAATAGAGTTAAGAAAATTACCAGTTTTAACTCTATTAAGTAAAAAAATAATAGAGTAGTATGAGATATAAAAACAAATTCGTTCACTTAGATAATTAAAAAAAAAATCAATTCTCTTCAAATTTTATAACTTTAGGTTAAATTTTAAATAAGATAAGATTTTCAAAATTTGAATCATGAAAGGAAATTAAATTTAGCTCATAAAATCTCACTTGATGATTATGGATCGGCCTGACAAAATTTGAACGCCTCAAGGTATAATGACGGTTCTAACGCAATCGGAGTCGAATTTTGGCTTACATTAAATTTTATTATTTGATGAGAGGTTACCTCATCAACAGAGCACTTTTGAATTTAATAATATTATATTTGATATTTATTTATTTATTATTATTTTTTTGGGGTCTCCCCTTCTGTTAAGGTTTTTGTCTGTTCACACGAAAATTAACAAAATCCAAGATTATTCACAATTCGTTCTGTGTTGTTAATTGGACTGTAAAGGTAGCAACCAGTGAGAATTCTATCGCCAAATGTAATTAAATTCCACCGATTTCATTTTTTCAATTACTGTGTAGTAGATGCGTAACACAGAAAATGGCTTAGATCGAAGGGGGAGGGGGGACCGAAACCTATAAAAAAAAAAAAAAGAAGGAAAAGGAAAAAGCAAAGGGCATTTCTTGGGTGGTGTCATCCTTGTTCATTAGCCCCATTTGTCATACAAATTTTCTCTATAAAACTCTATAAACCTCTAACAACTCCTCTACTTCTAATTTTCTCACCATCACTAATTTCAAAAAATTTCAATATTTCACTAAAAAAATAAAAAAGTTTGAAAGTAGGTTGATCGAATTTGTAAATTTTTTATACAATCATATTCTTCATGTCAAAAGCTTTCAAATGAGTACTATTGTAGCTATTTTTTGTGAATTTTTTTGAATCCGTGAAAACGATTTTCTAAATCCGTTCTCACGTTTTGCTATTTTTAAGAAAAAAGAGCGTCAAAATTAACTTCAAACCACATATTATCTTAATTTATCTTATTTTTTCTTACGTCAAACGAACCTAAATTGTATTACAAATTTATAACAGTTATCAGAACATAAAAGAGGCCCAGTTGCGGCGATTGCTGAGAGAAATTACACATATGCAAAGTCGGCTCTGATGATGAGCCACCCCTTTCAGCTGCTTCCCTCTTATGCTTAAAGCCTGCAACACCAACACACTTGTTATTCCTCTTTCCCAAGCAAGGCCCCCACAACTATCTATATTTGTATCTTTGTTTGTGTGTATATATACATATTTTTGATAATCCGTTTGAATGGGGTGAAATTAAAAAAAAAAGAATTTTGTAATTAATCACTTGTTTGTAAATTTTTTAAGTGAGAAAAGAAAATAAATTGAAAGAAAAATAAATTTTAAAATTTTCATCCTCCAAGGAATGGGAAAAAATAGAGGGACGAAAAAAATGAAATAATAAATTTTTTGAAATGATATATTTGCTCATAAAATTAAAAATAAGACAAATTAAGTTACAAATATATTTTAAGATTAAATAAATTGATTACACACCAATTTCTCAAATAATTTAATGGTAAAATAATATTATACAATTCTTTTCTTCTTAACTTACAAATAAAAAGAAAGAAATTTATTATTATTTTTTTCTTAAACTTACAAACAAATAGAAATAAAATTTTATATCATTTATTTTTTTCTTTCTGTATTTTCTTTTTATTTTTTCCTTTAATTTTTTTTATTTCTCTTCTCTTTTTTCTTCAGCAAATCTTCATTCTACACACAGCCCAAGTAAATACCAAAATCATAAACGAAATTGCCAAAAAAAAAAAAAATTAATCAGTTTTAGTTGAAAAAAAAAACTGTTAAAAATCTTAGACTCCTAAAATCTAGGAAAAATATACTTTGAGAGTGGAAAATGATTCTCAAAAATGAAACAAATTTGCCAATAGAGGAATGAAGTCATTTCTATCCTTTTACATCGTCAAAGAAATGTGTGCCATTGCTTAAGGTCTGCCTACACAACCATTCTGCTACAGTGCAGCAAGTCATATATATATATATATATATATATATATGGAGGTGAAATTTATATCCGCATTATAGATACAGTGTTCGTATAATTTTTGTGTTCGATTTTTCTGTTTTTCATTTCATCCGATTTTAGGCAGCTGCCAAAGGAGTTATTTGGACCTTTGCCCATTTTAGAAGGTTGTAATAACTGTTTGATATTGTTAGTGTATATATAAGTTTGTTAATATGTAATTTCCCAAAAAACACTATACTTGTAATTGTTCTTTAAAAAATGTCACGTATTTATTGAAATGATTTCATTAACACAAGTCAGAAAAGTGTTGATGAATCTTTAAGAATAGTTGAGAGAAGGTCAAAAGAAGAAAAATGTGTGGTTGTGTTTTGCAGAAGCTCTTGCCCACAAGCATCCTGTTTAATCCTTAAGAAAGAAAATTCTGCAAGACAGTGTGTTTATAGTATGCCTTGCGAGTATAAGAAGGGAAGCTCTTACTCAAGAGCTGCTCTTGCTATCGTGCAGATTTTTTTAAAGACTGCTAAATGTTGTTTTTACCCTTTTTTTTTCTTATAAAAGGCCAAATACTTTTCCCAACATTAAGGCTCTTGACCTAATGCCTCCAGCCCACTACCTATTTGAGCTTAAAAACAAAGGGATGACGATTTGACCTTAACTCTTCCTCTTTTGACATCATCCTTCCATCTTTTAAGAAATATTTAACATCAATGTACTCAGATCTGTAGGTTTTGACAAATCAGGGGGCTTTTTTTACAAAGGTAGAAGGTTTTTCATCTTCGCAAGGAGAGATTTATTGTGTGTGTCACGCAAGTAAGGTTGGAGAGTTTTTCTACAAGTAGATCAATGGGTATTTGATTGGGGACTTGTATTCTATTTTTTAAAACCTTGTGTCCTCATTTTTTATATAGTGAAAATTTTTAGTCTAATTTATTCAAGGAACCGGGGTTGTTTTTTTATTTGTGTTTAAAGGAGTTTTTACTCTTGTCAATAAATTCGTATGTCTCTTATATGGTTGTGTTAATTTGTTGACAAATCTTTCATTTTTGGTATTGTGCTTCATATTTTGAAAATGGAGGTTACATGATTTGAGGCTTGTTAAGTTTGGTTTTTGGATACAAGTAGCTATTTTAGGACTTTCAATTGTTATAAGAGCTTTGGTACACATTTTTGGGTTAGACTTTTTTGTTAATCATCATGACAAGCAATTAATAAGTATGCTAGGATGCCACAACAACCAACCATGACGAGTCATGTTGCAAACACTATCAAGGCTAGGCATGGGCCAACACATATGATCCTTCAGGTCCAGAAAGAGGCAACCAATCAAGACATAGGCAACATGGCAACACAGTTGCACTTAACCAGTGTGGCATCATAGTAGAATTTTACAACAGACAACAAGCAACCGGACATTGCCAATGCATCACCAACCACCAAGGTAGTTGCCTGTCCAGACAGCATTTGGGATAAATTGCACAACAGTTGCAGCAGTAGTTAGTGCAGTTATGTCTGTCTTAGACAAAAGTTACATTGTATTGTGTACGTGTCTTGTGTAATCCAAATGGGTAGTTACTAGTAGTTATGTGTCAATGGGTAGTAGTTACGTTTGTTTGAGTAGTTTGGATTGGCAATTTGGAGTTTAATATATATGACCATCTAATGTAATTCATGGATAGTCAAAGAGATGGTTAGTCTACAGTGAGACCATCATTTCTTGATGGGTCGAACTATCACTATTGGAAGTTAGGATAAAGGTTATTCTCAAGTCTATAGATGAACAGGTATGGAACACTAACTCAGATGGATGGCCTCATCCACTAAAGAACTTTGATCATAACCTGATAGAGAAGAAGGATTGTATTGCTGCAAATAATGAAGCTACTTGGTGGAATAGCAAAATACTTAATTCTATTTTTTGTAGCGTTTCACAAGACGAATTCTAGAGAATCTCAACTTATGAGGTGTCCAAAAAAGCCTGGGATATTCTACAATTAACCCATGAAGGTACAACTGCTATAAAAAATTGCTAAATTGTAACACCTTACTACTAGTTTTGAAGTTATCCGTATGGTTGAGAATGAGGCCTTTAATCTATTTTCTATAAAGTTGAATGATATAGTGAATTCTTCTATAAATTTGGGTAAGACAATACCTCGGTCTAAGATAGTTCGCAAGATTCTAAGGTCCTGTCTTTGCCTAACAGATTTCAACTAAAGGTCACGGCTATAAAGAAAAGTAAAGATGTTGATCAGATGAGGGTTGAAGAATTGGTAGGATCTTTATAGACTTATGAAGGGTTGAAAATTTGGTAGGATCTTTATAGACTTATGAAGTGAATATTATTTAGAACAAAAGAAACAAAAGTCTTGCTCTGAGTTTTGTAAGTGAAGAGGTGAATGATGAGGGTGATACTTCAAAGGTTAGTGCTAATGATATTACTTCTCTAGTTAAAAGTTTAAAAGTTTTTCAAGGAAATTTGGATTCAATAATGCTTCAAAGTTCCATGAAAAGAAGAATAAAAGATCTAGTGAAAGTTCTAAGTTTGACAAGAAGCAAGATAAACTAAGAGAAAAACAATGTTTTGAATATAAAGCCTTTGGTCATTTTACTAATGGATGTGCAAATAGGATGAAGCGCAAGAATCAAAATGCAGCCACTTGGGACAATAAGGATGATTCTGAGAGTGACAAAATGCAGCCACTTGGAACAATGAGGATGATTCTGAGAGTGAGGGAAATCAAATTAAAGATGGTTCAACTGGGTCCATAAATGACACATCAAATGTTTTAGCATTTGTGGTAAATGCTAATGAATCTTCTCCAAAGAAAAATTATGATTCAAGTGAGTCATTGAGAAGTTCACTGTTTAATAATAAGAACAGTTCTTTGGATTCTGAGTTTGAAACTAATATTCAAGAAGAGTTTGAGAAGCTATAAGAAAAAAGCAATGAGTTATATGAATAGAGCATCACACTTGCAAAACACCAAGCCAAAGCTCTTAATAAGCTAATTATGTTGAAAATGTTTTAACATTTATTGTAAATGCTAATGAATCTTCTCCAAAGAAAAATTCTGATTCAAGTGAGTTATTGAGAAGTTCATTGTTTGATAACAAGAACAATTCTTTGGATTCTGAGTCTGAATTCAAAAAGAGTTTAAAAAGCTACAAGGAAAATACAATGAGTTATATGAACAGAGCATCACAGTTGCAAAACACCAAGCCAAAGCTCTTAATAAACTGAATTGAGTTGAAAATGAAAAAGAAAGACTCAAAAGTGAACTAGAAGCTTGCAAAATCGAAGTGTGTGACTTTGAAGGAATGGTTAGGTCTTTGAAGAAAAATGATGAAAGACTGACATTGTTGAATATGTCTCTTAAAAAGCAAATTGAGGAATTGAAGGAGAAAATTGCTTTAACAACAAACTCATTTAAGAAATGAGATTCTGGTACTAAGAAACTAGATGATATCTTGGAAGTTCAAAGAAGTCCTTATGATATTACTAGTCTTGGATGTGAAAAGAACACTTTATCATCAATTCAAGTTAGAGGACAAATCAAGTTTGTTCCTATAACCAGGTTAAAACTGTACCTCATGAAGAAAAACAGTCAAAGAACAAGCAAAAAATGTCTTATCCCTTACTAGACTCTTCAAATTCTAGAAATGGAAGCTTGAAGAAAAATTTCAGAGGGGGTCAATCTTTCTAATATAAATTGTTTTGTGGTGCAAGTCAGGTGAAGAATCACTCCAGAGGTAACATTTCTTCTTATTACTCTTCAGTTCATAGAGGTAATAATTTTTCTAAATTTAGAATTTTCACCTCAAATTTTACACATGTTACGAAGTTTGTACCCATCTGTCATTATTGTGAAATTATAAGCTAAATTAGACCAAACTGACATAATTGTATGGTTTGCCATTGGAATATATCAAATCTAGAGGACACGTGCATCAAAATCACATAAGAAAGCAATTTTTGTCAAATAGGTTTAGTGGCCTTAGTCATCATGATGATGTTTTTGAAACTAATTTATTTATACGAAATAAGATTGGATCTTTTGATAGACACACTAGACAAAACGCCAAGACATTCAATAGGACATCATTCATCCCTAGCAGAAATCCTTCTCATGAAAGGCATTCCAAATCCAAGTCTAAGACCATCACTTGGAATTCCCTAATGGGTAAGAAGCAATTCAACAGTACATCTAGAATGGCATGGGTTAGGTGTAATGACTTGAATTGTTATATTGCAAACATAGCATTTAGAGCACACAGTTCTAGCATGTGGTATTTGGATAGCGGTTGTTTCGAGCACATGTATGGTATTAAATCCATGTTCACCTCTTTGAAAGCTTGTGATGAAGGTTTTGTTATATTTAGTGATGGAAGTAAATCTAAAATTCTTGGTGTTGGATGCATTGACTGCCTAGGTCTTCCTAGAATCAATGATGTCTTACATGTTGATGACCTAAAAGCAAATTTGATTAGCATTAGTTAAATTTGTGATTTGCATTATAATGTTATATTTGCCAAAAATTCATGCTCTATCCTTAACAAAAATAACAATGTAGTATTGAAAGGCATTAGAACTAATAATAATTGCTATGTAGTCTCTATTGATAATGGTCTTTTTTGTAATGTTGCACAGCATGACAACATTGAACTTTGGCATCAATGGTTTTGACATGTTAACTATAGAGATTTTACAAGATTGTCAAGGATAAGTTCCTCGAAAAATGAACCTGAGTTCTCCACGGATCCTCTAAAAGAATTATTGGTGAAAAACAAGAGAAAGTTGATGGAGTCAACATTGATCCAAATGATAAATCTCATAATAAATCGGAGCATGAAGTTGATGAGCCATTAGTGACATTAAATCCCTCATCAAGGATGAAGTTGAATCATCTTGTGACTTAGGTAATTTGTGAGGTGACTGCTTGCATGAAAACAAGAAGACAAGTTTAAAATCAAGTAACCTATTTTTGTTATACTTCATGTATTGGACCCAAAAATGTGAAAAATGCCTTTTTGAAAGTTATCCTTCATGAAGAAGATTTTGTTGAACAAGTTAAGGGGTATGTTGACCCTAAGTACCTTGGCTATGTGTTTCATGTGAAGAAGGCTTTTTATCGATTGAAACAAGCTCTTAGAGCTTGGTATGAAAGATTTACCAATTCTTTGGTTGAGTCGAATTTCACAAGGGATACTGTAGACAAAACTTTATTCATTCGTAGAGAGTCCAAACATATCACCATTACTCAAATCTATGTGGAGTTTCTTACTTCTATCATTTGAAAATATTAAATTTATAAATATATTTTAATATTATCAATACCACATTATTTTAATTATATTTTATGTCACATTTTTTTAAAATACTACAATATATTTTATTCTATTTTATTTTTCTATACTCCATCACCTTTTACAATGAATAATTAATGTCTTTTGAAATGCAAGAAATAATAACTTCTCATTTTTTTTTTATAATAATAGTCCTATTATTTTCGAATAATAGGGAGACCTATGCAACCCATACTTGGCCCAATAATTAATATAATCACTACGGGATCTTGTAGTAAAAATGCACTACAAACTTTTTAATCCGTTATTTTTTATGTAATTATTTAAAATTAATCCAGTAAAGTCATGCTATTAAAAATTATCAAAAAATATATATATATAACTAAAACCATATAAAAGAATTGTGAATATATTAAATTAAAATTTTAAAATAACAATCCATCAAAATTGCCTCGTAGGCACAAAAATAACAATTAGTTACTACATCTTCCTTATTTTAGTAACAAAAGTTAGAATTAGTTACTACATCATTCCTATTGTATTTTTTTTTTATAAGAATTATTATTTTCTGTTTAAGTTTAGGCATCATGCATTAATTGTTCGTATTTGTTTTAGAAAGTGCAGAACAAGTAAAATTGTCGAGAGGCTTCAATTTTTAATAGAAAAGAATTCGCTTAAATAGTTAAAAAAAATTCCCAAATATTTAGGATTGGTTGTTGAAAATGGAAAACAATTAATATATTTATAATGCGATACCTGGAATTGTTTAAATTTGTAAAAGTTATAATCTTATAATTTATGTAGTAAATAAAAAATTTTAATTTTAAAAAGATTTGTAGAGATTTAAAAAACAAATGAAGCTCCAAATGGAGCCATTATACACAAATTTGGATTGAATCAACCCCAAGTGGCAATCCTCGGGCCACTGATATAGTTGCCTAAACTTTACGAAAAAAAGTACCAAATTTTTAAAAATTTTATTTATATTAAAAATATTAAATAATATTTTAAACAATTTAAAATTTAATAAATTTATGAAATTTTTTATTTTTATCTAATTATCACGTAATAGACTTTTGATTCTATCTAGCACTGCTTCATGTAATTATTTTATATTTACTGGATTAAGGGGGTGTTTGGTGGTTAAATTTTTAGCAAAAAATTACTAACTTTTGATTTTTAAGTGTTTGATAAATTACCAATTTTTGTCATTTTTTTACTCTATTACAGTAACTTCTCAACTCAGCACTTACTAAAAGTTGCTAAAAACTACTAACAATTTTATCAAACACTCAAAAGTTACAAAAAGTTGCTAAAAGTTACTAACTACTTCGCCAAGCACACCTAAAATTACAACTATCAACTTTTAACAAAAAAATATTAAAAATTGTCAAAAATTGTGTCTCCCCTATTTATTATTTTAAATTTTATTTAAAATCTTATCCGACAGACACACACACACACACACACAAAAAAAAAAAATCTTCATACTTTATCTATCTAATCTATAAAGGTCAGCCTGATCTAATATTTAATTTATTAATTATTATTTTGATAGACGCGAAGGTAGGTATAGAGCTTCCCCAAAAGTTTCGCATAATACCCTTAAATTTCTAGACAAAGCGCAGCCTGCCCTCGCAAAAATTTGTGGAATACCAACAAAATATAGAAATGCACCAATGGATACTGGTGCGTTTCCAAGTCTTCGAGATATGTTTTCTTTCCCACAACAGGAGACGCACTGTCTGTGAAAAGGAAAGAGTTGAACTGCATCTCTTAATTACTAATTATTTTCCGGCGACAGTGCGCCACAGAGGAGAGCCAGGAGACCCCACCACGGCTGCCTTACGACTTTGAAAAAAAAAACTCGCATTTTGTCAAAATTAGAGACTGGTTAATTATTATACATAATCCTTGATTTCCCAGATAATAATTAATCATGTATAGTAAGATCACGTAATTAACCGTGTTTTATTAGGAAGAAAAAATTAATTAAAAAAAATTGTGTAATCCCAAGCCTAGCCCCTAACGGGCCAACACTTTTACATAAATTAATTAGATGATATCGTACAGCAATATCAATCTCGTGACATCAAAGTGATATTAAAGACTTTTGAATTAAAATTTAATGATACATTATCCAAGTGTTTTTAAATTAAAAATATGTAAATAAATTTCAACCATGGGAAATTCAATGGTTCAAATATGATGTTTGGATGATATCGAGAGACATCGTTTTCCTGAGTCTAAATAGGTATCATTTGATAACCAACTAAGAGCAATGTTTCTTCCTTAAAAAAAAAAAAAAAAAAAAAAAAAAAATTCCACAGATGCTTTGTAAAGGGTCACTTTTTTTTTCTTTTTTTTAATCATACGAGGTTTAAAAAAAGTTGAAAAGCAAAAACTTAGAAAAATGTTTTTTTCACCATTTTTTTAAAAGTGTTTTGGATAAAAACTTTAAATTTTATACTCCTCGTATAAATCCTAATTAACATGTACACTTGTCTCAACTTGTCAAAAGCAGGTTTATATATATATATATATATATAGTAATTATCTTCTAAGGAATGGTAAGTTTTCCAATCGAAGAGCCGTTTAAAGAAGCAAAAAAAATAACAAAAAAAAAAGTAAAAACTAATAAAAATTTTACTAAAGACTTAAAAATTGTCAAAACTTATTAAAAATTTTTATTTATTTTACTAAACACTTAAAATTTGTCAAAAATTACTAAAATTTTCTATTTATTTTATCAAACACTAAAAAAATTTCACTTACTAACTTTTGCTAAAAATTACCAAAAATTATAAAAAATTTAATTTCCAATCAAGGCTGTAAGTGCATAAAAGTCTTCCTGAAAAGATGCCCAAGTTCAATTAACACTCGTTTTTTAAGCATATGTGGGTCAAAGATTGCACGCACTTGTAAACCTCCATTTCATCACGAGTAATGATATATAATTAGAAAAAAAGTTACATAAAAAATTACTAAAATCATTTAATCAGCATAATTATGAGTCTATAATTTCAAAATATACAGAAGGTCCATTAACGTGTTATTTATTTAAAAAAAAAAAAGTTACTTCTATCCATCACATCATTTTGACAGTATTCATTTATTTATTTGATGAAGTAGCATTTTCCTATTAATTAATCAATTAAATTACACACGTAATTGTGGATTAATCTGTTCGTGTCTAGAGCACGAGGACCGCACGTGGAGATTGGCAGTTCCAACTTTTATGATTTTGTGTGCCAAAAAAAAAAAAGAAAAAATTAAAAATAAAAAATTTGATTTGGATGGAGACACAATTATGAGAACATTTTAGTTTACATGTCTCCTACTACTACTCTTTGAGTGAGGGTTAAGTTTGTGCCTCCGGCGACATGTGATTCCCTGCGATGACAACAATATTACGGGTCCTCTTTCCATCACTCAAAGAAGCGAGATAATTGCCTCTATTTATATTTTTTAGGGGTAAAAAAGTAATTACATATTTTTTTAATATTACCTACGTTAAAATTTTTTTTAACTTGTCTTTTGATGTTACTGTTCTAATTTTATCTTTACCTGCTCCAGTAACAACCAACTCATTCTTTTTAATTTATCTTTACCTACTCTAGTAATATCAAACTTATTAAAAGGGTGATTCTATTTGTATTCCGCAAACAAATAAGTTATTGCACTTCATTTTATTTTTTTATTAAATAAAATTATACAACTACTCTCATTTTTTTAATAAGATATGTTGTATAATTTTCATAACATAAATACCTTTCTACAAAAATATATGTAATAGTGTAATTTTATTTAATAAAAAAGAAAAATTGAGTATAAATAGACTTACCCTGATTAAAATTTTTTTTTATTTGTCTTTTGCCTCACTAACAAGCAATTTATCTTTACTTGCCACAATTATATCCAAATATTTCTTACGATTTTAACAAATTTATTTGAAAATTTCAAAAAATAATTATCACTTATTTGAGAATTTTAACCAACAATTATCATAAAAATCTTTAAAAATTTATCATTATTTGAGAAATTATCATTAAAATCTTTAAAAACTTTTAATTTTCTCCCCTTATTCAACTTCAACTCTATAATTTTTTTTTTTTAATCATTATCCAAATTCGTGTCCTTTTTAGGTAGAATTTATCAATGTTTTTAGATATGCTTTTTTTTGCCATTTATTATTTGCCCAATTTTATGTTTTTTTTAGATAAGTTTTATTACTTTTTAAATAAACTTTTTTTTTTATCATTCATTATTTATTCAATTTATCCTTATCAATCTTTTAGACAAGCCTACAAACCTTAATTAATATTCCATCTTTGGTCCAAAATTTTTAAATCCAACCCTAGTTTTTCTATCCGCCACTTACCACTCATGAATCTTTTTGTTGAAACGACTTCAAGTTTTGTTGCCCTTCTGCTTCCGGGCTCGTCGATATACATATATGTACACACATATATATTATCCGACATATATATGTCTGACTGTGTGTTTAATGTCAAGTTCATAGTTTTTGTTGTTGAAAAATGAAATACAAATTACCGCTAGATTATCAAATTTTTTCAATTGAAATAACTATATATATATATATATATATATGTATATAACAAGACATATATTGGCTATATTCGATTGATGGCGCACCTTTGTCATGTCTACCGATTTTTTCTTCCTATAATTCACATTGTGGGAGACGAGTTTAAACTTTGATGAGAAGACTTTGATGCGCTCGTGACCATATCTTAGTTGAGAGGAAAAAGAACGGAAATATTTGACTCCCTACTTGCACGATCACACCGACTTGACTTGGTCAATTATACACATATGTATGACCGGAAATTGCGCCCCCCTGTGCGGTGCAAAAAGAATGCCACTGTGGCAGTGCAAGATCTAACACGTTACTCCCATCGAGCATCGCAACGTGGACGTTTGAACGACGATCGGATGATTAATTATTTATAGCTCCATTCAGCGTTGTGAAAGGCTGACATGGCTAGTGCTGGATTGTACTATATTTTAATAAAATAAAAGGGAAATATAAGAATAATAAATTTTGAATTGAAAATTATATTTTAGTGAATTCGAAATTTCAAATATATTAGATGACATCTGGTTTATATTTCTAATTTTTGATTTTTGTATTTATTTTTTATTTTCTATTTTATGTGCTCTATATTTTGAAAATTTCAAAATAAAGAAAATAAGAAACGCATTTATTTTGACAATTTTTATTTTTTATGTTTTGAAATTTTTCTTATTTTTAATTGAAAACGCTCAAAATAATTTTTTATTATTTTACATTTCATGTGTAAACTTATTTTCTATTTTTTAAAACAGAATTTGAAAATACAAGTAATCAAATACGTTTTGAACTGTTATTTTTTATCATTTTATATTTCATGTATAAACCTATTTTTTAATTTTTAAAACAGAATTTTCTTATTTTTAGTTGAAAACGTTCGAAATAATTTTTTATCATTTTACATTTCATATGTCAACCTATTTTCTATTTTTTAAAACAAAATTTGAAAATATAAGGTGGCATTTTGTTTAATTTTTTATTTTCTGTTTTGTACTTAAAACAAGAAAATAAAAGATACTATATTTTTCTTATTTTGAGATTTTCTTTGTTTTAAGTTAAAAACGTTCAAAATAACTTTTAGTCATTTTTTATTTTACGTGTAAATTCATTTTCTGTTTTTTAAAATAAAATTTAAAAATATAAGTGACCAAATGCGTTGTATCTGTTTTTCTTGTTTTTAAAATGATAAAATAGAAAATCTGCTTAAAACAGAAAATTAAAAACAAAAACAGAAAACAAAAAATAGAAAAACAAACCAAATGTATCCTAAATAATTAAATACGTTTTGAACTATTTTCTTTATTTTAAAAAATCGTAAAGCTTAAAATAAGTATATCAAAAGATATATTAGTTTTTAATTAATTTTTGTACAAAATGCTATACAAAAACGTAAATTTTTATGAAATTTTAATCGGAAAGTGTTCTGTTGTTTCATTCTCACATATATATATATATATATATATATATATATATATATATATATATATATATATATATATATATATATAATCTTTTTAAAAAATTTCTACTACTACAATTCTTGAGAACTAATATGGAAAATATTTTGTCACTCTATTATAGAAATAAAATGTTTACCTATTACAAGAGGAATTGAAATCTTGCAAAACTCGAATCAATTTCCATTACCTTTGACGGAAAAATTACTAAGAAATAAATAACAAGAGACTAATTATGGAAAGAAAACCAAAAAAAAGCACACAAAACTTGCCGATTTTTCTTCTCTTTCTTTCTTTCTTTTTTTCTTCTTTTTTTTCCCTTGCTGATACAAAATTTTAGTCAAAAACTTAAAGACATTCTCATAGTGCCATGAGGGGATCTGAGGTCAAAAAATCGCCCGCGAGGTCTTGAAAAAAATCGTCCACTTGCCCCGCTGACGAGGAATCAAAATCGGGCACAGAATCAATAAACATATCACTGAAATCGTTGCACGAGAAGTTCTCGGGGAGAGCCGGCGAGTCGTCGAAGTTTATTGGCTCCGGGAATTCGAAATTGAAGAAATCATCCAGAAATGGAATGTCCATTGCCAAATAATCACAAGGCTCATCATTTGGCGCGTTGGTTCCAACTTCTTGAACCGGTTGTACACCCGGCTCGGGCCCTTGAACCGGTTCTTCCGCCGGTTCTTCCACATGTTTTGTGTCTTTTGCAATTTCCAAAACCGGTTTGGACCAATTCGGTTGTTCAGCTTCTTCGCTTGAATGGGTCCTAAACCGCAGCACGGAAGTCGGAGAAGATAGACAGCGCGACTCGTCGCCGGAATCGTAGCCGGAAGCTGACGTCATGTTGTTATCAAGGCTCTCTCTCACAGGCGGCGTGATGAAATTGGTTAGAGCATCTGGTCCCCGGAGTTTAATGGCGGCGTTGTCGTAAACCATCGCCGCCTCCTCCGCGGTGTCGTAAGTTCCCAGCCAAAGTCGCACTCGCCTCGCCGGGTCTCTGATCTCCGCAGCCCATTTTCCCCACGGCCGCTGTCTTACGCCTCGGAACTTCCGGCCGTTACCCGCCGCCTTAGACGCAGACGCTTTCATTGACTTCCGGCTCGCCGGAAGCACCTCTCCGGTCCTTTTCCGGCTAATCAAGCCGTTTTTACAAGCAGAATCGATGCGAATCTCATTTACGTACCTCTTCACGCGTTGCCGTCCGAACAGCTCATCCTCTTCACCGCTGGACGAGTCCGTTGCATAGGGATCCGTAACCGATATCCGTACAACTTTGGGAGCGCCGGACATATGATCCGGCACCTTCCGGTCTCCGTCCGACACCTTCTTGTGCTTCGCGGTCGCTGGTTTTCTGAGCTTCTTCGTAACACTTCGGTGCTCTGTGTATTTGATCTGACAGAGCATACTCAGACTGTGATCCATCTGTGTCGAGTGTCGAGTCAGATGAGAAACTGTTCGCATTGAAAACCATAAAAAAGGCGACGAGCGTGAAGTTAAAGGAAGATTGCTTTGAGACAGTCGACACGGGTCGAAATAAAGATCGTGGGCGGAAGAAAGTTAAAAGAACCGTCAAAGACAAGCTTCAAAAACGCAGAGAGCCTGATTCAGAAAAATCTGACAAACGAAAAAGAAGGATTAAAAAGTAGACTCAAACGTTATCAATCTGTGCTGCCTAATTTAAATAAGGTGAGTCCCTTTAACAGAGCCAATCTCTCAGCCTGAAAAAGAAAGATAAATCCTGTGGAAGGAAGGATTGATTTACAGAGCCTAAAAATAGTTCTACCGGATTGATTTACAGAGAACTCCTAATGATTAATGGGATTTTCCGGGAATGATTAGATGGATTTTCGGAGAAAATTTTAGGGGCAAGGGTGGAGAGAGCACGGAGAGGAGCCCACAGTGAGTTTTCAGTCGTTGTTTGAGGTGGAAACCCAACGCTGAAATCTCTGTTTTATAGGATCCAACAGCCGAAATTGGAAACCCCGATATGCGCTTACCATTTATTATTAATACATTTTTTTTTTCAAAATGAAAACTATTAAAATTAATATATTTTTGAATTTGTAAAAAATCTCATTACTCAACTGTGGATTAAGACAACGTTTTGCTAAAAAAACAAAAACATTTAAAATTTTCACCAAAATATAGTTCACCTCCATCAAAGTAAAAGTTAGAAAAAATAAAAAATTTAACTTTTTCATTATTGTTTTACTCACTCGGATAGCTTTTAACCAAACAAATGTGAATTTTTTGACTTTTTTTTTTTACCATTACAATTAACATCTCTAAAAACTACAACTTCTTAAAATAAAATCAAATTTTAGTGAAAAAAAAGCATATAAAACAAAAATTTTTAACCAAACAAATGTAAATTTTTTGTTTTTTTTTTTTTTTTATGATTACAATTAACACGTCTAAAAATTACAATTTCTTTAAATAAAATCAAATTTTAGTAGAAAAAATCATATAAAACAAAAAATTAGTTATAAAAACTAAAAACTAATTTTTTTCGTATCCAAACCAAGCCTAATTATAAATTAGTTTGTTGTAATACTAGTAGAGGTATGTAAACTCCATAACTCGACTCGATGTATGCCAACCTGGCTCTATATCTTTACAGATTCGACCTTGGCCCACTCCTATACTTTACAGTTAGGACTTGAGACTGATCCCTCATTCATGACCCGATCCTTAGTCGATCTGTTCCCAACCTTGCGATTTTAATTTTGTTTCTATTATTTTTTTCAACTTTTTATTTTATACTAAATTATAATGGTTAATAAATATGAATATTTTTATAATCTTAAGGATGAAGACCTAATTATTCCCCCCACTTATGATTGAAAAGTTTCAATGCTTATGATTATAAAATAATTATGAATAAAATTTATTTATTTTTAAAATAATTAGTTAATTATTTTATTTTAAATTCAAGTTATAATCAACTTTATTTTAAAAAAATTAGAAAAAATATTTTTAAAACGTGTTAAAAAATGTATATGGTGAATAAGTTAAAATCAAAGTTAGATATGCTTGACCCTATCCAACTTTCGCAAGAATAACCAAAGCCAAAGACAAATCAAGTTAGATCAATCTAATTTCTAAATCGGTTTAGGGTCGAATCGACTCATTTACATTGTTATACTATTAGTAATCGATAGTTAGGCCAATGATTCTGACGAGATATTATAACTCACCACATCTGAGTGGGCGACTTAGAATTAGATATGTATTTTATAGTGTACCCAGTGAACAAAACGTTGATCCAATGAATGAAAATCAAAATTTGCCGAGTCAACGTATTATTCACGTGAACCCAAGATGCTCAACCTAATTGATTTTATTTTTTGATAAGTAGACAATCAATGAAATTACAAAGCGTTACTAACCAACTAAGTTCTTTGACCGATTCATTAATTAATCCTCGTTCATATTTACTTTTTACCCAAATTTTCCTTAACCGACTTTTTATTTAGCAATCAAGTATTGGACAACTAAAGGATATCAAATTTATTTACTAATTATGTTGGCTGATTGGGGTTATTTTTGTTATAACATAATGTCATCGGCTTAGAAATTTGAAGTCTCAACGCGTGCGACATTTAGATAATTGATTCATTGTTTAAGTGTTAAGTCAGCCTAACTTTTGTTAGAAAGCCAAGAACACTCACAAAGTTCACAAGGAAACTAGAAAGACACATAAGAAAGAAAATAAGAGAGCACACAAGAAAATTTGAAAAATATTTTGCTTCACTCAAATTTGGATGGATACAAATGAAGGGGTGACCCCTATTTATACCTTCTACCTCCTCAACGGACGGTGGAGATCTAATTGATCTAACGACGGGGATTAATACTTTAGAAACTCCACCAAAATATCTAAGATATTTATATGACAAGCTTCCATAGAAAGTCTCCTACTTATTCTAGAATTTTCTACAAGTGTCTAGCATATTTACAAGAATTGCATAAAATAAACAAAAGAGTTCTAGAAAATTGCAGAGTAATGCCACCTTGGTGTGGCCATACAGGCATCTACGAGAGGTCAATTAGGCGTTGACATGGTGGGGTGTAACATCCTTCCTCACCAATGTTGATGTTGTCCTCAATGCAACTTCATTCTAATACTTGGCAAGTTGTGCTCTAAATTACCATAAATACTCCTCATGTTCCCATTTTGCTCTAGTTTCTAACTATCCCTTCCATCATACTATATACTCAATGTACCCCATAAGGAAGCCTCATTTGGACACGAAACTATGAGCTAGAATTGTTTCAATTTATTCGTCGTGATATGTTGTGACCTTAGTAGGTGCCCTTTTGAATATTCCTCGAGTGGGGTCTTCCACATCTCCATGATATGGCTTCAATAAGCTCACGTGAAAGACTGGATGGATCTTCGATAGAGTTGGGAATATTTCCAATTGGTAGGCAGTTTTGCCAACCTGTCAAATAATAGGGAATGGCCTCTTATATTTGCACACCAACCCTTTGTGAAGACACCTGAAAGATATGACTTGGGTGACAAGATCCTAAGAAAGACAATGTCTCATTCATTAAACTTCGTATGCTATCTCTTGGTGTTTGCCCATTTTTTTTATCTTCCTAACAGCATTAGCCATTGGTCATATCAGATTGCTTATACCACCTTATAGCAAACTAAAAAGCTATTAGTCTCTTAGCCATATAACCACTAGTGACTGTATTAGGAGTCAAAGGATTTTGTTTAATAGCTAGCTCAAAGGGAGGCTGCTATGTGGCCTTGCTCCGTTGTAGAGGATAATAAAATTGGGCCACATTAAGCAATTTAGCCCAATCCTGTTGGTTGGCACTCATATAGTGCCTCAAATATAGTTTCAACAAAGCATTCACCCTCTCTATTATTTGCTGAAAACTAATGGAGAAAATAAGCTCTGATCTCAACATTTTGAAGAGCTCCCTTCAAAAATGCCTTGTGAATCTCAAATCCTTATCATTGGATTTAGGAACTCCTAATACTTGGCCACATGCTTAAAGAATAAGTGGGTTTTCTCCTTAGCTGAACATTCCTTAGGTGCAAGAATGAACACCCTATACTTAGAAAATCTATCCACTACTAGAATGGCGGTGCAACATCCTTTAAACATTGGAAGTGCTGATATGAAATCCATAGAAACACTTTCCCAAGGCCTTTCAGGTGTGGGTTAGGGCTCTACCAGTCCACCTAACTTATGCTGCTCTATTTTGTCTTTATAGTAAATAAGGCAAATTTACGGTTGAATTGACTCATTTTACATTGTTATACTATTAGTACAGACAGTCATCATTAGACTAATGATTCCAGTGAAATATTTAGGACTCACCACGTCCAGGTGGGGGATTTTGTTTTTGCTTTGTTACTAAAAACAAAATGAATTATCCAAATACTGTCCCAAAAAAATTAATTTTAAAAATACTTTTAATAAAATTATGAAATTATAATGCATTTTCTTCTCAGCGTAAAATCACAATATAATATTAGGATTTCTACATAAAATTTCGTTATCATTGTATTATTTTTATGTGATTGGTTATTATTTAAATATTAACTTATTTATTTTTTTTTTAGTAGACGTAAATTTAAACTTAATTTGATTTATGGGTTATTATCATTTTTATTTGATTATGATTAAAAAAAAAACCCTAATCAATTTAATTGGATATTCGAACTTATATCAACTATTTGCCAAGTGATAAATTTGAATTTATGACTTTTGATAATACGAGTTATACTATATCACTTGATAAAAATATAAATACTAATTATATCTAATATATAACAAAAGAATTATCACTTGATAAAAAAGTATTCAATTTAATTAATATATAGCATTTTTAAACTAAAAATCATTTTTGTTTAAAATATGTATATATTTTTAATTTACAACAACTTTTTGAGCTATGTCTTTTATTTTCAATAGGCTTTTTTATATTTTTTTTTATTTTTGCTACATTTTTTATGTAAAAAAATCCTCAACTCCATAAAATATAAAATAATATACTAACAAACAAAAACAATAAACAAATAAATATTTAAAATTCGTTTAAACATAAATCCTTACTTGCTTACTTCCATCTTCTTAATTTGTTAAACTATATTTTTATACTTATGTCTTGTTAAATTATATTTTCTTATATTTATTCTCTTATTTTAATTTTTAAAATTTGGATATATGGGTCTAGAAGAAATTTAAGACATTTAATATGAATCAAAAAATAAAATTGGTGTGATATTATGATGGTTGAGAGTATAAAATCAGTTAAATTATTGGAATATTATCAAAATATTATCACGTATGAATTTAAAAAATTATCATCAAATAAAAATCTAGAGATCATAAAACTAATTACTTTCTCACATTTAGATGTTTTTATCAAAATTTTAATCATATTTTATTATATTTAAATATTTTGTTATGTTTAGACAAAAGAAAAAGAGTTTGAATAAAATACTAGAATTAAATGTTTTATTATATTTAAATAAATAAAAGTGAGTTTAAATAGAAATATAAAATCAAGTTTGAGTACGTACGTTTCTTCATAAATATTTTATATTTAATAATAAAATCGTAACATGAGAGCGCAATTTTAGTAAATAATAAAAATACGATTTAGTTTTAGAAGAAACCACTTTATGATTTTGTAGTTTTATTAATAGTATTTTTATAATTAATTTTTCTGACAACACTTTGAAATTTTCGTTTTGTTTTTGATTGCAAAGAAAAAGGAAAATTCCGGTGAGCGGCTCACATTTAGACACGTATTGACAGTGCACCGAGAAAACGAAACGTTGGTCCAATGAATGAAAATCAAATCCTGCTGAGTCGGCATATGATTCATCTCGAACTCTGTGTGGCCGGTCACGTGAGACCCAAGATGCTCGGCCCAGTCGGTTTTATTTTTTTTAACCTCAGTTCTTTGACCGATTTGTTAATATTTACCTTTTACCCAAAATTATCTTGACCGACTTTTTATTGAGCTGTCAAGCATTGGACAATTAAGGGACACCAAATTCAATTACTAACTGCTTTGACTGATTGGGGTTATTTTTGTCATTACATAGTTACACTTCAGTTGCCATTTTTAACCCAATCGAATCTTTTCTTTTTAAAGAAAAATATCTATAGTTTTTTAATTTATAATTTTTTTACAGCCTAGAATTCGCGGACATTAATTATAATACGCTCTAGTGTATGCCTATGGTTCTTGCACTTTTTTTTTTTTTTTAATTCCTATTATCGAGAGATAAGTTTCCCAGGCTACCACGACGCTTGAGTTGCACGCTCCCAATCGTAATTTCTGCCTATTCTGAGTTAAATATTCACTACAAAAGGTTTAAATTCCGTCCGATTTGATGGTTAAATTTTGAAAAGAAGTATTCCATTGAATGGTAACCTTCGTCAATAAATGTGATTTGTTCGGAGTTGTGTAAAATAATATAAAATTAAAAAAATAAATATCTCGTAATTTATATAATGAATGAAAAATTTTAATTTTATTATTTCGTAATTTATATTTATAAAAATTTGTAAAATTTTATTTTATTTTAAAAAGTTTCAAACAGAGCGTAATTAATAAATTTAATGATAATTCTCACACAATAAGGCAGTATTTAGTTTGCTAAAAATTAACTAAAATTTTTGAAAATTTTTAAACTTTCTAATATATTTTGGTTATATTGCATTTCGTAAAATCTCTATAAATCTCTATATATATCTCTAGAATTTTTCAATACATTTGGCTACCTTATATTTCGTGAAATTTCTATAAATCCTTATATATATCTACATATTTCAACAATTGCTAAAAATCAACTAAAATTTTCAAAAATCTTTAAAACTTTCTAACATATTTTGACCACATCTTATTTCGTAAAATCTATATGGATCTCTACATATATCTACATATCTCAACAAATTTTTACAAACCTCAATAGTTTTTTTACAAACCTCAATAACTATTTCACTAACCCCAATAACTTTTCAATAAATTTCAATAAATCTGACATAAATTCATAAGAACGGACCGAAAAAACTGTTCTCACGATTTCTCACTTCAATTTTTTCACACAGAAATCAAAAAGTTCATCAATTTTAAAAATTTTTTGGCATAAATCCATAGATATGAACTCAAAAAACCATTTCCACAGTTTCGCTATTTAACTTTTTACTACAAAAGTTAAAAAATTACGATAATTCATCTCCAAAAAATATTATTTGAGTTAGAAATATTAAATATCAAAAGTTATCTCAAATCATATCTTTTTTTATTTTTCACTACCCTAAACGTTACCTAAATATAAATTGTTGTAACTTCAAAAATTACTTCCTTTTTTTTTATAACAAAACGCATTCCTGTTTAGTAGTTAAAAAATGGAGAAAAAAGTATAATAAAAGTAGAAAGATGTGATATAAAGGTGATATGTGAAAAATTTTGATTGAAGAAAAATACAAAAATTAATTAAAATTGATGACTTTTGATAAATTTTGGTATAACCAAACAGTCCATAATAACTGAAACATATGAAGAGGCGCACTGAGAAGTGTGTCAATCTTGGCAATCCGCCTACTTGACTACCAAGTTTAGCTGTAAGCTCCTGTTTGGCTTATAAAAATTTATTAAAATTTATTAATTTTTAATTATTTTTTATATTTTTTAATTAAAATTTAATACTTATCACCTTTACATTATATTTTTTTATTTTTATTGTACTTTTTAGTCAAATTTTGACCAATCAAACGGGCCCTAAAATTATTGTTAAGATTACGCTTGGGGTGTTAAAAAAATGTTTAAAAATTTTAAAAATGTTTACCAACTTATGTAAAATTATTTACTTTTTATCTCACTATACGAATATAAATTCACAACCAAATGGGTCCTAAAATTGTTGTTAAGATTACGCTTGGGGTATTAAAAAAATATTTAAAAATTTTAAAAATATTTACCAACTTATGCAAAATTATTAATTTTTTATCTCACTATACGAATATAAATTCACAAATTATTTTATTTTTTATCGTTTCAAACGCCCAAAAATAATCTTCTTTACCTTTGTTTTTTTTTTTTTTTTTTTGTTTTCAACCGTATGTGCCACTCATGATCCATAGTACAGACAGCTCATAAGTTGGTCTTATCCTCATGGCCGCTCTCTGGCTTTTGTTGGCGAGGCCGGGTTTATTAATATTTTATTAACTATCGAATTAAGTTGAATTTTGAAAATTTAGACGTAAGTTTTAAATTTTAAGGCATTTTGTTTTAATTTATTCTTTCAAATATATTTTAAACTATACTTTTTAATAAAAATAATTATATAAATCATTAAATAAATAATTAAATAAGGACAGTTATAATTATGGCCGAGTATAAGCAACTATCTTACTCATTTGTTTTCAAAAAAATAATTATATATATTTTTCAATATTGTCATTATTAAATTTTTTTTATCTCACTATTCTAATTTATCTCTAAAATATTAAGAGAGTGTTTGGTTTACCAAACCTTATCAAAATCTACATATTTTTACCAATTTTTTTTATTTTTTTCAAATAAATTTAGTCACATTTTACTTTTAAATTAACTTTTATTTTTTTTTCATTCAAACAACACCTAAAAATTAGATTTTTTTTTTTTTAACTAAACTCTCCATCTTCTCTTATTAAATTCTTCTCTCATTAATGTTTGTTACGTTCATAAAAGTGATGTCCCCTATGCTAAGGTATTTGTGTAAACAGATTGAGGGTACGTCTAGTACAATTATGTATAATGCATGTTCAGTGTATTTTTTAGTTATTAATTTTGAAATAATAAATAGCTATTCAAGGATTTTGATGATTTGTACAATTTACACTCGTTCTTACTCGTAGTTACCAGTTAAAAAATATATTTTTCATACACTGAACATGTAGTACGCCGAACCTACCCTCAATCATATATGTAAACAATTTTTAACCGGCTCATTTCATGAATTATTCATTGAGAAAGACAAAGCAAACACTCTCCAATGGGGTTCTAGAAGACTGTTGTAAAAAAATTTACTATAAGAATTGCAGTGGAAAAATAAATGTTGAGATCTTTTATACTTTAATGATTTGTGACATTTTACATTTTGTATTGATTGTATTTCAATTAGATTTTTTAAACTTTTATTTTTATTTTGAAAATAGTTTTAATTACATTAAAGTAGAACCATTAGATTAAAGTGCAAAGGATCTCAGCTTTTTATTTTTTATTGCATGAATATTTTCACTGTAATCCTTGGAACCCTCTCCAATGATATGCAATTATTTTTCTTTTGTTTTTTTTCCTTTTTTTTTTTCAAAACTCAAAACACTCTGAACACTTTGACCACATTTTCTATCTCGATCATAAAATTAAAATACTATTGTTATTAAAATACAAATAAAATTATTTATAAATACATAAAATATCAAAAAAATATATACATTTACCAATTTTCACAAGTTCAAATTAACTAGACAAATTTAATTAAGTAAATTAAAAAAATTCAAAGCTAAAAAATAAAATGGGTCGAAAAAGTAATTTTAGGCCATCAAACCCGTGTCCGTCCTTAAGTTGGTTGTTTCTTATATTTTCTAAAACTTACAATTTTTTTATTACATTTTATGATTTTATCTTGGTATTTTGGAGATTTTTATTCATATGAAAATTCCAAAATTAGCTTACTTGAGTAAATTAAATTACCCATAGAAGGTCACGAGAACTCTGAAGAATGTACGGTGAAGCTAACTGCATTATGTTTCCATCCAAAAAGGTTATTAACTACATATAATCTGTAGCCAGACAACCCCACATGCGTGGCTGCCCTGCCTGCAAGCAAAATATCAAAAACAATGGAGCTAGTTTGTGTTAAAGAAAGCTCACGTGATCAAAGTTCCTCTGTAAATGGACTGGTCTGCATGCAAAGGTGTTTTACGTTTAACTTGCGATATATCAAAAGCTGGGTATCAAATTCTTTGTTTGGCTCAAAGAAATGACTTCGATTTTGAGTTGCTTAATCAGTTTTTCAGTCGTGTTCCAAACCTTTTTTTCTTTGGCTCGTTTGGAGGAGAAAAAAGCCAAAGAAACACCAACTTCGGTGTTTTAGAAATTTGGTATAACACCAAAAAATTGTTAATTTTGCTGAGTTAGCAGATGCTAAGATAGTAATTTTAACTCAGTTTTCGAGAAATACAATGGTCATTTTACTTTAATCCAACTCAAAGTTATACATTTTTTTACCAAAATATCTAAAAGTTATCAAAAATTATTAAAAATTTAACTTCCATACCATACGAGGCTTTTGGTACCATTTGAAAGTTCAAGTTTTACCAAAAAATACTAGTTGCAATTTTTGATGTATCTTGTGAAATAAGTAATACTTTTGTGTAATTTTTTTTTGTAACTTTTGGGCGTTTAGTAAAATTTTTGACAATTGTTGACAAGTTTGAACAATTTTTAGCAACTTTTAGATGACGTTTGGGAGGTTAAACTCTACTAAAAATTACAAAAAGTTATTAACTTTTTTTAATTTCCTTCAATCAAATTTCGCTACGTGTTTTTATTTTTTTCCATCCAAACATTACTTTAATAACTTTTGAATTGAGCAAATTACTCTAATTAAATAAAAAAATGACAAAAATTAATATTTTATCAAACACTTAAAAAGGAAATAAAATTTGATAATTTTTCACTTAAAATTGAGTTGCAAAACAATGATTTTATATCTCTCAATTAAGTACCCTATCAAGGAAGATGTTTTGTCAATTGATACAGCATTATTTGTCAATTTCTGTATCTCAATTAAGATGGAGTACAATTTGTCAATTGATTCCACTCAACTTGTTGGGACAAATGAACCATAATCCTAAAGGGCAGCCGATGGAACAGATTCCATTTACTAAAGCTACACTTACACCATTTTTTTTACATTTTTTTACATTTTACTGGTTATGACGGATTATAATTAGTGTATTCTATTTAAAATCTTCACAACCGTTGGATGTCACATTTTACGTGCGGCTATTATGATTTTGAGTAGACTATATTAGAGTGATGTCACCTTCTACGTGCGGTTGTGATGATTTTGAGTAGACTATATTAGTCATGACCGGTTATGACCAGTGCGATGTAAGAAGAGTATAAATAAAAGGGTGTAAGTGTAGCATTACTTAATTCCATTTGAACCATGCTTAAATCAAACTATTATACTAATAATTACTTTCAGTGTTAAAGCAATATTGAATTAAATACCAAATTGATTTATTAATAAATTAATGACATCTTCAATTTTGAGATCTTCAATTTGGAGTTTAAAAAATACAAAAATTTATAAATTTCTATAAATATGAATTACGAAACTGTAAAATTTAAATTTTTTATTCATTGGACAAAACACAAAATATTAATTTTTATAAATTTATACAATTCTAAACACATAAATCAATCAGCACAAAGTATTCAAGCATAAGTTCATTCAGAAAAAATTGTTTGATACAACAGAATATATTATTCACATTTTAGTGGGTTTATGGTAATAGACTTGACTACCTCGTTCAATTATTATGGCGAAAATCAAATATTTCACCGCGGATGAAAATTTTTACGATCGCACTCAAAATATATTGATACACACGAGAGTGTTGAATTTACAAAAATTAATAAAAAATTCACCAATTTTTACTCATTTTTATATTTTTTTCAATCAAATTTCATCAAATATCAGTTTTACATCAATTTTTATATTTTTATTGTATATATATATATATATATATTTGGTCATCCAAACACCTTCTACATTAGTCACTGTTTTCCACCATTTTGCTTTATAAAAGAAAAATACTTTTATGATGATACAAGTCTTGCCATGTATACTAACACAAGTCGCTGCACAATGCGATGGTTATTTGAATAATTTCTACAGAAAGCAAGCAAGCGGTGATAGTCTTTTCTGGTTTTATATAACTGGTTGTTTTGGATCAAGGATTTGTGCGAAAACAGAAAAGAGATAAATATTTAATTTTTTTTAAATTGTGATAAAAAAATAAAGCAAAAAATGCTTGTAATTTAAAAAATTAAAAATAATTAGATTAAAAATCTAATATATTAATTAATAACTTGTATTTTATTATATTTTTTAATCCACTCAAAGTGTGACATAATGTTACGTTTCTCCCTTCTTTTTCTTGCCTTTTGTTTTTTATTTATTTTTTCTTCCCTTATCAAATACTTACTTTAAACACAAACACACCCCTAATGCTTTCTACCTAATTTGGAAATAGGTATTTAACTTTATTCTAACTTATGAAAAAGTATTCCCATGTAGTTTTTTATATTGTTTATGTATGGACATCATATTTACTGAGAGGAAAAAGATATAAGAGAACAAGAAATGAAATTATTTTATCGTTTTGTTCGGCTGAAAAAATAAGGCTCTATTTTAGACTCTTGGTTTATTGACTTATTTATTTATTTACTTATTTGTAAAATAGATAAATTTATCCTCTTATTTTTTAATTTTCTTTTAAACATTCAGGAACAAAAATATCAAATTAACAAAAACAAAAAAAATCAGCTACTAAAGAGTTAGCTGTTTTTGTTTTTGTTTTTGTTTTTTTTTTTATACTTTCCAAACAAAGCCTAACTGTTTGAATTTATTTATAGTATTTATTGATATATTTATTTCACAGTTTTATTAATTTTTTAAAAAAATAAATAAAAACTAAGAAAAAATAATGAAACAAACAAATAAAAAAATAACAAATAAGTTAGTTTATTCAAATTAATAATAAATGACAAAATAAAGAAAACCATGATTTAATACCTCCAGTTTGGCATACCATAAAATTTTAAAAAACTTTATAAATCTCTAACAACCTCTCTACCTCTAATTTTTCCGCCATCACTAATTTCAAAAAATTTTAATATTTCGCTAAAAAAATAAAAAAATCTGAAAATAGGTTAACTGAATGTATAAATTTTTTATACAATCATATTCTTTGTGTCGAAAACTTTTAAACGAGTACCATTGTTACTATTTTTTGTGAATTTTTTTGAATCCGTGGAAACGGATATAGAAAACCGTTCCGAAAAACCGTTCCCACAGTTTACTACTTAAAAAAAAAAGTGCCAAAATTAATCCAAACTACATTTTATCTCAATTTATTTTATTTTTTCTTACACCATATACTTCTCCTAATTAATCCCAAAAAAGTAAAAATAAAATACAACAATATGCACAAGATCTATCCTGGAAAGAAGGGCCACCACAGCCACAGAAGTTCCTAGGCTTTATTAAACGAGGGTAAGAACAAACGCCATAGAGCTCGGATTTTGATGAAAAGAAAGTTACTGTATCCAATAAATTTGAATTAACTCAAATTACGGCACGGTTTAGTTTGTAAATAAACAATAAAAACTCCATAAATCTCTGTTAACTATATCACATTAATTTTTTTCTTTCACTATACGCATTACGAACTCTTAATTTATTACAATTTATTTCATTTTTTTTCACTTCAAACATACACTACATTAATAAATCTCCAAAGCGTCTCTTCGAAGCAAGAGATGTTGGTTTCACCTCCCTTATTGATATTATAGTTAGTTAATTAATTAATTATTCTGGCATTGCGTACTCTCAAAGATTTCCAGTTAAAGCAAGATTGTTGTAACATAAGATGAGATGAATAAAAAATTCTGAGATTTCAATTTTGCTTCTTGTCTCCGCAATACAATGCCTAGGATTTTTTCATGAAAAAATAGGAGTTCAAAAATTTTAAATACAAAGGGGTATTTGGAGGCACAGTTTTTAGTAATTTTAAGTATTTTTTTGTCAAAAATTACTAATTATAATTTTTTGTATATTTAGTTAAACAAATAGTAATTTTTAGCAATTTTTTATAACTTTTTGATGTTTGGTAAATTTTTGACAATTTTTAACAATTTTTAATAATTTTTGACAACTTTTAACAACTTTTGTTAACTTCGGAGTTGAGTACTTACTGCACTTGAGCAGAAAAGTAGTAAAAATTAGTGGTTTACTAAATACTGAAGAATCAAAAGTTAGTAATTTTTTACTAAAAATTGTGCGCCAAACGCCTATAAATCCCTATTCTTTGTTTAGTAAATTAAATGATGATTCATTCGGATCTGGGGGCCTAAAGTTGCCTTTAACTTTAAGTTCTTGAAGTTGAATTTTAGCCATTTATTTAATTTAAAGTTAATCTGACCATTGAATTTAAAAACATAAGGTGGCATTGGTTTGATTTTCTCTTTTCTGTTTTTTATGTTATGTTTTATGTATTTTATGTTTTAAAAATCCCAAAACAAGTAAATAAAAAAATACTTTATTTTCCTTATTTTGAAAATTTTCTTATTTTGGGTTGAAAATATTCAAAACAACTTTTTGCCATTTTTTATTTCATGTGTAAATTCATTTTTATTTTTTAAAACAAATTTTGAAAACACAAATGACTAAACACGTTTTGAGTTTTTTTTCTTTATTTTCAAAAATATAAAATGACAAATAAGCTTAAAATAAAAATAAAAAATAAAAATAGAAAACAAAAAATAGAAACTAAATGTCATCTTAATTTTTATTTTTGTAAAGGGTAAATTAGTAATTATTAATAAACTCAAACTCTAGCTGCTTTTCTTGCCATGGACACAAGTTTGAACACAAGTTTGAGAACTCGAAATCTCTCAACCACACAATCAATTCAAACCTATCAACAACTCATGACAAGGGTGAACAAGTTTGAGAGCTCAAAATCCCTCAACCACAATCGATCTAAACTTACCAATAACTTATAATAAGGATAAACCTAAACCTAACGATTTTTGTCACCATAAACAACCACACTTAAGAAATTTTGAACCTAGATGATAAATCCAAATGACAAAATTAGATGAAGATTCAATGCTACCTATATTTGTAGCAAAGATGATGCAACGTATGATAAACCCTACATATATCTATAACAGGATAAGAAAAAACCAAATTCAACAGATCTATAACAAAGATGAAGCTGTAACAAAGATGAAGTAAGATGAAGCACTGAAAAAAAATCAAACAAATTGAAAGGTAATTGGAAAAACATTTATTGTTGAAGATAGGGACAAATTCATATTGAGGGAAAAAAGAAAAAGAAAAAGAAAAAGATATGATATAAAGATAGATTTTTTTTGGCTTTCGATGGCAACAGCTTCTCTCATTTAATTTCTTCCCCCTAATTTTTCCCCTACTCTCTCTTTCTTAGTTAATTACTAATTTACCCTTTAAAAAAATAAAAACTTATGTTTTTAAATTTAATGGCCAGATCAATTTTGCTTCAAATATCTGGCTAATATTCAACTTTAGGGAACTAAAGTTAAAAGATAACTTTAGGCCCCCAAATTCGATTCAAGATTGGTGTTAATTTAGCTTGAGGAAACATTTAGCACGAGATGAAAAAATTTGGAGACGAAAGATTATAAAAGTAATTATTATCCTAATAAATGTTACTTAACAACAATTATAATATGTTTGGAATGCCGAGAGAAAATGTTACTTAGGGATAAGGGTAAATAAATGTTTTATAGGATAATGAGAAAAAATGTAAAATTTTTTCAATATCCCCATTATTAACCTATCCCACTAGTAATATTATACCACCATAAGAGGTTAGTTTTTACCCTAAGTATAATTGTTACCTCCTTCTCCAAACTATTGTAATGAATGACAAAACTTACTTCATTAAAATTTGGGATCCAAGGGTTTGCAGTGCATAAATTCACTGAAGGGATTATAATGTAAAAATGAAGAGTTGAGATATACATCTTTAAATTATTAGGGGATCTGTACTATTAAATAATCATTAAATTATTTAGAGAAAATCAAGTGAAATTAGAACGATTAAATCATTAAAAAAAATCAAGGTTGCATCACAATTCTTTATTTTTTCACTGCAGCCCTTTACGATGATTTTATGCACTATAGCCCCGAAATCTTTAAAATTTACTGTCTGTTATCCTAAAATAAACCTGCCCTAAAGGGAGAAAAGTAATAATGTGTAAAAGAAAAAATTTACTCATCTTTTACACGCTTTCTTCCGATATGAAAATTTATAACAATATTATAAAATAGTAATTTATTTAATAAAATAAAATTAATTATTTTATTAAATTATTTTTATCAAAAGAAGGTGTAATAAAATAAATTATTTCAACATTGAGTGGTAACTCAATTGATAAGATTTTCGTTTTATTCCCTAATAGTTACTATTTTGAATCTACTCAGGGTCACTGAAGAGTTTACCTGATCCATAACTCCAAAGCCTCGAGGATTGGTCGGCATTAGTTGGTTCGAATGCCCTGAATTTTAAAAAAAATTAAAAATTTATTTTATTAATATTAATTT
The DNA here is from genome assembly GCA_019916065.1 of Vitellaria paradoxa. NCBI lineage: Eukaryota > Viridiplantae > Streptophyta > Magnoliopsida > Ericales > Sapotaceae > Vitellaria > Vitellaria paradoxa. The sequence goes on along the minus strand of CM034242.1, from coordinate 41,399,174 downwards.
ATGAACAAAATTATTCATTATAATAGATCAAAAATTGTTTTTGAAAATATAATATTACTTTTCAAAATTATTTATTTTATTCAAATGTTTTATTAAATAAAATTTAATTCTTATAAACAATAATGTACTATTAAATTATGTATTCTATTAATATACCTTATTAAAACTAATAATTTATTTAGTTAAAATAAAATATTTCATTAAATTAGGAATAATTTTTATAATTTCATCTATTTATTTTTTTAAATTTAATTTTGAATAAAATAATAACTATTACATGATTTATTTTATTATGATATTTTATTAAATTAAATTATTAAATGCCAAAATAATAATTTATTTTTAATTTAAATAATACTAATAATTAAACTAATTATTTCTTGGAAGAAAATATATTTTTATCCAAATTAAAGTTATTTATTCTTAAGATAATAATTTATTATTTAAACCAACAATAATTTATTATCAAAATTACATATTATTAAAATATTTTAATAAAATTAAATCAACTAATGTAAATTGATAATTTATTATTAAAAATATTTTTATAAGTTGATATCTTATATCTTATATGAGTTAATTGTCATTTTCAGACCAACCATAATTAGATTATACAAAAGAATTATTATACTTATTTAAACTCAATCTTGGAGAGAGAGAGAGAGAGAGTTTGAATTCCCAAATTTTTTAAAAAAAATTTAAAAATTTTTTTATTTTTTAATCAAATTTTATCGTATGTCATTTTTATATTACTCTAACACAAACTTTTAATCATTTTTTAACTTTTTTTAAACACTTAACCCGCCAATCACCTTCAAATTGTCTTCCGTTAGACGTAGCATTCGATTTTGGAGCTTTAACTAAATGCAGAAAAACTCTAAAAGTTTCAACTTTTTCAAAACTTAAAAATTTTCAAGTTTCTTTTGCAAAACCTTTATAAATTTGGCACATGAAAAATCCAAAAGTATGGTTGGACGCATTTTGCTTCCCCTGTGAACGGGAGGAAAGTCAAATATCACTCAATTCATTAAAAAAATAAAAATAAAAATTATAATACTTTAAAATTCATCACAAAATTACTTATTCTATGGTAAGTTTATAAAAAAATTATTCAAAAAAAGTATTAATTTTTTAACTGAGAGTGTTCAAACTCACTTGTACATATTTCGATTAATCTTTGAAATTCTAAAATTAACGACTAAGTGAATTTTTAGAGATTTTGAGCAAAGTTGAATTAGTGATCATTAAGGAGTAAATCTAAGAAATTACTAGTTGAGTTATCACGTTTAGTGTACATTTGGCATAGTGTAAATATTATGAAGAGATTATTAAATTTTTATTCTCATATTAGACTGCACTCTCTAAAAAGTGGGCAATGATTGCTTAACGTAAAAATATTAATAGGTTTAAATTTTTATGAAGTATACCTAGCACAAATAGGATTAATAAAATTTTATGCGGGTGAAATTTCTTTTTTAACCTCACACCAAGCACACTAATTCTCAAGAGAAAAGGAAAGAGGAGGGAACTAAAATTCTTACTCTTGTTTGGTTTGTGTTAAAAAAAAAAAATTTAAGGGAAAGATATATAAAATTTGAAATATTAAAAACCATTAAATTAAAAAAATTAATTCATTAATGAATGTTTTCATTTTTTATTTTTTTTGGATTCATTTAAATAAAGACATTTATTTTGAGATTTTATATTTTTTTACTCTTTTTTTTTTTTTTTTACATTTACCTTTTTCCTCATCAAACTCCCGTTGCAAACACATCTAATAAAGTAAATATTATAAGAATAATTATTAATCTCACACTTTCAAAAATTTCCATCCCTTTCACCACTCATTAAAAAATTAACATTTACCTCTAAAGATGAGTAAATATTAATCTATTTAAATTTTTATCAAGAATTGTTTATCTATTTTTAACCAATAATAAATGGGTTCTAGAAGACTGTGGTGAATTTTTCGCTTGGAGAGTTGTAGTGTTCAAATCAAAGATTAGAATGTAATTAAGGCTTATTAATTTTATCAAATAATATTTATTAATTTAATTAAATTACCTTAATTATATCCTGACCCTTAATCTGAACATTATAATCTTTACAGTGAAAAATTTACCGCAGTCCCGAACCCGTAGCAACCCCTACTAGAAGAATAATAACACACTTATAACCCATTATTAAAAATGTACAAAAAAACCCAAAAGTCACGTAAATGGTTCACCCAATTATTAGATTAACGTTTCAGTTAAAAATTTGATTTGATTCCGAGTCCTAAAAATATCAATCTCTTACGTTGAATTTATAAATTAATTATGTTTTCCGCTAACTGTGAACTTTATCACTCCAACCCTACACAAAAATCTTAAATTGTTCATAATTGTACTTATCATATATATATATATATATATATTATATACATATTCCACATAACCAACTAATGTTTGATGACATGTGGGAGGCCAACAACTCCGTGTAGCCAACCACCAAATTCAACAGTGAGAGTCAACTTTGGATGAGGAGTTCAAAGGGGATTTAGAAGTTTTTTTTTTTTTTTTTAACGTAAATTATGAATTGAATATCAAACTGAATTATAAATTATGTACTAAAAAAATTAATAATTTTTCTTAATTTGGATTATAAACTAAATATTAAACTGAATTAAAAATAATTGAGTTAAGATATTCTATACTAATAGTATTAACAGTATTTTAAACCGAAAATTTAGTCGGACAATAATTTGTGACAGTCCAAACTTAATTCTTACAATAGAAAAGTCCAAGATTAAAATGTAATTTTAGTAACCTAAACTTAAATTTTATCACTAAGATGCATGTAGAGTCCACTGTAAAATAAAAAATTTTACACGGGTTTAGATCCAATTTTAAGAATCTTGGATCCCAACTTCAAGTACAGTGCCCCCAAGCAAGTCAACTTGGCATTCTATCTTAGCCATGCTTTCACAGGAGACATGCTCTGAAGTGCATGAACTGATCATCATCAAGCAGCTATGTTGATTTAAAAAAAAATTAATTAATTAAACCGGATATTAAGGGACCCTGCTTTCTCTATATTTCTCTCCCACCCGTGGCCACGACCCATTTGCTCAATTTAATTAGTCTTTTAATTTGGCTCCGTACGTTGAATAATATTGATGAGTAGATGAGAATTTGACACGTGTAATTTACAGTGTTAAATTATGCTGGACGTACACACGACATGGGTCACTACCTCCTCCTGCCATTGACAATTAATTAATTAAAAAAATAAGACACCCTAAAGGTCCAAAATCCAAATGGCTCGATATTTGTTTTTTCTTTACGGGGAACTAGACCAAAATTAAATGCTTTTGTGATTCCCGGGCTTTCGCTCTTTCAGTTCTTACTTTCTGAGCTTCTTAATTTATTATTGTCAGTCGCAATTTTTGATTGTTATTTTTTAATGGTGATCCAACCGGGAGGCTCCGGGGGGCCGGTGTGACTGGAAACATGCAAAGTAATAAAAGCTAGCTTAGAATAGGCAAAGCATTTCAAAATAATATGCCATTATTTTATAAGTTTAATTTCACTTTTTTTTTATATATATATTTTGAGTTTTCTTAACGGGTGCTTCAGAGGTGGAACTAGTAAAAAGTTGTGGTGGGTTGTCGTATAGTCAAAATTTTAACACAAATATTTTTTATTATTAATAGTATATAATATTCTAACATAATTATTTATATCCCCGTTTAATACCTAGTTCATAATTCGGAACAAAAAAAATTTTTATTTTTACCCAACTATGACCCAATTTAATATTCAACTCATAGCCGAGATTTAAAGAAATTCCTAACTTTATTCTTGTTTAAGACACTCATTAAAAACTAATAAATACATGTTACGTAATACAATCTCGCACGGAACTGCACATAAAAAAAATGCAATACATTATTATATGGTATATTTTCTTATTGACCCTTAATAGATGTTCTGGGCGCCTATTAATAAAATGCGATATATTTTTTCAAAATTTGTAATGTTTTTTCTTCACGTAAATATTGATCAGAACAATATAGCAAATCGGGTGTACTAGTTTTTTTTTAAATATTAAAATATTATTTTATTACTTAACTATTATTATCCCACTATTTTATTTCAAAATTATTTTAAATTGTTTAATAAAAGATCATTATCTTTATTTTGATTTTTTTTTTCCGAAGCATCAATCTAGAGGTGCATGTGAACTTTTGCGGGGTCTAGTAGCCGCAAGTTTCTTTTTTCTTTAATTATTATATTACTAGTGTGATATCAATGCTATCCGTTGATGCTTTTGACTTTGACAAACTCCAATATTTCTTCTTTCGGATGATAGAGTGAGGGGTTAATGGCGAAGACGTGACATTCCTCACTACTTGAAAATTTAGGTCCTTCTTCCTGGTATTGTCTAATAAAAATGAAGATACTTAATCCCAATGTGATTCATTTGCTCAAATGACCTTTTTGTCCCTCGTTATTCTTGTATTATTTTTTTATTAGTTTTCCACTTTGCCACTATTATATAAATGCGTGGTTGAGTCTTATAAGAAGAACTATATTTACACATAAAAACATACTGCATTCAACGTAGAATGAGTTACAAGACCCAGTTATTGGTCCATAGATGGCCACATATGGAAGCCCATAACTTAGGAAGAGTAGATCGGCCCACTAGTTCAGCCCTTTTGCAAGAAGCTTTTGCGTCGGTAGTTATTGGGCCGAATATAGGCTCACATGAATTTCGTACATTTGTTGATTTCTTTTTTTGCAATAATCTAAAGGTGTAAATCAGCGCGTCAGTTTTCTTTTTTATTTTTATTTTGATATGATGAATGTGATTCGATGTGACCATGAAATGAATGTGTTTAAATTATGAATAATTACTTTAATATTTAATAATTTATTATAACTTTATTTAAATTTTAAGCAATTGCTTTTATAACACCCCATTAAAATTTAAAAGTATTAATATTTTAAAAATCTACATCTACAACATTTGTATTTCAGACGAAAGTGAATATTATTAAAATTTCATCAAAGGTAACAAAATTCTCTTATTAATTTAAAAAAAATGCATTTGTATCCATACACCCTCAATCCCCATTGGATAGCGACAAAAAATTATTCTATAATTGCTGCTATTAATGTTTGCGCGAAAATAATAATAATAATAATAGTGAAGATATAAAAATAAATATATATATTATCATCAAATAATTTACGATGCTTTACAATTTTAAAAATAATTATATCACGTGTTAGATTTGCATAGATTCAAAGAAAAAAAAAATAATATTAGGGAAGTATGAGATACAATTGCCATTATGAAAAGTTTCAAATTTAGGCAATTTTAAAAATTATATTATTCTAATAAATTATCCTTTTATATTTTGAAAAAAAATCATTTCTTATACTAAAAGAATTAAGTTATTCGAGTAAATTAGTTCCTTCTAAATTTTTTAAAAGTTTAATCAGTAATGTTGATATAACTTGTGATTTCATGCCTCTCATAGAGATTTAAATTATTTTGGTGAATGCAAGTTGATATTCTATAAATATATGGTATAATGATTCACAATCCCATCAAAAATCATGATCACAAATTTCTCCTTCAGTTGATACACACATAATACACACACACACACATATATATATATGATTTTTCAAGTTCAGTCCAAAGTTCACATGCTTAATGATTGTGTCACGTTTCACAATCACAACTTTATGAAATGTTATTTCGATAGGATGATGGTGTTAGAGAAAAATTTTAAATAATGCAAATAATTTGGTGAATGCCACACTGCACTATTTTATTAATTCCACATACTTAAATAAACTTACAAGAAATGAGAATTCAGAAAAATCAACAATAAAATTTCAACTGTTCATAGTCCTAAAATAATGGAAATATTGAATCAAAACAATAACTAACAAGTAGGGATTATTAACGTAAACAAATCAAAGATTAAAAATTAAATATCTAACACCCTCCCTTAAACTGAATGTTATCCAAGCAATCAGTTTACATTAAATCTTGAGCAAACTCCAGGTAAACCACGTAGTGCCTCAAAAGCTTTCACTTTCAATGGTTTGGATAATTTGTTTGCAACCTGATTTTGACTCTGATAATAAATCAACTTAACAACTCCCCCTTTTGTGAGATCGCGAAATGGAACCTAACATCTATGTGTTTGTTTCTTCTATACAACACTAGATTTTTGCACAGTTTAATTGTTGAAATGTTATCATAGTAAATCAATCTAGGCCTTTGCTAAATGTAGTGTAACTCTTCAAGTATTCTTATTAACCAAATGGCTTGATAGGCACAAGATGCCATTGCTATGAACTCAGCTTCATTAGTGGGTAGAGTGACAACCTGCTGCTTTTTTGAAGACCATGAAATAGCCGCTGAACCAAGCATAAAACCATGACCTAATGTACTCTTTCTATCTTCTAAATCCCCAGCATAATCACTATCACTAAAACCAACTAACTTCTTACTCTTACCCTTGTTGTAAAACAAACCAAAATCAGTCGTACATTTCAAATAGCGAAGCACCCTTTTTGTAGCTTGATAATGAAGTTTAGTTGGAGCTTCAATGAACCTGCTAAGAAGACTAATAACAAACATCATGTCTGGTTGGGTGGCTGACAAGTACATTAAGCTACCAACAATTTACTTGTAAGCAGTGCTATCAAATTTTATTCCTCCATCTTTTGTGAGCTTAAAGCCTGGGATAATTAGATTTCTAACTGGATTGCAATTACTCATTCTGAATCTTTCCAAAACCTCCTGAGCATATTTCCTTTGACTAATAAAACTTCTAGCAGATGATTATATTACCTCAATACCAAGAAAATAACACATCTTTCCCAAGTCAATTATATCAAATTCATCCATCATGGATTTTTTAAATTCAACAGACATGGCTTCATTATTCCCAGTGAACATCAAATCGTCAACATATAGACAAACAATTAAGAGTTTACATTTCTTTTCAAATTTGATAAACAACGCATACTCATGAGGACACTTTTGGAATCCATCATTTGAGAAATAAGAATCGATACGACTGTACCACAGGCAAGGCGCTTGCTTCAATCCATAGAGGGCTTTTTTTAAGTCTATAAACTTTCCACTCATTTCCCTTTTGCTTATATTCCAGATGTTGATAAATGAAGACTTGCTCATTTAATTCACCTTGCAAAAAATCTGATTTTACATCAAGCTAATAAATAGGCCAAGAGTTCTGTGCAGCCAATGATATCACCAAACGAATGGTGTCATGTCTTGCAACCGGTGCAAAAACCTCAACATAATCAACTTCATATTTCTATGTGTATCCTTTAGCCACTAGCTAAGCTTTGTATTTTTCAACCTCTCCATTCTCATTCAGTTTTGTTTTGTAAATCCATTTAACGCCAGTGGTCTTTTCTCTTGTTGGAAGATCAATCAACTCCCAAGTGCTATTTTTTTTCAATTGCTTCTATTTTTATATCCATAGTTTTCACCCATTTGTCTTCTTTTACTGCATCTTTGAATGAAATAGGATTGGGGTCTATGAACAAAGCAAAATGAGTAATTGTTTCTTGATTAGATAGTTCAGTTCCACTTACATAATCAATCATCTAAGCTAATCTCTTCCTTTGGCATTGACTTGTTAAACTTGGTGGTTGATCTTCATTTGGAATAGATGAACTTGTAGAGGAACCTGATAGACTTTTACTGAGGGATTGAAATTGAGGTTCAATTCCATCAACATCAGTTGAAGTGTGTTGTTGTTTGCAATGTTGTTAAAATCTCGATTTAAATCTTAAAATCTTACGATTTTACGATGTTAGAGTGGAAAAGTTTGTTCGATTTTATGTAAAATCTTAATAAGGGCAAAATAGGTAAAATCTTGATTTTAGAACGTAAAATCAGTAAAATCTCGATTTTGGAACTTAAAATCAGTAAAATCTCAATTTTGGAACATAAAATCAGTAAAATCTTGATTTTATACATGATTTTACCGATTTTAAAAATTAAGCGATTTTTATATAATTTTGTCAAATGAAATAGATTTTTATGATTTTTTCAAATAATATGCCACAACTATTTCACTTGCTTCTATAATACTATTATTTAATATACTACACTAGTTGAACATCATGTTCATTGTTGCACCAAATTGACTACCATATATTAAATGTAATAGATAGAATAGAACCAAGAAACCTATGATAAAATATTATAAATAAATCTCAACTCAAACAAAAAATTAGAATAAAATGAAATCGATATTTTAATGTCAACTGTATGGATTACACAAATCATTTTAATGGTCTCAGTTGTATAGATGGGTAAAAAGAGTAGAGCCAGATATAAAATCTTTTGTAAACTTTGTTGAGGATTCATTTTATTAATACGAGTAAATTTTTGTGTATGGCATTTTTCTTGATACATGTCTTTTCTCTCGTTTCTTATTAATAAAATTATTAACTTATAAAAAAAAAGAAGTTCTAAATGAAAAATTGTAGCATAATAGACTATATTTTTATTTTATAAGCATTTGGTAGAATCTTACGATTTTACGATTCGATTTTTAAACCCTCCACTAATTTTAAGTAAAATCTCGATTTTAACACTTTGGTTGTTCGGTAATAAGAACTTAATACTGCTGCTCGACACACTGTTATTCGACCTCGCTGTTTGTTTCATCAAAATCAATTGAAATGTGTTGATGTTTTGTGCTACTCCAATCCCATGTACTTTCTTCATCAAACTGAACATCATGACTAATGGTTATCTTCTTGGTGATAGGATTGTAAAGCATATATGCCTTAAATTGTTTACTAGCTCCAAGAAAGATACTTTTCACACCCTTATGATTAAGTTTTGTTTACTTTTCATTTGGCATGTGTGCATATCTATAAACCTAACAATTCTGAAGTGATCAACTGCTAGCTTAGCTTTACTCTAAGCTTCTTCTGATGTCATATTTTTAACAGTAATAATAAGGCTCTGATTCAACATATGGACACTCCAATTGATTGCTTCTGGCTAAAATGTCTTTAGAACACCTCTTTTAACCAGTAGACTTTAGACCATGTTCATAATTGTGCGATTTTTTCTTTCAACCACGCTATTTTGCTGTGGCATGTATGTAGTTGTGAATTGTCTTCGTATTCCATGCATTTCACAGAAATAGGCAAATTCAAGTGAATTTTACTTACCACCACGATCTGTTCGTAGAATCTTAATGGAGTTTCTAGATTTTTTTCTCCACTTAGGCTTTAAAACTTTTGAAGATACCAAAAACTGAACATTTTTCTTGTAAGAAATATACCCATATTCTTCGACTATAATCATCAATGAAAGTGATGAAGTACCTTTTGTTTCCATTTGAAGTTGGATTGATGGGTCCACAAATGTTCGAGTGAACTGATTATAAAGTTTTCTCAGCTCTCCATGTTTTTGCTTTCGAGAAAAAAATACGATGCTGTTTACCAACAATACATTCTCCACATGCGATTTTAGGATAAGAAATCTGAGAAAGACCCAATACCATATTTTTCTTTTGCAATGCCTTCAAATCACTGAAGTTCAGATGCCCATAGCGGAAGTGCCACGACCATGTTAAATCATGTACTTTTATAAAAAATCACTTCTAAATATTGTTTTGCATTTATAGTAGGAACATGTGATTAGCAGTCATCTTTGTGTCAGCAATTAAGCCCTTCTCTGGATGTTGAATATGGTAGCGGCTTGCTTGAATGGTTATGATGTAGTTCTTCTCTTGTAATTGACCCATCCTAATAAGATTACTCTTTAAGTCTGGGACATATTAAACATTAGAAATTTTTTGCACAGTATTATTGTTCAAATAAAATTTGATGTTCCCTCTTCTCATGACAGAGATGCTAGAATTATTTCCCAGTTTTACATTTTTATAAGTATCATCCAAGTCAGAAAATGCATAACTATTTTCACGCATGTGATTCTTACAACCCGAATCTAAATATCACTTATCTGATTGGGGTTCCTCGTTGCCAAGATATGCCATCAAAAGTATTTCATCTTCTGTCTCAGCAAGGTTAACCCTCTCCTTATTTTCTGTGCATTCGTGTTGATAATGACCATACTTATGACAATGATAGCATTGGATGTTGGATTTGTCAAAATTGTTCCAATTTTGGTCATTTGCACGTCTTTTACCTCTTCTTTCTCGTCCTCGGCTCGAACCATGACCTTTACTTAATCCCTTCTGTGGAGATTCGCTATGAGTTATAATTTTTAAAGCTCATTCATCTTAGAATTCACTGATCATTTGCTGCTCATGTACCAATAATGAGTTTTGCAACCCATCAATTGAAAGTTCATCTATGTTATTCGCTTCCTTAATTGAATAGACCACATTGCGAAATTTTACAGACATCAACCAAAGAATTTTTTCCACTATTGTTTGTTATTGCAAGCATTCTTGAAAAATAGTCATTGACTGACTCTTCTGCTTTCATGTAAAAAGTCTCAAACTCTTTGCCAAGAACTTGAAGTTGTACCCTTTTCATCTTTGTTGTTCCTTGGTACTTCTTTGTCATGGAGTCCCAGATTGATTTAGAAGATTCCTTATGAGGAATGGTCTCTAGGATTGTACAATCAATTGCTAAAAACAAATAATTTTTACCCTTAAGATCCTTCAACCTTTGCTCGTCTAGTGCTTTCCTTTATGCTTTTGGCAAAACAACACCACTGGCTGGTTCAATGACACCAGTTTTCACAATACTCTAGTACTCTTTTGACCTCAGAAAATTTTCCATCAACATGCTCTAGTGGTCATAGTGACAATCAAAGCGTGGGATTGCAGGTTGCACATAATTATTATTGTTATCAGAAGCCATTAAAGCTTGTGACTATAAAAAGAAAGCTAGCTGCTGCTTTTCTAATCAGACCTAGTGGGGCTCTAATACCGATTGTTAGAGAAAATTCTAAATAATGCAGATAATTCAGTGAACGCCACATTGTACTGTTTTATTAATTCCACCAACTTAAATAGACTTACAAAAAACAAGAATTGAGAAAATTTAGCGACAAAATCTCAACTACTTGACAGTTCTAAACTAATGGAAATACTAAATCAAAACAATAACTAAGTTCCCTAACAAATAAGGATTGTTAACGTAAACAAATTAAAGACTAAAACTTAAATATCTAACAGGTGGGTTTAGAAAGGAGATGTTCACAAGTTATCATAAGATGGTTACAAATTAGACTTGGGCAATGGTTGATATTTTCTCTAGATTTGTTTTGTGTTGCTTAGAAAAATAAGCACAAGTTTTCTGGTAATTTGGACTTTTTATCATTGCAAGAAGACTCAGCTTTATTTATTAATTAACTGCAAATTGGAGGTCACTCAAACTTGAAATGGGAACCTTCTGCCCTCCATTTTCCTCTCTCTTTTTACGTGCGCACACAATCCTCTATAATCACTTTGTCCACTTGATTGTCCTTTCTCTCTGTATACATATATATGTGTGTTTGTCTACTCATGCTCACTTCACATTATGTGAATTTTCTTTCTCTCTTATTATATATACATATATATACACACACAATAAAACATGATAATTTTTGAAAATGTTCATCTCACAAACTAATATTTAACGATTAAGAATTATTTTTTTTATTTGACGATTGAGATCATTTTTATATTTTTAATTTCACGCTCAATTCTTATTATAATAAACCCCATTACGATCTATCTAATGGGTTGAACATTTTAAATTTTATCATATTTCAAGGGTAGAGATTATATGTAAATCAAAACTGTTGACTTAAATTTCATGCAATTATGATTTTTGGGAAGTTGAATATTTCAAATTAAAGTACAATAATTTGTATTTTTTTATGGTACTTATCAAAAATTAATTGGAGAAAGAAAGAGACCAAAAACATATGTAATAACTATTAAGGCTTAAAGTTTTGGAAAAAAAATTAAAACCCATAGATTATTATAATTTTTTCGATTTGAACTTTTATTCAAAGTTTCAATTGTATAATAAACTTAATACTAATTTTGTTCAGAGTGCCGTAAGCACAAGTTATTACTAGTATGTATATATTTGGCACTGTTTGAAGCACAAAATTTTTACAATAAGTTCTAACTTTTTTTAATCTTTTCTAACTTTTGAAGAAAAAAATTTTCCATGCATATTTCTCTAACTTTTATCAATTTTTTTTAATTTTTACTAACTTTTATTCAATTTTTTCCAATTTTTAGAGGAATACACCATAAACCTAGCAATAACAAAGTTGACAAAATATAGATTTTTTTTTGGTACTCCAAACGCTATTTTAATACGGGTTGATTTCATTAATCTTCATAATGTTAACTAATGATCAAAAGTAGGTTTACATTCGTGGGGTGAGTGCAAAGGGCACTGTCTTGAGTTGATTCTTCCATGTCACCCCAAAAAAAAAAAAAAATTATGAAAATCCTTTGAACCAGGACTTTGGAGTTGCAATTAAGTTTGAATTTGGGTATTATCCAAAGTGATCTAGCTAGACAAACTATTCATTAAAGATTGACTTAGTTTACTGGTCCATACAATTTTAACATTCTTTTGAGCAGTTTTCACAATTAGGTATTAAAAGTAGACCAAAATCAATAATAATAATAATAATAAATTCAAACTTTAAGGTAACATTTGATTTGTAATTTTATTTTTTGTTTTCTACTTCAGTTTTCTATTTTTGTTTCTGTTTGAGGTTCATGTTTTAAGAATATTAAAAACGTATTTAATTTGACACATTTTATTTTTCATGTTTTTGATTATCTATGTTTTGAATCAAAAAGGTCTAAACAACTTTTAATCATTTTGTATTTTACGTATAAATTTATTTTTTATTTTTTAAAATAAATTTTAAAATATGAATGATCAAATATATTTTAAATTATTTTTATTATTTTTAAATACGTAAAATAAAAAATAAATTTAAAATAAGTATACCAAATGGAGGATAAGAAACTCCTTCCTATTCAAAAATTCACATGGTAACCTACTATCATGTGACGACTTTGTCATCATGGTAACCTTATATATTTGACATTTTTTTGTTACTACTGATAATCGAATTTGTGCAAATCGAATTAGTGTGGTTAACCGCTAGTCTAAACTATCATTTGCATATATATTTTACATATTAATATATATAAACAAATTTTTATCACTTTATACAAATAATTCTTTTAAGCTTTTTATAATAATTTATTATCACTTTTGTCAAATTATTAGTACCTAAAAGTAACACCTTTCTTGATAGGGAAAAATGATAAAAAAAAATTTATTTTTATTTAATTATTTTAACTTTTTGTAATAATTTGATATCATAACCAATATATTAAATCATTTAATAAACAATTTATGAATATCTATCATACTTCATTAAAAATGATCTTAAATTTTTTTCTTATTTTCCTTTAATCTCTGTGTATAGCACATATTTAATCATGACTCACTGTTTATAACATATTTTTCTTCATTCTGTATTATATTTTTAAAACTAATTAGACGCGTTTAGTTTTAGTTTTAGAAAATTATTGTTCAAAACAAAATGTTTGAAAACTATTTAAGAATTGGTTTGTAATACAAAAAATGTTTTCAATGATTATATTCAAAAATTATTTCTAAAAAGACCAAAAAAAAGAAAATTTTTATTTCTAAATTTTTATCACTTGTAACAGAATATAAAAATATAAAATAATGTCACTTTTAATATAATTAATATTAAAAATATACTAAACATTTATTAGATATTATATTTAATATTCGCCTGGTTATAATTCATATAAACTATAAACGCTACTCTCGTATATTTATTAGGAAAAATAATTATACATTTAGCATTATTTAAATTTGATTCAGTAAATTTAATTTTAGCATTAATCTAAAATCATTTTTATTTATTGATCTATGATTATAGTTTTTATAGTATATTAAATTAATTAAAATTAATAAATAAATATTAGAATAAAATCTATGAAATTTAATTTAAATCATATAAAGTGATAAACAAAATTGTTTGAGTGAGACGTAGGAAAAATAATAACAATATTATCATTTATTCTTTTATCTTACTTTTTTTAAGATATGATTTTCTTCACTCTTTTATCTCAGTTTTTTCTGGAAATGGTTTCTACTGATCTTTAATCCCTTTTTTTGAATTACAATTTTAACGAAACAGAGATAAAAAGTATTAAAAGTAACTTTTTATCTCAGTTTTTTAATTAAATTGAACAAAAAGTTTAGTTTACAAATTGTTACCACGTTTTTTTTTCTAAAACTATGATTTTTATAAATTTCTTAGTGTGATCTTCGTCAATTATTATAGTAGTGCTTTCATTTCATTAAAATATAATCTTTACTCAAACAATAATTTTTTTTTTTTGGAAAATTTCCATAAAAGCTTATGAATTTGGAACTTTAATTTATAAAATTCACTTTTTAAACATTTCAAAAATTAAGCTCATGAAAAGTGAAATATTACCTAATTAATGCATAACGAGTTGTATCTGCTACAAAAATCAGTTGCAACCCCATCGCATACATGTGCTAAAAATTCGTTTCTTTGGAATTTTAATTCTTCATTTCATTAAATGAAATTTCACTTTAAAATGTTGTTGACTTGGAATTTTTTTTAAAAGTTTAAATTTGGTCATTAAAAGATGATTTTTACTTACTAAAACAAGGTTGGTCACTAATAGTAATTTTTTTCAAGCAAGTAGAAGTTGATTGTTAAAGAATAACTTTTCAGACAATTGGTCGCTAAAAAGTTACCGTGATAGCAAAAGGATTATTTTCTTTAACTAATCGGTCGCTAAAAATTTGAATAAAAAATAATAAGATATTTGTTACCCTTGCCGATCAATTGGTCGGTAAATGTATCATTTTTTACGACAATTAATTTGGTTGTTAGAGGTTTAATTTCGCCAACCAATTGGTTGCAAAAATTTTGAATTAAAAAAAAAAAGCTTTCAGCGATCTAATTTAGTTTTGTCCCTTTAGTGACCTCATTATTTATATTTTTAGAAAAAAAATTCTTAAAATAATTTTCAAAAATTTTGTTTTTAACAAGAATTTTCTAAAACTAAAACTAAATGGTACCTAATTATTTTTAAAACATAAATATGGAACGAAAAAATATATTATAAATAATAAATCATGATATAATTAAATTGAAGGCATGTATTACATTTATGTTGTACACAAGGAGCAAAGTAAAACAAAAAAATTTTCAAAATTATTTTTAGTTAAATACAATGGTTACTCACAAATTATTTACTAAATATTCGTATGGTTTAATATATTATTTTTTTATTTCATGTTATTAAAAAAAGTTAAAATAATTAAATAAAGATAATAAATTTTTTATCACTTTTTGTTACTAATTGGTCGGCAAATGTGATAAAAAATTATTACAAAAAAAGTTAAAATAATTAAATAAAAATAATAAATTTTTTTATCACTTTTGTTGCCAAAAATGTCGCTATTAGCTGCCAATTGGTCACCAAAAATGATAAAAATTTTGTTTATATATATACTACTATAAAAAGTCCCAATATTTGATTTTTTTATTATTTTACCCCTTTGTTTTTCAATTTTCCCATATGGGTTAAATTTTAATACTAACTAAATTCTATCAATTAAATAAATTCTTATAAGATTTTTTGAATTAAAAATTTTATTAATTCGTATCTATTTAAATTCTATCCTTAACTAATACACTTGGATGACCACAAATGAGGAGAAATATGCAAATTATTTTTGAATCATATGATGATCATATAATTTTTATAATTGTCTTAATATTGTATAAACTATATGTATTAGTTGTAATATAATTGGATAATTTCAATTAATCATTATTGAATATTTGATATATATTCAATTAGATAATATATTCTTATTTGAAATAGAATATAAATTCATATTAAATTCAAATACACATAGAAAGTTTTAAAAAATATATTTAAAAAATAGCATTCACACCTAAAAAAAAAGTTTATTAGAATTTTATTATGATGGCTTTTGTTCATAATTAACATGGTAGAAAGGGAGAGAATGCATAGAGTATAATATAGTTTGTTAGTTTCTTTTGAGTTATTAAGAATGTGAATGAGTTTGTCATATTTATATTTTATTAGATGACAATCCTTTATATTGAAATTATATTTTTGTTTATGCATTTAATTTATAACTTATTTTTTTAATTCGTTCATTAAAATACATTAGGTCTGATATTTTTTAATTTTATTCTATTTTTTAATGTAATTGTTATATTAAGTTTTTAAATTTTATTATATTTTTTATTACTGATAAAATTTTAATTTTTTTGTGTATCAGATTTCAGGAAAATTTTATTTATTGCTATATTTTTCAATTTATTCATTCAAAAATACAAGATATGATTTTTTTTAATTTTATTGGAATTCTTTAATGTGATTATTTTTGTAATTTTTTAGATTTTATTATATTTTTCATTACTGTTACAATTTAAAATTTTTGTATATTAAATTTTAACGGAAGCCTCTTTTTGGGGTTACTTTTCAATTTGTAGAAGTACTACCCTACCCTTGATGATTGGTCTCAAACCCTTCTCAAATCATTGGCATTTGTTATATTTTGTCGAAACCATCTCTAGTGCATACTTAGAAAGAGCAAATAACTTACGCTCATATTCTAAGACTGTCGTTGTATCTTGGATCAAATTTATGAACTCATCCATTTTTACATCTCTCATTGGCAATGGAAAGAACTGTTCCCTAAACATCTCCTTAAATTTCTCCCAAGTGATTTTACTCACATCCTAAGAATCTTCTATTGATGTCCACTAATCACCAGCTTTTCTAGTCAATTGGAATGCTGTGTAAGACACCTTCACTTCATTTTGAATAATTCCCATTGTATTAAATATCCTCCCACACTATGATAGGAAACTCTCAACCGTATCTGGATCTACCTTTTCATCAAATGTTGATGGATTCATCCTCTTAAACATAGTCAACGTTAAAATGGATTCATCTTTCTGTACTCCTCATACCATCTTCATCATTGCTATGGCTATATTCCACGTGAATTCTTCGGAGTTAACTGAACCTCCTTGAGAAATATTGGCCACTCTAGCTTGATAATTAACAACTTGTGGTGTATTAGCCACCCTCGCCCATTCGCCTTTTGCCTGAGGCACGTTATCAGCCTCGGTACAACTCCAGTCTCAGGTGGGACCTCTACTCCCTGCGGTGCATCAGCCACTTCTGGTAGTGCCTCTGCTCTAATTTCTGCATGTGACTCCTGATCATAAGCCACGTTAGGCTGCATGTGTACATCCTCAATTGCCAGGATTTCTCGTCCCTGACCTCGACCACAATCGCGATCGTAACCACGACCTTGGCCACAGCCTCGACCACAGCCTTTACTGTTAGCATTGGCAACACGTGGAGGCATCCTCTAAAAATGAAAATCAGAAAGAGAATAAGAAACTAATTATTATCAATCCATAATTTTGATTACTAATAACTCTCTTGAAACCCTATAAGACACTTAAGCATCCTATCGCATAGAAGTCTTAGTCTCCACTGTCCTTAGGTATTCTAACCTAAGCTTTTGATACCAATCTATCACGCCTCAAAATTTTCACAAATCCAGGAGCGTGAACAAATAACCATAAATCACCAAACTATCAATTCAAAGCAATTAGAGCCAAATATTTTTGATAATAATGAACTTATAATCTCCAAACTTAAAAATGCTATAAGGATTAAAACATATAGTGAAAGTCGTCCTGATGTTAGCATACGCTCAGAAGCAATATTGTAAAAGCACTACAACATCAATTTTGGGAGTCCCATAAATAAAATATATATTGGGTGTTCACATTATCTGGTAAAAACTGTTCATTGTTGTGAGTGTTACCAAATTCACTTTGAATGACAATGCTAATATCTCTATATGATTTCACTTATTAAATTAGTTCAAATGATCAGGTTGAATAAATTTACGCTAATTTGATAGTGAACTTTTTTTATATCTAGAATTGCTTAGTTAATGGCTCCCAATGCTAATCAAGTATCCAAGTGGATGCTAAGCAAAGGTCAAGGAGCAACTATGGGAATGTACAACACTCTTATACTGGCATTTGACATAGATTAGAGGGTGGATGAAACAAAGTCATTATAGAATATCATTTTGCATATGCATATGCATTCTATCTCGAAGAGGTTGTTTTTTAGGACGATTTCCTTACATGATCATCATAATATGCCGGATAAGATAATAGAGGTATAAACAAACATTTGTCTCTTTTACATCACCTTTTATTAATTGATTTTGAGCTGAACTATGGTTTGATTTGTTCATGGGTAAATTACATTGACCTCCAAGAGATAAGTTTTGTTAACCAGTTTGTGTTTATTTAGTTATATATCAATTATTCAAAAAATGATATTTGTTTACTCTTAATGTGTAACGTACCATATGTAAATATTTAGTGAAGGTTTAAGTGAAATATTTTAAACAACTCTCATGCTCGGGAAAATCACAGTTGGGTTCCACTAAGAGCCAATGGATGTGAAATCGTTAATGAGTAAATTATGCTGTAAGGCTCAAACAAAATGAACTTAAGGTTTAATGTCAAGTTTTCATATTGTCCCAACTAGTAAAACACCGTGTAACATTGTGCGAGTTTATTGTTAAAGTTACAATTTATAATATTTCTTGGAGTATGTCTGAATGTAATTGTTATGAAAAATTATTGTGAATATTGTAGTCAATTGTAAATCATCTCATTATAATTGATGTTGATGCAATTTAAGGCCCCTGAAACCACTCCAAATACAGATTTTCCGGTTTTGTTATTCTAATGTCACAAGAACTTTAAAATTAAAAGGAATCCCCATAAAGTTAAATGGACCAAGGTTATAGGCGACTACATGGAAAGGATTTAACGTTTGAATTTGAGGGGAAGAACAAGCCAGAGAATATGATTGGAATCTTGTTGAAGACACTTTAAATGCCGTTAAGAAAATTGACAAAGTGAAGTCCGAAGGGAGGCTTGACATCACGTGAAAACGTTCTCTCCCCCCCTTCTCCCTCTTGTTATTTGGCCTTAAGAACATTATTAGTTGTTTTTCTTTTAATCATCTTTGATAAACATCTACTGGAAAATCTAAAGAGGATGAAAAGAAAGAGAGCCAAGGAGCTGAAGGAGGCAACAAAAGAGCTGGAGCTGAGCATCCACGTGCTCAAGGCTCCTGCTGCCCTCTAACAAGAGCCTTCTCTTGCTTTAATTACTAAAAATCAAGGTCAAGGTTTCCCAACACCAATCAGAAAAAATACCACATGGAGGAGTGATCTTGTTTCTATAGGTTGATGGGTGCTCATATTTTGTGATTCGGTACTTTTTAGCCTTGCATTTCCAGTTTAGGATTAGGATTCTTGACTCTTTAACAACAAAAGCTGCTGCTGCTGCTTCTTCTTCTTCTTCTTCTTCTTCTTTTAGTTTTTATTCTGTTTTGTTTACATCATCGTTTCTGGTTATCCTGTTTTTAGTATGTAAAGGCAGATGGCTCCTTGTACTTTGGCATCCAAATATGCTTTTGAAGATCATTGTAATGTTCATAAATATTCTTGAGATTTCTGAAATTGTTTTTGAAAAAGAGAAAATTTTGTTAATCCATATGAGTGGGATCATTATACATAGATTAGATCATGATACGCTGCTATGTGTGAAGGCAGCTTATCAAATGTGTGGAGGGTACATGGTGAAGAGAGAGATAATTTATAACCGAGGAAGATTACAAAGTAGAAGATATGAATGAACTTGTAAAACAACTCAATGTAGAATAAAAAAAATTCTAATGTAGACATATTTTTTAAAATTAATATTGTTATTTTCCATTGTTAACTTACTTTTTAATTACATATATATATAAAACATATATATGTAACGCACAAACATTTACTTTAGTATATATAAATATAGAAAATACATATACAAATAGTAGCTTAAGGTAGTGGCCAACCACACTAATTTTCAAAGTAATGGCACGAATTTAATTTTTAATAATAATAAACTGACATGTGGCATCGACAATAATAGATTGACATGTGACATGATGATAGATGATCAAATGATGCCACGTGGTACCTCATATGAATTTTTATTTTTTTAAATTAATCCAAATTTTTATTTTTTTAATTACACTTTTGCGAATCAATTGGTCGTTAGAACCAATCCTTTGCTGACCAAGTTTTGATCGCTAAAAATTAAACATTTTTCGACCAAATATGTGTTGATCGTCAGATGCCTATTTTTTAGCGATAAAAGTTTGGTCAGCGAATATCATATTTTTACTTTTGGTTATGAATATCTTTTATGACTATCTTTTACCGATCAATCGGTGATCAAATCATATTTAGTTCGCAAAAGTTTTATCAACCAAAAAGTAAGTATTGATTCTTGCAGTGCTTTTCCTATTTGGAAACATTTTATTTATTTATTTATTTATTTTTGTAAATGCGGATAAAATGCCTGGGAACTTTTAGAAGTTAAAAAAATCATAGATAAATAAATAAATAATTTTCTTCCTATATCTTAAGAAACTAAGCATAAAGTTGGGATTATAAGAATGACCATATATTCTTGCAGCACTGGAAGTTGGTACAGAGGAATGGAAGGCGACACCAAGGCCGGGACATTCACGGCACAATCCGACCCCGAAAATGGTCGGAGGTCTGCCGCCGAAAATGGTGATTCTGACAACCGGCAAAGCAACAGCACCGCGGAACAGACAGAGATCACGGACAGGGTTTTGAGTTTCAGTACTATATACCGCTCTCCTGCAGGCAAAGCCAAGGTAAGGAAACTTCGCCTTCACTATTTTTGTATGTATCTATCTTCGCTTAATCTCTTTTCCATTCTTCACTATTTGTTTGTTGATCAAAATCATAATACTTTTAATTCCATTGGATTAGATCACTGATGATTTGGAATGAATTGATTGGTTTTTACAGAAATACAGTGGAATGCAAACGCTGTTGCTGGCTTATCAATCTCTCGGAGTTGTGTACGGAGACCTTGGGACTTCTCCTCTCAATGTTTTATCCTCGATTAGGCTCTCAAACCCAAACGAGGAAGATCTGCTTGGAATCCTCAGCCTCATCGTCTGGACTTTAACTCTACTCGCACTGGTCAAATACGTCTTCATCGTTCTCCACGCCGACGACCACGGAGAAGGCGGCACTTTTGCTCTCTACTCGTATCTCTGCAGGCACATCAATTTCCGGAGCAAATTCACGATTCGGAACACGAGGTTGGAGTCCGATGAAGCGATGAGGCATTACTGCAGCCGTCGTGGGACTAGTTCTTTGAAATCGAAGACGAAGGAGTTCCTTGAGAGCAGCACGAAAGCTCAGTCGCTTCTTACTTTTGTTGTTCTCCTCGGAACCTGCATGGTCATTGGGGATGGAGCTCTCACGCCGGCAACATGCGGTAGTTTTAAGCCACTTAGAAAAGGGAAATAGAACTAAATTCTTTTTTTTTTAATTTCCAGGCACAACAATATTAGTCTCGATCGTTGTGGTATTTGTAATTGTACTAAAATTGATTGTTCTGTTGTTGCAGTTCTCTCCGCCCTTCAAGGGATCCAATCTCGTTCCGAAAAAATCACCCAAGGTAAACTATAGGAATCAGCAATATTTTAAAAATTGAGCGTGTATCTGTACATCATTCATTTCATATTATTGAGAATGTATTCAAATTTGATTCGTTAAACTTTAAGTGTAGTTGATTAGTTTGATTATTTTCTACAATTTTAAACTTATTAAATTGAGTTCGAATTTAGTTTAAATTACAAGTTATATTTAACTTTGCCTTTATCTCATAAAAAAATAATTTTCGAAACAAGTTTTTAGTAATGTAAACATGAATGAGCTCAAACTATTTAGTTCATTTAACAATAAAATGAATTAGTTTTGCTGCGAATTATATAGCAAAACTGACCATGAATTGAGGTATTTAAACATATATTGAATAAATTTTGCTGTGAACTTTATTAAAAAAATACTTTTTTGTATCATATTCTTAAGCACCGTTTGGTGAACCAATTTTCAATAGAAAACAATAAATTTTTTCTACTTTTCTACTCGGATACAGTAACTTTTGTTTAACTCAAAAGCTACCAAAATTTTTACCAAGCACACAAAATTACTAAAAATTGTTAAAATTTGTTAAAAATTGCCAAAAATATTATCAAATATTCAAAAGTTACGAAAAATTACTAAAAATTATTACTTGTTTTACTAAACACACCAAAAATTTCAAATACCAACTTCTAGCCAAAAAAAAATTCCAAAAGTTATTAAAAATTAAACTTTCCAACTACCCCTTATTATTTCCGTATTATCTCATTATATTTATATCTGT
The DNA here is from genome assembly GCA_019916065.1 of Vitellaria paradoxa. Lineage (NCBI taxonomy): Eukaryota > Viridiplantae > Streptophyta > Magnoliopsida > Ericales > Sapotaceae > Vitellaria > Vitellaria paradoxa. The sequence goes on along the minus strand of CM034242.1, from coordinate 41,376,695 downwards.
ATCCATTATTTCCGTATGATGTCAATATAACTATTTTCTGTATCCATACCGGTGTATGTTAGTATTTGTGTCAGCACTTCTCGGATAATGAGAAACTACTCCGAAAGATCAAAATTGGATGTGTAAAGTGGCATTTGGTTTACTTATGTGTTTTTTATTTTCTGTTTTTATTTTATGGGTTAAAAATCTCGAAATAAAAAAACAGAAAATATTTTGTTTTCCTTGTTTTAAAATTTTTCTTATTTTTTTTTTAAAATTCTCAAAATGACTTTTTATCATTTTTTATTTTATGTGCAAACTCATTTTTAATTTTTGAAAATAAATTTTAAAAATACAAATAACCAAATAAATTTTGAGTTATTTTCTTTATTTTTAAAATATAAAATAAAAAATAAGATCAAAACAGACAATAAAAAATAAAAACTAAAAAATAAAAAAACAAATCAAATGATCCATGAGTGTTTAACAAGAAACTAAGCCGTTGTTGGAATTCGATATGAATGCAGACCATGTTGTGTTCATGTCGGTGGCGCTTCTAATAGCACTCTTTGCTTTCCAACGATGTGGGACGAGCAGAGTTGGTTTCTCCTTCTCTCCTATTATGGTGATGTGGTTTGTTACGAATGTTGCAATCGGTATCCACAATACTTTTAGATACCATCCATCGGTTCTCAGAGGACTTTCTCCTCACTACGTATATATATTCTTCCGGAGAAATGGCAAGACCGGTTGGGATCTCCTTGGTGCTGTGTTCTTGAGCATAACAGGTACCAATTACTCATTTCCTTTCTCTTTTGAAAAGTTTCGTCAGGGGTAAAGAGAGTTGAGTGACGCTGTTTGAAAACTATGCGACAGGCGCTGAAGCCATGTTTGCTGATTTGGGACATTTTAACAAGAGAGCAATTCAGGTGATTAACGTCCTCATTATGCTTATCCCCAGTTGTAGACCTATCAATTGATGAATTAATGGAATTTAGATGATTAACGTCCACATTATACTTATCCCCAGTTATAGACCTATCAATTTATGAAGTAACGGAACGGTGGGTTTAATGGAATTTGGTTTTATTAATTGGTGAGGATTTTCATCGATTCTTATATTTGGAATTAAAATAAAATTTTATGAATTGTATTTGATCTCATTTCATAAATTAAATTTTAAAATTTCTATATTATTTGAAATGTAACACAAAATAATAGAATTTGATCAGAATTTATTTTTTTTAAATCAATACAATTTAATTTTTAAATTCAATTATGTGTTTAAGTCACAAAATTTTATTTAATAAATGAAATTAAATTAATTTTTTATTTTAAAATTAAATTAATTATTCGAGAAAAATATTTTCAAACGGAGTGATTAAAATAATTTCGCCACACTTTCACCTTTATGGTACAATGGTACAAATAATTTCTTCCACTTTTGACGCCCACCACTTCTTTTTAATTGTAGCTTCTTTTATATGCTCTACTTACCCCATTTTAAACTATTAAAGCCAGCTATTTACCTACTCCATATAAAACTCCTCCCATTTAAATATTTATTAAAAAAAACCTATAATTTTGGGGTGGAGTCCTAATAGAGTAAATTTCTCTTTCATTACTAATTTGTTTCATTTTATTTTACGTTCTAAAAGAATATGAAATACAATTTGTTTTGTTTATTTATTAATTATATTCATTAACATAGTTTTTATTGTACAATATTATATTACAGATATATTTATATACTTTTAAGTGACAGGAATACAAGTATTACAATATATTAGATCTATTTGGATCTCCTTTAATTTTTATGAATCTCTACAAATTGTTACATAATTTAAATATTTAATCACAGCAGGAATTGTGAGGTTACAGCTCTTACCAATTTATACTAATTTTTACCATTCAAAATACACCCATTACAACTTATATTTTATTGTCGTACGACATTACTGTCTCTCTCTCTCTCTCTCTCTCTCTCTCTCTCTCTCTCTCTCTCTATATATATAACAATGGTGACTTGTGCAGCTGGCTTTTTCATTGTTTGTTTACCCGGCACTGGTGCTGACCTACGCTGGTGAAGTAGCTTATTTAGTTAAAAATCCTGGAAAGCTCAGCGATGCCTATTACAGTTCAGTTCCAGACCCAGTGTACTGGCCGATGTTCATTATAGCCACACTCTCTGCTGTCGTTTCGAGCCAGTCCATGATCTCCGCCAGTTTCTCCATCGTGAAGCAGTCTATGGCTCTGGATTGCTTCCCTCGTGTTAACATGCAACACACTTCTTCCAAGCACCAAGGACAAGTCTACTCCCCCGAAATCAACTACACTCTCATGGTTCTGTGTGTTGTCCTTGTCATCGGATTCAGAGGTGGCGTTGAGCTATCAAACGCTTATGGTAAGTAATTGGCTCTTTTCGAAAGTTTAATTGGTTTCTCTAACTTATGGCTGTTCAGTTTTAATTTTTTTTAAGTAGTTAAATTTCCCTTTTCATATTTTAATTTTTTTTAAATTATGAAGGATAAAAAAGTCAAATTAATAATAAGTTAAAAAGTTAGCTATCAAAAAATTAATTTTTTTCTTCTCAAAAAAAAAAAAAAAATTAGGAGCTATTTAGCAGCCAATTATAAGAGAGTTAACATTTTTCCTTCTCAAATTAAGTATGTGTATTCTGGCTACTCAGTTTTTTTATTTTTTCTAAAATAACTAAATTTATCCTTATATGTTTTAAATTTCTTTTACAAAAATATCAAATAAACAAAAAGTTAAAAAGGTGGCTATTAAAAAATTAGATTTTTCCTTTATCAAACATTAAAAAGAAAAATATTTTAGTAACTAATTACAAAAAAGAAAAAAAAAAATCTCAAACTGAAGTGTGCATTTGGGAAGCATAACTAGCTTTTTAGTTTCTGGCTGCTAAGTTTTTTTTATTTTTTTTTAAATAATCAAATTTATCCTTTATATTTTAATTTTTTTTAAAAATTAGGAAAGGCAAAAGGGTCAAATTAATAAAAGAGTCTTTTATGAATCCCTCTTTATATATATATGTATATATATATATTGTTATCTAATATTAAACGCACCTACTATATCCTCGAACTATTCAACTCCGTTTTATTTGATCTGAATACTAATTTCATTTATTAAGTTTAATAAATTCGAACTAAATAGAATGGAATTGGATAATTCGAAAATGTAATGGGTGTGTTTGATAATTTGGAGATAAAATAGAAAAAGAGAAATAATTTGAAAGATATTTTCATAAAAACTCTTGTTATATTTAAGGCTCATTTATAACATTTATAGTTTTTTTTTTATCATTTATCTTCAACAGTTTTTGTTTTTAATTTTTAATTTTCAATTATAAATTTTTCACTAAAATAAAAATAGAAACATGTTTGGCAGCATAATTTTGTTCATGGTAATTCATTTTGTTTTAATAAAATATTTAATTTTATTAATTTTTTCATAAAATTAACTAAATTTAATAAAATATATTTAAACCAATTAATTTAACATTATATATTGTTTTTAATAATAATTAATTTTAATAAATAACATAATTTAATAATAAATTAATATTTTATTTATTAGAATCAATTTGATGTAATAAAAATATTTTAATAAAATAAATAATTTTAAGAGGTAATAATTACTTATTAAAAAATTTTAATTTAATAAAATAGATTATTTCGATAATAAACTATTATTTTAATATTAATTAATTAATAAATTATTTTAATAATAAATTATTATTTTATTTATAATTAATTTAATTTCAATAAAAATAAATATTTTAATATTTAATTATTTACTTTTTAAAAATAATTTTAATTTAATAAAATAAATCATTTTAATCATAAATTGTTATTTTAATTTTTAATAAAATAAATCATTATAATAGTATGTTATTTGTTAAAAATAATTTTAGTTTATTAAAATATCCAAATAAAATAATTCATTTTAGTATGATGCAAAATAAGGAATAAAGTGTTACAATTGAAAAAATATTTATAAAAGAATTTTTTTTTCTGAAAATATTCTTGAAACTATTTATTTTTTTTTATTTTATCTTTAAATTATCAAACACACCTATTATATTTTTAAATTATCAAATTCTGTTTTATTTGATTCAAACACTAATTTTATTCATTAATTTTAATGGATTCAAACCAAATAATATAAAATTAAATAAGTCAAGAATATAATAAGTGCATTTGATACTTTGAGGATGAAATAAAAAAAAAAGGAATAGTTTGAGAAATATTTTCATAAAAAATCTTAATAAAAAGTTAATTATAAAAAAAGTTAACTTTTTATTAGTTAAATAGTAATAATAAAAAAATTAACTTTTTTATTTTGATTTTTTTTTTCTCCAAAGTAATGCTAAGACTAAGCCGTAGTCACAAACCTTTACCTTACCTTCAGAAGAAAAACAAAGATAATTTTTAAAGACTTCAATGGAGTTGAAAGATTCCGATAATTTTGCCGTTAATTGATAGTACAGGTGTGGTGGTGATCTGGGTGATGATCATAACAACGTGCTTGACAACACTGGTGATGCTGCTCATCTGGGACACCAATTTTCTTCTCATCTGCGCATTCTTCTTGCCGTGTATTGCGATCGAAGGCATCTTCATGACATCCCTGCTCAACAAAATCCCACAAGGAGGATGGGTCCCCTTCGCCATCTCCGCTTTCTTCTTAGTCATCATGCTTTCCTGGACATATGGGAGGACCAAGAAGAGCACCTACGAGTCCGAGAGGAAGATGAGCTTGGCTGAATTGAACCAAATGCTGTCAAGAGGTGAGTCCTATGGTTTTAAAATGCGGACTGAATATTAGTGTGTTACCTGCCAAAGAATATATGATGTTGAAGTTAGAAAATAATTTCACAACGAATTTGGCAGAATTTTGACTTTGTAAAAATGTCATACCTTCTGGATGTGGAGGAGACCCTTTTTATATAAGGTAGGTATGGCGTGAATATAGGGTGTTATTTTGATGGGGATAGCAAGAATCATGGAGCCGGTGAATATCGTCCCATATATGGGTGTTGGTGTATCCCGTGATTCCTCTCTTAAGTAATGTGATAGGCAGTTACTTTCCAATTGACGTAGGTCACTGAGTTATAGGCAAAAATCCCGCTAATTGCCTTATAGAGAGATAGAACAATTCGCCCGGCAGCTTTTCTGTCATTTGTGCTCATTCGAGATTCTGTCTAATAAATTTTTTTTTTTTTCATAAGAAATAAATTTTCTTTACCTTAACATCTAGATTTTAAAGTTGAGGGTCCTATTTTTATGTATTGATGGGTTTCTTTAATATGATATTAGAATGAGTTTTCTATTAAATCTCATCGTAATTTACGCTGTGCCTATGTTCATACGAGTCAACGTGAGAGAAGCTGCTAAAAATTGTTACACATTGACTTATAATAAAAATTACTTGTCTCATACATATAAAAGATAGACTTCTCTCGTCTTAACACTTAGATTTTAAAATTAAAAGTCTTGCTCCGTTGTTGGTTTCATTAATATAGTATCAAAGTCTTTATTTTTTTCTGTTACATCTATTATTATATCTGTTATTTTCTATTATCGTTACATCGGCTATACCTCAGGTGACGTGTATAGAGCGCCCGGGATTTGCTTCTTTTGCACAGACCTTGTCAATGGGATCCCTCCGATCATCCGGCGTTACATTCAGCACACGAATTCAGTTCACGAAATCATGGTCGTCGTCACGGTGAGAACCCTTCCGATCAAAACCGTCCTCCCGGAGGAACGGTTCGTGGTGGGGAGGTTAGGGATGGAGGGAGTTTACAGGTGTTTGGTTCAGTATGGCTATAAAGATTTACCCAGCTTGGAAGGAGACGACTATGTTTCCGCGGTGGTGGGAAAACTCCGGGAACTGGCCCAAACCACCGCCGGGGAAAGAACGAGCTTGGAGTTGGCGGCGGAGAAAAGAGTTGTGTTTGTGATAGGAAGAACCATTCTCAGATCGAGCAAGAAAAATGGATGGCTTGCGCACTTTACGATTGACTACTTGTATAGGTTTCTTCAGAAGAATTGCAGGGCTGCGGTTTCGACTCTCCATGTCCCGCTGGAAAAGACTCTGCAAGTGGGAATGCTTTATGAAATCTAAAACTGGATTTTCCAGACAATGAATGCCCATAGATCTGGATAGCTAACTATCCAAACAAGGACTCGTGGGTGATGGGTTGTTGCAGCTTAATTTACTGCATATATGTATCTCTTTCTCATGCATTTCCAAATATTCGAGTACCGGAAGGAATGAAGAGACAAGATATTTATATATTAACAATTGGCTGTTCTTAAAGGCGTAGAAATATAATTTTGTGTGTAAATAATTTAAATTTAAATATATATAACAAACTTACTTAAAAAATGTAAAAATAATTTATAAAAATAAATATTATTAATAAAAGAAAGATTAAGGTACTTAAAGGTATGTGCTTTTAAGGTAGAGAAAGGAGAGGAAAAAGTCTGGGTAAATACGAAAGTTTTGAAGTGAAGTCATGTTATAATATACTAATTGGGAGTTATTTATAATATTTGAAGGATTAGTGCTCCACCATTTTTTTTGTACGGTGTTATTAATGGTAAGATCCTTACCATTGATAACCTTAATTTAAAAAGGATGGTCATTGTTAATTGGTGTTGCTTATGCAATAGGGATTGAGAGTGCTTATATCACTCTTTTGCTCATTGTTTGTGGTCAAAAGAAAGTGAGATTTGATTCTTTCATATTTTGGAATGGCATGGGGTTTTCCAAAGGATTTGAGACAAATGTTCGAGAGGTACAGTATGTTTGAAAGAAAAAAAAAATATGGCCTGTGAGAGTTGTGCCCTTTTGCATTATTTGGCTGATTCGGAGAGTGTAGGTTAGAATTTTTCAAGGAATATGATCACTTCACATAGATTGAAAGGAATTTTGTCTACATTGTATAGAAGTAATTTGGAGGGTACAAATTTATGTTTAAATAGTTTTTTTATATATATAAATATGTAATCACTTTTAAGTTTTGTCGTTATACAGGACAAAAGGAATTATTTTGTTTACTTTATATAGGTGGAACATGGGGTATAGATCTGGTTTTATATTGTTTCCTGCCTTCCGTTGAGAACTTGGATGCAAAAGTCTAAGTTAGCTTTGTGCTTGCTTTTTTAGTCGAATGGTTTCCCCTTGATACCTCTTCCAACAAATTTAATTTTACCTCAACTTAACAAAATTTTAGTTCTAAATGAATTTTATTGGCTCTAAATGAGTTTGAATTGAATGGGTTCTTTGAATTTGTGATGCATCTTTCGTTGGTTCAGGACACACGAGATTCATTTGAACAAACTTACCTCTCTATCAAAAAGCTTTTAGCAATGCTAACTTAAAATAAGACACTATCTTCTATTCCACAGGTGACAAGAAAGTTCCGTTCGCAGATAGGGTCTTGAAGTTTACTGCCTCAGGGAAGATCAAAAAATGTATTCTTCTAATTACTGACTTTGCCATTTAGGTTGTTGACCATGAGATAGATGCACTTGAAAGGCGGAATGCCCTGGCAGCTGTTGATAAGCTTTGTTTGAGTGAACTGAGTAATAATTTCTTTGCAATTATCATCCCAACTGATAAGCAAGGACCGCTGCATCGGCGCCCGGGTGTAGTGTTAAATAGGCAATGGTTCTCACACTTTCCTAGACAGGTGGGGGGTAAGGAAGCTAGTCCAAAATAGAAGACTGAGTTTAGGTACTTAGAATATTGGGAGCTTAACTGGAAAGCTTATGGAAGTGGTGGATACAATGGAAAGGAGAAGAATCGCAATTGCTTGCTTGCAAGAAACGAAGTGGGTGGGACAGAAAGCTAAAAAGATTGAGAGAATTGGGTATAAGTTATGGTATACGGGACTTAATAGATCGAGAAATAGGATCGGCATAATAGTAAGTAAGGATCTAAAGGAAGATATAGTTAATGTAAAACGCTGTGGAGATAGGATTATTGCAATTAAGTTAGTGTTAGGAGAAGAGATAGTAAACGTAATTAGTGCTTATGCACCCCAGGTGGGCTTAGGAGATGTACATAAGGAGAGGTTTTGGGAAGACTTGGAAGGAGTGCTATTAGAGATACCTCAAGAAGGAATGGTCTTCATAGGAGGAGATTTGAACGATCATATAGGACACAGCGTAAATAGATACATAGGAGTACATAGGGGATATGGTTATGGTAATAAAAATGAAGAAAGGAATGACATTTTGGAGTTTGCAGTGGCTTATGATCTCATGGTGACGAACACCTTTTTTAGGAATAGAGAGGAACATTTGGTAACTTATAAGAGTGGCTCCTCAATGACACAGACTGACTTCTTCTTAACTAGGAAAAGAGATCGCGTAACTTGTAAAGATTGTAAAGTTATACCGGGGGAGAACTTGACTGCCCAATATGGGTTGTTGGTCATCGATGTGAAGCTTCAAAAGTGGACTAGAAAAAAGAAGATATATAGATGCTCAAAGACTAAATGGTGGAACTTGAAAGGTGATAAGCAACCAGCATTCAGGGAAAGAGTACTAGAGGAAGATGTTTGGGTGATAAATGAGAGTGCAAATATTACGTGGGATAAGGTAGTAAAGTGTATTAAGAGGATAGGGAAAGAAGTTTTAGGAGAATTCAAAGGGAGTACTCCAGCACAAAAAGAAGTATGGTGGTAGAACGAGACCGTCCAAGACAAGCTAAAAGTTAAAAGAGAGTATTTTAAATCTTGGCAAAACGACCAAAATGAAGCGAACTTGGAGAGGTATAGAAAAGCAAAAAGAAAAACCAAAAAGGCAGTTAGTGAGGCTAAGGCAAGGACATTTGAGGATTTATATAGGCAGCTTGACACTAAGGAGGGTGAAAGAGAGATATTCAAGCTTGCTAAATCCAGAGATAGACGGACCAAGGATTTAAACCAAGTTAAATGTATTAAGGATGAGGATGAAAAGGTATTAGTAAAGGTATTAGTAAATGAAGAAGAGATAAAGGAGCGTTGGAAGAGCTACTTCTACAAGTTATTTAACGAAAGCAGTAGTAGTGACATACAGTTGGAGCAGTTTACACTTTTAGGGAAGAATTAAATCTTATGTTCTATACGAGAATCAGTACGGAAAAAGTAAAAGAAGTTTTAAAAATGATGAAGGATGGGAAAGCGGTTGGACCAGATGGTATACCTATTGAGGTTTGGAGGTGCTTAGGAGAGGATGGCATAAGCTGGTTGATAAAACTTTTTAATGTAGCGCTAAAGAGCAAGAAGATGCCTGATGCATGAAGGAAAAGTATCCTTATACCCATATACAGGAAAAAATGAGAAATTCAAAATTATGCAAACTACCGTGGGATTAAATTGATGAGCCATACAATGAAATTATAGGAGAGAGTTATTGAGAGAAGACTAAGAAGGATAACAAACATTTCAGAGTATCAATTTGGTTTCATGCCTGAAAGATCAACCATAGAGGCTATCTTTCTCTTGAGGAGGTTAATGGAATAGTATAGAGAAGGTCAACAAGATTTACATATGGTGTTCATTGATTTAGAGAAGGCATATGACCGAGTTCTTAAGGAGATTCTATGGAGAATATTGGAAAAGAAAGGAGCGTGTGTCGCATATATTGAGGTGATAAAGGACATGTATGATAGAACCATGACATCGATACGGACGGCGGGTGGTAAGACTAACGAGTTCCCTATCACAATTGGTTTACGTCAAAGCTCAGCGTTAAGCCCATACTTGTTTGCTTTAGTTATGGATGAGAGTACAAGACATATTCAGGATGAAGTGCCGTGGTGTATGCTATTTGCAGATGATATTGTTTTAGTAGATGAGACGAGAAAAGGAGTGAATACTAAGCTAGAATTGTGGCGGGAAACGTTAAAGATAAAAGGATTTAGGCTAAGTCAATGCAAGACGGAATATATGGAATGTAAGTTTAGTCAAAGTAGGATAACGGGTAGTATAGAAGTAAGTTTAGGAACACAAAAGATTGTAGAGAAAGATAAATTTAGGTACTTTGGATCTATGGTGCACAAGATGGGGGGATTGATAATGATGTAAGTCACAGAATTCAAGCCGGGTGGACCAAATGGAGGAGTGCTTTGGGGGTCTTGTGTCACCGAAAAGTCCCCCTCAAGGTGAAAGAAAAGTATTATAAGATGGCGGTTAGACCAGCGCTGCTATATGGATCAGAGTATTGGGCAGTAAAGCACAATCATGGTCAGAAGATGGCAGTTACGGAGATGAGGATGCTAAGATGGATGTACGGGATTACAAGGAAAGATAAGATTAGGAACGAGGAGATTAAGGGCAAAGTAGGAATAGCACCGATTGAAGATAAAATGAGAGAAAATCGATTAAGATAGTTTGGCTATGTTAGAAAGCGTCCAACGGAGGCACCTGTTAGAAGGTGTGAAAGTATGGAGATTGGTAGGAGTATGAGAGGTAGAGGAAGACCCAAGAGAAGTTGGGAAGAGATTATTAAACATGACCTTACCTACCTAGATCTATCGGAGGATATAGACATAAACAGATCTAATTGGCGTCGACAAATCCATATAGCCGACCTCATCTAGTGGGAAAATGCTTGGTTTGGTTTGGTTTTGATTTTTATCATCCCAATTGAGTATGATATTTTTAGGCTAGTGCCCGAAAGACTAAAATTGTGACTCTGTTAGTAATTTCCCAAAAAAAAAAAAAGACTGTTAGTCGATTCTTTCAAGAGCACATCAAACTATGAACTCGAGGTGGTTTTCTCCAATAGGTAAATGGACATTTTGCTGTCACTTCTTATTGCAATAGTTCTATGTTATTTCTTTTTCCATCACAAAAGTATTGTATATGTGAAGAGAATCTTAGTTAACAGAAAAGCATATCGAGAAGAATGCTATCTGTTCGTGGACTTCATACAAATGCTTTCATCAAGTGGTAGAAAATTTGTTCTTGCTGGGTTTATAAGGTTTCTTAAGGTCGACTTGGTCCAAATTCATTGGTGAACCTTTGTCACCTTTTACATATTGCAAATTGAGTTTGTGAGCTCTGGTGCTGCTTCTCCACAATGAGTAGTTGAGATTCAAGCTTTAGGGCCATTAGCTTGGTGTTTTCACTACCTAATTCAATCTCCTTTGCATATGGTACATTCATATCTTTTTCTTGTACACTGGAGACCTTGTGGTGTGGAAACCAGTAGATGACATGGACGTGTGTGTGGACGTCGGGTCAAAAAGATCTAACCATTATTCTTATGGACTGATTATTAACATTTATCTTAGTTAATTTGGTTTTATTTTATTTATTATTTTGGACCCATTTATTTTTGGACTATTTTAGTGTTACGTTTATTTTATTTTAAGCATTTGTGTTAGACCCATGAATTTTTCTATTTAAACCTAATAAGGGTTAACAGAACATTATTAAATTAAATAATATTTTGATTGTTACAGCTATTGCCCTCTCTCTCACTTTGCTTCTTTTCCTCCTCCTCCTCCTTCTCATTTTTCTTCTTCTTCTTCTTTGATTCTTTCTTCTTCTCTACAATCTTACATCAACTTTGGTATTAAAGCAAAGATCCTACAAATTTTTTCAATCTTCCTTACTATTGAACAGCTAGAGTAATCCAAAAAAGAAAAAAAAACAGTCGTAGTTGCAGCCGCTGCTGCACTACGCGCCTTCATACCATTCGAGTACACTTTTGTGTATTTCCACCAATATTTAACTCCGACGAACCCCACTAGCGGTACCACCTACTTCCAACGAACTCGCCGATGACCCCAATGACCTTCGGTGAATTTCGACAAAGTCCAAAATACTCTAGTAGCATCACCTACCTCCGGTGAACTCGCTGGTGACCCTGGTGACTTTTTCGGCGACCAGCCAGTGACCTTCGGCTATATTTCTGACGAACTCCCTGGATGTCCAAAATACTCCAAAACACTTGTAGTTCATTTTACAGATTTGAAGTTGTCAATACAGTGTCAGCTACTCATTCGAATGATAATCAGATGCAAACCTAATTAACGGCCCTCATTGAAGTTATTCAAAGACTAAACGCGAGGTTAGACACATTGGAGGAATGCTATTGACCAAGTAACTATATTCGTTTCTGTTCTAATCAAATATTGAATTCAAAATCGAATATAGCTTCAGCTCTTCTATTTGGTGACTTTACCGATATTCCAAAAGTCATTGCTAGACCAAACAGAGAACCTAATGATGACCACTTTGAAGTGAAGAAAGAGCCTAATGATGATCAAATTGAAGAGTTAATTTATGAGCCTGATCCTGATGACTTTATTTTTCAGATGATAAGGATGATGACCAATTCGTGGACAAGCCACTTGATGAAATTGTTATGACTATAGAAATTGTTGATAATACTAAAGTCATTTCTCTTGATGAGGCACAAATTTTCAGTGATATTACTGAAATCCCTATTGGTACAATCGGATTGAAGAGTATGCTTAAAACTTACGGTACTTCTGTCGATCTTATCTTTTCTACACCTAAACCTCTCCCATAAGTTGATCTATTTTTTGTCTTCTTCCAATATATACGAGTTCTGTTTTTTGAATCAGGGAATTTCTATTTCAATGGAGACTTGGTAGAGATACTAGATTTCTACCACCCCTGACTCAGGTCCATGAACATTGGAAATAGCTGGAACATCCACTTTGTTCGTGACTTGGTGATTGAAGAAGTATGTAAATTTTCAACTCGACGGAATATAGTTTTTCTAAGAGGTGGAGAATGATGCAAATGCAAAAAAAATATATGAAATAATTATTATTAAGATTTTATTTTATTAAGATTAGATTTTATATTAGGATTTTACTTCATTTTATTAAATATTTATTTTATTTTAGGGAGGATTTTATTTAAATTTATTTTAAGTAGGATTTGTTAGAATATTTGATTTTACTTTATTTTTAGTAATTTTGAGGATATATTAGCCTATTTAAAGGCTTACAATGACTAGGATTGGACACATCGATGAATATGGAAATTTGAATTGTTGAAGCCTTTGTGGTTTGTTCTCCCTCCCCCTCTTCTTTTTTCTTCTCCTTCTTCTAAACTTCTTCTTCTCTCTTTATTTCTCTCTCTTTACCCTAATCTATCTACCGTCCTGCATCACTTGGATTAATGCGTTGGTTTGTAGATATTTGTAGTCTGCCTAATGTGGAACAGGAGCAAGTTCTTGAGAACATTTTATTAGATTAATATTTATTTATTTATTTATTTAGTTTTTGTTTATTATTGGTGGGATTTTATTGAGATTTTTGAGTATTTAATTGGTCTTTATTTTGAAAAGGAATCGGATTCAATTTTTAAGGTTTGCTTTAAGGTTATTTTAAGTAAGGATTAGATTTTATTTTAATTTACTTGTTTTGGAGCTAGTCTATGTAAAGGCTAAAGATTACAACGTTGTGGCAGTTTCGAAGATGACTTGAATAAAATTAGTTAGGAGAGAGCAGAAGAGAAAAGAAAACATTAGTTAGGAGAGAAGAGAAAAGAATAGAAATGATTATATTTCCTATGTATTTGTTTGTAAGTTTAGGAAAAAAAGAATAAGTTTTTTTTCTCAGTGTTTGTGAGTTGAGAAAAAATGGAAGGAAAAGAAAGGATAGATAGTTATTTTACTGTTAAATCCTTTAAAAAATTAGAGTGCAATCAATTTATTTAATGGATATATTCATAATTTACTTTTTCTTATTCTTTATTGTATAGGCAAATTTGTCATTTTGAAAGTCGCATTAATTACCTTCTTTTCTTTTCATTTCTTTTCATTTTTTGGAAAATGAAAATTTTAAAATTTTAGCACTCACTTTTCTTTCCACCTTTTTCCATTTCTTTTCTTTTATCTCATAAAAAAAACTCGCAAACAAGCTATTGAGCCTAAAATCTTTTCTTTTCTCTTTTTTTTTTCATTTCATGCCATCTAAATGGACTGTTATTCTCTCTTTTTTTAAATTTTTAAATTCTTTTTCTCTTGTATCCTTATTCTTTTCTGTCTTTCTTATTGTCTTCTTTCTTCTTCTATCTCTTTTCTAATTTCTCTCTTCCTCTACTCTCTTTTATCCTCTTTTCTTCTGTATTTTCTATCTCTATATCTCTTTCTCGCTTCCTATCCTACATCAAGTGATATCAACGCCAGGTTTTTGTTCAAAGTTAAAATTCTTGGACTTTCTTAAATCTTTGTCACTTTTCCTCTACCCAAATCATAGCCACCATTGAAAATTATGTTCAACGCCAAGACTTCCAACTGAGTTCCTAGCCACTGTTTCCCATCTTTGCAACACTTACAATAGACATCATTAAGCGAGATGCTCTGGGCCAAAGGGAAGTAAGGTGCAACCCAGTTCGGTGAAGCCGCCAATTTATTTTGCGTATCCTTAGTAGGGTTTTGTTTTCAATTGCCTAATATATGGGATTCTTTTGTTAGCCTATATAAGGGTTTGGTGGTAATGGATTATGTAGCTTGGAATGATAAATTGAATAATACTGAGTTCACCCTATTTCTTTCTCTTCCCTCCCCTTGTATCTTTACTTTTCTCTCTTTTGTTCTTCTTCTCCCCCCTTCTATATTTACTCGAAGGTTCTTTCCCTTCATCTTTTTATCATGTATCCTTTCCCTACTTTTTGTTCTTCTCCACATCTATCCTATTTTCTCTATCTTCTCCTGTTTCGTCCTTTTCTCAAATTTCTATTCTCTTCTTCCTTTTTCCTCCCCTCTCATTTCTTTCCTCCCCCTTATTTCTTTCTTCTTTTTATATACCTTTCTCGCTTCCCCTGCCCTTCATCACTGCCTCTCTCACTTTGATGATAAGCGAATGTGCATATATGTTTTTGTGAAGGTATGTCTGCGTGAAGAACGCTTGATAAATTCCATCTTGTTACAACTTAAAAGTATATGAAAGCAATCATATTGAATTACATGGAAACTCTTGAAAGTAATTAGGCAAGATAGTCATTTTGCTAATTTATCAAAAAAAAAGAAAAAAGAAATATCATCATTTTACTAAAACTCGGAAGTAAAGATAGCGTCCTACTTACCAAAAAAAAAAAAGATAGTGTCTATCTTGAGTTTTCTTGTTTTTCTTTTTCTATCTTTTTTTTTTTTTAATTTTTTTGTATTTTTCCATTTGCACGCTTCTCCTAGGATAATTAATCTCATTTGTTGGGGGGAGTTGATGATTCATATTATTGGAGGATATCATCTATGATGAGCAGCACAGTTTGAGCTACTGTCCCTTCTTTTCGTTTTTTTTAGGTTGCTTTGGTTAACTGCGTGCTTTCCATACTTGTCAGGTTTGAGTATAATGCAGCGGCAGATCTGGCGCAGGAAGCCCAATTTGTGGAAGTTGAAGGTGTGTGATACCATCTCTAGAAAGTATTTGGTGCCTGCATGTTTAGATTTGGTTTATACTATTATTTTGCTCCTGAAGCATTTGGTGTTATTTTCAGGTGGTGTGAAGACAAGAATTGTGCGAAAATGAGTTACGTTGTTATCTTTTCATCCTATGTTACCAGGAAGTAAGTTGCTCATTCCTGCCATAATATTCTTTGAGACTGCTGGAGTTAGCATTGGTTACCATATAAAGGTGATTAATTCTTTTCTGGTTATGGAGAACTGAGTTTTAGCATTAAACCAGACCACTCCAGATAATCTAGTTTTTTCCCCATTTTTTTGTTTTTTTGTTTTTTTTTTTTGTTTTTTTGGTTTTTTTGTTTGTTTTTTTTTAAACTACAACCAAACCTCATAGGGATGTACAGTTGTGATTATCAGTAACTCTTAATTCAATATGAAATAGCTTTGTTGCTGCTGACAGTTGTTAACTGGAGCATCAATCACTTATTCTCAAAATGTGTCATTGATCTATTTATATATGTTTGTGGAGATAACCAGGTAACTCATTCATTTGTACCAACAAAAGTAAAAGTAGAATAACCTTAGAAGTGGACATGGACTTGGTGGAGACCACTGGCTTGGCTTTTTTTTTTTTTTTTTTCAAAGGATCCACAAACTTGATTTTAACAGACAACCTGAACTGCTGTCAGGAAGCAGCCATGGAGGAGCATAGTTTATAGCTATAAGAGAGAGGATTAATAAGATTGTCTGAATAAGCCTTATTTTTCAATGGTAAAGGATGAAAACTATAGGGAAGCACAGACAAATATTTGACATGAATTGAATTGATTCCTTATTCTGCATATGAGAAATTGAAATATACAAAATACCCCTTCCTGAAAAAATTATTGACAGTGTACCAACTTAACGTTTGATCACTACCCGATCACGTAGAAGAACAAAATAAAGAAGTTCCCAGTAATTTCTAACAATATTGAACTCACTGGGAAGCAAAAGAGGGTCCCGGCTCACCCATTGGTGGTGTCGGTGTTGGTGTCGAACCTTTAGATTTAGTCACAGAGGATGGCCGGTTCCCGGTCCCCACCCTTCGGATATCCTCCACCCTTCTCAGTGCATCTGCCATTTTAGGTCTCTGCCCCGGCACCTTAGCTGCACAAGCCAGCCTTATTTGTAACATTTCTACCGTCTCTTCCTCTACGTTTGGATACTTGAATAGCTCCACGTCAAATACTTCGGCAGTCCACTCCTGTCTCACCACAGAGTGAACCCATCTAACCAGATGCACAACCCCGCTGTCACTGCCGGTGGCGTGGACGGGAGACTTTCCTGTGAGTAGTTCTAGCAGTAAGACTCCAAAACTGAAGACGTCGGACGCCTGTGATGCTTTCCGGGTTTCTTTAACTTCAGGGGCTGTGTAGCGCATCGTTGTCTTGATTGGTGGCGTGATTGGGTTCATCAGGGTTGCTAAACCAAGATCAGATACGCAGCCGTGTTGCTGGGAGTTGAGGAAAATGTTTGAAGCTTTTATGTTTCCGTCAACTAGCTTCCCACCATTTTGATAGTGAATATGAGCAATGCCTCGTGCTACACCAACGGCAATTCTTATCGGGTTTCCCAGTCAAGAGGAGTCCGGATGCATTAGAGAACGCTTACATTTTATTTAACTGCGTAACCTTTCACATTTTGATTTGGTAGTATTTAGTTGTTAAGCTACATACGGATTATCCCAAAATTTTAGGTGACATTTGATTTAATTTTTTGTTTTTTTATTTTCTATTTTTGTTTTATGTGTTAAAAATCTTAAAACGAGAAAATAGAAAATATTTTATTTTCTTATTTTGAGATTTTTCTTATTTTTTGTTAAAAACTCTCAAAACGACTGTTTATTATTTTTCATTTCATGTGTAAACTCATTTTCAGTTTTCGAAAACAAATTTTGAAAACACAATAACCAAATGAATTTTGAACTATTTTTCTTATTTTCAAAAGTACAAAATGAAAAATGAGTTCAAAATAAAAAATAAAAAACAGAAAATAGAAAAACAAACCTAATAAACCCTTTAAGTTTTTAGAATACGAGCCCGATAATATATAATGTCAACTTAATTCTCTCTCCTTCATGTGCTACTCGCTAGCGAAAAACGAGATAACGCTGGCGAGAAATAAGATAAGCGTTAGGAAAGAAAACAGAGAGCTGAACTATTAGCTACTTGCTTTTTAATTTTTTTTTTAAATAATTAAATTTATCTTTTTACATTTAAATTTTTTTTTTAAATTTTAAAGGGTAAAAATGTCAAATTAACAAAAAACTAGAAAGTTAGCTATTAAAAAACTAACTATTCTTTTACCTTTTCAAATATCAAAAAAAAAAAAAAAGTTATATTTTTTTGTAACGGGCTACTATAGTAACTAGCTACTTTAGTAGCAAGATAGTAGCCAGTTACAAAGAAATTAGCTTCCCCCTCCCCCCACCTCAACCTAGTGAACCAAATTAGGTGCACTATTTGAAGCCTTTCATCTCTAGAAAATCTTAGAACCAGTATTTTAAAGTTATTTTTTAACTTTAGGTTCTTAAAGTTGAATATTAGCTATTTATTTAATGTAAAGTTAATCTGATCATTGAATTTAAAAACATAAGTTTTTATTTTTTTAAAGGACAAATCAATAATTGCAAACGAACTCAAACCCTATTCATTTTTGCTGCCATGGACACAAGTTTGAGAACTCGAATCACAATCGATTCAAACTTATCAACTACTCATGACAAGGATAAACAAGCTTAAGAACTCGAAATCCCTCAACCACGACTGTTCCAAACTTATCAACAACTCATGACAAGGATAAACCCAAACCTAACTACTTTTGTCACCATGGACAACCACAACAACACTCAAAAAACTTAAACGCAGATGATAAATCTAGATGAAGATTCAATGCTACGTAGATCCGTAACAAAGATGAAACAAGGTGAAGCATTGAAGAAAAAACCAAACGAATTGAAAAGTAATTGGAAAAATATCTACTGTTGAAGATAGAAACAAATCCAGATTGAGAAAAAAAAAAAGATAAGATTAAAAATAGATTTTTTTTAGCTTTCACAACAACTTCTCTCATTTAATTTCTCTCCCCTAATTTTTCTCCTCTACTTTCTCTTTCTTAATATAATTACTGATTTGCCCTTTAAAAAAATAAAAACTTATGTTTTTTAATGCAATGACCATATTAACTTTGCTTCAAATATACGGTTGAAATTCAACTTTAGGGACCTAAAGTTAAAGACACCTCCAGGCCCCCCAGATCCGATTTAGGATGGGTGTTAATTTAGTTTGAGGAAACATTTAGTTCAAGATAAAAATTTTGGAGACGAAAGATTATAAAAGCAACTGTTATCATAGTAAATATTACTCAATAATAATTATACTATGTTTAGGTTTGGAATGCTGAGGGAGAACATTAGTTAGAGATAAGGGTAAATAAATGTTTTATAAGATAATGAAAAAAAATATAAAAGTTTTTCAATATTTCCCAATATCCACCTATCCCACAAGTAACATCGTACCACCATAAGAAGTTAGCCTTTACTCTAAGTACAATTGTTACCACCTCCTCCAAGCTATTGTAATAGATGACAAAACTTACTCCATTAAAATTTGGGTTCCAAGGTGTTGCAGTGCATAAATTCACTGAAGCGACTGCAATACAAAAATGAATGATTAAGATGTACATCATTAAATTATTAAGAGATCTGCACCATTAAATGATCATTAAATTATTTAAAAAATCAAGTGAAATTAGAACTATTAAATCATTTGAAGAAAATCAAGATTGCATTTCAACCCTTTATTTTTTGCACTACAACCCCTACAGTGAATTTATGCAATGCAGCCCTAAAACCCTTATTTAGAGAAAATCAAGTGAAATTAGAACCATTAAATCCTTTGAAGAAAATCAAGATTACATCTCAATCTTTCATTTTTGCACTGTAGCCCTTACGGTAAATTTATGTATTGTAGCCCTAGAACCCTTAAAATTTACTTCCTGTTATCTTAAAACAAACATGCCCTAAAGGGAGAAGAGTAATAATGTGTAAAAGAAAAAATTTACTCCTCTCTGATATGAAAATTTATAACAATATTATAAAATAGTAATTTATTTAATTAAAATAAAATTAATTATTTTATTAAATTATTTTATCAAAAAAAGGTGCAGCAAAATAATTTATTTCAATCTTGAGTAGTAACTCAATTGATAAGATTTTAATTTACTTTCTAATAGTCACTATTTTAAGTCACTCAGAGCCACTGAAAACTTTACCTGATCCCTAACTCCAAGGCCCTAAGGATTGGTCGGCATTAGTTGATTCCAATACCTTAAGTTTTCAAAAAAAATAATAATTTATTTTATTAATATTAATTATGATTAAAATTGTTCATTATATTATATCAAAATTTGTTTTGAAAAAATAATATTTAAAATGATTTATTTTATTCAAATGTTTTATTAAATAAAATTTACCTTTTATAAAAAATAATGTACCATTAAATTATGTATTGTATTAATATACCTCATCAAAATTAATAATTTATTTAGTTAAACTAAAATATTTTATTAAATCAGAATTAATTTTTATAATTTCATTTTATTAAATTTAATTTTGATTAAAATAATAATAATTACATGATTTATTTTATTATAATATTTTATTAAAATTAAATTATTAAATGCCAAAATAATAATTCATTTTTAATTTAAATAATACTAATAATTAAACTGACTTTTTCTTAGAAAAAAATATATTTTTATCGAAATTAAGGTTATTTATTCTTAAGATAATAATTTATTATTTAAACTAGCAATAATTTATTATCCAAATTACTTATTATTAAAATATTTCAATAAAATTAAATCAAATAATGTAAATTAATAATTTATTATTAAAAATATTTTTATAAGTTGATATCTTATATGAGTTAATTATCATTTTCAGACCAACCATAATTAGATTACGTGAAAGAATTATTATACTTATTTTAAACTCAATCTTGGAGGGATGGAGGGAGGGGAGAGGGAGAAAGAGTATTTAGGGGGAGTTTGAATTCCTAATTTTTTAAAAAAAAAATTTAAAAATTTTTAAAATTTATAAAAATTTTTAAAATTTTTTATTAAATTTTATCACATGTTACTTTTATATTAATTTAACACAAACTTTTAATTATTTTTAAACTTTTTCAAAACACCAAACCCACCCTCAATGACCTTCAAATTTTCTTCTCTTAGACGGAGTACTAGATTTTAGAGCTCCAACTAAATTCAAAAAGACTCCAAAAAAAAAAATTCAAAATTTCAACTTTTTCAAAATTTCAAAAAATTTAAAGATTCTTACAAAAACAAAAAAAAAGGTTTTATAAATTGGGTACATGAAAAATCCAAAAGTATGGTTGGATACATTCGGGTCAACTTGTGCATATCTTGATTAATCTCTGTAATCTTGAAATTAATGATTAGATAAACCTCAAACGATCTTAAGAAGATTCGAATTAATGATTACTGGAAAATAAATACAAAACGTTACCAATTTAGCTACCATGTTAAACGTACATTTGGCACAAGGTAAATATTATGAAGATATTATTAAATTTTTATTCTCATATTTTTTTTCTTTACATGTTTTACTGCACTCTCCGAAAAGTTGGCAATGACTGCTTAAAACGTAAAAATATTAATAGGTTTAAATTTTTATGAAGTAAATCTAACTTAAATAGGAATAATAAAATTTTATGCGGGTGAAATTTCTTTTTTAACCTCACATAAAATACACTAATTCTCAAGAGAAAAGGAAAAAGAAGGGAATTAAATATTCTTACTCTTGTTTGGTTAGTGTTAAAAAAAATTAAAGGAAAGATATATAAAATTTGAGAAATTAAAAACCATTAAATTAAAAAAATTAATTCATTAATGAAATTTTTATTTTATTATTTTTTGAATTCATTTAAGTAAAGACATGTGTATTTTGAGATTTTATATTTTTTTACTTTTTTTTTTCTTACATTTTTCTTTTTCCTCGTCAAATTCTCATTGCAGACACATCTAATAAAATAAAATATTATGAGAATAATTATTAATCTCATACTTTCTAAAATTTCCATTCCTTTCACCACTCATTAAAAAATTAACATTTACTTCTAAAGGCGGGTAAATATTAATTTATTTAAATTTTTATTAAGTATTAATTATTTACCTATTTTTAACTCGTAGCAAACCATTTTTAGGAAGGTGCAGTGAATTTTTCACTGTAAAATTTGCAGTGTTTAAATCGGGTTATTAGTTTTATCAAATAGTATTTATTAATTCAATTAAATTTATTTTAATTATATTTTAATTCTTAATTTAAACACTACAATCCATACAGTAGAAAATTTACTGTGGAGTCGTGAACCAGTAGCAGACCCATAGTAGAAGAAGAGTAACACACTTGTAACCCGTTATTGAAAGAGCACAAAAACACTCAAAAGTCACGTAAATGGTTCACCCAATTATTAAATCATGTTTCAGTTAAAAGTTTGATTTGATTCCGAGTCCTAAAAATATCAACCACTTACTCTGAATTTATAAATTAAGACTGTGATTTGTTAAAAGATTTTAAAAAATTTTGAAAATTTTTTAAAATGTGTAAAACTTATTTATTTTTTATCTCATTACACGAATTATGGACCTACAACTTATCTTTATTTCATTTTATCTCATTTTTTATCACTTCAAACAAATCTCAATTATGTTTTCTGCTAACTATAAATTTTATCACTCCAACCCTACTCTAAAACCTTAAATTGTTCATAATTGTACTGTCATATATTGAGCGTGACTTATAACTCACTGGTTAAGAGTCTCTTCTACCTATTCATGACTCGAGTTCGAGTTTTCTCCCTCCCCCTTATAAAAAAAAAAAACTTTAGCTTTAAAAAAAAGAAAGTACTGTCATATATTATATATATTATATACATATTCCACATTACCAACTAATGTTTGATAACATGTGGGAGTCAACTTTGGATGGGGGTTCAAAGGCGGATTTAGAAGAAAAAAAAATTAATTCGAATTATGAATTGAATATCAAATCGAATTACAAGTTATGTATTAAAAAAAATTTGTAATTTTTCTTAATTTGAATTATAAATTAAATATTAAATTAAATTATAAATAATTGAGTTAAGATATTCTATACTATCAGTACTAAAAATATTTTAAATCGAAATTTTGATCAGACTATAATATGTCACTGCCTAAACATAATTCTGACAATAAAAGCGTTCAAAGCTAAAATGTACATTTAGCAATCTAAACTTAAATTTTATTACTAAGATGCATGTAGAGTCCACTGTAAAATAAAAAAATTTTACACGGGTTTAGATCCAATTTGAAGAATCTTGGATTCCAACTTAAAGTACAGTGCCCCTAAGCCAGTCGACTTGGCATTCTATCTTAGCCGTGCTTTCACAAGAGACATGCCCTGAAGTGCATGAACTGACCATCATCAAGCAGCTATGTTAATTTAAAAAAAATTAATTAATTAAACCGGATATTAAGGGACCATGCTTTCTCTATATTTCTCTCCCACCCGTGGCCACGACCCATTTGCTCAATTTAATTAGTCTTTAATTTGGCTCCGTATAATGAATAATATTGACGAGTATATGAGAGTTTGACACGTGTACTTTACAATATTAAATTATGCTGGAAGTACACACGACACGGGTCACCGCCTCCTCCTGCAACTAATTAAGGGCTGTTGGGTTATACCAAATTTTATTAAAATTCATTAATTTTAATTAATTTTTGTATTTTTTTCAATCAAAATTTTTCACCTATCATCTTTATGTCACATCTTTTTACTTTTATTGTACTTTTACCTTCACTTTTTATCTACCAAACACCTCTTAAAAAAAAGACACTTAAAAGGCTCGATATTTGTTTTTTCTTTACGGGGAACTAGACCAAAATTAAATGCTTTTGTGATTCCCGGGCTTTCGCTCTTTCAGTTCTTACTTTCTGAGCATCTTAATTTATTATTGTCAGTCGCAATTTTTGATTGTTATTTTTTAATGGTGATCCCGCCGGGAGGCTCCGGGGGGCCGGTGTGACTGGAAACATGCAAGTAACAAAAGCTAGCTTAGAATAGGCAAAAACATTTCAAAATAATATGTCATTATTTTGTAAGTTTAATTTCACTTTTTTTTTTAAATATATATTTTGGGTTTTCCTAACCGGTGCCCCAGGACCAGAGGTGAAACTAGTAAAGGGTTGTGGTAGGTTGTAGTTTAGTTAAAATTTTCATACAAATATTTTTTAATACTAATAATATATAATATTTTAATCTTATTATTTATATCCCAATTTAATACCCAATTTATAATTCAAAGTAAGAAAATTTTCTATTTTTACCCAATTATAACCCAATTTAATATCCAGCTCATAGATTAAATTTAAAAAAA
Source organism: Vitellaria paradoxa (assembly GCA_019916065.1). Classification (NCBI taxonomy): domain Eukaryota; kingdom Viridiplantae; phylum Streptophyta; class Magnoliopsida; order Ericales; family Sapotaceae; genus Vitellaria; species Vitellaria paradoxa. Next base: position 41,352,814 of record CM034242.1, on the reverse strand, counting down.
TTCCTAACTCTGTCCTTTTTTAAGATACTCATTAAGAATCAATAAATACATGTCACGTAATAAAGTCTTGCACAGAATTATACATGAGAAAAATGCAATACATTATTATATGGCATATCTTTTTACTGACCCCTAATAAATGTTTTGGGCACCTATTAACAAAATAAAATGCGATATATTTTTTTAAAATTTATAATGTTTTTCCTTCAGCTAATATTGATCAGAAGAATATAGCAAATCGGGTGTACTAGTTTTTTTTTTTTTTGAAAAAATATTAAAATATTATTTTATTACTTAACTATTATTATCCCACTATTTTATTTCAAAATTATTTTAAATTGTTTAATAAAAGATCATTATTTTTATTTTGATTTTTTTTCCCGAAGCATCAATCTAGAGGTGCATGTGAACTTTTGCGGGGTTTAATAGCTGCAAGTTTCTTTTTTCTTTAATTATTATATTATTAGTGTGATACTAATGCTATCCGTTGATGCTTTTGACTTTGACAAACTCGAATATTTCTTCTTTCGGATGATAGAGTGAGGGGTTAGTGGTGAAGACGTGACATTCCTCACTAATTGAAAATTTAGGCCTGCCTTCCTGATATTGTCTAATAAAAATAAAGATACTGAATCCCAGTGTGATTCATTTGCTCAAATGACGTTTCTGTCCCTCATTATTCTCCTATTATTTTTTTATTAGTTTTCCACTTTGCCACTAATATATAAGTGCATGGTTGAGTATCATAAGAAAAACTATATATGTACACATAAAAATATACTCTATATATATATTACAAGACCCAGTTATGGGTCCGTAGATGGAAGCCCATAGCTTAAGACGAGGAGATCGGCCCACTAGTTCAGCCCTTTGGCGAGGAGCTTGTGGCTCGGAAGTTATTGGGCGGAATACAGGCTCACATGAACTTCTTGGACTCTGTTCTTTATTATTTATTTTGTACATTTGTTGATTTCTATTTTTTGCATTAATCTAGATGTGTAAATCAGCACGTCAGTTTTCATATTTATTTATTTGACATGATGAACGTGATTCGGTGAGACCATGAAAAGAATGCGTTTAAATTATGAATAATTAAAATGCGTTCAAATTATGAATAATTACTTTAAATTTTAATAATTTATTATAACTTTATTTAAATTTTGAGCAAGTGCTTTTATAGCACCCAGTAAAGTTTAAAAGCATTAATATTTTAAAAATCTACATCTACGATATTTGTACCTGGGACGAAAGTAGAAATTGTTAGAATTTCATCAAAGATAACAAATTTTTCTCTAATTAATTTAAAAAAAAAAATGCATGTGTATCCACACACCCTCAATCCCATTGGATAGCGACGAAAATTTATTCTATAATTACCGTTATTAGTGTTTGCATGAAAATAATAATAATAATAATAATAATAATAATAATAATAATAAAAGATATAAAAATATATATTATCGTCAAATAATTTACGATTCTTTACAATTTTAAAAATAATTATATCACGTGTTAGATTTGCATAAATTCGAAGAATGGAAATAATATTAAAGAAGTATGAGATACAATTGCCATTGTGAAAAGTTTTAAATTCGGGCGATTTCAGAAATTATATTATTCTGATAAATTACCCTTTTAGATATTGAAAACAAAAAGTTATTTCTTATACTAAAAAATTAAGTTATTCGGGTAAATTAGCCCCTTCTAAATTTGTTAAAAGTTTAATCAATAGTGTTGAGGTAACTTGTGATTTCATGTCTCTTACAGAGATTTAAGTTATTTTGGTGAATGTAAGTTGATCTTCTATAAATATATGGTGTAATGATTCACAATGCCATTAAAAATCATGATAACAAATTTCTCATTCAGTTGATACACACATAATATACATATATACATATATATATATATATATGATTTTCGTGTTCTGTCCAAAGTTCACATGCCTAATGAATGTGTCACGTTTCACAATTCCAACTTTATGAAATGTTATTTCGATAGGATGTTGGTGTTAGAGAAAAATTCTAAATAATGCAAATAATTCCATGAATGTCGCACTGCACTGTTTTATTAATTCATCTGACTTAAATAGACTTGTAAGAAACAACGGCTTAGAAAAATTAGTAATAAAATCTCAACTACTTAGTAATTCTAAACTAATGAAAATATTAAGTCAAACAATAACTAAGATCCCTGACAAGTAGGAATTATTAACGTAAACAAATCAAAGACTAGAAAATAAATATCTAACACCCTCCTTTAAACTAAATGCTATTCAAACAATCAGTTTACAATAAATATTGAGCAAAATCTAAGTAAACCATGAAGTGCCTCAAAAGCTTCCACCTTCAATGATTTGGTTAATATTTCTACAACTTGATTTTGACTCTAACAATAAATCAGCTCAACAACTTTTTTGTGAGATCCCGAAGGAAATAGAACATAACATCTATGTGTTTGCTTCTTCATTGCAACATTGGATTTTTGGACAGTTTAATTGTTGAACTGTTATCATAGTAAATCAATGTAGGCCTTTACTAAATGCAGCGTAACTCTTCAAGTATTCTTCTTAACCAACTAGTTTGATAGGCACAAAATGCCGTTACAATGAACTCAACTTCAGTAGTGGATATTCTTTAAAGCCTATGAAATAACTACTGAACTTAGCAGAAAAACATGACCTAATGTACACTTTCTATCCTCCTAATCCCCAACATAATCACTATTATTGAAACCAACTAACTTCTTACTTTTACCCTTCTTGTAAACAAACTAAAATCAGTAGCGAACCACCCTTTTTTGCACCTTGATAATGAAGTTCAGTTGGAGCTTCCATGAACCTGCTAAGAAGCCTAATAGCAAATATCATGTCTGGTCAGGTGGCTGACAAGTACATTAAGCAACCGACAATTTGCTTCTAGGTAGTGCTATTAAATTTTATTCCTCCATCGTCTTTTGTGAGCTTAAAACTTGGGATAATTGGATTTCGAACTAGATTGCAATTACTCATTCTGAATCTTTCCAAAACCTCCTGAGCGTATTTCCTTTGAGTAATAAAAATTCAAGCAGATGATTGTATTACCTCAATACCAATAAAATAACACATCTTTTCTAAGTTAGTCATCATATCAAATTCATCCATCATGGATTTTCTAAATTCAACAAACATAGCTTCATTATTTCTAGTGAATATCAAATCATCAACATATAGACAAATAATCAAGAGCTTACCTCTCTCTTCAGATTTGATAAACAACATATACTCATGAAGACACTTTCAGAATCTAACCTTTGAGAAATAAGAATCAATATGATTGTACCACGTGCTAGGCACCTGCTTCAGTCCATAGAGGACTTTTTTAAGTATGTAAATTTTCCATTTTTTTTTTCTTTTGCTCAGATCTTGGAGGCTAATCAATAATGACTTGCTCATTCAATTCACCATGTAAAAAAAGCTGATTTTACATCAAGTTGATAAATAGGTTGAGAGTTCTCTGCAGCCAATGATATCATTAAACAAATGGTGTCGTGCCTTGCAATTGGTGCAAAAACTTCAGCATAATCAACTCCATATTTTTGTGTATATCCCTTAGCCACTAGCCGAGCTTTGTATTTTTCAACTTCTCCATTTTCATTTATCTTTGCTTTGTAAATCCATTTAATGCCAATAGTCTTTTCTCATGCTAGAAGATCAGTTAGCTCTCAAGTGCCATTTTTTTCAATTGCTTCTATTTTTGTATCCATAGCTTTCACCCATTTGTCTTTCTTTATTGCATCTTTGAATAAAATAAGATCAGAGTCTACAAACAAAGCAAAATAAATAATTGTTTCCTCATTAGATAGTTCAGTTCTACTTACATAATCAACTATCCAAGTCAATCTTCTTCTTTGTCGTTGACTTGTTAAACTTGGCGGTTGATCTTCATTTGGAATAGATGAACTTGTAGAGGAATCTGATAGATTTTCACCAGGGGACTGAAACTGAGGTTCAATTCTATCAACATAAGATGAAGTGTGTTGTTGTTCATATCAGGAACTTGACGCTGCTATTCGACATACTATTGTTCAGCTTTGCTGTTATTTTAATCCAAATCAATTAAAAAGTGTTGATGTTCTGTACTGCTCCAATCCCATGTACTTTCTTCACCAAACTAAACATCATGACTGATGATTATTTTCTTGGTGATGGATAATAGAGCCTGTATGCCTTAGACTCTTCACTAACACAGAGAAACATACTCTTCACACGCTTATCATCATGTTTTGTTTGTTTTTCATCTGTAATGTGTGCGCATATGCTATACACCCAAAGATTCTGAAATGATCAATTGCTGGCTTAGCTTTAAACTTTTTCTAATGTCATTATTCTAATAGAAAGAGTATGGTTCCAATTCAGCACATAGATAATCTAATTCACTGCTTTTGGCCCAAAAGTCTTTGGAATGCCTCTTTTAATTACTAGACTTCACACCATATTCATAATTGTACGATTCTTTCTTTCGGCCACGCCATTTTGCTGTGACGTGTATGTAGCTGTAAGTTGTCTTCATTTTCCATGCATTTCATAGAAATGGGTAGATTCATGTATATTGTACTCACCATCACGATCTATTCGTAGAATCTTAATAAAGTTTCCAAATTCTTTCTCCACTTGGGCTTTAAAATTTTTTACGATAACAAAAACTGAACATTTTTCTTACAAAAAATATACCCACGTTCTCCGACTATAATCGTCAATGAAAGTGACGAAGTACCTTTTGTTTCCATTTGAAGTTCGATTGATGGGCCCACAAATGTCCGAGTGAAACCAATTGTGGTGTTTGCATAGTTCTCCATACTTTTGCTCTCAGTAAAGAAACATGATGCTGCTTACCAATAATACATTGTCCACATATAGTTTTAGGACAAGAAATTTGAGAAAGACTCGTCACCATGTTTTTCTGTTGCAAGGTCTTCAAGCCATTGAAGTTCAGTTGCCCACAGTGAAAGTGCCACAACCATGTTGAATCATGTACTTCTATAAAAAAACACTTATGAATATTGTTTTGCATGTATAGTGGAAACATGTGATTAGTTGTCATCTTTATTTCAACAACTAAGCCCTTCTCTAGATGTTGAATCTGGCAGCGGCCAACTTGAATGGTTATGATGTAGTCTTTCTCTTATGATTGATCCATGATAATAAGATTACTCTTTAAGTTCAGGACATAATAAGTATTAGAAATTGTCTACACAGTATTATTTTTCAAGTGAAATTTAATGTTCCTTCTCCCAATGCTAGAGATATAAGAATTGTTTCCTAGCTCTACAATACCTTTATAAGTATCATCCAAGTCAAAAAATAAATACCTATTTCCACACATGTGATTGCCACAACCCGAATCTAAATACCACTTATTTGATTGAGGTTTCCCGTTACCAAGATATGCCATCAAAAGTATTTTATCTTTTGTCTCTGCAAGGTTAGCCTTCTCCTCATTTTCTGTGTATTCATATTGATAATGGCCTTACTTATGACAACGATAGCACTAGATGCTAGATTTGTCAAAATTGTTCCAGTTCTAGTCTTTTGCACTTCCTTTACCTTTTCTTCCTCATCCTCAGCTTGAGCCACGACCTCTATTTGATCCATTCCGTGGAGATTCGCCACGACTTGTAATTTTCAAAGCTTGTTCATTTTAGAATTCACTTATCATTTGCTGCTTATGTACCAATAGTGAGCTTTGCAACCCATCAATTGAAAGTTCATCTATATTATTCACCTTCTCAATTGAACAAACCACATAGCGAAATTTTACAAACATCGATCGAAGAATTTTTTCCACTATTGTAACATCTTGTGTTTTGTTATCGTTGATGTGCATCTTGTTTGGTATTGTAGGCATTCTTGAAAAATAATCATTGACTAACTTTTTCGCTTTCATGTGAAGAGTCTTAAACTTTTTGCGAAGAACTTGAAGTTGTGCCCTTTTCACCTTTGTTGTTCCTTAATATTCCTTCTTCATGGAGTCCTAGATCTGTTTAGAATAATCCTTATGAAGAATGGCCTCTAGGATTGCACGATCAATTGCTTGAAACAAATACTTTTTGGCCTTCAGATCCTTCAACTTTTGCTTCTCCAGTGCTTTCATCTGTGTTTCTAGCAAAACAACACCACTGGCTAGTTCAATGACACTAATTTCCACGATACTTTATTACTCTTTCGATCTCAGAAAATTCTCCATCAATATGCTTCAGTGGTCATAGTGACCATCAAAGTATAGGATCACAGGTTGCATATAATTATTGTTCCTATCAAAAGCCATTGAAGCCTGTGACTATAGAAAAAAAAAAAAAAAAGAAGCTAGTTGTGGCTTCTCTAATCAAACCCAATGGGGCTCTGATACCAATTATTAGAGAAAAATTCCAAATAACACAGATAATTCAGTGAATACCACACTACACTATTTTATCAATTCCACTGACTTAAATAGACCTACAAGAAACAAGAACTCAGAAAAATTTACAACAAAATCTAAACTGCTTAACAGTCCTCAATTAATGGAAATACTAAGTCAAAACAACAACTAAGTTCCCCAATAAGTCGAGATTATTAACGTAAACAAATTAAAAATCAAAAATTAAATATCTAACAAATGGGACCATAAGGGGGATGTTCATAAGTTATCATAAGATGGTTATAAATTAAACTTGAACTGTGGCTGGTATTTTCTCTAGGTTTTTTTTTGTGCTGCTTAGAAAAATTAGCACGTTTTTTGTAGTAATTTGGACTTTTTATCATTTCACAAGAACTCGGCTTTATGTATTAACTGCAAATTGAAGATCACTCAAACTTGAAACGGGAACCTTCTGCTCTCCATTTTCCCCTCTTGTTTTACATGCACTCACAGTCTTCTATAATCATTTTGTCCACTTATTTGTCATTTCTCTCTGTATACATATATATATATATATGTGCATTTGTCTGCACATGCTCACTTCACATTATGTGAATTTTCTTTCTCTCTTATTATATATACATATATATATATTTGTTGCTGTTTGAAGCATAAATTTTTTTTAATAAATTCTAACTTTTTTTTTTAATTTTTTCTAACTTTCTTAAAAAAAATCTCCATGCATCTTTATTTAACTTTTTTCTTTAACTTTTTTTTAACCTTTACTAACTTTTATTAAGTTTTTCCAATTTTTATAGGAGTACACCATAAACCCAACAATAACAAAGTTCAAAATATAAATTTTTTTGGTACTCCAGATGCTGTGTTAATACGAGCTGATTGCATTAATCTTCATAATGTTAACTAATGATCGAAAGTAGGTTTACATTCTAGGGGTGAGTTCAAAAAGCTTGTCTTGGATTGGTTCTTCCACGTCATCAAAAAAAAATTTGAAAATCCTTTGACCCTGGACTTGGAGTTGCAGTTAAGTTTTGAATTTGGGTATAATCCAAAGTGATCTAGCAAGACAAAGTATTCATAAAAGATTAACTTAATTAACTAGTCTAAAAAATTTTAACATTTTTTTGAGCAGTTTCCACCAATTAGGTATTAAAAATAGACCAAAATCAGTAATTGTAATAATAATTATAAATTCAAGCTTTAAGATGACGTTTGGTTTGCAATTTTTTTTTTCTAATTTTGTTTCTGTCTGAGATTCGTGTTTTAAGAATACTAAAAATGTATTTGATTTGGCACATTCAAATTTTCATGTTTTTTGATTCTTTGTATTTTGAATAAAAAAGTTCAAAATGACTTTTGATCATTTTATATTTTATGTATAAATCTATTTTCTGTTTTTTATAATAAATTTTAAAATATGAATGATCAAATATATTTTAGACTATTTTTGTTATTTTTAAATACATAAAATGAAACACAAGTTCAAAATAAGTATACCAAATGGAGGATAAGAAACTCCTTCCTACTCAAAAATTTAAACAAACAAGTTAAATAAGCTAAAGGATGACTTCTATTGACCAAAATAAGGTTGGTCACTAACTATGATTTTTCTCAACCAAATAGAATTTGGTTGCTAAATAGCAACTTTTTCTGACCAATTAGTTGCTTAAAAGTTACCTTTGATCGCTAAAGTGTTGTTTTCCCTGATTAATTGATCACTAAAAATTTGAATAAAAAAGAACAAGATATTTATGACCTTTATCGATCAATTGATCGATAAATGTATCACTTTTGGTGACAGTTAATTTGGCGCTAAAGGTTTACTTTCTCCAACCAGTTAGTCGCTAAAAATTTGAATAAAAACCTTAAGTGATCTAATTTAGTTTTGTTCCTTTAGTGACCTAATTATTTATATTTTTAAAAATAAATTCTTAAAATAGGTTTCAAAATTTTATTTTTAGTTTTAAAAAAAAATTTAACAAGAATTTTTTAAAACTAAAATTAAATGCAACCTAATCATTTTTAAAAATATAAATATAGAATGAAAAAATATACTATAAATAGTTAACCATAATATAATTAAATAACTAAAGGCATGTATAAAATTTGTGTTAAACAGAAGGAGTAAAGGAAAATTTAAAAAAAAAAGATTTAAGATTATTTTTAGTTAAATACAATAGTTATTCACAAATTATTTATTAAATATTCATATGGTTCTATATATTGGTTATGATTTCAAATTATTGAAAAAAAGTTAAAATAACTAAATAAAAATAATAAATTTTTTTTATCACTTTTGGTTACTAATTGGTAGCTAAAAGTGACACTTTGGAGTACCAATTGATCAGCAAATATAATAAAAATTATTATAAAAAGTTAAAATAATTAAATGAAAATAATAAATTTTTTATCACTTTTGTTGCCAAAAGTATAATTTTTAGCTACCAATTGATCACCAAAAATGATAAAAATTTGTTTATAGATATCATGTTAGAAAACTAAATCGAATTAGTCACTGTTTTTTTTTTTTTTTGAAAATACAAAAAATAAAACTTACAATTTTTAGACTAAAATTTAGATACACTTTTATCAAACTTAGTGTTGAATACTATCTCCTTAAGACTGAATTCGCCCCTACAAGACTTCTAGTTTTAACTGACGTCAGTTTCTCACGATAGAATGATCACACACACATAAAAGAAAACACACACAAAAGGAAGCAACAATTTGTGTGTTTTTGTAAACCAAAATTTTGCTTGTACTCTTTGTATACAAAATGAATTTTTCTGATGCAAAAAGAATTTTATATGCAATGATTTTTTTAAATAAAAAATTCTCTCTCTTTTTTATACATGTTTGGATGTATATGTAGACAGCCATCGTTATGTTTGCCTGTTGGAAGAGACATGCGTGCTAGTCTGTTAATGACTATATCGTTTGCCTATTGGAAGAGACATGCGTGCTAGTCTGTTGATGACTATATCGTTTGCCTATTAGAAGAGACTTGCCTGTTGGAAGAGACATGCGTGCTAGTCTGTTAATGACTATATCGTTTGCCTATTGGAAGAGACATGCGTGCTAGTCTGTTAATGACTATATCGTTTGCCTATTAACAAAACAGACCCAACTCAAACCCAACTCTCACACGGGCCAAATGGCCCACACGAGTGATATGAGTTAACTCATTCTACTTTTTCATTTACCATACATGGGTGTCCTTGGGCCTTTTCCTTTTTTTTTTTAACTTTGGCATATATAAGTCTATGAAATTTTTCATAAATTTTCAATGTGGGGCAAATCCACTTCTATATTTTCAAAGTCCTCACTTTGAAGCCAATTTTTATTTAAACTATTCATGATTTTGAATAATTGAATGTATGACTTTAAAGTTCACATGAAATATTTTAAATTCCATATTGATCTAAATTTAATAATATGTGGGCCCCACATAAATATTGGCTTAAATTTTAAAAAAAATCATGGTTAAAACCATGAATTCCAACATATAAATATGCAAAATACATATATAAATAGTAACTTAACCTAGTAGCCAACCACACCAACTTTCAAATAAATGGTACAAGTTTAATTCTCAATAATAATAAGCTGATACATGGCATCAGAGTCACAGATTGACATGTGACATGATGACAAGCAATCAAATGGTGTCACATGGCATCTCATTTGAATTTTTATTTTTTTAAACTAATTCAAATTTTTATTTCTTTTAATTACCTTTATACAGACCATTTGGTCGTTGAAAACCAACCCTTTGCCAGCCAATTTCGGGTCACTAAAAGTTAAACCTTTTCAATTAGATATGTGTTAGTCATCAAAAATCTATCTTTTAGCGACTAAAGTTTGATTAACGAAAATCATATTTTTACTTTTAGTCACTGTGACTAGCATTTGATCGGTAAAAGATTTAACAACCCAAAAAATAACCTTAAGTGTTGATCGTTGTAATGGCTTTTCCAACTTGGAAACATTTGATTTGTTTTTTTATTTTTTTATTTTTTTGGGGTGAGTGGGGCTAAAATGCCTGGAAGCTGTCAGAAGTTAAAAAATTCGTAGATAAATAAATAATTTTCTTCTTATCTCTTAACGAACTAAACATAAAGTTTGGATTATAAGAATTATGAGAATGGCCATATACTCTTTACAGCACCGTAAGTTGGCACACAGGAATGGAAGGCAACACCAAAGCCGGGACATTCACGGCTCAATCCGACCCCGAAAATGGTTGGAGGACTGCCGCCGAAAATGGTGATTCTAACAACCGGCAAAGCAACAGCACGGCGGAACAGGCAGAGATCACGGAACAGACAGAGACCACGGACAGGCTTTTGAGTTTCAGTACTATATACCGCTCTCCCGCAAGCAAAGTGAAGGTAAGGAAACTTCGCCTTCACTATTTCTGCACGTATCTTTCTTCGCTTAACCTCTTTTCCATTCTTCACTATTTGTATGTTGATCAAAATCATAATACTTTTAATTCCATTCGATTAGATCACTGATGATTTGGAATGAATCGAATCATTTTTGCAGAAATACAGTGGAATGCAAACGCTGTTGCTGGCTTATCAATCTCTCGGAGTTGTGTACGGAGACCTTGGGACTTCTCCTCTCAATGTTTTACCCTCTTTTACGCTCTCAAACCCAACCGAGGAAGATCTGCTTGGAATCTTCAGTCTCATAGTCTGGAGTCTTGCTTTCCTCGTACTGGTCAAATACGTCTTCATCGTTCTCCAAGCCGACGACCACGGAGAAGGCGGCACTTTTGCTCTCTACTCGTACCTCCGCAGGCACATCAATTTCCGGAGCAAATTCACGATTCGGAACACGAGGTTGGAGTCCGATGACGCGATGAGGCATAACTGCAGCCGTCGTGGGACTAGTTCTTTGAAATCGAAGACGAAGGAGTTCCTTGAGAGCAGCACGAAAGCTCAGTCGCTTCTTACTTTTGTTGTTCTCCTCGGAACCTGCATGGTCATTGGGGATGGAGCTCTCACGCCGGCAACAAGCGGTAGTTTTAAGCCACTTAGAAAAGGGAAATAGAACTAAATTCTTTTTTTTTTTTTTCCAAGCACAACAATATTAGTCTCGATCGTTGTGGTATTTGTAATTGTACTAAAATTGATTGTTCTTTTGTTGCAGTTCTCTCCGCCCTTCAAGGGATCCAATCTCGTTCCGAAAAAATCACCCAAGGTAAACTATAGGAATCAGCAATATTTTAAAAATTGAGCGTCTATCTGTATATGATACATGTCATATTATTCGTGCATAAAGATATACTAGGATTGCAAACTAGCTAAACGGAACCATGTAGCAACTTATTTAAGTTTAATTTGAAAATCTTATTGAGAATGTATTCAAATTTGATTTGTTAAACTTCCAAGTGTAGCCGAGTAACTTGATTATTTCATTCAATTCTAAACTTATTAAATTGAGCTCGAATAAAGTTTGAATTATTAATTATATTTAACTCTGCCTTTATTTCATAACAAATCATTTTCGAAACTAAGTTTTTAATAACGTGAACATGAAAGGACTCAAACTATTTAGTTCATTTAACAATGAAATGAAGGGAAAAGTACAAAAATCACCCCTACAGTTTACTCTCAGTATTATTTTAGTCTCACACGTTTTAATTATAACAGTTAAATCTCTACACTTTCGGTTAAATTACAATTTGGTCCTTTCATTAGTTAACCATTAAATACAGCCATTAAACAAATGATTAAAAAAGTAATTTGTTTTCTAGTTTACCCTCAGTATAATTTTAATCTCTCACGTTTTAATTCTAACAGTCAAATTCCTACACTTTCGATGTATATTTGAAATATATTTTATTAAATTATTTTTAATACATAATATAATCTGAAATAAATTTTATTGAATTATATAACATATTATTATTTAAAAAATATTATATTAAATTAATTTTGGTAAATAGTAAAATTAAAAAATATTTAATATGTTTCTTTTTATTGAATAAAATTTTTTTAATAAACAATATAGCGAAATTAACACTTAATTTAGTTTAATTAATGTGAAATATATTTATTAAATACAGATAATTTTTTAAAAATAATAAAATTAAATATTTTATTTATAGGTGATTCAATAGTAAAGTATATTTTATTAAAATATTTTTGAAAATATATAATTAAATTATATTTAATTTATTTTTATTTTATGAAATTAAATTATTTTTAATAAATAATATAATTAAATTTGTAATATATTTGAATTAATATTTAATTTAGTTTAACTAATAGGAAATATATTTTATTTAAATTTAAATAATTTGTAAAAAAATAATAAAACTAAATATTTTATTAAAAATTTAATTTATGTAAATAAAATTATATTTCTAAATACAGTTTCAATTTTTATTTCAAGGAAAAATGATATTAGAAAATAAAATCAGAAAATAAAGAGTTAAACCCACAAATAATTCGTTTTGTCACTTAATCAAAGTGTAGGAATGTTTGGGTTTAATTCTTTATTTTCTAATTTTATTTTTTGTTGTCATTTTTTTCTACAATAAAAACTAAAATTATGTCTAGAAATGTAATTTTATTTACATAAAATATTTTTTTAATAAATTACATAATTTTATTACTTTTTAAAAATTATTTGATTTTAATAAAATATATTTCATAATAATTAAAATATATTAGGTATTAATTTAAATATATTGCTAACTTAATTATGTTATTTATTAAAAATAATTTAATTCAATAAAAATAAAATATATTAAATATAATTTAATTATATATTTACCAAAAATATTCTAATAAAATATGCTTTACCATCGAATCACCTTTAATAAAATATTTAATTTATTATTTTTGAAAAAATTATTTGAATTTAATAATTATATTTCATATTAATTAAATTAGAATAATAATTAATTTAATTAAATTATTTATTAAAAATAATTTTATTCAATAAAATGACAGCATATTAAATATTTTTTAATTTTGTTATTTATTAAAAATTTAATAAAACGTATTTTAAATTATAATATGTTATGTAATTTAATAAAATATATTTCAGATTATATTATGTATTAAAAATAATTTAATAAAATATATTTCAAATATACATTGAAAATGTAGGAATTTGACTGTTACAATTGAAACATAAGGGATTAAAGTGATACTTAGATAATTATTTTTTTATCCTTAATCCAACGATTGTATTTAACGGTCAACTAACGGAATGACTGAATTGTTACCTGATAAAAAATATAGAGATTTGAGTGTTATAATTGAAACGTGTGGGATAAAGTGACATTGAGGGTAAACTGTATGAGTAGTTTTTATACTCTGCCCTAAAATGAATTAGTTTTGTTGTGAATTATATAGTAAAACTAAACATGAATTGGGCTCAAACTGTTTAATTAATTTTGTTGTGAATTGTATTAAAAAAAATACCTTTCTATCATATTCTTAGGCAGTATTTGGTGAAACAATTTTCAAGAGAAATCAACAAATTTTTGTCACTTTTTTGTTCAGATACAATAACTTACTTAACTCAAAAGTTACTAAAATTTTTATCAAACGCACAAAATTACCAAAAACTACAAAAAAATTGTCAAAAATTACCACAAATTTTATCAAACATTCAAAAGTTACTAAAATCTACTAAAACTTACTAAAAATTATTATTTGTTTTACCAAATATATCAAAAATTTCAAATACCCACTTTTAACCCAAAAAAATAAAAAAATAAATAAAAATTACTAAAAATTAAACTTCTAAGCTGCCCCTATTATTTTCGTGTTATCTCATTATATCTATATTTGTATCCATTATTTCCGTATTTTCTCATCTTATCTACTATCTGTGTCCATATCTATATAAGTTAGTACTTGTATCAGCACTTCTCGGGTAATGAGGAACCACTCCGAAAGATCAAAATTGGCTGTGTTTAACAACAAACTAACCCGTTGTTGGAATTCGATATGAATGCAGACCATGTCGTGTTCATGTCGGTGGCGCTTCTAATAGCACTCTTTGCTTTCCAACGATGTGGGACGAGCGGAGTTGCTTCCTCCTTCTCTCCTATTATGGTAATGTGGTTCGTTACGAATGTTGCAATCGGTATCTACAACATTTTTAGGTACCATCCATCGGTTCTCAGAGGACTTTCTCCTCACTACGTATACGTATTCTTCCGGAGAAATGGCAAGACCGGCTGGGATCTCCTTGGTGCTGTGTTCTTGAGCATAACAGGTGCCAATTACTCATTTCCTTTCTCTTTTGAAAAGTTTTGTGGGAGGTAGAGAGAGTTGAGTAACGCTGTTTGAAAACTATGCGACAGGCGCTGAATCCATGTTCGCTGATTTGGGACATTTTAACAAGAGAGCAATTCAGGTGATCAACTTCCTCATTATACTTAATCACCCAGAAAAAAAAAAAAAAAACGTCCCCCATTAAACTTATCCCCAGTTGTAGACCTCTCGTAGCGGAACGGTGGGTTAAATGGAATTTGGTTTTATTTGGCAGAAATTTTTATTGATTCTTATATTTGGAATTAAAGTAAATTTTTATGAGTTGCATTTAGGGCATGTTTGGTAGACAAAAAATAGAGGAAAAAGTATAATAAAAGTAGAAAAATAAGACATAAAGGGGATATGTAAAAAATTTTGATTGGAGGAAATGTACAAAAATTAGTTAAAGTTGGTGACTTTTGGTGAGTTTTGATGTGGCTAAACAGGCCCTAATGTCATTTCATAAATTAAATTTTGAAATTTCAATATCATTTGTAATGTAAAACAAAGCAATAGAATTTGATCATAGTTTATTCTTTTTTTAAGTCATCTAAGTAAATAGACAAATTTAACATTGTATATTATATTTACTCTATTTTCTATTTATATTTTTCTTAAATCAATTTAATTTAATTCTTAAATTCAAATACATGTTCAAGTCATCAAATTAATTTTTTATTTTAAAATTAAATCAAATATTCGAGAAGGATCCTTTCAAACCGAGCGATTAAATTAAGTAATTTCATCACACTTTCCCCTTTATGATATAATGGTTCCACTTTTGAGGCCCACACTTGTTTTTAATGATAGGTTAATCTCTCATATGCACCACTTACTCCATTTTCAACTATTAAAGCCATCTATTTGCCTACACCATATAAAACTCCTCCCATTTAAATATTCACTAAAAAAAAAACTATAATTTTGGGGTGGTGTCCTAATAGAGTATCTCTTTCATTACTAATTTATTTCATTCTATTTCACATTTTAAAATAATATAAAATACAATTTATTTATTAATTATTTAAAAAATCACGTTGATGCCGATCAAGTGACAATCTTAGAATTGTAACATTATATATCATATTTATTATATTTTTTATTTTTCATTAATATGGTCAAATTTCGTATTTTTCTTGGATTAATTTAATTTAATTCTTAAATTCAAATATGTGTTCAAGTCACAAAAATTTATTAAACAAATCGAATCAAATTAATTTTTTATTTTCAAATTAAATCAATTATTCGAGAATTAAAGTATATTTTCAAACCGAGCAATTAAAGTAATTTCATCACACTTTCACCTTTATGGTATAATGGTTCCACTTTTGATGCCCACCACTTCTTTTTAATTATATCTTCTCTTATATGCGCCACTTACTCCATTTTTAACTATTAAAGTCATCAATTTGCGTATTCCATATAAAATTAAATATTCATAAAAAAAGCCCATAATTTTGGGGTGGAGTCCTAATAGGGTAAATTTCTCTTTCATTACTAATTTATTTCATTTTGTTTTACATTTTAAAAGAATATGAAATACAATTTATTTTATTTATTAATTATTTAAAAAGTTGCGTTGATGCAGAACAAGTGACGATCCTAAAATTGTAATTAAAATACATTCTCATGAATTTAATATTTTTAGGTAGCAAGTATACAAATGTTTTACTTTATTATAGTTATATTCATTAATATAGTTTTTATTGTTTAATATTATATTAGAGATATATTTACATATTTTTTAAGTGATAGGAATATGAGTATTAGTGTATTACAATATATTGGGTTTGTTTGGAACCTTTTTAATTTTTATAAATCTCTATAAATTGTTACAAAATTTAAATTTTTTTACTCAAAGTATGAATTATGAGATTACAATTCTTACAAATTTATACTAACTTTTATCACGCAAAACACATTACAACTTATATTTTATTGTACGTACAGCATTACTCTTTCTATCTCTCTCTCTATATATATATATGCGCGCATATATATAACAATGGTGACTTGTGCAGCTGGCTTTTTCATTGTTTGTTTACCCGGCAATGGTGCTTACCTACGCTGGTGAAGTAGCTTATTTAATTAAAAACCCCGGAAAGCTCAGCGATGCCTATTACAGTTCAATTCCAGACCCAGTGTACTGGCCGATGTTCGTTGTAGCCACACTGTCTGCTGTCGTTTCGAGCCAGTCCATGATCTCCGCCAGTTTCTCCATCGTGAAGCAGTCTATGGCTCTAGATTGCTTCCCTCGTGTTAACATGCAACACACTTCTTCCGAGCACCAAGGACAAGTCTACTCCCCCGAAATCAACTACACTCTCATGGTTCTGTGTGTTGTCCTTGTCATTGGATTCAAAGGTGGCGTTGAGCTATCAAACGCTTATGGTAAGTAATTGGCTCTTTTTGAAAGTTTAATTGGTTTCTCTAACTTATGGCCATTCAGTTTTTTTTTTTTTTTTTTAAACTAAGTAATTAAATTTACCTTTTCATATCTTAATATTTTTCAATTATGGAAGGTAAAATGTTAAATTAACAAAAACGTAAAAAGTTAGTTATTAAAAAATTAGTTTTTTCTTCCCAAGTATAAGAAAAAAAAAATTTATTAGCTATTTAACAGCCAATTATAAAAGAGTTAACTTTTTTTCTTGTCAAACTAAGCCTGTGTTTACTGGTTACTCGATTTTTAATTTTTTCTAAGATAACTAAATTTATTCACTTACGTTTTAAACTTCTTTTAAATAACAAAAAACAACAATGTTAAATTAACAAAAAGTTAAAAAGGTGGCTATTAAAAAATTGAATTTTTCCTTTCTCAAACATAAAAAAAAAAAAAAAAAAAAACTTTCTAGTAACTAGTTAAAAAAAAAAAATCTTGGACTAAAGTGTGCATTTGGGAAGCATAACTAGCTTCTACTTGGCTTTTTGATTTTTTTGAAATGACTAAATTTATCTTTTACATTTTAAACTTTTTTAAAATATGAAAAGCAAAAGGATCCAATTAATAAAAGAGTTTTTTATGAATCCCTCTTTTTTTATATTGTCTCTAATTATCAAATGCACTTACTACAATCTCGAACTATCTAATTTCATTTTATTTGGTACGAACACTAACTCTCTTTGTTAACTTTAACAAATGCGGACCAAATAGAATAGAATTGAATAGTTAGAAGATGTAATAAGTGCATTTAAAAGTTTACGGATAAAATAGAAAAAAGAGGGATAATTTGAAGAATATTTTCATAAAAACTCTTGTTAAATTTAAGACTCATTTGTATTTTTATTATCTTCAACAATTTTTGTTTTTAATTTTTATTTTTGGTTATTACTTTTTTCACTGAAATAAAAATAGAAACATGTTTAGCAGCATAATTTTGTTTATGGTAATTAATTCTATTTTAATAAAATATTTAATTTTATTAATTTTTTTAATGATAATTAGTTTTAATAAAGTATATCAATAAATAACATAATTTAATGATAAATTAATATATTTATTAAAATTAATTCGATGTAATAAAAATATTTTAATACAATAAAAAATTCTAAGAAGTAATTATTACTTATTGAAAAATTTTAATTTAGTAAAATAAATTATTTCAATAATAAACTATTATTTTAATATTAATATAATAAATAAATTATTTTAATATATAATTATTATCATTAATTTTAATTTTACTAAAATAACTTATTTTAATATGTACTTATTCTCTATTAAAACATAATTATTATCTAATAAAATAAATTATTTTAATAATAAATTTTTATTTTATTTGTAATTAATTTAATTTCAATAAAAATATATACTTTAATATGTAATTATTACTTTTTAAAAAATAATTTTAATTTAATAAAAGAAATAATTTTATCATAAATTGCTATTTTAATTATTGACAAAATAAATCATTATAATAGTATGTTATTTATTAAAAATAATTTTAATTTTTTAAAATATTTAAATAAAATAATTCATTTTAATATGATGCAAAATAATAAATAAATTTTTATAATTGAAAAAATATTTATAAAAGAAAAAGTGTTTTTTATGAAAATATCCATGAAACTATTTCTCTTTTTTCTTTTTAATATTCAAATTATCAAATACACTTATTACATTTTTAAATTGTCGAATTCCATTCTATTTGGTCGAGCACTAATTTCATTCATTAATTTTAATGAATTTGGATTAAATAAAATAGAATTTGATAGTTTGAGAATATAATAAATACATTTAATACTTTGAAAATGAAATGAAAAATAGATAGTTTGAGAGATATTTTCATTAAAAACTCTTAATAAAAAGTTAAAAAGTTAACTGTAAGAATGTGTGACTCGAATTCAATTTTGGTGCGGCCCGAAAAAAGATCGCGATGCGACTTTAAAATGGAAATTTTTGGGGCTTTATAGTGGTAGCAGAGGGATCGGACCGGTTGACTCAAATCCGATCCGTTTAGGGTCTTGTATGCAGAATATGTACTTTGAAATTAGGATTTTTCACACATCATCTATCTTTTGCGTCATATAATTTGTATCTATCACATTTTGTACTAATCTTTCGATATAGTGGATTTCGTCTCCTCTGTCCGTGGTTTTTCTCATCTTGAGTTTTTTACATAAATCTCGTATGCAATTCTTCTTCTTTTCTTTATTGCTTAATTGTGTAAATTTCTAACATTAACTATTAAGAAAAAAACTAACTTTTTATTAGATAATTAGTAGCTATAAAAAAAAAAAAGTTAAAATTTTTTTTTTAAAGAAATGCTAAGACTAAGCCGTTGTCACAAACCTTTACCTTATCTTAGGAAGAAAAGCAAAGATAATTTTCAAAGACTTCAATGGAGTTGAAAATTTCTGATAATTTTGCCATTAACTGATAGTACAGGTGTGGTGGTGATCTGGGTGATGATCATAACAACGTGCTTGACAACACTGGTGATGCTGCTTATCTGGGACACCAATTTTCTTCTCATCTGCGCATTCTTCTTGCCGTGTATTGCGATCGAAGGCATCTTCATGACATCCCTGCTCAACAAAATCCCACAAGGAGGATGGGTCCCCTTCGCCATCTCCGCTTTCTTCTTAGTCATCATGCTTTCCTGGACATACGGGAGGACCAAGAAGAGCACCTACGAGTCCGAGAGGAAGATGAGCTTGGCTGAATTGAACCAAATGCTGTCCAAAGGTGAGTCCTATGGTTTTAAAATACGGACTGAACATCGGTGTAGTATCTATAAAAAAAAAAATCTGATGCTGAAGTAAGAAAATAGTTCTGCAACGGATTTGGCAGAATTTTGACTTGGTAAAATGTCATACCTAAAGTGGAGGAGACCTTTTCTATATAAGCTAGACACGGCGTGAATGCAAGGAGTTATTCTGATGGGGATAGCAAGAATCATGGAGTCGGTGAATATATTCTCATATACGGGTGTGGGTGTATTCCGTGATTCCTCTCTTAAATTATGTGACGGGCAGTTACTTCCCAACGTCACTCAATTATAGGCAAAAATCTCGCTAATTGCCTTATAGAGATATATCACAATTGGCTCGGGGGTTTTCCTTGTCATTTGCACTCCTTCGAGGTTCTGTCTAATAAAAAAAATTACTTACTCTATATAAGATATAAAATTCCGTTACCTTAACATTTAGAATTTAAGATTAAAAATCCTACTCTTATGTGTTAATGTGCTTTTTAATATGATATCAGAACGAGTTTTTTATTGAGTCTCACTTTAATTCACGCTATACCTATATTCATGTGAGCTAGCGTGAGAGAAGTTATTAGAAGTTACCCTACATCGACCCATAATAAAATTACTTGTCCCATATATCCCTCATTTTAATACTTAAATTTTAAAATTGAGTTTTTCTCTTACATATTATTAAACTTCTCTAATATCGTGTGAAAGCTCTTATATGTTATTATTAAGTAATAGTTTCGGACCATTATTTTTTCTTGTTGCAATTCTGTTATATCTATTATTTTTCATTATCGTTATATGGCACTTTCAATACCTCAGGTGACGTGCATAGAGCTCCCGGGATTTGCTTCTTTTGCACAGATCTTGTCAATGGGATCCCTCCGATCATCCGGCATTACATTCAGCACACGAATTCAGTTCACGAAATCATGGTCATCGTCACGGTGAGAACCCTTCCGATCGAAACCGTCCTCCCGGAGGAACGGTTCGTGGTGGGGAGGTTAGGGATGGAGGGAGTTTACAGGTGTTTGGTTCAGTATGGCTATAAAGATTTACCCAGCTTGGAAGGAGACGACTATGTTTCCGCGGTGGTGGGAAAACTCCTGGAACTGGCCCAAACCACTGCCCTGGAAAGAACGAGTTTGGAGGTGGCGGCGGAGAAAAGAGTTGTGTTTGTGATAGGGAGAACCATTCTCAGATCGAGCAAGAAAAATGGATGGCTTGCTCACTTCACGATTGACTACTTGTATAGGTTTCTTCAGAAGAATTGCAGGGCGGCGGTTTCGACTTTCCGTGTCCCGCTGGAAAACACTCTGCAAGTGGGAATGATTTATGAAATCTAGAACTGGATGTTCCAGACAATGAATGCCCATAGTGTAAGCATTAAAAATATAAATAATACGTCCACGTGAATATAGAAATATTAAAATAAATTAATGTAAAAAATACTTTCAAACTTTTTCTATGATCTTAATTCGATTTATGATTTCATGAAATTAGAAAACTGGCTAGAGTTAAATTGTTAGAATTTTATTATTTTTTTTTTCTGTCACAATTAATATGATGATTATCAATATAAAGAATTATCTGTATATTGTGAAGAGAGATGATCTAACCAATATATAGAAAGAAAACCCTAATCTCATTGATCATTCCCATAAAAGTTAAGACTTTATCTTTCTCTTTATCGCAATCAATATAACAATTATCAATAAGAAGAACTGTATGTATAAAGAGAGGAGATCTAATTAATATGTGAAGGTTAAACTCTAATTTCACTGGATTCTCTTATAAAAGACCTATAATGAATTTAACAATTGACCCATTCTGACCATCTAGTCTTATTATTCGTATTATGTGCACATAAATCTAATAATATAAATTACAACAAAATAAGTTTTAGCACGCACATTCTTATCCTTAACTTGATTCTAACTTATTTTTGACAAAATAAAAATGACTTAATATATGGAAAATTTCAACACATGGATCTGGATTTCCAAACAAGGACTCGTGAGTGATGGGTTATTGCAGCTTAATTTACTGCATATATGTATCTCTTTCTCATGCATTTCCAAATATTCGAGTAGCCGAATGAATGAAGTGACAATTTTTTTTTCGTTTTTTTTTCCTTGAAACTGAGAAAAAAAATGACAAGTTTGTAAGTTTTGACCTTGGGGTTAAAAATAACCAATTTCGAATACACTTCTGCTAATACCATTCTCATTCAAAATATAATGGGGAATTTTCGTTAGAAACTTAGAATATTATTTCTGTGAGGTATAAAAATAGCTTGCTCGACCACAAGAGTAGTCTGCCGACCATAGATTGCACCCCCCGAACAGAGAGGTATATTATGGTTAAATTGAGACTAGATAGTTTGCTAGTTACGTTGTATAGTTTCTTTATGTACTACACTTTCACAAGGCGCCCGAAACTTACATCATCTATCATTTAATATTAGCCACTCACCTCTACTTTAAGTCACATCAAGATAAAGTGATAGTCAAATCAACAAAAAGCAAGACAAACACTCTATCTATAAATACCAAAAATCAAGACAGTGTAAGCTCTTTTTCGGCTCCTTTTTCTCTGATCTTCTTCTTTCTCTTTCTTTATTTACATGAGCTTATATCTATACAAGAAACTGACTTAAGCATCGGAGTGTCCTTGGTCGGGGACCAACTCCGACCGCTTTATTTTACTATATTCTTGCCTGCAGGCCGGCGGGAGGGGATTTCAATGAACAAGGGAGAGGAAGGGTCTACGGAGAAGAAGGTAAAATTATTGCCGAACATTTGGCGCCCACCGTGGGGCACGAATTTGTGCCCATCGAGTATTATTTCACCACTAGAATATTATCTCCTCATCGTCGTCTCTATCACCATCGCGAATATTTCTCCGCTAAAAGCATATGTTTACTATCGCTGGGGGCATGATTCAATTTCTGGGAGCATCCTTACCCGCAATAAACAGATTTGTTCTTTCTATTTATTTATACCTAGTTTGAGATTACTCATGTTTATATAATCGTTTCTTATAAATAATTAGTTCTTGTCAAAGTTTATGTTATTACTGTAGAAAAGGTTGTGTTCAAATCTCCGTATAAGCCATATCTTAATAAATCCCACAAGCATGATTTATTTTTGGTGCACACTCATATTATTCAAAGTCATATTTATTTAAGCATGGATTGCCATCCTTTAGCCTGAAATCGTAGAATAGATTGCACTTAAAAATGAAGCCGAGCAAACAATGGAAGAAACAAATTCACTGCCGAGCAATAGCTTAATTGCTAGGCAAATTTATTTGAGCAACTACATTGCAATTGGAAATTTATTCATTGAGTTATCTTCTTTAATCTATCCAATGGCTTTTGCTGCTTATAATACTATTTTAAATTTATTCAATATTAATTACTTCACAGCAAGGAAATTAGTACATATGAATAAAGGTTTCTTACATTCATGGCTCCAATCAAAGTGAGAAATGAACTACATGGCCGAGCTACAAATCACTGGAACCATGGTGTCATAATGTAAGACCCAGCCATCCAATCATTTCCTCTCTCCAATTTTCTCTGTTCGGGACTCAAGCCTAATCTCTCATTGGATGAACAATTGCATCTAATTATTAGCTGCCTCAATGGATGAATAGCTAAGTTATGGTCCAAGACCAAGCAAAGACAGAAAACCCCGAGCATTCTAAAGAAAATGCCGAGCCGAGCAACCTGAAGAATGTATGATTCATTCTGCCGGCCATAAGAAAGTTATATGTGTCTCATAAAAGTTATATGATTCATTCTTGCTCGACAATATATGGAATCATTAATACTGGAGCCGTATTTCACCACCAACTTTCGAGCTATAATTCCCGGCATGTGTGGCGAACATCATATTAGAAGTTGCCACATATGGGAAGAGTTATCTCATCATATTAGAAAAGCTATAATTCCAATCTCGTCATTTAATTCCGATTAATACTTATTTTCATCATTTTGGACAAGCCGAACATTCATTAGTTCGTTCTGACTTGTTTATTCTGACTTGTTCTGACTTGTTCGCTTTGCATTCTTATTATGGACTATCTTATTTGCTTTAGCTTCCATATGAAATTCCATTCGGGTTAGTTCGTTCCGCCAATCACAAGAGCCGGCCAATTGCCTATAATATTACATGGAGGAACTGTGTTGAGCCGAGCAATCACAATTTAATTTTGGATTGAACTTCACTGTGGATCGGCAATCACCTTGAACTCCCGAGTCACTGAGTAGATTCTCGAATTTTTCTGGCAACACTATTTGCTTCTCGATGGTTCGTATGCCTGTTGTTAATTGAGGAGGATTGTAAACAATCAAACCCATATTTGAGGGATTCAAGATTGAACTAGTGGAACAATTTCTGGCTTCCTTCCCGAGTATAGTACTTCATCCCCGAGCATTTCGATTAGCACTTTTAGATTGCCAAGCAACATTTTCTGTATATCTCAAGAGCATACACAACCGAACAATGTTTTCTATATATTTCAAAAAAAAAAAAAAAAAGCAATTTCTGCTCCTGAAATAGTGAGTTACCGACTCTCTATTCTTCTCTCTATATTTACCGAGCAACCTGCCGAGCAAAATTATTTTTCCCCAAGCAATCTTGTCTCTCCTGAGCAAAGGTATTCATTCCCAACCAAAATTATTTTTTTCCCGAGCAAGCTCAAGGTCGGCAAGGTTTTATTGTCAAGAGTATGGGTTTCCCGAGCAAGATTATTTGCTCTCTGAATAATATCATTTATTCCCGAGCAAGTGAAGTTATTTTTTAAACAAGATTATTTATTTTCCTAGCAAGACTATTATCCAAGTAACACTATTTTCGAGCTAGACTAATTCCAAACAAACTATATTTCTAAGCAAGGCAAGGCTAAAGCTTATTTCTGAACAAAGCATATTCTAAGCACCTTTGGCTTATTACTTTCTCAAAAAGACAAGCAAAATATTCAATCGTTGGCCAAACAATTTATACAAGGTTGAGCAATTCTTATGCAGTTGAACATTCTATACGGTGTCAAGTTTAGCCTGTGATATGCCCGAATTTGTTTATTCTGTTCCTGCAGCATACCAATTTTGTTGCCGACCTTACATATTTCTTTATCTATTTGTTCGATTAGTTTTATCTCATTCTTTCAACTGTTTAACATGTAAGCATTTATTCGATTATTTGTATTGCTGAAAGTTTTTGCAGAAAAGCATTACAGATAAGATGAGGCATTTCAACGACATGCACAAAATTAAAGGAATTACTCTAGCTTCAGAGACAAGCACAAAATTAAAGGATCATCGAAAGGAGCCACGTTTGGTTTTCCGAACGTTGGTACAGAAGGAGAGCCACACCCCCTTGGGGTGTCGGTTCAGCCCCGGTTTATTGACTGATTGGGTTTCTCTTTAAATCAAGATTCAGTTCTTTGGTTTATTGAAAAGAATTATCAAAAGCGCGTCCAACTGGCTTGTCCCAGTTGCGACAACCCCGGTTTATTGACTGACCGGGTTTCTCTTTAAATCAGGATTCAGTTCCTTAGTTTATTGAAAAGGATTATCAAAAGCGCATCCAACTGGTTTGTCCCAGTTGCGACAACCCCGGTTTATTGACTGATCGGGTTTCTCTTTAAATCAGGATTCAGTTCCTTGGTTTATTGAAAAGGATTATCAAAAGCACGTCCAACTGGCTTGTCCCAGTTGCGACAACCCCGGTTTATTGACTGACCGGGTTTCTCTTTAAACTGGGATTCAATTCCTCAGTTTTCTAAAAAGGATTATCAAAAGGAGCCACGCTCGGCTTGCCGAACGTTGGTACATTCCTGGTTTATTAACTGACCAGGTGTTCTCTTTAAACTGGGATTCAATTCTCCAGTTTTCTGAAAAGGATTATCAAAAGGAACCATGCTCGGCTTGCCGATCATTGGTACAAAAAGAATCCACATCATTTCTGATGTTGGTCCAATCCTGGTTTATTCATTGACCAGACACGCTCTTTAAGCTGAGATTCAATTCCTTGGTTTATTGAAAAAGATTATCAAAAAGCTCTATATGAAAGCACAACTTTGGCACAGAAAGCAAAAGCTCCAAAAAAGCCAAAGCTCCAAAAAGCCAAAGCTCTCAAGAAGCAAAAGCTATTATTAAGGAAGGTTGCTATTGCACAAAAAGCAGAGCTCTCATATTCATATAAAAACTAAAGGTAGCCAACCTCGCAAAGCTAAGTTTATCTTAGAAAGCTAGTTCCCGAGTATATTTTTGGCTCGATTTGTCTCCGAAAACTGGTTCCCGAGCATATTTTTGGCTCGGTTTATCTCCGAAAGCTAGTTCCCGAGCATATTGTTGGCTCGGTTTATCTCAGAATGCTGGTTCTCGAGCATATTTTGGCTCAGTTTATCTCGGAAAGCTAATTCTCGAGCATGTTCAAGCTCGGATCATCTCAGAAAGCATGTTATGGCGTGTTTCAATTCAAAAGATTATCCACAAGCAAGACATGGTAAGATTCAATTCGAAAGCTTATTCCCGAACATATTTCTGGTAGAGTTTATTCTAAAGTTTAATCCTGAGCAAGAATGAGAGTCTACTCCCGAGCACATTCTGGTCGGGTTCTCTACAAAAGCTAATTCCCGAGGTCTATCTTGCTCGGCTTATCTTAGAAGGCTTATTCCCAGCCATATTAAGGTCGGGTTATTAACAAAAGCATGTCCCAACCAAATTCTGGTTGGATTATTTACAAAAGTCAGTTCACCAATCTATTTTGGTTAATTTCACTACAAAAAGTATATTCTTTTGGCTCGGTTCATTTCCAAAAGTTAATTCCCGAGCATGTTTTGGCTCGGGTCATCTCAAAAGCTTTTTTCCGAGGTTGTTTTAACTCAGTTTATATTAGAAAGCTATGTCTCGACCTTATTCAGCTATGGTTATCTTCATTTCTGAAAGCTATTTCTCAAGCAAATTCGAAAAGCATATTGTGATGGCTGGATTCAATTTGGAAGCATATTATCAAGCGCTTTATGGTGAGATCCAATTCAAAAGCCTATCCACGAGTATAAGCATATTCCCGAGCATATTTCCTATGCTGAGCATATTTCTGTAAAGTTTATTGCAAAAGGCTAATTCCCAAGCATGAGGAAATCCTATGCCGAGCATATCCACAGTATGCCGAGCATATTGAAAGGTATAAAACTATATAGAGCATATTCTTCCTCAAGTATTGTACAAGCAAGTTCTTTCCCTGAGGAAAGTTATCCCGAGCAAATGAGCAAATGTACTAATGAGCAAGTGTATCTCCCAAACAAAGCTAGTCCAGAGCATGCTAAAAATACTCTCGAGCAAGTCATCCCCAAGCATATTATTCCCAAGCATATTATTCCCAAGCATAGAGTGCATTCCCGAGTAGGTTTAAAGCTCACTCCCGAACAAGGATCAAAGCATACCCGAGCTCGGCCACTCTCCTCTAGCAAAGTTCAACTCAAAACCCGAGCTCGGCTCTATATCCCAAACGTGGTTTAAAGAATCTTGAGCTCAGCTCTCTAGCGAAGTCTAATGCTCCCCCGAGCTTGGCTCTCTCTCTCCAGCAAGGTCTAAAGCGCATCTGAGCTCAGCTCTCTGCCGAAAGTTTAAAGTGCACCCGAGCTCGGCTCAGTCCAACAAAGCATAGTTTTCCCGAGCAAAGTCTAAGGTATATCTTTTGCTCGGCTCTCTCTCTCCAACTAAGTCTAATGCTCCCCCGAGCTCGGCTGTTTCCCTCGAGTAACATATAAAGCATATACCAAAGCATGTCTTCCCGAGCAAAGTTTAAGGCATAATAGAAGCTCGGCTTCCTTTCCCGAGCATGGTTTAAGGCACATCATGAGGCCGGCTGCATCCTCCCTGAGCAGAGCATCACTGAGTAAGTTAAAACACATCTCCAAGCGAGGTAACAACTATGTAAAACTAGCCCCGAGCAAGGCGTCTCTCCTCAAGCAATGTTATTTGTCATTAAAAATAGAGTTAACGAAGCCTTGATTTTGGCTCCCTGATCGAGCAAACAGTGAATACAAAGTTACATCCTTATTTATGGATGCTCAGGTTCTTTCATATGATTTTTAGCTGGAGTGTTAAAGTATTCTCAATACACTTGTCATCCTCAGCGACATCCAAAGTTGATGAAGAGCAACTTTTTGTGGCCAAGCAATCTGCGTGCCGAGCAGCTTATGCAAGCTTTACAAGTAAAAAAAGTAAGCCTTCTTATACAGATAAGGACCTAATTTTTGTATTTCGAGCTCCCATATCTATTCCTCATGCAAACTCTGCTAAGCGCATCTAATAGAATGAGATTACGTGAGATGTTTCGGGATTCAATGGCGAACACTGAGAATAACTTCAACTCCCTGGGTTACCCATATAAATGTCCATTAATTATACTGGAAGATCGGTCGGTCAGTAGTTAGCACAAGACCAAATTCATTAATTGTTTCAGTATAAGATCAAATTTGAAGGGGAAAGAAAGAGGAGGGCTTGTACAGCTATGCAAGGCTTTCAACTCTATATACATATATACATAGATAGGTTCATTATTACATGCATGTGTTACCCTCGCAAAGATTGCCCAACCCATAAGTATGGTCAAGGGTAGCCCCCGCCTACGGCAAACTGATATTGGGACAAGTCAACCGATCGCTCTGCTGAAGACACATCATTTCTTCAAGATAATTACCTCTTCTTCGTCTATTACGCATTCAAAGCTAACTGTCTATTGCAACCGCTCAAATGCCAAATGGTTTTTGAAGAACTATTCAGAACTATATTAAGCCTACCAGCGTGGTAAAAGTAAACTAAGGTTCTCGGGTCAACATCCGTACTATGTCAAACAATCCTGCAAACAAAAGGTTATTCAAAATAGAATCAAATCATATCGTTCAAGTTCTTTAGAGTTCGATAATCAAGCTCAAGCTCGCCTCGTCTTACTTGATTTAGGAAGGCCAGGTGCATCAATACATGTGAGGTAGTAAAGGTATTTTCATTACAATGATACAAGTATGATTCTATCTTTGCATCTCATAAAAAGTATAAACTGTTTACACTGCTGTTGAAGTATATCTATGCAATGCTGCTGAAGTATATCTATGCAATGCTGCATACTTCCATTGTTGATGGATTTCAATTTTTGAGCACATATTGTTTATTTTGTATACGGAAAGGACAAAAGTTTATAAGTTTTATTCTACTCTGCTCGGATAATAAATTATCCCGACCAGAGTGGGGGCATAATGTGAGGTATAAAAATAGCTTGCCCGACCACAAGAGTGGTCTGCCGACCATAGATTGCACCCCCCGAATAGGGAGGTATATTATGGTTAAATTGGGACTAGATAGTTTGCTAGTTACGTTGTATAGTTTCTGTATGTACTACACTTTCACACGGCTCCCGAAACTTACATCATCTGGCATTTAATATTAGCCACCCACCTCCACCTTAAGTCACATCAAGATAAAGTGATAGTCAAATCAACAAAAAGCAAGACAAACACTCCATCTAAAAATACCAAAAATCAAGACAGTGTAAGCTCTTTTTCGGCTCCTTTTTCTCTGATCTTCTTCTCTCTCTCTCTTTATTTACATGAGCTTATATATATACAAGAAACTGACTTAAGTATCGGAGTGTCCTTGGTCGGGGACCAACTCCGACCGCTTTATTTTACTATATTCTTGCCTGCAGGACGCCAAGAGGGGATTTCAATGAATAAGGGAGAGGAATGGTCTACGGAGAAGAAGGTAAAATTATTGCCGAACAATTTCTCTACCTACATCTACTGTGAGTTTATTTATTTACTTATTTATTTTTATTTTTTTTTTATATCAGCAGCAATTAATTTAGGATTAAGACTTGATTTGAGAAAATTAGCATGTGCTAATTAACATGTGCTAATTTTTGGGGAAGGCAAAATTTCTAACGTATTGACATTTATACCCTCATGTGCTAATAATTTGCTAATAACTTGAAAAAATTAGCAAGGGTAATCTAGTAATTTTTGTATTTACTGGTAGCTTGCTACAAATTAACACATGCTAATTTCAAAGTTCCCAAACGGACCCTAAGTATTATGCAATCCTAAACATATGATCTAATATCATTTTGCCTCCCTTAAACAACCAAAAAAAAAAAAAAAAAGTTTCACATTAATCCCATAAACCATTAATTTATAATAATATACCCCATCTTTACACTGCCATTTGCAGTGTTGATAAAATTTAGTCAACTAATATGGATACGAAGGCGCGAAAAAAAAAAAAATTGTTGTATACTATAATAGATATTTTATACTCTTACCAAGATATAGTACAACTCATTTAAAAAAAAAAAGAAAAAAAAACATAGAAAAACTACAAATATTGTAGTTTCACAATTTCAGTAAACCTCTTAAGATATTTTTATTAATTTTAAACCATAAATTTTTGTTTACAGAAGTTTTTGCATAACCATTTTAATTCCTATTATTTTGCTCTTCTATTATGTGCGTATTATTTAAATAAAATTTGTTAAAATTGCAATTATTATTGTGAGGAAAAATACGTTATTATAACTTAATAGCCGAATGATCAATGTGTAATATTATTTAAATGAGAGAGTATGTAATGCGATGCTAAATCTCACTTCAAGTGTATTTGAAGTATCATATTTGGTTTGAAAGTCGGTAGAAAATTTTTAAAAAAAAAAAAATTAGATGCATTTGGAGTTCTAAAAAAAAAGTTGAAAATAAAAATCAAAAATTAATATAAAAGTAATATGTGACAAAATTTAATTGAAAAAAGTTTAAAACTTGTGAAGTTTTTAGAGATTTTTTAGAATTTTTTTAAAGTTTTTGGGAGCTTTAAAGGGAGTGTTTGACTTTTTATTTTATTACATAAATTATGAAATTGTAATTTTTATTAATCCCTATTAACTTTTTATCAATCCAAACCCATCTTTCATTGTTTCATGGGTGATCCTATAACCAACCCGCTAATTTAAGGTGCAAATAAACTAAAACAATCTATATAATAATATAATTTATTGATTTAACATTTATATATTTTCAATCATTAAGTTTATTTAATAGTCAAAGTTATTTTTTTCTTTCAGTCGTTTTAATCACTTCACATAAAAACATGATCACTCATTCTTCCCATGTTTTTTTATATATATATTTTTTGAAGGGTAAATTTATTTACACTCCACAAATATATTCTTACACTCTATTTTACTTTTTTGTTAAATAAAAGTACACAATAATCCTCATTCTTGTAAAAGAATATTTCTAGTATTAAAATTATATAATATATCTTATTAGAATAATAAGAGTAGTTGCATAATTTTATTTAATAAAAAGGTAAAGTAGAGTGTGAAGATCTGTTTGTGTAGTGCAAATAGACTTACCTTTTTTTTAATACATTTATTAAACTATGTATAGAAATCTATTAGATAAAGTTAACTAAATTTTTTATTTTAAAAAATTTATATTTAAACTTCAATTTTCTTTAAAAATTCATTAAAAAAGCATTTAAAAGAAAATTTTTATTTTAATGTGTTTAAAACTTAAATTTTAAATACATAGATTTTTACACTATTTGTGTCATTTATATAATAAAGAAACTTAAAATTTTGAATTTGAGATATTTTTAACTATTTGATTTGCTCAATAGACAAAATTATTATTATTCTTCTCTCTATTTTGGTTGTCTTTTTAACTATTTCATATGAAAACATATCATGTGACTCTTCTTTCATTCTTTTTGAATACTTAAATATAAATATTTTTAAAAATGTGATAATATTTAAAATAAATAATAAAATTTTATACTTTTATTAAACATTCTATCACCATTTTAATCTTTTTTGATTAGTGATTTTATTTTTATAGAATATTTTTACTTTTTTATAAATTTGTTTTATAAATTTAAATTTGAATTATTTACATACTAAATAATATTTATGTGTTTTTAGGTACACTAAATTATATTTATATCTCTTTAGGGGCAGACAATAATTAATATGTATAATGATAAAACCCATCTCTAGTTAAACATCAAATTTGATATTCGAATGTCGTGCTTCCGTCAATGTTTATCTCGGGGCATGAATTTTTCCTACTCGGACTTCACCTCATCTAAACCATATTTTTATGTCTGAATGGGTGGAAAGATAGGTCCAATACAGTACACCGTTCTGCACACTTATACACTAATAAATGATTTATTACTATTTAATTCAATAGTACATAAATACACAAAACGATACACCATACCAGACCTTTCCCTTCCCCTAAATTGGGACTCCAGTAGCCATAAGTTGAGATAGGAACGAATACGGTAGCCTGACATTGCAGCCGAATGTCAGTCTTGTGGCCGAACGAATACGGTATAACCTTGGGTTTGGTTTGGAAAAGGAAATAACAGCCTTATTTTTAGCTAGTTAGTCTAAGTACTCGGTTTATTTTTACCAATCAAACACTTCTTAAAATGTCTAAAATCTAGTTAAACTTAAAAAAATTAAATTTTAATAAAAAAATATTACGTAAGGATGAAAAAAAAATAAAAAAAATTAATTTATGATTTTTATCCAAATTAACCCAAAATTTTCCTCACCCGGAGCCCCTTTACTGTTTGTTTATTTGGGATGGAAAGAAGTAAAAATAAAATTAAAGAAAAAAAACTATCTGTGCTATTTGGTTGGGGTAAATGATATTTGCACACTAAACAAAATTTATGGCACTCTTACCTTATAAGCGAACGAAAATTGTTTGGGATGAGAATTTCATTTCCATTTAGAAGGAAAATAAAAAGTAGAAAAGCATAAAATGAACCCTTTCCTTTCTTCCTTCTCTCTTTTTTTTTTTTTTTTTTTTTAAATTTCCCTTGTGCAGGTTCCAAATAAAACAGGCGGACTCTGCTCCAATCGTACCCATCCACAAACCACGATGAGCCGGTTCCAGTCCCACCGCCGATCCCAACCCCTTCAGTACATAGACGTCGAAGGGGGAGACGCATCAGAAACTCTAGAAAATGGCGACGGAGAAGATCAGGTCCAAGAAGGCGGCGTCAAACTCCGACAGTCGGAGAGCGACCTGACCGAAGATCAAGAGCCCTTTATGGGCGTCAAGGTCCGTAGAGAAGCCTCTCGCAAGAGACAGTTCAAGGGCGACTATATCGACGTCCCATCCCGTCCCTACCTTACGAAGATTCTCGAAAAACAAGGTAAGTCTCATATCAACATTTCTTAATTTTGGCTTGATGAGGATTGGAAATTTTTCTACGTTTTGCGAAATTTAACATTCTTGGAATGTGCTAAGCTTTGATTTGATTTATTTTGATTTTTTATCTGGATGTTTGATTACCTCAGTTGCTGGCGAGCTCGGATTTTAGATGTTAAAAGGCTTATTTGACCGTTGTCACTACATTTAATTATCTTCATTGATTTGATTTCATTGAACTCAATTTAAACCGTTGAGGTTTTGACGTAGGATCCTACATCAATTCATTATCTCCTGATGATATAGTTCCTCTTTCAGTTTGTTCCACTCGTCATTTCAAATCCATTTAATATGTAGTCTGAAACGAGAAAGGGTAGTAAAAAGAATCCTTTTGCCATTTTGAACCATTTTCCAACACAAGAAATCAAAAGCATCGGTAAACTGAAGTAAGGGAAAAAAAGGAACTACTTAGAGGCCTTTGTTGATGCTTTCGTTCTCCAGCTTTTGGTAATCTGCGAACCCGGGCTGCATTGAGAACAGGATCCCTCTGCCTTAATTCTAACACACGGATTCCTTGGACAAGCAATCACAGTGTCCTTTCTCAAAATCCTTTTTTCAGGTCATGCTTTGTTCTTGCATGCACACATGAGAGTGTAAGTGGGTAATTGAGAGG
The DNA here is from genome assembly GCA_019916065.1 of Vitellaria paradoxa. Classification (NCBI taxonomy): domain Eukaryota; kingdom Viridiplantae; phylum Streptophyta; class Magnoliopsida; order Ericales; family Sapotaceae; genus Vitellaria; species Vitellaria paradoxa. The sequence continues at coordinate 41,319,027 of CM034242.1, read as the reverse complement.
GACAGGGAACATGGTCAAATTTTTGGAGTCATCCTCGGATAAAGGACAGGGAGATGCATGATAGTTTCCTTGATATTTTTTATTTGGCCATTAATAAGGAGGTTTCAGTTGCTAATCATTTCTTATTGACTGGCAAGGACATAGTCTATAATTGTAATATTCGCAAAAATCGCGTTGATTGGGAGATTGACAAATTTGATAGTTTAATGCAAAAGCTATGTGCTTTTAATGTAGGGCAAGGCGAGGATGAAGTCTGTGTAAATAGGAAAGTTTTGAAGTGAAGTCATATTATAATATTTTAATTGGGAGTTACTTATAATATTTGGAGGATTAGTGCTCCACCATACTTTTTTTTTTTTTGGTACGGTGTTATTAATGGTAAGATCCTTGCCATTGATAAGCTTAATTTAAAAATGATGGTCATTGTTAATTGGTGTTGCTTATGCAATAGGGATTGAGAGTGCTTATTTCACTTTTTTGCTCATTGTTTATGGTCAAAAGAAATATGAGATTTGATTCTTTCATATTTTGGAATGGCTTGGGTTTTTCCAAAGGATTTGAGACAAATGTTCGAGAGGTACAATATGTTTGAAAGAAAAAAATAAGGCGTGGAATTTGTGCCCTTTTGCGTTACTTGGTTGATTCAGAGCGTGCAGATTAGAATTTGTCAAGGAATATAATCACTTCACATAGATTGAAAGGAATTTTGTCTACATTGTATAGAAGTAATTTGGAGGTATAAATCTAGGTTTGAATAGTTTTATATATATATATATATATATACATATGTAATCACTTTTAAGTTTTGTCATTATACAGGACAAAAGGAATTATTTTGTTTACTTTATATGGTGGAACACGGGGTATAGATCTGGATTTATATTGTTTCCTGTCTTCTGTTGAGAACTTGGATGCAAAAGTCTAAGTTAGCTTTGTGCTTCCTTTTTTAGTCGAATGGTTTCCCCTTGATACCTCTTTTAATAAATTTAATTTTATCTCAACTTAACAAAGCTTTAGTTCTAAATGAGTTTGAATTGAATGGGTTCTCTGAATTTGTGATGGATCTTTCATTGGATCAGGACACACAAGATTCATTTGAACAAACTTACCTCTCTATCAAAAAGCTTTTAGCAATGCTAACTTAAAATAAGACACTATCTTTTATTCGACAGGTGACAAGAAAGTTCTGTTCGCAGATAGGGTCTTGAAGTTTACTGCCTCGGGGAAGATCAAAAAATGTATTCTTCTAATTACTGACTTTGCCATTTACGTTGTTGACCATGAGATGGATGCACTTAAAAGGCGGATTGCCCTGGCAGCTGTTGATAAGCTTTGTTTGAGTGAACTGAGTGATAATTTCTTTGCAATTATCATCCCAACTGAGTATGATATGTTTATGGCTAGTGCTAGAAAGACTGAAATTGTGACTCTGTTAGTCGATTCTTTCAAGAGCACATCAAACTATGAACTCGAGGTGGTCTTCTCCAATAGGTAAATGGATATTTTGCTGTCACTTCTTGTTGCAGTAGTTCTGTGTTATGTCTTTTTACATCACAAAAGTATTGTATGTGTGAAGAGAATCTTAGTTAACAAAAAAGCATATCAAGAAGAATGCTGTCTGTTCATGGACTCTGTACAGATGCTTTCATCAAGTGGTAGAAAATTTGTTCTTGCTGGGTTTATAGGGTTTCTTAAGTAAGACTTGGTCCAAATTCATCGGTGAACCTTTTTTACCTTTTACATATTGCAACTTGAGTTTGTGAGCTCTGATGCTGCTTCTCCACAATGAGTAGTTGAGATTCAAGCTTTAGGGCCATTGGCTTGGTGTTTCACTACCCAATTCAATCTCCTTTGCAAATGGTACATTCATATCTTGCTCTTGTACACTGGAGACCTGGATTAATGTGTTGATTTGTCGATTCTATTAGATTAAGATTATTTATTTATTTATATAGTTTTGTTTATTATTGGGGGGATTTTATTGAGATTTTTAAGTATTAAATTGGTCTTTATTTTGAAAAGGAATTGGATTCAATTTTTAGGTTTGCTTTAGGGTTATTTTAAGTAAGGATTAGATTTGATTTTAATTTACTTGTTTTGGAGTTAGTCTATGTAAAGGCTAAAAATTGTAATGGTGTGGTTGTTTCGAAGATGATTTGAATAAAATTAGTTAAGAGAGAAAAGAAAAGAAAAGAAAACATTAGTTAGGAGAGAAGAGAAAAGAAGAGAAATGATTATATTTTCTTTCTATTTGTTTGTAAGTTTAGGAATGAAAGAATAATAACTTTCTTTCTCTGTGTTTGTGAGTTGAGAAGAAATGGAAGAAAAAGAAAGAATAGATGGTTGTTTTACCATTAAATCCTCTTAGAAATTGGAGTGCAATCAATTTATTTAATCTTAGGATATATTTATAATTTATTTTTTCTTATTCTTTATTTTATAGGCAAATATGTCATTTTAAAAGTTTTATTAATTAACTTCCCTTCTCTCCATTTCTTCCCACTTTTGGGAAGATGAAAATTTTAAAATTTTAGCACTCACTTTTCTTCCCATTTCTTTTCTTTTATCTTATAAAAAAAACTCACAAGCAAGCTATTGAGTCTAAAATCTTTTCTTTTCTCTTCTTTTCTTTCCATTTCACTCCATCCAAACGGACTGTTATTCTTTTTTTTTTTTTTAATTTTTAATTTTTAATTTTTATTCTCTTGTATCCTTTTTCTTTTTCTCTTCTGTCTTTCTTGTTATCTTCTTTCTTCTTCTATCTCTTTTCTAATTTCTCTCTTCCTCTACCTCTCTTCTATCCCCTTTTCTTCTCTATTCTCTAGCTCTATATCTCTTTATCCCTTCCCATCCTACATCAACTGGTATCAATGCCAGGTTTTTGTTCAAAGTTAAAATTCTTAAACTTTCTTAAATCTTCGTCATTGTTCGTCCACCCAAATCATAGCCACCATTGAAATTATGCTTAACGCCAAGACTACCAACTGAGTTCCTAGCCACTGTTTCCCATCTTTGCAACACTTACAATGGACATCATTAAGCGAGATGCTCTGGGCCAAAGGGAAGTCAAGTGCAACCCAGTTCAGTGAAACCATCAATTTATTTTGCGTATCTTTAGTATGGTTTTGTTTTCAATTACCTAATTCAGGGGATTCTCTTGTTAGCCTATATAAGGGTTAGGTGGTAATGGATTATGTAGCTTGGAGTGATAAATTGAATAATATTGAGTTCCCCCTATTTCTCTCTCTTCCCTCCCCTTTCTTTGTATCTTTACTTCTCTCTTTTGTTCTTCTTCTCCCCTTTTTCTATATTTTCTCGGAGGTTCTTTCCCTTTATCTTTTTATGATGTATCCTTTCCCTACTTTTTGTTCTTCTCCACATCTATTCTATTTTCTCTTGTTTCATTCTTTTCTCAAATTCCCATTCTCTTCCTCCTTTTTTCTCCACTCTCATTTCTTTCCTCCCCCTTATTTCTTGCTTCTTTTTATATACCTTTCTCACTTCCCCTGCCCTTCATCATTGCCTCTCTCACTTCATCACTGCCTCTCTCACTTTGCTGATAAGTGAATGTGTGTATATGTTTTTGTGAAGGTATGTCTGTGTGAAGGATGTTTGATAAATTCCATCTTGTTACAACTTAAAAATATATGAAAGCAATCATTTTGTATTACATGGAAACTCTTGAAAGTAATTAGACAAGATCGTCATTTTATTGATTCATCAAAAAAAAGAAAAAGAAATCATCATTTTACTAAAACAAGGAAGTAAAGATAGTGTCTATGTTGGGTTTTCTTGTTTTTCTTTTTCTTTTTCTTTATTTTTTATTTTCTTGTATTTTTCCATGCGCGGGCTTCTTCTAGGATAATTAATCTCATTTGTTGGGGGGAGTTGATGATTCATATTATTGGAGGATATCATCTATGATGAGCACCACAGTTTGAGCTGCTGTCCCTTCTGTCTTTTATTTTTTTTAGGTTGCTTTGGTTAACTGCATGCTTTCCATACTTTTCAGGTTTGAGTATAATGCAGCGGCAGATCTGGTGAAGGAAGCTCAATTTGAGGAAGTTGAAGGTCTGTGATACCATCTCTAGGGAGTATTGGTGCCTGCATGTTTAGATTTGGTTTATACTATAATTTGCTGCTGAAACTTTTGGTGTTATTTTCAGGTGGTGTTAAGACAAGAATTGTGCGAAAATGAGTTACGTTGTTATCTTTTCCATCCTATGTTACCAGGAAGTAAGTTGCTCATTCCTGCCATAGTAGTCTTTGAGACTGCTGGAGTTAGCATTGGTTACCATATAAAGGTGATTAATTCTTTTCTGGTTTCGGAGAACTGAGTTTCAGTATTAAACCAGACCACACCAGATAATCTAGTTTTTTCCCCATTTTTTGTTTTTTGTTTTTTTTTTCTTAAAACTACAACCAAACCTCATAGGGATGTACAGTTGTGATTATCAGTAACTCTTAATTCAATATGAAATAGCTTTGTTGCTGCTGACAGTTGTTAACTGGAGCATCAATCACTTATTCTCAAAATGTGTCATTGTTCTATTTATATATGTTTGTGGAGATAACCAGGTAACTCATTCATTTGTACCAACAAAAGTAAAAGTAGAATAACCTTAGAAGTGGACATGGGCTTGGTGGAGACCACTGACTTGGTGGTTTTTTTTTTTTATACATATATAAGGATCCATAAACTTGATTTTAACAGACGACCTGAACTGCTGTCAGGAAGCAGCCATGGAGGAGCATAGTTTATAGCTATAAGAGAGAGGATTAATAAGATTGTCTGAATAAGCCTTATTTTTCAATAGTAAAGGATGAAAACCATAGGGAAGCACAGACAAATATTTGACACGAATTGAATTGATTCCTTATTCTGCATATGAGAAATTGAAACATACAAAATATCCCTTCCTGAAAAAATTATTGACAGTATACCAACTTAACGTTTGATCACTACCCGATCACGTAGAAGAACAAAATAAAGTAGTCCCCAGTAATTTCTGACAACACTGAACTCACTGGAAAGCAAAAGAGGGTCCCGGATCACCCATTGGTGGTGTCAGTGTTGGTGTTGAACCTTCAGATTTAGTCGCAGAGGATGGCCGGTTCCCAGTCCCCACCCTTCGGATGTCCTCCACCCTTCTCAGTGCATCTGCCATTTTAGGTCTCTTCTCCGGCACCTTAGCTGCACAAGCCAGCCCTATTTGTAACATTTCTACCATCTCTTCCTCTATGTTTGGATACTTGAGTAGCTCCACGTCAAATACTTCGGCAGTCCACTCCTCTCTCACCACAGAGTGAACCCATCTAACCAGATGCACAACCCCACCGTCACTGCCGGTGGCGTGGACGGGAGACTTTCCGGTGAGTAGTTCTAGCAGTAAGACTCCAAAACTGAAGACGTCGGATGCCTGTGATGCTTTCTGGGTTTCTTTAACTTCTGGGGCTGTGTAGCCCATCGTTGTTTTGACTGGCGGTGTGATTGGGTTCATCAGGGTCGCTAAACCTAGATCAGAGACACAGCCGTGTTGCTGGGAGTTGAGGAAAATGTTTGAAGCTTTTACGTTTCCGTGAACTAGCTTCCCACCATTTTGATAGTGTATATGAGCAATGCCTCGTGCTACACCTACTGCAATTCTTAGTCGGGTTTCCCAGTCAAGAGGAGTCCTGTCTTTACCTCTGTTACCTGCAAAGTTCGGATGCATTAGAGAACGCTTACATTTTATTTAACTGCGTAACCGTTCACGTTTTGATTTGGTAGTATTAGTTGTTAAGCTACGGATTATCCCAAAATTTTAAGTTTTTAGAATACTAGCCCGATAATTTATATTATGTTAACTTAATTCTCTCTCCTTCACGTGCGACTCTCGCTGGCAAGAAATAAGATGGCGCTGACGGAAATAAGATAGCGTTTAGAAAAGAAAGCTGGTAGCTGAGTTATTAGTTATTTGCTTTTTGAATTTTTTTAGAATAACTAAATTTATTCTCTTACATTTTTAAACTTTTTTTCAATCTTGAAAGGCAAAAAGGTTAAATTAACAAAAAAACTAAGAAGTTAGCTACTAAACTGTTTTTTTATCTTCCCACGCAAAAAAAAAAAAAAAAGGGTTTCATTTTTTGTAGCTAGCTACTTTAGTAGCTAACTAGTAGCCAATTACAAAGAAGTTAGTGTTTATTTATTCTCTCTCTCTCTCTCCCCTCAAACTGAACCTATAGAACCAAATTAGGTACACTATTTGAAGCTTTTCAACTCTAAAAAATCTTAGAACCAGTATTTTGAATTTATGTTAGGTTGCCAATTATTTCAAAACATTAAGATGGTGTTTGGCAAGATTTCGTAGAAGTGTTTGTTGGTCCGAAAGGACTTGCTTGCAGACTCCCAATAATTTTAGGACTTTTGGGAAAATTACACACTGACTTTAACCGGAAGCTCATTTCCTCGAAATCCGTTTTAGAGAAGCTACTCGTGGTGACTTCTTTAAAAGGGATTTCTCAATAAGTCAATCATAAAACATCAAAATTCCAATTTTAACCCTCTAAAAATGTATTGGGCCTTATATATGTGGTAGTTTCAAATTGAAAAAAAAAACGGTAATCCTTTTATTAGATATATTTATTGTATTCACTACTCAGAGTTGGTTAGTATAATTTAAATATTTTTACCTAGCAATGTTTTCTTACAGAGAGTGCGTTTAGTTTGCTAAAAATCACTGAAAAATTTTGAAAATTTCTAAATATCTTTAAAAGTTATTCATTTTTTATCTTACTACACGAATTACGAACACACAGATTATTCTATTTTATTTCACTTTTTGTCAGTCCATACGCACCTATAACATCCTTTCCTAAAAAGATTATAAATAGTTTTAGCAAGTGCTATTCTCTTTCGGAACATTCTTTTCCAAACAGACTTCTTTTAGCAATTCCTATTAACTGGAGGGCGATGGTGATAGAAAAATGTTTCAACATACCATGTAATAGTGCAGACACGCTTCCATGACTGTAATAGTCGTACACCATGAGCTTTTCATCCTTGGAGTAGTAATATGCTCTGAGTGCAGCTACATTTTCATGCCTAATTCTTCCAACCATTTCCATCTGTTGCTCAAACTCTCTCTTCCCCACACTCACTTCCTTCAATCTCTTCACCGCCACCGTCGTCGCATCTTCCAGTGCTGCCTTATACGTCATCCCAAACATTCCCTTGCCGAGCACCTCCGCAGAAGCCCTCAACAAATCTTCCAGATCAAACGCAAGATTAGAGCCCTCGAAGAATACCAGCCGTCCGTTGCCATCTTCGCTCCCGGAAACCAATTTCTTTGCAAGCCCTTCTTTCTTCTGTGGCTTGGCTGAGACCCCATTTTTGCCTTCTTTATTCGAGTAACAAACAATCATTAGAGCCGCAATCAACAGAAATCCCAAAGCACAACCGCCAATTATGATTCCTAAGATTGCCGGTTCACTGAGTTTTGAGGATTTCTTTGATGGGGGAGCAGCGCTGGGTTGAGGAGCTGGAGGGCCAGAATTTTCTCGGGAAAGATTGTTTCCCGAGAAAGCCGAACTTGGAAATCTTTGAAGGGATTTAGGTACAGTACCGGTGAGGTTATTGTTGGACAAATCCAACACTTGCAGACTAGGGAGATTCAGGTCAGGAATGTCACCGGAAAATGCGTTGTTGGCAAGATTCAGAGCTATAATGTGAGTTAAATTTGCAAGTGAAGAAGGAATGCTACCGTTGAATCCATTGTTCGATATATTGATGATGGTGATGCTCTTCGAAACCGAGAAATTCGAAGGCAGGGGACCGACAAATTTATTGAATTGGAGATTGAGGGAAGTTAAATTTTGAAGTTTGGAGAAATCATTGGGAAAAGGACCTGATAAGGCGTTGGATCTCAGACTCAAGACGCGAAGAGCAGACAAGCGACCGAGAGTGTTCGACGGAATCGGACCGCGGAAGCCGAATCCGGGCAATCGGAGCTCTGTAACTCTGGATTCATCTTGATCGCAAGTCACCCCGGTCCAGTTGTTGCAAACCGGAGAGGTTTCCAGCCAATTGAGCCGGCGAGTGTGTGAAATGTCCTGAATGAAATCAAGCAAGGCTTGTTTATCTTCAACCGGCTCGGATTTCGCCAACAGGAAAACAGTTTCTAGGTAGAAAATTGCCCAGAAAATGAATTTGATGCCCATTTGCTCACTGAGTCAACGATTCGAAGAGCTCCTCCTTAGCTCTGAATGAAGTCGCACAAAAGAAGAATCTTACTTAGTATTTAGAATAAATTTTTTTTCGTAACAGAACAAATATATAGCCGCCTCTCTGAAATTTCCATATATAATATATAGACTAAATTGGCTTTTTTAATTCAACCGTTTAGGTCAAAATTTTGGCAGTTCTCTATTCTAGATGAAAATACAAGTGGAGGTCATTTTCCCCCGCCTTTCACTGACTTGTGCTTTGTCAAGTCTTCCGCTGCTCTGTTTGGCTCGAGAGAAAAATTGAGATAATGAAATGAAAAGAAAATTCGGGCTCCATCTGATTCTTTTCCCACCTTTATGTAAACAGGTGGTCTTAATCAGATTGCTTTACGCTTAAACAGAGGATTGTAGTTCAATTTTTAGGATCAGAAGTATCCTTTTTTTTTTTTTTTTTTTTACCTTTTATTTTCTCATTGACCAAACAGAGCACGTAATGGAAACTAGAAAGTCCTGAGGAGGAAAGAAAGGCACTTACTCGTCTTAGTTTCCAGATCGTACAAATCTTGACCATCCAGAATTTGAACAATACACTCTAAAAGGACATGTTGCTGAGAATTCAACTCCCAGGTCTCTATCTAACTCCCGCTCCTATCAAACCAAGGATTTAAGCAACGAAAATTCTCAATGAGTGCCAATTACGGACAGGTACTGAGAATTCAACAGAAGAAGCGGTTGAATTGCGGGCTTCTGAACCCAGAATTAGAGAGAGAGAGAGAGAGAGAGAAGTTGAAAATGGAGGGTGACGATGAAGAAGGAATACGTTACCTGTTTTTGCTTGCGGGGGCAGAAATGAATAGACAATAATAAAGCATACATATATATATATATATATATGCGTGTGTGTAGAGAGAGAGAGAGAGAGAGAGAGATTGCATGTGCAGAGAAAGCTTAACTGGGAGAGAATTAAAGGGAAAGATAAGATTGGTTGACGTTCATGGGTCTGTCCTGTGCGGTGCGGTGACACCCATTCTCATCATTTCCGACTTAAATAATTGGGAAGTTGGAAGAATATTTTAATTACTTGATTAGAGTAGTGATTTACACAGCTAAAAAGGTTTCCGTACGGAAAGAAATAAATCAAATTTTATTCTTCCCCTTTATTTATATATATATATATATATATAGACAAAAACAATAAATGCGTTATTATTTCTTTAACTTTCTTCACTTCATATTACTTTTTTTTATTAAAATTATTACTGTCAAGTAAGAGAAATTAATATAGGAGTATAAATATCTTTATTCATATATATATATATATATGGTGTATATATATAAATAAAAATAAGACAATATTTTTAATGTAATCAGGACATCTAAAATGGCAAAAATTTATGTTCTTTTATGAGTCCGTATAAATAATTAAATAATTATATAACTTGAACCACTTATTTTCCGGTTCAGATCATATTCAAGACTTAAATTTGATGGGTTTATGTAACCACACACTTGTCGCATCACTAGTTGCGTGCAAAAAATGATACGTGCAAAAATACTGCAGTGTCGTTGAGAAATATGCTATGATTCTGTCTGAGATTAAAAATTTGGAGTTATCAATTTTATAAATAATAATAATAATAATATTATTATTATTATTATTATTATTATTATTATTTTATCAACTAATTTGTCCTTTGCAAAATCAAAGGGAGTATTTAGTTAGATAAAACTAATCAAAATTTATCAATTTTTATCAATTTTTTTGTACTTTTTTTTAATTAAATTTTACCATATATCACTTTTATATCAAATGTGTTTTTACTGTATTTTTTGTTTAAATTTTTACCAATCAAACACATCCAAAGCGCATTGTTTTGTGTAAGAAAAGCAATATGATGGAACCTAGCCTCCTTATTTTCTTGCCTAATGTTAGTTGACGTTTGACTCGTTAGGTTTACGTTTGCGATTGATAAATTAATAAGTGAAATAATGAAGTTTAACTTAATATTTTCAAAAATTGGTTGTGTGTCATAAACTATAAGATTGAAGGTTTTAAAATCACAATAGAGTAAAATTAAGGGTACTAGTTTGGAGGTTCTGAAAATTAAAAACTCTATTCGTCATTAAATCTTGCCAGATCACCATGAGAAATCATTGAGGTGGTTGTTAGATGCAGAGAAGAAGATCACTAATATTTCAATTGAAGGAATTACTCGGGTGATACAGAAGGAAGATGTCAACAATTAAAGGTCATTTAGGACGTTAGAATTGTGACAAGCTTTAAATTGACGGGTGCACCAAATTAGTTTTCCTTTTATGCAGCGTAAATATTTTATATTGATAATCCTAAACTGATGGTTATTCGCGTTCGTATTCACCACCGGTGCATGTAGCTCCGTTTGGAGCTCTCGAAAATAAAATAAAATTTCATAAATTTTTATAAACACAGATTACGAGATAATAAAATTAAAAATTTTAACTCAATGTATAAATTACGAGACATTTATTTTTACAATTTTATATTATTTTATACAACTCTAAATACACCCGTAATCGAGTTGTTGCAGCTCTGGAAGTCATTTTTTTTTTTTTTTTTTTGGGTAAATAAGCTCTGGAAGTCAATTGACTCTGTAAGCGTAGTTCTTGTCACAAACTCCAATTAGGCATTTAATCAACGCCCAAGAAGCAACTTAGAAGCCACTTGACACATCGGCGTTGATTTGAGAATGAAAAAATTAATAATTTTTGAGGTTTTTTTTTTTTTTTTGTCAACTTTCTTTTAACTAAAATTTAATTTTTTTTTTATATGATAATTTTTAGTCATGTTATTTACATTCATAAGAATTAAAAACATTAAAAAAAAAAAGTTGTACGGAAAAACTTCTAAGTAAAAAATATATATATAAATATAAAATTCTGTTTTTTTTTTTAAATTTTTTATTAATATGAATAACATGCCTAAAACTAATAAAGAATTCAAATTTTGTTGAAAAAAAAAATCATATAAGATGAAAAACCAAAACAAAACAAAACAAAAACAGAAACTGATTTTTTCATTCCCAAAAGGCAATAATCAAGTTAAATCTGTCGTGAAATACCCAAAAGAGAGAGAGAGAGAGAGAGAGAGAGAGAGAGAGAAACTGATTTTTTCATTCCCAAAAGGCAATAGTCAAGTTAAATCTGGCATGAAATACAACAACCAAAAAAAAGGGGGGGGGGGTTAAATCTGCCATAAAAGTCATTCAGCTAACGATACATCCGATCTCCAATACAAACCACAAAGCAAAAGTAAAATTAGAACCAACAGTAAAACGAAATTCAACTAGCAAAGCAAAAGAGTTACAGACATGAAATGAAAGCGGCAACCATCAGTCTTTAGGCTTGAAATGCGGTTTATAATCGGTTATCATTACACACACTATAACCAAATTGCATAATATAAATATATATATATATATATATATATCATTATATCAACCCCACTATGATCATCAACAGCACGAGAATGTTTCCCAGCATCTTCAAGAAGAGCTGTTCAGAAAGTGTGCGAGTGCCTTGTCCGTGTCATTGTCATACAGGACCAACGCTTCAGCAACATTGTTTGATGAGAATCCCATTTCTCGCAAGAGGGTGAAGCCATTGACAAATTCCCTAACCTGATTAAAAGAAAATATATATATATATATTGCTGAGTAAACGTTGCATCCAAATGGACAGGCAAGAAGCAAAATATCAATAGGAAGTATACCATATCAGTGGGGGAGACAACAAACCGTAAAGTTTCAATTGTCGGTTGTCATGTCATCAGATCAATGAATTTTACCTTGTCAAAGTCTAAGGGTGTGTTTAGGAAGTATCTTAGCTTCTCGGCTTCTAACTATCAGCTTTTTGGCTTTTTTTAAAATGACCAAATTTACCTTCCTAAATTTTTAACTTCTTTTAAATCATTAAGAGCAAAAATGTCAAATTAACAAAAAGTTAAAAAGATAGCTACTAAAAGTAGCTAGTTAGTTTTTTCTTCCCAAACTAAACCAAAGGCTCTATTTGGGAAGCTAAGGAGCTCCTGAGCTTTTGACTGGTTAGTTTTTTTACTTTTTTAAAATGACCAAATTTACCTTCTTACATTTTAAACTTCATTTAAACCATGACAGGCAAAAATGTCAAATTAACAAAAAACTAAAAAGCTAGCTTTTTTTTCTTCCCAAACTAAGCCTAATATCAAAGAAGGCTAGCAGCCAAGATTAATCCATTGATTAACCCCTGTGGTGCTATAAAGAATCTAATGGGCAACAACCTACTAGTCTATGATACTGCTGTCACAGCTCCTTGGTAACATAAAGAAAACAGGAATTACAGAGAGTTCAATGGCAAAAAAAAGGGCCGGGGGGGGGGGGGGGGGGGGGATTACCTTGGTTGGATTGTCTCCGTAATTTGCTACTGCAAGAGGCACAGCCTCTCTGCTGAGACCCGATGCTATGTACTTGCTAACAACCGGATCGGCGGTGGAGCCCTGCAATGAAGTGAAATGGTGTCTGTTTTAACCTTTAAAATGAGAAGTGACTTGGTGAAAATAACATAAATGGAGACGTTGTTTTTGGTTCGTTTGTGCAAGTATGGAAAAGCAGAAGCCTGTCAATAATATAAAAGTGCATACTTACCAAAAAATATATATATATATATAAAAGTGCATCCACCATAAGATGTAACATATGAAAATGTGTTTTCTGCAACAAATGAAAATTAAAACAAACACATAGGCAATTCAATTTTCACAGGATGTTCAAACATGCCAAACTAGCAGAAACCAGTTTCTTAAGAGGCAATGATATGACAGCCATCAGCAATAACAAGATTGCGCAATGAGGATCTATAACTTCCTTGAAATTCCACCCAGCTCATCCTTCCACCATTTACAACACAGCTTTAAGCACCAATTAGGACTGAATTTAATCCCAACATCCTACACACACTCTCCACAATGATTCACGTGACATACTATTTCCCCAAGTCAATCCTAGGGACCTAATCGGCCTAATAATAGAAACTTCAAACAACCTGATTTTATGTAAAAAATCAACAAAAAACATTAAATTACTCAAATAAATCACAAGTTGTGGGACATAAAACATCAAAATAAATAAGAACAAACCGAGGAAGATGACGATTCTGCAGCTTTAGATGGAAGGTTTTCCAGCCCAAGCCTGCTCCAGCTCTGGCTTTCCTTCTCTGCTTCAGCTAGTATCTTTCTTTCAAGATCAAAGTCGAACTGGAATGTGCTTCGGGGAATATCTCCAATTTGTGTGGACAATTGAGGCTACAAAATGAACAATTAATGGGCAAATATGAAATATAATCTCATCAAGAATACCAAATACTTCCAATTCATCAGAACCAGAGTGGGCCTAAGGTATTCTTTGCCTTCTGATCATCAAGCCAAGTAAATTTTAAGATGTGCTACCCAAAACATCAATTTGAAATAAATAATAAATTTTTGAATATAAAAATATGTAAAACAATGCTATTGCAAAATAACTAAACAATTAACAAAATCAGACAATACATTTCTCTAACATATCTTGAATGGCGACAGGGCTGTCATCTTGAGCATTTCAAAAAAAAAAAAAAATTCAGAGCACAAAATCCCTGTAGCCACAAGCACACACAAAAAGGGGGGCAATATAGCCACAGAAGCAATCAGCGTCCATCTCAAAATTTAATATGGTTTGACTTTGACAACATATGGTAATATGCTGAGATATCAAATATGGAGAACCTTTTTTTTTTTTGGATAATTCAAATTAAAAAATTTCATTAGAACAGCATCAAGGGGATGCCACTGTTGTACAAGATACTAGGATAAAACAAGAGTCACCAACAACCATTACTACCCTAGTGATCTACGTTTTGGTACACATGCTTCACAATAAGGTATTTCACAACATGGTGCTCTTTCATTCCAACATGCTAAATATGACAATCCGAAAATATTGCACTTGTGTTATATTGTAATTAGAAAAACTTGTGAAAATAATGAATTGCACCAATAAGGTTATGCTTTTACGAAAGAAGAATGACTAAATCAAGGACCCCCGCCCCAAAAAAAAAACTTGTAGAGGAGCCCCAAAAGACCATATATAATGCCAAGCAGGGACAAAGCCAAGCCTCTTAGTTGCAGTAGAAATTAACATTTTTTCATTTTACATGAACTAACCTTGTGTCTTCTGATTTTTTTTCCCAATTTCCTAAATATTATTTAACATTGGGTAATTCATAATGGGTTTAAAATTTTAAAATATTTAGACTAGGAATATTTTTATATGCTTAAAAAATTTTTGGTGCTATTTAAAATTCAAAATATTTGTTTTCTTTTTAGTTTTTTGTATCATTAACAATAAGTGATGAGTTGGGTTATGTATAGATAGTAAAATTGGTTGGCTTGTCAAATTTGGGGGTATATATAACAATTAAGAAAGAATATTCAAATTTTAGAGAGGATCATTCATAGCCTAATATTCTTGACTCAAAAAATTATATGTACTGCTGCTATTTTACTGAACTAAGATCTGTCATATATTTTTTAAAATTTTAAAGCGGGCCGAACCACAGCATAAAAAATTTTTAACTCAAAATTTTACATCTACAAGTGGCATTTTCCTGAACTCGGTGACTATTATTTGCACTTCGACAGCCCTAACAAGTCATTCAAAGCTCTGCCCTTTGCTTTGCCTCGTGTTAGTCAATGATGCCAAGGAAATGAAACCTCCCACAACCATTCTATGCAACATAAAAAGATTTAATAGTAAAAACACCTGCCTTTGGCCTGCTCCATCTCAATTTATCCACCCCATCCCACAATTTTTAACCATACAATAGAACAGTGCAAGATTCATATAGTTTGCAATCTCCCAATCATAAAGATTTCTTCAAAGTTCCAAACTAAACTGCCACACTCCGGAGCATAGCAACTGTCCAATACAGCTTCCTTGTCTACTGCCAATTCAAACAATTCCTTTTAACACTTAAAATCAATCCATGTGTCTACCGCCAAGTCAAACAATTCCCTTTAACACTTGACTTCAATCCATGCGTCTTTTCAAAATTTTACACGATTTCCTCTCTAAACCTCTAATGTTGTATACTTTAAAAAGTCTTGTAGAAGTTTCCTATTACCTTTCCACAAACTAGTATTGTGTGCCCCTCGTCCCACGTCATTGTACCACTCAACCAAGCACCCCCATACTTAGCTCAAACCACTCATCTCCAACAATTGTCACTTTCATAACATAACTTCACAACCATTTCCCCAATAGAGGCTCTAGAGCTCCACAACAAATTTCACTATACTCCTAAACCCCACACCACCCTTGTTTCGAATTTATTAAATGGCATTTGAATTCATTTCCAATTCCTCCCCATAAAAACGTTTCTCTGCATCTTCTTAAACTTGTTAGCTATGGTCATCGGCATCTTAAAAGAGACATTACCTTGGGATACTAGACAAGGTGTTTTTGATAAGAGTAGTTCTAGCTCCCTTGGACAGATATAACCTATTGTATCCCACTAACCACCTTTGAAACTTTTAAATAGCCCTATCCCAAGTGTTCTTTAGTTTATACGAGGCTCCCATAGGAAGGCCCATATATTAAGAAGGTAAATAACCCATCTTACATCCCATAATCAAGGATAACTCATCCATACAAAACACCTCACCCAGTGGTAAAATCTCTGATTTCCCTATATTAATTTTAAACCAAAAACTATCTTTCATTTATCCCCAAAAAAAAAAATTAAACCAAAAACTGCCTCGAAACAAGAAAACAAACATCGCAAATGACCAATTGGAGTGGATCTTCCCCACAAAAAATAATTGAGCTATCCGCAAACAATAAATGAGAAACCAAAATTTCAAATATCTACAAAACCAAAAATTTTATCCACTTCATAAAATGTTTTTGCCCTTAACTTTAAGTTGGTGTCCATCTAGCATCTTCTTTTACATTCAATTGTAAGATCTGACATCTTGTATCCTACAGCGCATACATCTATAAATCATTCAAGACTATCATCTATACCAATTAATTCCCCCAAAAATGCCTCCAGCTCAAACCTAAAGATTAGATACTAGACACTAAGTAATTAGGAACTCGTTGGTTCAATCTCAAGAGCACTCCTGTTGACAAGGCAAGTAATCAACATTGCTAGGTCCCTAACTCCTCATACATAAGAATCACGCGATTAGCCACTTCCTTTTGGCTACTAGAAGCTGACAGATGATTGAGAATTCGAACAATATTGGACAGAATTCATTCTAGAAAATTGACAAATCATTTAAAATAAAGGAAGTTTCAACCTACCACTATTAGAGGAACAACGTTCATATTCTTTAACATCAACCCCTTACAGATGATTAGATCCTGAAAGAGGATTTCTTCTTCTCCCCTTATGGTATGTTTGGAATTTGAATTTGTGAAAGGAAAAGAAAAATGAAGGGAAATGGTAGGGAAGAAAAATGAAATGAAGAGGTTAAAATTTTATTATATTTTTTTAGGTTTGAGTTAGAATAATGAGAAAATAATTAATAGATATTTGTTAAAAAAATTTAATTTTCACTTAGTTAAACATAATAAAATAATGAGAATTAGTAATTTTATTTTCCCTTCCGTTTTCTTTTTTCATCCCAAATCCATTTCCAAATAGTCTTAGTGAAGCTGGGACTTGAGGATTTTTGCATTACAATAAATAGCTAAATAATTGAAGACAAGTTTGGTCTTGAATTGTTTCTAACTTTTACAATATAAATGACTGATCCACATATGAATACATTGTGCAAAGCAGATGATCAACCCATGTCAGCTACTGCAAACAAATTTAGGACAATCTAGGCATATTAAAAATATATATATATATATATATAGATATATCTAGCAGATTACTTACAGGCGGTGTAATCCGATATTCTGGCTTTACAACAACTCTAATCCCTAATCCAGCTGCAAAATTTTGAAAACCAAATTGTTACAATAAAAGAAAGAAATCTGGCATCACATATACAGCATATATACCAAATATATATATATATATATATAATACAAAATACATACAGGAATGATATGGTAGACTTACAAGAAGAGGTAGAAGAAGAGGAGGTGTGATGATAAGAAGAGGCCCGACCGCCGGCGGGGTTGACGGAGTGACCAGCTTGGCCTACCTTCGGGTAGAGGGATGATCCGTACATCGGATGGCTTGACGATGAGGGCGTTGCCGATGGCCTGTACATCGGGATATGTGAATCGTACGGTGGATTTGCTCTGTTCCTGAAATCGTAGTCCATTTTGATCCGAAGGCGAGACCGCACAAGCAATCGACTTTTGTTCTTGGTCTTTGATTAGGGACTGTTTGGTAACCAAACCGCGTCTGTGGAAACTTGGAGTTCAAATTATCTGCTGTTTGAAAAAGGTCCACTGCGTGTCCAACCGGTTCGGACTCGTTATCGGCTGGCCTGGTTTGGTGGGCATCAAACAATGTTTCGGGCCCAATTTTAGCCCATCAACATACCTTGAAATAGCGTTGTCCCTTCTAATACTTTTTTGGTATTCAGATATCCTTACAATTTACTGTTACAATTTGAATACTAACATATTGTTCCCATCCAAATGCACTTTATTTATATTCGGATATTCTGACCGTTTTACGCTTATGATTTGAATATACATTATTTTATATCTGAATATAGTAGATTAAAAAGGCAATACCATTTTAGGTAACTTCCAGAAAAGCTGGGCCACTCAACCTCTCCTCTTCTTCCTTACACCATTCTAACCACAGGTTGATTAATGTTCTTTAGCTTATACCTTCAAGTAAAACTTTTCTACAATATATATAAGATTCTGAATTTACTTTCTTCCATTCATAATTCATTAGTTGAATATGAATGCGATTTTATTATCAAATTTAAAATGCGAATTTAAATTATAAGTAATTATAGTATTTGTATATAAGAATTATAAATATTATAGATACTCATAGTCTGTATCATATATTAAAATGAATTGAAAATGATATAATTTGAATAACCATTTAAATTTAATAAGCAAATATCATAATCAAATTTTATTTTTCAATTGTTCAACTCAATTCTAAAAATTACCTTAGTGTACGGGTAGTTCAAAACCTTAAAAAAATTTGTGCGAGATAATAATCTAATTGAAACATAATTTTGATACTATGTAAAATAACTCGTACGCTTTACTCAACCTTAAAAACTATCTTACAATATGAAAGTTGCTCAATTCAGTACAAACTTCGTAAAGGCAACCTTAGAAACTATCTTACAATATGAAAGTTGCCCAATTCAGTACTAACTTCGTAAAGGCAATGCGGAATTTCGCTCACCTTTGTTATCGAAATGATTAATCAATTTTGGGACATAAGATTCAAATTTCAGATCAGATGCCTTGTACATTATCACTCTAGCCTCACTCAAAAACAAAATAAACATAAGCGCACCAACTACCATTGCCATCCTGAAGATCATGAAAGCTTAACAATTCCACCAGAGAGTATTAGATAAAGACTGAATTTTGATGCCCAGGGAATTTGGAAGCATCGACGGTCTTACAAACTCATCTAAATCCGGCAAGTAAAAAAATCCATTTCTTCCCTTTAACAAAAAATATCAAACCGTTAAAAGGGCAGCTCAAAAGCCGAGTATGATACATCAGTTCAGGGGCGGAGTCAGAATTTTTGCTCAGGGGGCACCGGGCGCCAAGAGGCATCGGGCGCCAAGGGGGTACCGAACACCCAAGAAAAAATAACAATCGACTTATTTTTCAATTGAGAGTAGGAGAAAAACGATGTTATTTTTAGAGAAAAAATAAATTATTCTTGAGTATTAATTAGTGAATATATTTCTCACAGTTAATGGTTCAAGCACCTGAAGTTTATTAGAGATATTCCTTACTACAAAAAATATAATTATTATTAAATTTTATTATCTATAGAATTTATTATGTGATATGCTAAATTTACTGATAGTATAAACAAAAATATGCAATAATATATTAAAAGATACACTTTATTTCACAAAAAATACCAAGTTTGATTCTTTTAAACTTCTTATATGTTAAAAAAATTTGAATTAACTTTAAATTTTTAATAAAATCAAAATATTTTAATTTTTAATTAATTTAATTTTTTAATAAAATTAAAATAATAAGAATGGCATTTTAATAATTTTATCTAAAAATTTGAGGGGGTCACTTGCCTCCCTTGCCCCAACATAGCTCCGCCCCTGCATCAGTTCATAAGTAAATCTTCCCAGCAGTTCTGTAAAAGGTCTAACATGTCCAGCTCTACACTACAATGTCATTTGTGAATTTAGACTTTATTTATCAATATACCCGGTAACCATTACCTGCAAAACTTCTAACAAGTCCAGTTACAACTCTACAATCTCATTGTTGTGAAGTAAAGACTATTTTTTCATCAATGATAGCCAAAATGTGTGTGAATCCAGACCCCTTTTTCTGTTCTTCCATTTGAAAGGCATTCCACGAACAATGATCCACCAATACAGCTATGTGTTTGTGTCAATTCAACGAAGAAAACCTTAAAAAGTCATGTGATTGCATCCTTCAGAACACATGCAGCAATTGTGGCTTGAGTTGCTCTTCTCATGATCCCGAGGCAATTCTATCATATCCCTGAACAAATAACTCCTTAAAATATATATATATATATATATATATATATGAATGTTCATTCAGCTCCAGAAGTTGTCTTCAGTTGATTCACCGGGAATTTTTTGTTTTTTTTCCCTTTATTGGGTTCTTATCATCCTACATGCATGCTGCACTCTTTTGCTGAGAAACCAAAGGTCGAGAACCCTCTGTTTGTCTAATGTCTTGTGAAGTAAACTAATTCAATTAGACTTCTTTCAAGAAATGCAGGCCAAAGGGCATGAGTACACTGTTCGGTGTATTTTGATGCATCTCAGTGTGTGTGTTTGTGTGCGCGCGCGAGAGAGAGAGAGAGAGAGAGACCTGGAGATCAAGATGAGCAGCAAAATTTTCTCTCATCAACATGTTTGACGTCGAGTCCAATAAACCAGGATCCAACACTAATGTCGTCATGGGCATAAGCACGAAGAATGGATCTGCCAACTCAACAGAAGTGGATTCAATGATTGCTCCATAGAGTGGCCAGTGATAAAAATGGTTAGCAGAAAGGGAACTGACCTGTTTATTGAAGTAAATTTAGCCAAGGCTTGGGATATGACAAAGATGTCACCCGAAGCGTGACAGAAGTACCTGTTGGATAGAATGTGAATAAAAAAAACAAAGGATAAGATTCAAAACATTCTTAGGACTGTGTCCCAGATTGTAATAGCTTAACAGGTGGAAATTATATATTAGAAATATGGCACGCGGTAAATTTTCCATTTCAGAACTCGTTAATGACATGTAATCAGATCCAGTAATGCTTACGCTTTCCCATCCCCAAACTTCCACCAATCTGGTTCATACCCTTTGTCAATCCTGCAAGACTCGAGCAAAAACAAGTATGTAAATTCAAGTGAAAAACTTTGTTAAAAATCTGTTGACTGTAATTTTTGTAAATGACTTGTCATTGACTAAAATTTGTCAGCCAAGCTCACTGTTTCAGAGAAGACTTCGCCAGATTTCATACACCCAATATATACCCGAGGCTTGTCCAAATATGATGCCAGTGTATTTCCCAGGGCATCTGCATCAGAAGTATTATAGCACAGTCTCACCACCAATAACACTTGAGTTTAGTTCATTATACGATTTATGTGAGTTTTGAATTGAATTGCAAAGGTTTACTGCCGTTGTAGAGGCTGCTCATGCCACGAAAATTGGGGTTTTACAAGTTCCAGTCACCTCAAAAAGTGCCATAATAATCTACATCAGATTTTCCGAAGTATAAAATCCATTTTCTAGATGAAAATATCACCAAAAATGCCTCAAGTACCAACCGCTATTTAAATAAACATCGTCATTGACTTTTGCATAAAACTCAGCTTCCCAATTCTCTGCAACATGAGCAAAGAACAATTTTGTCTTCCTTGGAAGTTCCTGGGGTACCTCTACATGATTTTCCTGTAATAATAATAATAATGATGATGATGATGGAGCGTGTCAGAATGAGCTTATGTGGGTCACATTCCTGTCAGAAAATGGAACCTTCATGCAGACTATGGCTAGCACACAAGAAATAATAATGTAATTTGTATTCAGCATGTTTTTATTCATAATTTATAGAAAGCTAACCTTTCTTTAGTAATTTACTTTCAATTAGTAGTGCCATAAGAAGAATGTGTTACCCTTGAATTTATGTTTGTCTTGATTTGAAAAGCAAGAACACAAATTTGATTCCCGTGCTTAATAGTGGTGTAAAATCTTCAACATTATATATGTAATAAGTAGTATGAGCATCCGAAATAAATTACAAGACCTGATCCATTTTACAACGGGGTGCACCGGCAAAGAAAATTTAGCGTCCAAGAATTCAGGAGATCACCTAAATTGACAACTAATCCATGTTATATTCTAGTTATCTATCTCAATGAATAGACTTTCTGAGTGAGTCTAAACTCTTATGCAAATGACACTGCAGCAACTTGGACGTCGATAATCTCTTGGTGTTCATGCCAGCGCCAGTGCCAGTGCAGTTGACAGGAGCCCATTTCACTAAGGGGTTGTTTAGTTAGCCAAAACTAACTAAAATCTACCAACATTTACTAATTTTTTATACTTTCTTCTAATTAAATTTTACCATTTATCACTTTTACATCAAATCTTTATATTTTACTGTACTTTTTGTCCAAATTTTTGCCTACCAAACACTCCTTAAATTCCACAGAGTTTGAAGCGCTGTATTCCACAGGAGCACCGCGATTTCTACTGAATTACTGAGATATGTGTTGCATGCTTGGGAGGGTTAATTAATCATCACACTATAAAGAAGCTAAACAGGCTTGTGCTTTCGTGTCTGAAGCCACCATCATCAAACACATATAACCATGCAATTATGTTTGCTGAAATACAATAATAGCAAAATACCACGACATGCAATGATGCAACTATGATTTCAAGATGAAGTGAGTGTTTGGTTGGTAAAAGTTTGACCAAAAAGTATAGTAAAAGTACAAAAATTTGATGTAAAAGTGAGATGTCACAAAATTTGATTGGAAGAAAGTACAAATAATTGGTAAAAGTTAGTGGGTTTTGGTTGGTTTTGACAAACCAAACACCCTCAAAGTAAGGTAAAAAATAAAAAAACAAAAATTCAGGGACCCCTTGAACATACAAGAATAACGAAGTCACTGGCCTGCTGATTTTCATGGTCAATGCCCCTGTCCAAACTGTCCCCAGGATTTGCACTGCAAGTCAACAATTTACCATAATATTGAACTCCAGCCAACCAACATAATAATTTAGGAAGGCAACAAAAAGCATACCTTCTTCCAATGATAAATCGAACAATGATGCCCTTTTGATTCTCCATCTTTTCTAAAGCTGCACCCGCAAAGGTAAGGAGCAGGTTTGATACTTCCGGAGATGATGACCATTTAGGAACTATACATGTATAAAGCTAAACAATCATAGATTAACTTTTTGGAGCACCACTAAACATTTAGTACTAAAAACCAAAGTAACTGAACCAGGATTAGCAAATCATGGAAGAAATCCTAGCAATTAGTACATTGTACGCTGATGTTTACTAACACCTCTGTTATCTCATCAAGAAAGAAGTGATGTTGGCTTGTAATGTGCATATTATTGAGTATAAGCTCGTCACATACATATAATTTCTGGATAGACAATACTAACCCAGACTCTTATTCTCAAGCTAGCTTCTTTGTATTTGAATAATTAGCAGAAGTGACAGTGTAATTTAAATGAAAAGAAAAAAATGAATTATCACTCTCTCAAGGAAGGAAAATAAAGTAGCAAGCACATGAAGAAGGATTGTACTTTAGAGAAAGGAGGTTGATACAGCAATGTTATGTCAACTCTGTGATATTGATTTGAGACGGTCAAATGATTCATATTATTTTAATTAAAAAAATGTGATTATATCTAAATTATTGAATTTTAATCCAACAGTCCTGATTTCTAATCACGGAATTAACATAATATTATCATGTCAGCTACCCAAATCCTTGTATTTTTACCAGTTCCCATCGATGTTCTACGGATTGCATCTCTATTTTTCTTGTGGCTAAAACTTGTGAGTGCTCCTATGACCATTAACAGCCTTTTCTCTGGTCTTGCATTAGTCTCTGACAAGTGGTTTGAAGTGAAAGCCTCTTGTCTAGCAGCGACCAGTTCCTTCTCAAGTGAATATAATTTCTTCTGCTGTAACCGAACATGCAAAAGAAAAGATCCTCAATCAAACTTATTTTCATTGATTCAAAATAATAATAATAATAATAATAATAATAATAATAAATAAAAGACCTTAATCAAACTTATCTATAATAGAAAATTGATGCATGTCTAAGCATGAATAAACCAAATGATAAATGAAAATTATCTTACTTGCAGCCTATAATTTTCAATGAATCATCCACCAATACTGCTGAGTTCCCCTAAAAATGGAAAGTTACCTGTTATCTTAATCAAGGAAAATGTAAATGTACGCATCGATGCGTGCTTGCAATTCTTCACGTATGAGCGTGAAAATGAAATACCAACAAATATTTTGATAGTTTATTACCTGGGCAGTTCTCCTATCAAGCTCTTTTGTTAAATATACTCTGTTTTCTTTTCCCTGCCACAATCTTCAGGGAAAAAAAAAGCAAAAAAAAAAAAAAAAAAGTAAGGAACATATTCAGTAAATTAGATCGTTAATTAAATTAAAAAATTATGAAAATAATTAAATGCCGTAGAATTTTGATTTTCCTTTCTTCCCTAGATTTTATTTCATTCCCCGATTTTTATTTATTTATTTTACTGTTTTTTTTTTTTTTTTGACATAAAGTTATGTTTGTTGAAGCGATAAAGATAAGATACCGAGGAATGCATGATAAACACTTATGTGCATACTAGAAGTAAAGCAAGTGCTATGCGTGTGCAATTTCTTAAATTTTTTTCTCTGTCTATTAATTAATTATTTCAGTAGAATTTAAAATAAAATAAAATACGCTGTTAGAATATATTTTACATTAATAAAATTAAATCTTTCAAACTATTATAAGATTTTAGTTTTGACTTGAATGTTTCAATATGATATCAAAGATAAGTTTTAAAAGGACTAGTATATCTTTTACTCAGTTTCTCAACTGTGCACTTCTTTTATTCGGTGCACCAATTTAACCCTTCATATATGATTTTCGAATACTTTAGATTGGAAATTTTGTGATAGAAAAAAAATTCTTAATAAAAAAATGAAACGTAAAATTCTAAATGAACAATCTTATTTGAAAATATAAAAAAAAAAAAAGAAAAGAAAGGTATTTATTTTATTTTTAATCTAATTAGTTTCATTATCCCAAATCCTGTGTTTCTTTTTTTTATCATAAAACAAACAATAGATTCAATTTTGAAACCTCTTCCTCTTCTCCTTTTGACATAGTTAATCCAAACATATCGTATAAATGGGTCAAATGACCTGATCAAATATTATTTTGACGCAAACGTAGAATATACAAGTAAGACATAAGATATGGAAATAAATCAAGTTTTTTTTTTAATTATTTAAATTCATAACTAAAATAAGTTTAAATTAAGATTGATTTGTAACTCGTTTAAAAACAAGCTCTAATAAAAAAGATCAAAATGACCCTATCCACCCTATATATTCTATTGGTATAAAAAGGCCTTTTCCCTATTTTACTAATAATATAATAAGAAAGGAACTGCTAGCACTTTACTAATAACATAAAAAGATTAAGGGACTCTATCATAATTTAAAAAATCCGCCAAAGAGCCTTCTTCGCTACTAGGAGAGTAAGCAAGCTACCGGAAGCGAAGCTTCTGGCTCTCCCTTTTCATTTCCAATTCTTTCTTTTCATTCTACTTAGGTGGAGCAATCCGAACTCTCGACAGAATATAAAAGAGGACCACAGGCCCGTGTAGACACCTCAACGAACTCACGTGGACCCTTCTCAGCCCGGGGATAGTATGTTTGTTTATTTAGTGATATATATAAAATTCCGTGCAAAACACGAGCAATGCATAAACATATGATGACAAATGGCACTTATCGAGCGAGACATAAGAAAGAGATTTGAGGGATCCACATCATCCCCTAGCATAAACGAGAGCGGTGAGATTTGAACTCTTTTTTTAAAGAGTACATTAGACCTAATCAGATCTTGAGGTGATCCTACCTGATTTGTTTATGTCAATCCATTGCATTAGTCAAATGGAGGACTCTCCAATTTTATCTTATCTTATTTTATGTTATTTTTTGGGGGTGGGGAGAAAAAAAAACTCCAATTAAGAGGGCGTTTAAAATAACAAAATATTATGAAATTTGATAAAAGTAATGAATTCGTAATTCGTACAGTAAAAAATGAATAATTTTATAAATTTTTAATATTTTTCAATGATTTTCAAAATTCTAAACAAAGATTAATTGTTATGCGTGTGATCACAGGTGAACACGATTAATAACTTCAAATATTATTTCACTCCCTTAAATTAGGATATATTACATTTATCTTATTTTAACCATTTATCTTATTCTATTATCAATATTTAGAAATATATGTGCCTGTATAAAGTGTCAAATTTTGGTTAAAAAAAATAAAAGTAGATAAATTTTAAATTATTGATATTTGATGTATTTTTCAAAAAGTAAAAAAAGGCTAGTAAGAGTTGATAGAATTTAGAAAAAATTAAAAAAGATTAGTAAAAGTTGGAGATTTTAGGTATTGAGAAAATTAGAAAAAAATAAAAGAAATTAAAAGAGCCGAAGATTTTTTTGTCAAATTTGATACTCCAAATGCACACTAATTGTAAATGAATAAAAGTAATAATAGTTTTAGACTAAAATATCTTATATTTATTTATGTAAACAAATTTTTAACTAAATTTTTTTAAATGTTTAGGCAATTTATGTTTTTATCTATTACGCAATATTCATTCAAGCTCATTCACGTTCGAGATGAGCCGAGAAATTAATGATTTTAAATTGTATTTAAATTTAAGCGGTTTTGCATGTAGTTATTTTAATAAGATGGAATCACTTGTCACATTTTATAGCCCTAAAAAAAGTAGCAGATGTTTTGCTGAACATCTACAAACAATATTGTCCAAGAAAAATGACAAAATGTATAACCCTTGCAGCTTATAACTCGCCTCATTTTTATAGTTTTCAAATGTAATCGTTTGTAACTATAATTAAGTTTCACTTTAATTTTTTTGTTAATAACAATTAAGAAATTGTGACTTAAAAATTTTTATGTGGTCATCACATGTGATTGACGGGTGAAATTTTTCTTTAATAAATTTGATAGCATATCCAAAATAAAACTCGACGATAATTGTTACGTCCCGAAATCCAGAGATCCCAAGAAGTGAGCTTAAATTTAAAATTTAATACACTCAGTCCATTACAGTTTCACTATTTACTCTTCAGAACCATTGTCCTTCCTTTAATTGATGTAGATAGTATTAATTATTATTTTATTAATAAAACACACACCTAGGTTTAAATTAAAATTAAGTAACGTAAATTCCTTTTATTTCTAAAATGGTATTTTCATATTTATATGCTTTTAAAGTTATCATATCTAGATCGTAAAAGCTGCTTAACAGCACCATAGACCTTTAAATGGTTGTACCGGTCCTCCTAGATATCGGGTTTTGCACCTGCAACACAGTCTGTAGAGACGTGATCACCCAAACCAATTTGTGCTCACGATATATAAAATATACTTTTTGTAATACTTTTTAGGAATCATATAGAAACAATGAGTATAACAAGAAATCATCGAATATATCAACACATAGCAGAATAAGACAACATTAATTTATAATTTTTATTTCTGTTGTTAACATTTCTTTCTTTATTATTTTCTTTTCCCAAAGTGGGAAAAGATACTCTGCAAGATTGTCCCATAATCACAGTGGTAATCTAAATTATCGCTAATTCGTATAAATATACGGGTTGCGAAATACTCCTACGTTATCGTTCATAAATCCGAGTCTAAAAGCCATGATGAGTCTTACCATTCCAATCGTCGTTGTGGATTACTAGTCCACGGGCACGATTACTCGACCTTGTGCAAGTTTAGGGTCTTTCAACCCAAGCGTATCTCATGACCTTCCTTATTTTGTATAGTATCATCACTTTTTCTAAAATTAACATTTTCCTAGGTTTCCCTTTTACGTGGTTAAAGTTTAGAAATAATATCTGTGAGTGCATATCAACTTTCACAATTCTATGTCTCTATTTTATCATCTATTTCACAATAAATACATGTTTACCTTATTTCAACATATCACAGCATGTCTCAACATTGAATAGAAAATTTTGTAAATCTAATCACAATTTCAGTATCACTGAAAATCTAGCTATCAAACTTAATATTAATTTAATAATAATATACACTTAACTTACAATTATATTCCTATTAAAATAAATGTTACAAAAAATATAAATAATGCATCAATTTCTCTATCTCATATTCAAGGAAAAAGTGAAGAAATCTCAAAACTTTAGAATTTCGCTCTTTCGCATCTCCCATTTTGGATCGAATTATTGCGATCTAACACCGTCATGATAATTACAACGTAAAAAATACTAAAGTCTCGTTATTTCTGAATTTAAATCCTTACTTTTTCCTTTTTTTTTTCTCTTCTCTTTCTCTCTTCTCTCTCTCTCTCTCTCTCTCTCTCTCTCTCTCTCTCTCTCTCTCTCTCCCTTTTTTCTTTCCCAGTTTACTCCCCGCCCCCACCCCCAACAATGGCACATATATGTACATACATGTGTGGGTGTGTGCAATCATGGGGGCTAAGGGGTAGGGGAGATGAGTTGTAAACTTAGGGTGCCACCAACACTCATTTCGGGTGCCACGTTTCTATTTTTTTTTTTTTTTTTTTGTGTTCCTCCTTAACTTGGTGGTCATGTCTCAAGCACACGCGCGCACACATAAGGAAAGTAATTGTCAGATAACAAACATTTGATGTAACTTTTTTTAATATATATTAAAATTTAAAATTTTGAATTATCACAATAATTATAAAAATTAATTGTTACTATTAGAATTATAAAAAATAAAATAAAATTCAATATAAATTAAAAGAGTATAAAGTATAATTTATTTTAAAAAAATATTATGAAAATAATATATAATAATTTATAATAAAAAATATTAAAAATAGTTTAATAAAGTATTAGAATGTTCTCATCTCTAATTAAAATATTAAAATATAATGTTAAAGAATAAGAATAATTTCAATTTTTTGCTCGAAAATAAACTTTAGACAATCGAAAGGTCAAATCATACATAAATTTTATAATATTTTGTACCTGTGCACTTAACTCAAATTAGTCTTTTTTTAAAGTTAAATTGAGTCAGATATTTCGTCTCCATTTGATTGATGGTTAAGAATTATATCATTCCTTGAATCACATCAAATTACTTGGGTAATTTAATATTATAATTTTGATTATCCATTTGGGTTTAATTAACATATTTTCATGGAGCTTATAAATTTTAATTAATAAACTAGGAGATAATTAAATGACGTATATACTTAGAATGACAATTAAAAAGAATTCATGATCGCTATTTGTCCTATTTCCTAATGCAAACTTATACATAAGAAAAAAAGTAAAATAAAATGGTCGGAATAAAATAAAATCGCTTGAGGAGGTCTCCGATTAGGGACACTTCAATGTTCAAGTTAGGAATGTGTAAGAACCTTAATAATCTTATGTAAATAGAGACATTTATTTTGCACATGCTTATAATATTTAACTATTTATAAATGTAGAATGCGTGACAAATATTATATTAATTTGACTATAATGGGTGGTGATAGGTAGAGTATTAAAAATAAGTGATGATATAAGTATTGTGATTATAGTGGTGGTGGTAAGTAGAGTATAAAATACTAGTGATGATATAACTATTTGAATTATAGTGGGTGGTGATAAGTAGAATGTTAAATGCTAATAATGATATAAGTATTAGAATTGATAAAAAGTGACCTTAAAGTAATCTTTTTGTGCATATTCTTATGAACTTAAGCGTACTGAATTAATTAATTATAATTATATTACGTAATTATCAAACTATTTACTCTAAATTTAATTAAAATACAAGGGCTCATCAAAGTACATTTGTTGATAAAAAAATATATATTTTATAATAAAAAACACACGTGATAAAATATTTTTAGTCCATGCAGTAACAATTTGATTGATGTCATCGTCATATATTTTAGAATTACATCTCAAGGGCACTTTTCTTCAATTTGGGTTTCTCAGGATCACCACCTAATTAAAACTTCGCCAGCTCACAGATGCATCGTCTCTTCGGTGGCTTTTCTTTAATTTCAAACTCGCAATGAATATATTGTTAATCCTCCAATTAAGGGTAAGGTGTATTTAGAATGATAAGAAGTGAGATAAAATTAAATAATTAAAAATACGTAATTCATACAATAAAATAAAAAATAACTAACTTCTAAAAATTTTTAAAAATCAAACGCGCCCTAAAACATGTGCATTCCATTTTTTTACTCTCTCTCTCAGACTTACACATCGGGATTCCGAATGATCCTTTCAGAGAGACTATAAAAGAGAAAAAAAGAGGTGTAAAGAAAGGGGAAAAAGAGAACCGAAAAGAGGAAGAAAGGAAAGCGGGGAGAGATAAGAATGAAGGAAGAAGAAAGAATAGAGAGAAAAGGGAGAGGCTTCAGCGTTTAGAAGAAGAAATGGAAGGGAAGAGGCTTGGGGTTTTGATGTTTTCGTCACCACTAGTTGCTGTTTTTCTCGCTTCTTGGCTCCTCCAAACGCTGCCTTAAAAGGGGGTGAGCATTCGGTATTTAATTATCAATTTAATGATTTAAAATTTTCTTCGATTCCATCTCAATAGGAGTTTTTGGTACTTGGGTTGAATTTATGAGCGTGACAATTTATTATTCTTACTCAATCTTTAATCTTGTCGTCCTTGGGCAATCCAATTTTTAATAAAAAAAAATTATCAAATTTTGCATTTTTTTTATTATTTAACAAAATATCAATTTTTATCACTTTTTTATTCAATAATAATTACTTACTCAATTCAAAAATTAACTAGAATTATTAAAATTTATTAAAAATTATCAAAAATTTTATCGGATACTCAAAAATTAAAAAAAAAAAAGTTAATAAAAATTGTTATTTACTTCGTCAAGCTCATTCAAAATTTCAGCTAGTAATTTTTGATAAAAAAAATTAAAAATTATTAAAATTTAAACTTCCAACAATACCTTTTACTGTGCTAATAACTTCTTGAACTATTAATCCTCCAAAGTGACACATTTATTGATTTATGATGTATGAAAACTATCATTAATTTTCTACCAATATTTTGAACATTTGTAATTAAAACAACGGGGCAACCCGCTAAAGTCCAGGAAGCTTTAATTCTCTCTCTGAAGTCTTCGTTAAGTTCACTTAAATTGATTATATTTCGTTTGAAATTTGGGAGAATAACGCCAGAAATTTTCTTGGAGTTTTGCTTGGAGTTCACCTTTATCATATCTCTGATTCTCAGAATTCTTCTTGAGAGACTATTGTTTATTGAATCTGCTTGGAGTTGTCATATTGTCATCTTTATGATTCTTAGGATTCAAGTTTTCGTTAGGTTCATTTAAATTAATTATAGTTCGTTTGAAAATTTGGGAGAACAGCGACAGAAAATTTCTTGGGGTTTACGTTTGTCATGTTTCTGATTCTCATAATTCTCCTCGAGAAACTACTGGTTATTGAATCGGCTCGGAGTTGTAAGTATGTCATCTTTATGATTCTTAGAATTCTCCTTGAGTAACTTCGCCTCGATCAATTTAAACGGTCTCACCCATCTGGAGAAGCTTGTATTTTGGATCAACGCTTGCAATTCATGCACGATGAACTTTTAAGGAGTTATTCTTAAATTTCTAATCCAAATAATCAATTCCCAATTTCCAAGTCAATAAGTCAATCTAAATGACGGTTCTACTCACAGTTGTGGTGACCCACCCTCTTGATTTTGAAAATGACCTATGAGAGGCCGTGAGAAATCACAACCAATCACCATCTTCAATCCTACCATTTCTTTGTATCAACCATCTGTGCAATCTTCCAATTTACTTTTTTCCCCCTTTGAGCCATCGTCTTTGCATTAGTTGCAAGTCCATTCACCCCATTTTGTGATCTCATTCTCAAGAATTTTCCGTTCTCTTGGGAGACCCTAAAAAAACCTAGAACAAACTTATCATCAAAATCAAAAACTACCCAACATAAGAAAGTAAACCATGTTGTCGACATGTTGATAATAAGCCAACTATGCTGGGACCAAAGTGGACTAAAGTGGGACAATTAAAACTACAGTGAGCAAGGTGGGACGAGATGTAAACCGTAGGGGTGTTTTCTGAAAAATTGACTATGTTGAATTATCAAATTACCCATGAATGGATGCACATAGAATTTATTGGTTAGATTTTAATCGGAAATGGACGGAAGAGTCATGTTGAAACTTGGCTAGAATTATAAGGTTTTGACTGTTATAATTAGAATGGGCAAACTGAGATGTGCTGTAAACTGAATGGATGGTTTCTGAAATTTACCCTTTATTTTAAGTTATATTTACAATTTATTTCTTTTTCAAGGGTCAGGGTCCTCCGAACCTAACCCAACTGGTCCTGGTAGCTTGAGGGGCAGAGTTGGGTCAAGGTGTGTCAAGGTCAACATGGATCCTAGGTCGGATCGACCCAGTTTACATGCCCAATTTTGGAACTACAGTTTTGATAGAGAGAGATGGATATGACAAGCAGGTGCTGCATTAAAGTCGGTACTTCTCAGTGCTTACGACAGATAGACATCACTAAAGAAGCTTGGCTTTCTGTTTCTAATATTTATGATAGCGGTTGATTGCAAGCTTGGCTTTCTGTTTCTAATATTTGTGATAGTGGTTGATTACTACTTTTATGTTTTCAACCTTCTTTCTCGGTGTTTGAGTTCATCTTCTACCATTTGCAATTGGTAATGACATATTTTAGTCCATTTAGATCATCTATTGATCAAAGATATGTAATTTCTTACTTTCTAATTCCATTCTTTTATGCAGTGCAGAGTTCTCTGCGCAAAGAGGGTTAATGAAAGAAATGGAGGGCCTATGGACTGTGTTTTGTGGCAAATATGATTGTTCAGCCGGTAAGGAAAAGTCATGCAGCACCGATTACATGTCGGTGATACGGCCTTCATCGTGTATCAACCATGCGCTGATTATTTGTTTTGATATGTTGCTTGTGGTCATATTCTTATTCAGTGTTATTCAGATGAAATTATCGAGGACTACATACATGCCTACTCGCTTCCGTGGCACACATTTGCAGATCATATCTGCCATTTTTAATGGTGTTCTGGGATTAGTTTACTGTTGCTTGGGTATTTCGATGTTAGTGGAGAAGTTTAGGGTGACCCAGACTATTTTACCTCTCCATTGGTGGTTAATAGTTTTGTTTCAGGGCTTAACATGGTTGCCAGTGAGCTTAACAGTGAGCCTATGCGGAAAGCATGATCCAAAAGCTAAAGTCAAGCTTTTGTCGATTCTTGCCTTTTTGTTTGCTGGAATTGCTTGTGGGTTTTCCGTCGTTGCAGCCATTTTTAGTAAAGACGTGTCAATTAGATTACTTTTGGATGTACTATCTTTTTTAGGAGCAAGTGTATTGTTATTGTGCACTTCTAAGGCCTACAAATATGAAGAAATTGATGAGATTCCTTATACTACCTTGAACAATGAGGTCAGTGGAAGCACTAAAACTGAGTCTGTTGTCAATGTTACTCCTTTTGCCAATGCTAGGTTTTTTACTAAAATGTCCTTTTGGTGGTTGAACCCACTGATGAGAAGGGGCAAGGAGAAAACACTTGAGGATGAAGATATACCCACATTGCGTGAAGAAGATCGAGCAGAAGCTTGTTATTTGTCATTCATGGAGCAATTTAATCAGCAAAAACAACTCAATCCGTCATCCCAACCATCGGTTTTGTGGATAATAATTTTATGCCACTGGAAGGAGATTTTCATGTCTGGGTTCTTTGCATTTGTAAAGATCATTACCTTGTCTTCTGGTCCTTTGCTTCTCAATGCCTTCATTGAGGTTGTTGAAGGCAAAGAAAGTTTTGAAAACGAGGGGTATGTGTTGGTCATCTTGCTTTTCTTTTCCAAGATCATAGAGTCCTTAGCACAAAGGCAGTGGTACTTTCTAAGCCGACTTACTGGTCTAAAAGTGAGGTCTTTGTTAACAGCAGCTATTTATAGGAAGCAACAAAGACTATCCAATGCTGCTAAGATTATGCACTCAGCTGGTGAGATAACGAACTATGTTACCGTGGATGCTTATAGGGTTGGAGAGTTTCCTTTTTGGTTTCATCAAACTTGGACGACTAGCCTCCAGCTCTTTTTTGCTTTAATAATCCTATATCAAACAGTAGGGCTTGCAACAATTGCATCCTTGGCAGTGATCATTCTCACTGTGCTTTGCAATTCTCCACTTGCCAAATTGCAGCATAAATTCCAGTCTAAGCTCATGGTGGCCCAAGATGATCGGCTAAAGGCTAGTTCGGAGGTTCTTGTGAACATGAAGGTGTTGAAACTATATGCATGGGAAAGTCATTTCAAGAATGTGATTGAAAACTTGAGGAAAGTGGAACATAAATGGTTATCCGCTGTTCAGCTGCGTAAAGCATACAATGCTGTGCTCTTTTGGTCATCCCCTGTATTGGTCTCAACTGCCACTTTTGGGGCATGTTACCTTCTCGGAGTACCTTTACATGCTAATAATGTTTTTACATTTCTTGCCACTTTACGTCTTGTTCAGGACCCTATTAGATCTATTTCTGACGTAATTGGGGCGTTCATTCAAGCAAAAGTTGCATTCTCTAGGACTGTGAAGTTTCTTGAGGCACCTGAGATGGAGAATTCAAATAAGTGGCATAAATGCAATATGGAAATGGAAAGCCACTCCATTCTCATCAAATCTTCTGATTTTGCTTGGGACGAGAATCCATCAAAGCCCACACTTAGAAATATTAATTTAAATGTTAGACATGGTGAAAAGGTGGCTATATGTGGAGAGGTCGGTTCAGGCAAATCCACTCTTCTGGCTGCAATCCTTGGAGAGGTTCCAAATATCCAGGGAATGGTAAGTTATTGCTGCACTCCTCTATTTATCTTTAGATCTAAACTCTACTCAGTTGTATTGTTTCTCATACTGATCTTGAATGTTTACTCTTAGCATGCCTTTTGTTCTCCAGTTTATGTGAATTGGTGTAATTTTGTTGCCTCTTTCATGAAATCAGTGAAATTTTATATTTAATAGCTGATTTGGTTCCATTTGCTCTATTTTACAGAATCAAGTATATGGGAAGCTTGCCTATGTTTCTCAATCAGCGTGGATCCAGACAGGAACTATTCGAGAAAATATTTTATTTGGGTCTGGCTTGGATAATCAGAGATATGAAGAAACATTAGAGAAGTGTTCCTTGGTGAAGGACCTTGAGTTGCTACCATATGGAGATCTCACTGAAATAGGAGAAAGTGGAGTTAATCTCAGCGGTGGTCAGAAGCAGCGGATCCAACTTGCCCGTGCACTTTATCAGGATGCTGATATATATCTCTTAGACGACCCTTTCAGTGCCGTTGACGCACACACTGCTACAAGCCTGTTTAACGTAACTACATCTTATTGCTTTTGTGCAGTTTTATACTTGTTAGCCACTAGCTAATGGTGTATACTCCATTGATTGTGGCAGGAGTATGTTAAGGGAGGTCTTTCAATGAAAACAGTCTTGCTTGTCACCCACCAAGTGGATTTCCTTCCTGCATTTGATTCTGTTTTGGTCAGTTTAATTTCATCTTTGGGCTCAGTATTTATACTTCAACATAAATTTTTTCATTTCGTTCTTAGTGCAATTTACGTTAGGTGATGGAGTTTAGCGGGATGGATTTTGTAACAATATTGGATGTTGTGGTTGATTATTTCCATCCAAATTTTTACACATTCACTATTAAAGAATTAGATCATCCAACCACACTGCCATATCAGTAAAATGAAGCCAATTTACTTGCTTTATATTTTTCTGTGAATGCGTGACTCTTTTTGAACATGTTCTTATTTCTTAATTGCAGCTATCTACTCACCGCAGGCTTGTTTACCTTCGGACTACACCTTTTGTCAATCCTAAGACCCTAGACTTTCCTGTTCTTGTAGTACCTCAAAAATCAAAACCTTCTTACTTTTGTATTACTTTGATGAGTTCCTCTAAATATTGCATTGCAATGCTCCGTTGACCCACATATATATCATCCGCTAATACATGACCAATTAATGTTTGGATAAAAATTCTTTCCGGCAATATGCGCCCCAGCCACACCTTTGTAACTCCAAATATGCAGATTGTTGGATGACTTTCATAACTTCTGTACTAACCAAAATTTTTTGAAATGGGAAACAATGATTTCCTAGTTTTAACCAATTTTATCAGTCTGATCATCGTGGAACTTGGGATGCTTAGAGCACTCTAGCTCAATTGATTAACCAATGCATGCACTGAGGGAACTCAGGACATTTGGCATGCATGGCCAAGTGAAGATTTTTTCTTTTCTTCTTCTTCTAGAGGTTTTGTGCAAGGAGAGCTGTTTATAACATTGATGGAATTCATCAATTATGCATGGTCGGTTGTATTAAGTTCGATTTTGTTGGCAGATGATGTCTGATGGTGAAATCCTACATGCTGCTCCTTATCATCAGTTAGTGGTTTCAAGTAGGGATTTTCGGGAACTTGTCAATGCACACAAGGAGACTGCTGGCACTGAAAGGCTTGCCGCAGTAGATTCCTCCCAGAAGCATAAAACATCGGCCAGTGAGATCAGGAAGACTTCTGTTGCGAAGAAATCTATAACATCTGGAGGTGATCAGTTGATTAAACAAGAAGAAAGAGAAGTGGGTGACACTGGTTTTAAGCCTTACTTGCTGTATTTAAATCAGAAGAAAGGCTACATGTTTTTCTTTATGGCTTTTCTCTTTCACCTCACATTCATAATTCTTCAGATACTACAGAACTCTTGGATGGCTGCTAATGTTGAAAATCGTCGAGTTAGCACATTACGATTGATTACAGTGTACTTACTGATTGGCACTATGTCGCTGCTGTTTTTGCTCTTTAGATCTCTGTGCACGGTGGCTTTGGGCATGCAATCATCAAAATCTTTATTTTCACAGCTATTGGACTCCCTTTTTCGTGCACCAATGTCATTTTATGATTCTACTCCTTTGGGAAGGATCTTAAGTCGGGTAAGTATCACCAACTCAGGTCATGATTCTGTTTTGAGATTAATGATATTCATGGAACTAACCTTTCCTCTTTTACTCCCCCCCTCCCTTTTCGTTTTTGTGTAGGTGTCATCTGATTTGAGTATTGTTGATCTTGATGTTCCATTTAGCTTGATCGGGACTGTTGGGGTTACTATAATTACCTATGCGAATCTTGCACTGTTAGCTGTTGTAACTTGGCAAGTACTGTTTATCTCCATACCAATGGTTTATTTGGCAATTCACTTACAGGTAATCCTTGGGTGCTATATTGCAAAAGAATATCTTGCGCTGTTTAAATCATTCATACATGAAAGAAATATTTATCACTGTTACCATTACATTATGTGACAATCTATATGAAGTGAAACTTAATAAACATGTACTCCCAAATTAGAGATCTGAGAATTAGGAAATTGATTGAGTTGGGGAAGTCCTTGTGTGATCATAGAAAGATTGTAAATGCAGAAGCATACCTGTCATTCTATATGTATTTAAACTAGTTTAAGGAATTTTCCTGTATTTGCAGAAAATTTAAAATTTCAATGTTTCCTAGCAAGTCATAAGTTTTATCAGGAAATATAGTTGATTTTATTTTTTACTTGAATTAAGTATGCTATAAATTGGAATTTGTAAATATGAAGAATTATGTTGAAGTAGTTAGGTGGTTCACGAATTAAAAGAGTATTACATGACAGTGATTGCAACTTGAGTCCAAACTATGAATTATTAATGTTGAATAATACTTCATAAATCATAGGGTGATGATTCTCATGTTCGAATGAATTGTAGAAAGTGGAAGGGTTCCTTACGAACTTCTTTGGCTGGGAGCACTCATTTCTTTCTTTCTTCCCCCCCCCCCTTTTTTATTTTTTTTTTGGTAGGTAAGTTTGCTTTTTTCTTTCTTTTTCTTGTTTATTTATTTATTTTTTACTCTCTCTCTCTCTCTCTCTCTTCTGGAGTGGATTTGGATTTGCTACTCTGTATGTGGTGTATGTTAAGTCTCAGTTATACCTGCTAAAAAATGGCATTTTTATCACCAGAGATACTACTTTGCCTCTGCAAAAGAATTGATGTGGATCAATGGCACGACCAAGTCCTTGGTAGCAAACCATCTTACTGAATCCATAGCAGGATCCATGACCATAAGAGCTTTTGGGGAGGAGGATCGGTTCTTTGTAAAGAACCTTGAACTCATTGATAAAAATGCCAGTCCATTTTTCCACAATTTTGCAGCAAATGAGTGGTTGATCCAGCGGCTTGAAGCACTTAGTGCAATTGTTCTTTCCTCATCAGCACTTTGCACGGTTTTGCTTCCCCCTGGAACTTTTAGTTCAGGTGGGTGTTAATCTTATTTTCTTTGATATTTATTATTGCTATATGGTAAACCTAGAATGCTTCTAAAATGCAGTTATTATTATTTTCATCCCACATGTATAGTGAGACTCAAAAAGTAGGAAGCATGGTCTCACCATTAAGGGTGCCCATTTGCGAGTTGGACTCTCGAAGAACTTGGACACGTGATGGACACACTTAAGACATGATATAGTTTATTGTCATTTTTCATAGAATGTAATCGTGGTATGACTTCTTTGTTCGCTTTTAAGATATAAAATACATGGTTTTAATTTTAGTTAGTGTTATATTGCATTATGTTTATTTTATTAATAAAATAATATCTAAGATAAAAAAATGCAAAAATATATATTTTAGCCAACAATAAACTCTATTAAATAGCTTAAAAGTTACTTTTAGTTAATGTTATATTGTATTATTTTTATTTTAGTTGAATAAAATATTAATATCTATGATATAAAAATTACACAACAATATTTATTTTTTCTAAGTTCCTATCATGTCATGTCTTACATTTTTTTTTTTTTTTAAATCGCCAAATCGGCACATCCATATCATATTATGTTGGTGTCTAACTGAGTGGTAGAGTCATGCTTTTTAAATATCCTAAGAAATAGGTGTAAGACACCGGTTCAAATGAGTCAGTGCCCGTGCTTCTTAGCTAAAAAATATAGGGAAAGAATAAAGGAAAGTAGATAGGAGAAACATGGTAGAGCAGAAGCTAATGAGACCAAGGAGGATGGAGATCTATTGGTCAATGACTCTCTGCCTTGTGAGACAAACTTCTTAAAAAGTAGAAACTAAATTGAATTGTGATCATTTTTTTTTTTTGGGGGGGGGGGGGGTGGGGGTGGGGTGGCTTGTACATCTGTTCAAATAGGTCTTTCATGGGTGCAGTGTTAGTCCTTGCTTTTCAATTGAAATAAATATTTGTAGACCAATAGCGATGATAAGAAATAGACAGTCAACTGCAAACAAAAGTGTACTGCTGCTTGCATAAAACTGGAATATGCCGGAAATAAATCGAGGCTATAATCAGCCACTGATTCTTTTATGTGGGATTTCTCAGTATCTCATCTTATTTCAGGATTTGTTGGAATGGCTCTGGGCTATGGTCTCTCATTGAACGTTGCCCTTGTCTTGTCCATTCAAAACCAGTGCACTCTAGCAAATTACATAATATCTGTGGAAAGGCTCAACCAGTACATGCGCATACCGAGCGAAGCTCCTGAAGTGATAGAAGGGAACCATCCCCCAGTCAATTGGCCGACTGTGGGGAAAGTCGAGATTCAAGATTTGCAGGTAAATTTTTTATGTCCATTGACATTTAACTGATGGAGATCAGCATTCCAACTGAGAAATAAATATGTTGACGCACCAGATCAGATATAGGCAGAATGCGCCACTTGTTCTTCGTGGGATAAGTTGTACATTTGAAGGAGGGCACAAAATTGGTATTGTTGGAAGGACCGGCAGTGGGAAGACTACTCTGATAGGTGCTTTGTTTCGTCTGGTGGAGCCTGCAAAGGGCAGAATCGTAGTAGATGGAATTGACATATCAACGCTTGGACTTCATGATTTGAGGTCACGTTTTGGGATTATACCTCAAGATCCTACTCTTTTCAACGGAACTGTGAGATACAATTTGGATCCCTTGTCTCGGCACACCGACCAGGAAATATGGGAGGTAATATTTTATCAACCCTGAGCCATGCTAATATAAGAAAAGGGCTCGTTTGTTCATATTTGTTGGCGAATTGTTAACTGTTTGATAATTTTTCAAAGGTTCTTGGGAAGTGTCAGCTTAGAGAGGCTGTTCAAGAGAAAGAAGAGGGATTAGACTCTTTGGGTAGGAACTAAAGAGCCAGCATCTTTAATGGTGTCCATTTACCTTTTATTGCAATTTAGTATAAATGATTGCACATTTTTTTTTAAATTCAGTTGTGGACGATGGTTCAAATTGGAGCATGGGACAGAGGCAATTGTTTTGTTTGGGCCGTGTCCTTTTGAGGAGAAGCAAAATATTGGTGCTCGACGAAGCGACCGCATCAATTGACAATGCAACCGACTTGATTTTACAGAGGACTATCAGGACTGAATTTGCAGATTGCACTGTGATCACGGTGGCCCATAGAATACCAACAGTGATGGATTGCACGATGGTTCTAGCCATCAACAATGGTTAGTTTAAATTAGTGCTCCGGTAGCTTGTCATTTGGATGAAATTCTGAAGAAAACTAATTGAATCTTTTTACAGGAAAACTCGCAGAGTATGATGAGCCAATGAAACTAATGAAGAGAGAAAATTCACTGTTTAGGCAGCTTGTCGTGGAATATTGGTCCCATTATAACTCTGCAGAATCACATTGAAGCTTTGTGGTCATGTCTTGCGTCTCTACTAAGATTCTGCCCAAATGGTGTTTGCATATATGGCATGTTCTCATTTTTCAGGGAGTCCATGCGGCACGTACTGCACTATATAGGCTATAACAAAAGTTATCATTTCTCAGGAGCCTTTCTAACCCAAGATGGGGAACTTTGTAATTGTTGGAGTACTAAAAAAAAAAAAAAAAATTGTTGTAAGATTGGTGACCAACTAACCATGCTGTATAATCTCTGTTTGTATTCTCAGGTAATACCCATTACACTTTGCATTGAATCTTACTTTAGTCCCTATATTTTCACTTGTAACAGTTAATCCTTTAAATTAGTTTTCAATTTGACTATGTTAATGATCGTTCAAAAAATGTGACTAAAAACGTCATATAACCATTTTATGTAATCGACATGTGATATTTTTAAGTTAATAAATTTGATAGAATGATCAAAGTAAAACTTAACTATAAGTGTACAGAGTCGACATTTTACAAAACAATTGAAAATAACGGACCAAAAAGAGGTTTAGTGTAAATTATAGAAGTGCTAAGTGTAATTTAATCTTAAAAGGTATCATTCTTAACAATAATAAACAATATAAATGTATATATATCCGTTGGAGGAGCAAGAAAATTACTGATATACTATTATCCAAAGACAAACCAACCAACATTCCCAAGAAATAACAAGCAAAAGTTGACTCAAAACACTTCTGATCCTCATGGACCTCCAAGAATGGCATTCTCAATATCCTCTCTGCTCAGCGCATAACTGAATCTCCTCTCCACATCTTTTTCAAGGTTTCCGGGTCCATTCTTGAGGTACCTGAATTTCAAATTTAAAAATCTAGTCATTAAATACTATAGTGGGAGAAAAAAAATTAAATATTAAAAAAAGGCGGAGGAAATGGATTTTAAGATATAGGCTCCATTTAGAGTTACACAAAATAAAATAAAATTCTACAAATCTCTACAAATATGAATTACAAGACGACAAAATTTAAATTCTTTACTCACTGCACGAATTACAAGATATTTACTTTTACAATTTTATTTTATTTTATACACTTTTATACAACTTCAAACACACACATAATCACTTGTTCATGCATTCTTGAACGAATTATTTAAAAATTATCGGTATCATTTTTCAAGACTACCAAACATGATTTTATAAAACAGTAACAGTCGGTTGTGTAACAATAACAAAAAAAAATAATGAATGTAACCGAAAAAACAAAAATATAATGGGAATAGAAAGACCAAAAAATAATACGTAACAACAACGACCTATTTTTAAAACTATGCCACCAGAGCATATAAATGTATGTAATGTGTGCATATATCTTAGGTTTATGCAAGAGTACAAGAGATGAAATGAAACTAGGCGTGACAAGTACTCTTTAAAGTACCCCGTGGAGAAAAACATGAACAATTACCGAGTGTATAGTTAATCAAATGCGCTGCTCTTTAATCTCCTTTCAAAAGAATTACTTATCCAAGTAATTTAAATAGTGGGATGTGGGATATCTATCTACTGGCCATCACCATTGACTACTCTCATCTACAACCTCCATTACTATACATGAACAATCTATAGCAATAGCTCAATTCACTAGCAAAAGGAAAATTGTGTTATGCACAAGCACATTTGGAATGCATCCCCACAAATCAGTGGAACTCATATCTCAGCAAAAACAAGTGAACTAGCCCACCCTTAAAAATCTGAACTTTAAAACAACAAACCTTATGTAGAGGTCGGTGACATCGAGAGATAACATAGCGTGCCAATCGGGCTTTTGGATGAACCAAACAGCTCGGTCGTCTTTGCTCTGATAAAACCCTAACTGCTTCAACCAGGCGTCGATGCAGGGAAGGCTGTGAGAGTACAGGGGCTTCTTCTTGTCGGGTAGCCTCTGGAGCCACTCGTCCTCCGTCGCTGACACCTCCGCTTCTTCGGAGGAATTGGAGAAAACCACCACCTTTCTGGCTACTAGAGAAGAAGAAGAAGAAGAAGAAGATGGGAAAAGGGGACACGAAGGGAGTAATTTCGCGAAAGGTGAAGGGCATAAAGTGGAAAAACCCGAAATTGCAGAAGGTGGAGCTCGGTAGAGCAGAGAAGAAGAAGAAGAAGAAGAAGACGAAGAAGAAGAAGAAGATATAGAGATGTCCGTGGCTCTGCAGAGAAGTTTAGAGATAGAAATGGCGGACATTGTATTGCTCAGTTTGATGTCTGTAGAAAGCGAAGAAGAGAATTGTCCTCTCTGTCTTTGAACGGGGGATATGGTGTGCGGGTGCTTGCATGAGTTTGGTCGGGTCGGGTTCACACCAAATCCGGAATTGAATTGATTTTTTGATATTTAAAATTTGAACTCGAAATGAATCTAATTTTAAATTAAAACCAAACTAAATCAAATAGAAAATATTAGATTAGTTCGGTTCAGTTTTCGGTTCATGTCAATTTGAGTTGGGTTATATTCATTTTCGATTTAAACCAGTTCAAATTGAATCAAGTTTATTTTCAGTTAGAATTGGATCACCTCAAATACTTTAATTAAGAAGCATTATAAATGAAAAATATTTATTTTAATAATTGGTATTTTTTTAAAAAAATTGAAACATAAAAGTATTTTTCTTAAGCATTTAAATCCAATAATGCGCAAAAAAAAAAAAAAAATCTTAAGAAAAATGACTCATTTTGACCTTCAAAATATTTGGGGTAATGCATTACTGGATTTTTTTCCCTCATTTTTTTTGGCCTTTAAATGGTAATGCATTACGATCATTTTTGAATGGGTAATGTATTACTTTACAAATCCAGTAATCAATTATAATATCATTATCATCATTTTTTTCTATTTTTTTATAAGAAAATTAATTTAGAATTAGAAAATAGCCTTCAAAAAATATTGACTCATTTTTTATATACCATAACATCATTTTAAAATCCAGTAATACATAAAAATGACTCATTTTTGGCCTTTAAAAAAGGTATAACTTTACAACTAAACTATAATCTACATATATTATATATATATATATATATATATATATATAAATGAAGCAAGATTATATATTGTATAATATATTTTTTTGAGTTAGTTTAGGTTGGTTTGGTTCATTTCGATTTGGTTTGATTTGGGTTGAGCACCTATTAACCCGAGAACCGAATCGAAAATATTGATTTGTTAATTTTTAACTTAGAATCGAACGAAAATAGTGTACATCCGAACCAATCCAAACCAAAGTGACCAGATTGATTCAGTTTTCAGATTATTCATTTTTTTGTGC
This sequence comes from Vitellaria paradoxa, assembly GCA_019916065.1. NCBI lineage: Eukaryota > Viridiplantae > Streptophyta > Magnoliopsida > Ericales > Sapotaceae > Vitellaria > Vitellaria paradoxa. The sequence continues at coordinate 41,275,259 of CM034242.1, read as the reverse complement.
ACCCCTAAGACTTGGGTGTGCAAATGTAAGTCTTCAAAAAAGTTTAGGTGTATTTGTAGTTGTCAAAAAATTAGGGGCATTAATGTAATTTAACAATTCCTCCAGTAGGTGTAGATATGTGGGGTTTATTTTATTTACACCCCTATAGTTTTGTGCATTTAAATTCTACAGATTTTATGAATGTATACCTAAACCCCTTAAGATTTGTATTACGTTCACTAACGTCCCTAATGTTAGATTTTTTATTCAAAAAGTGACTTTTAACTAATTCAATACAATGAAATTACTTTTATACCTTTAGTATTAATAAAAAATATTTATATTTTGATATGTAGTATTTTTATGCAAAAATTAAGCTATAATTAAATTATTAATTTTTTTGTGAATTTTAATTATTAATTTTTTTGGTGAATTTTTTCTATATTAGTACTTTAAATTATTATGCTTTACATTAGTATTTTAAATTTATAATAAATAAATTAGTAATTATATATATATAAATTATACTTATTTTTGTTCTATTAACAATATAATAAATTTAATATGAAAGAGAAAAAATTTTAATTCCTCATTTTTTTTCTATTTATTTTTAATTAGTATCAAATAATAACGAATGAACTTTATTTTTAATTTTTTTTATGCATTTGTTTGTATGAATAATAAGGGTATAAAGGTAATTTTATAGTCTTGAATCGGTTAAAACTTATTTTTTGAATAAAAAATTTAACAGAGGAGTTAGAAAAAATATAATACAAATCTTAAAGAGTTTAAGTTTGTATTTATGAAACTTATAGGATTTAATTATACAAAGTTAAACTATAGGGACGTAAGCAAAATAAAATGTAGATATATGTCCGTCCATGTATCAGATATCATCAGAGTTTTTCATGAACTTCAGCATCAATCCCCTCGCAGATTAATGATATCCGTTACGATTCCTCTTTGTCGCTCCCGTCATTTCACAACTGCCCGTCAGCTAAAAACGCTAATTTTCTCAACCCAACCGCTGAATTTTCCTCGAGAAGAACCACCAATTACCAAAGATTTCTGTGGCGGAGTCCTGGACAAATTTCCAGATATCAAAATATTGAAAGGACTCCATACAAAGATCATCTTCGATCCAGGTCTACGCTCAAACCCATCAATTGGCATTAAACTTATGAGAGCTTACGCTGCTTGCGGTCAACCAGGGATTTCGCGCCATATATTCGACGAAATTCCTGAAAAAAATGTTGTTTTTTTCAATGTTATGATCAGAAGTTATATGAACAACCATTTTTACGGAGATGCTCTTCTTCTATTTAAAAAAATGCTTAACTATAATATTAGTCCCGATTGCTACACATTTCCTTGTGTTTTAAAAGCCTGTTCCGGGTCTCAGAATTTATGGGTTGGAATGCAAGGCCATGCTGCTGTTGTAAAAGTTGGACTTGATGCAAATCTGTTTGTAGGGAATGGTTTGGTGGCAATGTATGGGAAATGTGGTTGTTTAGTGCAAGCTCGACGGGTGCTTGATGAAATGTCCCACAGAGATGTGGTTTCTTGGAATTCAATGGTTGCTGGGTTTGCACAGAATGGACTATTTGATAATGCTTTGGGGGTTTGCCGGGAAATGGAGTCATTAAACATAAAACCTAATGCTGGCACAATGGCTAGCCTCTTGCCTGCAGTAACTAATACATCTGCTAACAATGTTTGGTTTGTTAAGGAAATGTTTATAGGATTAGCTAAAGAGAGTTTGGTTTCATGGAATGTGATGATTACAGTTTATGTTAATAATTCCATGACCGCAGAAGCAATTAAACTTTACTCAGAGATGGAAGCACGTGGGGTAGAACCTGATGCAATCACTATTGCTAGCGTGCTTCCTGCTTGTGGGGATGTCTCTGCTTTGTTGCTAGGAAGGCAGATTCATAAGTATGTTGAAAGGAAGAGGCTCCGGCCAAATTTGTCATTAGAAAATGCTTTGATTGACATGTATGCAAGATGTGGATCTTTACGAGATGCAAGAGCAGTGTTTGATGGAATGCAGGATCGGGATGTTGTATCATGGACTTCGATTATTTCTGCTTATGGTATGAGTGGACAAGGTCACCACGCTTTTGCTATCTTTTCAAGAATGCAGGACTCAGGTCTCACCCCTGATCACATTGCTTTTGTTTCCATTCTCTCGGCCTGCAGCCATGCAGGGCTGTTGGATGAGGGACAGTATTGTTTTAAATTGATGACTGAGCAGTATAGGTTGGCCCCAAAGTTGGAACACTTTGCTTGCATGGTTGATCTACTAGGACGTGCTGGTCGAGTAGACGAGGCCTATAATTTCATCAAACAGATGCCAATGGAGCCTAATGAGAGGGTTTGGGGGGCTTTGTTGAGTGCTTGTCGGGTTTACTCTAACAGGGATATTGGCCTTATAGCGGCAGATTATCTTTTTAAATTGGTTCCAGAGCATGCTGCCTATTACGTTTTGTTATCAAATATTTATGCAAAGGCTGGTAGATGGAAAGATGTTGCAACCATTAGATCAATCATGAAGGACCGGGGAATCAAGAAAATACCCGGTGTTAGCAATGTTGAGCTTGATCAACGGGTCCATACATTTCTTGCTGGTGATCAGTCACATCCCCAGTCCAAGGAGATCTATGAAGAGTTGGATGTATTAGTAGGGAAGATGAAAGAGGTAGGTTATGTCCCTGAGACAGATGCTGCCCTTCATGATGTGGAGGAAGAGGATAAGGAAAACCATCTAGCGGTTCATAGTGAGAAGTTAGCTATTGTGTTTGCGATTATTAACACCAAACCTGGGATGCCAATCAGGATTACCAAGAATTTACGTGTTTGTGGGGATTGCCATATTGCTATCAAGCTCATCTCTAAGATCACTGAACGCGAAATTATAGTGAGGGATACAAATCGTTTTCATCATTTCCAAAATGGTGTTTGCTCATGCGGTGATTATTGGTAAGCATATGTGGAAGTTCCCATTGCTCCTTATTTGCAACAAAATTCCCATGGTGTCTTTTTATGCGTTATCTGGGTCATTTCGGTCTTTGAACCACAGCATCATCATGGATGATTTTTCTCCCTAGATGAGAAATCTTATACATAGAATGAGTTACAGGCGTAATGAGGGGGAAATGTTGGGAGACCAGTCTTTTGCAGCAATCAAGTAAAGCCTTCAAGAACACATGACAACTCTACTTTTTTGATAAAACAACTGTGTGTGTGAAGTGATTTTACAAATTTATGTCCTTGTTTTCTTGTTGGGAGGATGTAATACCAAATGACTTAACACAAGATTCAGTACAGTTGGGAGTTAGACCTTGGAATTGAAAGACCATATGCTTCTTCAAAGCGCACTGATTATGAGAAGCAGGATGAGGAGAGGCTTAATTATCCAAATATGCACTTTTGGTTCAAGGCCAGAGGTATTTAAATTGGTTGCATGATCTCCATTCTCCTGTATGACTGACTCCTTATATTGATCTATCTTAAGCACTTACGTTTTCTGAAGGTGGCTGAGGAGACTTTTGCTTCAGACTTCAAGTGCAATAAAACCTCACTCCTGACACAATTGGGTCCTTCAATGTCTCTGAAGGCTCGTTAAAGGGGCTTGATATTTACAGTAACAATCCAAATGCCTCATCCACTTAAGGAGCTTGGCCCTTAATTCTCTGTCACTTGGGCCTTAGGCCTTTAGAAAGACTATTGGGCCTAGACATCCCGACCCACTAAGGGCTTATGAATAACCCCATCTAGAGCATGCTTGTAAAAATTTTAAAGTTTATTACTAATTTTGTTCTTTTTTTTTTATTTTGGGTTGAGATTTGAATATGTCATAGATTTGATTAAATTGGATTGAGTTATAAATATGCCAATTAGATAAAAAAAATGCTATTTTTTTAGAAGAAATATTTAAAAAATTATACAAGAAGAATGAGACAGTTGTAGTCGTATGCATACATCCTAATTTTATAAATTTGTTATTTTGAAAGAATAATTGTAAATTTATTCGAATCATTTTAGTAAAAAAAAATTGTGATATTTTTTTTATTGTATAGTATTATTATTCTTCGTAGACATAAAAATTAAATTGAATTTCTAATACAACCAAACCGAACCTAGTAAAAATTGGATTAATTATTTTCGCCCCTAGGATTAATCTAGCCGAAGGCACAAGAAGGTATGGACACGCTTTGGTTTTGCCGAAATTCACAAACCTTGGTTCTTCGGGAGGATTAAAATGGTCTGCCTTTGACTCCGTCTCGCTTGGATGCATTTTTTCCCCCTTCAATTTTAGTTTTGGAATTAGTTAGGGTTCAAAAATTTAAAATAAAAATCAATACAATAATAAAGTACTTGGTAGTAGGTATGGTATGATAGTTACATGTATTGACTTTCACTAGTGGTAAAAACAAGTCGAGTTAATCTTAAGGTGTATTAGATATGAGGCTAAAAGAAGGTACATATTACTTTTATAAAATTTTACCTTATAATTAATATTACTTTTATAAAATTCCACCCTATTTTAATTATAGTTGTTATCAGAGGCAAGCTATGCATAAGTTTGGGTGGGGAGTAAAGTTGTGTTCCAAAATTTTTTAGTATTAATAGCACGTAAATTTTAACTCAACTGCCTATTACCCATTTTAATATTCAGTTATAACTTAATTTAATTTCATCCATAAATCAAAGCGATAAAATTCTTAACACAGTTTAATATCCAGCTTATAACTAGTTTAATACCAAAACCGTAATTCAAGGTAAGAAAATTTTAATTCCACCTTCGATCGTTATACTTTATCAAAATTTAAATTAATTAATATCTTCCTTCTCTTGAGGAGATAAAATCTTAAGGCTAAGTTTGAGAAGAAAAAATCTAACTTTTTTATAACTAGTTATTAAAAAATTAATTTTTTTGTGTTCGGAAAGAGAAAAAAATTAATTTTTTAATATTTAACTTTTTAGTTTTTGTTAATTTAATATTTTTACCCTCTAATATTTAAAAAAATATAAAATATAAGAGAATAAATTTAATTATTTAAAAAAAATAAAAAAGTTAATAGCTGATAGTTATAATGTTCCCCCAACGCAATCTAAGTTTTTTAGAGAGTGAGGTAATAGAGGTAAAAAATTGTGAAATGGGAATTTGTATTCCCAATTACCATCTTGGGGGGAAAAGGTAGCGACGTTGGCGTGAGATGTGATCTCATCAGTCCATTTATATGGGCCAAATGTTGACTCTAAATCGATGGCTCATATGCGATGGGCGAATATTGCTGGCATTCCCCATCCCGAAAAGTCAAGTGTCAAACGAAGATTATAATATATCATACACCCTGGCTTTGGGATTTCCGTTGGATCGAATTTTCTATCCACTCAATCTCTTGTTTGAGGGTAATTATTTTATATTCTTTGTGTGATTAGCCAATTAAACATACAAAATATTTAAGGTATAATTATTTTAAAAAAATTTGAAGTTCCAAAAGCAGTATTGACGCACGATAATTTAAGGTATATGGCCATATATGCCACCATAAAGATGTGAGAGGGTACCATGCACGTGCGCCAGAAAGACATATTTTGTTGTGCAATTTATTGCATATGGAATTTCAAGCCTAGACGCCCGGCCGGACAGCATATGCCTTCCCGTACTCGTTCGATTTGTAGTTCTTGATTTCCATAAAATATATAGGCTAAATTTCATCTTAATCTTTCATTGCCTAATTTTTGAGGAGAAAATAATCACTCGTTGTGCTTAATTAAAAATTTAGTTTCTTACCTATTTAAAAAAAATCTGAAATTTTAAAATAATTTCAGGTAAAGCTCGAAGATAAATACTAAAATTTACGCAAACATATATTTGTGTGTGTATATATACATATATATCAATCCTTTACATTTTACCTTCACAAAGTCAATTTGGAAATGAGTGTTTGGCACATTGATAAATATTAAAAATATTTAAAAATATTTAAAAATTTTTAAAAATTATTCATTTTTTATTTAACTATATAAATTATAAGCCTATAAATTATTTTAAATTATTTCAAATTTTATCTTTCCAAACGGGCCTATAGATCACATAATTGATGAAGCTACGTGACAGGGTGGTTGCTATGCAAGCTACTTCGCAACTTTGTTTGGATTTAAAAAAAGTCATTAATTTTTTTATTTTTTTTTGTCTTATATGATTTTTTTTATTAAAGTTTAATTTTTTTTAAAAATTATAATTTTCAGACGTGTTAATTATATTCGAAAAAAATGAAAAATTCACATCCATTTGATTAAAAATTAGAAAAAAAAAGAATTTTTTTTGTTGTTTTTTAGCCAAATGAATAGTTTTTATTCAAACCAATAAGAATTTTTCAATTTTTTTTTTATGAATATGATTAACTTTTTTAAAAGTTACAGTTTGTAATGAGAAAATTATTTTTAATAAAAAAAGTCATATAAATAACGAAAAAACTATGAAAAGAAATAAAAAGCTGTTTTGAATCCAAACTAGCCATAGCAATAATTGATACAAAAGCGGATATAAATCATTAATGCCCCAAAAAAAGTTCATGCTATGTTGGTTATTGATATGCATTATCAACCGGAATGAAAATTCTCTTGTTTGTGGAATTTTCGTATTTGGTTAAATTTTTTACTAAAAAATTGAAATATTTATCTCCTTAAATGTGTGGAACGGTAAATTTTAGAGTTCAATGTACTAATTGACAGTTATATAAATACATGAAATTTTGTAACAAATGAATTGACAAATTTGTTTTCATTTGTTAATTTTTTAAAAAAAAATGATAATTTAATTTTTTCAATTCATAATCTCGTTACATTTTAAAATATATTCTGTTCGGCAAAAATTTTTACCCTCTTCTTCGTAGACCCCTTCTCTCCCTTATTCATTGAAATCCCTTCCCGGCGGCCTGCAAACAAGAATATAATAAAATAAAGCGGTCGGAGTTAGTCACCGACCAAGGACACTCCGATACTTAAGTCAGTTTCTCGTATATATGATAAGCTCATGTAAGTAAAGAGAGAGAGAAAGAAGAAGATCAGAGAAAAAGGAGCCGAAAAGAAGAATCCTTCCGCTGTCTTTGTTTTTGGTATTTATAGATGGAGTGTCTGTCTTACTTTCTGTTGATTTGACTATCACTTTATTTTGATGTAACTTAAAGGGGAAGTGGGTGGCTAACATTAAATGCCAGATGATGTAAGTTTCGAGAGCCGTGTAGTAGTGTAGTATATAAAATAATTATACAACGCAACTAATAAACTATTTAGTCCCAATTTAACTAGAATATACCATCTGTTCGGAGGTGTAATTTATGGTCGGCGGACCACCTTTGTGGTCGGACAAGCTATTTTTATGCCTCACATATTCATACATACCAAATGTTAACAGACAGAAAAGTTTTATTCTAATTCATTGACATACCAAATGCCAAAATTCTTTTACTTATTCCCATTTCCATTGTCAACTTAACATAGCACGATATTTAGAGCAAACGCTGAGTGGTTCGGACTTGGAATGTATTGCCACTAGACCTATTTCAATTTTAAACTCGTTTCCATTTAATTCATATATTTCAAACTTGACCAATTAGGTTTATAATTTAAATTTTTATTATTTATTTTAATAATTTACATAGTTAGAGTGAATTTCGTATGAGATTAAAAATTAATAGAGTAAATATTATGAACATATTTGTTAACCTTTTACACTCATAATTTTTTACATTTTTACCCTAACCTTTAAAAGATTAATATTTAACTTCTCAAAAACAAAGAATATTAACCCATTTATATTTTAATGAAGTATTTATGATCAAAATGATTTATTTTATCAAACTGAAGTTATTTTTTAATAAATAATAATTACACATTAAAGTAATTTATTTTACTAAATTTTAAATTAATTATTATAAAATATTTAGTTATTAAATTAATTTTTAATAAATAATAATTGCATATTAAAATGGTTTATTTTTTAAATTGAAATTATTTTTTGATAATAAAATAATAATTTAGTACTAAATTATATTCTTTATTAATATGCCTTGCTAAAATTAATTCTTAGTAAAAATTAAATATTTTATAAAATTAAATTAATGAAATGTATTTTATTAAAATTTTTATTAATTATTGTAAACAAAATTACATTAATAAATGTGTTTTTAGTTTTTATATTTAAAGGGAAAAATGGCAATTAAAAATAAAAATACAATTAAAAAGCAAAGTTTATTAAACATAAAAAAAATGTAAATATTACCAAACTTCCTAGGTAAACAAGTTTGGTGATACATTTAGAGTGTGTTTAACAAATATAAGTGGCTATTTATCTTCTAACTAGTCAGTTTTTTAGTTTTTTTTTTTTTTTTTCTAAAATGATTATATTTACCTTATTACATTTTAACTTTTTTTAAAATGTAAAAGGTAAAAGTGGCAAATTAATAAAAAATTGAAAATTAGTTTTTTTTCCTCAAATAGAAAAAAAAACTAATTTTTAAATAACTAGTAACAAAATTACTTAGCTTTTTTACTTTCTAAACTCAGCAATACTTAATTATTGTATGTGATAAAGTAGAACAGGCCTAGCTACTTTTATTTTTTATTTTTTAGCTTCGTTTCTCATAGAGATGTGAGAGACTTCTTGTTGAGTGTGATCAGGGTTAAGAATTATGGATTAGTCAACTTAACAATGTGTTGGCGTTGTGATTGGATCACTGTTATATGTATAACTTGTGATTTAAGGTGCAAATAATTAATTAATTAACAAATATAAGAGAGTCTAAGAGACAATGAACCTTTGCATAGGATAAGAGAGTAGTATTAATTAAGGTTAGAATAAGACTGAAGTTAACGTAGGAAAGACTGCACGAATCATATTAATCGGATCAACCTGAACATTCGGGGAATGAAAAGGTGCAGCTCCAGTGCCCAGGGAGGATGCCGCAACATGGGGCACCTGACCTGGTTCGCTCTATTGACTAACCTAATTTGATAACTAGCTATAGAGATGCAACAAAGTTCCATTTTTTTTGTCTCGTAATGGTGTTGACATATTTACACGAAACTCAATGATAATTATTAAATTTAAATACTATTCGGGTTTTAAAAAAATAAATATGTACACGTGTAAACACACACAAAAAAAAAATAGAAAGTGAGATCTTATGGAATAGAAGATTTGAGCTCATAAAATTGTGTTATTTAATTGTTAGAAGAGTGATACAAGTGTCAGTATATATTGAATCAAGTCGTATTGAAATAAGTTGATATATATTATTGGAGTCATTTCTTAATAATTAAAATTTTTGAAGTAATTGATGACTTAATATGGTATTAGAGTTTTAGTTTTAAGAGGTTCTGGTTTAAATCTTGTTATTCTCCATTTATTATTGTGCAATTTGTTTGTTTGTGTTGGTGCACTTGTTCGATTTAGTTTGTTTATCTCTGTTCCATGTACAAATTGAAAAGTGTTGAAATAGTTTGATATATATTATTAAACACATATTAACAAGTTAAACAATAAGGTGTTTAAATTAGACTTGCTAAACTTAGTGAGTTTAAGAACTTAGTCCAAATTTAGTTCGTTTATCTTTCAAGTTGAATAAGAGTGAGTTTTTGTTGAATCAAGTTTAAATAATTTGATATTTTACATTATATTTATTGAGTATTAAGTTATCAAGTCAAATTTTAAGTGAGTTTTCTCAAATGTATAACAATGTCAAAATTATAGTTTAAGTTTGATTTGTTTATATTTCAAGTTGAGTTCGAAGAATGAGGGGATTTTGAAATTGAAATTTAAATTTAGGAGTAGAATTCACGGAATGAATTTTTATAAAAATTCAAAAATTGAAAATACAGCTTCAGCTGTATTTCAACTGTATTTTCAATTTTAGAAATTTTTTAACTTTAGAAACCCTCCAATAAATTCATAACCGAATCAAATCCAAGTGAATCTTTGAGGCTGTTCGAAAGAAAAAAAAGTTGGCAAAAAAGTGCAGTAAAAAAAGAAAAATATGACATAAAGGTAGTATGTGTTAAAATTTTATTAGAAGAAAGTATAAAAAGTAGTTAAAATTTAATAATTTTTGATAAGTTTTGACCGGCTAAATGGAGCCTTTATTAATTTTATTTGTTTCTCGATCCTACTCCCCCCGAGGAGAGGAGAAAGAGGGATTAAATCGATACACTAATTGTTGCGTGTAAAGCATGTTAACAAAAAAAAAAAAAAAAAGGTGGAAGGGGTTGCTATTGTCTAAGCTAATCCTTGGATGAAACTATTTACGTTACTGGTTATATGATACAAGTCTTGGGACAAATTTTTAATGTTTTGGTCGTCGCTAGAAATAAATTTCAACTTCAATCTAGTTATTATTTAAGTACATTTCGGATTATATATATGGGGAGAAGAGATAAGGTTCACATTCTGACCAATACTTAAATACTAGATAGATTTGATTTTTTTTTTTTTTTTTCGGACGTCTATGTGTTAGAATTTCATGAGGCGTGTTATAGTTTAGAAAATAATTTTATATATGTTGCACATATTAATAAATAAGATGTCATAGTTTATTGAAATGATCTGTAAAGAATTAAATTAATATTCGATTAAATAGAAATTAATATGCGGAGAAGGTAGAAAAGTAATACAAGCGTAATCATGCGATGAATGATAACTTAGAAGTATGAAAATTACTTACTAATTAAACAACAAAAAAAATAAAATAAAGTTGAAATTGAAGAAGTCGTCCTCCAGATTGAATATGTTGTTAAGGCAAATTCGTGTTTAGTGGTATAATTTTTAGTAATTTTTAGTCATTGTTAATCAAAAGTTACTAATTATAATTTTTAGTGTGTTTGGTAAAATAAGTAGTAATTTTTAGCAATTTATACTAATTTTTTTTTAACTTTTGAGTAACTTTTGGTAATTTTTAACAATTTTTAGTAACTTTTGAGTTGAGAAATTACTGTAACAGAGTAGAAAAGTAGCAAAATTTAGTGATTTGTTAAATACACAAAAATCAAAAGTCGGTAGTCGTTGCCCAACGCTCCCTTAGGAAAAAAAGTAATAATAAATACACAAAAAGTGAATTTCTCTGAATTTTTTTTTCTAGATTGTATTTTAATTCAAGAAAGTGTATTTGTAAACCTATTTGTGCCTTTATTTAAAAAAAAAAAAAAAAACCATAAATAGCCATTAGTCACGATAGTCGCAGGAGTCAGTCACAACTGTTCAAATGAAATAATCAATAATAAATGGAGAGATTTGTTCATAAATGAGAATGATTAGACATTTCTATTGATTTCAAAACACACACACATTTGTAATAATGGACAGACTCTTCTAGCAGTTTTAAGAATTGAACACTTTTAATATATATAACTGTTTAAGTGAACAGTTAATTATAATTTCAACAGTTATATGCTTTCATTCATTTGTTTTCATTCTAATTTGAATTCAAATTTATCGAGAATTTAGTTAACACTTTTGTGCGTAGTTAAATTCTAAAATCAAATACAATTGTTGGCAAAAATAAATTTAAAACTCAAGACAGGCTCATTTTTACTTTATTGCTTTCATTGCTAAGATGCTCACTTTGAAATTATTTTTCATTTATATATTTTATAATTTAAAATATATGAATATATGTTCGTAACCCTATTAATCTCACTATGGAGACCTGCAAATACAGGAAGCAAACTTTTGCTTGCACGCCAGATCCTTCATGACGGCAAAGTTTCGAAAGAGGGCATATGCATAAATAGTGGGTCAACTTCGCCAAGCCCTCGGTTTATAGGTTCATAGGTATTAATTGCAAAATGTATTAAAATTTGTTGACTTGTGAAACTGCGACAAAGTTTTGAATTTGTGTGTAAATTTAGGATGGGAGGTTCTTGAATTTGAAATATAATTTTTAGAAGTTATATTTTGATCCTATTGCTAATAAAAAAAAAAAGAAAAAGAAAAAAAACTTCAAAAAATTTAAACTGTTACAACATTCATCAATATCGAAAAATATCAAATATATCATTAAAAAATTATATCAAAATCATACAAATATTTACCATAAAGTTGCCGCTAGATACACAAATAATTTAATAACGCAAAACAACACTCATATCACCCTTGGCAAAAATTTGTCTGAACAATTTTTAACGCATCGCGAATCGTTAGATTGTTGATGAAACTTGGGGCAAACCTCCACCTACTTTCCATTTTTCGACACATTAACTTGCATGTCTTTTCTGTTTCTGCGAAACCCTAATAGAAACCCAGAATCTCACATCATTTTCTAAACCCGATCCAAAGAGATCCTTGTGCATCCTTCGATCTGACAGATCCAAAAAACTCACATCATCTCTATATATACCTTCTTTACCTTTCCTTGTTCTAGCAAAAATGAAACAGTTAAGTTTTCTTTTCTCTTCTAACAAAAACTTATCTGTTCCAATAGTCTATGGAACGATCTATCTGTATATATAATTTTATGTACGTGCACCCGCGTTAATACCATTATATATAATTTTATGTACATGCGCCTGTGTTAATACCATTATATCCTTTGTTCAGTAAAAATTGGATTCTCAATCTCCTTTTGTTGCCGGTTTGCACTAAATTCATTTTATGCTCAAGTTCGAAATGGTATGTGGATTTCCTTGTCTTATTGTCCATTTAATTTGTAATATATGATGATTAATTTCAGGAAATCATGTCAAATTGTTGGGTTGTTTGGGATTAAAAGTGCCCTTAGTTGTCAACTGTTGTATTGTTGCCATGAGCTTGTTGCATTTTTCTTTTTCTCTTTTTCAATTTGTAATTTTATTCAGATATTTTTTTTTTCGTTTTTTTTTTCGTTTTTTTTTTTTCGGTGGTTCATGCAAGTCGCAAGAGAAAGGGAAGAATAAAGGATATAATGAGTTCCATTTTGCCAGGCCAGGGTCCAAGATATCATACAACTATTTTGCCGCAAAGGCTACGTATGCCAAACGCTTCGTCAAATTTGACAACGGCGAGCTACTCTAACAGTAACGGCGAATTCAGACTTAGTTTGAGAAGAAAAATAGTTAATTTATTTTTAACTAGTTAGTAACTGTCTAAAAATAAGTTAGTTACTTTTATATTTAAAAAAGAAATAATTTTTTTAAAATAAATTTTTAATTTTGATTGATTTGATATTTTTATTTTTGAAAGTTTAAAAGAATATTAAAATATAAGAAGATAATTAGATTATTTTACAAATTAACAAATAAGTTAATTAATTATAAGCCAATTAACTCTTTCAATCCCAAACGATGCCCCAAGCAAAGGGGGTGGAGCGCCTAGCTTCCTCCCAAAATATATAACTAAAAAACTAAAGAAGATTAGGTAAAATTTTGAAAAAAAAATAAAAAATTGGGGGTAAACTTCCAAAGTTGGTGAGTCCCGCCGGTAGCTCCATTATCGGCTAAAATTATGAACACTTATATACTTATCATTTTTAAATAATAAAATATAATTTTAATTAGGATATTATCATCACTACATTATTCTAATTTTATTTTGTAATAAATTATTTCGATCTAATAACATTTTTATAGCTAGCTACAAAACTCTTTAAAGTATTTAAGCCACCCCCTTCTTAGGCTTCATTTGGAGCCTCAAAAAAATATAAAAAAAATTCAAAAGTTGACATGGTCTGCTTTTGACACATCTGTCAAAAAATTTGAAATGCCGTTGGAACGCATCATTTTAGTCCGTTCCAACGGATTTTGCCTAAATTCAAAAAAAAATTATCTGACACGTGTACAAAAAAATACACAAAACTCTCAAAATTTTTAAAATCTTTCATTAAAATTTTGACACATGTTACTTTATATACTTTTTAACAATTTTATATCAAATCAAATAAAACATTCAACAATCATTACACAATAATTTTAAAATACAATTTTAAAAATTTTTAAAAATTTTAAATTTAGTTGGGACTCCAAACACACTCTTAGTTGGCTTCCCCCCTCGTGACTCCCGTGGCAAGTCAGTCTTATAGGCCAAAAGCGGCAAAAGAATAATGATATTTTATTAAAAAATTAACGCAAATTACTATATGTGTCCATTATAATTAAATAAATATTTATTCTTCTGACAAGATATCATTTTTTATTTTTAAAAAATAATGCTACACTTACACTATTTTATTTACACCCTTCTTACACCCCACTAGTCATGACGGGTGTATTCTATTTAAAATCATCATAGTCGTTAAATGTCACATTTTACGTGTGGTTGTGATTATTTTGAATAAACTATACTGATCATGATCAGTAGGATGTAAGAAGGATGGAAACAAAAAACTGTAAATGTAGCATTACTTTTTTCTAAAACGTGGAGAAAGCTCCAAAATGGCAATCCAATAAAAGGAAAGCTAACATTGGCTCAGTTGTCAGCTTAGTAATAACTCAATATATATATATATATAGAAATATAATATAATATTTTAAATTGTTAAATTTTGATTTAGGTACTATTTAAAATTCTTATTCCAAACAACTTTTCATATTTTTTGCTTTAAAATTAGTAGTTAAAATTTTTGATGTGTTTAGTAAAATATGTAGGGTGAGTTTGGAGTAAGATAAATTGAGATAAATTGAGAGTTCGTAATACGTGCAGTGAAAGAAAAAAGTTGATATGATATAAAGTTAATAGAGATTTATAGAATTTTTTGGAGTTTGTTTGGAAACTAAACAGAGTCGTAATAATTTTTAGTAAATTAGTAACTTTTAGGGTTTTTTTAAAATTTTTAGTAATTTTAATAATTTAGATAATTTTTACGTGTTTAGTAAAAATTTTAGTAACTTTTAAATTGAGTTAATTATTGTAACTTAATAAAAAATAAAAATTTAGGTTTTACAAAATACTTAAAAAAATAAAAATTAATTATATTATACTAAAAATTTATTCACAAAACGCCACCTTTTAACATCCACAGTTACCACCAAACTGACATCGGCGAGGCCAGCCCCCAGTCCCAAGTTCAAATCCAATAGGCAAACTGCATCTTACATTTATTTTTTATTCTTGGAAAGTACAATACGGAAACTGTTAGCTGGCACTTGGTGATGTGATCCTCAAAATCTTATAATAATTTAAAAAAAATTAATAATAATAATAATAATAAATCCAGGTTCAAAGTTTCCAAACTGTTGGTCGATGATGAAAAATATTAATCAATTCTTGAATAGCACTATAAAAGGATGACAACCCCAGAGTCCCTCATCACACCCACTCACTCGCAAACCAAAAATCAAAATGGCTGCAAAGCATCGACCCACAGCCCTCCACCTTCTCTCTCCCCTCCTCCTCCTCCTCGCTCTCGCCCCAACGTCTCTCGCCGGCGGCATCTCCATCTACTGGGGTCAGGCCGGCGGCGAGGGAACCCTGAGACAAACCTGCGCTTCGGGCAAATACGCTTACGTCAACATCGCCTTCCTCAACAAATTCGGCGGCGGCCGAAGGCCCCAGCTCAACCTCGCCGGCCACTGCAACCCCGCCGGCGGCGGCTGCCGTGTCTTGGCCGACGTAATCCCCTTCTGCCAGAGCAAGAATATCAAGGTCATGCTCTCCATCGGCGGCGGCATCGGAAGCTACTCTCTCACCTCCAAGGTCGACGCCAGAAACACCGCCGCGTATCTATACAACAACTTCCTGGGCGGCCGATCGCCGTCGCGCCCTTTCGGCAGCGCCGTATTGGACGGCATTGATTTCGACATCGAGCTGGGACCCACCGGTTTCTACGACGACCTCGCTCGATATCTGAAGTCTTATAGCAAGCCTTCGAGGAAAGTGTATCTATCGGCGGCCCCACAGTGCCCTTATCCCGATAGATATTTGGGGCCCGCCCTTAGAACGGGTCTTTTCGACTTCGTTTGGGTTCAGTTTTACAACAACGCGCCTTGCCAGTACGTTCCCGGAAACACTCAGAGACTGAAGAACTCGTGGCAGATATGGACCAGGTCGGTGAACGCCGGAAAGATATTCTTGGGGTTGCCGGCGCATAGGAAGGCCGCCGGAAGTGGGTTTATTCCGGCACCGGTGCTGAAGTCTCAGATCCTTCCGTTCATTAAGAGGTCGCGCAAGTATGGTGGGGTGATGCTTTGGAATAAGTACTGGGATAATGTGAGTGGTTATAGTAATGCAATTAAGGGAAGCGTCTGAGCTTGCGGGAGGAGGAAGCCACCTTCAACTTCTTGCTTTTATTTTACGTACCTAGTTTATATTATTATAATAAAGTTGGATATATATTCTTATACATATATATCCTTTCAGGAATTGCACGTATGAACTTGTATTGTTAGTTGTTACTATCGCGTAAAAGTTTCTCCTTAGAGAAATGCTATTGGATCTACAATGTAATAATGTAAAACTTTTGTATGACTATCATGTTGTTGTAATAAAAAGGTATTCAGTGAATTCCTTTTATTTTTAATTTAATTCCTTTTATTGAGTATTCTTTCTCGAGCTATTACTAGTAATTTTTTCTTAGATGCTAATGAGACTCCTCATATTCGAACTTAAGTTTTTGTTTTTTTTCTTTTTTTGCATTTTTTCTTTTTCTTGGGAGGGGTTCGGTTTATATCCTCCTTTCTTTTATTGTACTGTAATGTGTCACCACAAGTTGATTTTTTTTTTTTTTTTTTGGTAGGCTTTCTTTTAATTATAAAACGGTGAGTTACCACTTTATTATTATTTTTTTTCTATACTTTTCCTGTTCTCTTTTTGGAGATAAGGTTTAGATCCCTCTCATTCATGTATTCTTTTTTTACATTTAACAAACTGATAGCGGTCTCTGCCAAACCCCCTCTCTCAGTAAGAAGGTTTTCTTAAAAAAAGATAATAATAATAATAATAATAATAATATATTATATTATGTCACACTGCATGCATGGAAAATATTTCATAATCACAAACTTTTTTTTTCTTTTATAAAAATTGGAACAAAATAATATAATAACAATATCTGAATAATAAAAAAATTTAATTATTTTTTAAAAATAATGGACTCACAAAATTATTGCAGTGGCACATTCGAATTATATTACTTTTATTATTATATATATTATTTTGATTACGTTTTTTAATTTCTTTTAGTACAATAGTATTTTTTTTTTTTTTTAACAAATTTGAGAAATGTTGCACTCATCCATTTACCTAACAATTTAGCACAAGTACTGTTATACATTTATTTATTTATTTTTATCTAAATGTTATGGCATGTATGTGAGCATATCAATTCTTAGAAAATAAAATATTAAAAATTCGTTTTAAGTCACGTCATTCTTTACAATGCATTAAGAACATTAAAATAGAATTACAAATTGTAAAAAGATAGTTTTTGAAATTAATCAAGAAAACTAGGTCATAATTTTATACTAATCAAAATTAATTAACAATGCTAAATCAAACATATGTAAATATAACACATACTTTATCAACTAATACACATTCAATCTCATATTAATATATTTTGAGGTAAGATTGTTGAAAGTATATTGACACAAGTTAATTAGTTAAAAAAATACCTTAAGAATCTTTTGATAAACCCTCCAATTATATTGATCATTCCTATTACTACTTGTCTTCGTCTTTTTATCTTTTTTCCTTCATTGCTTTTAAGTTTTATTTTTGGTCTCATTTGTTGTAACGTATATTCATGTTATATGTGATTGAATAAGAGATATTATACCATTTTAACCCTAATTACTAGTTCGACTGATAAGATATTAAATTTACTTTTCATTGATTATTAGTTCACTCAGATGCCTTAAATATTAAAAAAAAATTACTATTCTAAATTTTTATCTCATATTTATTTTTATATTTTCTTTGAATAACATTTACTATGCAATATTCTCTATAATATTATTTATATTTCATGAGAGATGTTATTTCTTTTAAAAAATTACAACTGAAGATAGAATAAAAATTAAAAGTGAAATTTTATCTCATATCCAACCTTTTAAGCGTTCAATTTATCTTAAATGTGTACTAATGTATAAATTAAAATAAAAATAAATAAATCAGGAGTTTGAATAAAATAAGGAGAAAATATTCTATTTGTTTAGGATATTTAAAAATGGAAATAAAACTATTATATGAAAAGATTATATGTACTTTATTCAAAATTAATTAAATTGGCTTTACAAATATATATACATATACATACATATAGATAACATAAAAAAGAAGTTTTTGTTTTTTCAAAATTTCAATGTGGGCAATTGCCATCATTTGACCTCCATCATCCGCCCCTCTTTAATTGAATAAAAAAAAAAAAATTAAAGATAGGTTTAGGAAGGAAACGATAGGACTTGTAAAAAAGGGGAAAAACAATTGGAGCAAGTTAAAGGAACATTTAGATATAGGTAAAGGTTGAGCCAAATCTGTATCGAAATTTTTTGGATCGTGCTCCTAAATGCAAGTCAACTTTGATATATATATATATATATGGTGTGGGTGTGTGTGTGTGTGTGTGTGTGTGTTCGGTTGATAGTTGGCAGAATTGTATTGCAAGATTTCCTTCAAATCCAATGGGTCAACACATTTTCATTCTATTTGCCATCTATAATTTTGTATTGGCGTGATGATGACACACCAAACACGCCCTAATTGGAGGGATACAGCAACCATTTGCTCCATTTGATGGAAGATATCCACTCTTAATTAAGCCTACCTATGTATGTTTTTTTGATAAAAATATTTTTATTCACGTTTTTAAAAAATAAATAATTTTTTTGGAAAAACATTTACATTGAGAGTATAATTATTTTTTGTTTCATCGGAAAATATTTTTAGGAAAAAAAACTTATATGCATATTTTCAAAAAATATTTCTTTAAAACAAGAGTATATATGTTTTTCTCAAGAATATTTTACATTAAAGCAAATAAGGCATAATAGTTTAGGTGACATTTGATTTATATTTATATTTATATTTTTTATTTTTTTATTTTCTATTTTTTATTTTAAAATTTATGTTTTAAAAATATTGAAAACGTATTTAGTTTGATATTTTCTATTTTTTTATATTTTAGAAATTTTCTTATTTTGGATCAAAAAAGGTTCATAATGATTTTTGATTATTTTACATTTGATGTGTAAACTTATTTTATATTTTCTAAAATCAAATTTTAAAAACACAATAAAATGTGTTATTTTTCTTATTTTTAAAAATAAAAAATAAAAAACGAGTTCAAAACAAGCATACTAACTATCAGTGTAATAATTTCAAATGGCACACTATGACACGTAACTTAATAAAAATTAAAAAAGAATACTTATAAGGGTGACGATATCCCCACTACACAATCCCCACTACACAAAAAGCTTCACTGCTCCAACTTTTTGTTTTCCTTTTTTATTTATTTTATTTGTTTCGATGTTACTCAAATGACAAAATTACCTTTGATTCATTGATTTCATATATTAATTCCACATATTATAAAAAATAATCTATTGATATAATTTAGATTTTTATCCTATCAATAATAACTTTTATCCTATCAATATAATTTAAATCTTTATATTAAGAAATAATTATTTTCCTAAAAAAAATTTCAATTATTTAAGTTACAAAATTTTTTTTATTTTTGAATCTGAAAAGATAATTCATGTACCATAAGTGAAATTTTGTAAAAAATTATATATCCATTTTTAAAGCACCCTATATAATTTTGTTAATTAGTCCCTCGTATAGTTTTGATAATCAAACCTCATTATTCACTTGCATTTATTTTCTTGATATGACGTACATGTATGGGACCAATCCACTGTCAAAATTATAAATTTTTTAAATTATTTCAATTTTTTTAAAATTATCCTAAAAAATATATCATATTGCCATAATTAGTCTTATAATTTTATTATAAAAATATTCTTACTATCTCCTGAGTAAATATGTAATTTTTATCTTTACTGACTAAAAATATAGAGTCCTCTCTTGAGTGGATAAGATCATCACACTCTATATGCAATTTATGATGTATGAGTTATGTTCTTTTGATAAAAATTAAGAATAATATGATAATTTGTATTTTTAGATTTTTTTTATATGTAAATAGGTAATTGCTACTTAAATTTTTTAAATTTTTTAAATATTATCAATTAATAATTACTCGTACCTAAAAGTACATAAGTATAAAATGACGTGTGAAAAACTTAAATTTAAAATTATAAAACAATATATGAAAAAGTGTAAAAATTAAAAATAACTAATTAAAAGAGATTAAAGTATTCATATAGTATTCAATAAAGATATAAAATTTTATTATTTATCAAAGTTTCGAAAGAAAGGCATATATACAATTAGTGGGTCGACTTTGCCAAACCCTAGGCTTATAGGTTCAGAGGTATTTAGTGCAAAATATACAACTTTGCCAAACCCTCGGCTTATAGGTTCAAAGGTATCAAGGGTCCGGTTGGATGGTGCTAAAATTTTAAGGGAATAAGTTTTAGAGGAGATATAAGATAAGAGGGGGTATTATTTTTAGAGAGTTGACCTACATTGATGTGAGGTTTATGGAGGGGATAACTTTTGATTTAGTTTGGATGTTTTATAAATAAGAGGAGGTGAATGATGGAAAAACAGTCAAATAACTCTTTTGCCCTTGTAGTGTCCCAAACGTGGTTATCCATTAAATTAAACTTGGTTACCCAAACTTAATTATATGTTTATGTTAATTATATAATGTGAAAACCAACAAGCACAAATTAATTTTAGACAAATTAATTATAAATAAATTATGTTATTAATAAATTAAACCTTATAAAATATATAAATTAGTTTCGTAGACAATAACATCTTAATTTATTCAAAACTTCCCTAGTCGCTTATTTTTTTTCCTTATTTAAAAAAATATCAATATAGGTGTAATTTTGTATAAATTTGCTAAAAAATAATATTATTATCTTAAAATACATCACCTCCTATTTGGAAAAAATATATTTTTTTAATCACACGACCCCTATTTGAAAAAAAATTATATTTTTTATTTTCATTAATATAATTTTTAATACATTTTTTCATTAGAAAAAAAAGAATTTATTTCTAATATAAAATACATTTTTAAGGTGAGAAGGGGGATGAGAAGGGGTATAATGGTCCAATTTAGTCCATATAAGGGGGATAATTTTTGGAGAGCTCAAACTCTCTCCAAAAATAATACACATTCTTCCGATACTAAGAAATGAGGATAATTTTTAGAAGGAAGAAATTTTACTTTCCAAACCAAGTAAAAAAATCACATCAAAACTCGTAAGGGTGTATTATTTATGGAGACCACATTTTATAGCATCCAATCTGCCCCAAGTGCAAAATGTATTAAAATTTGTTGAATAGTGAAACTGGAACAAAGTTTTGAACCTACGTGTAAATTTAAGGTCGGAGGTTTTTGAATTTGAAATATAATTTTAGAAGTTATATTTTGATCCTATTGCTATTAAAAAAAAAAACCACAAAAAATTTAAACCTTTTACAATATTCATCAATTTCGAAAAATATTAAATATATCATTAAAAAATTATATCAAAATCATACAAACATTTACTATAAGGTTATTGCTAAACACAAAAATAATTTAGTAATGCAAAACAACACCCATATCTCCCCTGGTAAAAATTGTTAGAACAACTTTGAACAGATCACGGAACGTTCAACTGGATTGCAAATAGAACTTGGAGCAAACCTCCACCTACTCTCTAATTTTCCAACACACCAGTTTGTATGTCCTCTCCGCCTTTGCGAAACCCTAGTAGAAACCCAGAACTCCACATCATCCTAAGCCCAATGTAGGGAGATCCTTGTGTGTCCTTCCATCTGATAGACCCAAGAAATTTACATCATCTCTATATCTTCTTGGCCTCTCCTTGTTTCGACAAAAATGAAATAGGTAAGTTTTCTGCTCTTTTCTAACAAAAACCTATCCATTTCAACGGTTTACGGAACGATCTATTTGTATATATAATTTTATACATGTGCGCATATGTTAATATCTCATGGTGTTCTTCCTTTGTTCACTAGAAATTAGATTCTCAGTCTCCTTTTTTGTTGTAGGTTTGTACTAAATTCATTTTATGCTCAAGTTTGAAATGGTACGTGAATTTCCCAAATTTTTTTTTTATTGTCCATTTAGTTTACAATATATGGTGATTATTTTCAGGAAATCATGTCAAAGTGTTGGGTTGTTTGGGATTGAAAGTGCCCTTAGTTGCTAACTGTTGTATTGTTGCCATGAGTTTGTTGCATTTTTTTTTTCCTCTTATTCAATTTGTATTTTTATTCAGATGTTGTAGCCTTTTTTTTTTTTTTTTTCCCCTCTGCGGTTCAAGCAAGTCGCAAGAAAAGGAAAGAATAAGCGATATAATGAGTTTCATTTTGCCAGGCTAGAGTCCAAGAAATCATACAAAAACTAAAATTTGTAATGGATTTAGAACTCGTAGGGATTTAGGACCGGGGTTAAAAAATTAAAGAAGACTATTAAAAATTTTGAAAAAAAAAATAAAAAATTGAGGGTAGACTTCCAAAGTTGGTGGGTTCCCTCCGTAGTTCTATTAAAATAATTATGAACACTTATATACTTATCATTTTAAAATAATAAAATAATAAATTTTAATTTTAACTACAATTTCACTATCATTACATTATTCTAATTTTATTTTGTAATAAATTATTTCAATCCAATAACATTTTTCTAGCTAGCTACGGACAACTTTTTTAGGTATTTAAGCTACCCCTCTTCTTAGCTCGTTTCCCTTCTCATGACTCCCGTAGCACGTTAATCTCATAGGCCAAAAGCAGCAAAAGAATAATGATATTTTTATTAAAAATTAACATAAATTACTATATGTGTCCGTTATAATTAAATAAATATTTATTCTTCTGACAAGATTATCATTTTCCATTTTCTAAAACGTGGAGAAAGCTCCAAATGACAATCCAGTAAAAGGAAAAGCTCCAAATGACAATCCAAAAGTAAAAGGAAGGCTAACATTGGCTTAGTTGTCAGTTTGGTGATAATTAGAAAAATATATATAAATATAAATAATTTTAAATAGTTAAATTTTGGTTGAGATACCATTTAAAAATCTAATTTTAAACAACTTTTCATATATATTTTTTTTGGTTTAAAGTTGATATATGAAATTTTTGACGTGTTTAGAAAAATATGTAGTAATTTTTAGTAATTTTTTAATTTTTTTTTGTAAAATTTTTAATAACTTTTAATAATTTTTGATAACTTTTATGTGTTTAGTAAAATTTTTAGTAACTTTTAAATTGAGTAAATTATTGTAGGTTTGTTTAGAGTAATAAAAAGTGAAATAAAATGAAATAAAGTGAGATAAGTTATGAGTTCGTAATTCGTGTAGTGAGATAAAAAATGAATAAATTTTTAGAAATTTTCAGAATTTTTTAGAATTTTTTTTATTTTTTTTACACACTAGACGGTGCAGTAATTTCATAAAAAATAATAAAAGTTTATGTTTTACTTAATACTAAAAAAACAAAAATTAATTATTTTATACTAAAAATTTATTCACAAAACGCCCCCTTTTGACGTCCACAGTTACCACCAAACTGACATCGGTGATGCCAGCCCCCAGTCCCAAGTTCAAATCCAACATGCAAACTGCATCTTAGATTTATTTTTTATTCTTGGAAAGTACGATACGGAAACTGTTAGCTGGCACTTGGTGATGTGATCCTCAAATTCTTGTAATTTCAAAAAAAATTAACATTTAATAATAATAATTAATAGTAATAAATCCAGGGTCAAAGTTTCCAAACTCTTGGTCGAAGATGAAAAATATTAATCAATTCTTGAGTAGCACTATAAAAGGATGACAGCCCCAGAGTCCCTCTTCACACCCATTCACTCAGAAACCAAAGATCCAAATGGCTGCAAAGCATCGACCCACAGCCCTCCACTTCCTCTCTCCCCTCCTCCTCCTCCTCGCTCTCGCCCCAACGTCTCTCGCCGGCGGCATCTCCATCTACTGGGGTCAGGCCGGCGGCGAGGGAACCCTGAGACAAACCTGCGCTTCGGGCAAATACGCTTACGTCAACATCGCCTTCCTCAACAAATTCGGCGGCGGCCGAAGGCCCCAGCTCAACCTCGCCGGCCACTGCAACCCCGCCGGCGGCGGCTGCCGTGTCTTGGCCGATGCAATCCGCTTCTGCCAGAGCAAGAATATCAAGGTCATGCTCTCCATCGGCGGCGGCGGCATCGGAAGCTACTCTCTCACCTCCAAGGTCGACGCCAGAAACACCGCCGCGTATCTGTACAACAACTTCCTGGGCGGCCGGTCGCCGTCGCGCCCTTTCGGCAGCGCCGTATTGGACGGCATTGATTTCTATATCGAGCTGGGAACCACCGGTTTCTACGACGACC
The DNA here is from genome assembly GCA_019916065.1 of Vitellaria paradoxa. Classification (NCBI taxonomy): domain Eukaryota; kingdom Viridiplantae; phylum Streptophyta; class Magnoliopsida; order Ericales; family Sapotaceae; genus Vitellaria; species Vitellaria paradoxa. The sequence goes on along the minus strand of CM034242.1, from coordinate 41,250,828 downwards.
TCGCTCGATATCTGAAATCTTATAGCAAGCCATCGAGGAAAGTGTATCTATCGGCGGCCCCGCAGTGCCCTTATCCCGATAGATATTTGGGGGCCGCCCTTAGAACGGGGCTTTTCGACTTCGTTTGGGTTCGGTTTTACGACAACTGGCCTTGCCAGTACGTTCCCGGAAACACTCAGAGGCTGAAGAACTCGTGGCAGCTATGGACCAGGTCGGTGAACGCCGGAAAGATATTCTTGGGGTTGACGGCGAATAGGATGGCCACCCGAAGTGGGTTTATTCCGGCACCGGTGCTGAAGTCTCAGATCCTTCCGTTCATTAAGAGGTCGCGCAAGTATGGTGGGGTGATGCTTTGGAATAAGTACTGGGATAATGTGAGTGGTTATAGTAATGCAATTAAGGGAAGCGTCTGAGCTTGCGGGAGGAGGAAGCCACCTTCAACTTCTTGCTTTTATTTTACGTACCTAGTTTATATTATTATAATAAAGTTGGATATATATTCTTACACATATATATCCTTTCAGGAATTGCACGTATGAACTTGCATTGTTAGTTGTTACAATCACGTAAAAGTTTCTCCTTATAGCAATGCTATTGGATCTACAATGTAATAATGTAAAACTTTGTATGACTATCATGTTGTTGTAATAAAAAGGCATTCAGTGAATTCCTTTTATTGAGTGATCTTCCTCGAGCTATTACTTTTTTTTTTTTTCTCTGGATGCTAATGAAACTCCTCAAATTCGAACTTAAGTCTTTTTTTTTTTTTTTATAGTATTTTTTCTTTTTCTTGGGAGGTTCAGTTTATGTCCTTCTCTCTTTTATTATTGTACTGTGATGTGTCACTATAAGTTGATTTTTCTTATTTTTGGTAGGCTTTCTTTTAATTATAAAGCGGTGAGTTACCACTTTATTATTACTTTTTTTTCTATACTTTTCCTGTTCTCTTTTTGGAGATAAGGTTTAGATTCCCCTCATTCATGGACTCTTTTTTTATATTTAATAAACTGATAGCGGTCTTTGCCAAACCCCCCTCTCGTTAAGAAGGTTTTCTTAAAAAAAGATAATAATAATAATAATAATAATAATAATAATTATGTCACACTACATGCATGGAAAATATTTCATAATCACAAACTTTTTTTTTCTTTTATAAAAATTGGAACAAAATAATATAATAACAATATCTGAATAATAAAAAATTTAATTATTTTTTAAAAATAATGGACTCACAAAATTATTGCAGTGGCACATTCGAATTGTAATACTTTTATTATTATATATATTATTCTGATTACGTTTTTTAATTTCTTTTAGTACAATAGTATTTTTCTTTACAAATTTGAGAAATGTTGCACTCATCCATTTACCTAAGAATTTAGCACAAGTACTGTTATACATTTATTTATTTATTTTTATCTAAATGTTATGGCACGTATGTGAGCATATCAATTCTTAGAAAATAAAATATTAAAAATTCGTTTTAAGTCACGTCATTCTTTACAATGCATTAAGAACATTAAAATAGAATTACAAATTGTAAAAAGATAGTTTTTGAAATTAATCAAGAAAACTAAGTCAAAATTTTAAACTAATCAAAATTAATTAACAATGCTAAATCAAACATATGTAAATATAACACATACTTTATCAACTAATACACATTCACTCTCATAGTAATACATTTTGAGGTAGGATTGCTGAAAGTATTTTGACACAAGTTAATTAGTTAAAAAAATACCTTAACAATCTTTTGATAAACCCTCCAATTATATTGATCATTCCGATTACTACTTTTCTTCGTCTTTTTTTCTTTTTTCCTTAATTGCTTTTAAGTTTTATTTTTGATCCCGTTTGTTGTAAGGTTTATTCATGTTATATATGATTAAAAAGAGATATTACACTATTCTAACCCTAAGCACTAGTTAAACTGATAAGATATTAGATTTACTTTTCATTGATTACTAGTTCGTTCAGATGCCTTGAATATTAAAAAAAATACTATTCTAAATTTTTATCTCATATTTAATTTTATATTTTCTTTGAATAACATTTATTATGCAATATTGGGTCAAAAAAGGTTCATAATGACTTTTGACTATTTTCTATTTGACGTGTAAACTTATTTTATATTTTCTAAAATAAATTTTAAAAACATAATAAAATGCATTATTTTTCTTATTTTTAAAAATAAAAAATAAAAAACAGGTTCAAAACAAGTATACTAATGATCAGTGTTATAATTTTAAGCGGCACACTATGACACGTAACTTAATAAAAATTAAAAAAGAATAATTATAAGGGTGACGATAACCCCATCACACAAAAAGCTTCACTGCTCCACCTTTTTGTTGTCCTTTTTTATTTATTTTATTTGTTTCGATGTTACTCAAATGACAAAATTACCTTTGATTCATTGATTTTTTATATTAATTTCATATATTATAAAAAATAATCTATTAATATAATTTAGATTTTTATCCTATCAATATAATTTAAATCTTTATATTAAGAAATAATTATTTTCCTAAAAAAATTTCAATTATTTCAAGTTACAAAAATTTTTTTATTTTTGAATCTGAAAAGATAATTCATGTACCAAAAGTGAAATTTTGTAAAAAATTATATATCTATTTTTAAAGCACCCTATATAATTTTGTTAATCAGTCCCTCGTATAGTTTTGATAATCAAATCTCATTATTCACTTGCATTTGTTTTCTTGATACGACGTATATGTATGGGACCAATCCACTGTCAAAATTATGAATTTTTTAAATAATTTTAATTTTTTTAAAATTATTCTAAAAAAATTATCATATTGCCATAATTAGTCTTATAATTTTATTATAAAAATATTCTCACTATCTCTTGAATAAGTATGTAATTTTTATCTTTACTGACTAAAAATATCGAGTCCTCTCTTGACTGGATAAGATCATCACCCTCTATATGCAATTTATGATGTATGAGTTATGTTCTTTTGATAAAAATTAAGAATAATATGACAAGTGTATTTTTAGATTTTTTTTGATATGTAAATAGGTAATTGCTACTTAAATTTTTTAAATGTTTTAAATATTATCAATTAATAATTACTCGTACCTAAAAGTACATAAGTATAAAATGACGTGTGAAAAACTTAAATTTAAAATTATAAAATAATACATGAAAAGGTGTAAAAATTAAAATAACTAATTAAAAGAGATTAAGGTATTCATATATTATTCAACAAAAGTATAAAATTTTATTATTTATCAAAGTTTCTAAAGAAAGGCATATGTATAATTAGTGGGTCGACTTTGCCCAACCCTGGGCTTATAGGTTCAGAGGTATTTAGTGCAAAATGTACAACTTTGCCAAACCCTCGGCTTATAGGTTCATAGGTATCAAGGGCCTAGTTGGATGGTGCTAAAATTTTAAGGAGATAAGTTTTGGAGGAGGTATAAGATAAGAGTGGGCATTATTTTTAGAGAGTTAGCCTACATTGATATGAGGTTTATGGAGGGGGATAACTTTTGATTTGGTTTGGATGTTTTATAAATAAGAGGAAGTGAATGATTTATGATTGAGTGATCTTCCTCAAGCTATTACTCATATTTTTTTCTAGATGCTAATGAGACTCCTAATATTCAAACTTAAGTCTTTTTTTTTTTTTTTGGCATTTTTTCTTTTTTTTGGGAGGTTCGGCTTATATCATTCTCTCTTTTATTGTATTGTGATGTGTCACTACAAGTTGATTTTTCTTATTTTTGGGAGGCTTTCTTTTAATTATAAAGCGGTGAGTTACCACTTTATTATTCCTTTTTTTCTATACTTTTCCTATTCTCTTTTTTGAGGTAAGGTTTAGATCCCCCTCATTCATGTACTCTTTTTTTACATTTAATAAACTGATAGCGGTCTCTGCCAAACCCCTTCTCGTTATGTAATAACCTGAAAATTTTTTTTCGTAATTAATTTGTTTAAGTGTGGTGGTAATATTTATTATAGCAAAAATTTAAGAAATTGAGCATTTGAAAATTTTGGAATGATAAAATTAGTTAAAAAGATTTTCGGATTTAATTTCACCCTATATGAGAGTTTAATGTAGAATTTTTAAACATTTATCCAAACAATTCCTAGCCCAATTACCTAATTGGTTCAACCCAAGTCCATTAACCCATGGGTCAACCATTTTCTTTGACTCACCTCAACTCACTTCAACTCACTTTATCATTCATTGAGTTGACTCATGAATAATAGCTCTAAATTATTTTCCGACAACTTCATTTTCCATCTTCCATACATCTCTCACAATCTCTCAAATTAGGTGGCTAATTAGTCAAAAAGAATACCCTACACTGATGACTTTAAAGCATTTTTTCAAATTACTTAGCTAGCATGATTTAAACACTTAAAGTATCTTTTAAATAATTTGTTTAAATTGTCAAAAAGCTAGCATGATTCCCGGATCATGCCACCCATATTTATCCATCCTCCATCAATTTTCTTAAATTATATGGTTAGATAATCAAAGAGCAAGCATGATTCTTGGATCATGCTACCTATTGTATATGCATGATCTTACCTTAGTTGTTTTGAAGCATGTGAAGTGGAGGTTATTTTCTCCACCAATAACTTTCTCTACACTCCCATGATTCTTATAAATTGTGTGCCTTCAAAGAGAAGAAAAACAATAAGAGAGAAAAAAAATATATATTTTTATCAAGTGTGGTTGGACATTTGGTGTTGTTTGGAGGAAGAAGAAAGGCTTGGAATTTTTCAATTGGGTGGTGTTCAAAGCTCAACTCCTTTTTCCTTCACAGGCTTGGTCACCAATATCTTCATTGAAGTAGGATGACGAACCTCCTAAAATGTATCTGATGCATTTTCTGGGTTTAAAGTATGAAACTTGATTGTGATAAAAAAATAATACCCGCATATTGGGGGTTGGGAAACCAAAACTTTGACTGATGTAGTCTAGCATGCTAACAGCTCTTTGTTTGTAGTTTCTGATATGTTTTTGACCCCTAAAACGGTGGAATTAGGCTTCGGCTGAAACATAAAAGTTGTAGTCCTTTAAGTTTTCTTTCCAATCCGAAAAGATTTGCATCAATCTGATTTGTGAGTCAAAAGTTATGTCCAAAATACTGAGCACGTGTAAAATTGTATTTTCTGAACAAATTAAATTCAAGGCTGTTTTTGAACATCTAAACTTTAGAATTTTAAAAAGTGTAAAACATGAAAGTTGTAGGTCCTAAAGTCTAGTTTCTACAGATATAAAATTTACAAGTATCGGAATTCTACTCTATTTTATATGAATTTTCTTTTAAGCTGCTGTCTCTGCTTAGCCTTTAATTTATGCTTGTTTAAATTTTTTAGAATATTATGTTTAAAGATTTATTTAAATTTTCAATTTTCTTCTGTTAATTATTGTCATGTTAATAAATTCTATTGATGTGTAATTTTATTCACAAAGCCTGATATAGTAAAACACTTATACTATTTGATATAATACCGAAATGGACTGTTAAGTTGAGATTACTTAGTTATCTTCCAATTGATATGAAATTCTTTTAAACTGGATATTATATATTATTTGACACTATAATATTTATAATAATTGACTAAGACAATCAGTTTCATCGTGGAAAGTTGAATGACTTATTCAAACTATAACGGCTAAGTAGAACCAAGTATTTGATAAAAATGCTTAAATGAAACAATGGATTTATTCTTTCCTCATTTGGTCTTCCTTAAATAAATTTGATTTATTTTAATTGATTCTTTTAGGCATTGTCAACCTAACAAGTTATATAACTATATTATGATTAGGTGAATTTAATGAAATTTATTTAATACATTCCTAAACATTGGAATAATTCTGTGGATATTTGTGGATATCTTGAAGCCGAAAACCTATGATAAGGATTTGGTTATAAATGAGATGGTGATTGAAAATTTATTCAAATAAAATAAAATTTACAAATTTTTCTAAAATTAAATATAAGTCCAAAGAGCTATTTACTATCTTTATATTCCACAAAATAATAAAATGAAAAGGAAAAAAGGGGCAAAAATCAAGATCGCAGCCAATAAAGTTCGAACTCGCAACTTCAAATCGTAATTATGGTCGCCCACCCACTAAGCTACCAACCTCGGCTTAATGAATATCATTAGAAATAATTTTATTCTTATCAAGGCTAGTACGGCAAACTTGTCAAAGAATTAATTAAAATACTAATTCGAATTCAAAATTTTTTTAGTTACTTGCTACTTGTTAATTTACATACGGTACTTACCTTTGTGATAATAATGTTGGTGATTATGTTTAATCTTTAATTTATTGTGAACTATTATTAAATTTTGAATTGAGATAAAATACTTAAAGTATACTATATGTGACTGAATAATCCCACTTCGGATTCATCACCCGGGAACATTGCCGATTGTTATAAAAAAATATCTGATTGCCATACAAAATACCCTTGGAATGCCAAGGGGTGAAAATAAATTAAGGCACTCGGTGTTAAAGTTATTTTTTTGGCAATGGGGTGATGGGTGGGTAGAAATGACCTTTTAGATGGAGATGGGAACATATGCATTGTATTATGGAGATGCTTCCTTCTGACCTGGCCAGTCAGGTAGTTAGTCGCGACGGCTAAGTTTTTAGTGGGTGACACCGTTGGAATGCATTGGATGCTAAGCCCGTAAAGTCACTGGTTCCCAAGACTGGGGATACAGGAAGATAGGAGTATGATTATCCTAGGAAGATTTGGATTAAACTCCTTTACCAAAAATTTTACTATGACTGGCAACCTCTTTGCTTATGTATGAAGGATGTGTTGGAATTATTTAATTATATTTAATTCCTCTTAAGCAATAATAAAAAAAAATGAAACTTATATCGCTACGGGGTTTGATCCCGAGACCTTGAAGATCTGAATCTGAAATCCCTACCACTGTGACACAGATTTCATTATGGTACACACATCAACATTTAACCAGTTCTACATGTAAGTAAAATAGTAGTTAGGTGATGGTTTCATCGGACTGTTATAAGTATAATTTACATTATTCAGTTTGGATCTATTGAATTAATTGTTGCATAAACAGTATGCCACCTAATCACATTCACTGTAGTGGGTCACCTAATACAGTGTAGCATTACAATCACTGCATATAGGCACCAAGGAGATTCTGATTACTGGACTTTGGTAGCTCACCCCTTGTAGGAATATTTTTTTCAGGATATTAAGTACATGGATACTAAAGATGAGCTGGAAAGATATTAATTTCTCTTAAATTCCATCAGAAGAGATATCTATTTTTTCTCTTTTCTGCATAATGCTGGAAGACTTTATTTATTATTGTGGTCTGTAATAATAATTATTGGATGATTGTAATCATTAAGTTTAGTCCTAGTAACTTTATTTGATATGTAATGTTTATCGCATGGTTGGGACGTTTAGATGACTCTGTAATATTATTCTCTATATTTTTTTTATTATGCCCTGTCGTTGAATCTCATCAAATGATTCAGTCTAATGACTTATAAATGTTAGTTGGGATAAACTAGGGATTTTGAATACTTTAAATTTTTATTATAAGTCAAACCCAGTTTGGAGGAAAAATTTGGGGTGTGACGGCGTGTTGTTGTCATCTTATTTTTATACCCAAATAAATAATCCCAAGTCACCCTTGGATATTCGGGTTATGAAAATCCGGGGCGTGACACGTTAAGAAGGTTTCGTAAAAAAAGATTATAATAATAATAATAATAACAATAATAATATTATGTCACACTGCATGCATGGAAAATCTTGCACTCATCCATTTACCTAAGAATTTAGCAGAAGTACTGTTATACATTTATTTATTTATTTTTATCTAAATGTTATGACATGTATGTGAGCATATCAATTCTTAGAAAATAAAATATTAAAAATTCGTTTTAAGTCACGTCATTCTTTTCAATGCATTAAGAACATTAAAATAGAATTACAAATTGTAAAAAGATAGTTTTTGAAATTAATCAAGAAAACTAAGTCAAATTTTTATACTAATCAAAATTAATTAACAATGCTAAATCAAACATATGTAAATATAACACATACTTTATCAACTAATTCACATTCACTCTCATATTAATATATTTTGAGGTAAGATTGCTGAAAGTATTTTGACACAAGTTAATTAGTTAAAAAAATACCTTAACAATCTTTTGATAAACCCTCCAATTATATTGATCATTCCGATTACTACTTGCCTTCGTCTTTTTTTCTTTTTTCCTTAATTGCTTTTAAGTTTTATTTTTAATCCCGTTTGTTGTAAGGTTTATTCATGTTATATATGATTGAATAAGAGATATTACACTGTTCTAACCCTAGGCACTAGTTAAACTGATAAGATATTAGATTTACTTTCTATTGATTACTAGTTCGCTCAAATGCCTTGAATATTAAAAAAAATACTATTCTAAATTTTTATCTCATATTTAATTTTATATTTTCTTTGAATAACATTTATTATGCAATATTGTCTATAATATTATCTATATTTTATAAGAGATGTTATTTCTTTTTAAAAATTACAACTAAAGGTAGAATAAAAATTAAAAGTGAAATTTTATCTCATATCCAACCTTTTAGGTGTTCAATTTATCTTAAATCTGTACTAATGTATAAATTAAAATAAAGAAAAAAAAAACCAGGAGTTTGAATAAAATAAGGAGGAAAAATTCTATTTGTTTGGGATATTTAAAAAATGGAAATAAAATTATTATATGAAAAGATTATATGTACTTTATTCCAAATTAATTAAATTGGCTTTGCAAATATATATACATATACATACGTGTAGATAACATAAAAAAGAAATTTTTGTTTTTTCAAAATTTTAATGTGGGCAATTGCCATCATTTGACCCCCATCATCCGCCCCTCTTTAATTGAATAAAAAAAAAATAAAGGTAGGTTTAAGAAGGAAACCATAGGACTTGTAAAAAAGGGGAAAAACAATTGGAACAAATTAAAGGAACATTTAGATATAGGCAAAGTTTGAGCCAAATCTATATTGAAATTTTTTGGATCGTGCTCCTAAATGCAAGTCAACTTTGATATATATATATATATGGCGTGTTTGTGTGTGTGTGTGTGTTCAGTTGATAGTTGGCAGATTTGTATTGCAAGATTTCCTTCAAATCCAATGGGTCAACACATTTTCATTCTTTATGCCATCTATAATTTTATATTGGCGTGATGATGACACACCAAACACGCCCTAATTGGAGGGATACACCAACCATTTGCTTCATTTGATGGAAGATATCCACTCTTAATTAAGCCTAGCTATGTATGTTTTTTTGATAAAAATATTTTTATTCACGTTTTTTAAAAATAAATAATTTTTTTGAAAAGCATTTACATTGAGAGTATAATTTTTTTTTTGTTTCATCGGAAAATATTTTTAGGAAAAAAAACTTATATGCATATTTTCAAAAAATATTTCTTTAAAACAAGAGTTTATATGTTTTTCTCAAAAATATTTTACATTAAAGCAAACAAGGCATAATAGTTTAGATGACATTTGGTTTATATTTGTATTTTTTATTTTTTTATTTTCTATTTTCTATTTTAAAATTTATGTTTTAAAAATATTGAAAACGTATTTGGTTTGATATTTTTTATTTTTTATATTTTAAAAATTTTCTTATTTTAGGTCAAAAAAAGTTCATAATGACTTTTGATTATTTTATATTTTATGTGCAAACTTATTTTATATTTTTTAAAAAAAATTTTAAAAATACAATAAAATACATTATTTTTCTTATTTTTAAAAATAAACAAGTCCAAAACAAGTATACAAATGATAAATATAATAATTTTAAGCGGCACACTATGGCACACTATGGCACGTAACTTAATAAAAATTAATAAAGAATAATTACAAGGGTGACGTTATCCCCGCTACACAAGAAGCTTCACCGCTCCACCTTTTTGTTTTCCTTTTTTATTTATTTATTTTGTTTGTTTGGAGTTATTCAAATGACAAAATTAGTTTCGATTCATTTATTTTATATATTAATTCCACATATTATAAAAAATAATCTATTGATATAATTTAGATTTTTATCCTATCAATAATAACTTTTTATCCTATCAATATAATTTAAATCTTTATATTAAGAAATAATTATTTTCCTAAAAAAAATTTCAATTATTTCAAGTTACAAAAATTTTTTTAATTTTGAATTTAGAAAGATAATTCATGTACCATAAGCGACATTTTGTAAAAAAATTATATATTTATTTTTAAAACACTCTATATAATTTTGTTAATTAGTCCCTCATATAGTTTTGATAATCAAATCTCATTATTCACTTGCATTTGTTTTTTTTTGATACAACATACATATATGGGACCAATCCACTGTCAAAATTATAAATTTTTTAAATGATTTTAATTTTTTAAAAATTATCCTAAAAAATTTAGGATATTACCATAATTAGTCTTATAATTTTAATATAAAAATATTCTCACTATCTCCTGAGTAAGTATGTAATTTTTAACTTTACTGACTAAAAATATCTAGTCCTCTCTTGAGTGGATAAGATCAGCACCCTCTATATGCAATTTATGATGTATGAGTTATGTTCTTTTGATAAAAATTAAGAACAATATGACAAGTTGTATTTCTAGATTTTTTTGATAAGTAAATAGGTAATTGCTACTTAAATGTTTTAAATATTTTAAATATTATCAACTAATAATTGCTCGTACTTAAAGGTAAAAAGACTTAAATTTAAAATTATAAAACAATACATGAAAAGGTGTAAAAATTGAAAATAACTAATTAAAAGAGATTAAGGTATTCGTATAGTGTTTAATAAGGGTATAAAATTTTATTATCTATCAAAGTTTCGAAAGAAAAGCATATATGTAATTAGTGGGTCAACTTTGCCAAACCTTGGGCTTATAGGTTCATAGAATCCCTAGGCTTAGAGGTTCATAGGTATTAAGTGCAAAATCTACAACTTTGCCAAACCCTCGGCTTATAGGTTCTTAGGTATCAAGTGCAAAATATATTAAAATTTGTTGACTTGTGAAACTGGAACAAAGTTTTGAACCTAGGTGTAAATTTAAGATTGGAATTTTTGAAATTGAAATATAATTTTAGAAGTTATATTTTGATCCTATTGCTATTACAAAAAAAAAAAAAAAATTAACTTTTACAACATTCATCAATTTCGAAAAATATCAAATATATCATTAAAAAATTATATCAAAATCATACAAACATTTACTATAAGGTTGTTGCTAAACACAAAAATAATTTAATAATGCAAAACAACACTCATATCTCCCCTGGTTAAAATTGTTCAAACAACTTTGAACGGATCGCGGAACATTCAACTGGATCGCGGATAGAACTTGGAGCAAATCTCCACCTACTCTCAAATTTTCCGACATACCAGCTTGCATGTCTTCTCTGTCTTTGCGAAACCCTAGTAGAAACCCAGAACTCCACATCATCCTAAGCCCAATGTAGGGAGATCTTTGTGTGTCCTTCGATCTGACAGACCTATCTGACAGACCTAAGAAACTTACATCATCTCTATATCTTCTTGGCCTCTCCTTGTTCCAACAAAAATGAAACAGGTAAGTTTTCTCCTCTTTTTTAACAAAAACCTATCTATTTCAATTGTTTGCGAAACAATCTATTTGTATATATAATTTTATACATGTGTGCATGTGTTAATATCTCATGGTGTTCTTCCTTTGTTCGCTAGAAATTAGATTCTCAGTCTCCTTTTTTGTTGTAGGTTTGTACTAAATTCATTTTATGCTCAAGTTTGAAATGGTATGTTAATTTCCTTTTTTATTGTCTAGTTAGTTTACAATATATGGTGATTAATTTCAGGAAATCATGTCAAATTGTTGGGTTGTTTGTGATTGAAAGTGCCCTTAGTTGCTAACTGTTGTATTGTTGTCAGGAGTTTGTTGCATTTTTTCCCCTCTTATTCAATTTGTAATTGTATTAAGATGTTTTAGCCCCCCCCTTTTTTTTTCCCCTTCTGCGGTTCAAGCAAGTCGCAAGAAAAGGAAAGAATAAAGGATATAATGAGTTTCATTTTGCCAGGCTAGAGTCCAAGAAATCATACAAAAACTAAATTTTGTAATGGATTTAGAACTCGTAGAGATTTAGGACCGGGGTTAAAAATTAAAGAAGACTATTAAAAATTTTGAAAAAAAAATAAAAAATTGATGAACTTCCAAAGTTGTGGGTCCCCTCCGTAGTTCTACTAAAATTATGAACACTTATATACTTATCATTTCAAAATAATAAATTTTAATTTTAACTACAAATTTATTATTATTACATTATTCTAATTTTATTTTGTAATAAATTATTTCAATCCAATAACATTTTTCTAGCTAGCTACGGACAAAACTTTTTTAGGTATTTAAGCTACCCCGCTTCTTGGCTCGTTTCCCTTCTCATGACTCCCGTGGCACGTTAGTCTCATAGGCCAAAAGCGCGCAGCAAAAGAATAACGATATTTTTATTAAAAATCAACATAAATTACTTTATGTGTCGGTTATAATTAAATAAATATTTATTCTTCCGACAAGATTATCATTTTCCATTTGCTAAAACGTGGAGAAAACTCCAAATGACAATCCAATAAAGGGTGTGTTTGAAGTTGTATAAAAGTGTATAAAATAAAATAAAATTATAAAAATAAATGTCTCATAATTTGTACAGTGAGTGAAAAATTTAAATTTTATTATTTCATAATTCGTGTTTATAGAGTTTTGTAAGATTTTATTTTATTTGATAAAACTCCAAACGGAGCCAAAAAGAGAAGGCTAACATTGGCTCGGTTCAGTTTAGTTATAATTAAAACAATATATGTATAAATATTTTTAAATAGTTAAATTTTGATTCGGGGCCCATTTAGAATTTTAATTCATAGCAAATTTTAATATTCTTTGACCAAAAATTGATAGTTGAAATTTTTGATGCGTTTGATAAAATATACAATAATTTTTAGAAATTTTTAGATTGTGGGTAAAATTTTTGATATTTTTTAATAATTTTAATAATTTTTATATATTTAGTAAAAATTTTAATAAGTTTTGAGTTAACCAAGTTACTACTGAGTAAAAAAGTAAAAAAAAAAATTATATTTCATCAAATACCTAAAAAATAAAAGTTAATTATTTTAGGTGCATTTGGAATGATTAAAAAAAATAAAATAAAGTGAATCAACTTTTAATTCCGTAATTAGTGCAATAAGATAAAATAAAATAAAAAATAAATATCTCATAAAATTTTTTCCCATTCCATTCCAAGAGGAGCCCCTATGTTAACAATATATCCACCAAGCGCTACTTAACATCCATGGTTACCACCAAACTGACGTCGTTGACGTCGGCCCCCAGTCCCGAGGTCCAATCCAATAGGCAAACTGCGTCTCACATTGTGTTACTCTTGGAAGTACGATCCAGAAACCGTTGGCTAGCACTTGGTGTTGTGATCCTCAAAATCTTATAATTTCAAAAGAAAGTAACATATAATAATAATAATAATAATAATAATACATCCAGCATCAAGGTTTCCAAAGTCAAGATCGACCATGAAAATATTAATCAATTCTCAAATGGCTCTATAAAAGCAGGCCAAGCCTAGAGTCCCTCCTCACTCCACTCGCAAGCCAAAATCCAAAATGGCAACAAAGCATCGGCCCACAGCTTTCCACCTCCTCTCTGCCCTCCTCCTCCTCCTGACTCTCGCCCCAACCTCTCTCGCCGGTGGCATCTCCATCTACTGGGGCCAAGCCAGCGGCGAGGGAACCCTGAGACAAACCTGCGCTTCAGGAAAATACGCTTACGTCAACATCGCCTTCCTCAACAAATTCGGCGGCGGCCGAAGGCCGGAGCTCAACCTCGCAGGCCACTGCAACCCCGCCACCGGCGGCTGCCGTGTCTTGGCCGACGTAATCCGCTTTTGCCAGAGCAAGAATATCAAGGTCATGCTCTCCATCGGCGGCGGCATCGGAAGCTACTCTCTCACCTCCAAGGTCGACGCCAGAAACACCGCCGCGTATCTATACAACAACTTCCTGGGCGGCCAATCGCCGTCGCACCCTTTCGGCAGCGCCGTATTGGACGGCATTGATTTCGATATTGAGCTGGGACCCACCGGTTTCTACGACGACCTCGCTCGATATCTGAAATCTTACAGCAAGCCTTCGAGGGCAGTGTATCTATCGGCGGCCCCACAGTGCCCTTAGCCCGATAGATATTTGGGGGCCGCCCTTAGAACGGGGCTTTTCGACTTCGTTTGGGTTCAGTTTTACAACAACGCGCCTTGCCAGTACGTTCCCGGAAACACTCAGAGGCTGAAGAACTCGTGGCAGCAATGGACCACGTCGGTGAACGCCGGAAAGATATTCTTGGGGTTGCCGGCGCATACGAAGGCCGCCGGAAGTGGGTTTATTCCGGTGTCTGTGCTGAAGTCTCAGGTCCTTCCGTTCATTAAGAGGTCGAGAAAGTATGGTGGGGTGATGCTTTGGAACAAGTATTGGGATAATTTGAGTGGATATAGTGATGCCATTAAGGATAGCGTCTGAGCTCGCAGAAGGAAGAAGCCGCCTTCAACTTCTTGCTTTTATCTTACGTACCTAGTTTATATTATTATAATAAAGTTGGATATGAATATATATATCCTTTCAGGAATTGTACGTATGAACTTGCATCGTTACTAATGTAAAAGTTTCTACGTAGAGAAATCTACCATGCAATAATGTAGAACTTTGTATGACTATCAAGTTGTAATAAAAAGGTATTTAGTGAATTCCTTATATTTTTAATTTAAGTAATAATTAATTCACACCACAGGCATGGAAAATATTTCATAACTACAACCTCTGTTTTTTTTTTTTAATAATAAAAATTGGACCAAAATAATGGTAGTATTTGATTTATTAAAATTCATTAACTTTTATTTATTTTTTTCTCAATCTCTTTTAATCAAATTTAGTAACATATCACTTTTACATTAATTTTTATATTTTTCTTATACCTTTTTATCATCCAAATACTACCAGTATAATAATATTTGAATAGTGAAAAGATTTTAATTAATTTTTTTAAATGTAATAGCCTCACAAAATTATTGGATCATTATTCTCAATTTTCTACCTCATAGCATATAATTATGCAGTATAATCGTGCCAAAAAAAAAAAAAAAAAGAAAAAAAAATTGTCTATAGCATACCCACACGTCTTTCATCCAAAAATCGACGGGATTTGAGAGATTAGTAGCAAACAGATTGTCAGTTAAGTGATATTGCAGTTTGGGATTTTTGAATTAAAAAACATGTAATTGCTTTTTGAACCATTAATTTTAATCCAACAACACCAAATTTGCTACTTCCGAACTAACATCGCCATGCAACCCTTTTAAACTGATGAGGTTCCATATTGCGAATGATGGTTTACAGATGAGTAATGCTCTAGAATAAAAAATATATATCATCTTCTCTTTTTTCAATTTTTTATTTGTTAGATTAAAATTATAGTACTTCTATTGTTACATTATTCTCATTACGTTTTCTAGTCACTTTTTTAATGCAATAGTATTTTTCTTCGCAAATTTGAGAAATGTCGCGCTCATCCATTACCTAAGACTTTAGCACAAGTAGTGCTATACTATTAATTTTTTTTAACTAAATGTTATTATTATTATTATTATTATTATTATTATTATTTTGTAATCTAAAACTCTACTGATTTATTACAATTCTCAACAAATCGCGTAACCAATGAATAAACTGGGAGACACGTGGCTGGTCCCTCAACTATGGTTTCCAGGCAAGTTGCGGGAGTGAAACTTGAGTCGTTTATGTGGGGAGTAAAGCCACAAGCCAAATACTAAATAACTGTCGCATCATTCATCACAATGCAAAATAATATTAAAATAGAATTACAAATTGTAAAGGGATAGGATTTTCAAAATTAATCAAGAAAATTAAGTCAAAATTTCATACTAAATCAAAATTAACTAACAATGCCAAAACAAACATATATAAATATAACTAATATGCTTTATTAACTAATACACATTCAATCTCATAAAACAATATATTTTGAGATCATATTGTTGAAAGTATATTGACAAGTTAATTAATTAAAAAATATACCTTAAAAATCCTTTAATAAACCGTCCAACTATATTGATCATTCCTATAATGCATTACTTATCTTTTGTTTGTTTGTTTTTTTTTTTTTTTCTCATTGCATTTAAGTTTTTTTTGTTCCCATTTGTTGTAGCATATATTCTTGTTATATGGATTGAATAGGAGATATCATACTATTCTTAATTTTTATCTCATATTTAGGCATCATTTGGTTTGCTAAAAACTAACAAAAATCTTTGAAAATTTCTAAAACTTTCTAACATATTTTGGTCACCTCATACTTCATGAAATCTCTATAAATTTTTATATATATTTACATATTTCAATAAATTTTTATAAATCCCAGTACGTTTATATGAATTCCAATAATTTTGCCACAAATCTCAATAATTTTTTAATAAATTTCAATAAATCTGATATAAATCCATAGGAACAGACCAAAAAAATTGTTCCCCCAATTTCTTTCTCTAACTTTTTCACACAGAAGTCAAAAATGCAACAATTTTCAAGAAAATTCTGATATAAATTCATGGGAACAGATCTAAAAAACCGTTCTTATGGTTTCTTTCTCTAATTTTTTACCGCAGAAGTTCAAAAATACACTGATTATCTTTAAAAAATGTGGTTTAAATTAGAAATACCAAATGCCAAAGGTTATTCGAAATCCACATTTTTTCCTATTGTCTCTTGATTTTTACCACTCCAAATGCTACTTTAATTTTATATTTTATTTCGATAACATCTATTACGTAATATTGTCTATAATATTGTGTACATTTTATGAGAGATGTTATTCCGTTCAAAAAAATTACAACTAAAGGTAGAATAAAAATTAAAAGTGAAATTTTATTTCATATCCAACCTTTTAAGTGTTCAATTTATCCTAAATGTGAGCAAATGTATAAATTAAATAAAGAAAAATTTAAGTCTAAGAGTTTGAATAAAATAAGGAGAAAAATTCTATTTTTTTAAGGATATTTAAAAATTGGAAATAAAATTATTATATAAAGAGATTATATGTACTTTATTTAAAATTAATTAAATTAGCTTTAAAAATATATATATATATATACACATACATATAGATTACGTAGAGAGGAAATTTTTTGTTTTTTCAAAATTTCAATGGAGCAATTGCCATCTCTTGACCCCCTTCATCCGCCCCTCTTTGACATGGGATTTGGAGTTTGAATAAATAAATTACAGATAGGTTTATGAAGGAAAAGATAGGACTTAAAAAAAAAATGGGGAAATGTTTATTCTAGTTAATTAGATATAGGTAAAGGTTGAGCCAAATCTGTATTGAAATTTTTTGGATGATGTCGCTAAATTCAAGTCAACTATATATATATATATATATATGTATGGTCGCTTGATAGATGGGCAAATTTGTATCGCAAGATTTCCTCCAAATCAATGGGCCAGCAAATTTTCATTCTTCACGCCATGTGTAGTTTTATATTGGTTTGATGATGACACACCAAACACGTCCTAATTCGAGGGATACACCAACCATTTGCTTCATTTCATGGAATATATCCACTCTTAATTGCCTAGCCAGCTACGTATTTTTTTGATTAAAATATTTTTATTCATATTTTTAAAAAATAAATAAATGTATTTTTTTAAAGCATTTTACATTGAGAGTATTTTGTTTGATCGGAAAATATTAGTACGGGAAAAAAAAAAAACTTATATTCATATTTTGAAAAGATATTTTCTTAAAACACAATTTAATCTATATGTTTTCCTCAAGAGTATCTTACATTAAATTAGACGGCCTAAGATTTTATGTCACTTTTAGTTTGCATTTTTAGCTTTTGTTTTCTGTTTTTTTAGTTATTATTTGGAGATTCATATTTTAAAAATACCAAAAATGTATATAATTTGATATTTTTTATTTTTTAAAATTCTTTTTATTTTGAAACAAAAAGAAGTTCAAAATAATTTCTAACTATTCTGCATTTACGTGTAAACTTCTTTCCGGCTTTCTCAGCCATACATGAAGCAACCAGATGGAGAGGTTGCTTGCGTTAAGCACGTAGGAAACTAGATGAAGGGCTATAGCTTTGCGTGGTGTTCTGATTATTGTTGTTTGATATCTTTTCAATGAATTATTTTTTTCCAAAGGTGGAAGAAATGGTCTCTTTACCGCTAGTTGGAGGCTGGAGGAGCTTGGGCTCTGGAGAATTTCGTCAGTACGTATACGGTTTCGGGCCAATTTTTCACCCGTTATTGTCAAATTTTTTTTTATTTTAATCGTTAGCAGCGCAAGAAAATTAAAATAAAAAATAATTTAAAATTTAAACTTTCAAATCCATTATAAACGACTCAATATCAAATATTTAATATTTAAATGTTGAAAAAAATAAAAGAAACGAATTAAAAAAAAAAAAACCCACAAAGCCCAATTCTTTTGTTAATATGAAGCTAATTTGAAAACTAAAAAGGAATTTTTTTTTTTTTATTGGTACTGTTTGGTGCCGGTAGACCAAAAATCACCGAGAACTAAATTCACATTTGGGATATATATATATATATATATATATATATATATATATATATATATATATGTATATGTATGTATATTTTTTTCTAAGTGAATTTCTCGAATTTCAAATTTTATTCGGTTAAATTTATTATTTCTGTTGGACTCAGAATTTTCTTTAATCTATAATGGGTTTTGAAATGTCTTTGGATTCAACATTTATTTGGACTCTTACATTCGGTGTTACTATTTGTTCGAAATGCGGTTGGCCTTATCAATCTTGATCGTTATTCTTGGCTCAAAATCTTATTACGTAAGTTCGCTAGCCCCAAACTCGACTCGTTTCAAACTCACCCACTAATCTTATTAAAGATGTGTTTGGAGTTGTATAAAAATATATAAAATAAAATAAATTATAAAAATAAATATCTCGTAATTCGTGTAATGAGTAAAAAATTTTAATTTTATTATCTCGTAATTTATGTTTGTAGAGATTTGTAAGATTTTAGGGGTTTTTGGAGGCCGGTCACTATTTATGAACTTATAAAGATTTAAGTCATACCCAAAAATCTTATTTGTGAATAAGTCACACTTGCAACAAAAAGACCAAAAAGGATATCACGCGTTTTTCACTACATTTCAAAACTGCCAGTTTTATCCGAAAATAGTGCACACTTTACTCATAACTTCCGTGACTTTCCATCTTCTTTATAAAGCAAGTAAAACTGATTTTTGGAAACAAAATCAAAACTGTTTGAAAAAAACCTAATTCCGCGACTTTCCATCTTCTTTACAAAATAAGCAAAACTGATTTTTGGAAACAAAATCAAAACTATTTAGGAAAACAGTACCACATAATAAAACAATATCGCATAAAAAATAATACCACATAATAAAACATTATCGCATAAAAACAGTACCGCATAAAAAACAGTACCACATAATAAAACAGTACCACATAATAAAATAGTACCGCATAAAAAAAGTACCGCATAATAAAACAGTACCGCATAATAAAACAGTACCTCATTAAAACAGCACCATTCTTTGCATGATAGAGTCATGCGGTACTGTTTTTAAACGAGCATGCATCCTAAAAAAAAAACAGTACCGCAGACATGTGGTACTGTCACACATGCGGTACTGTCGGTTATTCGTTTGATATGTGAACTATTTTTGTGTTTACATGTGATGTTTGCATGATAGAGTCATGCGGTATTGTTTTTGAACGAGCATGCATCCTAAAAAAAACAGTACCGCAGACATGTGGAACTGTCACACATGCGGTACTGTCGGTTATTCATTTGATATGTGAACTATTTTTGTGTTTACATGTGATGTTTGCATGATAGAGTCATGCGGTACTGTTTTTGAACGAGCATGCATCCTAAAAAAAAAAACAGTACCGCAGACATGCGGTACTGTCACACATGCGGTACTGTCGGTCATTCGTTTGATATGTGAACTATTTTTGTGTTTACATGTGATGTTTGCATGATAGAGTCGTGCGGTACTGTTTTTGAACGAGCATGCATCCTAAAAAAAACAGTACCGCAGACATGTGGTACTGTCACACATGCGGTACTGTCGGTTATTCGTTTGATATGTGAACTATTTTTGTGTTTACATGTGATGTTTGCATGATAGAGTCATGCGGTACTGTTTTTGAACGAGCTTGCATCCTAAAAAAAACAGTACCGCAGACATGTGGTACTGTCACACATGCGGTACTGTCGGTCATTCGTTTGATATGTGAACTATTTTTGTGTTTACATGTGATATTTGCATGATAGAGTCGTGCGGTACTGTTTTTGAACGAGCATGCATCCTAAAAAAAACAGTACCGCAGACATGTGGTACTGTCACACATGCGGTACTGTCGGTTATTCGTTTGATATGTGAACTATTTTTTGTGTTTACATAGATGTTTGCATGATAGAGTCATGCGGTACTGTTTTTTAACGCGGTATTGTTTTTGAACGAGCATGCATCCTAAAAAAAACAGTACCGCAGTCATGTGTTTAAATACGTAATCCAGATCTGTATATATTCATTCGATCGACGTTAATCTCACAGCACAAACTCGCGTAATCTGTGTGTATTCTTTCGTATATAATCCTTTAACAGATTTTTATCTCACTATATGTTCACGCAATTGATAAGGAATGAAACAAAAACGGAAAACGTGATTTTCGGTTCCATAATTTTCGGCAACTTCATCTCAGTTAATTATAGAAAAAATGGCATTTAAGTCATATTATAAATTATATTTAAAACAAACTCGTGGGACCCACTTAAAAGTATGACTTAAATACAAAACTTTTTATATTAATGTGACTTAAAAGCAATACTTTTTTTGAGTGTGACTAATAACTTTAAAAGATTACCAAGTATGACTTGAATACAATTTTTCGAAGATTTTATTTTATTTGATAGAGCTCCGAACGGAGCCCAAATCAAATCCCTGCCACCTCACGAATTGCATCACCCGATTCTAGCATTCGACGTACATTTGTGTACACATGTGATCGACCCAGTCGTGCATTGCATTCGATGGCTAACTTTGTAGAGCTGCATCCAAGGGCGGAGCCAGGGCAATACCAGGAGTACATGCCAATCCTTAAAAAAAATTATAATAAAATTTATCATTTCTGTTATTTTATTTTTTCATTGATATCGTCTTAGTATTTAATTATGTCTACCCAATAAAAAATAATTAACCCAATACCAATTATACTCACCCAAAAAAAAAACTAGTCTAATATCAATTGTGTTCACCTAAAGAAATGAAAAAAATTAACTTAATACACACATGCAATTGTACAGAGCACACCTAATACAATTAAAAAGCATCTGGTCCTACTTTAACCCTTCCTCTCTTTTTTTTATCTCTCATTTATGTATTTTATAATTAGTACCCACTCACAAGAAATTCTGGCTTCGCCTTTGATTCCATAAATGCATAACAAAGCCCATACCCGGCCAAAATTGGGCTCATATAAGCACAACAAGGCCCATAGTTAGGCTCAGAGGATGGGGTGGTATAACTCTATAACTCTACCAGATGAAGGAATTCTAAAGTTTAATTATAATTAAGCATTGGTGCACGTGCGATACGTGTGTTTTTTTAATAATTAATAAAAATATTTTAATTTTACAAATTAGGATATATACTTAAATTTTCTATTAATTTTTAATTTACTTATTAAGACAATATGTGTGAATTTTTACTTATATACATGTGATGTACATGAATTTTTATTAAATTTTTATTTTAAAATTATGTATCTATCATTAATTAATTTGTTATTTTCTTTTTAAAAATTAAAAAAATCAGCACACACATGATGGACACGAATTTTTATTTAAAAACTATGTGTGTGTTATTAATTGATTTGTTATTTCATTTAAAAAAAATTCCCAAACAATAAATAATGGGTAATTATTAATTAAAAATATTTAAGTAGATTGTAAGTAATTAAGGGGCATTTAGATAAAATAAAGTAACATTATAAGAGTAGTTGGTAGTTAACGAGTATTTAAGGAAAATAAAAAAAATAAAAGAGTAAAATTACTTATAAAAGCTCTAAAATTACTTATACACCACTTTTAAATTATGAGTGGTTATTGATAGTTAAGGGTCATTAATGGTTGGTGGTATTCTATAAGAGAAAAAAAATAAAGGGTTTGACTATTGTTAGAAAGAGAGAGAGAGAGAGAGAGAGAGAGATATCAAAGTGGGGTTAAATATTATTTATCTGTATTTGGTAGACTAGATACAACTGTGTTGTTGTGTATTGGATTAAAATTTATTTCTTTCATGGGTGTGCATGATTAGTATTGAACTATTTTTTTTTTTTAGGCGGGCGGGCACAATTGAGCACCGAATAAACTACCATAAAAAAAAATAATATATATATATATTTTTAGGGTAAGCATGTGCTCCTAGGCTACTACTATTTCCGCCTATATATACAATATGTTCCATACATGTAGGAAGAGAAGATTAGTTCAAAGCAGACTCAAATGTAGTTAAAAAAAAAAAATCTAAAATTACGCTGCTTGGTAGGACGAACTTTCAACAGTTTTGACTCTTAGTAACTTTGAAAATTTCATTTATATCTCTTGAGCTTATATTACTTACACTTACATCCTTTGACTCTATTTGATTTTTGAGTATTTTTATCTTTTTATTTAAAAATCGAACACCGTTTATAACTCCACGTTAGTACAAAACATAAGAGGTGTAAAAATAAAATTTTAAAATTTAGAAGATGTGATTAATTTTCACTTTAAGTATAAATTACTTTATATATAATTTAGTTGTAATCTTATTAAAAGAAATAAGGTAATCTTAATTATTGATTTTTTTCTTTCTTTATTCTGAGATTGGTTTTTCAGTGGAGATATGAATGATAAATTTCATTCGGCGTGAGTATGATTAGGGTTGGGAAAATAATTCCTCAACAATTTTAAATGAAACTTAACGTGTGGGCATAATTGTGAACTGTTTGTTGACTTTGACCTCATCAACAAAGGCACTAAAAGGTCCGCAAAACACGGTCTAGTTGAGGTGAAATAAGCTGCCTTTGACTCGGTCCGTTCGGGCATTGGAAAAAGAATCGGTAAGAGTTGAAATTTTTTAAAATAAAAATTAATAAAAAAAACTAAGCACATATAATGCTAATATGCCAAGAGTCTAGCTTGACATGTTGTTTAAGTTCAATTTAAAAATATTTTTAAATTTAATTTGTTAATTTTTTTTTTTGAATTGATGCATGTTAATTTTAATCAAATTTTCTCATATAAATTTATCTGATCAGGTTTCAATGAAGTTTAAAAGATAATTGAGTTTCAAGTTTTGTTCAAATTTAATTTTGTTTCATAATTTAGTTGATTATTTGATCCTGCAGAGCTAATCTCTAACGAAACAAATACAAGCATAGCACGGTTAGTACTTAGTTTGATTTGTTTTCTAATAATATTTTTGCCCTTTGAAAAAAAAAATAATTTCTTATCACATCACTGATAATTATTTTTATAACGTTGTTTATATATGAATTTAAAATTAAAAAAATTGGTACTAAATATTTCAGAAAAGTTTGTTAAATATAATTTTATAAGTTCAAATAGAAATTTTATCATAAATTTAAGTAATTTAACATGATAAATTATGATGGATTAAATTAAAATTATTATAAAAAAATCACGCCTCTAACTTAATTGTCCAAGATGGATAGCATGGGAATGTGACAAAGTAAATAAAATTCAATCCAAATTCAATTCACAATAAATTATAATCATCAATAACTCCAAAACCATTATTCATTCCCGTATAAAATAATATTTGGATACATCACTATCAATTAAATAATTGCATAATCCCCTTTAACACCATTCCCAATAACAACATCTAAAGTATGCACAATTATAACAAATACTATAATCATGTTTATGTGTCCCAAAATCATAATATCATAAATATAAGTATTAGATTCATAATCTGGGTTACACAATTTATAATATTAATAATTCAACTTTAAAATTTAAAAGAATCAATACAATTGTTATAATTCAAAGTCATAACTGGACATAAGCTACTCAAACCTAAACTACTTACATATCTCATCTCAGGAATCTGGTCACCATAATTCTTAATTTTATTATTCAATGCTCACAACTCATCCCTTTATCAACAATTCACATATTAAACATCATTACATTTAACAATTTCAAGATATCAACACATAACAATAATATATACAATCTCTTGCAATGGGTAATAATGGAATGCAATATCAATGCATACTCTCTAATCTCAATCTACCTTCAACCTTATCTTAGGATGGTGATGCTTAGCAAGCACGCGGGGTTATCAACTGTACTGTTTAACGTTTACGGCGAACGATAATCTCAATGTATATCGCAAGTAGAGAACCATGTTACACCCCCATGGTGTGAGATTCAGGAGAACTGTGTTACACCCCCTGTCCCTTCTGTTAGAGAACCGTGTTACATCCCTAGTTAGGTGCGAACGATAATCTCAATGTATATCACAAGTGGAGAACCGTGTTACACCCCCACGGTGTGAGACTCAGGATAACCGCGTTACACCCCTTGTCCCTTTCTGTTAGAGAACCATGTTAGACCCTTAGTTAGGCATATGTTCAACTCAAGCAAAGTACAATCATAGGTAGAGAATCATGTTACACCCCCATTGGTGTGAGACTCAAGAGAATTGTGTTACACCTCCTGCCTCTTTTGCTAGGAAACCATGTTACACCCCTGTTAGGTATTTGCTTAACTCAAGTAGGAATCAATATAAATAGTATCCCAAAATTAACGTCCCAGTTTCAATAATTAAACTCTAGTCATATATATTGACTGGGGATCATCCAGTGTTTTCAAAATCTCATTTTATCATTTTTTATAAAATCAACGATTCTGTACGTAGACATAACCCGTGCCTTGACACATCAATAATATCAACTTGGTACTCTCGGCCAACCGATAATCATAACCTCAAACAAGATAACGTAACCCCAACTCCATGCACATGATATGCTCGATCATGCAAATAAATATCATCTCAATATAAAAATGCATTCCCATTAAAGTTATCATAATTTGGGGTTTATTTAATTTTTAAAAATCAACATTTAATGGGTTTGGGCACAAAACAAATGTTTTAAAATCAAAATTCAACATTTTTAGACATTTTGCCCAACGCTGTCTAGATGCCAGCATCAAACGCCAACATTTGGCCTTACTGCCAAGTGCCTTCCAGACACTAGATCTGCCATCTGAATGCTAGCGCCCAGCACTCGATTTCTGGGTTCGTTTTCAACGAAACCCAAGTCCAAAACAACCCCAAATCACTCATCCAAGCTCTAAACTCAATAATCAATCATGTATAAACATTCACACCTCAATAACATGTTTCTATAATATTAAATTTAAGAATAATTCAAAGGAATGTAAGATTTCAATGTGAATATGCACATATATACACATCCATATATACATATATGCACAACAACCCAAATCCTTTAGTACTCAACCAATCAAGCATACAACATATCAAAATCCTCCTAACAATGTCTAGAACACAAATATAAGTCTCACCTACCTCAGATGTAAAGAAAATATGAAGACAAGAGCGGAGAATTTTGAAATTCCAAAACTTCTCTCTTTCATTTCTCTCACCTTGGGCAAAATCATCATGATCCAATACTATAACGATGGTCACGACACCAAAAATACCAATGATCTATTATTTTTTTCTTCAGAACACACTTTCCCTCTCTACTCTTTCTTTCTCTCTCTCTCTCTCTCTTCTCTTTCTCTATCTTTTCTTCTTTTTTTTCCCGAATGCCCCCAAACCCCCCTAGGAAAAGAAAAAGAAAATAAAAGAAGAAAAGGAAGAAAAAAATGAAAAATGACCAGGCCCTTCCCCAATTGTCTAACCTAATACTATTTTGATCTAAACTTGACCCAAAAAAATAAAATAAACTCAACTAAACATACCTAATCTCGGTCTAATTATTTTATTAGCCCAAAATAACACATAAATTGTTAAAAAATAAATATCGGTATTACAAAAAATTAATTATTTAAAATCTTTTTGAGCGATTTTAACTTTTATAAAATAGTTGCAGCACCAGTATAGATTTTTCACCTACGGTGAAGTAAACTAACTCTCTTTATTTAACACAGAGAAGTGGTATTCTATCAAAATTATATATATCAAGATACCATTTAGAGTTTTAAATTCTAACAACTTTCAATATTTTTTTTTATCAAAAGTTGCTAGTTGTAATTTCCAGTATGTTTGGTAAATCAAGTAAGAATTTGTAACAACTTTAACTTTTGGATGTTTGATAAAATTTTGACAACTCTTGATAATTTTTAACAATTTTGATAACTTTTAGTAATTTTTTATAATTTTGACAATTTTTAACAATTTTTGATAACTTTTGAATTGAGCGAGTTATTATGCCTAAGTAAAAAATTAACAAAAATTGATATTTTATCAAATACTTTGAGTAATAATTTTTGATAATTTTTTACTAAAATTTGAGTTGCCGGTGCCTAAAAATTACCGTCAAAGAAGCGTAATTTGCATCATGGGTCAAAGTCACGGGCGACCAGCAAAGTCAATACTATCCCATTCATAAGTTAATAATATCCTTTCCATGGCATTATAAAAGCACAAGCACGCCAGTCTGTAGCCATATAATTCACTTACAGAAAATGGCTAAAATATCTCAATCCACACTTCTCCACCTCCTCTCCCTCCTCCCCTTCCTCGCTCTACCCGAAACCTCCTTCGCCGCCGGCGGCATTGCCGTCTACTGGGGCCAAAACGGCAACGAGGGAACCTTAGCCGAAACCTGTGCCACCGGAAGATTCTCCTACGTAAACATAGCCTTCCTTAACAAATTCGGCAGCGGCCGAACCCCCGAAATCAACCTCGCCGGCCATTGCAACCCCGCAACCAACGGCTGCACCGCCGTGAGCGACGGAATCCGGTCATGCCAAAAGCTGGGGATCAAGGTCCTGCTCTCCATCGGCGGCGGCGATGGAAGCTATTCTCTTGCTTCCAACGCCGACGCGAGAATGGTTTCCATGTACCTGTGGAACAACTTCTTGGGTGGACGCTCCACGTCTCGTCCTCTGGGCGATGCTGTATTAGACGGCATTGATTTCGATATAGAGCTTGGATCAACCCTTTACTGGGACGACCTCGCTCGATATCTAATGGCTTATAGCAATCGTGGAAGGAAGGTGTACCTAACGGCGGCCCCGCAGTGCCCGTTTCCCGATAAGTTCTTAGGGGCCGCCCTTAAAACGGGACTTTTCGACTACGTTTGGGTTCAGTTTTATAACAACCCACCTTGCCAGTACAGTTCCGGCGACGTTAGTAAGTTACTGAGCTCGTGGAAGACCTGGACTACGTCGGTGAATGCCGGAAAGATTTTCTTGGGGTTGCCGGCAGCCCAACGGGCGGCCGGAAGTGGGTTCATTCCGGCCAACGTGCTGACGTCTCAAATCCTGCCGGAGATTAAGAAGTCGGGAAAGTACGGTGGGGTGATGCTTTGGTCCAAGTATTGGGACGATCGGAGTGGATATAGTTCATCCATCAAGAGCAGTGTCTAATTAAGATAGACTTGTGGGCGAAATAATTTAAATGAGTGAACCTATCAAAATGTATTCGTATTAAATAAATATGCCCTTTCAATCTCAACATGTTCTTCATTCCTTCAACTTTCAGTTTCACTACAAAAGCTCTGATGAAGAAAGCAAGCAAAAACATATAAAAGAAATTAAAAATAAAAAATAAACCCTGGAAAAGGGGAAGCACAAAGGATACTTCCACGGGGGAATATAAATAAAAGCACACAAAAAAAAGTTAAAAGAGAGATGGAATTTTCCACAACCAAAAATCATGCCAACCAACAAAAGGAAGTGATCAAAACGAATCCGAGAGCTGTTGTTACTCTGTATTCTCTCTCCCGCCTAAACTTTTCTGATCTGGATGTTGTGTGTGGATTGGAAGCGCCAGATTGGCTGTCTCCCGCTCTGAACAAGAGCTAGATGCTCTCCTTCCTTCACCATTTTTTGCTTCTGTACATTACAACAGACCTTCGTTTATTAAAATGTCATACACAGCGGCAGCTAGTAAATCTGTATACGCAGAATGTATTTGCAAGGACAAATCTGACGAAACAGAACATAGTTATCTAATCTAGCTTTTATACGGAGATTAAGTTCCGCTGTAATGTTCAAAACATTCGCTATGATGTAAAAGGACCGAATAATAGATCAAACGCGCTTACCACCATTATATGATGTAAATTCTTGTCAATAAGATTTTTATGGTTGAGAACTGATCGTGATCGTGGTGGCGAGAAAGTCCCACAGGCCAAGTGAGGTCCTTCAAAATTATATTCTCGTTGTGTTTACTTTAATGCCATGTTTCGAACATGAAGTTGTGGAGAGAAAATAAAAGAGAGAGAAAATAGTAGAAAAGAAAATAAAGTGAAAGAATCAAAATTTATTTCCTTTTCTTTTTTTTTTTTTTTCGTTGAGTTAGATAAATGAATAAATATTCATAAGAACATTAACTTTTACTTAGTTAAGCATTAAAAAAAAAAAAAAATGGCCCAAACGAGTAAATTTGTTTTTCCTTCGCTTGTGGTTTCTTCCCACAAATCCATGTTCCAAGCATAGCATTAATGAATTGAAAAAGGATATCATAATTATACTCGCCTTGATCCAACTGAGCAGCAATACATCTCAATTACCACCTAAAAGGATTTCAAATGATTAGGCTGTAAAACCTCACCTTCAACAAATCCAAAGCAGTTGCAAAATTTTCTTCAGCATCATCGGAGAACTGCATGTATATGGGACATACTCCTTGGTATAAAGCCAGTCTCTGCTGTACTCTCTTCCTGCATGGCCACCATGCTCATTCGGTCAGTTAATCATTAAGGGTGTGTTTGGATTGAGGATCTGGTGAGTGAAAAGAAAAGGAAAGGGAAAATTAGAAGAAAAGGGGGGGGGGGAAATGATAAGAACATGAGAGGGAAAAAGGGAATGAAACAAAAAAAAAAACTCCAATACAAATTATTATTTGAGTGGATAAAAATATACATGAAAATAAAAGGGCATTCATCAATAGATTAGTTTTCCAATTTAATTGCTTTCAATTTATCAAATTCCTTGTTCTTTCCCTACTATTTTCACTACACCCCAAGCAAGAGTGGTAATTTTGAATTCCCTCCCCTTTTATTTCCCCTTGACAAATCCAATTGATCCAAACACACCCTAAAAGTATGTACTTGGTCATGGACAAACCCCACATCTACAATAGTATATGTAGTGAGAACTGTTTCAACAATTAAAAGCAACACTCAATGAAGTTGGCTTGAATTTCCAGCTTATAATTGGCAATTTAATGATGACGACTATCAAATGTGTCCAAATACACACGCAGAATTCTGCATGTAGCTAGATGAAGATTAATACACTATATTACCACTAGGGCGAAATGTTTTCCTCACTGAGACATTAGGTACAGATTTGAATTATTTTTATTTTTATTTTTTTTTATACGTCATCAAAATTTTATAAAAAGTATCAAGAAGATGCAAAAAGGACCCAAAGGTCAAATTTACAACTCAAGAGTATCTACTAAATCCAAAAGTAGAATAATTTCCAGCTCTTTTTACCTCCTCCTAACCAGCTTTAAAAGACGGACAAGATTTGAACTTGATCTCAATGACAACCAAATTTACCAGATTTTTTCCAAAAACAAATTTGAAGAACAAAAAGGCATAGAGTATAAGTAAAAGTTCACAAATGAAAAAAAGAGGGGGGGGGGGGGGGGAAGGGGGTATTGGGTTTAGTGTGATTCTAAATTATTTCCTTTGGCAGTTAGGAAAAATTACAATTATTTATAATATTATGAGTATTTCTTAATAGTTGAATGTATCATATGTTAGATGACAAGGTTGCTTCTGATTCACAAAGTAGCAGAAGAAGTGAAAATGCTTGAACAATGGATACCAAACCAACAAAAAGTTGTTTCATGCTTCTGTAAGGTAATGCAGCTGTTAAGACTTCTTCTTTTAATACCTGTCCCCCATCAATCTAGCTTTGAATAAAATAAAATGAGAAAAAGGAAAAAGATAAGAGTTCACTGATATAAGACTCACTCATTTGCAAAGGCAGATATGGTGCCAGAAGGTCGATAATGGCTCAGTAGAATGGCCATGAAACCAGTTCTTGTGAAGACAACAATTGAGGTTCCAAGTGTATTAGACATTATAGTTGCATGGAATGCAAACATTTCACTCATATGGTTCTGCAGGATACAAGAACCTTCAGTAAGTATTAAGGGTTGACATTAAATGAAATGCAAAATCAAAGCTATATTCCATAACTAAATTAACCTGGAGTTGAAAAATATAAATGAAGGGATCAAACAACCTTGAAGGCCCGGCCAAGATTAGGAGGTGTTTCCCCACCATCCAAGGTTGCTTCAATTCTTAATGCTATGGAATGCATAACATTAACAGCTTTCAAAGGAAATCTGAACGGAGAATCAGTTAACATATAAAGCAAGATCTCTTTAGGCATTATTTGCATGGTTTATTGTTCAAGATTAGTTTCCAACTAAGAAGCTCATTATTAAAAAAAGCAGCCCAAACAACTTTAATTTAATGATTTGCTTCTAAATCATTCCCCAGTCAGTATATATAGATATATATGAATACTTTTTATAGAAGTATCACTAACAAATCATCAAAAAAATGCAAAGGGCTATCCAAAGGTCGAATTACAACTCCAAACTATCAACCAAGCTCAGAAAAGAAACTAACTCTAGTTCTTTACCTCCCTCTAACTAGCTGTATAATAAGGACAAAAAGTAATTTTGAATTTGTGAATCTTCTCCTATTTCTCTGAACCCAAATTAACCAAAAAAATACCAAAAGGTATATGATCCCACACCCTTCTCCTAAATTTAGGAAGTCTAGCTCCCCAGCATGAAACCAACAAAAATCTTGCCCCTCGTGGAGTAACACATGCTACGCCAAACTGTGACAAGGCTAAGTTCCAAAGCTTCTTTGCCCATAGACAATCCACAAACATCTGATCATCTCTTCTGCATTATTGCAAAGGCAACAGGGGTTCATGATAACCAATCCCCTTGTCTTCAAATTGTTAATAGTAGGATCTTATCCTAAACTATACACCAAACAAACAGGCTAACCCCATCCCCCCCCCCCCCAAAAAAAAATAAATAAATAAGAAATCTTATTCCATGGGAGATCTCTCATTTGTTCCCCCATTAATGCGATATACAATGAATTAACTTGAAACGCCCCAAAACTTGTCAAAGTCCAAACAAGCTTGTACTCTCCACCCCTTGCCTTAAAAGAAACAGGAGCTCCATCAGACAAATGTAGCTTTCCACCTCTTAATCTTGTAAGAATCTCCACAACTTGACCTCCTAAACAAAATTACACCCCCTCCACTGTCCCGTACTATAATGTCCTTATCCAAACAAATGAGAAGATATCCTCAACTTCCTCCTTTAAACACCTTCCCCCAACCACGGATTATCCTAGAATTTAACTCTATCTCCTCTCCCTACCACAATTTCACAGAATTTATAAAAAGATGGCTACCTAGCTCTTATGTTCTTCTACACCCCTACCCTAACCCATGCAGACCCTCCACCTCCTTGGTCATCCACTCTCCCTATTTTGACTCGCGTTTTGCATACACCACACTCCTCCATAAACTCTCCCTCTCTGTGGAAAATCTCTGGAGTCACTTCCCCAACAGAGTTTCATTAAAAATCTTTACCTTTCTGATCCTCACCCCTCCCTGCTTGTGCGATCGACGCATGCATCTCAATTTACCAAGTGGAATTTCATAGTTTTTCCCATCCTATACCGTACAATGTTCTTTTTCGTGGTTTATGCCATCCTATACTGTGGTTTGCGCCATCCTAGATTGTACACTTTTCTTTTTCGTGGTTTATGCCATCCTATACTGTACAATTTTCTTTTGTACCTAGTGTACAAAAGTTCCTAAAGTTCCTAAAAGTAGTGGGAACACCAAGTAACTCTAATGTACTAAAAACACCAACTTACTTTCCATGAGCAGTTTCTCCAGAAAGCATGATTGCATCAGAATCCTCCTGAACAGCAATAGCAATGGCTGACACCTCTGCCTGAGTTGGTGTTGGATGGATAATCATGCTTTCCAGCATATTTATTGCCACAGTTACAGCTTTTCCCAAACTACGACATATCCTGATGATCTCTTCCTGCATTTTTTGTAACAGATTGCTGTCTTAGTAATTGTATCCATACCAAGAATGATTTTATCCCCCATCATCAATCTTCTATCAGTACAAAAACATACCTGCAACAGTGGAACCTCCTCAGTTGGCAGCTCTGCACCGAGATCTCCTCTTGCAATGATTGCCTGAGATTAGAAGAACACACGTAGCTTAACCAAGGATTAGAAACACAGTGAATGCTTAGGAACTCGTTTGGATATCAAAACACAACTCAAGGTAAAAATGCAACTAAATAAAATTCAAATGCATTCATAGGATGGTCCTTGTTATCTGAATTTGATTGCATTTGAAAGCATCTTGTAAATATGTTTCCATGATATTCCATCATTGTTGAGAAAGTCAAAATAAAACAATTCAAATCACAACCAGCTACTAAACTCAAGTACTAGTTACTCAAGAAATTGATAAAGATCAAGAGCTTGATCCTAGGCCGTTCTTTTCAAAAAGAACCCTGAACCGGAATAACAAGGTAAAAACAAAAACCAATATTCTACCCACTCCATCAGATGCTGTCATTATTGAATGTAAATTCGGAATAGAGTCTGCACTTTCTATTTTTACAATAACATGTATATCAGCACCACAGCCTGGCAAAGTAAAAAGAAATGAGAAGAAAAGTTAAAATGCAGAGCAACTATCAAAAACATGCAAATGACATTTACTTCTTATTTATAGTAAATGCATCATTTATGTACTTTGGAGGTAATTCTTCAGTTCATGGACCATTGCAGCATCTTTGACAAAGGAAACAGCATAGAAATCAACTTTATTGTCCACTCCAAACTTGATCTCATCCCAGTCCTTTTCTGTGGCAAATCAGTGCAAATTTTCAAGATCATTTGAAGAAAAATAACAAAAACTTACTGCCTTGGCACAAGACAAAGGGAAAAAAAAAAGGTTTTTTTTTTGGTGGAACGGGGGTGGAGGTAGTTAAACCCGGTAGATAATTATTGGATCCTAACCAGTGATGGATGGCAGCGTAGACGTTTTCCTTGAACATTTAGATATCTGGATTTAAGCTCTCCTCCATTCACAACCTCACATTTTACTGAACCTTCAGTCTTTGATTTCACTTTTAGTGACATCATACCACCTACAACATACACCAAGAGCGAATGTGCTTAAAAATTAGAGCAACAAACTCACCATGCCGAGTGTGCCCCCATAACCCAAAATTATATTTAATAAAAGTTTAGAAGAGAGGAAGTAAAGCAAGACAGAAAATATGGACATTACAAAAAATATTAGAATGGGAAAACTATTCTGCTAAGTCAGCCTGTAAGAAGCATATGCTACTAGTGAAACAATTGAATTCACAATGTCCCTTATCAAGACCATAAGAATGTGAGGCAGGATGGGAGGTTAAAAAATGAAGATGGCTAGAAATCTTCTTTATCATGACACTATATTGGAGATTGCAGCATATTTTTCTTATGGTAACGAGGGAAGCAAAAATAAAAAAAAATATGTTAGTCTATAAAGAATTCATCAGAGAATTAGTACATTCGGAGAATCTAAGCTACTAGAAGGCCAAGGTATGGTATAAACTTTACATTGGGTACCAGAAAATCTAGTTCTCCAATTCAATATGACCTCTTTTGAATTGTTGCCATCAGAATATTAATCTGTTTTTTTTCATTCTGCATTTTCTGTCCAGCCAATGACTCAATGGACACCCTTACTCTCAATTGAAATTGAATATGATTGGACAAGAGGAAATTAATGCATGTAAAATCACTTCCATTCAAGTGATACTGCTAGGAAGTTACAGCCAAAGTTCAATATATATATAAAATAAAAAGGAAAAAATCAAGATTAAGATGAAGAGAGAGTAAGGAAAAGCCTAGTAGCATATGATCAACAAGAAGCATGTCACCCACTTCTACATCATTGACAAAATCATCATAATTTACACTAACAGAGTCTGCTGTTCCAACACCTCTTCGAATTGTGAAAGTGAATTCTTGTCCACCTGTTAATGTGATAGGTTGGGGCAAGTCACCACTCCTAACCTCAGGGCCCTGCCAACAAGAGAAGCCACGCCAACCATTAATGGAAAAATTAAAGAAAAATATGAGAAATAGATAATATATAACAACAAAATGTGTATGCAATATAGCAGTTTACAATTTTTATTTTATATTTTTAAGGAAGTATGTTACTATAAATTGTAGGAAAACAAAGATCATAGGATCTTATCCAGGATAATCATGAGATCATGATTCCTAAACTAAATAATCAATATGCATGTCTCATATTAATTCCTAGTGCTCTCTTCAAGACATAATGCAGTGTATTTTCACATTCTCAACTCAATTCAAGAAAATCTTAGTCCCAAACTAGTTTGTGACAGCTACATAAATACTCTTCCTCTATTCATTTATGTCATAGGTTACATTTTCAATGAAGTTTTATGAAATTAGCATTCACTATTTCAATCCATTATCAATTGCTTGCTCATTGAAGAACAAAACCCATCTATTATATGAAAATAATAACTTAAGATTCATTACGAACTTATGACCATGAAGTCAACACCACTCAAAAGCATAGCATGCAACCGACAAGATAGCCTCATACACTTGTTTGTGTCGAAAAAAGACATGGTCTACTAGATATCCCAAATCAACCATGCAACAAATTGAAAACAAATAATAGTAAAGCAAAAGTAAAAGAAGCACAAGATTTTTAAGGGTAGGAACCCAGATTGAAATTAAAAAAAAAAAGGAAAAAAAAAAAAAAAAGAACTCGAATCTTTCACTATAATGTAATATTGGTTACAAAGATTTGATGTCTCAATAGTTTCGAATCTACGAGCCTATATTGTTTGACTCCTTTGCTCTAATTCTCGATGAACCAAATCTAGCGGAAAAAACAGTCTTCAAATCTTTGAGGATTCACCGAATCCACCACTACTGCTGACTCCACAGCCAACCAAATTCACTATACTCAAATCCGAAATCCTTCGGATCACCAATGCACGAAGAAGATGAAGTGTTTTTGGACAACTAGATCTCTTGAATTCCTTTATTGTTTCAATGTGTTTATCTATTTTGAAAACCCTAGAGACACCCTTGAATATATAGGACACCAGCAAGGCAACTAAGCTAAATACAGTTGAAGTAGGCAAGTTAACCAAATGATGGTAGCACAACACTCTTTAAGTGGCGGGTACATATTTTCGAAGTTTGCGCTATCAACTTTATTGGCACTTTTATCACGCCATAAAACAACATTATGCAATGATCTGTCAAATGTCAGCAATATAAGTGACGCTGGTTGGTTGATAATATCATTAAGTATATAAATTAGGAGACTTTGGTGGAAGTTAAAATTAAATGTGTTTGGCAACGCAAAATCAATTGTCATTTAAACTAAAAATTCACTTAAAAAATTTACCAATATTAACTCTTTTATGTTGGAGAGAGCTAACAATAAATGCTGGAAGGTGGTATAAATTTTAGTCTTAATGAGTATTATGTGGAATTTTTACATTTGAACAAAAAAAAAAGCAATTTTTACATATTTCAACACTAAGAACTAACACTTTTCACTACCTTATTTCAGTTATATCAAACTGGAACAAGAACCAAATAAAGAAAACAATAAAAGCAAATACGTGCAGAAAAAACTTACCTTAGTGTCAAGCATGATTGCAATGACATTGTCTTTGGATTGAGCATTATATTCTTTAACCAAATCAATAATTTTCCGATGGGATTCATGGTCACCATGAGACATATTTAGACGAGCAACGTTCATTCCAGCCTCAGCCAGCTTCCATATCATTTCCCTAGTGTTGGTGGAAGGACCAATCGTGCAAACAATCTTTGTCTTGTGCCAAACTGTAGGCCTAGACCATTTACTCACTGAAGTGTCACCAAGAAGCTGAATTCCCTCCAAGTACTGAATTTGCTCTTCAGTCTGATCCATAGCAAACAAGATCACTGAGAAAGGAAACAAATTTATAGTTTGCAATGAATCCACCATCTAAAGTTGTAAGATGCTTCCACCATGCAAATTTAATTTAAATGCAGAAGACGGAACACAAATTCAATTGTTAATTCAATCGTAACATTTCACCACACTCCATAGTCCTGCACCCAGGCAACCATACTCTGCACTAGTCTTTAATAGTCCAAGCAAACACTGGAATGCCAATGTCACCTCCAACACAGCGGATGAGAGACATGGTGTGTGCTTTGATACTGTTTGTAACTTACCTAAAACTTGGCTTTTAGGGGAGAAGCAAAGACATATAAACAAAACGCCAACATTAGCACCGATGTGGATACATGCAGCCGATACTAATAGTAACAGTGTTGGCATTTTCTCAAGAATCTCGAGAGGTTCTATTCACGCCTTTCGCTGAATTTTTTCTCCTAAAAAACGTGAATAGCATTGACACTTTTGCTTCTACTTTGATCCAAAAGTTCAATTTGACTTTAGAATTAGTTTTTAAAAAAAAAAAAAAAGTTAGTTTTTTTTATTATGTTGAAGGAAAAAAAAACTTTTTTAGTAGTTTAGTTTTTAACTTTTTATTAATTTAATATTTTTACTCTTCATAGTTTAAAAGAAGCTTAAAATATTATAGACTAATTTTAATAATTTAAAAAAAAAAGTTAAAAAATTGCTAACTTTTAGTTATGATTACCAAACAAACCTTTATTCTTATAAGTTAATTGTACATACCTATCCTAAATAATAGATTAATTACACATAAATCTCCTAAACATTTAAAATTTATATAAACTCCTTTATTTTCAAAAGTTATTAACGCCTAACCCTTTCTGTTGCTAATACTCCTAACTCCGTTAAAATTTTTACTGTGTTGACACTTATACCCTCGTATTGGATCTCCTCTGTCATCATCTCTCACGAATCCTAAATCCATTTTCATGACCTCCCACAGCCTAACACTGCTGAAAAGGGGACATTTTTTTTTTATGATTGTTGTTAGGGGTGGCAAAATTGACCCAAACCCATCAATCCACCCAATTAAACCCATAATAAATGGGTTTGGGTCATATTATTTTACTAATTGGGTTGTAATTGGGTAACTTATAAAATATCCATTTATAAACGGGTGCAAATGGGTTGTGAAACGGGATCCGTTAAAACACCCATTTAAGTTAAAAAAATTAGTTTAACCCCCTCTCTCTTTACACTGTTCTCTCTCTCTCTCTAGCAATATTTATAATAAATGTATCATATATACATTGCATATATATGATACGCGTATATATATTCAGCGTATACAATAAATGTATAATATATACATTATATATAATTTACTTCTTCTTCCATTCTCTATTCCTATTCTTCTTCATACTCAATACAAATAACATGTGCGCGCGCGCATGCACGTACACACACGCCCACACACGCATACACGGCTACACACACATGCGCGCACACATGCACAAACACGCGCGCACACACACACGTCTACACGCGCGCGCGCACGCACATACACACATGCGCGTGCACACATACATGTGCGTGCGCGCACATACATGCATACACGTCTACACATGCGCGCGCGCACACACACACGCATACATGCCTACACATATGCCCGCACACACACACATACATGCCTACACGCGCGCGCGCGCACACGCAAACATACCTACACACATGCGGGTGCGCACACACGCGCGCACGCACAAATACATGCATACATGCCTACACACGCGCGTGTGTGGGGGCACACATGCACACGCGCACGCGCGCGCGCACACACACACACGAGCTCGTGCGCGCACACGTACACACATGCACACACACACGCACACGCGCACGCGACGCACATATGCGTGGGGGCACATGCACACACACCCCCCACATGCATACGTGCGCGCGCGCGCGTAGAGAAAGAGACAGAATTGTTGATTTAAAATTGAATAAAAAATAAATCGATTCGTACAAATTCGAAATTAACTAAAAAATGTAAATATAATATATAATATTATATAATATGTATAATATTATATTAATTAAAATAAATATTGATATATTTATATATATATACACATTAATTGAAATAAAATTTTAATTTTTTTTTTAAAATTAAGTTGGGTCATAAGTAAATGGGTTGGATATGGGTTTATGAGTTTGATATAACCCGTATTCAACCCGCCTATATCTAACCCGCCTTATAAATGGGTGGGTTTGGGTTGCACCCATTTAACTTCCAACCCATTTAAACCCATCATTAACCAGCCCAACCCGCCCATTTTATCACCCCTAGTTGTTGTACACAATATATTAGAAAATGCTACCTAGAAAAAAATTATTTAAAAGAATACACTTAATGAGAAACTGCAGTTTGAAACCGCGGCCGTTCCAACTAAAAACGCCATCCCATATGCCGATTCTTGTGTAACAACCGCTATCTGACAGCGCTTTCTAGGCGTGAGACTTTCGCTGAGAAGAAACACTACCTCACTTCGCGTTTTTTAACCACGTCGTCTCAAACAGCATTTTCTGATCTCGCAGTCAGTGTGGTTCCCAACTTTCATCAACCTTCCTTGAAGGTCCGTCCCTGAACAAGTAGACGGAATAAATTTCGGGTCGGTCTAGTGGGGGCTTCCATTAGGACATTTGGACAATTTTTTAGTAAAAAAAAAAAATTATTTTTAAATGCTTATAAATTATTAAATTTTGTCACTTTTTTACTAAGTTATAATAATTTCTTAATTCAAAATTTACTAAAAGTTATTAAAAATTGTCCAAAATTATCAAAAATTTTACAAAACACTCAAAAATTATAAAAAAATTAATAAAAATTACTCTTTATTTTACCAAATATACTAAAAATTTTTTAATAACTTTTGAAAAAAATGTTAAAATTAAAAAATTATGCCTCCAAATACACATTTAGTAAAAACAGGGTAGTGATTATTATAATTTAAATATTAAATTATTGAGAAATAATTTTGTCACGATATAAATATATTAAATTAAAATTAGCGCAATAGTATAAACGTGAATATCAAAATTATAAGTTTAGGGTACATTTGGTGATACTAATTTTTATTAATTTAAAAAATTTTTGACGATAAATAGACATGTCATTTTATGTATTTTTAAAAAATTTATAGAAATTAAAAAATTAGTCAAAATTAAAAAAAAATTTAAAAAACTGATGATTTTGTATGTAATAATTTTTTAATGTGTTTGGTATTTTTAGTAAATAAAAGTAAAAATTATATTTTTTTTGAGAATCTCTAAAACATTGTTGTTACATCATAGTAAAATAAATTATTTTATTTAAATATTTTATTACTACTAAAATTATTTTTAAAAATATTATAAAAATTAAAAAATTAGTCAAAATTTAAAAATTAAAAAATGATGATTTTGTGTGGAGTAATTTTTTTATGTATTTAATATTTTTAGTCTTAGCGAAAGCTCGGCGCCTAGAAAGCAATATCAGATGACGGTTGTTACACAAGAATCGCCTTATACGTTTTCAGTTAGAACGACCGAATTACGATTTCCCATTAACCGTATTCTTACTCGGCAGCATTTTCAAATATATCAATTATTGTGCACAACAACCGTCAAAAAAAAAAAAAAAGTCCTGAAAAGGGTGGAGAAAAATCGAACTAACAGAAACGTGTGGAGATAATCTACCGCAAAAATCGAATCCAAAAAATCTGGTAGCAAAGAAACAAAAAATGGTTCCATCACTGCCGCCTCAGCCGCTGCAATTACCAACATAAAAAAGAACATAATAAAAAGGTAGAGATCAAAGTTCCATCGGACTTCTTCAATTCGTGTCGCCTCCTCAAGTCCCCAAGCTCCTTGCATGAGCCTTTAATGATGACCCCTTCCATCCCTGCAATCAAAACCCTAGACGAGGAAGTAGCGAATGGCGAACGGCGATGTCAGGATTTGCAGCAGCAACAAAGGCAGGTGAAAAATACCCGCCGGAGGTTTGGTCAGCGACGGATGTGCGTGTATATAAGTGTTTGAATATATACATATTTCTATATATAAGTGTGTTTATATACATATATTTTCTTTGATTTTGCAGTTCAAAATTTGTTTCATTAATTTTTATCAGTTTGAAAATTTTGTTTCATTAATTTTTATTGGTTTGAAAACTTTTCATAAACGGGTGTTTGCAGTACAATAAATAAATAAATGAAATAATTTATAAATTTATAATTTATATAACGAGAGAAGCAGTAAATAAATTTTAAAAATTTTTAAATTTTTTTTAATATTTTACATTGTGTCAAATGGACCTGCGTCACTGCGATCAGTTTGTGTTTTCAAATCTGTGAGTTTTTTTTTTTTGTTACTTTCTCCTTTAAGCTTATCACATAATGTGTATATATACATATACATCGGTCTGTTGTGATTTTATCAATCAAAGGGATGTGGGAGGGATTTTGCTGGCTTCGAGTTTGGCAATTAAATCTTAAGGATGATTTCTTTGGGTTTGATAGGTTTTTGATAAGTCTGGCAGTTAAACCTTGAGGAAGACTTATTTGGGTTTGATGGATATTTGAAGAATTGGGCAGTAAAATCTGTAATTGAGAGAGGAGGTTTGGCCGGCGACGGGAATGAACAATGCCAATGGCGGCGGCATATTTACCAGCGATGAGGTTGGCAGTTGCCGGCGATGGCAGTGGTTGAGAAAGAAGAGTAAAATTAATATATTAAGTTAAAATTTTTATATGATGTCATCATTTTTTTAGAATTCCAACGGAATCTTAATAAAAAACAACAGAAAAGAAGAGGGTCGGGCATTAATAACTTTTGAAAATAAGAAATTTATATAAATTTTAAATGTCAAAAGAGCCTATGTGTAATTAGTTTAACGTATAGAGAAATTATGTGTAATTTATTCCTATTCTTATAGGTTGCTGCCACCCATTGCAGTTGAGTACAACGGAAGGGGAGACTGAAGTGGAGTTTAATTTGTGCTTCACGTTACAATGAAATAGAAAGCAATGTCATTAGTAAAATGGCCAAATTAAACTGTTTGTAACGGTTGATTTTGCCCCCAGTTTTGATGAATTCTACCTTAATCCAAACAATGGAAGTTGCAACATCAATACAAAGTGGCTTAATCCAAACAATGAAAGTCGCAGCACCAATGCAAAGCGAAGGAAAATAATAAAATGAAATAAAACACTGTCATTTATGGTTATAATTACAGATTTCTTTGTGAGAGAGAGAGAGGAGATATATATATCTGTGTGTGTGTATATATATATCTCTGTGTGTGTGTGTGTATAAATAAACTTTTTTTTTTTTTTAGCCTGATTAAACCACCAAATCAATTGAAAACAGTCGTAACACAGGGAAAACATTATTTAACAAAAAAGGGTAAATCATTGAGCAAATTCTCCTAGTTATGTCAAGGCAATACAACTACTCACTTGGTTCTCGTCAGATGCGCTGTTTTTCTTCTTGGTAGATGTTTTGGAAGCTACATCCTTTGAAGCAGCACATGAAGCCTTCTCCTTTGATAGAGAGACGTGACGGGGGCGAATCTCTCCTGAGCTTGCTGAAGTGGAGACTCTGGCGATTAATCGGCAGTGCGACGCTTTTCGCTGGTGAAGCACCGAACGTAGAGTGATTGCCGTCGATGTCAGGTACGGTGCTATGGTGCTCTTGAGAGAGAGAGGCGGGAGGAGTTAGAAGAAAAAGAAGATTTAAAATAATAAATAATAATAATAAATAAACCGTGCCGTTGTACTTGCGATTGCAGCCCCTGCAGTCGCCCTAGATTTCAGGCCCCCCCCCCCCTTGGGAGTAGAATACCTTCTTGCGCCTGTCGTCATGCTGTCGTTCACCATTATTGATTGCATCTCCATTGTCGATCTCGATTGCATCTTTTCTCTGTCGTTCACTATCGTCGATTGCATCTTTTCTCTGTCGTTCACCATCGTCGGTGATCGATTTTCAACGGCGTTCACCATCGTCGGTCTCCTTGAGATTAGGAATTGCTGTCAATGTTGCTGATCTTTGTAATTGTATTTGGTAATTTTAAACTTAGACTTGAATATACATTTAACCGTCAGCGCAGGTTTACCAACTCAATCAAATTATCCTTGGACTGGAACTAAATTAGGGTTTATTGTCGCTCGGGAGGTCAAGCCCAGTCGATCATGGAAGGATATATTCGATGTGTCTCTTTATCCAACCCTATATTCGCTCCCGGGAAAGATTTTGTACCTCTTCATGGACCCCACCTTCCCCCCAAGAGCGGCCCCACCACCGTCGGAGTCTGCTCGATGGAAACAGCCACGCCACCGCTGCCAAACATCCCCGTTGCCGATCCATCTAAGGTCAAGATGTTGGCCTCCCAAATCACAGAACCCAAATCCCAGGGAGGGTCTCAGGCCATCCTTTCCAAGTTGGTCGTCTCCGATGAGGACATGAGAAAGCCCCAGATAGGCATTTCCTCAGATTGGTACGAGGACAACCCTTGCAATACGCACTTGGGGTTGGCTGAGGTTTTGATGGAAGCAGTTGGGGAGGCACGCATGCCTATCATTGCGGTCTCTGGTGCTATATCTATGGGGACGAGAGGAATGCGTTACAGTCCACAGGCTAGGGACTTGATTGCTAACAGCATTGAGACTATCAAGGCTGCTCAACGGGTATGGTATTTTGAGCAAAATT
Organism: Vitellaria paradoxa; assembly: GCA_019916065.1. NCBI lineage: Eukaryota > Viridiplantae > Streptophyta > Magnoliopsida > Ericales > Sapotaceae > Vitellaria > Vitellaria paradoxa. The sequence goes on along the minus strand of CM034242.1, from coordinate 41,207,624 downwards.
GAAACATTTATTTTAAATATTTGATTTGTGTTCTTGTTTTGCCTTTTAGTTTGTTTGATATCTGTGTTTTTATGCAGTTGTTTGATTTGTTTTTCCTCTTTTCCAGATCTGATATTTCTATTTTCTCTTTCAGGGATTCTTGATTTTGCTAATTAACATATAATTTGACTGCTTAACTACTATTCCACCCTACCGATTTTGTTTACTATGTTGATGTTGGTGTTCTGAAAATACTGATTGCAAAAGAATAAGTGTTTGTTGAAGCCTCCGCTAGCTTATTGATATTACATTGACTAACTATCAAAAAGTTTAAGCATTAAATGTATGCATATGTGAGTTCTAGTTTGAATTTGGACAACCCTTTTAGTTGGTGCATAAAAGTAAGAAGACTCTCCATTGCTGCATCTGCTTAATAAATAAAAATCTGCTTGAATGATTGTTGGTTACAATATGATTATCGATTAAACAAAGACTGAGTAAAGATGTGCTGACCATTTAATGCTTAAAAGTGTCGGAGGATTTGACCCTGCTTTTCCTAATTGAAGCTACGGTTCAGCCTTTTGTGGCAACTGGCTTCTTGTCGTAACTAGTCTTTGCAATGGCGAAAGTATATTTTCCTTATTTTCAAGGCCATCTATTACCTTCCCCCCCTTCAGTATTTACGATTTTGTTAATGTATCATCAAAGCAGTAAAGAAGTTACTTATACCTATTAAAAAGGGGGGGGGGGGGAGTAGGCTTTCCTTGTGTTGTTCCACCATTTTTAACTGACAGAGCTTGTACAAAATTATATTCAATCTGTAGTAAGGGCAGAAAAGAAAAATGTAAAGCATTAACCATTTAATTAATGATTCTATGTATTAAGAATGCTTCTTAACAGAGCCCTTTCCTATTTTTCTGCTGCTGGATTGTGAATTCTCATATTTGTTTAGAGAAATACTTTTTCCTTTCTTTACAATTTTATTGCAAGAAATACTCCTACAACCATTGTCGAGTTTGCCTACTTATTTTGCCTCTCATTCATCATAAGCAAAGTATGTGGGAATTAGTTGTCGACTTTATTTTTCCCCCACAAGGGCCTAAGGTTACCCTTTCTAAGAACACTTTGTCGAGTTTGTCTACTTATTTTGCCTCTTTCACTTTGTTGAGTTTGTCTACTTATTTTGCCGCTTTTCACTATACTCTTGTCAGTCAATAGTCAAAAGGCTTGAGCAGTTTTAACGAACTTTTTTTATGGGGCGATTTACGTGAAGCATTCAAATATCACTTGGTGAATTGGAATAGTGTGTGTTTGCCCTTGAGGGAGGGAGGGAGGGATTGGTTTTTGCGAGATTGAAATATTTAATGAGGCATTATTTGGAAAGTGACTTTGGAGATTTGTTTGTGAAAGAGAGAACTTGGAGAAAAGGTGATATCATCTAAATATGGTATCGCCTAGGGTGCATGGACTGCTACGGTTGGGGTTCAAGCCATGGTTCAAGTCTTTGGAAATGGTGTCTGAAGTATATGGAATGGTTTTTTGAAATGTTTATCATTTGAGTTGGGGAGTGGTAAACGGGTGACATTTTGGACTCGAACATAGATGGATGGAAGCAGACTAAAAGATTTGTTTCTTGTAAATCTTGAACTGGTAGTGGATAAGCTTCAGGGGTTGATTGAGAATCTTTCTTTCTTTGGAGGGTGGAGGTATTATTTGGAATGTTAGTCTTTGAAATATTCTTCATGATTGGGAGTTATTGATTTTGGTAATTTTCTATATTATGTTCTCAAAAAGTGGGTGAAGGGGCTGATGGTATACGTCTGAACAATTTTTAAACCAAAGATTTTTGAAGTCAAATCGTAATCTGATCTGTTAGTAGGTGGAAATGAGGCATTTCCTTGGACTAGAAAATGGAAGTACGGTACACCTGTAAAGGTGGCCTTTCTTCATTTGTTGTGCAATTCATGGAGAAATTCTTACATTTAACAACCTTATTATGAGGAGTAAGGTAATTGTGAATTGGTGTTGTTTATGCAAAAAGGAGTGCTACTTGAGAGTCTATTGAACATGTTTTTATACATTATTGTGTGCTAAGGAGTTGTGGAATTCGTCTCTTAATTCTTTTGTTTTGTGTTAGGGTGTTAATTTTAGCTAGATATGTTTGGTCTTTGTAAGGAAGCTGAACAAGGCTTTGAAGAATGGTTGAACAACAGGATTAAATAAATAAAAAAAAATGTTGGGGGATAGCATGGCGGATTGTTCCCTATTTACCGAGTTTGATTGATATGGAGTGAAACAAGTAGAATGAACTTTCAAGTCCTTGAGTTCTTTTTGTATGATTGAAAAGTTTATTTTTATGGATACATTGTATAGATTGAGGGAAGGAACTAGATTTGCATAGTTTTTTGTATTTTTTGAAAACATGGTTCCTTGTCCTTGTGTGTTGATGTAGGTTTTTTTTTTTTAAATCTGGAGGCATCCCCTTGATACTTTTTAGTCATAAAAATAATGTAAATGCGAGCCTAAAAGTAATTTGATCTTCAAAGACAATAATCTTAAAAGTTTCCTTGTACTTTGGATAATATAAAGCAGTTTATATTTAAAACAGGTTGATTGACAATTTACTTCTTTAGCAGTTTACTTGTTTTTTGGGGATTGCTTTTTCCTTTCGTTGCTTGTAGTAACTGAAATGCAAATGTAGTTTTTTAACAGTTAATCCAACAAGTTCAGCATGCTTTAGCAAATATTGGATATTAGTTGATGGTATGGAAATATCATGATGATGAGTTGCTGCAATATGGCTAAACTATTAAATAATTTTTGAATGTAATGTTGCGGATATATAGTTCTGAAGTTGCAATAGTCTTCACAGAACCTGCTATTCAATGAATTCGTCCAAAATGATGGCCATTCAGGTTATGATCTGCTGTTCCTTTTTTCAGTTTTAAACATTAAATTTTTGTTTGGGGTATGTGATCACACAAGACCTTAAGCTTTCATTTATTCATGTTTACACTGTACTTCTTACAAGAAAATGAACTTTTATACATATAGGTGGTGTTTGGATCCCCAGAAAACACCGAAAAACTACTTTTATCAACTTTTTCCGACTTTCTCCATTCAAATTTCGCCACATGTCACTTTTATACCAACTTTTGTTTTCTTTTGTTTCTATTTTTTTTTTTTTGGGGGGGGGGGGGGGGAACCAAGCACAACCACATATTTATATATCAAGATTAGCTGAGTGAGAGATACAAAGGAGTGATGGAAGAGAGATCCTTCGGGAAACCTCAGGGAGCATGACCCGTTGAACAATACTAGGTTGTCTGCCTCTGTTTAGTTAAAATATCACTGTCCTCATTCCAGACCTAAAAATCCAGTTAACAAGTAGAAATAGCAAATGGGGACTTCTATCATCAAATTAGACTACCATGACAATGATTTCACTAAGTCGGTTACCGACCACATGATTACAGCAGCCTTCAAAAAAAGGGCTCATATTTTCAATTTGATTGCAGAAGGCGAGGAGAATGCTAGGTACTTTGTTAAGAACGTCTGAAAATATCTCCAAAACCAATTGATCTATACAACTTATTTATTATTTACTCTTACAGGTTTATTGGGAGTATAGGCATGATTCCATAAGTAATGAACAGAGGATGAGCATAGTTCATAATTCATGCCCTAGAACAGCCGCTCGTGGTGGGATGTATACAGCAAATACCATGGCTTATGCTATGGAGGGGATGGGAATGTCCCTTCCTTACAGGTAGAACACTGCCGTTGCATACTCACTTAGATTGACACTGGTTCGTTGTCTCTTTTCTAACTAATTCTTTATTTGTTTAAAGCTCTTCAAAACTTGCCCCATTGAAGTTGGAAGAGTTACGTCAGGCTGGAAAATATCGTTTAGATTCAATAAAAATGGACTTGAAACCAAGGAACTTTATCATGCCCAAATACCTACGTGAGATGGCTATTGTCGTGGCCTTGTGTTGGTCTACTAATCATGTAGGGAAGTTGGGTAGTAGTCTGACAAGGCAGTTGGGCGTAATGATCCGAGATGGACGCATCGTGCCCCCGTCGCTCATGGATTGGGGGGCCAAGTCCACCGAGACATTGGATTGCATCTGGCAGGAAGTTTATGGTAAGCAAACTTAGCACTTTTCAATTCAAACATTTCTTATGTAATTTTGTTAATATATGACCTTTATATCTTAAATAAAATATTCAGGATAACGTACTTGACCGTCCTCCTGAGTTTCGGTCTGTTTGTAGGGGCAAGTGGTGGAAAATGTGGAAGGATTACAAGTACAGCATAAATAAGAAGTATTTCCTACTCTTCGAGGGAGCCCTGGACATACTTCAATGGTGTCTACCGTGCGCTGGTACGGAGCAGTGGCTGGACCTCGTTTCTCACTGGTCTAGCGACTGTGCCCAGGTATAATATGAGGTTTTCAATTTATTGCATTACAGTATTACGTAAGTTGTTAGTAATTAATTCTAATTGTTCGAACGCAGGCTAAGTTGTCGCAAAACTCCCGGAACTGGGTCGAGCTTGGCCCGCTTCACACAACGGGGGGAAGACCCATGCAAGACATACTACATGAGGTATGTAGCCGTATTTATATTAATTACTAGTTTTGGTTAATTTCCTGCATTAGTAACTATTTAATTTTTGTAACTAACTAAATTTATTGTTTTGTGCAGATGGAGGCAGAGGGGCTCCCTACCGATCAGATTAGCGTATTCGAGAGGATACGCAATCCATCCCACCTCGACATTAGGGCCATCATGGAGCACCTTCATGCACGCCTGGTTGAACTCGTAGAGGCTGAGTGAGACTCGCGAGAGAGGCGCGGTGCCATCTTCGCTGTGATCACAGATCGGGATGGCCATGGTTACATGCACGGTTCTTTTGTTATATAACAACATATTTTTTTCGCTGTGGTCTTAAATATGACATCATAGTATCTGACCTTCTTGATTATTAATTTTCTTCCATGGAAATGTGGGGGTTATTAGAGGCAGGGGCGTAAGGAGGGGCCCGGCATGCCAGAAATGTCGACACCAGCGAGTGCAATAACGGGAGTCGGTGTTGGAAAGGTTTGATACTTCTAAATCTAATGCCTTTGTTTGTGACTTCACAATGAAGTATCGACTAATAGAATTGTAACCTCTATATCCCTTTTATAAACGAGAATATTCTAAAAAAGACATTTATGAGCTTAACGTCTAGTTTGTCCATTCCATTGATTCAGTTTCCGTTTTAGTTTTGTGAATTTGATTTCTTGAAAATGTGTTCGAGACAACAATTCGGTCTTATTTTTGCTAGTAGCGAGAAATATGAAAATTGATAATAGTGTTTCCTAAAATTGTATTTGGCGGCCTTATTTTTTGGCCGCATTTCCTAAAATGGAGATCATTTAGAAAAAAAAGTTCTCCGTCAGATATGACACTGAGTATATGTTTTTTATATTACTATATCTATTCTTTATTTGAATTTTTGTAATTATTTATTAAAATTTATATTTTTTATATTAATATATCTATTATTTATTTGTATTTTTTGTATTTATTTATTCCTTTCTTTTTTCAAAACTAATTTTAGATATAATCACCATTTTTTTTAATTATTATCAATAACTCGTACTTATGGCACTGTGAACAAAATTAATATTAAGTTTCTTATAAAATTGAAATTTGAGACATTTTTATGATAATTCATAGGTTTTAATTAACTATGATAATTCATGGGTTCTAATTTTTTTTTTTTTCAAAACTTTAGGCTGTAATTGTTATTATATGTGTTTTGTTCTTTCTCGCTCCAATTAATTTTTGATAAATATCATGAAAGAAAACATAAATTATGATGTTTTAATTAGAAATGTTTATTTTTCTAGAAACTATAGTTAGGCGGAATTTATACTAGTAATTTTGACTTGAATATGATTCAAATCCTTGAAGTATGGTGAAATTTGAAATATACAAATCGTTTTGGATATTACGGTTCATCAAAATAAGAATTGACTAAGAAGTTAAAAGTATAAAAACAATATTGACCATTAGATCTTAAATTTGTGATAAGAATATTTAAAAAATTATCCTGTTTTATTGTATAAATATTAATAGTTTTTAGAACACTTTTTAGGGACTGTTTGGAGCTCTAACCAAGTATAAAAAATTTCAAAAAAATTTTCAAAAGTTTTAACTTTTTTTCTAAAAAATTTTGACATTTCTAAAAAATTTGTCAAAATTCATTGGAGCAAACTATTACAATGCGTTCTAATAGATTTTGTCAAATTTTTAAAAAAGTTAAATTGATATTTGTACTAAAAAATTTTACAAAATTTCAAAAATTTCGAAGATTCTCTACTAAAATTTTGTTACATGTCACTTTATATAATTTTTAACAAATATCAAATTAACACAAATATTTAACTGTCATTTTAAAATAATTTTTTGTACTCTAAATTTCAAAAAAATATCACTTTTGATTTTTTTTTTTCGCACTCCAAACGACTCCCTAATCATATTTTCGGGATCAAGTTTCTGAAGCGAAAAGAAGGCTCCTACAATTTTAAATTTGAAAATGCAACTTTCCAAAAAGAGTGCATAACCTTTGAAACTCTGCACATGAATAGAAGCCCGACTGTTTATTGCACTTCGATAGGATATACGAATATAGATACGGAATATGAAATACAGACAGAATATGAGTAAAAATACAAATATAATAATTTAAAAAAATAAAAACATAAATACAGCGAAAATATGGTAAAAAAATATAAAATTTATATACTTTTATTAACTATATATAATTCACAACAAAATTAATCTAATATAAAATTTAATATTCAAAACACAACTACATAATATTTTAAAATTTTAAGAGTTTTAACTATTTAAATCTAAATTTGTCTTAATTAACGATAGTTGGAATTATATAAATTAATATAAATTTGTAAAATTTGTAATCTCGTAATTCGTACAATGAGTAAAAAATTTGAATTTTATAGAAATTTATATTGTTTTATTGAGCTCTAAAAGGAGCCATATGTTTCAAAAAATAGTGAGCCTATTTGTACTCTACTTATTTTCCGTTACACTCCACTTTTCTTTTTTATTAATTGAAATTACTCAATCACCCATCTTCTTTTTATATGTTATATATAATTATGATGCCACAAATATCCATATACAAAACTTCAAACTAAGATATAGTTATAATACCATAAGCACTCTTATTTTATAATAAAAAATATATTTTAGTTCAAAATATTGAGAAGATAACTCCTCAAAAATATTCTTCATTTTTTATTTTTTTTTTTGACAAGTGAGCAATTGCTTCTTAATTTTTGAAAAAAAAAATATTTATGACATATAAATAATCTTACTATAATAAACATTTTTAATTCTAGATTTTTTTAAAAAACATATCCTATTATAAAAAATTAAACTATCATAACAATGATAGTTATAGTTTGTTTGATAATTTTTTTGGCTTAAAATTTAATTTTCTAATATATTAATTTACTTATTTTGATACATTTCTAATTCTAAATTTTTAAAAAATATTTTTTATTATAAAAAAATTAAATTTTCAAAATAATGATATTTATAATTTGTTTGATATTTTTTTAGCTTAAAGTTTAATTTTTTTAATATATTAATTTACATATTTTTATTTTTTTTAAATAATTATATAGATTTCAACTAAATAACTTGGGAATGATGACAAAAGTTCATAAAAAAATATAAATGAAAGAGATTAGTTTTGTTGTTTGATTATTAAGCTAGAAAATAAAATAAAATAAAATAAAATTTAATTTAATATGCTTGTTGAAAATATAAATATAAATAAAATTTATTTTAATCTTTAGAACTTTTTTTTTTTAAATTCTCTTATACTAAACTATCTAACTTTATAAAAGTTTATTTATGATGGGTATGTCATTTTACATTATACATAAAAATAGTTAACTAAAATGGTTAATTTTGTAATTTCAATTAATGAAAAAGAAAAATGGAGTGTAAGATAAAATATGTGGAGTATAAATAAACTCACCCCTTAAAAAATAATAAAATAACAAGATACATCATGTGATGTGCTCAATACGCATCTTAGAACATAAGAAATATAAGTGTTCTATACGTGTAGGATATAAATACATCACCAATGCCCGTGCTTCCTAGATATACAAACAACCTTTTATTGGTCCTGCAGATGACTGCTGTAAGAGAATTCTCGCTGAAGATTCTTGGGTGATTAAGTAGAGCAGCCAGTAATCATTGTCACCTGATTTAAAACTGCCTGTGCAAGGAGCAATGAAACTAGAGAAGACACAGAATATGCAGATTTTTTCATCATAAATATGCAATTTTTTAATCATAAATATGTACTTCCAATCTCAACATTTTCTTCGTTCGTTCAACTCTCAGTTTCACTACAAAAGCTCAGATGAAGAAAGCAAGCAAAAACATATAAAAGAAATTTAAAAAATAAAAATAAAAATAAAAAATAAACCGTGGAAAACGGGAAACACAAAGTATACTGTCACGGGGGAACATAAATAAGAGTTAAACGAGAGATGGAATTTTCCACACAACCAAAAATCATGCTAACCAACAAAAGGAAGTGATTAAAACGAATCCGAGAGCCGTTGTTACTCTGTATTCTCTCTCCCGCCTAGACTTTTCTGACCTGGATGTTGTGTGTGGATTGGAAGCGCCAGATTGGCTGTCTCCCGCTCTGAACAAGAGCTAGATGCTCTCCTTCCTTCACCATTTTTTGCTTCTGTACATTACAACAGATTTTTCGTTTATTAAAATGTCATACACAGCGGCGGCTGGCAAATCTGTATACGTAGAATGTATTTGCAAGAACAAATCTGACAAAACAGAATATAATTATCTAATCTAGCTTTTATACGGAGATTTGGTTCCACTGCACTGTTCAAAACATTCGCTATGATGTAAAAAGGACCAAATAATAGATCAAACGCGCTTCGCTTACCACCATTATATGATGTAAATTCTATCAATAAGATTTTTATGGTTGAGAACTGATCGTGGTGGCGAGAAAGTTCCACAGGCCAAGTGAGGTCCTTCAAAATTATATTCTCATTGTGTTTACTGTAATGCCATGGTTGGAAGTTGGAACATGAAGTTGTGGAGAGAAAATAAAAGTGAAGGAAAATAGTAGGAAGCAAATAAAGTGAAAGGATCAAATTTATTTCATTTTTTTTTTTTTTGGGGGCTTGAGTTACATAAATGAATAAATATTTGTAAAAACATTAATTTTTACTTAGTTAAGTATTTAAAAAAATAAAAAAGCTCAAACAAGTAAATTTGTCTTTCCTTCACTTATGGATTCTCTCCAGAAATCCATGTCCCAAGCCCAGCATTGATGAAATGAAAGAACATTATAATTATACTCGCCTTGATCCAACCGGGCAGCAATCATCTCAATTACCACCTAATGCTATGTATGGAATATGAATTTGTGGAGAGAAAGGAAAAATAGAAGAAAATTACAATTTATAATTTGTGCAATTTTTCTACACTTAATTAAGTAAAATCCGCTAAATTAATTTTTCTACACTTAATTAATTTTTCTACAATTTCTCACTCACTAAAAAAAAAAAATAAACTTGAATTTTTCACTTTATGTTGCTTTCCTATCATTTTCTTGCATTTTTCTCTCTCCACAAATCCGTGTTCCAAATATAGTCTAAAAGAATTTGAAATGATTAGGCCTATAAAACCTCACCTTCAACAAATCCAAAGCAGTTGCAAAGGTTTCTTCAGCATCGTCGGAGAACTGCATGTATATGGGGCAAACACCTTGGTATAAAGCCAGTCTCTGTTGTACTCTCTTCCTGCATTGCCACCATGCTCATTCAGTCAGTTAACCATTAAGGGTGTGTTTGGATTGAGGATTTGGTGAGTGACAAGAAAAGGGAAGGGAAAATGAGAAGAAAAGGGGAGGGAAAAAGGGAAAGAAATAAAAAAAAATCTCAAATACAAGTTATTATTTGAGGGGATAAAAATATATATGAAAATAAAAGGGCATTCATCAATAGATTAGTTTTCTAATTTAATCATTTTTAATTTATCAAATTCCTCGTGCTTCCCCCACTTTTTCACTACACCCCAAACAAAAGTAGTAATTTTGAATCCCCTCCTCTATTATTTCTCCTTGACAAGTCCAATTGATCCAAACACACCCTAAAAGAAATGTACTTGGTCATGGTCAAACCCCACATCTGCAATAGTATATAGTAGCGAGAACTGTTTCAACAATTAAAAGCAACACTCAATGAAGTTGACTGAGACATTAGGTATAGATTTGAATGTTTTTACAACTCAAGAAGACGCAAAAAGGACCTGAATGTCAAATTTACAACTCAAGAGTATCTACAAAATAAAAAAAGGGAATAAATTCCAGCTCTTTTTACCTCCTCCTTTCCAGCTTTATAAGATGAATAAGATCTGTACTTGATCTCAATGAGAAGCAAATTTACAAGATTTTTTTTTTCCCGAAAACAGATTTAAAGAACAAAATGGCATGGAGTATAAGCAAAACTTCAAAAATGAAAAAAAAAAAAAAAAAAAAGTATTGGGTTTAGTGTGATTCTAAAATATTTCCTCTGGCATTTAGGAAAAATTACAATTATTTATAATATTCTGAGTATTTCACAACAGTTGAATGTATCGTGTATATATATATATATGTTTTGGGTAAGTGAATGTATCATATGTTACATGACAAGGTTGCATCTGACTAATAGAAGTAGCAGAATGGATACCAAACCAACAAAAAGTTTTTTCATGCTTCCGTAAGGTGGTACAGCTGTTAAGACTGCTTTTAATACTTACCCCCCATGAGTTTAGTTTTGAATAAAATAAATGAGAAAAAGGAAAAAGATAAAGAGTTCGGTTATGATACAAGACTTACTCATCTGTAAAGGCAAATATGGTGCCAGAAGGTCGATAATGGCTCAGTAGAATGGCCATGAACCCAGTTCTTGTGAAGACAACAATTGAGGTTCCGAGTGTATTAGACATCATAGTTGCATGGAATGCAAACATTTCACTCATATGGTTCTGCAGGATACAAGAACTTTCAGTAAGTATGAATGGTTAACATTGAATGAAATGTTTAATCAAGCTATATTCCATAAATAAATTAACATGGAGTCGAAAAATATAAATGAAGGGATCAAATAACCTTGAAGGCCCGGCCAAGATTAGGAGGTGATTCCCCACCATCCAAGGTTGCTTCTATCCTTAATGCTACGGTGTGCATAACATTAACAGCTTTCAAAGGAAATCTGAACAGGAGAATCAGTTAACATATAAAGCAAGATTCCTTTAGGCATTATTTGCATAGTTTATTGCTCCAGATTAGTTCACAAAAGAAGCTCATTTATTAAAAAAAAAAAAAAAAAAAGAACCCCCAACAACTTCAATTTAATGATTTGCTTCCAAGTCATTCCCCACTCTGTATATATCTGTATTTATATATATGTATAAAAATAATTTTCATAGAAGTCAAGTATTATTAACAAAGCATCAAGGAGATGCAAAGGGCGACCAAAAGGTTGAATTACAGCTTCAAATTATCAACAAAGTTCAGAAAAGAAACTAACTCTATTTCTTTACCCATCCTCTAACTAGCCATATAATAAGGACAAAAAGTAATTTCAAATTTTTGAATCTTCTATTTCTTTGGACAATCTGTTGTAAAAACCTATGATGGCTTTTTTGATATATGCTTCCTCCACCAAACTCCTCCCTCCGATGTGCATCTGATAGATATGATTTACCCATCTCTGGGCATTTTCCATCCTGTGAAAGTACTTAGTATTCCTCTCACCCTTCTTGAGCCACAACATCCTAGACTTCTGCCTCAAGCAGATCTCCTCAATTTTAGCAATCTTCTCTAACTCCTTTAACTCATCCCCCCCTAGCTTCTTCCTCTGATAGACTTCCTTCCATCTCTTTGCCATCTAGTATTGAGATACCTTCATCCAGCAATCTCTTCTTATTACCCTCGAACAGCCCAAAATGATGTTTGTTCCACTCTCTAAAATCTGCCTTCAGCCTTTTTAATTTTCTGACAAACGCGAGGCTAAGGTAACCTTCTTCTTCATAACCACCCCACCACCCATGCACAAGGTCCTTAAATCCCTCCTCTTGCAACCACATATTCTCGAACCTGAATGGTGAACGTCCTCCAATGATCCCTTCACAGTTCAGAAGCAAGGGAAGTGATCTGAAGTAATTTTCTCCAAAAGGGATTGCAAGGATCACGGGAAGGCTTCCCCCCAACTAGCTGAGACTAGAAATTATCAATCTTGGACCTTGTGGGGGTATTTGATCATGTGTACTCCACCTAAGCTAAGGATAAATCCACTAAGCACAACCCATCAATGACTAATGAGAATCTCTGCATAGTAGAAGTACAGCCACTGCAGCCTTGTCTCTTATGGGCCAATCTGATATGGTCAGAATCACCGCCAATGCACCAAGGTTCATCGCATCGAAAAGCAATGATGCTAAGCTCATCCCGAAATCCTACCTCTCCTTTTCAGCTGCTTCAGCACAGGACCCTATACTCTTATAAATTCCCATTTCACTCCCTCACCTAGGCTTTCAAAAAGCCCAGACACCAAAAAAGCTGATAATTTCCTCCTCTACCAAGGATAGGACTCTACCATTCCACATCAACAACACCCCCCCCCCCGAGGCTCTTGATGCCGGAAGATGAAGCCACCTCACCCATCTAAATCCCCATAGCCCTCTTAACAACCCTTCCGTCAACCTGCCTACTGGTTTCTATGATAGTAAATTTCCTCCTGGCAGCCAAAGAGATGGCTATGTATGCAAGACTGCTTTTTTGGGTAAATTTTTATCCTAAATTCATCTTGGTGGTTTGTGCCATCCTATACTGTACAATTTGCCTTTGTACCCAGTGTACAAAAATTCCTAAAAGTACTGGGAACACCAACTAACTCTAATGTACAGAAAACACCAACTTACTTTCCATGAGCAGTTTCTCCAGAAAGCATAATTGCATCAGAACCCTCCCGGACAGCAATAGCAATGTCTGACACCTCTGCCCGGGTTGGTGTTGGATGGACAATCATGCTTTCCAGCATATTCGTTGCCACAATTACAGCTTTTCCCATACTACGGCATATCCTGATGATCTCTTCCTGCATTTTTTGTAACAGATTGCTGTCTTAGTAATTGTATCCATACCAAGAATGATGTTATCCCCTAATGATGTTATCCCCTATCATCAATCTTCTATCAGTACAAAAACATACCTGCAACAGTGGAACTTCCTCAATTGGCAGTTCTGCACCGAGATCGCCTCTTGCAACCATTGCCTGAGATCAGAAGAACATCCGTAGATTAACCATGGATCAGAAATACAGTGCATGCTTAGGAACTAGTTTGGATACCAAAAAACAGCTCAAGGTAAAAATGAAATTAATTAAAGATAAAATGCATTCAAAGGAGGGTCCTTGTTATCTGAATTTGATTGCATTTGAAAGCATTTTCTAAATAAGTTTCCATGATATTCCATCATTTTTGAGAATGTCAAAACAAAACAATTCAAATCACAACCAGCGACAAAACTCAGGTACTAGTTACTCAGGAAATTGATAAAGAGCAAGAGCTTGATCCAAGGCCATTCTCTTCAAAAGAACCCTGAACAGGAATAACAAGGTAAAAAAAAAAAAAAACCAATATTCTACTCACTCCATCAGATGCTGTGATTATTGAATGTAAATTCGGAATAGAGTCTGCACTTTCTATTTTTACAATAACATGTATATCAGCACCACAGCCTGCCAAAGTAAAAAGAAACGAGAAGAAAAGTTAAAATGCAGAGCAACTATAAAAAACTTGTAACTGACATTTACTTCTTATTTATAGTAAGCGCATCATTTATGTACTTTGCAGGTAATTCTTCAATTCATGGACAACTGCAGCATCTTTGACGAAGGAAACAGCATAGAAATCGACTTTATTGTCCACTCCAAACTTGATGTCATCCCAGTCCTTTTCTGTAGCAAATCAGTGCAAATTTTCACGATCATTGAAAGAAAAAAAACAAAAACTTAATACTCCTAAACAAGAAAAAAGAAAAAAAAAACTTTTTTTTTTGTTGGGGGGGGGGGGTTGGCGGGGCATAAACCCAGTAGATAATTATTGGATCCTAACCAGTGATGGATGGCAGTGTAGCACTTTTTCCTCGAACATTTAGATGTCTTCTAGATTTAAGCTCTCCTCCATCCACAACCTCACATTTTACTGAATCATCAGTCTTTGATTTCACTATTAGTGACATCATACCACCTACAACATACACCAAGAGTGAATGTGATTAAAAATCAGAGCAAGAAACTTATTATGCTGAGTGTGCCCCATAACCCGGAATTATATTTAATAAAAATTTAGAAGAGAGGAAGTAAAACAAAATAGAAAATACGGACGTTACAAAAATATTAGAACGGGAAAACTATTCTGCTAAGTCAGCTTGTAAGAAACATATGCTACTTGTGAAACAATTGAATTCACAATGTCCCTTTTCAAGATCATAAGAGTGTGAGGCAGGATGGAAGGTTAAAAAAATGAAGATGGCTAGAAATCTTCTTTATCATGACAATCTTCTGGAGATTGCAGCAGATTTTTCTTATTGTAATGAGGGAAGCAAAAAATAAAAATAATATGTTGTCAACAAAGAATTCATCAGAGGCCTTTCTTGTACAATAATATTAGTAGCTTCGGAGAATCTAAGCTACTAGAAGGCCAAGGTATGGTATAAACTTTACACTGGTTACCAGAAAATCTAATTCTCCAATTCAATATGACCTATTTTCAATAGTTTCCCTCAGAATATTAATCTGTTTGTTTCATTCTGCATTTTCTGTCTGGTCAATGACTCAATGGACAACCTTACTCTCAATTGAAATTTGAAATTTAATATGATTGGACAAGAAGGAAATTAATGCATGTAAATTCACTACCGTTCAAGTGATACTGCTAGGAAGTTACCAAAAATTTTTAAAAATAAATACATATAAAAAAATAAAAAGGAAAAGATCAAGATTAAGATGAAGAGAGAGTAAGGAAAAGCCTAGTAGCATACCATCAACAAGAAGCATGTCACCCACTTCTACATCATTGACAAAATCATCATAATTTACGCTAACACAGTCTGCTGTTCCAACACCTCTTCGAATTGTGAAAGTGAATTCTTGTCCAACTGTTAACGTGATAGGTTGGGGCAAGTCACCACTCCTAACCTCAGGGCCCTGCCAACAAGAGAAAACAAGCCAACCATTAATGGCAAAATTAAAGAAAAATACAAGAAATAGATGATACATGACAAAAAAATGTTGTGCGATATAGCAGTTTACAATTTTTATTCAATATTTTTGTGCAAGCACCTTATTATAATTTGTAGGAAAACAAAGATCATAGGATCTTACCCAGAATAATCACGAGATCATGATTCCTAAACTTAATAATTAATATGCATGTCTCATATTAATTCCTAGTACTCTCTTGAAGATAAAATGTAGCGTATTTTCACATTCTCAACCCAACTCAACAAAACCATGGTCCCAAACTAGTTTGTGACAGCTGCATAAATATTCTTGTTTCATTCATTGATGTCACGGGTAATGTTTTCAGTGAAGTTATATGAAATTAGGTGTTTATTCACAGAATTTCAGTGAAGTTTTCTTTTCATATTATTGTTTTCAGTGCAATTACACAAACGGGCACCAGAACCAAATAAAGAAGACAACAAAAGCAAATGCGTGCAGGAAAAAAAAATAACAAGAAAACCACCTTAGTGTCGAGCATGATTGCAATCACATTGTCTTTTGATTGAGCATTATATTCTTTAACTAAATCAATAATTTTCTGATGGGATGCATGGTCACCATGAGACATATTCAGACGAGCAACGTTCATTCCAGCCTCAGCCAGCTTCCATATCATTTCCCTAGTGTTGGTGGAAGGACCAATTGTGCAAACAATCTTTGTCTTGCGCCAAACTGTAGGCTTAGACCATGTACTCACTGAAGTGTCACCAAGAAGCTGAATTCCCTCCAAGTAATGAATTTGCTCTTCAGTCTGATCAATAGCAAACAAGATCACTGAGAAAGAAAACAAATTTATAGTTTGCAATGAATTCACCAGCTAAAGTTGTAAGATGATTCCACCATGCAAATATAATTTAAATGCAGAAGACGGAACACAAATTCAATTGTTAATTCAATGGTAACATTCCACCACACTCCATATTCCTGCGCCCATGCAACCATGCTTTGCACTGGTCTCTAATAGTCTGAGCAAACACTGCATTGCCAATGCCACCTCCTCCGCCGCGGATGAGAGGCATGGTGTGTGATTTGATACTGTTTGCAACATACCTTGGGAGAACTTACCTAAAAGTTAGCTGTTAGGGGAGGAACAGAGACATATAAACAACACATCAACATACTAGAGTACCGATGTGGATACATGCAGCCGATATTACATATCCCTATAGTATCAGAATTAAATATGTGTTTAAATAATAAAAAAAAAAATAACCTCAATTCAAAGATCATTTGGAGCGAATAACTATTTTAACAATCGATTTTCCCTCCAATTTCCACATTGTTTAAGCAAATATTTCAAAACATGCTAAAATTAAACAAAATGGACAACTATTTAACATCGCGAAAAGAAACAATTATAAAAATTACAAAATAAAACAGCAAAAATACTAGCAATGACCTTCGATGCATCTTCAGGCGAGACCGGAATGACCTGAGCCTCCGCTCGCACAGATCTCTTCGCGGGGATGGGTGCGCCAATGCGAAA
The DNA here is from genome assembly GCA_019916065.1 of Vitellaria paradoxa. NCBI lineage: Eukaryota > Viridiplantae > Streptophyta > Magnoliopsida > Ericales > Sapotaceae > Vitellaria > Vitellaria paradoxa. The sequence goes on along the minus strand of CM034242.1, from coordinate 41,190,746 downwards.
CACTCCGTAGCACTTCCGTTGGTGGCGAGACAGTACTTTGGAAACGAAACTTGAAGGTTTGATCTTCTCGACTTGACTTCGGAGAGATCCAGAGTTAGGGCAAGTAAAGGAACCGTGAATCGATCGACTGGCCACCACTTGAGCCATTGTTGAAGGCGTTAGATATAGAGAGAGAGAGAGAGAGAGAGAGAGAGAGCGCTAGCTTCTTCCGAGACTATATAAAGTGCATTGCAGCTAGAGAATTTTGTAAGTCTCGCCTCTGCTCTGAAATTAGCTCTCTTCGAAGAAACCGCCGCTGAGTTTGGCGGAGAGGGGAGAGAGAGGCTTTGTTTGTATCGAAGACTGCATTGTAGCATTTCATGACCTTTATTCAAAATTGTAAGGTTCGCTTGAGAAAACGGAAACACTGTTTTGCAAAGTCGAGAAAGATATTACTCCAAGGTGCTGAGAAATGCGGCGTCGTTTCTTACAATGGCAGTGGACACGTCATCAATTACCAGTCACAGTAAGCCCGGTGAGTTGAATTGCCCCCTACATTTTCTAAATGACTGCCACCGAAAACATAGCTTGTACTAACTTGTATTTTAAATTGGGTTTGGAGTTTTAAGCAAGTTTTAAAACCAAATAGAATATTATTACAAAAGTGACCGAGAGTCAAAATCTGAACGAAGAAAATTAAAAATTTTTACACTTTGGAAACATTTCTTTTTTAGAATAGATTTAATTTTAAAATAAATAATTGATTTGATTTGATAAATAAAATTTTATTTTTGAAACACATTTTGAGTTTAATAATTGAATTTATTTAATTTAAGAGAAATATTAAATTTAATCATATTAATAAAAAATAAAAAATACAGTAAATATGATATATAAGAATAAATTTATCAACTCATAGTAAATATGATTTAAAAAAATAAATTCTTGTCAAATTTTATTGTTTTAAATTGGATTTCAAATTATTTAGAAATTCTAAAATTTAAGTAATAAAATCAAATCAAATCTAACTCATAAAATTTTATTTTATTTCTATATATAAGAATTGGTGAGAATTTTTGTCAAACGAAATCAAATCTTATCAAATTCACCATTCCAAATCGAGTGATAGAGTTTTTTTTTTTTTTTTTAGTTTTTTAAAAAAACTTGGAGCTTAATTAATTATAATGATATTATAATCACAGTACTTTAGCGTTAAATTTTGTACAATTTCATTTCAAAGATAATTATTTTCATACTAAAATACGTAAGGCAATACATCTCCTCCTATATTTAAATAGATTTTAAAATGAAATAAAATTTGCAACTTAAATAAATATTAAAAGAAAATAAAAACTAAGCATAGATGGTTAAGGAGTTTGGTGGTTAAAAGGTAATCATGGTAACTAAAATAGTAACTTGATGTTGTTTTTAGATGCCTTTGTAGTGAAAATTTGACGAAGGAAAAGAAAAAAATTAATAAAAAAAAACATAAAATCTTAAATACATATTTTTATTTAAATGAATTTAATTAAAAATATAATAAAATAAAAAAATATTATCATATATTAATTTTTCTATTTAATTATTTTTAATTCTTGAATCCTATGCATATTTCTTTCTATTTTTTATTATAACTCAAATAAGGGAAGAAATTTTGAATACTTATACATTTTCTATTCCTTTAATAAATGCGTGATTCAAACACGCCCTCAATATATATATATATACACACGTATGACTTTGAATGAGTTTTGTGGTAAATTGTGCAAGCTTAATTTGAAAACGTTATGGAACTTCAAAATATGTTAAAATCTAAGGTGACATTTGATTTGTATTTCAATTTTTTATTTTTAATTTTTGTTCTTTATTTTTTGTTTTATCTATTTTCTATTTTATGTTTTAAAAATCCTTAAACAAAAAAAAAATAAAAATGTATTTAATTTAATATTTTACTTTTTTCATACTTTAAAATTTTTTTTATTTTAGATTAAAAATGCTCAAAACAACTTTTTGCTATTTTACATTTCATGTGTAAACTAATTTTCTATTTTCTAAAACAAAATTTGAAAACATGAGTAATCAAATACATTTTGACCTATTTTCTTTATTTTCAAATATATAAAATGAAAAATGAATTCAAAATAAATATACCTAATGGCGCCGAATTTTTTAAAATTTTGATCAAATTTTCAACGAGGTTTAATTTACCATTTGAAAATTGAGCCAAAACTCAAAATTAAATGTACTACAAATTGTGATTAACCTTTGCTTAGTTTTCTAATGAATCATTTTTGAACGAACTTTTGAGCATACACAGCTAAGAATTAACCTTTTTTTTTTTTTTTAACTAGAGAGAGAGAGAGAGAGCGTCTAAAATTCCGACGCCTGCAAACAACTAAAATTCAGTCACTGCATTACTCCTCCAAGCGAAGGAAAAAAAAAACTCAACTACCAAACTGGTTTTCACACATCATCACAGCCATAGCCATTGTAAACAAGCACAAAATCTTGTTCAAAGAGACATATCTAACTGCTATTTCTACAAGATACCATAGTTCCGCTAGCTATTAAGAATCTCATGCAATGGTCCAAGCGAATTACAAATAAGGCATTTATTTGATTTTGTGTGAAAGATCTAAAATTTTAACAGTTATTTTTGTTTTAGAACAAAGCTATTGTAGCAGCACTCCACCATCATAGGCGTTCGCTCCTTCTCACCAAAAGACTTAAAAAGAGTTCGTTAACAACAAAATAGAAAATTGCTGCCTGTGGCTACAGTTTGTATACCTGCAGAGAAAAGGGGAGTTACGCTAAGTACCCAAATATAGACCTTCAATGTGTGAAGATAATCATACTCATACGTGAACATTTCCGATTAGGATGACAAAAAAATTTTGAGCAAAAAAAATAAGTTTCTAACAAGAAGCATCCTTGAATATCATCTTATTAGCTCAAGGATCAATATATATACATATATATATATATATTCACGAAACTCTTAAAAAGTTTTCAATTCCTTAAAAATCGAAACAAAACACTTGTAGAATAAGGCTTGGTTTGGGAAGTAAAATAGGTGGTGTTTTTTTTTTAGCTAGCTACTTTATTTATGTTTAGGAAGGGAAAAAAGATGACTTTTTTTTTTTTAGCTAACATTTTAGTTTTTGTTAATTTAGCATTTTTGCCTTCGAAAGTTTAAAAAAAGATTAAAATATAAGAGGTTAAATTTGGTCATTTTACAAATAAGAAAATAAGCCAATTAGTCAATAAATCATTTAGCTGTTGCTTCCCAAACGATACCTAATAATTCCAATGTCCCCATCTAAATAAACTAAAATGCACCAAAAAAAAAAAAATAACATAATATACCAAAATAACATATTGCTTAATTTTTTTAATATTAAGCCCTTTCATATTTAGATAGATCTCAATAAATACTTTGAAACGTTTCTAGATATTTTAATATTTTTTTACCACTCTCAAAATGTTTCCAAAATGTTTCCGTTTCTGTGCTAGCAAGTGTACTCGTCAAAGGCAAGCCAAATGCTCACACCTTTTACACCTAGATGCCCAAGGACCTCTCCTTAGTTTTGTGCATCTTAAGGGCTCCTTAAAAGCATGGAAAATCTAACACTCAAAAAAACTGAGAAATACAAGAATGAATACAATTTTAAAGATTGAAAAATAAAAAGTTCAGCAAAAGAAAAAAAGAAAGGTACCTGGAAACCAAGCCTCAGTCTAGCGCAGGTCTATGAGGATGGCAAGGCCAACTAAGCGTCAGATATATATGTTGACTAATCCCAGCAATAGCAAGCATTATATACTGATATTCAAGTCTCCTATATGGACATGGTGCCAACATAACTGGCAAAGGATGCAGATGAATTTAGTTTTTGGCGCAAAGCCTTAACAATTACATTATTTTGAACAAAAGGCAGCGCGGGAAGTTCTGGAACGCCACACTTTCACGGGAGATGCTTCACTGCAAGAAAACAGGCATTCCATTATGCTCCAGAAAGACAATGCAAGAACAAGGCCTATGCAGCACAAAAGAGAAATTGATGTATAGCAAGCGCTGAAAGATCGTTTTGAAATCAAATAGTCAGATGCTGCTTCTTCCACTGCCACATTTGCCTGCTAATACTTTAAGAAAACAAGCTAGTTCTCAAAAGATTATGTTCAACGCCATTTAGTTCGGTAATTAACGCTCAGGAAGCAGATGCAATCCCTGTTCCACATCAAAGTTGAAGCCCCAATGAAGTTACTAAGATTTAAAACATTATATTAAGGGTGTGTATGGTATAGAGTTAAAAGGCGATAAAAGCATAACTCTTACAAGTCCCAAGGAAAAAAAAAATTGACCCTAGATTCTAATAGTGTTAAATTTGGCAATTGAGAAAAAGATAAACATCCTTCTTAAAAAGGTACTCATAAAAAAAGTTGGATCTAGGTTGATTATGCTCTGGAGAAACTGAATATCTATCATTCAGGTAGCATGATCGACTCTTGGTTTTACTGATCGTGAGAAAATGGATTCTCAGATTTTAAGATGCCAACAAACACATTGAAAATCGGATGGGATGCCACTAAACATATTGAAAACGTTATATGCCTCTCTCAATATACAAAAACTCAGATACAAAATTTAGCAGGACATTAGCATGATAAAAATTAATCTGTCAATTATGCACAAACTGTTAAATGAATTTGTGTCTAAACAAAACCAGATGAAAAATATACAATGATAAATTTGGTCAAATCATTTGCCTAGTTGAGTTTTGGCCATGACACTTGTTTAGACACAAAAATAAATGAATACTTACAAAAGAAAACCTTCATAATATGGAAGTCACGCGGACAGAATGATCGGCTGAACCAGTCAAGAAAATGGGCAAGGTTGGGTGCCAATCTACAGTGGTTATGGCTGCACTGTGAGGAAGGGTCTTGATCCCATTCATATGATTTCGAACCTGGTAGCATAAAAACTTGCATTGTGAGTAGGAGATTTAATATGCACCGAAAGTTCCAAATTAGCTTGAAATTAAAGATAAAACTTGCAGCCAACAGACTGAATGGCCTGGATCAGTATCAATTGCCAGCAAGCAAAGCAAGGCAAAAGGTAACCAATGACAATGTATGAAAGCGTGTGCATGGAAGAGCGCGCGCGTGTGTGTGTGAGAGAGAGAGAGAGAGAAAATGGAAGTTGGAGACTAACCTGATAGATGGGTGCCCTCACTGAACCAGATGTTACCAACAGTCTTCTCCCAGTAGCATCCAAAGCCATTTCATGTCTACAGTCTACCGAGTTATCACGATCGCAGAACCTACAAAATGGAATAGGCTCATGTGGACCAACATCGCTATTTCAAATTGTATGTGCCATGAGGAGTTGCATGTAGTAAGGCATAAATGGTAGGGTTATTTCTGCAATTTCATGATCTAAAAATTCTGATTTTTTAATTCATACATGTATTGGGAATTAAATGTGGTACGATACAAGTGGCAGGGTTGTTTTTTCACTTCTATAATTAGTAGTTACATAAGTCACCCTGGTGGCCATTATCATATGTCTGTTTCAGGTAAGACCCTTTCTCTTCCTATTTTCCAAAACTAGCAGGTACCAGAGCAGAAATACCCCTCCCTTGTATTTCTCACTTGATTCTATTTTCTTAAAAATCTGATTAGGCTGAAGATAGCGTAATAGTAAGCTAAATATTAAGGCAGGCTGTATAAAATGCCTGGAATAAAAACTGTGATTGATTAACTCCTTTTGTTATAATATAAGGAGGGACTCTGACTGGGATACGCCAACTCGACGATTTTAAAAAAATGCAACGCACAACACAGCAGAGACTCAATATACATATTTTCCCTTAGATATTTATATTTTATTAAAATAAAATAGAAATAATGCAATATAACATTAAGGGTGTGTTTGGCATGCGATTATGGGTCTTATCTTGTTTTTGTATGGCTCGGGTATTTCCTAAGGAAAAAAACAAGTATCTAAAACTTGGTGGGGTACTAAGGTTTCTAAAAGAAGGAAAGTGCGGAGAATTTTACCTTTCTCTTGGATGGCTCATTTGGGGTAAAAGGAACAGAATATCGTTTCAAGGAGTCGAACTTCCATTGTATAGGGTGAAAAACATTATTCTTTCTATTTGTTATAGATAGCTATCAGGGGTCAAGAACTGAATATTAGTTCTTTTGTGCCTTTAGATGATCACATTGAGGTTTAGTTGTAGCCTTTTTGGAGCTATTTTATTGGGTGGCATCCCCCTTATGCTTTTTTAATGAACAAATTATTTTACTTATGAAAGAAAAGGTACATTTGACATGGGATTAAAAATTAAGTGGGTAAATTTTTTAAAAGTAATTGTCAACCTCTTACTCCTACAACTTTTCATAACTTTTACCCCACTCATTGAACCCCTCAAGAGGGAGAAATATTAATCCATTGAATTTTGTCATGAACTATACCAAACATAATTAAAATGCGCAAAATTTACCCCTTTTAACCCCATGGCAAATAGGCCTTAAAAAGGGTCACCCCGTACACAAGACTCATATTATAGGGTTTACGGAGGGTCAAATGTAGGCTGCCTTCGCTTTGCAAGCTGATTCTAAGATTCAAACTCTTGACCCCCAGGTCGCAAATGGGATAACCTTACAGGTCAGATGCAGTTTTTTTTTTTTTTTTTTTAATAAGAAACAAAATATTATTAAAAAGGAAGAGCAGGCCTCAAAGGAGAAGTGCATAGGCTAACTACATGATAGAAATAGCTATCCAATTTCCTTAAAGAACAAAGGGAATCTGCAAACTCAGGATTAATAGAACTCCAGAAAGATGCAAGGAAATTGAACTTTTCACATAAGCTGGAAACACCTTCCTAACCAAAAACCAAACCAAACCAAACTAAGCCTTTTCCCATTAAGTGGGGTCGGATATATGGATTTGACAACGCCAATCAAATCTGTTTAGGGCCATGTCCTCCGTTAAATCCAGGTAGGCAATGTCAAATTCATGAAAAAAAATCCGACTGAATATTGTGCAAACTGTCGGTTACCTAATGCACAACCCTCCTCTTTTGTCCGGGCTTAGGACCAGCTATGTCAAGGATACCCCAACATAGCTTGGGACCGGCTATGTCCGGACTGGAAACACTTTCCTGTTTATCCTAAAAAATTCTAGCATCTGTCCTTCCAAATAATCCACAAAGAAGCTAATCACCACATTCCTCCACAACACTCTTGTTTCAGTTTTTTTTTTTTTTTTAATGGGTAGCCAAATCTCCAAGGCTCAATAACAAGCATGTCAAATGAAGAAGCTGAAGCCATCCATCTCACATCCAATACAGAAAATAAGTTCCATAAGGCCAAATCTACGGAACAAACGGAGAAATAAATGATTTTTCGATTCTCCCCAACTCTTGCACATGACAAATCAAAGAGGATTCATATTGAGCTGAAATCATTTTTGGAGCAAGTGTAAGGTATTAAGCCTCTTATGTGCCAAGGACCAACAAAAGAAACATACTTTGGGGGAAGCTTTTGCCTTCTAAATCAGTTTATAAGTAGGTAAGGTATCCACATTCTGAGGTGCAATAATTGTATCAAAAAAAGAATTACAGAAAAGAAGCTCAACAAAGAGGAGACCAATTTTTTTATCACATGAATTCCCCCTTAAAATGACACAATCCAATAAAGCTGAAAGTGGAGTGAATTTGCAAGCTTCCCTACCATTGAGATAATGAGGAAAATCAAGATTCCAAGAGAAATGAGAGAGAAATGAGAGCAGAGAGAACAAACTAAATACAAAACAGGTAATCTCCGAGACTCAATAACAAGTATCTAAAACTTGGTGGGGGGTACTAAGAACTGAGAAAAATGAAGGCACAAAACAAAATAATTTGTACAATATCACAAAAAATAACACTGGCTAACATAAGTTCCTTAATTTCTACAACATTACAGTTGTGACATGATGATACAAAAAATCAAAAGGGACATATTTGACAATGGGATTCAGTTAGAATAGAATTACAACCACCTCCACAATCTTGAATCCCATAAATTTCCAACTATTACTAAACCATAGTTATTCTCAATTGTTGTCAAACTAGTAAATGTCACCATAACATTGAAGGGGCAATCAATTCAAGTACCTGCTGGAGTTTCTTGACCAAAGAACTTTACCTTGGTTTTGCAAGCTCCATTCGAATATCTGAAATGGAAACCAATCTGGTGAGATTCTCCATAATTAGCAAAGATAAGAATATGATGCAAAATCTAGCTAAAACAAATGATCAAATTAAAAAGACAAAAGAGTCGAATATACTCTTATGCATGCCCCTAATCAACCCAAAATCAAAATAGACGAAGAGACACTTGCCTTTCCATCTATTCCCAAACTAAAAATACTTGTCTCATCAGGGCCAAAAAGAACCGAGCTAATAGCAGAATCATGAGCTGGCCACCCAGTAATTTGTAGTCCAGCAGACATATCTTTGCCAAGTTAAGGTATATAAATTAGTAGTTCATGTTTGTGCACATGTTAGTTGCAGTAGACATGGACCAAGTTTCACTTCAAAGAATCCGCCCAACCCGCTAGCTGCCCTGGTGCCCCAAAAAAAAATATAATAATCCCTTTTCCTCCATTTTTTCAATAGGAGTGTGAAGAATAGTAAAAGCAAGGGTTTGAGATTCAAAAGCAAAGTGTTAACCAGTTAATTTCAGAAAAGTGATGATGGTTCAAATGTAAACATAAAATACAACCAGGATACCAAACATGTGAATCATTCCATCGGTTGCAGCAGCTGCTAAAATCTTCCCATTATGGTTGAAGCATAAGGAAGTAATTGCTGGTGGATCCCCACCAAGAGGAAGGACTGTCTTCAATAAAGTCAAGAAAGATTAAGACATATTGACTGCTATAAGAGACAAATTGACTCCGATATTAATGTAAAATTTGTGAGACAAACAAGGGCATACCATAGCCTTCCACGTTTTCATGTTCCAGACAGTTAAGCTTGCAAATCCCAGTTTATCTATATGACTTGTGCCATGCCTATAAAGACAACAAGGTCCTAAGAACTTTTGCAACCACATTCCAAGAGCATAAATAACAGACAAATATGATGATAAGTTGACAACTCATTGAACTCTCTAAAAACAATGATCAAATATGAATTAACATCCATAATTATCATCACAAATCTAGTACGAAGTACCCTCTGGATGCTGCTGCAGAAACAAAAATTGGTTCCACAGGGCTGCATTTTAGGTCCAAGACACTGCAGCACACCAAATGCATGAAGATAAGCAGAAAGGAGAGAGATTTTTTTTATTGTTATTATTTTTTTTTGGGGTAGGGGGAGCATCCAAAATTTTCCAGTCATAACCTTGGAAACGCTTCAGTTGTGCTGAGATCACAAACAACTCTCTTTGCATCAACATTCCATGCTTTAATGCCTCCATCAGCAGTGCCTATGAGAAGCTTTTAGCAAACCAAGAGGTGAAAATTAGAAGCATGAACTTCCGGTTTCTAACGATCAAACATCAGCTCCCAACATGTAAAAGGACACTTTATATGTTCATGTGATATTGAGTTACATACCAAGCGGTCAGACTTACAATCCCACTCAAGTGACATGATCTCTGCTCCACAATAGATTGTCGCATTTCTTGACGATGGAGTTGATGAGTCATATGCCCATATCCTAAATCATAGCAAACAGAACAGAAAAGGATTAATGACCACAACATGACTAATGAGTTGAACTACAACATATCCACCTAGCATGCGAAATAGACTAGAAGTTCCAGTATTTGACCAACTCTAGGGTTTAATATAGTCTAAATGAACAACATTTTAGTACACATATGTCCCAACCACCTTAATTTGAATTGTCAATCCAACCAAAAATAAAGAAATAAAGTACCCAGGAAAGTATTCTGATCAAAGAATTAGAATCATGAAATTAATTACTGGACCAATTGTAAAAAAAACACTCGAAGGCTAGCAACTAAATGTACAAGGCCAGGTAAATAAATATGAGCAGATTTGAGGAACAAGTAAGTAAGGGCACCATTTACTGTAGAAATCCCTACTTGTTTATCAGCCTCCCACATTACTCCCCATATATTGGCACTGCCAGTGTGTTAGCAGCTTTCATCATAAATACCTGACTGTACCATCCACAGAAGCACTTGCAATATTGTTCCCTGATGCAGAAAATCGGCACCTACTGATTGGACTTGTGTGGCCTAAGAATGTCTCCTACATTATGTTTTATAGAAAGTCACATAGGCATCAAACACAAATGAGGAAACAAATGCAGTAAATAAAGAAGACAAATATAAACAAAGGGGAGTAAAATTGCTGCATCAAAATTTAAATTACACCAAATATCCTAAAAGGTCTAACAACCAAAGTTACCTGAAAATCTACTTTCACTTCTGGGAATTCTTCTTCTCCCTGCATTTCTCTGTCAGTTTCTGTCACAAAACAACCAATATTTAATTTAACAATTATCGAGGTGAACTAGGTACCGCAGAAGTAATTAGCCATATGATTAGAAAAATTCTCTCTTATTCAGTAAACGGATTATCTGTGAAACACAATAATAATATGTTGGATGACAAGTCCTTGTTCATTAAGGCGTATGAAATGCACAAGTCAAGCAAGCACTCGAGGATTTCCAATATAATTTTTCCCCCAGAAAAAGGTCATAAAAAGATCCTATGGCAAAACAGGAATGGGTAGTAGCATGTGAAAAACTAAATAAGTATATGGGATCTTTTGTGATGGAACGAGCTTTTTGAGGTTCATCTTCCAAGTTATTCAACTGTTAATACAGAAACATGAATAAATCAATCAGAAATATATTCATTTGAAATAGAAAAATATTTATACAAATGAACCTAAGTTCCTCATATTGAGGTGTTCTCCCCATGCCCCACTTTTCCAAAATTGCAGGTATTGCATGCTGTGTCGTGTAACTTGTGTGTATATCATGTTTCCACATCCTCATGACAAATGAGCAAAGTTGTCACACACCTTTATTTGAATAGAAGAGGAAATGGATGCAATCATGGCTTACCATTATGAAAGCTATCTTGGAACATTTTATGGGTATCAGTTTCACTTATCCCACTCTCTCCACCATCACAATCCAAACTTGAACCTTGAGCAAACTTAAGTGGGGCCAATTCGGCTGAAGCCTTGGCAGGTTCAGTAATAACCCAATCCTTAGCGGAATCTGTTTTGCTTGCAGGTGCAGAAATTTCATGAGAAACATTGGTTGGAAGAATTCTGTCTTCATGCACACCAGTCAATGGAGCCCCAGTTGCAGAGTTTGCTGTGCCATTTGTCCAAACCATGCTTGCATCCAATATTGGTGAAGAAATACTGATATCAAAATAACGTGGTAAATATCTAAGAGTCTAAATAGAGGTATCTCCATACTAAAACACACTTACCTCCTTGCCCGACACAACTGAGCTTCTTTTTCCTCCAGCAAAGCTTGAAGTTCGGATAATTTAAGATTAAGTTGCCTGATGTCTTTCTTGAGACGATTAACAGCAATTTTTTCAGAACTGATCTTCAATAGTGCAGGGATGCGTGGATTTAGCTAAGGAAAAATTCCATGCAACTAAACGGTAACGTGATTATATGGTATGTGGAAAAATTGATTGGCTGATTTAAAAGATATAGCCAGATTAGTGTCTCTGGTTGCTACCAGCCTACCAGCATAAGTATATAAAAACTAAATCAAGTTCCTCAGACTAAGCAGTCATGTTATGCCTATTACACACCACAACTAAATTTTAACAATTCATCCTAAAATCATAATCTATAAATGAACAGATGTTATTTCAACTTCCGATGCACATTAGCCAGAAGTCCTAACTATGTAAAGGGTAAAGTCGACCAGCCCCTATGTGCCTCTGATCCTCACTACCCCTAAAGTCATCAAGTCGGGTTAGGTCAAGATAAAAAAATCCTCAACCTGACTCATTGACCATATGTATTTTTCTTTAATTAACTAATTATAACTTGAATTGAAAATAAAATGATTATCCAATTGGTCTTAAAAAATAAATAAATTTTATTAAAAAATTCCAATTACATCTAATTTTGTAATTCCAAATTCCAATTTGCATAAATTTCCAAATTAAACTTACAAATAGAACAAAATGGCCTTTAAAAATAAAAATAGATGAATAAATTTTATTAATAAATTAATAATTACAATTGTAGAATTACATTACATTTAATCTACAATTGTACAATTACATTATCAATTAATAATTACATTAAATTATTATTAGGTGGGGTAGGTTCTGGAGAGAGTGAGCTTGCTTCCACCCCCCTTTGGGGGGGGGTCTGGGAGGGAGAAGGCGGTCGGGGATGCAGATTAGCTGGGTTGGGGTGGCTTGGGTGTCCCAAGCCTAAACTCAGGGTATGCAGGGAGGAAACCGGGGGAGGTCAAAATTGACCCAACTCTCTTTACACCACTAGTCCTAACCTATGAAATGACGTCCCAGTTCAACATTCATATAAATCAAAACATATTCAAACATAATATTATTGAATATTAATTGTTAATTATTACACTTTGTATGAAAACTATTACTTTCTGGTCAATTATAAAAGAAAATAATCAACAGATCATAAATAGAACAAAAAATAACATTTTCGATAGCAATAACAAAGAGAGATCTCTCTCATGTCGAAAAAAAAAAATCCTATAATAAAAAATATTTAAGAGGATATTTGATTATCCAAAAAGATGAACCCATTGCGTTTGATTCTGACAGAGGTCTTTCTTAAGGTGAAAAGGTAAACTGCCATACCCATTTAAATGATCGACCAAAAGAGCTATAGGCCAATTCTCAGTCAAACTCGTCTGCACATTCAGAATTTCTAGGTGACTTGATGAAAAGGGGGAACAAATAAACAAGTGTCAACAGAAAAATAAAGAAATTCATCAAGTATGATTTTGAAACCAGAGCATAAAAGATGAACATGTAAAATAACAACAAAATTCAAGTCGACAACTATCTAGTTTAGTGCTAAAGAAAATACTGCATACAGAATAATTGGTTTGTTATATGTATTCCCAAGAAGTTGGGAAAAAAAAATGGCTGGTATTAGTAATAATAGTTACTGATGAAATTTTATTTTTGAGGATATGGGTATCATTAAACATCTCGCTTAAGAAGTTCCTAACTGAAAGATGCAAGGCATTCAGCCACTCCTGCGAAAAAAATATGCGAAACTGGGGATCCAAGCTTGGGTTTTTAAGATACGGGATAGCTGCACGGAATATAAAGAGGTTAAACAAAGAGAAAAATATATCAAACAAACATAATGAAAAGGATAAGGAAGAGAAAAGTCCCACCAAGCCATGAAGTCCAACCCTGCTCTTTTTGCAACAAGTCATTGCCATACATTCCAAAAAACTCTATAACTTTATCCTTCCTTCCTGATTGTAATGCATGGACTACATAGTAGCGGAGAATAGAAACCTCCAATTTTGACAGTGTAGAAATAAATACCATCTCAGATGTTGAAGAAAAGCAACACTTGAAAAAGTTCAAAAGCTCATGTAAATTTTCTGCCCGAAATTGGGGAATGTATACTGAGAAAATTAATTCTAATATCTTATCCACTTGAAAGCCTTTGCCAATATCAGTGCCTAACTCTCTTTCAAAAGTTTGCAAAGTAGTTGTGAACCCCCTGAAGACAAGGAACTCTTTCACAAGCTCCTCTGCATACAGCATGTTCTCCATCTTGTCCCAAGAGCCCTAAAAAGAAGAGATATACCTTCAGGACTTAAAAATTTTGAATAGTGTAGCAGGACAACTCATGAATTTGCAAGCACAACATTTAATTGTCAAACTTCTACTAGCGCACTAACTAAAAAAAGGGAAGAAGAAAAAATTTTTCCAAGTTAGCCATTAATCACTGCCAAGTTAATTTAGTAATTGTTGGGCCTACACTTATTTGGGCTAGTCCCATGAGAAGTCTCATACCAAAATAATAGGTGTAGGGCTCAGTGGCAGACCCACGCTGTATCGAGCGTGGGCCACCGCCTATGCTAAAGAAAAAAATAAATTATATTGTGGCTGCGTTGAGTGCTAAAAAAAAAATAGAACTCAATAAAATTCTACAAATCTCTATAAAATTCAATTTTTTTCTCCCACTACACAAATTATGAGATAAAAACTCTATAAATCTCTACAAATTTTTACAACTACAAACATTGTATCACCACTACATGACTTCCACCTGTACCTATACCCTAAGGGTGGTGATTCATGTTTGTGTGTAAATGCTCAAATATTTTAAAATTTAATGAGTATAATCAAGTCAAATTGTATTAAAATCGGGTCAAATTTTGATTCACATATTTATATTGTATCATATTTGAATTTTCTCTCAAAAACTGATTATAAAAGTTATTTCTTGTTCGAGTTATGTCAACTCCATCTATATTACACTCAATTTTCAAAATATTTATGTTTGATTTTATTTTAAGTAAGTTTAAATTAATATTATTTTATTCTAACATTACTTAAATTGATAATCAAATAAAGGAACAAAAATAATCATTCCATTTTTATTAAAAAAAAAATGCAACGTTGTTAGAATTGTTGTAACTTATTTTGTTAATTTGAAGGTTATTTTGTGTAAGAAACATTTGATATCAATGTATAGTATTTTGTATTTTATCATATTTTATGCATTTGTTTACAATTTAAAATTTTACTTGTGATTTTGGGCCTATACTGACCCTAGTTTCTGGGTCCGCCACTGGCTGGGCTTAGCCTTCGTCTTGGAAGACTTACGTATAAAGTGCAGGTTCCAAGGCATAGACATTTTAAGATGTAAGTATCCAGCTGGAAACAGAAGCCTCCTTTCAAAAGGGGCAAGGGTCACACTGATTAAAAGTACTTTGTGGAGCCTTCCTATGTACTTTATGTCACTCTTCACCATTTCTACCTCCATGGTTAGGCAGCTTGAAAAGCTGAAAAAACATTTTTTATGGGGAGAATCAAGGAAGGCTTCAAGCATCACTTGATAGATTGGAAGGCAGTGAGTCTCCCAATGAGAGGTGGCTATTTAGGAGTTAGAAGGTTATAGGAATTCGATGTTTAGCTCATCATCTCAAAATATTGAGCGAAGTGGGAATTGGTGCTCCAAGGAAGGTTATGGGGCCATAGAAGTTGGTTTGTGCGAAGGGGTTAGGCGGAGGTGGGATGGTTTAAAAGCTCATCTCACGTGGAAAGTAGGAAAAGCAAATAGAATCAAATTTTGGCATCGCAAATAGACTAATGAAAATACATGTAAAGAGTTGTACCCAGACATTTTCACGTGGCAGGAGATAAGAAAGCATCAGTGGAGTACAAGTTGAAGAGACATTTTACCATGCGGGTTTGGAACATAAACCTTCATACAAACCTTTTTGATTGGGAGATAGAGAGTCTGCATGATTGTTAGAGTTGGTTCAGAATTTGAAAAATGAAGGGTGGCTGGATGAGGTAGAATGGGCTCTAATAAAATCTAGGGAGTTTGACACAAGATCATTTATAAGGCTTTGCCAGGTGGAAAGGAAAAGCTGTTTTAATGGAGAAAATTTTGGAAGACTAAGGTACTGTCAAAAGTAGCCTTCTTTGCATAGTATGCAGACAAGAGTGGAATACTTACAATGGGCAACCTACAGAAGAGGGGTCATGTGTTGGCCAATAAATGTTGTTTATGCAGAAAGTGGGGGGAAAACAGTAGACCACCTATGGCTACTTTGTGAATGGTCCAGGGGCACGTGGGATCTTTTGATGTCCAATAGCGTGGTGCAATGAGTGATGCTGGCTAATGTTAAAAATTGTTTGTTGTCCTGTTGGGGGTTAAAGTTGAACCAGTGCAAGAGAATGTCTTGACATACGCCTCTTTTTTGCATTTTTTGGTTAATTTAGAAAGTGATCAATAAAAGATTATTTCAAGGGATTGAATTTCCACTTTGCAAGTGGAAAAGTTCGTTTTTGACTATTTTATATAGCTGAGGGACAGAAGTTATAGATCTGGATGTGAACACATTCATGAATTTTGTAAAGAACTCAACACTTTAGATTGGGTGCGTTTCTGTCATGGTCGGCATTTCCTTAATGCCTTCTTCAAGACGCAAGGTTTATTCTTCAATCTCCATCTACAAGGGTGATCTTCTTCCACTGATGTTGGAGTTCCTCTTATAGAGGATATTCTCTCCAATATTGGAAGTTGGAAGGTTGTTAATGTATTTCCTTGTAGAGATTTCTTGTGTTCTTGAAGTGTGAGATGTGGTAAGCCCCTTGTAACACTACATTTCATTGATTAGTGAATTATATTGGTGCGTTATGGGTTTAACCCTTCATTTGAAGGGGTTTTCCATGCAAATATTGGTGTCTTCATATTCTTGGATGTTTGCTTCTTGTTGGTTGTTATTGATCATTCTACTTGTGGTGGCGATATATTGCTTGCTTAGGTGAGTAGGAGAGACCTTCCCAACAGTACTGCTGATTAATTAGGGGGTTGTATCACTCTGCAAGCAACAAATAAGTTCTGGCAACAATGCTGCATTACATAACCCCATAGACGCCAAAACAAAAACGAGCAAACATATATTCACATATGACAATTGCTTCATATTGGGAAAGAATTAACAGCTCTTTTGACTAATAACCAAATCTTCTTACTGGTTTTGTCAACCTTTAAAACCCTAGCATATGTTAGTTCTTTGTACTAAAAACATTTAGTGTGTTTCACTTTACAGTTGGTTTTAAGCAGTTCAGTGGAGCATTCTTTTTGTATGGGAGAATAATCTAGCAGCTAGTTCAGGCCAGCTGATTCCTTTCCTAAAAATGCGATTTCTCTAAAAGAGAAAAAAATGAAATTTATACCAACAAGAAGTCACTCCATTAAGTTTTGGGGAAAAAATAATTTGATAAGTAAATAGCAGGTGTCAATATCACAGTCCACACAGATGAAATGTAGATGAAATTATTCTCCTCGAAATGTGTAATTGCAATGTCATCTCCATTAATATGTTATATTGTGAATGAAAATCTATTACAAAAATTAGTCCACATTGAGGGTGTGTTTAGAGTTGTATAAATTTGTAAAAGTTAGTATCTCGAACTTTGTGTAGTGAGTAAAAAATTTATATTTTATAATCTCGTAATTCATGTTTGTAATTCATGTTTGTAGAGATTTATAGAGTTTTGTAATTTCTTATTCAACACCCAAAAGGTGCCACAGTCACAGTAAAGACAAAAGCTAATTCATACCATACGTCCTCAATTCAATCTTCGGGATTTCTTCTTCAAATAGTGAGCATTACCAAACGGTTGTACTCAAACCAACCAGAAAAGAAAGAAACAAATAGATCACAAAATCTGAGACCAACCACTGGAAACTGAGATTTGAGCATCGAATTAGACAGTTCCAATTCAAAACCAACGAAGCAACCAGAAGCAGATCGATTAAACACAACGCACCAAATCCAGATTCACGGTATATGTTTAAATATTTGTATAATTAACCGCTCCAATCAACAACTTAACGCGGTAAATGAAAGGAAAATCAAGAAAACCACCTCATTCAATTGATTTGCTTTCGGTTTCTATTCCCTCTCTCTCCCGAATTTCTTGTTGGCCTTTGCTTCCTCCCTCTTCCTTGGCCTCCGTCTCTCGCTGTGGAACAATTTCTCAGACCAAACTATCTTTGTTTAAAATAATTGGATGCCTACAGGGGGCAGTCACTTCTTTCATTCGCATGACGCGGCCACCCTTGATTGATTGTGAACAATAGGCCGAGCGTACTCGAGTTTGGCATTCCATTTTTTATTTTTCTTTTCGACTTTTTTTCTTTTTATGTGATTTTTCCTTCGTGAAAATTTTGATTCTTTTTCATAATTTTCAGTCATATTATTGATATTTATCAAAATAAAATAAAATAAATTTATGTACGAATTAAAAATCTTTCTATTTTCAAAAAAACGTATTTTTTGCCTGCCAAAAAAAAGTTCATATTATAATTATGCTACATTTTATACTCGATCCGTCCAAATTTATTTTTATTTTCTTAGTTTGAAAATTTTTTTGAACCTATTCAGTTAATTGGACGAATTTAAGTATGTTGGACTGAGCCTAACCCAAAAGATTAATAAATATTTGGTTATATAAATTATATATTTATTTTATTTATATTTTTATAAAAATAAATTTTACGTCAAAACTTATAGAAATACCATTTTAGTGCTAAAATACTTGACTTTGTAAAATTTTAAATTATTTTTTATTTAAAATTAGGTTAAATTTTTTAAAAAATTAATTAGTGAATAAGTTTGGAAATTCAAGATTTGTTTGATAAAGTTACCAGTTTTTATTTTTTATTTTTAGTTTTTATCATAAAAAACAAAATCTTAAAAAAATATTTGGTAATAATATATAATTGTCTGTTAATAGTTATAATGTTTGAAGAGTAATTGTTGATAATAACAATGGACAGCGAGTGATAATATTTAGAAGTAGGTGACAAGCGGCTATAGGATGATGACTGGTAGCCAACGATGGATAATAGGCGGGCGATAATAAATGAGATTGATGATAGGCGATGATTGTTAGTGATAACAGTTGTGGATCTTATGGTTGTGGAACAAAATAAAAATAAGAGAATATATCTTTTTTTATTTTCATAACTTTTAAAAATTTTAAAGATATTTTTTGTTTTTTTTTTAAATTTAAAAATTAAAAATAAATTTATCAATTGATTTTTTTAAAAGGAAAACGAAAACTACTAAAAATTTAAAATTTTCTCAAACGCACCCCAAACGCTTGAATTATTTTAGGCCGTTCTGATCGAGGCCAACAAGTCCCAGCCTGGCCCGCTCATCCAGCATCCAGCCCTAAAATGTGAGATTCAAGAACTGCAACTATAAAAAATAAAGGGTTAAGTTTCATTTTCATTTTAATAATATGTAATTTTTTATATTTTATATTAATTATATTTCAATCGAATTTATTTATTTTTATTTTTATTTTAAAAATTATTTTAATTAAATTAAATTAAAACCATCCAATTTAAAATAACCAAATCTCAATTTTTTCACTGCAGCCGCGCGTTGAATTTTTTCGCTGCCGGCCCTGAAACCCCTAAAATGTAGGGGCGGGTTTTCGGATTTTGCGTGCGAGTAGCGACCATGCCGCAGAATAGCTGCTTCAACAATGCGTCGCCGGAGCTGACCGTCTCTATGCGCCGCGCGTTCGTTGAACCAGGCAACTAGGGTTTTGAATTCATTCCTCTGATGCGAAGAATTGGGCGTTTTGTCGTTCTGATGCACCTCGAACAAAGGCCTTCCAGTATCCGGATTCTAGCCAAGTCCGGTGTCGCCCCGATGTCAGCTGCTTGCAGTCGTTCTCTCTCTCTCAGTGTCCGTCCCTTCTCTCAGCTCCCATTTGTAGGGCTAGGAGACTGAAACTCTCCAAAACCGCACTCCCTCTCAATCGGAGTTCACACGCAGTCGGTTCTCTCTGAAAGTCTTCTAAAAGTGTGAGCTCTCTCTCCTCTTATTTTATGTATTGGTGCATATTTAGTTTGCGTGTGAATCTGATTTGCAGTTTGTTCATGGCAAATATTAGGAAAGAAAGAGATTATAATTGTGATTCACAAATCTGTAAACTAATGCTATGAATGGATTTTGGTTTTGCGGAGGGAAAACAGAAGTGAGGAATGGTTGGGAAAAGAAGGAATTTTTTTTTTTTTTTTTTTGCCTTGTTATTTAAAAAAAAAAAGGTTGCTTAAATACTGTCTAAAAAAATTTAATTGTGAAAATACTGGAACCGCGAAATCATACTGCCAATTTTGCCTAGCCTAAATAGTGTTATCATGTTGTTGTCTCAATTACTAAAATTTGAAAATTTTACCTGATTAACAGCAAATTATTCTCATATTTCTTATCCTTTAAAAACCGAAATATGTATTTTTTAAGTATTTGTATATATACTGTTAGTTAAAAATGCTGTTTCAAAAAATTTATCTAAATCTAGTTTATCATGTGATTAAAAAAAACTAATCAATTAAATTTAACACATTTAATATGAATGTAAATATATATATATATATATTGTTAAAAGAGACTAGGTTTCAGAATCAATTTGCAAATTAGAGATTTTAATGCCTGTGATAGAATGACGATATGGTGTATTCGACACTATTTTCTTTCCTTTCTCTTTTATTTTGTTTATTATTATTATTATTATTGTTATTATTATTATTATTATTATTTACATCAGGGTGTGTCAAATTGAAGGGATCATTGTGTTAATTGAAGTCAGAAAGAATACAATGCAAAAGTAATGTATTTGATGGTTTTGGTTGTAATGTCTTGGCAGCAGACGTAAAGGAGGTGATGAGTTCTGGTAGTAGTGGTTATGATATTAATTAGGCTCTATTGATATCATATTGAAAGGTTTTTTTTTTTTTGGTAATTATATTGAAATTTTAATGGGTAGGTATTGATGCTTTATTGCTTTAATACAAGGGTAAGGTGTTGATATATATATATATATATATATATATTTTTGGTCGTGTCTTAGTAGCAGTGGTAAAGGAGGTGATGAGTGTTGTAGTGGTTGTGATGGTACTGGTCAGGCTTATTCATGTCAAAATTTAATATGCAGGCATCTATGGAGCACGGACACTTCAAATTAGGCGCCGCACTCGTATCGGATACTTCGGGGATACGGATACGGCTAGGATATGACCGGATACGTATCGGCGTATCCTAATTTTTTATTTTAAATTTTGCATAGGATACGGATAGGATACGGCTGGGTTACGGCCGGGATACGGGAAGGATACTTCCAGGATACTGCAAGGATACTTCCAGGATATGGCGGGGGTCCAAATGTAATATTTTAAACCTTTTTGGGAGTACAATTGATATGATAAAATTTTAGTAGGGGTCAAACTATAATTAACTAAAATAGATTGATATGATTGAAGTTTGATCTAACTAAAATTTAGGAAATGAAAAAACTATTTTTATTTTGGGATGTATGATATTGTATTTGATACTTTTTGTTATATTTGTGTTTTGTGTATGAATGATATTGGTAATTTTGAGTATGAATGATGTTAATTTATGGATTGAATAGTATATTTCAAGCTATATAATTGTTATTTATAAAATGTTTAGTAGTATATACATGCTATCTTCAAAATTATTTTAAATAAAATATATATTTTATTTTATTTTTTTGCCGTATCTTTGCCGTATCCGTATCCTCATTTTTTGAAAATTGCCGTATCCCGTATCCCGTATCCGTACCCGTACCCGTACCCGTGTCCGTATTCGTGCTTCATAGGCAGGCATGGTTTATACGTTCCCATGCAAAGTTAATGTTTTGATGGTTTTGGTTGTTGTCTTGGTGGCAGTGTTAAAGGAGGCAGTGAGTGTTGGCAATGGTGGTGATAATACTGACTAGGTTCTATTGATATCTTGAAAGTTTAATATGTAGGTATTGACGTATTCTTGTTCAATTATATTTTATTGTTTTTGTTCATATCAGCATGAGTTGCTTAGAATTAACTTATTGGGAGTCCTGCTTTCGTTGTAGAGTAAAAGATTAATCAACTTAAGCATGCCATTCTACTCAACTGGAAAATTTAATTTTCAAGCAAACGGTTCTTGTCCTGAAAGAGTAATGTAATAAATAAATAATAATTCAATAACACTACCAATTAGGGGTGGACCAATGTTGTTTCTAATGGGGGCAATTGCCCCACTCACATGGAAATTGTACTTGGATCTCCCTGGTTTCCCAGCTAACAAAAAATTCCCCAATTCTTTGCCTCCACTGCCCACCCACAGTTGGCCTCTACCCCCTTCCCCCAGCTCAGCTCACTATCCTGGAATTTTTTCAAAATTACCCTGCAAATTTTATTTCATTACAATAATTACCCTTAGAAAACTAATTTTATTACCCAAAAATATCTTCTTTTTCTCCCAATCAATCAACTATATGTAACTTTTCCCCCACAGACTAGAAATCGCTACCAAATAGTCACAATTGTTTCATTCTTGAAGTTTGCAATAGAAATGCATGGCGTAACAAATTCGAAGCATTTCCATGTAAAATTCTCTGTTGGTGCAGGTAATGTTCCTCTGGACTGCATCCTGGTTAGTAGGATCTTGGATAATTCCCTTCTTGGCTCAAGCAGAAAGGAATCCTTGACATGCAAGCTTTATACAGCCTTTGGACAGATGTGATGGATGGGTTCTTGCTGGGATTGCAGTCCTTGTCACTGCCTCTCAAGGTTTTGCCCCATGTGATCTGACTGTTTCTGGTTTAATCCTGAAGGGAATTGGCATTTGGATGTTGGCTTCGGCTGCCCATGTTTTCCCTGATACTCTCATGAGTCAACCTAAATTTGCTGCCCATTCTTCCATCTACTTCTGTTGCTGTCTCAAGTGTTGAGAATTCGATTGTCGCAAGAGCTCCAGTGGTCATGGCCCTCTATGGCATTGTAGCGTCACTCTGTGATCCTGTTTGGGAGGAGATTGTCTTCCACGGGCGTTCTTCTCCCTTCTTTGACTAGGTACATGCCTGTACGGTGCTCAATTCTTGTGAGTTCAGTTGCTTTTGCCTCGGCACATTTCAATTTGCAGAGGATGCTGGCACTCTTATTCCTTGGGGTGGTGATGGGTGCTGTTTTTGCACAGTCAAGAAATCTGCTGGCTTCGATGCTTTTACACAATCTCTGGAATGCCTTTGTATTCCTAGGTCTTATGACATGACATTCTTGTTACGTATTCCAGATTATCAACCAGTCCTATCTGCCGTTTCTTCTTTCCTGTGTATAATTATAGTGTTGATTCATTTCAAATAACTTGTATTTGATAGATGACAAACATTGAAAATTAACTCTTGTAAGGAGGACACAGTTGTCACTTCACCTTTTCTTTTCTTTTGTTTTTTTTTTTTTGGGGGGGGGGGGTGGGTGGGTTTGGGTATTCTGTGATTTCCATGGTGTGACCAGTGACTAAAGATTGACTAAAAAAGGAGTAGCTTTGTTTGGTAACAAGTGTCGCAAAACCTTGATTATTTCAACAAATGATTATTTCAACAAAGTACTAAGAACTCATTAACCATTACATGGATGCCTGATTTGTGCAAGAGGAGCCCACTTGTTTTACTTCACAATGTGTACGCAAGCATTCAATAAAAATGAATGGAGGAAAATGATTCAGAGTTGAGCTGAGTTGTGTATGCACAAAAGCGTTGCTGAATCCATGAACACCCTCTGATTACACGTAGGCTGCTGAGCGGTGAATCGCAGTTCACCCAAATGCAAACAGAGGCAGGAAAAGATTAAAGATACGTACCTTCACGTGATCAAAGTTTGGGTAATGATATACCAAATAAATACTCTCTGTTTTCTCCACTTTGTTTGTTGAATATTGCATTATTACGAAACCAACATTCTCTTTAGAATTTGATTGTTTCATGAATGTTTTGGTACCTTTTCAATTGCCTTTGTCTTGAAGTAGAACATGAGGGGGACCGATTGCTTTCAAGTCACTTCTTCTTTCTGGTTTTTGTCCGTAGAGCATTTGCTGATGTCCATGTCTTTCTCCGACATCTCTGGGGACCATTGTCTGCTATTTTTATTGTCTTAGATTCTTTACAAATAATAAGTTGTTTAATGTTTTCAATGAAAATGACTTAATCTTCTTTAGTATTTAAGCCCAAGAAGAGTCGAACTCACCGCTCAGACTGTTAGTGCATGTGAAAACCTGAAATTTCTTTAAATTGCAATAACAAACATTCGTGGCCCAGTTTTGTGAAAGTCAAATCTACAGTTTTTGTCCAGAATTAACATAATAGCGGCTTATAAGAAGTGTTTGGAAAACATAAGATTGACTTTTGTTAGTTAATTTTTTGCTTCCTTTTAATTTTGGAAGCAGCTTTAAATGTTTTATGAAGTGTGCATGAACCTGTTTCCTATGATCATTGACTTGCTTGAATTGTTTACTTCTTTCAGTTGTTTTCCTATTATATATATGAGGACCCTGATAAAGTGGTGAAAGGACACCATCTTCTTTGTGAAGCTGGTAGAATATGAAAAGAGAGGATTAGAGTAAACTAAAGAAGCAACAGTACATCATGGGTTCTTGTGCGGGCTCACAATTCTGTTTCTTTCATCATTTTTTTTTTTTTTCCTTTTTTCGACTATTAATATAATTGTCTTTTGTCAAGGCAACCACATATACAATTGTTACCAAGGAATAGTAAGGTAGCATTACATTACATGTCAGTCTATATATATATATGCTAGATATATGTTCCTTGATAGGATCACAGGAGGGCCATTGCTATACCGACCTTCTATAACTTGAATTATGCATATTTGTTCTCCTCCCATTCTGTGCATATCCTGATAGACTAGCCGCAACCATGGAGACTTCTGAACCTCTCTCCATTGAAAGCTTCTCATATAGTTGGTTAGTAAACCTAAGGCCATCTTTTGAGGGCTTAGATGACTCACTTAGGGCCTCTCTTGATGCATCCGACGAAGCTTCCTTCATTGAGATGGACCCAAAATTACCAGCCTCGAGGAGATTCTTTAGAGGCTCTCAGGACTTAAACTTTGATTTTCCTACATCACAGCCTCCTCTAACTCTTGTTCATGCAGATGAGCTCATCTCCAACGGCTTCCTCATGCCTCTCTTTGTCAAGCCATTAAAGATGGAACCAGATTTGAATCCAGCGACCTCAATTTCTTCACATCCCCAGAAAAATTCGCATTCTGCTGGTAGTAAGCTACGATGTTCATCGTTGAGAAGGTGTCAAAGATTGTCAAAGAGGTTCTTTCAGGATTTTCTTAGGCCACTGTGTCGAAAGTTAGGGGGAGGACGAAAATCTGGCTCGAGAGCTGAAGGTGGCAGGGACAAAGAGAGGCAAGACGTGAACAACTGGATATACTCCCCAGCAACATCAGCTCGGTCGAGTGTTGCTTATTCTGCTGATAATTGGCGCAGGTCTTGTGATTCTGAGAGCTCAATACATGAGGCGGTTCTCCTACTGCAAAAGATCATTTGGTATGTGAAATTCGTAATAGAGTTTTTCATTATCACATTGTGATGTACCTGGTAAAATTTTATCAAGTTTTTGACATTCTGTTTGAAGAAAGATCTAGTTTCTTATAATCTCACAAAATATACCCACAATAGAAATGAACGGAGAAAGAGAATTTTCGTGCAACCAGTCGCATCTTGTTTGAAACTAAGACTTTGTTGAGTTGAGTTGAGTTGAGTTTTGACATTATTTTGAATACTGTTAATTTTTCAGGTAAATAAAAAGATTATTGTGCAGAGGACAAGAGAATGAGGGGAAGGGAAGGAGATATACATGCAAAGAGAAGAAATGAGAGGTCTTAAGATGATTGTCCGTCCCTTTCTTCTCTTCTTTCATATTATATTATATGTTAAGGAAGGAGAAGCTGTATAGATGGCCGGCCATTGAAACTCTGGGCATTTGGGAAGAGGGAAAAGATAAATTATAATTTTCATATTTGACTTCTCTCTGTGAGAATTTTTGTATTATAAAAGATTCTCCCACCACGTTGTAAAGTTTTCATTTAGTGAAACTAATTATTTATCGATGCCCGTTTTTCTATCCAAGCAGACTTTTTTTTGTCTCAAATTTAATATTATTGGAAGGTCAGAGAGCAGGAATGGGAAGTTTAATTGAGAATTGAAATGATCAGATTAATTGCTCTGTTATTTCAAGTTCCAGAAGCTCATCATGATGCATTATATTTGTTGTCGAGAATAAGTTCAGAATCAAACTTGATTGTTCTGATACCCTGATTGGATTGAATAACAAGAAGTGTGGAACAGGAGTGGCCCCAGCTAAAGCTTTAGTTGAAAGCAGAGGTTTTGAAGGTTGCTTTTATTGTTCTGAATACAGAATTTAACAAATACTTTGTAATATTATTTTGATTCAATATATATTCTTTATCTTTAAACAGGAGTAATGACGACACGAAGAATTCGTTTGGTAATGCTGTCGTTTTTCTATTTATATTTATGTGTTTATGTTTTCCGTTTTTTGTTTTCTGTTGTAGTTTTTTTCCCTGAAATGAAAATTGAAACTACGTTTAGAAATGCAATTTTATTTATAATTATTAATTTTTTATTTTAATAAAAATATTTAATTTTATTAATTTTTAAAAATTAATTAAATTTAATAAAATATATTTCATATTATTTTAATTTAATTAATCTAATTAATTAAATTAAATTAATCAATTAAATAAGTGAAAATACTTTTTTTATTTAAGTTTTTTTGTTTAAGTTTTCATTTTTTGTGAAAACAAAAAGTATAAATAGATTTAACAAACATATTTCTGTTGTTAATTGACAAAATTTTAAAGACAAAAACCAAAAAATAGAAAACAAAAATGTTACCAAACGGGGTTGAAGAAACCCACATTTAAGAAGGAATCAAGAGTAGGGGTGCACAAAATACCCGAAAACCGAATCAATCCTATCAATTTGGTTCAGGTTAGTTCGGATTTATATTGTTTTGGGTTGGTTCTGGATTGAAAAATTGAAAAATCGATTTTTTTCGGTTCGATTCCTGGATTGGTATATTTTGAACCCGAACCGACCCGAACCAGAACCGAAATCGAACTAAACTGAAAATACCCGAACCAACCCGAAAATTTAATATATAATTATATATTATATAATTTATAATATATAAAATAAAAGAGAGTAGGGTTCCATTTATAATATTATGGATTGTATTAAATGTTGTCTTTTTTTTAAGTGATTTTATGGAATTATATTTTATTTTGACTTGTACTAAATGTTGCATTCTTTAATGAATTTGACCTCAACCCGAAAATGGACCCGATCTAACCCAAAAATTGTCTAAACCGAAAATGGACCCGATCCAATCCGAAATGATTTAACCCAAAAATCAAAGCGAACCAACCCGATTTTTTCGGTTCGGTTTGGTTCGGTTCCAATTTAAAATCGGTTCGGTTTCCGGTTCAAATTTTAGAAACCGAAAAAAATCGGTTCGATTTCGGGTTAGGTACAAATCCGAACCAATCCGACCCACATACACCCCTAATCAAGAGGCAATAATAATTGAACAAGGGTAAAGAGGGGGGATTAATCCTCTTTTTAAATTTATCTCATCGACATCCTTAATTATATTTATTTTTTTATTGTTCCTGATTGTCAAAATCTCATAAAATAGATAACGTTATAGAATACAATATTTTTCTAGAAAGTGAAAAAATATAATATACCTGAAGTGTTTAGTTAATCAAAAAGTACAGTAAAAGTATAAAAAAATTTATATAACAGTAATATATGACGAAATTTAATTGAAAAAAATATAAAAAATTAATAAATTTTAGTCAATTTTAACCAATTAGACATCTTCATTACCTCTAAAAGTTTATTAATTATGACTTACATTTCTGTGCCTACCCCAATTATCTCATGTTGTTAACTAGTAGAAGCTTTTACACTCTCCCTGGGGATTTCTATTTTTCATCAACTTATACATATTTTATTATTGTAGTTGTTTTTTCCTCTCACATGCTCCCAACCCCATAAGTATCATTGTTCTCAAGTCCGAACGTTGAAAGCATATGAAATAACAAGGTTAATAGATCATAAGAAATCGTCTGGAGAAATTTATTTCATCTCTCCTAAAAATAGTCTAATCTCTAAAATACAATAAAAATAGTCATTTAGTTTATATCAGATTCTCTAAATTATTTTTGTAATATTTAAATATTTATTTCTCCAAATTTTCTGTATATTTTTTTATTTATTGTTCATTTTATACCGGTTATTTTTTTTTACACGACAATATATAAAATATGTTAATAAATGAAATAATACTTGGTATAATATATTATATTAGTAAGAGCTACTGTACCAAGTACCACAATATATTTTATTTAGAATAAATTATAGAATAATATGTTATTAATAATATCATAATACAATTGACAAGAGCTATAATATAACATACTATATTACGCTATATTAATAAAATATTTCCATAAGAGCTATAGGGCCACTTTAAATTTGGAGTGACATTATAACAAATCTCTATTTTCTCAAAAAAAAAAAAAAAATTGAAACTATTTGACGCAACTCTAATTCAATCCCGATCCATTTCCAACTGCCAGTCTATAAAATTGACCATTGTACCAATTTCGAATAACCGACGCAGGTGCGACTTTTATGGGTGGAAATTACAAATTTTGTTAAATTAAAAAAGCAAGCGCTCTCTCTCCCCCTCTCACACACATAATTATACATTTAATACTTTCTCTCTCACACACACACAATTATACATTTATAATATAATAAGAATGATAATTTTAATCTCCCTTGACGCTCTGATCCAATAAATGCAAATATTTTTAAATTTTATGAGTAATGAGGTATGTTAGGTATAAAAATAAGATATTCAATTGAGTTCAAGGATAATATCTAGAGTATACCTGATGAGTATTACCTAAAACCACCTTGATTACCTTGATTAGAGGGTACTCAAGGGATATTAACTTATTACCACCTAAATTATTTGCACCAATTATCCATTTATTAGGTACCCAATGAGTTTTACCGGATTACCTCCCAATTACTCTATTATCTGTCCAAATTATCCGATACCCAAATTTATTATCTAATAAGTTTTCTCATATTTGAAGGTTATGTATACTCAATTACCTAATGGATTAGGGGATGTAACCGGTTAAAAATATCCGTACCTATTTTGTTCGAGTATTTTTTTTTTACCTGACGAGTTCAGGAGTAGTAGAGATAATACCCAATCTCGATCTAACCCTTTGCCATCCTTAGTTACGAAGTTAAAATTAAGGGGTAAATATTATGAAAGTAATTATTAATTTATTACTTACCTAATTTTTCATCTTTTTTATCACACTTTTTGAAAAAAAAAATTACTTTCAACCACTTAGGAGGAGAAACTATTAACCTATTTAAATTTTTTTGAATTATATTCAACAAAACTTGAAAAAAAAATAAAATTTTATAAAATAATTACCTACCAAATGCATTATTAAGGGCTAAAAAGCTAAGTTCTTGTCAATCACTCTAATTTTTTACTTTTTGTTGTGTTTTTTGTTGGAGGGACAAAAAGTTTGTTGATTAAACATTTAAAAATTTTCTAGATCAAAGTTGTACTATTTTAAGTGTATATTCATTGAGACACCTTACAACAAAATCATTGATCATTTAACCATAAACCAGCATTTTGCTCCATAAAGTAGAGTTGTCATGTGATTATCAAATTAATTACCGTCCAATTAATTCAAGGATTGAGTTGAATTTACTAAGGTGAGAATCCTCAAAGAGGGGGGTTTGGTTTCTCTAAAGACAGACAATAAAACTTAATCATGTTTACTTATTCAAGTTTGTCTATGTCTTGGTAAAGGCTAGGTCTACAATTAATGTAATAGGACCGCATCCTTCAACAAGAACAATCTCAACCACGAGTTCGGTGAGCAGTTGCTTAGATGCATTTGTGCAATTTGAATTGTTCATTTTAGATTGCATTTCGTTTTATATGACTTTTTCACATAGTATTTTTTTGGTAACTTTTTTGTAATTTAGTCGCTTTTTTAAAATATATCTATAATAAAAAATCAAAATAAAAAAATTCATGCACGAGTGAAAAAATGATGTTTTTTTTTTTTTTTTTTAACCTTGACTAGGGATTTTGCCAAAAAGAATCGCACATTTTCTATTTAAAAAAAAAAATATCCATCAAACCTAATATTGATGTGAAGGACTCAAGTGAGCTTTTGGGATAAAAGGGATTCGAACCCTCATGACTATTAAAGTAGGCATATTTTTTTATGTAAGTTTTATTAATATTGATATTGACATGTAAAATAAAACTCTGTCTTTATTCTTGTCCGATTATTGATATGTAAAATGAGACTCTATCTTTATTGTTGTTTGGTTAAACAATCGTTCTTTTAACGTCTCTCTTAGGGTTATCTTATTTGAGATCCCTGCAAAAGATGATCAAATTGACTCTTACTTGACTTTCTTTATAACATGTCTCTTTAAAAGGTAAAAGTAAATTCACCCTTTATTTTTTTTCCTTTCCATTAATTTCTTTGGATTTTACAAGAGTTTATTCGACATTAATTATCATTCTGGTGTTTGATGAGTCAAATCTTGTGAATTTTTATTAGTCATACCATGCACTTAAAACAAAAACAACTATAAATGTGTTATAACAAAAATCAAATTGAGAACGAAAATCAGAATTAGAGATTAATAGAAAATTGGATATGGGCTTGCATGAGTTGGAAACAAAAAATAAAATAGTAAAATTCACATACAAGTCGAAAAGAAAAAAGGTCAAATATTTTTTTCTGCACATACAGGTCGAAAAGAAAAAAAAAATCAAATATTTTTTTTTTCATACATGGGTTCTCCCATTTTTAAGCATTTTTAATAATTTTTATTTAATTAATTTATTTAATTTATGAATGTGATATAGATGGCTACATTTAATTTGTTATAAACCTCTAAAAATTTCTGAAAATTCCTGAAAATCTCTTAAACTTATTCACTTTTTATTTCACTGCACGAATTATAAACCTACAATTTATCTCATTTTATCTTACTTTATTTTATTTTTTTATCACTTCAAACACACTCATAATATGTCTAAAAAGTACCAAATGAGAAAAAAAAAAATCAATGAATTAAATTTAAAATTTAAATCTCATTATTATTTTTAAAATTAATTACTCCCGTAAAACTTAGGATTTATATTGTATATCACATGATATGATTCCTAATGAAAAAAAAAAAAAAGGCCATACGATTTGTGATTGGAGGGTCCACCATCAGGGGGAGCAATTAGAGACCATCCACAAATAAGTATAGGGAATCCTTATCCTTGCAGTCCTTGTGCTTAGTCTTAGCCATTCAAGACCTCCACAAGATGTTTCTGAATTATCAATAGGCGACAACATTTTTTTGGCAAAATATATACAGGGGAAAAAAATGTGTTTGATTGCTACCTACTTGGCTACTATATATATAACAATTGTTCCTAATGAAATTATTTCCAAAAAATCATGTCATGATGTGTGTTAATCTTGTCTGAATTGTGATTATCACAGGACCAATTTGGTGCACCTTTAATCCAATTCTAGTCACTACTTAGAACAGATTAATCCTTAGATAAATTGTGCAATTTTTTTTTTTCCCATGCACCTTTTTTCTTCTTCAAGTTTTTGGGTTTCATCATGTATATCGTGGCACAAGCTGAGGTCAATTAACTAATTTTAACTGATAAAGCTACAAGGAGACATGGACAGAATGTGTAAAGAGAAATGATCGAAGGTATTTATGTGTTATATATATATATATATATATTTGAGGAAGCCCAAAGGTTGATAAGATGGCATGTCTTTCCCTTCTTGTTATATCAACTCATAATTGGGACTATGAGGTGGTGCTGCACAAACAAATTGAACAACCTAAAACTAAATTAATCTAATCGTTTTAGTTTGAGTTAATTTAGATTTATATCAAAATTAGTTCAATTTTAAATCTAAAAATTTACAACTCAATATTGATATTTTTGTTTAGTTCTCGGACAAACTAACCCAAAATTAACTCGAAAAATATAATATATAATATTTATAATATAAAATGTTATAGTCTTAAATACATAAGGTTTGAATCAATCCCAAATAATTCCAAAAAATATCAAATATAAAATATATAATGAATTAACTCGAACCAAATCAAATTAACTCGAGATTTTTGGTTTAGTCAGTTCGATTTCAAGTTAGAATTGATTCAATTTCAAGTTCAAATTTCAAGAGAAAAAAAAATAAGTTCACTTTGAGTTAGATATAAATCAAAATGAAGCTGATTTATGCAGATCTCTATTATGAGGAACCAAAAAAATCATACTTGATACTTGTCTTTGATGGATACTTCTAAAGAATTGACAGAGTGGGACTATATTAATTAAAAAAATTAGTCAAAAATTTTATTAAAATTATATTCAATCTTCAAAGAGTGCTGGTCCAAGTCTAGCCAAAGGCCCCTAAATCTCATGAAGTACTCATATGATATATACTAATTAAACATTATATAAAATAAAACATTATTTTTATTGGTATATTTTGTTTTTAAAAAATCAAATATAATTTTTTTTTTTGAAAAATCTAAACATTCTAAAATTTTACACAATTTTTTTATATAGTTATACACATTCCCAATAATTAAGACTATCTATATTCTGATCAATTTGGTTAATTAATTTTCTTTCTCTCTATCTCCTCACTAGTAGTTATATCTGCGTAAATCTTCCCCCTTCCCTCTTTGAGAGTCGTATGAGAATAATGCAAACAAACAGTAGTATTTGATTATGTTGTATTTGTAATTGTTCGTTTCGTGTTTAGTTAATTGCTTTTTCAGGGAATCACTCATCTTGATACTATCTTTACTCGAGCATATTTAATTTTAGAGTTTCTATTAAATCTAGTGTTCTTATAACTTTAAAATACATTGTGTTTTGTAAATGTCAAACATTACATATACACCACTCCATTCCTTTACCTAGGTGATGTAGGACAGGAGGCTTATGTGTTTTACCTCATGTTTCACTCTCCCGCAAGCAGAACTCCTTATAAGCAGGTCTCTCACAATTCCTAATAATATTCTAATCACACCTATTTTTAAGTCTTAAATTATAGCATTAATTTCGGTATATTTCAATTATAAATCTTTAATCAATCAACAATTGAATGGAATACATCAACATAACCTGAGTACAAATTCAATTAATAATTTTTTTCTTCTCAAACAATAAGGAAAATAGTATTTAATTAATAATTTTTTACTATAATTATTTTTATTTATGTAACATATAGTATTTTTTTATTTTAAAACTTATAAACAGAAAAACTCCACACTTGGCCTCAAACCCTTAAAGACCGCCCCTGCTTTCAAGAATTTCAAGAAGCTAGTTCGTCCTCCTTCAATTGATTCGGGGGTTGCAGTAAGGGATTAATGTAACTGTTACAGTATTTTAAAACGACACTGTTTCGATTATTTTTCACTCAAAACGATATCGTTTCATTTAAATTTTTATATTTAAATACATCAATTTATATTAAGTACGAAAATTTAAGTGGAAGTATTGTTTTTGGGCAAAAAATAATCAATAGGACGCGGTTTTGCACCAATGCAAGGCAGCATATGTAGATCACAAATGTGCACGGAATGAAGTTCTTAGGTATAACCAATAATAATAATAATAATAATAATAATTATTATATTATTTTTTTATTTTTAGGTTTTGGGTAAGAAGTCAACTCAGCCAACTACCATCCTTTTTTTCCCAGAAATAGACGTGATGATCGGTTGAATAATTAAAGAGTTAACATAAAACTATATATACATATATGTATATGAGTGTGTTTAGTTAGTCAAAATTAATTAAAATTTATCAATTCTTATCAATATTTTTTTACTAATTTTTAATTAAATTTTACTACTTATCACTTTTATATTAAATTTTTATATTTTGATTATATTTTTCAACCAAACTTCTACTAGCCCCATGGTTGACCAGTGCAGAAAAATTGCAGTCCGTGTTCACACCTTACCAGACAATCAAAAATGCATGCAACTTGTCCTTGTTCCGACCTTGACTTCAGTGTCTGAACGTTCCTTGCTTGTCAGGGTCCATACCAAATGAGTTGTTTGGTTTGCGAGAAAATGAAATTCCTCAAGCGAGAAAATGAAATTCCTTGCAGCTAGCATTCGAGAATAAATAAACAGTGTTTCTATACACAAATGTAGCCGACATAGATGGTGGACCCCACAAAGATCAACCACGGTAAAGCGGGGAATTATGCAAGACGCCTCTTTTTAGACTGGTATTTGACGACGGAATGTTAAAATTTAACGGTGTAAATATATTTACATAATTTTAATTTAAGAATTATAAATGTACATAAATCGTTGAATTTGTGATATCACCAAACTGCTATCAGCCCCTCAAATCCCACTTTGATAACTCATTATTTTGTGTTATTTTTTTGAATAAAAATTTTGTCAAATTATAAGAACCATAAAAAAATAAAATTATTTTTATATACTCAAATTTA
This sequence comes from Vitellaria paradoxa, assembly GCA_019916065.1. Lineage (NCBI taxonomy): Eukaryota > Viridiplantae > Streptophyta > Magnoliopsida > Ericales > Sapotaceae > Vitellaria > Vitellaria paradoxa. The sequence goes on along the minus strand of CM034242.1, from coordinate 41,156,509 downwards.
TAATTAAATAAAAAAATATTTTTAATAAATATGCATTCATTTTATTTTATTTTTAACAATATAAAAGATACAAAAAGGTAATAATATGCAACAAGAAGTTTTAACCAAAAAGTAGGATAATTACTCCCCCGAAAAAAAACCCACTAAAATAATCTTTTATTATAAGAATACCACGCTACATGATTCTACTACAATTTAAAAAAAAAATCTGGTAAAACAATAATTTTTAAAAATAAATTTAATTTTTTTCACTTCATTTTAGGGCATGTTTGAAGTTGTAAATATTGAGATAAAATGTGATTTGAGTTACTTTTAGGAGTTTGAAGTATAAATCACAAATCACATAAAATAAAGATAAATAATTTTGTTCAAAAAGATTTTCATCCATTCGAACAGATTTAGACAGACATTTTTTTACTTTTCTATTAGAATTTTTTCAAAATTTGTAGGAATGTTATTAGGATTTATAGAGATTTGTTAAGATTTATATAAATATATAAATATATAAAGATTTATATAAAGTCCACGTACTTCGAGGTGAAACAAATTTTGTAGATTATTGTCGAAAATTATAGAAATTTTTAGAATTTTTCGACTCTTTTTCGGAGCTCCAATAATGGACTCTTACTTTCTATCTCATCCTTTTTTTTTTACCTTCCAGAAATCAAAATTCAAGAACATAGAAAGGGGCAATATTAATAGCCAATTGTGACTTATAACTCAGAGAACTGTTCTTACATAATCCTCTCCCTCCTACAACACAAAACCTTACTCTCTCTATACATCTCAAGATCACTGGAACTGAAACTATATATTCCTCCCTTGACATCTTTATATTATTTCCGTTTCCAAATATCTGAAAATGTTTTCCACCCTCATCTGACAGAATGATTGCTGTTGACTTCTGTTGAGGCGGACGAATCAACCGCCACGGCAGTGGAGCTAGGAGGTGTTGTAACAGAGGCCTCAATATCCTTGCTAAATTCATCTGCAAATTTAAGGAAGTTTCGGATGTCTTTTTCCGAGCTGCCACTTCTCCTGTGGAACCACTTCCGGGCCGTTTTTGGCCTTCTATCGCTAATCGCAATCACAAGGTCGTTCGGGAAGAGATCACGCAACACAAAGGCATGAAGAATCGTTGTTACGAGCAGGGATGTGACCGTGAGCGTGGCAATGGCAGAGAGCATAACGGACAGAGATTTAGTTACAATGTTCGGAACCTCGTTAGAGTACCTGATGGTTGCAATGGCGGCTCCGGTCATTGGGAATGTGTATGCCCACCAAGCCAACGAAAACCTGTTCATGTCAGTTAATGAACCTCAGGAAATTCAAACAAATGAGGGAATGGATAGTTGAGAGTGTTTGGAGTTGTAAAAATCAATATACATTTGTAGTAGTTGTAGTTTCGTAATTCGTTGAGAGAATAGAAAATTTGAATTTTATACAAAATTGTAAAGTTTTATAGAGTTTTGTTGAGTTTCAAATAAGCCCAGTCGGTAGACAAAATATACAAGTGATAACATACCTGAACCCTCGAAAGAAATTGACTCGAACAGCCTGCAGATATTCAAACAAAACAGACACATTAATTAGCCAACTACACCAAAAAAAAAAAAAAAAAAATTACCAAAAAAAAAAATTTTTTTTAATGAAACTTAATTCGAATCCAGCGTATGCTTATCCCAGTGTAGGAAAAGCAATCATCAAAACTAAAACCAGTCCTGGTGTCAAAATGTCAATCACTACTGCAAATAATGAAAGCCCTCAAACAGAGATTTAAGGATGACAATGTTGGTGATGATCGTGCTACTGAGTGGCAGGGAGACTAACCAGTGAGAAATAAAGGAATAGGGCGATAAAGTAAGCAATCCGTGATCCATAATCAAAGGATTCTTGAATCCTTGCCCATGCCATAGAAGCGACACTGGGCGCTGCAACGAATAGAAAGAAAACTGGATGGAGTTCCTTCGGCAATGTCTCATTTGTTGGAAGCCTCTGGTAGAGTGTCACAAATAAGACCGTATAGTGAGCCAATCCAACAGCAAAGAAGAATATCGGTCCTTCTTTTAGCCCCATTGATGCCCCCAACAACGCCCCCACAAAGTTCCCAACAATAGCAAGATGATTCGAAGGATTAGCCACTTTTGAAAGCCTCATTTGCCTTCCTGACATCCACTGTCCATAAATCTTGAGCTCTAGACAAAAGATTGGTGTCATAAGAATGTACCAGAGAGCTCCATGCAGCTTTTGAGCAACAGATGGTGGAGCTCCAAGAGCCAAGAACAACAAGGCTATCCATGGGGCAAAGAAGAAGTTGATACGGATGGGGTGATGGTACTCGCGGCGAACTGCTTCAAAGTAGAATATAATTTTGAGCAAGTAGATTAGAAAGACAATAGCGACAAGTGCAACAGATTGCAACCACAGGATAAGGTTCACATCCAGATCAACACGGAGGAATTTTGTGGAAGCAGAAGTGGCCAAGTTTTTCCACATAATGGCTTGGCTGCTAACGCCAAGACAAATACCAAATGAAGAAATAGGAAAGCGAAGAAGAAATGGCCATTGCTTGTCTTCTGGAAGCAGTATTTCCTCCGAAGCCTGTAAAATGAAAATTCATTCTTACTGATGAAAAGGGGAAATAACAACTCACATTGCAACTCAACAATATTGGACATAGAACATGGGAATTACAAGGATTTTAAAAACTCTTAGAATGATCTTTACATTTTAGTATATTAATTCATTTACTGATATTCCATAAAAGAAATTCATTCATCATTTTGAAATGATTGGTTCTCCTACGATAGATCAACAGGGAACCAACACAATATGAGCCTTCAATTAATTACGTAACAGAACCTTTTGGTTACACTAGCTTCACTGACCAAGCACCAAGAACAAACCTGAATATTATATGTTTAAAGGGGTGCATGATTACACCGTATAAAAAAATGTGGAAACTAATTTTACCTGCCCGTTGGGGGGGGGGGGAGGCTGGTAAAGAACCAAATAACAAAATTTTCCAATGCAATGAACACTCGGATGTGGATAGTAGACATGCTTAAAATGATGACGATTGATACAGAAACAAATAAATTTCTAGAGGAAAGCTCCCATTAATTAAAAAAAAAATCAACTTATCACCAGATTATTAGAACTTACAATTTTGCAAACTAGGAAATTGCAGGACGTGTCCAACTGAAAAAGTTCAGCTGAAAAATAATTTAATAAATAACATGAACTTCATTGTAGAAAAGGATTAGGGGTCGGAAACACATACCCTTACGGTATCTAACTCTGGTCCTTCCAAGGCATCAAAATACCGATCTACAGGTAAAGTCTCCACCTCTACATTCTGCAGAGTCTTTCCCTCCGGCCCAGCTTCACATGGCTTTCCCCGTAAATGTGAAAACTGCCTCTCAAGCTTGCCAGACCATGTTTTGAAAGAGTCAAAACTTGTATCTTTCTGTCTATCAATCTTTGGATTCTTTGGTTGTAGCTCTGGACGGTTTGGAAATTTTCCACTTGCGACTGTCTCATCAAATGCAGAACCCACAGGCATTGGTTGAGAATAAAATTTCGTCTGTTTAGTGCCAGCAGTTGATGTAACAGAAGAATTTGCAATATCGCCGCTGAATATTGGTTCATCTTGTTCTCTGAAAAGTACTCTTACAGTGCTCTGTGGGGTAGCTTCCATTGGGGAAGAGGGCATGCTGATAGAAATAGAATGCATTCTCTGGGCCTGGGAATGACCCCTCTGGCTTTGAAGAGCAGCTACTTCTGTTCCCTAGTGGAATGAATCAAGCAGGTTTCATGCCAGGATTAGTGTTTCTTTATCAGTAACAAAACTCACATTCTACTTAAATTGAAGTGGTGGAGTAAAACTGTTATCCAGATTTATGCAAATAGCACCCCAATAAACAAATGAATATTTTTTCAAAAACAGAATTCTAAGGGACAGATTTGTTTCAAGAGCCAGAGTCAGAGATACCTGTTGTCAAATTGATTTTTCACAAAAACAATATACCATAAAAATAAATGCAAACACCAGAAATTATTTAGTATCAATTGTTCTTTTAAATTTTCTGTCATCCTTTTGTGCACAAGAATTGAGTTAGATGAACCACAGGGATATTGTTTCTGTTAATTCAGTTACTTATCAGAATCTAACTTGAAATTTCCCTATAGAACTTTCCAAATTTAATCAATGTGTTTGAAAAACTTAAACAAATCGAGAATATGCACATCTAGGTATTGCTAAAAGCCCATTTGCTTCAATAATTTGAGCTTTGATTGAGTGAATCTCATTACAGCTGCCTCTGTCACAGTCCCAACTGGAAATGTAACTCAACACATGGTGTTCCTTAAATGGAAATTACACTATTATCTAGGAAACCTTCTTATGTACCTTTTTGCATCTTAACTCAATGAAGCTTATGCCTCCTATGTTGGGTAGTAGAAGGAGAAGGGATGCCTTATGCATCAAAATATGTTCATCATGACCCTCACCACACACCGCAATGAGGGAGCAGGTTGCCATTTTTCATGACATGCTATGCAAGCCAACTTTAAACAAAACTAAGTTTAACTAAACAAGCTTAAGATTTTCCTTCTATTAACCATCTCAATGCTAACTCACGGTAAGCCATGCATCAGAACAAGCTCAGGTGCTTTATTCCTATGCAATGTAACCTTACACAATGTATCCATGACAATACCGCTAGTTGTTAGCACAAATCCATCACACATGAATATGATTATATTTGTTGAGGCAATTGATGCTTCTTTCTACTTTCTAGCATAAAGCACGAAAGTTAAAACTCACTGTTGCTGAGGGATTAAGAGCCTGAACTCCATTTTGTTGATATTGATTACCAAAATCTATGTGCTATTCAACACTATCAAAGCCAACTACTTCATTTGCAGTTATAAATTTGATGAGCGGTGGAAGTACTTCAGGGGAATCCTCCTTTGACAAAACTGGATGTTCATCATGTTCCATCATAAAGCAATATACCTACAGCTGCAAACAGTCAAAATCATACAGGGTTCTTGCATCAGTCTTAAGGAGAAGCCATTAAACGCAGCATTAAAGAAATGAAGTCATGGTGCATAAATTATGCTAAATGTCATCAAATAAACTAGGAATCTCTCCGAAGTTATTACTCATCATCAAACATAGAGTGCGTTTGGAGTGATAAAAATGAGATAAGTTGTACATTCGTAATTCGTGCAGTGAGATAAAAAGTGAATAAAAAGTAGATAACGTTTAGAGATTTTTTTTTTGGTTTTTTGGTAAACCAAATGCAGCCATAGTCTTAAATTTTCATCTTCATATCGCCCTTATCCGATAAGGCTTCGTGATGTATGACTTGTAGACTTATACAATTTGGTAGCCATCAGCCCAGCTCTATCACAAACAGTACCACTTTCATTATACATACGCTAATCCCAATAAATTAATCCCTATTACTTTGAGTTTGAGAACAAACACTCTGTGCCTTGTCTCCACTGTTATGCCTAACAGGGGCTAGCACAGTAGCACTGGGTAATTTCATTTTAGAAAAGACAATACTCGAAAGAACCATAGAACAGAGCAGAGCAATCTCATGACACCAGACAGTTAATGCAATTACCCTGCTGTGACCAACAGTAAACATAGAAATTAGGTTATGCTGCCATATGCGCCGCCTCTTTTGGAGGTTTTATATAGCCAACCAGGTCAATCAGTAATTCCCTAACACCACAGATATGTACCTAAACCAATCCCACTGAATTTTCTGGAAATAGATATTACATGTTTTGTCCTCATGTCTATCACATAGACAGAAACCTCTAGGGTCTGCATAATTTATGATAATCAGATCCATAATTTAAGTGAGATTAAAATGAAGATCTTCAGACAAGTGAATTCTTCTGGAAGGGTGACAAACTAATCATCAAACTTGCATTTCCCGGCACATGCACATAGACACATGCACACATATCCAATGAAGCAGATATGAATCACCAGGCATGAAATGAACGAACCAAAAAGACCATTTTGGGACAATTTCCAGAAATACAGTGAAATAATTCGCATACCCAAATATCACAGATGTCTGCTAAACATGCTGTTCATCATGATACAATAGAAGACAGCGTGGACATTATATAAGGAAAAAAAAATACAGAAAAGTTCCGAATATGAATGCAAAAATCTATTGACATTGTGGTAAAATGATTTCATTTTTGTGGAACTAGTTATAGAATACGAGCAACATGTGGATAAATATGCATCAAATTACCAACCAATTCTGCAAAAAGAAAAAAATCTCAACTTCTGACATCCAAAGTTAAAAACTATTGCTGATGACGAAGAAACAATCTGTACCTACAAATTCAATTGCAGACCACCCCAAGCAAGCAGCCTGTTAGATTTAGTAATGTATAATCGTATATAATTAGTTTCCCTTATTTTATACCTTTCTTATTTTATGTCTTTCTTTATATCATAATTAGGATTATTATTCCATTCCTTATTTTGTATATCCAATCATAATTAGGATTACTATCTCCTATCAGGATTAGGATTATTGTCCTCTTATATAAAGGACCTTGTAGTCTTGTATTCTCACACACAGAAATAAATATTAATACATAGTTCTTTCCTTCTTCTTTTATTCTTAACATGGTATCAGAGCAGAGGCTCTAATTTTTTTTTTTCTCTCTTCTTCGTCGGCCATTATTTTCCGGCGAGATCTTGCGTTGGTATATATCATCAGCAGAGTTAAAGAAGCCTTGATTTTTCGCTTCTGTATTACTCTTCTGGTGAATATTCCAACATCTACATACATCATCGGATTCGTCTCTCATAGACGAACCCAACTCCACCAACCAGAACCGGAGATCTGCTTCCACGCGCCGCCTGAAAATTGCTCGTGACTTCACGCGAATTCACGCGCCGCTGGTCTTCACATTCGCCTCGCTGACGTCATCTCGACGAATCACGGTGTGCCGTGCAGACTATTCGTTGGTGCACCTGCCACACTGGATCGCGCTCACGCCAGCGAACTGCGATCTGCCACATAGCCCTAGCTGCTCCAACGGTCAGACCGGTCCGCCCAGACCGGTTCAGTGCTTCTTTTGGGCCGGTTCAGCCATTTTTGGCAGATTTTCAACCGGTTCAAACCGGTTTCTTACCTTTTTCGACGTTCCGGACGCACTGGTGATCTCTATTCTACTCGGATTTATTGTTTATCTTTATTGGGTACTATGAAAGCTTTTTCTGTGGATCGCTCTGACAATATTACGTCCCTCTCTGTCATTTTGGATGGGACTAATTATGTTTTGTGGGCACAAGCTCTCTCTGGCTTTATCAAAGGACGTCGTTTATGGCGTATTATCTCTGGCTCTCAGAAAAAACCCATCCAAAAAGACGATGAGGATCAATATGCTTTTGAGGATCGTCTTGATGATTGGGAAAGCAAGAATTATCAAATTGTCACCTGGTTTCGTGCCACTACTATTCCTTCCATCAGTCTTCAATTTGGCCGATTCCAGGATGATGATCAGTATCCCTCCCCTGCTAAGGCTATTTGGGATTTCTTAAAGGATCGCTATCAGACCACTGGTCATGCTCACCAGTATCAGTTACTTCAGACTCTTCATCGTATGCGTCAAGAGCCTGGGCAATCCATCAATGATTTTCTCTCTCAAATGTCTTCTGTTTGGGATCAGCTCGCTTTATGCGAACCTACCTGGAAACACTCTGAGGATGCTCAATTGTACACTATCCACCGCAATCATCAGCGACTTTTGCTATTTCTTATGGCTCTCCATGACACTTTTGAGTCGGTTCGTGCCTCATTGCTCCATCGCATGCCTCTGCCCACTCTTGAACAAGCTATTTCAGAACTCTTGTCCGAAGAAACTCGTCTAGGTCTCAAAACTAAGGCGTTGGATTAAGTTCTTGCTATACCACCATCTCCAGTTCCAGATGCTGCTCTTGCCATGTCTCACGGTCGATCTTCTGGCCCATTAACTCCTCACTCCTGCATCTACTGTCTAAAAAGGGGTCTACCACACAATCATTCATTTGAACATTGTCCCGTCCGTGAGTGTTTGACTTGCCACAAAACAGCTCCTGGTCATTTTCAGCGTGACTGTCCCAAGGCTTCCTCCTCTGGAGCTCTTTCCAAAAAGGGATCCTCTAAGTCCTCTGCTAAATCTCATGGTTCTTATACCACTACTGCTGTTACTTCAGATAGATCCTCCTCTTCTGGGCCATCCTTTTCTATGACTGATGTGGAGTCTATCATTCAGCAAGTACTTGCCAAAACTGGTACATCTCCTTCTACTGCCCTCTCCGTCATGCCAGGTACTTCCTCTTGGTATTTTGACTCAGGATGTTGCAATCATATGACTTCTAATTCTACAATTTTTTCGTCTATTGTTTCATCATCCTCTATTCCCACTATTCATACTGCTGATGGTACTCATATGTCTGTTACCCACACTGGTCATATTTCTACTTCATCTATTTCTCTTTCTAATGTTTACCACATTCCTACCCTTGCTTTAAATCTTGTGTCTGTTGGTCAATTATGTGAACTTGGTCTGATTGTTACTTTTTCTGCTTCTGGTTGTTTGGTGCAGGACCCACAGACAAAACAGGTTATTGGGATAGGCCGTAAGCATGGACGTCTGTTTGAGATTGTTCACCTCCAACTTCCACCATCCTCTGCTGCTTCCACTGCTGCTTCCGCTTCCACATCTTCTATTTTTAATCTTTGGCATTGTCGTCTGGGTCATGTGTCTTTTAGTCATTTGAAAACTTTAGTTTCTAGTGGTAAATTGGGTCATGTGGTTTCTGAGAAAGTTGATTGTTTATCATGTCAAACTGCTAAACAACTCGCTTTACCTTTTAATAAAAGTAACTCTGTTTCTCTTGCACCATTTGATCTCGTTCACTCGGATATCTGGGGACCTTCACCCACTCCCACTATGGGGGGCTCTCGTTATTTTGTTATTTTTGTAGATGATTATACTCGCTATACTTGGTTGTATCTTTTAACTAAACGTTCTGAACTTAAACAGGTATACTCTGATTTCTCAGCAATGGTGAAAACTCAATTTTCTCGTACAATCAAGGTTTTTCGAACTGATAATGCTATGGAATATCTTGACTCTGAGGTTTTTTCTTTTCTACGCTCTCAGGGGACACAGTCTCATCTTTCTTGTCCTGGTACTTCTCCGCAAAATGGTCGGGCAGAACGCAAACATCGTCATCTTCTTGACACGATCCGTGCTCTTCTTATTTCTTCCTCCTGTCCAGAAAAATTTTGGGGGGAAGCTGCTCTTACTGCTGCCTACACCATTAATCGTGTTCCCACTTCTGTCCTTAGTAATTCTACCCCTTTTGAACGCTTGTATGGCTCCCCTCCTGATTATTCTCATTTTAGAGTATTTGGGTCTGCTTGTTTTGTTCTCCTTCAACCCCATGAAAGAACTAAACTTGAACCACGCTCTCGTCTTTGTTGTTTCTTGGGTTATGGTATTGAACATAAGGGGTATCGGTGTTGGGATCCTATTTCTCGACGTCTTCGTGTCTCTCGACATGTTGTCTTTTGGGAACACAAGATGTTTTCTACTCTTTCTCCATTTCATCTTTCTACCTCTTCCCATAATCCTCTCTTTACTGATATTTCCAAAGATTTGCATTCTGACATATTTGATGCAGATAGTCCACAAGTCTCTCAGACACCACTGCTTACGGTTCATCCCGAGACACCTGGGTCTTCTGCTGGACCTGTGACCACTCCTGATGAGTCTTCTCCTCCATCCCTTGTTGACGAATCTCCTCCTTCAGAACGTCCTAAACGAGTAAGACAACCTTCTGTTCGTCTTCGTGATTATATTGTTGGTTCTGCTGCATTTTCTACTCACGAACCTTCTTCCTACCGTGAGGCTTGTACTAACCCTTTATGGCAGCAAGCTATGGATGATGAGTTACAGGCTCTTGAGAAAACTCATACTCGGGATGTGGTTCCCCTTCCTCCTGGGAAGACTGCTATCAGTTGCAAATAGATCTATAAAATCAAAACCCATTCAGATGGTTCTATTGAGCGACACAAAGCTCGTCTTGTTGCTCGAGGTTTTACTCAGGAATATGGTATTGACTATGAAGAAACTTTTGCTCCTGTTGCTAGGCTTACTTCCGTTCGCAGTTTACTTGCTATTTCTGCTGCTCGTAACTGGGATCTTTATCAGATGGATGTTAAGAATGCCTTTCTAAATGGCGATCTTACTGAGGAAGTCTATATGCAACCTCCTCCGGGCTCCTCTGTTCCGTCTTCTCATGTTTGCAAGCTTCGTCGAGCACTATATGGGCTGAAACAGGCTCCTCATACCTGGTTTGCGAAGTTTAGCTCTACTATTCGTGAGCTTGGATTTATCCCCAGTTCATATGACTCTGCTTTGTTTATCCGCACCACTACAGCTGGATCTGTTCTTCTTCTCCTTTATGTGGACGATATGATTATTACTGGAGATGACAGTGTTGGCATTTCTCATCTCAAACAATTTCTTAGTCGACAGTTTGAGATGAAGGATTTGGGGTTTCTCAATTACTTTCTGGGCTTGGAGATCTCCCGAGATTCTTCTGGTTACTTTCTCTCTCAAGCTAAGTATGCTTCTGATCTCTTAACACGGGCTGGTATTTCTGACTGCAAGACTGCTACTACTCCGATTGATCCACAGCTCCGTCTTACCCCTCTTGATGGTGCACCATTATCTGATGCGACTTTGTATCGTCAACTTGTTGGTAGTCTTGTTTATCTTACTGTCACTCGCCCTGACATTGCTTATGCTGTTCACATTGTTAGTCAATTCATGGCTGCTCCACGTTCTCATCATTTTACTGCTTTGCTACGCATTCTTCGATATATCAAAGGCACTATGTTTCATGGTCTTCATTACTCAGCCCAGTCCTCACTTGAATTACATGCTTTTTCTGATGCCGACTGGGCTGGTGATCCTACTGATCGTCGTTCTACGACAGGGTTCTGTTTCTTTCTAGGGACTTCTCTCATAGCCTGGCGTAGCAAGAAACAAACTCTCACTGCCCGTTCTAGTACTGAAGCTGAGTACCGTGCTCTCGCCGATACCACTCAAGAGCTCATTTGGCTTAGATGGCTCCTTACTGATATGGGTGTCACTCATTCTACAGGCACTATATTATATTGTGACAATCAAAGTGCTATTCAGATTGCTCACAATGATGTTTTTCATGATCGCACTAAACACATTGAAATAGATTGTCACTTTATTCGTCAACATGTCAGAAGTGGTATTGTTCGTCTCATTTCTGTATCCTCAGCAAATCAAACTGCCGATCTTTTCACGAAGGCTCATCCTCCTGGTCGTTTCTTCGAGTTAATCTCCAAACTCAAGCTGCTTCCTGCGTTGCCACCTTGAATTTGAGGGGGGGTGTTAGATTTAGTAATGTATAATCGTATATAATTAGTTTCCCTTATTTTATGCCTTTCCTTATTTTATGTCTTTCCTTATATCATAATTAGGATTATTATTCCATTCCTTATTTTGTATATCCAATCATAATTAGGATTACTATCTCCTATCAGGATTAGGATTATTGTCCTCTTATATAAAGGACCTTGTAGTCTTGTATTCTCACAAACAGAAATAAATATTAATACATAGTTCTTTCTTTCTTCTTTTATTCTTAACACAGCCCTGAGAAGCTGGTTTGACAATTGCCGAAGTTCACCCCAAAGCACCAATCACGGTATTCTCTTCGCCAAAGAAAATGAGTTATCAGAAAACTCAAGGCAGGGTGAGTCTTCCTGGAAACCCAGACCGTGGTGCAGAAGTTTCATGGAAAGACTTGAACGTGATAGCCAGCCATCCAAAACCAGTATAAATAGAAAAAGGCATCCAGTGCTTTTGCCAAAGCTACATCAATCACACATCATGTGTGATAAATACAGCTACTTATGCGAAGACGACATGCCTATGCAATAGGGAAAGCATAGAACAATGGAGCATGGAAAAATGGAGGAAAAGAAAGCACTTTTTCTATATATGTTGAATAAGGTAGGCAAGCAAAGCGGAAACGGGTTTGAAAGTTTTTTCATCATCCCCCAAAATACACGGTTAATTTTCAATAAAAATAAAAAAATGGTTTGACTACGTGATGAACCAGACGGCTAAAAGCAGAATTGCAAACAAATGGGATATGTACAAAGTTACAAACTTTTTACCACTAAATGAAAAAAATAATAGTAATAATGGATGAAATTAGCAATCAAATATCAAGAAATGGGATGCTTTGAAGGGGCCGCAAAGGCAGAGTGCGCCTTTGTCAAAATTTTTACCTGAATGTGCGAATATTACTTCAAACGTTACTACACTAATTTCTGACATAAGAGGTCAGCATTAGAAGAGAGCCAGCCCCAAGAGGAAGAATGGAAATTCTACGTCGTAAGCGGCGGGAAATTGTTCTTGGAATAAAATAAAAGAAAAAGACAAAGAAAGGTTCAGATTTTAACAGCAGAAACTCTTAAAGTAATTTATGCTCAGCTTACATCGTTGGCAGGTCCATTGAGGGGCTTACGGTTCCATAGTTTTCGAAACAATTAGATTTAATAACAAGCCCGAGCTAACTTATGTCGGAACAAACAACTTAAAATGCACATAACTGGTGCGGGTGAACGCCAACTAACACATGGCTGGGCCCAACACAAACTCACTGAGAACTACATCAGGTGTATCCTAATTTACGCCTAGTCTCTTTTTTTTTTTTTTTTGGCAGTATGAAAAAGATAAGCCACAAACTCACTGCACCATGTTATAACATGGCATGCCAGAATTTACGTCCAGTTTGAAAGTCCAATTTTTAATAATTTTTTATAATTTTTTTATTATTTTTGACAAAAAATAATTAGTGAAATTTTTTATGTGTTTAGTAAAACAAATAAAAATTCTTTAACTTTTGACAATTTTTAAGTATTTGGTAAAAAGTAAATTACACTTATCTTTCCTTAACATTTGGGTAATTACAGCATTCACGATATTTAAAAGTTATACTTACCACTTTTATTTTTAAATGTTTATAACATTAACTCTTTTTTTGATAAAATCAGTTATTAAAACTTAACATAAAATATTAAACTAATTAAAATTTTAGATATTTTTTATTTTATCTCTTCTTCTCTCACATCTCGTTAATTTTCTTTACAAAAATTCTCAAAACATTTTGTTTTTACTTTTTTTTTTTTGGCTTATTTTAGCAATTTTTATTACGAAGATTGACAAAAATGTGATAAAATGATAGATAAAATAGGAAAAACACTTAAAATTTTAATTATTTTAACATTTTCTGTTAAGTTTTAACAGTTAATTTTATCGAAAGATGTTAATATTAACAATATTTCAAAATAAGAGAGGCAAATATAACTTTTAAATGTTATGAATGTTAAGTGTAATTACTCAATGTTAAGAGAAGGTAGATGTGACTTATCCTAAAATAAATAAAAATTTTTAGTAATTTTTGACAACTTTTAAGTATTTGATAAAAATGTTGATAACTTTTAAGTTTAGTTAAAGTGAAATAACTATTATATCCTTCGCCAACTCAATAAAAATTGGTGTTTTGACGAATTATCAACTCCGCAAAATTAAACTTTTTTTACCAAACATCTAAATCACCTAAAGTTGTTTTTTTAAATTAAGGGTTCGTTTGGAACCTCAAAAAATCAAAAAATTTTAAAAAATTTCAAAAAATTTTAAATTTTTCTAATCAAATTTTACCACATATCATTTTTAAGTCACATCAATCTCAACTTTTAACTTTTTTTATTTTTTTGACTCCAAACGCCTCCCAAAAAAAAAAAAAAACAGGGGCCCAATGCAACCCATTTAGCGATTCCTATCTGTCGAACCAGATTGTAAACTATAAATACTAAATAGTAGCACATATACATGTATGTATGTATATATGTATGTATGGATAATGCAAATACAGGAATTCAAATACAAATTATCCCGTTTGGAGTAAGAAAAAACAAGATAAATTGAGATAAAATGTGGTTTAGAGTTAATTTTGGTACCGTCTTTTTTTTGAAAAGTCGCAAACTGTGGGAACGGTTTTTCAAATCCGTTCTCACGGATTTAAAAAAATTTATAAAAAATAGCGACAATGGTACTTGTTTGAAAGCTCTCGACATAAAGAATATGATTGTATAAAAAATTTACACATTCGGTTAATCTATTTTCAGATTTTTATTTTTTTAACGAAATATTGAAATTTTTTGAAATTAGTGATGGCGGAAAAATTAGATGTAAAGGAGTTGTTAAAGATTTATGACGATTTTTAGTGTTTTATTTTAATGCCAAACGGTACCAATTGTATTACAACCAGTAATTGGAGATCACCTTAACATCAATAGCTATGGGTGGTTTCTGGGAATAAATCTTCTCACCGTCAATTTTGGGGACCGCCCAGAAAATTAAACAAACACGAAACGAAAATCAAATCAAATGAGTCAAAAAAGTAGTGCAAAAATTGTTCAGAGATCGCGGGAATAGGCCCCACGTACAGCAGCAGATGAACTGATGAGGCGCTAAGTTCATTAAATTTGATAAAAAAAAGGGACCTATGGTGTACTAAATTTTGATAAAAATATGTGAAAATTTTTGAAAATTTTTATTATATTTTTACATATTTTTATTTTTTTGAAATTTAAAAAAATTTTAACACCTTTTAAAAAAAGTTGATGACTAAAATTTGGTTAATCAAGTAGGCAAATTTTTTTTTGTTATTCTCACTACAGACTCTCAAGTTACAGAATGACACCCTCTGTAACTAATTTTTCTGGGATCATAAAAATTGTTTTGACGGATTCGCACCGTTAACTTCCGTCTAAACAAATTGTAAAAATTGTTTCGAGTTCGATTTAGTTTATAAAGAAATCATGATTAATATAAAATTTTAAATGCGTTCAAATGGAAATTCAATCCATCGGAATAGAAATCTTATTATCTGCTTCTAAAAAAATATGATTTAAAATGCGTGCACACTAAACGTAAAAATTTTTTCAAATCACATTTTATCTCATTTTTATCACTCCGAACACACTAAAAATATCATCATCACCTACCTAAAGAAGGTCCACAACGGCGCCTTTTTTTCTATATGACCAATGGGAAAGAAAAAAAAAAAAGGATAAATTAAGGTTCGCAGACAATAATTTCCATTCCAAGAAAACAAAAAAGAAATTATTGATTAATAAACCTAATTTAAAGGTCGGTTCTATATCTAGGAGAATCACACTCCCCCCACGTGCAGGTACATTTGCAGGCATATAATATATGCATGTTGGGAAAGCAAAGAGGCAATGGCGGTGCGAATCTGACTAGAATTCGCCGAATTTTGACCTAAAAATACCTAATCTCCTCCGACACTTTGAAATGACTTTGAGATGGAAAGTGAAAAGTAGGTTTCGTATTATTCATGACAACGCACTAGACACTACTCAGCACTATTGATATGGATTTGCACTTATCCGTTTGGCTGCTGAGAAATTGCGATAAAAGAAAAGAAAAGAAAAGAAGTGAAAAGAAAAAACAGCAGTCAGTGAACTTGAAATGAGACCACTAGGAATTCGCTCTCACCCCGAGATCGAATAGAAAATCCATTCCTTCTGTTTGGCTGCCGAGAAAATGTGTGGAGCCCAAATGTATGTCCAACCACAACCAGTGAAGGGTTCCATATTTACGGGGAACGGTGGCGAGAGCTACGAAGCTTCGCTCGCGCCACCTGACATGGTAGAGTGCGGGACTCATCGGCGCAGATTGTCGGCTCGCTCCACCACCGGATAGTGGGGACAACTGCCGCCGCCGCCGCCGCCTCGCAATCGACCTGTTAGAAACGATATGCATAAGGCATGCATGCGTCGCTTTCTTTTTGTAAAGTGTATTCCAACTTGAACCCAATGTGACGGAGCCATACGCACTACGTCTTTGTACGGGTAATGGGGCCCACCCGACAAGTCAGGATCGCGGGGTTCACGTGGTGCGGCTCGATCTTCTACTACGGATGAGTTTGACCGTTAAAAAGTTAACTAAAAAATGTAATAAAAATAAAAAAAAATGACGTCAAGAAAACGCGTGAATAAATTTAGTTGAAAAAAATATAAAGAATTAATTAAAATTAATAAATATTGATGAATTTTAGTGTCCCAAACGAGACTACATTAACCGAAGTTGAAGTCTGGATACGAATATGCCAGCAATCTTTCATTATTTTATTTTTTTATTTTATATTATTTTTTCATTTAGTTGGTGTTTGAATGGCGCTCAAAAAAAATCTAAAATATATATATATATATATATATATATATGATGTAAAAGTGATATATAAATAAATTTAATTAAGAAAATTAAAAAAATTTAATAAAAATTTATAAATTCTAATGAACCAAATACCCCTTAACAAATTAAACCTAAAGCCTATAGGTAATACATGAAGTGAAGGAAAGAAACAAAGGAGGTTCTAGGGGCTGCAGCCTGTAGTAAAATATTCAGTGTAGAAGTTGAGGTTTGAAGATTAATGGATGTGATTTTATCATTATTTATTTGATTGAGTTAATAAATATTGTTAATTAAATTAATAAATATTATTTGTTTGAATTAATAAATGTTAATAAAGTCATTTCCACACTGTATTATTTGTGATGAATTTTTTTATTGCAACCTCCTCTTGGAACTTACGAAGGAATGCAAATATTTTCAATTTAAGTTAATTTTAAGAGTTTTTAAATTTAAAATTATTTTAAAGCTCGTTGAGGGCCACCAAATAAAATAAAAAAGTGTAACTTTGTATCAAAAAGATACACGTCATTTTAATAGTTAGTTAGATATTTAATAAAAATTTATAAAAATTAAATAAAATTAGAAAAAAAATTAATAATGATAAAAATTAAAAAAAGGTAAATTTTGAAAAAAATTTGGTAAAAATCGATAAAATGTAATTTTTTGTGATTTTTTTAGTGGCCCGAACAACCTCTTCATTATATATTTAATAATAAAATAATTAAATATACCACTTAGCCTCTGTTTGTAAATCAAAATTTTTTTAAAAAAACTTTGAAAAAATTTAATAATTCTTTTATGCTTTTTCGAAACTCCAAAAAGGCTACCTTACCATATCTTACGCCTACTTAAAAATATCTAGAATGTATGTTTGCTCGGATTCGACACCCCCGTTCGTGCTTCATAGCTTCGAAGTTGGGTCCTTCTAGAAGTGGGTTGTTCATGCCTCAAGCGGGTTGGGTCCGTGCAGGGGCAAATTTGGGTAACTTTTGGATTCTACTCTGCTGGTATATTCGGCCGAGTACTGCTTCTTTTACTGGCCTAACCTTTAGCCTTTGGCAGAACTTTGGCACCGTCAGATTTACTTATCATAGCTTGCTGCCCGACCCATTTAAACAAATGGATTGCGTAACAACCCGTATCGTTTTTAAATTGAAATTACTATTTTACTAGGAAAAATCTTTAAAAAAATTACAATCAAAATTATATAACAATAATAACTTGGGATGGCAATAGACATGTATCCATACCCAATTTTAATAAGATCCATTCAAAAATATCTTAACAAAATTGAAATGAGCTTGAAATTAAAAATAAATATTCAGGTGAACTTAGAACCGATTTAAAATATGTCTGTAAAATACTTACAAACACTATTAATTATATGATTACTGTATTGTATTATATTTTATAACGATTATACACATTACTACAATATATTACTATATCTTTAAATTTTGAAGTGCCAATTTTTTTTTAATTTATAAAAGCAAAAATACACATGTTCAAATAAATTATTTGCTACTTCATTTAAAGTATATATGCACATGTAATGAGTCAGTACTTTGCATATACGTTACTTTATACATCAATGTGTATTGTATTATATTGGATGGGTAATTATATTGGATATTAATTTACTCTATTGTGGTTAGAGATTATATTTTAACTATGTTTTTTTTTTTATAATTAAGCGGGGAAGGGGGAAGATCCCAGGTTTTGAACTTAGGTGGTGAGTGAGTCAATGGGAGCCTCTGTCACTAAGTCAAGAACCACACTCAGCTTATTTTTTAACTATGATCGAGTCTTAGACTCAACGCTTCAAATAATTTCTTTTTTTGCTTTGGCATGCATTTGACTAAGTTATTTCGTGCACATATCCTGGAGTTCTGGTGTCTCATGTGCACAGGATTCATTTTATCACACGCATGATCGAGTAAGTTTGCTTAAAGTGCGCATAGAGAGTATCTTACGTGTGCACATAATTTCACCTGGATATGTTGTTGACAGTTTTTACCTACAATTTTTGCTTTTATACTTGCATTTGTATATAAATGTGGTTAAACCAATATTTATTCTCTGTTTGTGCGTGGGTATTCGCTTCCCAAAAAAATCTCCCCATTAAGTAAATTTTGGTCCTTTTCAAAACTGGACAAAAAATTAGGTAGCATTTAGTTTATTTTTTTATTTTTTATTTTTTTTCATTTTATGTTTTAAAAATCTCAAAGTAAAGAAATAGAAAATACTCTGTTTTCAGTATTTTGAAATTTTCATTATTGTGGATTAAAAACGTTCAAAACAACTTTATGTTATTTTTCATTTTATGTGTAAACTCATTTTCTATTTTCTAAAACAAAATTTAAAAACAAAAATGACCAAATGTGTTTTGAGTTTTTTCTTTATTTTTAAAAGTACAAAATAGAAAATGAGTTCAAAACAAAAAATAGAAAAACAAAAACAGAAAACAAAAAATAGAAAAACAAACCAAATGAGCCCTTATTGTTTTACTCCAAAACTCATTTTCTGCTCATATTCATATTTTAAGTTTTTCAAAAATCTAAAAAATATTACTTGACATGTTTCTTATTAATTAAGAAAAATTCAGTTCGTTTTTAATCCATATTCACATTTTGGAATTCCTAAAGAGTTGAGAAATATTTCTAAAAAATTTTCTTATTAATATCATACATTCTGCTCGCTTTGCATTTGGGCAAAAAAAATTTATTTTACCTTGCACTTCTATTTTAGACTTAAATTCATAATGTTATGAATACGAATAAAATACCTAAAAATTATCAAAAGAATTAAAATTAAAATTCGGTTAAAAAATAATATAAAACGTAAAAATTAAAAGTGAAAAAAAAATACGTAGCATTATAGTTTGTGATTTATTAGTTGGTTGTGAAGGACGAAAAAAGAGGAATTTTACCATTTTGCCAAAGATTAATATGATAGAGGCTAGAGCCTAGTGATGTAAATCGGGCCAACTCGGCCCGACTCGGCCCTGGAATTCGGGTCGACCCGCCCCTGTCGCCCCAGTTGATTTTTGGGTCAAGGGTCATGCCACCTGCCCCAACCGACCCGGTCTATTTTTAATATTTTATTTTTTTTAAAGAAAATAAAATAAAAATAAAACTCAAACAAACACATTAAAATCATTATTGATAAAAATTAAAATTTATTACACAACAACCAATTACATAATTAAGATTAAATTTAAAATTACAATTTATAAATGTAAAATTATAAAAAAATAAATAAATGATAGAGTAATTAATAGGTGCATCACTTTACGTCTTATACATCCCAACTAGGTTGGCACCTATAAGAGTGACTATCATTTGCAAATATTACTCTTTCTATACATAATTATTAATTTATTATTCATCACTAGATCCACTAGCGTGTTCTTCTCTTTTACTTAAATACATTGCATCAAAATCAAGGTCACGTTACTATTTTTCGACATCTTCCTATTGTCTATTTTCTGCAAGATACCAATCTCGTAAACATATCAAGACTTCTATTGTTGGAGAGGCCAGTCGACTCTTGAATTGACTGATAACACGTCCACTACTACTAAATGCTTGCTCGGATGCAACGGTAGAAACTAAAAATACGAGTATATCACGAGCTAAAGCTGAAAGAACTGGAAACTTTGATTGTTGTCCCTTCCACCAGTCTAAAAGACTGAAATCATCTTCATTTTCTATTAAAGGTGTACCGATATAACGTTGGAGGTCAAATGAATTTGAACTTGCACTTGTTGATGCATCTGTCCGTCGGGATGTTATTCTTCTCCAAAGGGACGTATTGCCACCAAAGTCACGGTGAAAAGAGGACGTTGTGGCCATAGTTAGTTGGACAGTTGTACGATTGCTATCATACCGACCCAATAAAATTTGCATTTCCTGTTTAATTAGATATAATTGTTCTTGGCCACTTTCATGCCCATATATCATATCTAATAATTGAAAGAAAATATCTTCTTTATACCTATGATCTAAAATAATAGTAATACCAAAATATATGAGAAGTGGGTTAAAATATTTATCAAATTTTCTTTCATTACAACAACCAAAGGAGCATAATATTATTGGGTACCATATTAGTTAAAAATTTCATCAATAACCCCTAATTGATAAATAACAATAGAAGAAGTAAGATAATAAATTTCACAAAATATTTTAGTAGCAACATTAAAAACATGTAAAAAATATTTATAGAAAATTACATTTGCCCAATCAATTAACTCAATACTATCTAATTCAATAGCTTGATTACTTAAAATAAATAAATCAATTGCTTTTTGATATTTAATAGCAACTTTTAACATTATATAGGTTGAATTCCATCTTATATTAATTTCCATTGGTAATTTTCTAAGTTTTAAACCAATTTGATTGCATATACCAACAAATAGACTAATTCTTTTTGGACAGCTCATGGCACAAATTACAGCTCTTTTTATTTTTACAATAGAAGATTCATAAATGTCCAATCCATCCTTTACAATTAAATTAAGCATATACGCACAACAACGACCACGAAATAATGAACCATTTGCAGACAAAGTATTAGATAAATAATTAAAACAAACATCATTATATGAAGCATTGTCTAAAGTAATATAAAACATTTTTGTAGATAATTGCCACGATGCAAATTCATGCAAAATAAGTTCCCCCACGCTAAATCCAGTGAATAGTTGTTCAACTAATTTAAATGAAATAATGCATTTATTTATTTTCTAATTTTCATCAACATAATGTGCAGTTATACAAAGATATTCAATATCTTGACAAGATTTCCACATATCGGCGGTCAAGCAAACATTTCATTTAAAATTAGTAAAATAAGTTCTTAATTCATCCTTTTTTAATTCAAAATCTCGTAAAACTTTATTTTTTGAAGTATTTCTTGAAAAATTGCGATATTGTGGTGTAAAAACTTTCGCAAATAAATTCTTCAAAATGTCAATTTTCACTCATTGCGAATGGTTGCTCATCTTTAACAATATATTTAACTAAATTATTTTGTATTCTTGTAGGGTCATAAGAAAAATATTTAAATTACCCCATTCATTACTTAATTGAGTTTGTGTTGTACATGGAAAATATTGATCAATTAAACTATTAATGCGAGGATCATGTTGGTGTCTTTTATTTAAATGTCTTTTTAAATGACTAGTTCTAGATGTAGTTCTACCATCTAATAAATTCCCACAAATAACGCATTTAGCCTTATGCATTCCATCATCACGTGAAATTCTAATAAAAAAATCCCATACTTTTAAAGTGCCACGCCATTGGGCGTGACGGGAAGATGATGCACCAACATCACCAGCTGTGGTAGTAGGTGTTGGTATTTGTGGTGATACAAATTGTTCCATTTGTTCTTGAGGGGAAAAGGATATTGAGTCTCCACCCTTCAAACAAAAAAAATGAGTGTCCTGTGGATCCATTTAGAAAAAATAATTTAATAAAAAAAATCAAATTATGTAAATTAAAAAAATGTATGTATGCAAATTAAAAAAATAATTAAATACTAACTTGAAATAATTTGAAGCCTTAAATCACTTGATCTTGAAATCTTGACTTCAAATTTGACAAAATGGAATGCACTTGAGCACAATTGAAGAGCATACTTGAGTGTTGGTAGCTTGGTAGTGGAGAAATTTGGAGATAAATTTTGTTAATTTTTTGTGAGGATGAGTGAATGTGAGTGTGGGGTATTTATAATGGGAGAGGGTGGGGGAGTTTTGTAATTTTTTGAAATTTCTTTGTAATTAAAAAAAAATTAGACCGCTCTGCAGCGCAGAACGACTGCTAGGAGCTTGGGTTGGGCGCTGGCATAACCAAAAAAAAAAAAATTGAAACGTTCTGCTTGGCAGAACGGTAAAAAGAAGGAGAGAAAGGAAGGGGGGCGCGGGCCGGGGGGCACGACCCGGGGCGGGGCTGGGCGAGCTGGGGGGTCGGGGCAACGCGAGTCGGGCCTCGAGCCGGGTCAAGGGTGACCCAAGCCCTAACCCGGGGGAGGGAGGGGCAGGTCAGGCCGGACTCGTATAGAAGGGTGGGCCGGGCCTGGGTCGAGACGGGCCGGATTTCGGGCTGACCCGACCCATTTAAATCCATACTAGAGCCGAGGGTGAATCACTTTGAAACAATAAATTTATGAAGGCGCACGTATTTTTATACAATGTTATGACTAGCTAGGAATGAGTAGTTTGGCAGCGACGTCAGAGCCCTCCAGTTCGTTTACCGACCATTCACTCGTTCTCTTCTCCAATCTTGTAAGTTTTCAGTTTTTAGTCAAAAATTTTAAATTCATCCTGCCCCATGTGAATAGACTAGGGGGCTCCCAATTTGAACTCTTGTGCTAAGGTTTTCATTCTCGAACCTGTTGAACTACCACTACTTATTCGTTTCCATCCCAATTCTTATTTAGTTTTTGACTAGAGAATTTTACATATGTTCCGTTTTTATTCCACCTGTGCATAGATTCAAGATTTGTGATTTGTTTGGAGTGAACAAAGAATCTTAAGGTAAAATGATTCAATTACAAAAATTAGATCGAATAAATAGTTTAAAGACAAAATTAACTTCATTATAAAAATTTAGGACCAACCAACTATGAAGACAAAATAGTTTTTAAACTAATTTTTTTTATTATTATTATACTAAGCTACTTAAGTTAGAGACAGGGATAGCTCAAAGGTCCTTAATTCCACCCAAGTAGATTTGTCAAAAAAGCTCATAGAGGTCGTTTACCACAATAAAAAATAATAATAACTTTGTACCCTAAGTTGACACATGATTATTTTGTAAAAGTTGGAGAAAGTTTAGGAAAATTAAAGAAAATTATAAAAAAGATTATAAAAATTAAAAATATGTTTCCTAGAGAAAATTAAATAAAATTAAAAAATTAATAAAAATCAATTTTTGCTTATAAAATTTGGTGAGCGAAATGGCCCCCCCCAAATGGGAGGCTCCCTTGATTTGAATAAATCGTCCACAAAAGTTCCCTAGTTTTGAATAAGAGTCTGTTTGGAGTGATAAAAAATGAGATAAAATGAGATGAAATGTGGTTTGAGAAACTTTTTACGTTTGGTACACACATTTCAAATTGTATTTTTTAGAAATGAATAGTAGGATTCCTGTTCCGACGGATTGGATTTTCATTTGGATAGATTCAAAATTTTGTATCAGAGATATGTTCTCTTTGTAAACCAAACTGGACTCAAAACGGTTTCTACAATCTGTCTGAATAGAAGTTGACTGTGCGAATCCATTAGAACGGTTTCTACAAGTCCAGAAAAAATAGTCACAGTAGGTGTCATTCGATAGTTTAGGAGTCTGTGGTGAGAATAGTAAAAATTTTTTTCTTATTTAATTAATCGAATTCCAGTTATTGACTTTTTTTAGAAGGTATTGAATTTTTTTCAAACTTCGAGAAAGTAAGAATGTATAAAAATATAATAAAAGTTTTCAGATATTTTTTATAGATTTCCACAAAAATTTGATGCACCAAACACGCCCTAAACCGTCAACAAACCGATGGACTAACGGCCTTCTGTGCGCGTCTTGCCTTCGTCTATGAAAGGAATAAGAAATATAAATAACGTACGTTATTTATTAACGTAAATAATTAATTTGAACCTCAAGGGCTTGAATGGTGTAACGACTGTTTTTTTTTAGTGTGCATATTTAAGTTTTGTTTGGAATCTTGAATTTTTTTAAAAAACTTTAAAAATTTTTAATTTCTTCCAATCAAATTTTATCATGTGTCACTTTTATATTATTTTCACACCAATTTTTATTTTTTTAAATTTTTTTTAAAATTCCAAACGCTTCCTTAATATTATAACTGCAATGGAGTTTACTTAATTAGGATGACCTCGTTAGGATTCACATGGCTTAGGATGGGCTACATCTTTTTAGGCTTGATACAAAGAAAATATGAATTTTCTTAATTAAATTAAACGTTACTTGGATTTCATTAAAATATGAATTATGAATTTTTAAATCACATGTATCTTTTCTTTTAACTGTTATCATAAATTAAATATGAGAAATAATTCTAAATTTTTACAATTTTTTTTCTCTGAGTAAACTCCTGATTCAAGTAGAACCACCGCTACGGTGCGTTCAACAAGCTGCTTCGCATTAATTAAAATGGGTTGGTGGAGATGGCCAACCCGACCCAATCTTTCCTAAACCCACCCCACTCTAAACCACGGAATTCATATGCCAAACACGAGCTTAAGAGAATAAAAAAATGTCAAGTGTAAAAAACTAATTGTGGAGCGTAAATACCAATAGTATTTAAGTAAATTTTTTAACTGTTTAAATATTTGAGCCATAAAAATGCCATAAGTTGTGGATTTGAAAAATAGTTAATGAATTTGAATCCATTTTTGTCCGTATACCGTAGATTCTTCTGATAGATATTGTCTGCTTTGAATTTGACCAGCTGATTCATAGGGGATCACCCATCCTGATACTGCTTCCTTTAGAGCACACTTAACTCTGGAATTCCTGCTAAATCTAGTGCTCGCACGACTTTAAAATACATCATGCCGGGGGAAGAGATAGAGGTGCCTATAAGTTATCTCAATTCTCAACTCTTTTTCTAATGTGGAACAATTGTGGTATCATCAGAACCCCCAATCAAAGACTGAGGGACTGGGAATGATGAGCTTGTGACCTTTCCCACAGACGACGCCAACTAATAGTACAATAAACTCGTATTCTCCTGGAGGTTCACTCCAAGCCCAGAAAGCTATTTAAAACACTGATGTGTTGTCTGCCAAATAATCTTCGATACTTAAGTTAGCAAGAAAGTTGAGAAAGTATTTTTTGCAGTGTTTGGTATATATAGAGGTACATGGGTTGCATGACTAAGATGCATATGAATCTTATACAATCATGCTTTCTTTCAATCAAATTATGCTACCTGTATTGTAGATCTCAATGTCGATTCTCTCAATTGATTATTAAAATCGTTAATAGGTAGATAGTACTTTTATAGGTGCATATCATGAAATATGTCAGAGCACAGTTGTTCACGTGATTGTAACATTAGCTATCTTATCTTTATTGAAACGGTCGATCAAGTCTGATCAAGGTCCATATCGCTTGGTCGACTTGGTTCATTAGAATGGTTGTTTGGGTAGCAGTTGGCCAAGCGCAAAATGGACAATATCTATTAGAAAGGTCTATGGTATATAAACAAAATGGATTATTACTAGAATTGGTCAAAATTTATCTAAAATTTGTATATGAAAGTTATATAACAAGTAGTGTTAACCACTTTTTAATATTTCCTTCTCCCTTTTTCCCCCAAAGTAAGAAAAAATGGTTTATGAAAGAAAATTTTACATCCCTATTATATTTCCCTCCATTTTTTTTTTGAAATAAGGAAAGAAAATCATCATTTTTATTTATCTATTATTTTCATTCAGTTTTTCCCCAAATCAAACAACGTATTTGTTTAGAGTGCCAAATTTGGACCAAAAAAAAAAAAAAAAACAAGAAGTAAGCAAATTATAGATTGTTGGGTATTTGATATATTTCTCAAAAAATATGAAAAGTTGATAAAAGTTATAAAAGTTTGAAAAATTTTTGATAAAATTAGAGAAAGTTGAAAAAAGGTTAAAAATTTTGGTATGAAAAGAGTTGTAAAAAATTAAAAAAAAATTAAAAATTTAGAAATTGTTTATCACATTTGACACTCTAAACACACACATGGGGAGCACTTGGAGTGAAAAAAAAAAAAAAGATAAAATTTAATAAAAATTATGAGTTTGTAATTCACTGTAATAAAATAAAAATTAAATAATTTTAAAAAATTTTAATATTCTCAATAATTTTCAAAGTTTACAAACAGAGCCAATTGATAGTTGATTTGTGCTTAGCAAGTGCCCGTAGAATTATTCTGGCTGTATATATATATATATATATATATATAGGGATTCGTGGGAATGAGACCAAGGATGGGCCAGGATCCATCCTGTCCACGGCTGTCATAATAGTGTCATATTAATGCTTTAATCTGTGTTTGATGAGGACCAGACGCAATCATATCTGCATTACAGGATCATCACCGAAACCCAAAAAAGAATTAGTAGATAGGAAATTGCAATGAAGACAAAGTACCAGGCTGTCTGGCTCTAAAACCATGCATGCACCTTCACCCCATGTGAGTTGCCAAAAGAGGATGGAGTCCCTGTCTTTTCGTTCAGGAGCCCCGATACCACTTCGATTCATAATTTTAAAAATCGATCCTTACTGCTAACAGTCCGTTTGATTTATCAAAATTAAATAAAATTTATCAAAATTTATCAATTTATTTTAATTTTTTCTAATCAAATTTTGTCATATATTACTTTCATATCAACTTTTTATATTTTTTTAATATTTTTCTTATACTTTTTTAATATTCAAATACCACTTATGTAAAATTGCTAAGTAATATTTTTAAATTTTTTTATTCTCTTTACATTCTTTTGTTTTTTTCCTGTTATTGTTACACTAAATTGTTAACATTTGTAAAATATGGGTCGATGGTAACAGAGATATATTAGATTTATTTGTAAATTAGAAATTATCCGTACATAAAGGTATAAAAATATAATTTAATCTTCAAATAAATCAAATATATAAATTTGTAAAACAAATAAAAAATTGTAAAAATAACCGATAAAAGAAAAAATTACAAATTAAAAGAGAATAAAATATCTATACAGTATTAATAAAAGTATAAAATTTTGTTATTTATTATAAATATTATAATAGTTTTTAAAATATTAATTTAAAAATTTTTTTAAAAAGTACTTAACAAAATATAAAAAGTGAGAGACAACTAAAATAAAAAATAATTTAAATTAAAAAGATTAAAAGTAACCTTGACTGTTGGTTGAGTAAATTTAACAGTTAAAAATATATAAAAATTAATTCATGGGCTGATTTCTCATGTGGATGTTCACAACTATTCCCTGCCATTCGTTCATCAAGGGGAACCCAACTTGGAATAAAATCCAAAGCGTAATGGAAGTATTGCTGATCGGATTTGGTTAAGTAATGATTACTCTGATTTCCCAATACCAGTGGTTGATTCGATGGCCCTTAAATTGACAATTATTAGTATAATAAAAAATAAATATATCTAGAAAGGGGAGTTAAGATGAATGAAAAAATAAATTAAAAATCGTTTGAAATAGTTTTAATATTAGTTTAATAGTTACTTTTTTTTTCTTTTCCAAACGTAAAATTAATTAACTACTAACTATTATTTATTAGTCAATGTTAATTGTTCTCAAACAGAAGCTTAAATAAAAGAACTAAACTCATATGAAAAATATAACCAAAATAGATAAAAGATAGATGTAAAATTATGTAGAATGAATTAGAAGTCATTCAACCAATATTGAATGCACCTTATTATCAGAAGGTAAAAACTGATGAAATTATTGAAGTCTAAAAACACCCTCTTCTAACTTAGAGAGAGATGGATTTATGGTATATTCCTACCGCATAAAAATAAATTAACAATAGAACTCGGTTTGAAAATTTATAAAATCGAACAAATTCTCTGTAAATTTTTATAAAATTTAAAATTTTTACTTATTATATAAATTTTAAAACTATAATTTTTATTAATTTATATTAATTTTTTATTTTTTTCACTCCAAACACTCCCTAAATATGCAAACTTTCCCCTGATTAAGCTAGTTACTGTGAAAAAAAGACCTCCATCATATATAAGTGGTGAAGAATGGGCATTCATTAATTATTTAAGTATTGTGGGTATGGTGTGCCTTTACAACTTTTAGGAGTTGATGTGAAATTAGCTTTAGACTAGTACTGTTTTTCGTAAAGTAAGTTAGTTGTCGCATGCCTTTTGACCTACTCTATTGAAATGGACCTCTCTTTAATTAATTTGCATTTTCATATATACATACATACATATATATATATATATATATATATTTGTAGTAAACTATATGTACACTCTTTTTTTAAGGGTAACACGCAACTCCACTAACAACAGAGCTGCCGGTCGGCAATCCCCCAAGGTTACCAAGTGGAACCCACTTGGAAGGCATGGTCTGTTTATTGGCCAAGGATTAACCAAATTTGATTGTTACAATCAAGTGATTTAATTTAATTTAATTTAATCTATTTTATTTTAACTGTATTTAGTTGTTAATTAACACAATTTGAAAACGCAAGTAGTTGAAAAGGCAGATTTTAAAACACATCTTTTTTTAAGTATAAAGGTGTGTATCTTGAAATGTGCATTTAAGTTTATTATATGAGACTAGAAAGAGTAGTCATTGTAGTGCGTCGTGGATGCCGTGCGGAAAATTTTTCACACTGCATGCTCCCTCTTCGCGTGCGAATCTGCATGTAAAATAAAATGATTGGAGGGCTCCCGAGTACAGACACTTTAATGTTTACGTTAGGAGTTTCGTAAAAACAATGATCATCTCGTAGAGAGCTAGTGAGAGAGAACTCCTTATTATGCATGTCTTTAGTATTTATAGATGCAGAGTGTCTCAGATGTATTAATTTGATGTGACTATATATAATAGTGATAGGTAGAGTATTAAATGTCTCAGATGTACTAACTTGATGTGACTATATATAATAGTGATAGGTAGAGTATTAAATGTTCGTAATGATATAAATATTGGGATTTGTGAGAAAGTGACCTTAGGTGAATTTTTTATGATATATTTTTCTGATTTTGTCCTTTGATGCACTTGAATACAAATTAAGCATGTTAAGTAATCATCAAACTATTTGGTACTAATTTAATTAGAATATAACTTGTGATCGAGCTGATATAATTTTTTGTCGAAAAAGTACATTTTTGGTAGAGGAACAAGTGACAGGATATTTTTTTATTCACACAGATGCGTAAAATTTATCAAAACTTACAAAGAGTTACAAATTTTTTTTTAACTTTTTACAATTAAATTTTACTACGTATCACTTTTACACTAAATTTTTTACCTTTTTTTTTTTTTTTACCATCCAAACACCACCGTTGTATAGATATATACTTGATCTCCATCATCCATCTGGTCAGAACAATTACATATCCCATGTGTATAGGGCAGTGTTAAATCTAGTGTTTATGTCACTCTAAGAAAAGTCATGATATAACTTGTTCGTAAGAGTATAGGTTCATTAATTAAACTTGTCATGTGGCCATCTATATGCAGTCTTGGTGAGTTCCAATTGAGCCCTTCTGTCATATATATTTTATACTATGTTAGATATTTATGACCCTTCTACGAGTTAATTTCTGATGCTAAAATGCCAAAGGTCACTGAGCTTTACCCTATTGAGCTATCACCTCATATACATATATGGCTTTGCCGATAAGGGCCAACACTACCTAGCAAATTAGCAAGGTTTTTGTTTTAAGCAAAAAAAAAAGTCTTTCCCTTGCATGCTTGAATGTTGCTTTCTTGCAATATATTCCTGTTAGCTACAGTTTGACATCCAATAATGCTAATTCAGTAACGACTACTGATGTTGAGATGGTTGGTAATTGGAGCAGGTGAACCTATATATCAAACACCCATAATTAGCTTATAGGTCGATCAGATTCCAATCTAAATTGATTATCGTGACCTTAACTATCCTTGCGAAAATTGGATCAGGTAATATCAGGATCAGGTAATTTTGATCTTGACATATCAACTTTATAAAATTTTTAGTATATTTTTTAAAATATTTGTTAATAAATTATGTAAAATTAAATATATAAAAAATTTAAATTAAAATAACATAATTGTCCAATTCGTCTTAGAATATATATATATATATATATAAACTCATTATGATGATTTCCTTTCATTTTCATTATTAACAACTTATGTTTACAAAATTGAAGAGTTTTAGGATGTGTTGGAGTGAAATTTCGGCGAGAGAAAAAAAAAAAAAAAAGAAAGAAAGAAAAAAAGTAAAATAAAAATATAAAAAAAGAGTAATAATAATATAAATTTTAAATATAATAAAATAAATAGAATTTATCAATTAATTAGTTTTCTAATTAAATTATTTTTAATTTTTCAAATTTCATGTATTTTTTTTCCTTCATGAAACTAAATATAAAAAATAGTTTTAAATATCTATTTGTTTCTTTTTGATTTTTTTTTTCTGATAAATTAATTATTAATTCAAACACACCATCATCAGTGAATTAATCAAGTAATGGTTGGCACAACAAGTTTGAAGTACTTACAAATATGGGTTCCTAAACCCCATTGGTGCATAGCTGGTAGAGAATGTGGTTCATGTCACATCTCCAGAGGTTCATTCTCGCCTGCAAATTAATGGTAAGGATATGTATATGCATGCATCATCTAATACTACTATTATTATTTTGGCTGTGTATTTTAATTTACCCAGCAGTGATCGGCACTGCACAAGAGATCTATATATGTAGCGCTGTATTTGTCTTACCCTGTCATTAAAATCAACTTGTGGGCCTAATCACTATAAAAAGGCATGAACCTAAAATGTTACTGCTAATATTTGCAAAATCTTGATGCAGATTTGAGAGAGAGAGAGAGAGAGAGAGTGACAACCACTGAATTTGGTTTAGATATCTTTCTTTCGAGGACAATCATTATGAATATGGGGTCAAAAAGCTTATAACCTAATTATGTTCTTAATTAATTAGTGTGATCATTTTTGAATTCTACAAATTGCCTCAATAGGACAAGCACCCATATATATATATATATATGTATGCATAAGGTGAGAAAGTTGGTGGCGAAGTGCAGTTAATATTTCAATCCCCACCTCTTTATGTTTCTGCGATTTTATTTTCTCTTTACTCCTTCTTTTCACTAAGATTGGCAGATTTTGAATGTCATATATATATATATATATATAGGTATACATATATAAATATAATCAAGGGACCTAAGTTTGTGAATTTGACTTTGCTTAATTTGCCCCTTCTTTTAGTAATAATTTCAAGTTTGTCCACAAAAGTTAGTAATCAGGAATTAAAACACGGTGTCTGCTGCCTATGCTGAATATATGTATATATATATATATATCTGTGTGTACGTAATGTATGTATGAATGTACGTACTGTGAGCTTTGAAATTCGTGGCCACGCCATTTCAGTGTAAATCATTTGAACACTAAATTATATGCACACACACACATATATATATATATATATATTAATATATATATGATGCCTCGGTAAGGACAAGCAACAGTTGTGTGAAATGCAAGTGCTCAAGTTTGATTTTGATTTTGGCTTGTCTATTCATAGAGGTTTAAGCATGACTGGGAGGCTAGATTGCTATATATATTTATACATATATATATATATTCATGCATGAATATTTCATGGTGGTGCCAAAAGTCACAAGGTGGTGTCTTTGAAAAAATGCGTGGCAATATGAGCTTGAATTGACTGCATATATATATATATATATGTATATATATCTTCAGCTGGAAATGTATGTTAAGATGTGGATTCACATCACATATGTCGATAATTAATGGAAACAAAAGGAATGTTGCCGTCGCAAGAAATCTAACCACACACAAGTAGAAATTAAATCGCCTAAAGTTTGATTAATTTCAGCGACCAAATTTATATTTTCTCGCTTATAATCACAACCGTTGCCAATAATTATACAGTACCAATTGCAAACCTTGCTGTGTTTGTTTTACCAACCGTTAGCAAAATTCTTGTCCCTAAATATAAAAAAGAAAAGACCAAAAAAATCAACTAAAACATGCAGTCACCACATATGGGTATATAATGAAATATTTCAATTCAAAATTTTTTATATATTTTGAAATTATTACAATATTTGGATAAGTATATAAAAATTATATACACTGAAAAAAATAGGAACAATTAAAATCTTGTACATTTTTTTCCTACATTTAAAAGAAATTGGGATTTCATTTCTTTTCCCAAAATTTAGAAATCAAGTAGACAATCAACGGTTGCAAGAAACACAGTTTGTGAATGAAACCTGAAAGGTTGCACATCCCTAATTATTTGACAATCTTTGGCAGCCATTGTGTACATCTCTAATTATTTGACAATCTTTGGCAACTATTGTGCGCTCGCTAGTACAATAATGTGTTTTGACAAATTATTTACATATGGCCTGTGTGCTCGCTAGTACAATAATGTGTTTTGACAAATTATTTACATTCACATATGCAATATACTTCACTTTTTTCTTTTTATTAACGATGTCTAATAATAAAATAAGAATTATAAGAATGAAAGAAAAAATTTTAATTTTTTTTTTAAATTCACATCAACTATTTTACCAAAGCCTTAGTAATACTTTGTACCGTTCAAAAAAAAAAAAAAACTTTGTAACTCTAGATATTAGTAATAATTGTTGCGTAATGCTAATTAGATTATGGAGGAAAAATTACATTGCAGGTGCGCGCTCACAACACCACCCTAAACTTTCTATCTAAATGAATGTCTGAAAATAGAAAAATGATCAAAGAATGAGGTGGGGGTTCTAACACTTATCCTATAACCTAGTTAGATAGAAATCTTTAGTGTTTAAAGAGGGAAGATAGTCAGAAGTGAGATATCTCAATTGTGTATAAGTTTTGAGTATTTATAGGCGTGAAAAGTGTTGAATAATGAAAATTTTGATTTAACTATAGTGATAGTAGGTTGAGCATTAAGTGCATGTTGGCGATGATGTAAGTGATGAAAGGGTGGTGGGAAAGTGACATTTTGTGAAATATCCTTATAATCTTTTCTACTAATACACTCAAGTATTGTGAGTTAAGTAAGTAAATTAAGTAACTATTAAACTATATAATCTCAATTTATTTAAAATATGAAGTCTGATAGGGTGATATATATATATATATATATACATATTTATATTTGATCAGAGATCGGTACTCGGCAAGTGTTTTTTATTTTTTTTAATGTCCTAACACTACGCTAAGTGTTGCACCTGATTTTCTAGGCAATAATCTTAGATACAATGGTTGCAAAATGGCTAATAAATATTGCAAATAATAAACTCTCTTTATTTTGAAAACATTGGGTTAGATTCAAACAACCATAATCCTTATTCTAGTGAGGAATTTTGACTGAAGTTCTGTTTGGAACTTTATTTTTATTTTTATTTTTTGAAAAACTTTAAAAAATTTAAAAATTCTCAAGTTTCTTTCAATTAAATTTTATCACATGTCACTTTCTATATCAAAATTTGAATTTTTTTAACTTTTTCAAAACTCCAAATATCACCTGAATCGAAACCCTACCTTTTTTTTTTGATAAGGCATGCACTTTAAACCTACGTCTATTGAAGAATCCATGATGTAAGGGGTTCGTTAAGGTGTGTTTGGAGTTCTAAAAAAACTATGAACCTCTATAAATTGTTATAAAATTTAAATTTTTTTATCCACTACACAAATTACAAAATTATAACTTTTATCAATTTATACTCTTTTTTTTAGGGGGTCCAAACACAGCCTAAAAAACTCATGTAAAAAGTACACTTTCTGTTTTGTTTTGTGGTGAATTTGGAGCAGTACTTGCGTGCTTGTTGGATATACCTATTTCATTTTGAAGATTCGATATCTCAGCTGACGTGTCACCACAAACACAGCAGCTGTTGCTGGGGGGAATTGAGAAACCACGGCAATGTTACTGGGATCAGAAGAACTGTCATGTTTCCAAAAAAAAACTCCAAAGCACTGTCGAAATTAATGCTATTTTACAGACTCGGTTCGTAAAAACTATTAGCTAATATATATATATATATATATATATTTTCTTCATATATAAGTTGCGGCTAAATTTTATTTTTTTATTGAATAATTTTAAACATATTATTTATGTTCACAAAAATTATAAAAAGATTATAAAAAATAAAAAAATATGTGTTTTTTTCCTCCTAAACATAGAAAAAAAAAATAAGAGGTAAGGAATAAAAGAAAAAAAAGAAAGAGAGAAAATTTATAAAATGTTAAGTCTCGCCTATTTTTTAAAAACATTTTACACAAAATTTGAATTATAATACACACACATATATATACGGACAGAGCTACATAGGGGCAAGGGGGGCAAGTGACCCCCTCAATTTTTAAGATAAAATTACTAATATACCATCCTTATTATTTTATTTATTTAAAAATTAAATTAATTAAAAATTAAGATATTTTGATTTTATTAAAAATATAAAGTTAACTCAAAATTTTTTAATATGAAATAAAGTGTATCATTTTAATACATTATTTTATATTTTTATTTATACTATCAGTAAAATTAGCATAAAAATAATAAATTCTATAGATAATAAAATTTAATAATAATTATATTTTTTGTAGCGAGTGATATCTCTAATAAACTTCAGGTGTTTGAACCATTAACCGTGAGAAATATATTCACTAGTTAATACTCAAGAATAATTTATTTTCTCTCTAAAAATAACATTATTTTTTTCCTACTCTTAATCAAAAAATAAGTCGATTGTTATTTTTTCTTGGGTGCTCGATGCCCCCTTAGCGCCTGGTGCCCCCTCAGCCCCCAGTGTCCCTCTCAGTAAAAATTCTGGCTCCGCCCCTATCTATATATATATACACATTTTTCATTCATTTTCCCCCTCGCCTCCAAAAAATAAAAAATAAACATTAAAAGAAAATCCATTCTTTAAAAAAAAAAAAAAAAATTCAACCACCATTGATTTCCTCTTTAATTTCACGTCCCCATCTTCCTGTCAAAACTAAGAGCATTAGTAAAGCCAACCGATTGAGATGTGTACAAAACTATAGTAAAGTAACTTGCAGGAATTCATGTCGTGTGTTGGCCAGGACCACCCTACTAGACTACTACCTGTGATACACGCTTCTGGCTTTGCGCGTGTGTTTTTTTATTACCAAGGGAGCTGCTGCTTGTTCTTCTTCCTTCTTTTCTTTTAAATTACCTCATTTTATCACAATTTTTATTATTTCAAACACCCTATAGTGGCATTGCGTGTAACCCACCAACCATAATGGTTTCAAAGCATTAAAATAGGGAGCATGTGAGGCTGATCTGGAAAGGCTCTCAATGACTTGGAAGTCGCGTGGATGCCCAGAGGTAACTCTCAGTCGTTTCATTGATCAAGTCTTCTCCTCACATGTTAATGAGATTCTCTTCATCAGCAATGTTAACATTTGTCGTTTGGTCTTAATTATTCAAAATCAACGGTTGACGTCAAGGCTACTTGGTAGTGCGGTAAAGCTAACCAAGTTAGAGGGTCATTCGAATTTGATTCCGTCTCGATTGGGCATGAACTCAACTAAAATTTTTTTTTTGTTCAAGTTTTAGTTAAAATATTATCAAATTAGATTCGACTTAGTTAAATTCAAATATCTCACTACTCAACTTCATTTGATTTATTTACAAGGGGTAACTGACTTTTTTTTTTTTTTAACTTAAAATTAAAAATCACTTACACCCTTAAATTATAAAAACATACTTTTACATTCTTTATATTTTTAATTAAAATGAAAATACTAAAAAATTCGTTAAATATAACAGTTTTAACTCTAAATAAATTTAAAAATAGCATTTATATCATCTGTAGTTTATATTACCTATACTTATACTCTTAATTTTATTTGATTTTTAATAGTTATTTTTATTTTTCACTTAAAAATTTAACGTCGTTCAAAATTTCACTTTAATTCAAAATATAACAGATGTAAACATAGGTTTTAAACTTCGAGAATGTAAGTAATTTTCACCTTAAGTACAAGTGTAAAAAAGTAATTATCCCTACTTACAATCCTATTTATGGCATAATTTTGATGGTAAAATATTAATAGTTGATGTGCACAAGATTTATCATAAAACATACATAGATAAACAATTGAAGATTCTAGGGGTGATCGCTTTCGAACTTTAAAAAAAAAAAAAAAGTACAAGTCTAGTATATATTATTTTAGTAAAAATTTTAATTACTGTTTTTAAGAGTCGTCCTCTGTTTTTTTTTTTTTTTCAAAAGTTTTAATAATTTTTCTTTTTATTCATAATTTTTCAATCTCATCTTAAAATATTCTAAATTCTAAATCTCGTTATTGTGCATAGATAGCAAACCCGACAATTGTTGCAACTGTGCTCCTTTTTTCTTTGTTGCGTCTTTTCTGGTCTTTGACAGCAACAAGCTCTGAGCGTTCAAACCCTTCCTTCTTCACTTTCTGGGTGAAACTGTGAGAGTGAAAGAGACTGAAAGGGCAGGCATTAAAGGCCACAACTTTTTAAAAGTGTGAGAATTCCTTTAATGCTAGATTGGACCCCAAGTCACCAAAGACAAATCTGCTAAATTCTAACGTGTGGACGAATGCATAGAGACCCCCCACTAACCCATCAAAGAAAAGTTTGAGAGGAGAAAGTGACCCAATGGAAGACTTGCTTTAATTTCTTGTGGGCTTTCAACAAACACAACTTCAAGCAATCGTAATTTTCTCTCTTTCTCATTTTCTCTATAGGCACTTCGTGAATGGAAAAAGCTTTTTTTCCTATTAGCTAGCTAGGTTCTGTCCCCTTTTCCCTCTTCCTCTTCCAATTGCCAAGCACTGTCCCTTTTCCTTCTTCCAACTTGTCTTCCTTCTTGCTTGCTGCTTAGTGAAAAGGGTATAACAATCTTGTCTTTATAAATCATAGGGTCAATTTGGTGCAATGAAAGATTTTAAAAATCTTTAAAAATTTTTAAAAGTTAATCACTTTTTATTTTACTATATGAATTACGAATTCATAAATTATCTCAAATTATATTATTTTTATCACCTAAACGCTCCTTAATAATCACGCAGCGTTTTAGTTTTATTTTATTTTATTTTATGTTATTTCTTACTTTAAACTTTTTTGAATTCATGGTTAAGGTTTGCAATCGGAACTCCAAGTTGGCAATAAAACCAATTTCTGAACCAAAAAACAAAAAAATCCCACGCACAAAAATCACATTATTGTAAAACAAGAAAAAAAAAAAAAAAAAAAACAATCTTTGTTGCGATTAATGTATCCAAACGGTTCATGTGGTTGAGCAAAATCTATATATGCGAGATGAACGACACAAAATAAATGATTCAAATTAGTCAATACTACTAATTAAAATCGACTAAACAAATAGAGTTGAATATAAAACTCAATAGGAGATCAATCTAAAGAATTTGAAAAAAAAAATACATTTAATCAATTTAGAACACTTCTCAAACAATGAATTTAGGGTTAAAGTAGAGTTTGGAGCTCTGCAAAACTCCTAAAATCTCTATAAATTTCTATAAAACTTCAACTCTTTATAACCTTTATCAATTTCAAGAAAAAAGTGTGCTTACCTTAAAAAAAAAAATTACAATGGTTACATGAGGTTAACGAATTACAAAAATTTTGTGAAAAACCACGTGTGCAATTTTTTAAATTTCGAAATAAGCAACACTGTGACTTTGTACAAAATCATTCAACAGGTTTAATAACTCTTGATTCAGTTGTATTGATCATAAATGAAAAAAAGCACAAATAAATTCTATTCAAACGAATTTTTACCGTTTGAATCCATTCGAATGGATGAATGCATTTGAACGGATCAAGGGACTCGTTCAAACAGGTTCAACACTGTTCATCTCTACAAAGCTCTAAAGGTAGACTGCACTTCAAATACCAAAAAAATTGTCAAACTGTAACTTTTACAATTTGTAAAGCTTCAAAAGCATCCTAAGTCATAAACACTGTACAAAAGATTAATCAAGTTAAGTGGATTATGGCCACTAAGACCTTAAAAAAAATCATATATTAATAGTGTAAAAATCGAAATAAGTAAATAATACTCATAATTACACTCATAAAAATTTAGAATAATACAAATTATATTTAAATTCTTTTTTTATTTACATGTTTTATTTGTGTATAATTATGATATTATATTAATATTTTAGATGTAATTAAGGTAAGTTCAAGTTAGAATTACAAAAATCCTAATTCAACCTATATATGTATTAGATTTTTATCACATATTATACACAAGTGTAGAAATACCTATTAAATAATTTTTATTTTAGAATATTTTATTTTATAAAACTGATAAATTAATAAAAAATAAATAAACAAAGTCCTTGAAGATTAAATTATCCCCAAAAAAAATAAAGAAAATAAAGAAAAATTGTCAAAGAATGAAGAAAGTAAAGGGCTTAAGAAACTGGGTTGCACCCAACCCATACGCTAGCGAGAAATTATGTTTTGGTCTTGTTTGACACCACTAAAAATTATCAAAATTTATTATTTTAATTATTTTTTATATTTTTTTTAATTAAAATTTTTTACATTTTACATATAACTTATATCCTTTTTATTTTTATTGTACTTTTTATCCTTATTTTCTATGAACCAAACACCCTTTATATATCCCTCTGTATATATTGTATGTATAGGCGCCGCCCTGGTTTCAAACTTTCAGTGGCGTGTGACATAAAAGAGAGCTGGGAACACGTGCAATTAGACCCTAACCGACCTTTTACGGCGGTCCAAGTTAAGATAACGACGAAAAGACAAAATTTAATTAATTCACTTATAATTGATAAGAATTTGAATAGCCTTGCAGAAATATTGGCCGTTGGATGATTGAAGATATCTGGCACCTTGACCAATGCGAAACATTCCAACGGTGTACGTATCAGGAAAAAAAAATTGAATAAAAAAGAGAACATCGAACGGTAAGCACCTAAGGATGACGAACAGCAGTCAAGCAGTGTATTAAGAAATAAAACGTCAAGTCGAGACTGCAGTTACTGTCTTGACTATGGACATGTAGACACTTTTCTGTGCAAGTTGGGATTTTCAGAAATGGTAGTTTGGTTAAAAAAATAAAAATAAGAAGCTTTTTTATTTTATTTTTTATATAGTTTTTTCATCAATATTTAATTTTTTTAAAATTATAATTTTTAAGCTCTGCTTAGAGTGATGGAAATCAGTAAAAATTCTTTAAAAAATATTAAAAATCTCTAAAAATTATTCGCTTTTTATTTAATTGCACGAATTATAAATTCACAACTTTTATCAAATGTTATCATTTTTTTAGGGCGTTTGGAGTGACAAAAAGTGAGATAAAGTTAGATAATTTGAGAGTTCGTAATTCGTACAATGAGATAAAAATAAATTATTTTTAAAAATTTTTAAAATTTTTTAATATTTTTCAGTGCGACAAACACACCATTTGTCACTTTAAACGCTCCCTTAGTCCTGTTAATTTATACGTAAAATACAAATCTTTAATTTTTTTTAATTTTTATACAAATAGATATAAATTTTTATTTTTATTTTATTTTTACACATACGATTAACAGATCCAAAACTTACCGTTTAAGAAAATAAAATAGAATAAAATCTGATGAAAAAAGTTAAAAAAAAAAGTTAGAAACTTTTTGTAACCAAACTTATTAAAAAGGTGTTTAAAAAAAAAAACCCAAACCTTGTTTTTTTTTTTTTTTGTTTTCTTGGCCTTTTGTGCAAATTGCAATTTAAAAAGTTGCTTTTATTGTATGCGTAAAAATTAAGAATATCTAGAAAGTATATTTGTAATTTTAGTAGAATATATGTTTTGATTTACAAAAAACACTACAAAAATAAAATTTTTAACTTTATATCCAAACTTCTTAATTAATTATCAATAAATATAAATGACCTGCCTGAAGTTTTTATTAATGCCACTGTCATTTCATAAAGCTTTCATATTATCAAAAAAACTAAAAGAAAAAAAATTATATGGTGTTAGTTTTATAATTGTGTGCGCGTATTATGTAATAATCCTTACCCAAAAAAAAAAAAAATCTATCTCTCCCTGTAGGGTCTATTTGACACGTTAAAAAACTCTAAAAATATCAGAAAATCTCTGAATAATTCTAAAAATTTCTAAAATTCTCTAACACATTTTGTTCATCCTCGTACTTTATGAAATTTTTATAAATTATATATATTTACATATTCCAACAAATTTTTACAAATGTCAATAAATTTTTTATAAACTGTAATAACAATTCTACAAACCCAAGGACTTTTCCATACATCGCAAAAGCTTTTCAACAACTTTAAAAAAATTCTTTGGAATGAACACAAAAATCTATTCGAACAATTTCTTTTTCCAACGTTCTAACACAAAAGTCAAAAAGTTTAACAATTTTTAAAAAATTATAACATGAATCTGTTGGAACGGATCAAAAAATCCATTCGAATGTTTTTTTCTCTCTAACATTATAACGTAAAAGTTAAAAAGTTATACTACTCATCTTTAAAAAATATGATTTGGTGATTAAGTACCCAACACTAAAAAATTATTTAAATAATATTTTTCGTTAGTTTTGGGCGGTCCAACCCCCTCCCCCAAGCTTCCTTCTTTTTTTTTTTAATCTTTTTGTTTGATTTAATAAAGGCTAAGGTACAGTTCATGATATGGCTCCAAAAATATTTATATTTAAAAAGGAATGCTTTAATTATATTTAAATTTCGATTCACATTGTATCCAAAAAAATCATCATTAACTATACATTTTGATAGCTAAGTTACCAGAAAAGGGAACTTTTTGAATCTAAAATAATAATATTGTTTCATCAATTATTTGCTCTTTGGGCCTTTTGTTTATTCGTTTAAGTACTCTCCTATTATAGTAATTGATAGAACAATGATATTGATCAACTAACCAACTCAATTATTTTAGGGAAATTTACAAATAAATAAAATTTTCTATTTTAACGAATTAAAAATTTCTAATTTTAAATTTATAAAATTTTAGTATTCATTTTTCTTAAAGCCAATAATTAATTTGGAA
The DNA here is from genome assembly GCA_019916065.1 of Vitellaria paradoxa. Classification (NCBI taxonomy): domain Eukaryota; kingdom Viridiplantae; phylum Streptophyta; class Magnoliopsida; order Ericales; family Sapotaceae; genus Vitellaria; species Vitellaria paradoxa. Next base: position 41,115,291 of record CM034242.1, on the reverse strand, counting down.
ACTTGAAATTTTAAGTACATAAATTTTTACTTTTTAGTTTTTATTAACTTCAAAAGTACTCTTTAACTCATCCAAAAGTTTATTTTATTTTATTTGTAGTTTTTCCATTTGTAATTTAGAATAATGAAAAGAAATGACAAGGATTATAAAATTAAATGTAATTTATTTATATTTATTATTCCTTGTATTTAATATATTGACAAGAAATATTCAACAAATAAGACTTGGCATTCTTCCATGTGATTGACGAGCTTGGTCTAGTAATTTTTTTTTCTCATTTTGTAAATCAAATAAATTGAATGAAGAATCACAAAATTTAGCAAAATTGAACGAATTTCTTTAAAATATATTGCTTTTCTATCGAAGAATTTTAATTTTAGTAATTATTGTGCGGAATATTTGATCACCTACATATAACATACACAAACGAATGAATATAAGCAAAACAAATGAACACAAAAAAATAATAAAAGAATACAAAAAATTTATGTGATTTGGTATTCCATTGCACTCAATTATTTGCCTTTTTTTCAGTACCTAAGTACTCACCCTTTAGAAAACTAAATATCGGTAACTCCACTTTGAACACCATAGGTTGGGACTATCTCCCATTTAACCTAGAAACATAAATCAAGTCTAAACTGTTAGATTATTTCTAAAATATTCATATATATATATATATATATATCCTAAATTGATACGTATCCTAAATTAGATATCCTAAATTAATCATAATCCTATTAAGTTTAGGTTTCTTATTCATCTGATAAATATAAGGTTTCGTTATACAATATTGGTCATCAATATTAATACATACTTCTTTTCTTCTTCTTTTATTCTAACATGATATCAGAGCATAAAGTTTTCGACCTTAGATAGTTTAAACATTTTCCCGATATTATGGCAACGATCGCTGCCATAGCTCCTTTTCTTACTACTAACCCTTGTTCTTCCTTCCATGATTCACCACCAATCTTACTATTCTAGTCCAGTGACTCACACCGATCAACATTGGTGACCTCGCCTCTTTTCAGATTGCTACTGTCCTATCCAAATCACTGCTATTCCTCATGCCTTGCCTACTCTGTCTTCTCGGCGGAGTTCAGCTTCCACCGGTACTGCTACTGCCTTAATTCAACCTTTTAACGCGCTTCTATGCGCCTTTAACGTGCTGCTTCACGCTTTGTTCAACACACTTCCATGCTCTTTCAACACGTTCCTTTGTACCCTCTTCAACGTGTTTCCATACGCCTTCAACACGCTCATTTGCACCCACTTCAACGCGCTTCCATGCACCTTCAATGCGTCTCTCCGCGCTTTCTTCGATGTGCTTCCGTACGCCTTTAACCTCTCAATGCGCTTCTTCGCGCCTCCCTCAACGCGCTTCTGTACGCCTTCAACATTTCACAACACGCTTTTCCGCGCCTTCTTTAACGCACTTCCGTGCGCCTTCAACCTTTCAACGTGCTTCTCCGTACATTCTTCAACGCGTTTTCATGCGCCTTCAACCTTTCAACGTGCTTCTCTGTGCCTCATTCAACACATTTCCATATGAACTCCGCTACTCAGACTGCTGATTTATTTTCCAAACATCTCCTTCCTAGATGATTTATGAATTGGTTTCCAAACTCAAGTTGGTCTCTTCTATACCTCCTTGAGTTTGCCGGGGGGTGTTAGATTATTTCTAGAATATTCCTATATTATATATATCATAAATTAATATATATCCTAAATTGATACGTATCCTAAATTAGATATCTTCAATTAGTCATAATCTTATTAAGTTTATGTTTCTTATTCACTCTATAAATATAGGGTTTCGTTGTACAATATTGATCATCAATATTAATACATAATTCTTTTATTCTTCTTTTATTCTAACATAAGTAGTGCTTGAAGTTATATGCAGTAAGAGGCTTCATTATCATCATGTTCACAGCATTGTAAGAAGTGTGAACTTTCTTTACGATAAGTTCATCCAAGGACACCAATTCTTAACTCTTGTGGAACCTCACATCTTTTATGATACATATAGTTAGCACTCTGACTGTCATGTTAAAGTTTAATTCCATTTTGTTGTCGACCTAGCTTCTTAACAAGCCCATAGGTTGTCAACACCATAAGTTGAGGTTGTCTCCTCTCTATCAACTAAAGATATGAATCAAGTCCAAGTAATGCTTAAACTTAGGTGCAGTAAGAGAGTTCGTCAATATGTCCACAGTATAGTTAGAAGTGTGAACTTTCTTTACCATAAAATCACTTGAAGAAACCAATTCATGAACCTTATAGAATCTTGTATCTATGTGCTTGGTTCTAGCACGATACACATAATTTTTTGTTAAATGAATGGCACTCTACCTATTACAATAAAGCTTAACTCTGCCTTGCTGACATTGAACTTTAAACTTTGAACTTGCTAACCTTGAACTTTTCAGATTAAAAGTTTCACCCAGACATATTGAAATTTACAGCTCTGATATCAATTTTTGTGCAAAATACCGAACTACTTTTCATATAACACACATGAGCGACTATAGGCAAAATAAATGAATATAAGAAATAATTATAATGAAAGACTACAAGATTTAAGTGACTCGGTAATATGTCTACATCTATAGGTACGGTAAGATATGATTTTTACTATAAACTCCAAAAAATGGAGTATGAAGAGTCACGAGAAGAGAATGAAATAACCTTAAATAAAGTCTTAGATAATCTAATTACTTTGTTTTTAACTTTTCTCTTAACCTTAATATTTGAAATCCTAATATGAACTTCTTACTTATGAATAATACATCACAGAATATTTATACCATAAAATTATAGGCGAATTTGGCTCCTTAAATGCAGTTTAGATAACTACTAAGTCGATACTCAAAGGTGCAGTCTTCCTGCAAGCTTCCACTTAGTTCCTGTACCCTTTCAGCACTCTTATCGGACAACCAAATATCAAAACAGGCCTCTTAGTATTTGCATGTGAACTTGTACAATACTTTTGTTTCATGAGATTTTGTTGCGCTCCACTCGTTTCACTCAAACATCTGCCCCTTTTTAATGCTTGAATACACAAATGTGAGTCATAACTCTAGCTACTATTCATTTGCAACATTTTAAATGTAATCAAATTAATTTAGTCACACATATTAAAAGCACATGAAACATTTAACAATTCAAAGTCAAAATTCGGCACTGCAAACAAGCTTTAATGATATGTGTTGAGAGGGCGGACACATTTGAAACCAACCAACCAAATAGAATTTCAATCCCTTGATAGGTCGGCCTGCTGTTTTCTCGTATAAATGGGACATTATGCTAGAAAAAGTTTCTCTGCGCCGAAGCGGTTGTGGCGTTGGAAGGTGCTCCAAGTAGGGGGGTAACCAAAAAACATGTCGAGCTGGATTTTAGATTTACTTTTTGCATTATTTTATTATTTAACCACTTAAATTACTTAAAATTGTAATTATTTGGCAATCCACAGCCGTACAGCGATTTTTTATTTTTTTTTTTGAAAAATAATATTGCGAAGGACAGAAAAAGGGCGCCAGCCAATCCAACTTTACCGGTACCGACTCTAAAAGCAGCTGAAAAGAAAAAACGCACTTTCAGTGGTCCGTATGGTCAAAAAGTCAACACAGTAATTTTCTTTTCTGTTCTAGTCTTTTCTTTCCCTTGGCCTATATATATGGCTGGCTCCATGCGAGAGGGGAGAGAGAGAGAGAGAGAGAGAGAGAGAGTAAATAACCAGAAAACGTCTTGCTCGCAGATACGAATTTCTCGAGTCCGAAAATAGAAGGGAGGGCTCTCTGGTCTTGAGTAGTCTCCACTCCACCTGTCTGTTTCAAAAATTTCGATTTCTTCAATCCCGTCTTCGTACGATTCAGTCCTCCTCTTCGGTATCCATTTACGCTATTGTATATACATTTTGACAGATCATGAACTTGTTTCGTTAGAATAATCAGTTCCTCTTGATTAAAACTCCTTCGATTGTTATTTTCGTGTTCTATACGTTATTTGAAGTTTGCAAGAATGGGTTTTAAATTCTTTTTTTTTTTTTTGCCTTTTTGTTTGTATTGTTGAGTTGAATGATTGGTTCCCGGGAAAATAGTACAGATCGGGGCGAGAAAGTGGCAGAGATTAGGATTTTTATATATATATATATTTATTTTTCTGGGCAGCTAGGGGCAGGGTGATGGAACAGAAGAACATTCTGTTGTCGGCATTGAGTGTCGGAGTCGGAGTCGGAGTCGGTGTCGGTCTTGGGTTGGCTTCTGGACAGACAGTCGGAAAATGGGCTGGCTGTGGTTCTTCTTCCACCCAAGGCATTACCGGCGAGCAGATTGAGCAGGAGCTTCTGAGGCTCGTCGTCGACGGTAAAGAAAGCAAGGTCACTTTTGATGAGTTCCCTTATTTCCTCAGGTAAATAAATGAAAGGTTGATGAATTATATTTACTGATCTTGTTGGAGAGTGATGTGTTACGTTCTATGAGAAATGATAGAAAAATATAGAATTGTTCCCATACTTTTGCTTTGATATGTGTAATAATTCACATATTATTGTTTTGGGTGCCGTTATGTTCACCTCCACATGCTTCTCGAACCTGTGGATTTGTTATTTTATTCCCGTGTTCTTATTTTGCAATTTTAATTGGAATTTTTTCTGATACAGAGGGGTGATTTTGTTTTTCTACTATTGAAATTTGTTGACATGCTTTTATGGATAAAGAGAGAACTTTTTTTTTTTTTTTTTTAATTGAAGAGCCTATTTTCAGTTCTTGTTGTCCTCTAGATTCATATTATGCATTCAGTGTCTGCAATTTTTTTTAATTTAATTTAATAATAAGAAGAAGATCTTGTATAATAATTATGATTTCGTAATCTGTTCTGTCTCTAGCTCTATATGTGTGTGTGTAATACAGGAAACTCTTTATACAGATCTTATGTAACTAGAATAAGTTTTCACCAACAACAGTTTTCTGATTTGTCTTTCAATGAAATTTACTCATGCCCATCATCTATTAAATAATATGCTAATTGTGACTCTGGACAAATTTTCATGGACAGTGGGAGATAGTGCCACCATAGGTTAAGAGTTTCTAAGCTTAGATTCTGTGAATAAGAAGTAAGATACGTGTTAGAATGAAAAGTTCAATCTTGATCGTTAAATTTCATGTATTGGTATTTTTGGACGGCGTCATGTTTTGTTTTCTACTTTCTCATTAATTATCATTTCAAATTGAAGAGGGCTTCTGAAGGTAGCGGTTTGGGACCTTAGGGAATAAGAGCTGCTACCCTGTTGCCAGTCTACATTCAAGCCATGTTGTCTAACACCATGTTTCATGTGAATGAATTATAACATTGACTCTCAAATATCTTAATTTTATTAAATAATATTGGTGTCTTATGTTTAGTTCATGTATACATTACGCATGCCCGTTGAATGGAAAATACTTCAATATCGCAGCCTTGTATTGATTGTTAACAAAATCTGTAATTGCTATCTGCAGTCATAAATAAAAACACTAGATTATTCTTTGGCGGTATAAATTTAATTCTACAAACCATGCTATTCTTATGAGGATTCTTTGGACCTTTGATTCTTATGGTTCAATTCTTACTTGTTTAGTTACATATCATGTCAATCTTGCATCATGTGAGATGCTTGACAACTGACTTTTCTATTCTCGGTTGCTAATAACTTCCAAGTAATTACATTCATCAACCCCCACTGAACGTTTGATTAAATTGTAAACCATTTCTACTGTTGTTTCTATAGATTGTTGAAATAACGATCAGGCCACAATGTAAAACTTTTGTATTTTTTGGAAATCATGAGGATTGAGTTCCTTTTTGTCTTTAAGACATCAACTATTTTATAATATTTAAAATGTAAGAAAAGAAGTGCATAAGCTGTTCAAAGGAGTCTAACATTTGCTATTGTTTCTTCTTTTATATAGGTCTCCACTTTTTATAGGGATCAAGAAAAGATTTTGTCGTTTGACATATTACAATTATTCTGATTTTTTTGTTCTTTGATGGCCATAACAGTGAGCGGACACAGGTGTTATTGACCAGTGCTGCATATGTTCACTTGAAGCATCTTGATGTTTCCAAGTACACCCGCAATCTTTCACCTGCAAGTAGGGCTATATTGCTGTCAGGGCCTGCTGGTATGTTTTCTGGTTTTGCATTGAAACTATAATTTCTTTTAACTCTTTTTCATGGCCTTATTTTATTTCTTATTTTGTTTTTATACATGCTGAAGAACTTTACCAGCAAATGCTTGCAAAAGCTCTGGCACATCACTTTGAAGCCAAGTTGTTATTGCTAGATGTAGCTGACTTTTCACTAAAGGTAACCATGCAAAATGTCAATCTTCTTTTAACTTTAAAAGTCATCAATTCATCATTCTAATGTTTTGGTTGCTTTATCTTTGTCAGATGCAGAGCAAGTATGGTAGTGCCAAAAATGATTACGTAAGTTTCATTCATCTACCCTCGGATTTTGAGCATCATCCTTGCTTCCTAGATAAGAAATTGCTTTTCAGTCGAGGGCGCTTTTGATATTAATTTTTAGAGTGGATAAAGGTTACAAATAACATTTTTACCAATGTAAAAATCATTTGTTCTGCACTGAAAAGAATTTGTGTTGTAATTTGATTCAACTAGAGTAAGAAATTTCCCACCTAGCATCGAGTGCAATATTTCCTGATTTCCGGATTCTTTTGTTAGTCTTTCAAGAGGTCCATCACAGAGGTCACTTTGGGTCGAGTGTCCAATTTGCTTGGTTCCATCTCAATCCTTCCCTCAAGAGAGGATGCCAGAGGTATTTCAAGACTCGAATCCCATTCTCTATGCATTTAGCACAATAACATTTATGAGGTAGTGTTGTACAACTTTTTGATGTCTAGATGGCTGCTTTGTATTTTCCTCTTTTTTTCTTTATTTTTTTATTTTTATTTTTAGGGCCCCGAGGGTGGGGGCAACAGTTCCAATATGCATTCCTTGCAGTTTATATTTACCTTATAGGCATTTATACTTAATATGAGGAGGAATTATTTGTTATGGTTAAAGAAATGGTAATAGAAGAGATCTTGCACCACTTAATCTGCATTTTCCCCATCTATTTGCTAGTGAAGGATAACTCCAGCACCTTTAAAAAAAAAAAAAAGAAAGAAAGATAACTCCAGCTGAAATAAAGAATGAAGGAAATAGTAGTAACGCATCAAGGAAAAGGCAGTCTACAATTGTATGGAAAGGAAGTCGTTACCTTTCCCTGTTTAAGATAACGAATTTTCAAAATGTGTCCATAAACAAAGCTATCTGAATAGAGAACCATCCTTAGGAGTCTTTTCTGCATGAACAGCATCCCCTTAATGCATTAAAAAAGAAAAGAAAAAAGAAAGATCTGTTTGAATTTAAGAACTGCGTGATACAACAACACGTAATTTTACAGTAATTAAAAAACAGTTTTCTCTTCAATTTATATATTTTTCATCCATGTTGATGATAGTTTCTTGACATTTTTCTTTCCTGTGGCTTGGATTAAAAAATTATCTACAGGCACACTCCGGAGGCAAAGTAGTAGCTCAGTTATAAAATCAAGGTATGGAAGATAAGTTCTCACAGCTGGATAAGATGAAAGAGAGTTTGATCATTTAGGCTACGTTTGATTGGGGGCCCAAATTTAGGTTATTTATTTATTTATATTTAATTGGGTTAAATTTAGGCATAGAAATTGCAATAGAAATTGACATTTTTTGTTTTGCATAAACTGCCCTTGTGTCTTTTGATTTTCCTTCTTTATTTTATTTTCTTTTTTCCCGGTTTCTTAAATATTACTTAATGTTGGGCTGCTCATAATGGGTTTAAAATTTTAAATTTTTAGGCTATATTTAGACTAAGAATATTTTCATATGTTTAAATTTTTGGGGAGATTGGTGAGTTGAATTATGTATAGATGCTAAAATTAGTTGAGCTTCCAAATTTTGGACTATATATAACAATTAAACAAAAATATAGTTAATTTTTAGGGAGATTGGTCCATAGCATAATTTTTTTACCCAAAAATTTATTTGTACTAGTGTTGGTGTTTTCCAACTGAGGTTAACCATTTTCTAAATTTTTTTTTTTTTTGGGGGGGGGCCTGGAACCGTAGCATAAAATTTTAACTGTCGCATAAAATTTTTTAGTCAAAAATTTATATGTATGGGTGGTATTTTTCCAAACTCAGGTGGAGCCATAGCCTCTCTAGTTCTAGCTAACTTTGTCTTTGAGGTGGGGGGGGGGGACAAGTAATGACATTGGATAATGCATGGGATTAGATACAACATAGGATTAATTTTTTATATGAGATTATTTTTTTGGTGTTTGGTTGATATGATATAAAGTGGGATAAGAGATATAATTTGACATGAGATTTTATAGAAGTTAATTTTGGACCTTGAATCTTGACGGAAAATAAATCTGGATATGGGGGATATACCGGGTGGTATTGTATAACCCCATTTTGAGAGATATACCATCCTATGAACAAACAAAATGCCAAAATGGGATATGATGGGGCCCACAGAATTAATGATCCAATCCCACCCCGTAACCCCTTAATCAAACATGGTCTTAGTTTTTTTGCCTTAATAACTTATATGCTCTGTGTTGCAGGGGAATGGAGGGTGCCAATGATCCCCCAAACAATCGTAGAATTGTGTCTACTACTGATATGAGCAGCATCAGTTCTCAGTCTTCTTCTAATACAGGTTACATTCTAAGCACTTTGTGTTTTGATATATTATCTGAACTATGAAACTTTTGAGGATATTCGTTTCTCTTTATTATTATGCTGTGTTGAATCAAGAATTGGTTAGTTTCTTATCTTACAATTGTATTTCATTTTGATGGACCTGTTCAGCAATCTAGTTTTTTTTTTTTTTTTGCATTGGAGGAGATTCATAGATTTCCTAAGACAAGGATTTTTTTTCTCGAACTTCAGACTTGTTTTACTGATATCTGTTTTATTGTGATGTTCCTTTGACCTACGATAGTAAAGCATGTATTGTGTTCCTAATTAGACACGTCTGGAGCCAACCAGATACCACTTGGCCTGGAAGGCAGTTTAATCTGTCCTTAAGCTTGAGATGAGTATAATATCAGTTGTTGCTCTAGATTTCATTTGACGGATGATTAGCTGTTTTTAAGTCAAACTAGTCAATTAACCTATTCCATTTTAATTTCTTATCATTTTAAAATAGTCTATTACAAATTAAATATTCACTGTATATAGTTGGTTGTTTATAGTTACAGTCAAGTGAATGGTAAATTATAGAGCTTTGTTATTCTTTCTTATCTTTGGGACTTGTTTGTTTTCTAGGTCCTTTCAAGCGTGTGAGCAGCTGGTCTTTTGATGAGAAGCTTTTTTTACAGTCTCTTTTCAAGGTAGCATAAACATGGATCAGTTTGCCTTTTTTTTGTACAAAACTCAAAATTGTGTACTGTTCATGCATGGTCTTGTTTAGATGTTTTTGAGTTCCATTTTTAATTATTTTTGGGGAGATTCAATTTTTTTCATTTAATTTAGATAAACCTGTTGATGTAGCTTTATTTAATTCAAAAGATACTGACCAGCAGGATTCTTGCAGGTTTTGGTTTCAGTTTCTGGAACCAGTTCAATCATTCTCTACATCAGAGATGTTAAGAGGCTTCTTCTCCAATCCCAGAGGCTGTACAAATTGTTTGATACAATGTTAAAGAAACTATCCGGTTCGGTCTTAATACTTGGCTCCCAAATTCTGGACCCAGATGATGATTGCGGGGAAGTTGATGAGAGACTTGCTCATTTATTTCCTTATAATATTGAGATCAAGCCACCCGAAGATGTAACTCATCTTGTAAATTGGAAAGCCCAGCTGGAAGAGGACATGAAAGTGATCCAGTTTCAGGATAACAAAAATCACATTGCTGAGGTACTTGCAGCAAATAATCTTGAATGTGATGATCTAGGTTCTATCTGCCACGCAGACACGACAGTTCTTAGTAATCACATAGAAGAGATTGTTGTCTCAGCGATATCTTATCATTTGATGAATAACAAGGATCCAGAGTACCGAAATGGAAAGCTTATTATATCATCTAAGAGGTAGATGCCAAAATTTCAGTAACTATGATATTCTTGCTTCATTCTTTTTATTTATTTTTTCTTTTTTTCTTGTTTATTTTTTATATATATTCTTTTAAAACAAATTTCATGTAGCTGCTATTCTGGCCCTTGAACAGTTTGTCCCATGGATTGAGCATCTTCCAGGAGGGAAAAGGGGGTGGTAAAGATACACTGAAACTAGAGACAAATGCTGAATCATCCAAGGTTTGTTCAACATTTCAACATTCTGCTTTGCAACAATCTGACAGTAGTGGAATTGATGTTGTCATTTTTAGTTTCATTTACCTGTGCATCATTCATCTATCCAATATAGGATGAGGGGGAAGAGATTATTGGATCAAAGCCTGAGACAGAAAAATCAGTTCCTTCATCAAAGAAAGAGGGGGAAAATGCACCTCCACCAAAAGCACCAGTAAGGCCATCTCTAGTAATATTTAGTTGAGGAGGGAGATGGGAATTACGTAAAAGAAAAAAAAAATGAACCGACAGGGAGCATTCTTAACACATAAAAGATGCCGATAGCTCCAAAGAATGAATCTTATTAAGATTATTTCAACCAAAAAAATTTGATCCAGTTGAGATTCATGCTCTTCCATTCCATATTTTGAGAGCTTAACTAGTATATTAGCTAATATATTCTTTCCTAATATGATGGAGTTTCACGGGTGTATTCAGGGAATGAAGAATGTAACTTTCTAATAATGTGTGTGGATAAGTACGCGTTTAATATTTGGGCATGCTATCATATAAGTTCATGATTCAAAAAGGTTTTAGCTTGGATTTCATATTAGACATCTAAATTTCTTCAGTACAAGTTTGCTTAAGCTCTTGCATTTCCTTCCTGTTGACTTCGAAGCATTATGATTTTCAAACAGGAAGTTCCTCCTGATAATGAATTTGAGAAACGCATAAGGCCAGAGGTTATTCCTGCAAATGAGATTGGAGTGACATTTGCAGATATTGGTGCCTTGGATGAGATTAAAGAATCACTTCAGGAGCTGGTCATGCTCCCTCTTCGAAGACCAGACCTCTTCAAAGGTGGACTCCTTAAGCCGTGTAGAGGTATTTTGCTTTTCGGCCCTCCTGGTACTGGGAAAACAATGCTGGCAAAGGCCATTGCCAATGAAGCAGGAGCAAGCTTCATCAATGTCTCAATGTCAACCATCACTTCAAAATGGTTTGGAGAAGATGAAAAGAATGTCCGAGCTTTGTTCACCCTTGCAGCAAAGGTTTCTCCAACTATTATTTTCATAGATGAGGTCGATAGCATGCTTGGGCAGCGTACAAGAGTTGGGGAGCATGAGGCCATGCGGAAGATTAAGAATGAGTTCATGGCACATTGGGATGGGCTGTTGACAAAACAGGGTGAGCGCATTCTTGTTCTTGCTGCGACCAACAGGCCATTTGACCTTGATGAAGCGATTATTAGGCGGTTTGAGCGCAGGTATGTGTGCCATTTTAGTTTCATCATTCCCATATTCCGGTGAATTCTTTAACTATAGAAGTCCACTTTTTCTGTAGCTACAGGATATTCTGAGTATCTATAAAATTATATGGTCTGTCAAGGGGGGATATAGCCCAGTTGGTAAGAGGCACTCCCACCCTGGCACAAGGTGTGGATTGGAGACAGGCTATCTCCAACTTCACTGAATCATATAAATTGATGTTCATGTCTTTTATTTCTTAAATGTTAAAAAAATAATAATTATTAAGGTCTGTTCATGTCCTTCATTGCCTCCTGACTTTAAATATTTCTTTCCAACTGTACTGATCAACTGGGAAACCCATAGTCAGCTTGTAATCAATAATATATGGTTCAATATTACAGTTATGAAATGGTAAAAACACCTCAATAAAGCTCTTAGGAGTATTTCTAGTTTAGTGTTCCACACCAACCACCATTTGTTACCTGGACTTTGTGTGAATTTTCTAAACCTCGTTGGGAAAATAGCAATAATTTTATAGAAAATTTTACTGAGCCTTTTTGTTTTCTGATGAAACAGAATAATGGTTGGTCTCCCATCTATAGAGAGCAGGGAAATGATCTTGAAAACTCTTTTGGGGAAGGAAAAAGTAGAAAATCTAGACTTCAAGGAGCTTGCAGCCATGACAGAAGGATATAGCGGAAGTGACCTCAAGGTCTGTACCATTTTAAATGACATTACCTTGTTCAATTTGTACTGGGGAGGACATTGTCTAAAGATTTGCCTTAATTCCATTGAAAGCAGAATTTGTGCATCACAGCAGCTTATCGACCTGTTAGGGAGCTAATACAAGAAGAGAGACTAAAGGATATGGTATCCTTTGACATCCTAAAATTTTATTCCCTTTCAAAATTTCCTTCACCCCCTGCCTGTTTTTTTATTAATGTCCACGATCTCTTTTATTGACTTCCCTACATAGGAAAGAAAGAAAAAAGCTGAAGAAGGGCAAAGCACTGAAGATACTTCAGATACAAAAGAAGAAGGTAAAGAGGAAAAAGTAATTACCCTAAGGTCTTTAAACATGGAAGACATGAGGCAGGCAAAGAACCAGGTAACCTCACCTCGGCTTTTTTTTTTTTTTTTTCCCTTTCTTTTTTTGGGGTAAATTATATTTTGCACCCCTAAGTTTTTAACCAAATCTCACTCCTAGATTTGACCTTATAATTTTAACAATTAAGGGCTTGTGATTTTAGTTTGTTGCAATGTTTTCCATCCGTGAACTTCTATTAATAAATCTTCAGTTAACTAAGCTGTGTGGCCATTTAACGGAAGGTTTTCTAACGCAAGATCAACAAGTGAGATTGGGTCAACAACTCAGATGCAAACTGTAATTTACATTTTCTCAAATGCCTCTAAAAGCTCTAGATAATCCTTCTCTTCATTGAAACAAATCTAACTACTATTAGTCTTCCAGCCAACTTTTTTTGAGGATTAATTTTGTCCAAATATTATCACTTACGGGTCCCAGCTTGTTTAATATCATAGAATTTATAGTCAACATTCAGACATTCATTAGGATGGATCACTCGAACTTGTTTTATGTAAATTTTTTTATGAAGTAGCGTTTTAGTCTGGAAACATTCTCAAGTAAGAGTAAGAATGCGTACATTTGAACTCTCTTTGGAGTAGGCACTGCGGCGCTAGGTTATAAAAATAAAAATAAAAAGAGTTGTGTTTTAGTAAAATTGCATCTTTAGCCATTTCATTTCATCATTTTCCAAGATACCATCATGTATCATATTTTTATCTGTATGAAGTGGACTCTTGATACCTTCTTAGGAACAGACGCCTCTTCTGAACTGCACCTTGAAAAATAGGTTTCTCACTAAACAATCTTTAGTTTCTTTTTTTTTTTTTTTAAGTGTAATTATGAAAGACATAACCAGGGAATAAGTTGATTATCCATGAACTGTCATGCAGTTGAGATCTTTTTACTGACAATCAGCTGACAGAGTCCGTTACTCAATTGACGTTGATTATATTTGAATGCTGAACAAAATCACTTTCCTTGCTACAGGTTGCTGCAAGTTTTGCTTCAGAGGGATCTGTAATGAATGAGCTGAAGCAGTGGAATGATTTGTATGGAGAAGGAGGTTCAAGGAAGAAGCAGCAGTTAACTTACTTCCTTTAAATTCAAAGTGCTCGCAATTATATACTCATTAGCGCCATTCTTTGTGAAACTCTTGTCAAGGTTTGGGAATCCAAAAAAAGGCTTCTATGGAAACGTAATTAAAATACGGAGAACAGAAGGGTGAGGCGATGTATCCAAAAGCTAGAACGCCAAGTCCTCACATCAGAAGGAGAAATCCTTGACGAAAAGTCAACATGTGATATATATATATATATATATATAAAGTTCTCAAATGATTTGTTTAGCATATGTATTTCATGCTCAAGAGGGGTAAAGAATTGTTGGTATTCTTTAGGAGATTCTATGGACCATAATCCAGAGTCATGTATTGTTTAGTTATGGTTTGTTTTTTTGGTATTGTGGGAATGGATGTAGGTGATGTAAATTGAGAGATACTTTGTTGGACTTTGCTTAGCATTGTGTAGGTCATACGGACAGCAAGGAACTTGTATTCAATGGCATCTTGTAAATAGGTCTTGTTTAAGGCTTGATTTTATTTTTACTTAAATGGTATCCCTTTAGGCTTTCCTAACGCTTATCCTTTTCATCTTGTGAGGGGTAATATTAAATGTCACATGAATACAAAGTTATTGAGAAAAAAATATGAAATTAACATAATACAAATACATTTATTTGAAATAATTTAAGTATGAATATAGATCGACACAAATTATGAATTCTAACATTATATGATACAATACGATTTTCATTTTTAATTCATTCATATTACCATATAAGAAAACGATATAATTCCTACTATTAATTTATTAATACTAACTATCAGTCAGGAATAGGAATTTCAAATCTATATCAAATTATATTTGAGCCAGTCTTTGGATCACATTAGTGAATTAAATACCAACACTAACAAAACAAAGGAGGTCACAGGGTTAAAGGGAATAAACTATCAAGGGATTCAATCCATCCACAAAATGTTTAGACATAGTTTGGTGTAGGAAATGAAATGGAATAGTTTTTTCTATACTATTATTTCATTTCATTCTTTCAAATAAAATAGTATATCAAATACACATAAAATAGCATTTCGAATAAGTGTGTCAAATAAGGTAATGGAATAAAAGTGTAAAATTAGTCATTCCATTCCTTTATACCAAATAGAGCCTTAGGCCTAATTTGGTACCAAGAAATAAAATAGAATAGTGATTCCCCATTCTTATTTTGTTACTCTATTTATTATACTTATTTGAAATGGTACTTTATTTAAGAGAATGGAATGAAATAATAGTGTAAGAATAATCTTTCTATTTCATTCTTTTATACCAAACTATGGAATGAAATAATAGTGTAAGAATAATCTTTCTATTTCATTCTTTTATACCAAACTAAGCCTTACAGTCTCGCTTGTATGCTTATTTAAAATAATATTTTATTTAAGTGAACGAAACAAAATAATAGTGTAAAAACGGTCATTCCATTTCATTTTCTTATACCAAACTAGAATTCTTACCATTCTATTCTATTCCATTCTCTTGTATTAACCTAAACCTTATAATCTATTTTTATGCCTTGTCATCTTCTAATTGTGGAATTCTAACATCAGAGCACAGAATTACAACAATGATTTGTATATATACATATTAGAAAAATAGTGTGGTCCACAATTGAACACAAACAAGTGCCAAAGAGCCATTGAATAATCGATACTGCTACTTGAAAGTGAAGCAGATAAACAATCAAAACCAAAATTTTAAAATTATAACCTCACTAAATAGCATCATATTCATTTCATTGAGAACCCAGATATTCTGAATGCAGAACCATAGAACATGGGTCCTAACTGATAAACAATAAAACAAACAACAAAAATTTCCCAATTAAAAGAAAAAAAAAATTCACAGCTAGTCACATGTCAATATGTGGATCTAGTGACACAACCTCAGTTTCCCTAAGCAAACTTCTTGTCTTTCAATGGTCCTTTGGGAATCTGACTTAAAACCTTGGCATCAAACACTGCATACTGCTTCTTCAACTCTGCCAAAGCCTTCTCAGCATATGGGTCAACCTGATCCTCATATTTCTCATAAAGAACAGGTGCTGAAAGCAGCAAAATAAAAGCTGTTTTTTTTTCCACAAACCCCAAAAAGTCATACACAAAAAAGAAAATGATAAGAAAGGAAATAAATTAGCTAATACAAAGATTACAAATTAAGTAATTAAATAAATAAAGTGTACGAATTTGCAATTAAGTAGATTACTTACATATGTATATCAAGGTCAGCAAGTTACACCAACTCCCCACAACTGAAAGAACCCACAAACCAGCAATCACCTAAGAAAAAAATTTTCACCACGTGAATATAGAATACAACTTACTAATTATTAAACCAACAACGGAAACAAGCTCAGTGGGAGTGTTATCCATCCAATGATAACGTTGTGTTTACTTTCTTCCTTCGGTGTATGAGTGCATTAGCTTGCAAAGAAGAACCTTTTAAAGTAAATCTAAGAAAGAACGAGGACAACATACAGCAAGAAATTTCTTTAAATCCCTTCCAGATGCAATATCGTGGAGGGTAGAAAGAGCTCGGTTGATTTCAATTCTCAGAGCAGAAGCTATTCCCAGGAGAATATCTTCGGGAATTATAACTTCTGGAATTTGAGGTGGAGACCTATATATAACAATGAAATCAAAAAGGCAGAAAAACTCAAATCAGACGAGCAGCAAGAAGGCGCAAAAGGGGATTTAGGAACAACGTCAAGTAGCTTACTTGTTGATGAATGTGGACACATTGGACCACAGGAAAAGGGTTGCCAAGCCAAGTATGAGAAGATGGCATACAAAAGTGAGCAAGTGGTATTCCATCAATTCAAAAGGCACCCATACTGCAGTGGCAACTCCAATCACACCAGCAGATATTCTCTTGTCCCTCCACAGGACAACATCAGCAGCTGCCAAAAAAAAAAATAATAATAATAAATAAATAAATAAATAAAAAGATCATTGTAAGATATAGAAAAAAAAATGGTATAAAACACAAACGGAGAAGGAAAACATATTTTCCCAAAAGTACATTTCTCATCAATTTGGGTTTTGGCAAGAATGAAAGGGAAGAAAGCTTTAGAAAAGGAAATACTTCTTCACTAATTTACCACTTGTGTCAGCAGATCTGGGTGAGCATACAAGTCGATGTCAAAAACACATCTCAAAATGCCAAAAAGGGGATAGAAGTAAAAACAATAGCTCCATTTTTTTTTTTTTTTAGCATCCCACGTTAAAGTATCTAACTCAAAACTAATTATCAATGAGTGAAGAAATCCATTAAGATCTTATATGAGTTTGGGAGGCCTAATTTTGTTGATGTGAAATATATTCTATCATACTCTCTCACATGTGAATATGAGAAGTGCACAACTGAGATATTTAGGTTTGAAAAGTAGGATTGAAAAGGTACAAGTCCTCTCAAACCAAAACTCTTACATTATATTAAAGTATTTAACTTAAAACTTAAATGACACAGAGTGGAAAATTCCCTTTAAGATCTTATTCTGATTTGAGAAGTTTAATTTTATGAACGTGAAATGTTTTATGACATTCTAAGGTATCGTAATCAAATAATATATAGCAATTTACTTACACAAAAAGAATTACAAAAAAGAGATGGATCTAAAAGCTTTAACATAGGGAGATTGAGCCTTCCACAAATTCTAATTCATTCTCAAACATTTTATAAAACTGAAATGATTAAATCAAAAGGGCAACAAGAAAAAAAAAAATTTAAGCCGCTGCATTATCATTTTCAGAAATTAAAAAACCAAGTAAAACTGAATCCCTAAAGAATGATTCAACGTTCTCCAATTTCATGAGTATTTGCAAAATATGAAATCAAAGAATGGTGCGTTATTGATCATTGAAAGCCTAAGCAATGGTTAACAAATACTCTGTGTATATATAACAGAGGCGCAAGGGTTTTTTAGAGTAATTTCCATACGTTTTCCACCGCCCAAGACTTTGTGCATAGGCTTCTCTCTGCCGAAGAGACGATAGATCTTAACTTTCGCAGAAGACGGGGACGATGATTTATCATCGTCGGAATCAGAAGATGAAGACGACGACAAGCTGCCGCGGAGCGACTTGTCGGTGATCTTCTCCGTCACCGACTCAACGGCTGATTCCTGGTGCTCTCCGGCGTTATCAGCCATGAAAATCTCCGTTGTCAACCCTGATCTCACGCAACACAGGTGATAGGAGTGAGCGAGTGTGATCGTACAATTAGAGAGGCAAAGAGAGTCAGTAACGAAATTATGAAATTTCTAACCGACCGAAGCGGGAGAGAGTCCGAGCTTCAGGTTCGATTTACAAGCCGGGTGGTTCGGAGAATTAGGGGGGAAATGAAGAGCACGTGTCAGAATTTCCCTTGTTCCTTCATTCAAGGTCTAACGGTGACGTTAGATCGGACGGCGCACATTTAACAGGCTAGTCTGTGCGGTTTGTGCCGTAACTGAAACTCGCGCCAAAGTTGGAGTTCGCTCAACAAATTAACGGGATAGCAAATGCAGCGACACGTGGAACCCGTGGGGCCACAATTGCCACGTCATTTCAAATAAAAAATGAGTGTAAAAATCTGACTGTGATCGTGCGATTTCATCCGTCGATTTGTGGGATTACTGGTTCCGGCGGTTGCAGTTAAAAAATCCACTCCAGGTTCAGGTCTCGCTGTGATTGTATTTAAATGATAAATAACTTTTTGGGTGTGTTTGGAGTTATATAAAATTGTATAAAATAGTATAAAATTATAAAAGTAAATGTCTCGTAATTTATGCAGTGAATGGAGAATTTAAATTTTACTATCTCGTAATTCGTATTTGTAGAGATTTGTAAGATTTTATTTTTTTTTGTAGAACTCCAAACAGGACCTTCATATCCTGTATTAATTGCACAACAACAACAATAACAATATAAGTCTTATTTCATTAAGTAAGATCAGCTACATGAATTACACAACGTTACTGTGTTCTATCAAAATCATATTAATTATAATTTAATCAAAATTTTTTAATTTATACTTTTATTTTGAATTTAAATTAAATTAAATTAAAAATATTAAATTAAATACAATCAATTCCTGAAAACTTATTTTTTTCATTGTAATTGCTGTGGTAAATTTTCCTATTACAGTCCTTGGAACCGGGACTTGGGGTGCATGATGTGCACGTCTCGCCCGTAGAATCAAGCACTGTTTAACTTTTTTTAGCTATCCATTAACTATTAAAAAGTTGGGCTTTTCTTTTTTATGATTATTTATTTATTTATTTTTATTTGGAGAGAAAAAAAATTAATTTTTTCATAACTAATTTTTTAACTTTTTGTTAATTTAATATTTTTATATTTAATAGTTTAAAAAAAATTTAAAATATAAAAGGATAAATTTAATTATTTTAAAAAAATTTTAAAAGTTGAGTAGTTAGAAAAGTCAATATGCTTCCCAAACGCACCCTAAGGATAGCAATTTTGGCTTCCTATCCTGCTCCAATACTCCAATAGGGATGAAAATTTTTAAAATTAACGGTAACATAGAGAATTCGGATGTAAAAATAGATACCTGTCGAGTTTGAGATCGAAAAGTGACGAGTATATGGTTTACTCACTCTGAATACCAAGTACACGGTGAGTTATCTTTATTATCCAATTGTCTGTTTAATTTAATTATTGGGTACCCGTTGGTACTTATAATCTTTTACCAATTTTAATATTAAAATAAACTATTATTTTATTTTTTAAAGATACTCAATTGGCCTCTAATTTTCTAAATAATATTTTTTTTCACGATTACTATAAGCATGTATGGTACACGTGGTACAAATCTAATTAAATTTAATATATTTTTGATAATTTTATATTTTAATCTAAATCATAGTAAATTTATGTGTTAACTTTTGAATTAGGAGGGACGTGTATTTTTTGGTCCAAACTATAAGGGTTAAAGTATAAAAAGTAGCGTGAGAAAATCCAAAACCAAAGTCACCAGTGATGAGAATAGAATTTCAGTTGAAGAGGTAGTTTAAATGGTTAGGAATTTACTATTTAATGATTAATAGTTCAAGTCTTTTTAAGTCTAATAGAGACTTCTTTTATTGTTAAATTTAGGATCTCATAGATTAATGCGAGCGCACATGATGTCAATTCATTATAAAACAATCAATCCAAAATAAAGAACCAGTTGAAATGATTTTTTGTTGCAAGAATGTTTTCAACATATCATTTATATATATATTTGTTAAAAATTCTAATACAATAGTATTTTCTTTTGACGACTCAGGATGTCTAAGTAAACTTACGCATATTTAAACTATTTTTTGAAAACTCGTGTAATAGCTTACAGACTATGAAAATTAAATGAATCTATAAAAATCACATATTTATGCTCAAATCTCCAGGAATGTAATACGAGAATAAGAACATATTCACTTACAAAAAAAAAGGGTATATAATGATAATGATGATGATGATGATATAAATAAAATTTACAAATAAAAGTTGTAAAGTTATTAATGTACATTAAAAAATAAAATACTTAAATTATAGTATAATTGAGGTTGATACTAAATATTATTGATAAAACTTATAGTTATTGATAAAATAGAATTAAGATAAAAGTTATTGATATAAATAAAATTTAAAAAAATAATTTGTCAAAATAAAATAATGTATCAAATTCGTATGTTATTCTCACTCTTCCTAATTTTAAAACCCAACACAACTACATTGGGTGAAAATAAATAAGAACAAACATTTTAATACATTAATTGTATATTTTTTTCCTAAAATTCTAATCTAAATAAGGCCCAAACATTTGAAATAAAAATTAAAGCGAGAAAGGAAATGTAATTAATACTTTTTATCATTACTCCCCAATTAAGTAACTAGGTCAAATTTTTCATAATGGGTATGGATATATAGAGCGCATTTCTTAATTTAACTGAGAAATTTATATTTAATTATGACCTCTAATTTATTCATTATAATCAGATCAGGCTCAATTTACTTTGGATTGGATCAATCATTTTGCCTTAGACAGAACTTTGGATATAGAGCCTATTTTATTTTAATATTTAACCAATTTTAATATTAAAATAAATATTATTTTATTGTTTTAAAAGAAGCTCAATTTGCCTTTATTTTTCTAAACAATATTTTTTGAACCATCATTATATGTCTACGTGACACGTGACATAAATCTAATTAAATTAAATTTTTTTTATAATTTTGTGTTTTAATCTGAATCACGGTGGGATTATGCATTCACTTTTGAACTAGGAGGGGACCATTTTGTCCAAAAAGAGGTAAATTAAGTATAAAAAGTATAGCATGAGAAAATCCAAAATCAAAGTCACTAGTGATGGAGACAATTCCAGTTGAAGGGGTAATTCAACTCGTTAGGGATTTGCCCTACAATGTTCATTAGTTCAATTTTTTTTAGGTTTAATAGAGGCTTATTTTGTTCTTAAATTTAGAATTTTAATAATTAGTCAAAGTATATGCAATTTTACTCAGAGGTCCTGAATTTAAAAAAAAAAAATAGAGAGAGAGATAGAGAGAACTTTTAAAAAAATAAGTAATGCTACAAAATCAACATTTTCACAATGATTCAATGATGTGAATTTATTATACCACAATTACTCTAAAATAAAGGACCTATTAAAATAATATTTTATTATAAGGATGCCACTGACATAAATATTTTTATTAAAAATTTAAGTAAAAGAATATCTTTTTAATACTCCAAGCAGGTGTCCAGATTAATTTATACATATTTCAACTATTTTTTAAGAGCTTCCGCAATAATTAACAAACTTCACGAATTGCGTAAACTTATGAAAATCACATATTTATACTCAAATCTCCTGAAAATGTAATATGAGAATAAGAACATATTCACTTGCAAAAAATAAAATGAGTATATAATGATGGTAATGATGATATAAATAAAATTAACAAAGTAAATTAAAAAAAGATATAAAGTTATTAATATACATTAAAAATTAAAATACTTAAACTATAATATACTAGAGGCTGATACTTTAAATAAATACCATTGATTAGACTTATAGTTACATTTTTTTTTCGGTAATTAAGACTTAAAAATATATATTAATTAGAATAAAAGTTATGATATAAATAAAATTTAAAAATAATTTTCAAAATAAAATAATGTGTTGAATTTGTATGTTATATATTCTTACTTTTCCTAATTTTAAAACTTTTTTTTTAATAATTCAAAATATTTCGGTCAATTTATGCACATATCGATTCTTCTTAGGGGTCCTGAAGTTAACAACCAGATGAATTTCTAGTAGTTCTAATGAGATTCGAACTAATAATCATTGAAGAGCAAATCTTACCAGTTGAGTTACCTTTAAGATTTCTAATTTTAAAACCGAACACAGTTACATTGGGTGAAAATAAATGAGAACAAATATTTTAATATGTTATTTATTGTTTCTAAAAATTCTAATCTAAATAAGACTCAAACATTTGAAATAAAAATTAAAGTTAGGAAGGAAATGTAATACTTTTTATGATTACTCTCCAAATTAAGTAACTAAGTTAAATCTTTCTAAATCTGGTGAAGTAATAAATTTTAGTTTTTGAACATTCATTATTTGGTCGGAAAAAGTTACATTTTAACGATTAAATTTATACTTAATAGAAAAAAGTAATCACTAAAAGTATGAATTACTATAGTTGATGGTTAGTTTTTTGAATTTTGAAGTATTTTAGAGTATAAATATATACCTAAAATTTATTATCATTTAAAAGTTCATATTATATCACCCTAATAATGAATTATATTGCCAAATATAGATCAAAAAATTTGAAAAATTCCTGGGGCGGACCTCCTTCCCTTCCGCCATTGAAAGGCCACCCTGCATGATTTTGGGTGCAGATTCTCATGTATATATTAATGATGTGGCAATCAAAATAAATTCATTCAGTTGTCATCTACATTCTATACAGTATATGGTTCAGATTCTCATAATGTACCCCGGTATGATGAGTCGATGATCAATTGTCATCTACAGAACAAATAGCTCACAGATGATGATACCCCAATATGATGAGTCGATGATCAATTGTCATCTACAGAACAAATAGCTTACAGATGATGATATATATATATATACACATATATACATATATGTGTGTGTCTGCAACTAAAGCATTTTTAGTGGTAGGGTCCCCTTAAGAAAGGCATGTCTCCAACTTCTGTCTTACATGCCTTCAACAAGAACAAAAGTACAATCAATTATGCTGCCAATGAACGCGATGATGATCACGAGATCTTGTTTGAAGTATTGGATAAGCTTTTATGTTCACAAAGGTTACTTTTTTTCACTTGGATTATTATTATTTTCTATTTTAATTTTTGACTCATGGGATATAAAGTTAGATATGACAAGTAATTTAATATGAGATAATCTTGAATTTTTGAATTTTAACAACTCACTTCGGGGATAAATCATATAGTCAAGGTTATATCTCGGGTCAATTTAAATATTAGACACAAGCAGCAGATCTAATCATTTTTATTCTACAATTAAACACACCATAAAAATACCTTTTTTTAGGAGATAGTCTAATGAAGAATAAGTAATACTAGGCATGAAATATAATGTGTGATTGATTTTTGAAGCTTAGATTTGTTTAGTTGATTTAATATGAAATGAAATAAAAGATGTTATCTGTTAAAAGATTTGATAGGAGGTAATTTTAAACATTTAAATTTTATTTTGTAGAAAACTAATTAAGGCATATAGATATACAATATAATACTCGAGAGTGGATATGAAAAAAAAAAAGGCAGTTTACACTCCGTCTTGTTTACATATTCACTAATATATTAATTATATTCATATAATACTATATATCAATATATAACATTATTTGATTTAAAATATGTATAATTTTTGGTTTTGATAAATATTTTAATAACATTATTTTGACTTATGAATTTTAAATTGAAGCAAAAACAAAGACAAATATAGAATACCTGTGGTTCCAAGGGTTGCATTGTAAATATGCACGGTAGGAGCTGAAGTGTATGATTGAATGGTTGTGATTTGATTATATTTTAATGAGATATGACTTTTTATATTTTTCATTAATTGTGTTCTAATCAGATTTTTTAACTTTTAATTTTATTTTAAAATTAATTTTAATTTAATTAAATTAAGACCGTTAGATTATTATAATTAAATCATGATCGTTCAATCATGCGCTTTAACCCCTTTGCATTACAAACCACTGAAACCTGAATACTTGCATGAAATGATAGGGATGGGGAGCATTTCATCTCCTAACAGGGATGGAGATCTCGTTAGGAGATGATACTAATAGTACGGAGGATTACTAAGTAGGAGCGAAAATGAAAAATGGAATTCTCTCCTCTTGTCTGTCTCGTTGACATCTTTTTTTAATACTTGCATGGAAGGACAGGGATGGGGAGCATTTCATCTCCTAACGGGGATGCAGATCTCGTTAGGAGATGATACTAATAATAAGGAGGATTACTAAGTAGGAGTGAAAATGAAAAATGGAATCCTCTCCTCTTGCCTGTCTCGTTGACATTTTTTTTTTGGTAATTTTTTCAAGGGTTTGTAATGCAAAGGGGTTAAGCTCATGATTGAATGATCATGATTTAATTATAATAATCTAACGGTCCTAATTTAATTAAATTAAAATTAATTTCAAAATAAAATTAAAAGTTCTCGTTGACATCTTAGTTAATGTTTGAATTGTTATTTATTTCATAACCCATACATAAAGGGTATGGGAGGAAAAAATATTAAGTGCAATGATATGACACGTCATTAATATGACATAGTAGAACAATTTAATAAAATAAAAAATATTAATACAAAATAAAATCTTAATTATAAATTAATTAATTAGGATAAAAAAATTTAAAATTTAACATTGCGACGATGATTAGAATTTAAAATACATATCTTAATTTTATTGATTTGTTATACCAAATTATATTGAGACATGAGATTGCTATTATACCTTATTTACTGGGGTTGGATATTATATAAGTAAAATTCATATACTTCAAGTTTATTATGTTAATTATTTTATTTTATTTTATACACAGTCCCTCTTTATTAAGGTAGTTTTGAGATAGGGATTCAAGATAAGATAAGTAAAGAGGGAAAAAGAATAGCCTAAAGTGAGTTTCGAAAAATTGCAAGTTTAAAAATTAAAAACTCTAAGGTGGTATTTGGTTTAATTTTCTATTTTCTGTTGTATGCTCAAAATAAGGAAATAAAAAATATTTTATTTTCCTTATTTTGAGATTTTCTTTGTTTTAAGTTGAAAACGCTTGACGTTTGTTCATTTTTCATTTTATATGTAAACTCATTTTCTGTTTTTTAAAACAAAATTTGAAAATACAAGTAACTAAATGCGTTGTACCTGTTTTTCTTGTTTTTAAAAGGACAAAATGATAAATGCGCTTAAAATAGAAAATTAAAAACAAAAACAGAAAATAAAAAATAGAAAAACAAACCAAATGAGCCCTAAATTTTTGTTAATATCCTATTTAGTATTAATTTTTTTAATGTACCCAATTCTAATATAACTTATTGAGTAAATAAATTAATATATTTAATTTTGCTTTTATCAAATTGTGAATATTTATTAATAGGGATAATTAGATGCTGATTTATTTTATAGGCATAATTTTTAATTTTATAAAATTTATCACTGTAATAAATGAAAAATTATATTTCTCTTTACAATCATTTGAACATTTTTTTTTAAATAGTAAACTATTTGCTTTAATTCTTAGAGGGAGACTTAGATAGTGAGCTATATTTTAAAAATAGAATTGCATACGTGCCACAAGAGTTATTATATTAAAAATTAGTTTTAAGAGAGAGGCA
This sequence comes from Vitellaria paradoxa, assembly GCA_019916065.1. Lineage (NCBI taxonomy): Eukaryota > Viridiplantae > Streptophyta > Magnoliopsida > Ericales > Sapotaceae > Vitellaria > Vitellaria paradoxa. The sequence continues at coordinate 41,089,623 of CM034242.1, read as the reverse complement.
GTATAAAATAATTTTTAGTTAGGGAAAGAGTTATTTTGGATAAAATCACATCATTATTCTATAAGTGACACATTACAATATAATGCGTTTTTATTTTATAATTTAAATAAATATAAAAAATATTAATTATGCATAAATATCATATTTTGAAATTCATTTAAAAAAAAAAAAGAAAAGCAAAGAAAGAAAAAGAAAAGGAACTGAAGAGGGGTTGGGAAAGGATTGAGATTTGAAATCACCCAAGAATGTTAGGTGAAGCTTTGGCAAGTCAAAGCTTTAAAGCAAAGAAAGACACAGTGGCCTTAAAAGGGCTAGGTCCATAAAATGAAAAAGAGCATGCGTGGTGAAAGAGAACCCAATGCAATGCAATGCCTCTTCTGTCTATCCATCTATCTATCTGTTTTTAGATTTCTAAAAAGACTTGGGGGCACAAAAGCAAGGAACAATTGCCAAACAAAGGCTCCTACATCTCTCTGGTCTCCCCCTCCTCTTTCCCGACTCTTTTTCTTCTTTTTATTTGATCCTTTTTCCTTTACTTTTTCTTCTATCTTTTCAGAAGTCTCTCGGCAATAACCCTCTAATATTTTATAGTAATTGTTTCAGTTTTGAATTTTTCACATTTTTTAATTTTATTTTATTGGAAGCTCTCTCGGAAGAAAAGAAGACGGTTGACATAAAAATAAAAATATGTCAGCTTAGTGACATTAAAGTTGGAAATCATTGAATTTTAATCTAATAGTACTTGAGCTCAAGTTATCAAACTGACATTTCTATATCAACTTCTTCAAATCTCTCGGAATGAAATATACTTTAATAATGAAATACTAGACCCTGCGGTCTAGCCTAGTGGTCGAGGCGTGTCCCTTCTGGGTTCCTGATTGTGGGGGTTCCAGAGGGTGGGGGTTCGAATCGCCTTAGGTGCACTACTGCGACTAAACTGGAGGATGTATTGGGTCGGACCGCTCCCTCCGGTTTAGCAGGTCGGGGCTCCTGATTGTGGAGGCTAGGGCTCCTGACTGTGGGGGCTTTAATCAACTCAGGTTCCGGGTCATAAAAAAAAATGAAATACTAGAAAAATATATTGAAATGTGAGGGTAGTAGATTTGTAATTTAAATAAAAACTTCTACCGATTCATATTTTTAAGTGATAACCGTTCTATAACATGGTGGTTACTTCTGATCTTCTAGAAAAATATAATTGGATTAAAGAAAATATTGACGTTGGACTATAAAATATAAAAATATACAATTAAAATAAACTTTTATTGATTTTTTACTTTCAAATAATTGGTTGATAAGTATAACACATTATTCTTATGTTCATTTCTCGTGACAAGTTGTCATTATTATTTTTATTTCTCGTGACAAATTGTTTTTAGTTGTGTAGTATTACTTTTAAATTAATGTAAACAATCTTAATTATTTTTGTACTATACTAGAAATTACTATAAAAAATTATTCTAAAAAATGACCCTTCCGTCGTCTTCAAGATTCTAGCATTTAGAAGTCATTTTACAATTATACGTGAGATGGAGTAATTTTTCGGGTTTAGCTATATATATAATTATATATTTATATTAACATATTAAGGGAGAGTTTTTTTTAGTATTTTTAACTTTAAGAAGGCGCATCAAAAAATTAGTTAAAATTAGGGGTGTTTGGAAGTTCAAACAAATTTAAATTTTGGTAATTTTTTGGGTGTTTTTTTACACTTTTTTTGTATGTTTGGTTGAATCAAGTGAAATTTTTAGTATTTTTTAGTAATTTTTGGGTGTTCAGTAAATTTTTTACTGTAGCAAAAAAAATGATAACTTTTGGGTGTTTGGTATTTTTTTCTGTAACAAATCAAAAAAATTGTAATTATGGAGTGTACTTTTTACCAAACACACCAAAAGTAACTTTTAATATTTTTTTGCTAATTTTTGAGTTGCCAAACAGGCTCTAGTAGTGGATTTTAGTGTCCCAAATGGGGCCAAAATTTCACTGTAAAAATATTTTTACATAACAAACAAATTAATTGGGACTCTGTTTAATTTGCTATAATTCTCTAAAAATTTTTAAAAATTTTTGAAAATCTCTAAAAGTTATTTCTTTTTTATCTTATTACACGAATTACGAACTCACAACTTATCTCACTTTGGTCTTGTTTAGAGTTTAAACAAAATAATACAAAATTTTACAAATCTCTATAAACATAAATTACGAGATAATAAAATTTAAATTCTCTACTTATTACATAAAACACGAGATATTAACTTTTACAATTTTATATTATTTCAAACACACTCTTTATATCATTTTTTTATCACTATAAATACATTGTGCGATACAAAATTACCATAAAATCCAAAGCTATGTAATGTAAAATTAAAGTGGGTTCCATTTGGGCGATCCAAACCCTATTTGTACTTCAACTCACTTCCAAATTCAAATCCAATTAGTTTCTCCTCCATGAACATAATAACTGTCAGGATTGAATTACTTCTCCTCCACGACCATATTTTACTATGCATTTACCAGTCTGTACTCTCTGCATAACCCAGTCTGAGTTTACAGTGTGCATATACATACATATACATATATTATATATATATAGTACAGTCAACAATTTTACTGTGTAAACTGTGACGTGAGAAAGAAGGACCGGTCTTGCAAATGACCCTTCTCCCTGTAAACCCGCCACCACTCATGTCTAAATTGACCCAACAATCAAAATTCACTGCATTTTACAGTCAATAAAGCTTACAATCTCTCTCTCTCTCTCTCTCTCTCTCTCTCTCTGTCCGAATCCAATTTTTCAGAAGCTCTGCCACCACCGCCATAAAACGAAGGGAAAGAAAAGCTTCCGTTTTTTATTTATACCCTGACCTTTCACCCTTTCCTTTCCCCATTTCTTCTTTCCTCTTTCTCTCTTTTAATCCACCGTCTACACTGGCTCTCCCAAGCATGGAAGTTTTCAGCTTACTTAAGTTCTGGCGGGTGGTCGCCGCCGGTGACGATGTCACCGGAGGTGGATGCTCCGATACTGATATAACAACAATCAGTTCTTCTGAAACCACCGCTGCCTTGGGCCGGCCGGCGGTGGAATCCGACGAAGAAGAAGACTCTTTCTTCGATTTGGAGTTCACTACGCCGGATTGCGAGAAGGACTCCGCTTTTGTGGAATCTCCGAACCATGTCTTCTTTAAGGGAAGAGTCTCGCCGTCGGAAGAACCCAATTCAAAGCCTCAGTCTCCGATGACCTCGTTCCTGAGATCTCCGCCCAAGTTTCGAGTCTTCATGCTGTTCAAAAAGCCGAAGATGGAGAAAACAGTGGCAGCGGCCGCCGATGTCTCGCCGCCGGCGACTACGAAACATCGCCAGCTGAGCAAGCGATTTGCCGTGAAATGCAAGGTCGAGGAGGTTCCGATTTTCTCATTGCTTGCCAGAGTAAATAGTTCGAGGGGCAATTTGCAGAAGCAGAGGTTCGATTCCGATGCCGCTCCGTCGAAGCATTTCGCGAAGGATTTGGTCCAGAAGTATACGAAACTGATAAAACTACTCTATATTAGGCCTTCGAGGAGATACAGCGAAAAGATGAAGTTCACAGATGAGTTATCGACCTCGACTCCATTGTCGTCTCCGTCGACGGCGCTGGCACCGAGAAGGACGTCGGAGGATAAAAAGGGGAGTCGTCAGGTATCGCTTCGAGTGGCGTGCAAGAATCTGGGGAAGAGCCGGTCGGCGTCTTCGGCTGTCGGAGTCGCTCCGCCCCCGCCGGTCAGTAGGAGGGACGACTCGCTGCTGCTTCAGCATGATGGGATTCAGAGCGCCATTCTTCACTGCAAGCGATCGTACAACTCTTCTAGAGGTATGTATAATGTAATCAATTTACTCAATTGAATCAATTTACTCAAATTCTTTGAATTTATTCACTTAAAAATTCCATTTCCGTGCAAAGTTTAAGCCTTTCTCTCCCTTTAATTTTCTTCCCAGAGTTCTCTGCTCTGTCAAGCAATTCTCCGCACGGAATCTCAGTCAACCCACCCAGAACTTCCATGGAGGAGGTGAAGAAAAGATGTAGCATCTGAAGCTTTAACTTAAGATGTTGAAAGAGAAAATTGGAAAGTGTAGGTCTAGAGTCTAGCAACAATGCTTCAGATGAACCGTCTCCTCTGTTTTCCGTTAAGTTTATATATATATAAATGCATGAATATATATATAGCAACATACGTGTATAAGTCGCCTTTTTGCTTTTTGGTTTTATTTGTGAAAGTGAAAAACAAAATGGGGAGAGAGTAGGGTTTTGTGGGTCTCTTTGAGTGAGAGAGAGAGAGAGAGTGATGAGTAGATGTCTGTAAAGTAACTGAAGATCATATGGAAACTGAACAGAAATGGGTATTTGAATCTTTGGTGTGCTTTCTTTTTTAATCTAACCTCCTGTGCTTTTTTACTTAGTTATCATCATTACTATTGCCTTTGAATTATGGAAGCAACTTGGGTTCAAATCAGAAGATTGTGATGATTTTCTCTTGCATGAAGATTTGGAGAAAATTTGCAGCATCGAGCTGCCACCTCTGTTCATACATTTGGGATTTCAATTTAAAAATAGGAAGAGGCCTAAATATAGGAGATTCTCGCACCTATTCAGAATATATAGGGTGTGATTGGAGTTGTATAAAAGTGTATAAAATAAATTAAAATTGTAAAAATAAATATTTTATAATTTGTACTGTGAGTAAAGAATTTAAATTTTGTTATTTTATAATTTATTTTTATAGAAATTTGTAAGATTTTATTTTGTTTTGTTTAGTTCTAAACGGGGCCATATATGTAGTTTACATTTAGTTCAAAATCAATGCCCATGGTACCGTTATACTTCTAATTATCTGTAAAGACAACCTAAATATGGTAAAGACAACCTTAGAAGACACTTTCAAATTTGCAGTGGTAAAAAGTGAAAGAAAAAATAATAATCACATTAAAATCTCGGTTGTTGTTAATTGTTTAGCATGCAAAAAAAGACATGTAAGTAATACACGAGTGAATAATAATAATAATTGCTTGAAAAATAAAACATTTAGGGTACATTTTGGAGCAGCCAAAAAAAAAAAAATTAAAAGTGAAATTTTTTTTTATGGTTTAGAGTGTAAAAAGTCATTTAAAAATGATAGTTAGATATTTGTGTTTAATTTGATATAAGGTTGTTAAAAATTATATAAAGGTTTTGTTTAGAGTAAAAAAAAATAAAATAAATTAAGATAAAATGTAATTTGGAGTTAATTTTAATTTTTTTTTATAAAAAGTAACAAATTATGGGAATGGTTTTTCAAATTTATTTTTACGGATTAAAAAAATTCACAAAAAATAGTAATAATGGTATTCGTTTGAAAGTTTTCGACACGAAGAATAGATTGTATAAAAAATTTACACATTCGGTTAATTTACTTTCAGATTTTTTATTTTTCTAACGAAATATTAAAATTTTTTTAAATTCGTCATGGCGGAAAAATTAGAGGTGGAAGAATTGTTGGAGATTTATAGAGGTTTATAGAGTTTGTTTATGATGTCAAACGGAACCAAAGTGACACGTGATAATTTTAGTAGAGAATCTTAAAGTTTTTTAAAATCTTGTAAATGTTTTTGGTATAAATGTTAGTTTAATTTTTAAAAAAATTTGGTAAAATCCCTTAGAATGGATCAATTTTAGTTTATTTCAATGAATTTTGATAAATTTTTTAAAAATTGAAATTTCTTCAAGTTTGAGAAGAGTTCAAATTTTTGAAAATTTGTAAAATTTTTTAAACTTTTTTTGGTGTTCCAAATGGTATCTTAATTTAATATTATTATGTTAAGAAATTTGTTTTTTTGTTAATCAATTTAAATGAATTTATCATTTTTTTAAGGGATTGTTTGGTTGACAAAAAAATAGTAACAATGGTATTCGTTTGAAAGTTTTCGACACGAAGAATAGATTGTATAAAAAATTTACACATTCGGTTAATTTACTTTCAGACTTTTTATTTTTTTAACGAAATATTAAAATTTTTTTAAATTCGTCATGGCGGAAAAATTAGAGGTGGAAGAATTGTTGGAGATTTATAGAGGTTTATAGAGTTTGTTTATGATGCCAAACGGGACCAAAGTGACACGTGATAATTTTAGTAGAGAATCTTAAAGTTTTTTAAAATCTTGTAAATTTTTTTGGTATAAATGTTAGTTTAATTTTTAAAAAAATTTGGTAAAATCCCTTAGAATGGACCAATTTTAGTTTATTTCAATGAATTTTGATAAATTTTTTAAAAATTGAAATTTCTTCGAGTTTGAGAAAATTTCAAATTTTTGAAAATTTGTAAAATTTTTTAAACTTTTTTTGGTGTTCCAAATGGTATCTTAATTTAATATTATTATGTTAAGAAATTTGTTTTTTTGTTAATCAATTTAAATGAATTTATCATTTTTTTAAGGGATTGTTTGGTTGACAAAAAAATAAAGTAAAAAGTATAATAAAAGTAAAAAGATGTAATATAAAAGAGAAAAAATTTGATTGAAAAAAAGTATAAAAAATAGTTAATCATAATAAATTTTAATAATTTTTGATGATGTCAAACATAACCTCAAATAATAAATTAATCTCCCTCCCCCATTCAGGACCCATATGTATGGTTGCATCAGTAATATATATATATATATATAATTTACCAACGAACCAGGGGAACGAACGGAATGAGTTAGGAGGCTCAATTGGTCGCATCAGCGGCAAAATCGCCACCAAAGCAAGCGCATCTCTGCCGTACGATTGATGAAAACCTGACGTGTCAATGAATGATTATCTGTTTTGTGATTCTGTTGTTGCTTTCAGGATGATTTGGTTTTTGAAAGGACCCATCAGTAAAAACACACCTCCCCAGCCATTGGCCTTGAAAGTGTTCGATCCTCCGTCATTGCGGCCGTTGGTAGACCCCCTTCGTATTTAGAGGGTATTCGGTGGACTCAAACAAATTAAAATTTATTAATTTTTATTAATTTTTTATATTTTTTAATTATAATTTGTCACATATTACTTTTATATTAAATTTTTATACTTCTGTTGTATTTTTTGATTGACTTTTTTTATCCAAACAATCCTTATAATTTATCCTTAACGAATTTTAGTATTTTATAATTAGAGATCGTTATTAGAAAATCGTAGATACAACCACAGGTGAAACTCCACCCATATCTATATAATGAAATAGAACAGTTTTTTAGAAAATATTTTTCTTACTAATTAAGATTTAATGATTAAAAATTATTTTTTTATTTAATACTTAATTCTTATTTTAGTAGACCTATTATTTATCTCACAAAACGATTCAACTATTTTAAATTTTATCTTATATTAAATAATTATATATAAATTAAAATTGTTAACTTAAATTCCGTTCAATTGTAACTCTTAGAATATTGAATCTTTTAAATTAAGGTATTATAATTTATATTTTCTTTTTTTTTACTTATCAAAAATTAATTGTAGAGACAGCTTAATCTACATGTATTAGCTGCTTAAGTCTAAAGTCTTATAAGATTATTATAATTTTTTTGATTTAAACTTTTTATTTAAAATTTTAATTATATAACAAATTTAATACTAATTTGCCGTAGTCACAAATTATTGCCAGTCGGGTGTACAAAATTAAATGAATATTGTTGTTGATTCCACCACTTGTCTTTTGCCCAAATTAATATTGGACGAAGACTCGAAGACCGCCAAAAGACCACGAAGGTTACATCAACACATTGGTACATTAAATTCCATGCTTTCACACGGCAAACTCAAAATTGGAAGAATACCACAAATTAGACATTCAAATTTTCACGGTTGGAAATTTCAAAATCAAAGTTCAAAGTCAACCAGGGGATGACTTGACTACGAAGGCTCCAAGAAAATGCTCCATGATGGCAACACATGCCAAATAAGTAACTTTAAGCTTGTGTTTAGAATACTAAATTTTATCCCAAAGAAATTTAAATTTTTTAAAAAAAAAAAATTAATTTTTATCTCTTTACACAAATTATAAAATTATAATTTTTATTAATTTTTTATTACTCCAAACACGTCTTAAGCTTGCGTTTGCGTTTGCATTTAGGAATTGAAATAGGGTTCAATTTTAATATATAGTCAAGGTAGAGAATTTTTTTTTATATAAAACATTTCACAACATGATATATTGTTATTTTATAATTCAAAAATGATAATTAAGGATATGTGTTAAGTTTTAAATATTACTTGTGTAGAAAATTGTTCCACTTACCGTATATTAAAATTAAACTCTTTGAAATATAATAATTTGGTTTTAATTATTTAAGTAAAATCGTCCAAACATAAATTTATTAGTTTAGATGTACTACTAAAAATGAACTTTTTAGTAACTACCAAAAACGATCCCTAAATAATAAAAAAATGATCATTCAAGTGTAATAGTGCCAGTCAAATTATCGTTTCATTGTCATCCCCAATTAGTGGATTACAAAAAAATTTTAGCGACTACTTGGCGACGGTAATTGATTTTTATTAGCCCTTTACAATAATAGAGAGGTCACAGAAAGCACCCATAGTAATCACCAAAGTAGTTGCTAAAAAGAACTTAAAGTTGCTTTAAAAAATACATATAGCAACTGTCAGAACAGCCCCTAAAAACAAAAAAAGCGATCGATAAATACCCTCTTTTTAGAATATAATAAAAAATACTAATTAATACATCTTTATATATCCCAAGCTTAAACATATAATAGGATATTTATTAATCAACATTTGGGGAAGTTTATTTGTGATTGGGACCGATAAATTAAAATGCAACGTTTTAGATACATTCTTATTTTTTTAAATAAAAAAATATGAATCCATCTCAATCGTTAAATTTTAATTCAACAATTTTAATCATAATATTATTGAACCGATATACTTTTATATGTTAATTTCTCCTTTCCCCATTAATCTCGAATTATTGCGGCCCCTCACCGGCCGGCTCTCAACAAAGTTAGCACGTGAAGCCAAAACCAATGCACCGTGAAATGGTAAAACAAAGAACAGATTCAGATTCAGTGCATCCGGGCAGTGGTGGACAATTGAAAATGCGGGAAACAATTATAGAAAAGTGGTACGTAAGGTGTAGTTATCAAAAGCCATGCAATGAACCAAGGAAGGGCAGACAGCGGCAGAAAAGAAAGCAAAGCCCAGACACCATATCTCCGTCCAAGGACCATAGATTTTCCCCCTGCTCCCCTTTCTTTGATCCTCTCTGCCTCTTTATCAAATTTGGGTCATTTCAGCACCATTTAGCACGTGTTAATTACATTCACGTAGGCATAGGCAGTGAAAGAATTACGCGGGAATTATAAAGGATTTTTAAATTAAGATAGAAATGAAAATGAAAACAGTAGAAAAAAATATAAAAATAATCGGAATAAAAAAAAATATTTTTTTTTAAATTAAGCGTGGACAAAAATATTCACTCACCCTCACACGGATAAAAATTAATGTTTTCAGTCACCAACCTTTTTGTTACATTTTTTTATCGCCGCACATTTGGTAAGAGAGATAAATTAGGCTATTTAGTATAGTATAAAATATAAGAATTTATTTCATGCGTCCCATTAGATTTAGATCTTTTGGTGTACTAGTGAAGCTCCTAACATTTGATATTAAAATAATTTTTATATGCTGAATTCAGGTTATAATGAAGAGTGCCTAGAAAAGAGTTACTTAAAATAGAATGTGAGTTATCAAAAAAGAGATATTTAAGAAAGAGTTACTTGAAATAGAACTAGAACGTGAGCCATCAAAAGAGAAAAAAAAAAGCTACATCAACTTGGAGTATAGCGAGAGCCATCATGAATGATCAAGTTTCTAACACTTTTTGTTGCAACCATGGACGGAACAAGTGATTTTTGAAAAATTACGCATAGGCATTATTATTATTATGCTTTTATTAATTTCGCTCTTTTTATTTGTAAATTTTATTTTTATCCTATGATTATTAAACTTTTGTCCTTACTAATAAATTTTTCTCCCTACTAACTATAAATTTTGAATTCGCAAATTTCTAGCACTTTCTGCTGTAACTATGGACGGGGCAAGTGATTTTAGAAAAATTGTACACAGGCATTATTAATTTTGCTCTTCTTTATTTGTAAATTTTGTTTTTATCGCCCTCTGTGATTAGTTTGAGTAGTTCGTGAGTATACTTTTTACAGAGATTACACTTAGGTTCAATTCCTCACTCAAGCGGAGTGTGCGTGAGGAACAGCGTATATCTATCTGATTTACACATCAACTATACAGTTCGTTGAAAGTTACAATAAACCGATGAGGATTCGGGGTTATTAAAAAATCTTTTATTTTTATCCCGTTATTTTTAAACTTTTGTCCTTATTAATTATAAATTCTGAATTCATTATTTATTGTAATAGATATTTAAAAACCGTTTGGATGATCAAAAATGACAAAAAGTTGGAAAAGTGAGTTGTTTTAGTTACTTTTTTGTATTTGGAAGACTAACTAAAATTTTTCAAAACAATCCATTGAAACGGTGCAAAACAAGTCATTCCAACAGTTTTGGTAAAAAAACCTGTAGTATGAAAAACTGACAAATATTGAAAAAGTGAAAAAAAAAGTGGGTAAATTTTTACAATTTTTTGTAATTTTTTTATAAAAATTTGTGAAATTAAAATTTTTCAAATAAATGTACGAAAAACAAAAATAACGAGGCTGTAAAAGTAAATATTTGTAATTTTCGGTAATTTTTTAGTCAGCCAAACAAACAAGACCTTAATGGTAATATTATATTATTAAAAATATTTTCATATTATTGCTTAAATCTGTAAAAGCTTTCATTTTACTGCAGGGGATGAATATGCGCATGGCATTCCCAAGATCTACATTCTCGCTTTCAAAACAAAAATGATAAAACATTTGAAGTTTCGAATTCCACGCTTACAACAGAAAGAGACGGAGGACGCACAACTGGCAAAGGCAATCGGGTCGGAAACATCTTCATCTTCAAGATGTGAGGAGAGAGAGAGAGAGAGAGATACATACTATGGGGGGAGGGATCGAAGGAAGCCTTATGTCCCATCGCAGACATGGGGCAGTACACTTTCCCCGAAATGACGTCGTTCCTCGCCTCACCTTACTTCACCAGTCACCTCCCCCTACATCCAGATTCCATAGCCTGGTGGGTGGATCTGTCTCTCGGATTCACACAATCAATCAAGAGGCAAACTGATGAGAGCCCATCACCTCCCCCATCAGCCAGCCCGGTTTCCAATACTTTAAGTCAGTCTATAATCGATTAACTGAAATAATAATTAATTAATCAGTTCAGTTTCACTTAAATTATTAAAATATTAGTGTCAGTATCGATCATTGACAGAATTAAGATTTTTTTCGATTGCGGTAATGATACTAACGGCTCAACCACAGTTCAAAAAAATTAATGGCTCAACCATATATATATATATATATATATATATATATATTTTGGATCTCTGTTTGACCGATAAAAAATATTAAAAGTTATTAAATTTTAAATATTTTTTTGCACTTTTTTTCAAAAAAATTTTAACAGATATTACATTTATATCACATCTTTATATTTTTACTGTATTTTTTCCTCAATTTTTTTAACCAAACAACCCCTAAGTATGGTTTAACCATACGGATTACGTAAAAATCTCAACTTTTTATTTTAAAGTGAAAAAAAAAAAGGGTTCAAGGGGACTGCAGTGAATAAATCTATTACAGAGATTGCAGTGAAAAATGAAGAGTTGAGATTTATGTGCACTTAATCCAATTGTTGCAATTTATTTTAATTAAATTTATTTTCAAAATAAAAATAAAAATTTAAAAATTTTGATTGAAGCACAATTAATTTGGTGTATTAAAGATTACGTGTTATTAAAGTATAAAGAAATCTTAGCCGTCCGTTTCTTCCTGCAGTGGATTTGTTCACTGCAGCCCCTTGAACCCAAAAAAAAAGTTAGTATTTCAACGATTAATTAATGATCCCGATGTTTTCCATTTAATTTTAATAAATTAGATAAAATATTAATGCATGTATGAGTTATTAAGTACGTGAAAACTTCAACATTGGTATTTACCACTTACGTAATTGATTAGTTAATTTTTGTCCATTTAATAACCGATGTCAAACTGATTTCAACCATACTTTTGGATTGATTCAAGGATAGTTTGAGAAGGGTTAGCTTGGATTTTTTTTTATGTGAATTTTAAATCAAAATTTATCTATTTTTTAGTAACTTTTAAACATTTTATTTATATCCACAAAAAAATTAAGAAAATAAAAAATTCACACTTTTTTTTTTAATCTGTACACGAATTTCTTATTTGGAAGCATTTTTTTGCAATTTTTTATAAATTAAATAGTATACTTAAAAATTAGGAAAATTAAAAAATTTTGGTACAAAAAAAATGTAGAATGAAAAAAAGATCAAAACTAAAACAAATTTAATTAATCGTTCTCAAACCACCCTTCAATTTGAATTTATTTGGTTTAATTAGTGGTTAATAACGTTGGAAAAAGAAAAAAAAAGGAATTAATTACAACATCATCTCTTAAACTATTGTTAGAGGTAATCATAGACTAAAGGGCTAGTCCCTCTCACCCTCTCAGTAAAGGCGAAGTCTTGGATTTTCAATAAAGGGGACCAAGTCCTTGAAAGTAATTTTACATTTAAAAGGTATGAAATAATAAAAAAAAAAAATCCTTCAAATATTAAGACTTGTTCGGAAGCCCAACTTTGTGTAGAAAATTAGTTAAAAGTTACAAAAATTAGTGTTTAGCAAAACACTAATTTTTACCTTTTTTTTTACTTTGTTACAATAATTTGTTCCACTTAAAAATTATTAAAATTTTTATTAAATATACAAAAAGTTATCAAAAGTTACTAAAAATTACAAAAAAATTATTAACAATTATCAAAAAATTATTAAAAATTACTGAAAATTTTACTAAATACTCAAAAATTATTAAAAATTACTATTTATTTTAATAAATATATAAAAAATTATAATTAATAATTTTTAATAAAAAATATAAAAATTATTAAAAATTATACTACTAAACGCTCCCAATCCGGTGAAGCGGCACTTGTTCCTGTGAGGGACTTCAAGAGGGACGTACCAATGTATCCGGACAGCCCATTAAACAAAAGCCCGACAACATTTAATTGTCCAAGCAGCTATAGATTTCGCCTGTCGCTTTGTTCTCTCTCTCTCTCTCTCTCATTCTTCCTCCAATTTCACATTTAAAAAAAAAAAGGAAAATAAAAGAAAATTAATGTGGAATTGTGAGTGTTTTTCCTTTGATCGAAGTTCTGTTGGATAATAGGAAACACCATCTGCAATCAAGGCCGGTGTTATTGTGTGCTAATTCAACCTGGCGTTGAGAATTTTACCGCCGTTACCGATAGGAGCGGGTAAAAATTTTATAATCAGTGAGTGGTAAAATAAAAATTTTAATATAAATAGAGACAAAAATTCAATAAAATAAAATAAAATAATTTATTAAAAAATAAAAAAATTAATCTAATTTTTGTATTATTTTTTAGGCTGAGTTTTTAATGGTTCCGCCTATGGTTAGGGAGCATCTCAATTTTCCTTAATTTTTTTTATCGACATAATTTAAACCAAACAAAAACATTTAAAAAGAAACTTAAAAAATAAAAAAGGTCTTTTCGAGTTCTCACACTTTTACAATTCAATACTTTGAATTAGACTTTTGTTTGAATGTGTCTATTCATTATATATATATATATATATATTGTTGGGTAAAATAATACTAAGTTGTACTTGTGCCGAACAAGTGTAGTCTGGCGCCATGTGACCCAGTGCCGAGCATACTCGTGTGAGCCACGTAGTCATTTGCCGAGCACGTTCCGTTGTGACACGTGGCGTCCTGCCGAACAACTGATTAATGGCACGAGAGTTCCACGTGAGTGTTATACATGAACACATGATTCAGAGTTAGTATTCCAAAGAGTACCCTGGACCTCAGCATCAATGAATAGTGTATTGCCACGTAGCTATAGCCGAGGATCTTGGTAGCTAGTTTGCTCGGCCTATCCGTTGGCGGCTAGTAAGTGTTGAACCTGGGACCCACAGCCTTTAAAGAGGGCTCGTGACCATAAATGCACCATAGTTAAGACTGAACTGGGTATTTGTCTCTGAGGAAGTAACTAAATCGGTCTATCTCGTCACGAGTTATTGGCTGATGTGACAGGAAGACAGTCTGACCCTGAAATTCTAGTTGTAATGCCGTGTTAAGTCGCCAGAAGCATTAAATGAGAGGCATGGTGTATTAAATGAGGGGTTTGAGGCATTAAATGAAGGGGAAGAGTATTTAAAGCAAGGATGGAAAAGAGGGACACGGCAGTGTGCGTAACGTCAAGTCGCAGGTATGCTTTAATTATTACCCGGACTACTATAAATAGGATATTCTACTGAACCACAGAGGTAAGCTGACTATTGCCAACTTAAGCTTTTACTCATTTGTTCCCAAAAAGTTTCCTTCTTTAAGCGACTTACTGACTTAACCATCGGAGGGTTTTCCGGCCAGAGACCTCCTCTCCGGCCGTCACCTTTCTTTCTGTCTTTGTTCGGCAGGTCGGCGATTGCATTTCCGGTTGGCGTGGTCAGCAGTTTCGGCGGTAATTTTTGCTGCCGAACATTTGGCACCCACCGTGGGGCTCGTTGTTTAGCCCAGCATTGTTGTTCACCAGCTTTTTTCTTGTTTCTTTGTCAAGTCTCTAGTACTTGTCCACATAATGACTTCGGGAGGAAACACTACTCCACCACCATCTCCACGGGCAGGGGGACGGTTCCACTCCTACCAAAACTAAAGGGAGTGCGCTGGTTATCCGGACTCCAGGTCTGGAGCATGCCCGGAGAAGAAAAATGGAGGATCCTGAGGTACTGAAACGGAGAGAGGAGCTGATGGCTAAGGCCAGTGAAAAGCAGGCAGAGCTGGAGGAGATTCTGCTGGAATTAAGTAAGGAAAAGGGAAAGTCCACTGCTAGCCATGCAGCTGATTCTGATCGATCTGACTCAGAATCTGATGAAAGTTACGATGCTCTTTACGAGGACCCCATTGATGAGGATGACGGGGACACCCATGAACAAAACGAGGTGCGTTCTCGCTCGCGACGTGATGTCTCTCCTTCTAGAAAGGACTTGCGCCGTGCTAAATCCGTTGTGAAACGTGACGCGAGATCTGATGCTGACGTACCCATCAAAAGCACATCACCCAAGGAGTTCCTCGAAAAAGGTGCTGGAGGCACACTCAGAAGAAGCGGATAGCTCGGACCAAGAAGAGCTAACTTTAAAGCGTAAGAAAGCGGGAAAGGCAAAGATGGAGCAGTGGGGGCAAGCAAAGGAATGGGGTGCTTAGGGCTAAAGCACACGCATGATGGCAAGGAAAGCCCTGGGGCGGATCTCTGCCTCCCCATTCGTCGATGAAATAATCGATGCGGAGCCTCCGGAGAAATTCCAAACTCCGAGACTTAATCTCTATGATGGGAGAACTGACCCTCTGGCCCACTACCGTCATTACATGCAGGCCATGACATTATGGAAACAGCAACGACCACCTTATGTGCAAAGTATTCCCTTCCAGTTTGGGAGATACAGCGCTTCAGTGGTTCCATAAACTGCCCCCTGGCAGTATCCGGTGTTGGCAGCAACTGGCAGAGGAGTTCGTCACCCGATTTTTGGCTAACACAAAACAGCCCAAAACCGCTGACTTTCTCCTCACGATGAAAAGAAAGTCCGGGGAATCATTGAGAGATTATTCCCGCCGCTACTTGGAGCTCTACAACGAGGTAGGAGAATGCTCGGAGCAATTGGCCGTTACCTCGTTTAAACTGGGGTTGCGGAAGGAATGATAGGCTATGGCTCTTCCTTGACCAAAAAGCCCGCCGCCAACATGTCAGATCTTATGTGCCGGATCGAAGAAGTACGCCAAGGTGGAGGACGAGACACAGCGGCCGAGCAAAAAGAAAGGAGATCCCAGGGCCAGACAAGGGATAAAAGATGGGGAGATGGCCGCCGATTCATTAATGAGGGGAAGTCCGTCTTTGAAGCGGTCAATACGGTGTTCAAGGAGCCAATCTTCAAGATCCTCCCTCAGATAAAAAATAGGCCATATTTCAAATGGCCCGGAAAGCTGCCGGACTTCCCTGGAAAGGAGAATTCCAAGAATTACTGCGCGTATCATCAAGACAAAGGGCATCGCACCGGAGCCTGCCGATCGTTGCGGCATCATCTGGAAGAATTGGTGCGCAAAGGCCACCTTAAAGAGTTCGTAGATGAGGGCAGAACTAGAGAAGCAGCCCCACAGGACAGAGAGCCAAGGAGGCAACGAGAAGAGACTGCCGGGGAAGACGCTGTCGAAGAGGTTCAACCCCCACCAAGGGCCAGGGCACGTAGAGATGTCCCAAGACCTGCAGTCATCCACAGTGATCCATATGGAGCGGCGGCCCCAGAGTGTCATCAATCATGCCCCAAATCCACCAAGTAAAGAAATCTTGGGCGTTGCGGGTCAGCCGAACAAGCGCCTGAGGAAAGCTGCCATGGAGGAAATCACTTTTCATGAAGACGAGCATCCTGGTGTTCAACTGCCGCACAATGATGCCCTGGTGGTCACTCTGGGCATGTTCGATTCAGAAGTAAGAAAAATTCTGGTAGATGCAGGAAGCTCAACAGAAGTTCTGTTCCTGAACTTATTTAAGAAGCTCGGATTAACTGAAGAAGATCTGGAACCAGCAGAATGCCCGCTCATAGGATTCAATTCTGCTCCTGTCTGGCCTCTGGGCAGAGTCGTCATTCCTGTCCGCGTGGGTCCGGTGGAGCAAGAGGTTGAGTTCACTGTTGTGGATTCCCCCTCTTCCTACAATGCTATAGTAGGAAGGTCGTGGATTCATGCTTTGAAGGCGGTCTCCTCAACCTACCACCAGGTGCTGAAGTTCCCTATTGCGGGGAAGTGATTTCTATTTTTGGGGATCAA
Source organism: Vitellaria paradoxa (assembly GCA_019916065.1). Classification (NCBI taxonomy): domain Eukaryota; kingdom Viridiplantae; phylum Streptophyta; class Magnoliopsida; order Ericales; family Sapotaceae; genus Vitellaria; species Vitellaria paradoxa. The sequence goes on along the minus strand of CM034242.1, from coordinate 41,072,581 downwards.
AAAACTTCCCAAAAGTGCTTCTCTGCAGCCCTAAAATTCAAGACTATCCCTGAACAAGTCCAACTGGCGGAACTACCCGAGGACGCGCCAAAGATCGATGATGTCGGCGGTGATCCGCAGATGAAAGTCACAGAGGGTTTGGAGAAATATCAGATTGGCCCGGCTGAGGATGATAAATTCTTCCTGATCGGCACCAACCTGAGCGCCGAGGAGAAACTAGAGCTAACGGAGATGCTCTTGAAGAATATTGAAACGTTCGCCTGGACTCCACACGAAATGTCAGGTATTTCTCCCGAAATCATGACTCATAAGTTGAATGTGAATCCGGGGATAAAACCTGTGGTACAAAAAGCAAGGCGATCAGCTCTCCAACACGCAGAGGCGGTCATAGAGGAGGTCGGTCGACTGTTAGAGGCGGAGGCCATTCGGGAAGTCTCATACCCGGAGTGGCTGGCCAACACAGTCGTGGTCAAAAAGAAGAATGGGAAGTGGAGAGTCTGCGTAGACTACACAGACCTGAACAAGGCCTGCCCTAAGGATCCATTCCCCCTGCCAAAGATCGACCAACTCGTTGACTCAACCGCTGGATGTTCCAGGATGTCGTTCCTGGACGCTTATAGGAGATATCACCAGATCTCCATGTTCGGCCCTAATGAGGAGAAAACTTCTTTCATAACCCCTCGAGGCATATACTGTTACAGAGTTATGCCATTCGGACTGAAGAACGCTGGAGCCACCTATCAACGGTTAGTTACGAAAATATTCAAAGAAGACCTCGGACAGACGATGAAGGTCTACATTGATGATATGGTGGTGAAGAGCAAGGAGCCGAACACTCATCTCCAACATCTCCAGCATGTTTTCTCTACCCTTGATCGGTATGGGTTAAAATTAAATGCTGCCAAGTGCGCCTTTGGAGTTGGCTCGGGTAAATTTTTGGGCCACTTGGTGAGCAGAAGGGGAATTGAGGCTGATCCCGATCAAATACGTGCCATCCAATCTGTTTCTCCTCCACGCACTAAAAAAGAGGTCCAGAAGCTCACAGGGATGATGGCGGCACTCAATCGGTTTATTAGTAGGTCATCCGACAAGTGCCGACCATTCTTTAGACTGCTCAAAGGGGCCAATAAGATGCAATGGGATGCTGAGGCGGACGCGGCACTGAAAAAACTTAAAGAATACCTGACAACTGTCCCGATATTATCAACACCGCAACCGGGGGATATTTTACAACTATATCTGGCAGTCTCAGAGCACGTAGTCAGTGCCGTCTTGCTGAGAGAGGAACATGGGAAGCAGCATCCTATTTACTACGTGAGCAAAACAATGCAAGGAGCGGAGACCAGATACCTTCTCCTGGAAAAGCTGGACCTTGGCATTAATAATGGCATCTAGGAAGTTAGCCCATTATTTCCATGCACACACCATTCAAGTAGTCACCGATCAGCCAATTGGCCATGTTTTAAAGAGGGCTGATGTGTCGGGCCTGAGTGGCAAAATGGGCAGTTTCCCTTGGTGCATTCGACATAAAATTCATCCCAAGAACTGCAATAAAGGCTCAAGTCCTGGCCGATTTTGTAGCGAAATTTTTCACACCAGCCTGTGGTCAAACAAAAGAAGTATGGCATGTTGAAATAAAGTCTGCCCCAGCCGAACATAATGAGGCCGAACAACCTTGGCAAATCGAGGTTGACGGATCTTCGACTAGAAAAAGAGGCGGCGTGGGCATAGTTCTGACTACACTAGAAGGGGTCTCGATAGAATATGCAATAAAACTCGAGTTCGAGATTACTAATAATGAGGCAGAATATGAAGCTCTCCTGGCTGGACTCGACATCGCTCGGCGATTGATGGCAGATGATGTTGTAATAAAGACTGACTCTCAGTTGGTTGCTAACCAGCTGAAGGGTGAGTATATGGCTAGAAGTGAGAAGATGGCGGAGTATTTAGAAGTGGCAAAGAAGAAAATTGAAGGCTTTAATAAAGCTAGCGTAGAGCTCATTGGCAGGGATCATAATGCTCACGCTGACGCACTTGCAACGCTGGCCGCCTCTTCTCGAATAAGGCTAACTGTTCAGGTTTTTTTGGAAGTCCTAAAGAAGCCGAGCATAACGAAAGACGAGGAGGTAATGTGTGCTGACCTAGCCCCATCTTGGATGGATCCAATCATCGCTTACCTGAAGGACGGAACACTTCCCGAAGACAAGACAGCAGCAAAGAAGCTAAGAATAAAAGCTGCCAGATTTTGGCTCTCTCCTGACCAGAAGTTATACAAAAAGTCATTCACAGGCCCCTATCTTCTTTGTGTTCATCCTGACAAAGTGCAAGACTTTCTTTACGAGCTTCATGAAGGGGTCTGTGGAGCACATACTGGGGGCAGATCATTGGCGCACCGAGCAATCACTCAAGGGTATTGATGGCCGAAGATGGGTATGACGCTCAGGCCTATGTTCGGAGATGCAAGAAATGTCAAAAGTTCGCTCCCATTCCTCACCAGCCAACCCAGGAACTCAGCCCGCTTACCAGCCCTTGGCCGTTCGCTCAATGGGGACTCGACATTGTGGGACCCCTGCCTACTGCTTCGGGAAATAGAAAGTTTTTAGTGGTCGGCACCGATTACTTTACTAAGTGGGTGGAAGCAGAACCCCTAGCTCACATCAGGGATGCAGATACCATTCGATTTATTTGGAAGAACATCATTACCAGGTATGGCATCCCTAGGACACTTATTTCCGACAATGGGACGCAATTTGACAGTGCCCCATTTAGGGAATATTGTTCTAGATATGGAATCAAGAATATTTACTCTACACCAGCTTACCCCCAGAGCAATGGTCAAGCCGAAGTTACGAACAAAGTCATTCTCAATGGGATTAAGAAAAGACTGGAAGCGGCAAAAGGGAGATGCGCGGATGAATTACCATCAGTACTGTGGACCTACCGAACAACCCCTAGAAGATCAACCGGAGAATCTCCCTTCTCTCTGGCTTACGGTGTTGAAGCCGTCATACCCTTGGAAGTTGGTCTCCCGAGCATCAGAACTCTATCATTTGACAGAGGGGAGAATGATCAAGCTATGGGAATAAGCCTGGATTTAATCGACGAAAGAAGGGAACTGGCAACACTAAGGTTAGCCAACTACCAGCGAGAGATAAGGAAAGAAATTTAATAAAGGGGTCAGACATAGAGAATTCAGCACTGGCGATTGGGTGTTGAGAAAATTGATGGGAAGCAGGAAAGATCAAACCGAAGGAAAGCTTGGAGCTAATTGGGAAGGACTATTCCTCGTCTCGGATGTGCTCAGCAATGGCGCTTACAAGTTAATTGACATGGAGGGAAAGCCAATCAAAAGACCGTGGAATATAGCCCATCTAAAGTTGTACTATCATTGATTTTTTTTGTACATTTGTTGATTAAAGACTTGTACATTTATTGAAAAGCGATTCTTTTGCAAGCAAAAGCAATTTCAAAAGCTTGAAATCACTCCCTGCTTAACAAAAAGACGCCACGTCTCTTTAAGTGGTGGCATGGAAAGGAGCCATGCTCGGCTTGCCGAGCATTGGTACGAAAGGATGCCACATCTCCCTCGATGTTGGTACATTCCTGGTGTATTTACTGACCAGGAAATTCTCTTTAGACTGAGATTCAATTCCTCAGTCTTCTGAAAAGAATTATCAAAAGAAGCCATGCTCGGCTTGCCCAGCGTTGGTACAATCTGGTTTATTTACTGACCAGAAAATTCTCTTTAGACCGAGATTCAATTCCTCAGTCTTCTGAAAAGAATTATCAAAAGAAGCCACGCTCGGCTTGCCTAGCGTTGGTACAATCCTGGTTTATTTACTGACCAAGAAATTCTCTTTAGACTGAGATTCAATTCCTCAGTTTTCTGAAAGAAGTTTCACAAGAAAGCTATGCTCGGTTCGCCGACCATTAGTACAGAAAGAATCCACATCATTTTTGATGTTGGCCCAGTCCTGGTTTATTCATTGACCAGACACGCTTTTTCAAGCCAAGATTCGATTCCTTGGTTATTAATTGGAAAGAAAAGAAAGCCACGCTCAGTTTTCTTAGCGTTGGTACAATAGAAGCAAAAGTTCTAACAACACAGAGAAACATTTCGAAGAAGCTCGGCCCAGGTGTGCAAAAGCCCTGTATCATAAAGATTCACTTCTTCCGATGCTCAGTATGAGATTAAGAAGTGAAGTTTTGTCAGAAGGTAGCTACCTCCGTTATTATATGAAAGCTGGAGGACAGCCGAACTTATTCAGGTATGTGAGATTTATTAAAGTTATGCCTCTTTAGCAAAAGCTTCGAAGCCATTTGATGAAAAGTAAGCTACTACATGAGCTTGTTACCCTTGAAAGACTTAATGTTTAAAGTGTTTCTGTTAAGAGTTATGGTTGCTCGGCAAATCGGTACAAATCCATTCAAGATACATACTTCAATATAAGCATAAAACATATAAACGGAAAGACAGACTATCAATAGGAGACAATTCAAAAGCCTTTATTACATGTTTCAGAGTACAGTTACAATACATAACTATCAACCGAAGAGGCTATCCTAAATCTAAGATGGGGCATTAGCATTTGTTGTAAGGGTTTGTAGCTATCTCGTGGGAAAAAACGTCAAGGTACTCCTCGGCTGCATTCCTTATAATTTCGTCAGCAAGCCAGTTAAAGCATTCTCCAATCAATTCATCAGCAGTTTTAAAGAAACAAAGACATAGAAAAATAAGCAAGATTAGAGAAAACCAAAGTACTTTCATTCATTTAGAACCAAAAGTTTTATATTATTACATCCGCATAAAAAAAAATATTCAAGAAGGCTCACTTCTCTCCCCCTTTAGTGGGATCACTCTCCACTATCAGATTAATCTGTTCAGGCGCCTGGGAGGTGTCCTTCTGGGCACTATCCACCTCAACCTCCCCTCGTCAATTGTTTCTTCGGCAGTATGAATTGAGGGAGTTTGAGGTAGACGTTCAAAGCTGAATTGGGGGATTGGTCGCTCTGGATCAGGATAAGGGACCTCCTTGTATATGGGGTTGGTGTGATCGATATTGTTCCTCTTTATTGCGGCCTCCAACCCTCAAGGAAGAAGTCGTTGTGAGCATCCCTCATCTGATCCACGCAGTCGTTGATCTGGGCCTCCACTTCAGCCTTGGCCTTCTCCTCGGCTTCTCGGAGAGCAGCTTCTTTTCTCTTCCAGGGCCCGAGTCTTAAGCGCAAGCTCTGCCCGAAGGTTGGCAAGCTCTTGCTTCGATTTCCCTGCTCGGGCCCTGAAGCCTCCAACTCCTGAGGAGTAATTCTTGTCCAGTCTTGTGGAGGACAGTTCAATCTCAGCCCTTGAGAGTTTGCCCTTGACCTCTAACAGCTCCTCGTCTTTACGAGTAAGATTTTATCCATAGATTGCACACGAGCTATGCTTCCTGCAACTTGGCAAGGGCAGTGTTAAGTTGATGCTCGATCTCCTTATTATCATCTCGAAAGCTGACTTCTCTCTTTTTCCAGAGCGTTCATTGCTGGATTGGAGACTCTTGTTCTCCTTCTCCAAGGTCCTCACGTTTGCTTTCAACTCCTTTATGTCCGACCTATCCTGCTCGGCTCTGGCTTCAGATGCTTGGCTCCGAGCAATCAGTTCCATCGTGTAGAGAGAAGTCTGTAAAAAAAAAAATAGAGAAAGTTAGAAAAATCATAATAGCGAAAGGATGCACATAAAGGAATATCATTGTACTTACAGAGATGATGTTCTTCATTAGAGTCTTGTGGATGTCCACCGTTCTATTCTTCCTTGTGTTATGAACATCCCGAGGAGGGAGGATACCCTGAGATACTCCTCGGTCGTGGTTGAGGGCTGTATCTTGAACAGTGAAGGGTCGGCCTTGAGGGTGTTCGAGGCTGGGAATAAGGATTTGTGGAACAAATGGAGGGAAGTCTCGAACCGGATTGGCCGGATACTCGATAGCAAGAGGCACGGGCCCAATCGGTTGAGTAGGTAGTGGCTCGGAGGTTTTTGGTGGTGCGTCTTTGGTGGGTGGCACGACCTTGGAAGGTGCTGGCCCCCTCGCAGCATCCTCCTTCGGCAGTTTTGACTGCTCGGCTGTTTGGGTTGTGTCTGCAGATTGTGTCTTGGCCCTCTCTGCTCAGGAGGACCAGAAGGTTTCTTTTGAGCTACCTCCTGCTCTTCCCTTCTCCATTTTTACTTTCATTATCTGGTCGGCAGTTGAAGGAACAGGGGCTCTCCCCTCATCAAGCTTTCTCTTTCCCGCAGCTTTTTGCTCGTCGGCCTTCTTCTTCTGGGCCTCTTCAGCCCTTTGCCCCTTTGCCTTTGCCATGGCGAGTTTCTTATAGTCAATCTCGGGGCCATGTCTCCTTCCTCTTCCCCTTCTAAATCTGAAAAGTAGTCAAAAGCAGGGGTATCTCAACTTCTTCTTCTTCTTCCTCCTCCTCCTCGTCTAAAAGAACGAATCTTCGCTTCCTCGGCTGCTCGGCAGGCTCAGGAATCGCTACTTGTGGGGGATGAACTTGCTCGGCAACCAATGGAATAGCAAACGGAGGGGGGCGAGTCCACCCTGGATGCCTTAAGGCGTAGTAATTTTCTTTTTCTTCAGCAGAAGCCCGGAACCACCACTGAAGACGCCTGATAGCTTCCGAGGTTGCGAAACCTTGAGGGGGGCGATAAACGTCTGGTGAGAAGGGATGAAGTTGAACAGAATTGGGGACCCGCTCTGGCGAATGGATAGAGATCTGGACCTCCAAGGAATTTGAACACCTCCTTAAGATGATCCTTGTCAGTACGAAGACTAGTAGCCCAGACCTTCTTCGATTGGACGGCTGCACAGATATTAAATCAAACAGTTAGCATGCTTAAAGTGAAGATAAAATGCTGAAGAAGAATAAGAACTGGTAGCATTTGAAATCAACCAACCTGGGCCCAAAGAAATCGGAGGGACTATTGGATAACGATCTTCGTCTGGAATCGTGTGTCCAGTGACCTGTGACGACGCACAGGTCACTTTCCGACTTAATCGTATTAGGCAGTATGTGGACCAAGGCCTTTTCTGGTCGGGATTTCAGGTACCACCTGTTCTCATCCTTCCTCACCTTCTAGATAGAGTAACAGTAAAGAAGATCCCACTCGGATATGTGGAATCCGTATCGCCTGTTTATTTCTATTACCCCATTAACAATTCTATAAAGTTGTGGGTGAGGTTCCTAGGGCCAAGGTCTAGAATGCTCATCATAGAGCGAAGAAAAGGGTGCAAGGGGAACCTAAGACCACCTTCGGTGATTGCCACTATGGGGAATTCTCCTGTTTCGCGCTCGCCTTGTTCGGCGAGCCTAATACCTACGTTCTGAGGAATTTGGTATTTCTTCTTGAAAATCCTAATTTTCCTCAGAGCTTGGCTCGTTTGCGAGGTCTACCCATAACGGAAGATTTGAAATAAAAAGGGATTAACTCACCAGGAACGAAGAACGACGGGAAGGATGAAGACCTCGTGAAACGAAAACTCAGAGGGAAAGAAGCAAGGGAAATCTGATGGCTCGAATCGCGGAAAGGAAGTAAAAGAAGATGAACCAGGTATATATGTATATGTGTACGTATCTGTGGAGGTAACTGAAGCGTTTCCAATGAAAAGGCAACGGCGGCAAAAATGGCATTTATTACCGCCCAATTTTAAATTTCTGACCATTCACGTTTTAACACCCTGAATCTGGGAATCCGCGTAAGCGGCGCGGCAGATGAAAAGCTGAAAGGGCACTACGCGTGTCGTCACGAGGAGAGAGAAGAGTCCAATCAGATTTGATGCGCTTCAGGGAGATACTAAACGACAAACTGTGTAGGGAGATTGAAGGATCAGTAAGGTAAGGCTATTCTGCTCAGAAAATATCTTTTTTCAACCAGAGTGGGGGCAAAATGGGGGCAAAATAATACTAAGCTGTACTTGTGCCGAACAAGTGTAGTCTGGCGCCACGTGGCCCAGTGCCGAGCATACTCGTGTGAGCCACGTAGTCATTTGCCAAGCACGTTCCGTTGTGACACGTGGCGTCCTGCCGAACAACTGATTAATGGCACGAGAGTTCCACGTGAGTGTTATACGTGAACACATGATTCAGAGTTAGTGTTCCAAAGAGTACCCTGGACCTCAGCATCAATGAACAGTGTATTGCCACGTGGCTATAGCCGAGGATCTTGGTAGCTAGTTTGCTCGGCCTATCCGTTGGCGGCTAGTAAATGTTGAACCTGGGACCCACAGCCTTTAAAGAGGGCTCGTGACCATAAATGCACCATCGTTAAGGACTGAACTGGGTATTTGTCTCTGAGGAAGTAACTAAATCGGTCTATCTCGTCACGAGTTGTTGGCTGATGTGACAGGAAGACAGTCTGACCCTGAAATTCTAGTTGTAATGCCGTGTTAAGTCGCCAGAAGCATTAAATGAGAGACATGGTGTATTAAATGAGGGGTTTGAGGCATTAAATGAAGGGGAAGAGTATTTAAAGCAAGGATGGAAAAGAGGGACACGGCAGTGTGCGTAACGTCAAGTCGCAGGTATGCTTTAATCATTACCCGGACTACTATAAATAGGATATTCTACTGAACCACAGAGGTAAGCTGACTATTGCCAACTTAAGCTTTTACTCATTTGTTCCCAAAAAGTTTCCTTCTTTAAGCGACTTGCTGACTTAACCATCGGAGGGTTTTCCGGCCAGAGACCTCCTCTCCGGCCGTCACCTTTCTTTCTGTCTTTGTTCGGCAGGTCGGCGATTGCATTTCCGGTTGGCGTGGTCAGCAGTTTTGGCGGTAATTTTTGCTGCGAACATATATATTATATATATAATAAAACACATCTTAATTCAAAAATATCCCTCTCACAAATTATAATCGACGGTTGAGATTAAATTTTAATTTTCAATGGATGACCCAAATTTATACACATCAAATCTTCTTCCACGAGTTTCCGCCTAAATTTGTCTAATCTCGGTCATTTCTTCCTCTGGTGACCTTTGTATTTTGAACTACAGCTGTCCAAGAAAAGGTTGAGTGGTTCACCTCTCTCATTCCGCTCTCCCGTAAGCCATTGTTGCCGGCGTTTAGCGGAATTTGGCTGCCTCCTCAAGTCAGTCTCCCTTACCCTCTCTATTGTCCTTTATCTTTTCGCGACCTGCCAGAACTCCACCCTCCCCGACAGCAAGCTCAAGACACAGAACAACATTGACCGCCATGTCAGTGTCAATGAGGCCGAGGTGTTGATTGAGACGGCATTTTGCAGGACGTCGCCGCCATTGTTTTGAGCTCGAAGAAAGAGTCTGTACGCGTCGAGGTGAAAACTCGGTGACGGACTTGATGCTAGGGCTCCTCCAAGAGGAGGATAAGAACATGTTGATCGCAGTTGCTCAGGGGGGTCGAACAGTGCTGTCGAGCTTCACTGCGTCCATTAGTCCCTTTTGCCGGAGGATTAGCTACTGTCCTCTGTTGCACAGCTTCTAATTCTGGTGACGGCAAGGAGGCTCCGCTGCGTCTCTCTCAAGTTCAGCAACTCATGTAGGAAGCCGAGGAGAGAGCTTCTTCTGCCGGTAACGAATCTATTCACCAAATAACACTAGGTTGGTGGCTTCAAAATCTGAAAATTCCATGAACCATTTTACAATTAACACCAAAATTGCCTCTTTTAATGGATTTTAAGCATGAAATTCATTCTTTACTTTCACTGTTCTTATTTCTCATATGATAAGTGCTTTGTGTTGAGTGGTTACAATTCATTCCTTTATTATATTTCTGAAATTCAAATGGAGCCAATGCCACTTACATGTCTCTACTACTTAGTTGATGGTGTAAAACAGTACATATTTTATTTCAATATCTTTTTTTTAATCATATGTATAGTGACTGATTTCCATCTTTCAGACCATGTTACAGTGATCTTTGCGAGGAGTGGTGGTTGTGGGGGTCAAAATGTCAGTAAAGGTTTGGAAAATTCTATCTCTTACAATCAAGAAACGTTTTACTTCCCGTCCTTTCCTTTTAATTGTGATGCGTATCCATATTGTCTATATTAATCTGAGACTTTGAATTCTTTTAACTTCTATACTATTACAATGAACACCAAGGTGGACATGTAGTTTAATATCTCATAAAAGTTTAAAACAGAGGTGGCTTGGGGGCATATGTAGTAGCTTGAAGAAATAAATAAGGAATTTTCCATTGGTGTGGAGGAGAGAGGTTGAATTCTATTTCCACCGCGGCTTTTTTCACCCTCCAAAACCCCAAAATTTGCAGCCATCTTTTGCAAATAGAACTATTGATCTACCTTTGCTATAGTCAACTGAGATAAAGGGATAGATTTGTTTATGTATATATATCTAAAAAGTATGGGGGTGTCTGTTAGATATTAATTTCTGACCTATTTCTGGTTTGTGTCTCCATACATTATTTCTCAACTGCTCTCTTTTAATTCATTTATTACTCTCTTTCTATTTGCAAAATCCCATTTTGTTTTTGGACATTTACCCATTTTTCCATTTTTGAGTGACCAAGTCAATGTATAGCTGCATTTTTCCTGTTTACATCGAAATAGTGCCTTGAACCCTGTTAACTAATTCTAACATAAACAGGGTAATTTTTGCCTTTCAGCCACGCAAAATGGCTCAGACAAAGTGGAAAGGAACAACAAATAAAAGGTATTTCTAATTACTTTTTCCATAGTTTACTTGACATTTCTTGGTCGCAAAGTTGTGCAGTGAAGGATTAGGGGAATAATCCGTTCAGAGGATTCTAACTCATAAAGCATAGTTAAACTTGCATTTATAAACACATGAATGAGGACTTGCATGAGAAAAAAAATTATCACTTAAAATTTTTTACCTTAAAGATATCAAATATTTATTACTGCGTTGATTCTTTGATTAACAACTAAAAAACAATTGTGAAAATCTGAATCAAATCATCCCATGTGTGATTCTAATTGTTATATATTGATGACGAAATAGTCTTGAATATCTTATAAATGAATTAGTCTTGAAAATCTTAGAAATCTTGAAAATCTGAATTAGTCTTGAAAATTTGAATTAGTCTTGAAAATCTAGATCAAATCATCCAATAAGAGGGTCAGAGATAGGATTTTGCAAATGGTTAGCTACTCAACCTCCTTATCATATGCTCGCTCTATATTAGGCAATTTGATTTGTGTAGATATATATTGTAAGAACTCGAATTGGGAACATCCTCCCTGCCCTAGCCATATGTTCTCAGGGCAATCGTGGAAAATTTTACTTCTACTAAATAGGCTTCATACGGGTGATTTCCGCAATCATAAATGATTTATTTTTTCATACGAGAAGTAGAGAAACTGATGAATCTGTTGTAACTATTCCTAATCCTTTTGGTTTTAGGGATACATTGGAAATCAATTTAATTTGGCCAAATTATACAATATCCGAGAGTCGAAGTCGCATCGCGTTCATTTGTACACAAGATACTCCCCGTTGTTTGTTTGCTCTATTTTTTTTATTATTATTATTAAAGTAAAATAGTCCCATTCCATAGCGAGATCCAGCAAAATTGTAAAATTTTGGTTATACATATGAAAATCATAAATTTTGGCTATGCATAGTTAAAATCTCGCTCTTTCTTGAGATAATTATTTACATGAATGTGTTCATCAGTTATATTGCTTTGCATATATGGCTTGAGGGGTGGGTTTTAATGGGGAAGGAAGACCTAGGGTTGTAGAGAAAGAGGGAACTAGGGCAGAGTTTTAATGTTTTATTATCTAAGTCATTGAGTGTACTACCTAGGCCTGTGTATTATCCAATTAAGAATGAATTTAAGAACCTTTTGGAGTTTATATACAGGAACGGGCAAAAATCCAAGCCATATGGGATTGTTGGAAATCCCCCTTTTGCGCCAAATTTGGATTCTTTCACATTTCCCAAAAAAATCCAAGCACAGTTTGCATCTAAGACGAGATCGAAGTAATGGACCGAGATTAAAGTAATCAATATTTCTTCTTCTCTTATTCTTTGGTGTGCATATACAATTTATTTTGTGTATACTGATTTTGCATCTCATCTTTGAATTAATTCTCTAAATTAAATTCTTTATTCTCTTCTACAATTCCGCAGCCAGTTTTAAGGTCTGTTCTTGAAGGACTTTTAGAGTTTTTGCTTGAAGACGAACATGTCATAGTAGAGGTAAGCATTTATGTATCAAGTTCAAGAATGTTGTTGGTATTTAAATCATGTTGTAGAACTATTTTACAGTAATATTTTTAATTTGGTCGGAATGCTAATCATTTTTCTTTATTAGTATAATAAATGATGAAGTTCTGAACTATTTGAACAAATCTTGAAGTTTCTTGCAATACCTCTTATATGAATTGTGAAATGTGCTTAGATTCTACTAATGGCTTTCACCAGTCATCCCTAATAACTTTAGAAATTATAAAAAAGATTTGTACATATCATGGGCATCGTATTTCTTTTTCTAATTTGAAAGACATTTCTGCAGCAAAGTTAAGAAGTTCTTAAATTATCTAATTTTTCAAAAATATTCTGAATTCTAAGAGTGATTTATTGTTTTGAAATATTATAATTGGTTTATTCTTTTGGCTTTATTGTTGGATCTCAAAAAATTTTTCCTGCTGATGCTTAAATTTTTTGGCTTTATTATTGGTGCTTTAAAAAAATTCACATCTTCATTCTTTTGGCTTTAAAATTTTTTTGTCACAACATTTTTTGTTCTGGACAAAAGCCAAACCTTTTATTTTTAGATTTTTATAGTTGAATGGGAAAATAAAAAAATGCGGCATTATATTTGACTTTGTTCTAGATATTCTATCGTGAGCTAATTGAAGAAAAAGACCTGGACAAAGAAGTCGTGAATTTTTTTGAGATTGATGTGAGTTTGTGGAACAATATTTATTATTAATTTAAGACATTGTGTCTACAGGATGATTGTTTTACATTTTATTGTTGGATTTCTTTCCTCATATCTTATCGCTAGATTTTTTTTAGTTGTATGAAAATAAAAAAAAAATACGACATAATGTTTGGCTTTGTTATGGCTTTGTGCAATTTTTCTTTCTTTCTTTCACATTTCATTGTTCGGGTTTTTTTAGTTGAATAAGGAAATAAAAAATGCGGTATTATGTTTGTTCTAAGTTATTTTTTTTTTCGTTTGCTCTAAAATTTTTTATTGATGATCTTTGAGCACACTTTTCGCGAATACAGGTGATCGAAGACATAGAAAAGTGTCTAACATCCTTTGGCATTTTGGAGTTGCACTATGTTCGGTTGTGCTCAATGTGTTGCAAATTGCATTTTCCCTCTGCAATTTTGATTTTTTTTTTTTTTGCTCTGGTTTTTTTTCTAAAGTCTAATATATTCTAATTCATTTGTTATAAGATTTTTTTGTATTTTTTTAAAAAAGATTGTTATGTTAACCACTCTTTCTTGAAGTCCTCTTTCATATAGATATTGATTTTTTTTTTTATTATTAATAGCTATTTTGGTCGTGATTGTTTCTCTTTTTTTTTTCTTTAATGAAATTAGAGGCAAAAAAAAAAAAAAATAGTGGCTAGAAATTATATTTTTGTTGCATTTTTCCCCATTATTGTATGCAGGTATGTTTTGGGTGGAAACTAAGGCTTTGCCAAAGTGCAAAACCATAATCACAAGAAAGCAAAGAGAGTGTGTATATATAAGAATAAAAAATAAAAATAAAAAGATAAGAAGCAAACAAACAAACAAAAGAATAAGTCAAGTTAGCAAATCTCATTTTAGCAAGTCTTTATCTTATTTTCTTTCCTCATTATCCTAACAATTGCCTTCACACTTAAATTTGTTATGCAAAGTGAGTGAGCCTATGCTACATTAAGCCAACTCTTTGTTGGTTTAATATGTTCTTGCAGTACTACTTATTAAACATTACCCAAGTTAAGAAAATGTGCAATTTTAATATCTTCAAGCAATTTTATTTTTCATATCTTTATTGGACAGATTTGTGCAGGTATAGTGGTGCTTACTAATTTTGTCTTCTAGTTTGTGCTTTATCCATTTTCACCCCTAATGGTTCCAGATGGGAGTTTGTAAGTTTCAGAATTTAAAAGTTGTGTGTGCTTTCTTTCATAGAGTTGTTTGTATGGGCATACTGATAATCAAAATTGAATCCTAGCAATTTGGTTAGATTGAGTTGGAGAGACCAACAAAGACTATATAGCCTCTCAATTGATATAATTTACATCTATATACTATTAATATAAAAGTGTTATGAGCTACTGAATATCTTGACCTTAAAACATTATTCAATTTCGACAATAACAATTGGTATTGAAATTTTTTGTTGCAATTGAATTTTCAATTACTTTGCACAACATGAAATTAGAAGCGATGAAACATATGTTGCCTTTGACATCCATGTAGAGTTTTGTGATTGATAATAATAACTAGTTTAAGCTTGGCCCATTTAATTGGTTGATGTGTTATTTTTTTTAATGTTGAGTCAAGATACGTTTAGGTTATAACAATATGCATAATTTATAATATCTTTTGATTAATAATTTTTATCCTACATGTTTATTTGATCTTATAAGATTACAATTTTTTTATTTTAATTTTGGTGTTACATGTTTATTTGTTTGCGTGCCTTTAGGCACGGGTAAATACTAGTATATTTATAAAATAGATAAAATATTTATCAAAATCGAATCGATTATTTTTATTTTTAAAAAATTCGATATTTTAGGGGACTCGGGTGTCAAAATTTAATTGTGTCCATGTATCCTAACATTCATTTAATTTTATTTTTGCATGGCTAAATAAAATATGATACTTTATAAATACTTGTAAAACTTATATCATTTAAACGTATCTCTGTCCCCATTTTTTTTTTAATTACGGCATGTTTATTAGTTTAAAATTTTTAACTTAAACATTTTATGAATACTTGAAAAATATCTGTCTCACATAAGTGTGCACGTGTCTTGATTTTTAATTATGATGAAACTTTTATTTTTATTAATCATTAAAAAATAAACATATACAAGAAATTCTTTGTCCTGTTCCGTGGATTCAACCACATTGTGAAGTAAAACTGTACCCGGGTGACTGGAGGGATGGACCTTCTTTCTTGGGCCCCCTTGGACAACGGGTTTGGGCTGGCGGTTGGAGGAGAACTAGTTCCAAAACATATTTCCTTTTAAATGAATTCGATTTGGGCCATTGTGATTTGTCATCTAATTCTAGAAATTTTTCATTAATATTTTTTATTATTTTAAACTGGCAATGTATTTATATAAAATAATTTTAAACTTTAAAATTATTTTCATATGCAATAACTTTTTTCTTAAAATTGATACCAACATGCTCAAGATTTGGAAGATTCATTTACATTTTTCGAGAATTAGGATGAAAAATGAAATAAAGGATCGTCACACTAAAAAAAAAAAAAAAACAAAAAAAAAAAAAAAAACAAAAACTGTGACTTTTATTAATTTTTTCTAATAAACATAAAATTAATTTTATTAACTTTCTCTAATTTTTTTATAAATTTTTATCAAATACTAATTAACTACCAAAATAACCTATAAAAATAAAAATCACTAAACAAAAGAGATTAAATTATTCATACAGTAAAGTTATAAAACTTTATTACTTATTACAAATATTATTAAATTTTTTAAAATATTAACATAAAAACTTTTGTATATAAAAAATATATGAGAAAAGTGAAAGATTATGTTTTTATGTAAAGTGATTGAAAAGACAAATAAAGTGAAGAGGAAAAGAATTAACCTAGTTATTAAATAATTTAACAGTTAAAAATATACAAATATTAAACTAATTATATAAATTGCTTTGGTACGCCTAAATTGACCCCGATATTATATATTAACTAGGCATCCAATGAGGTGGTAGGCCAGTCCGATCTCCGGTCATTTTGCTTGGCTGCTTGAATGCTTTAGTTTTGACTGATAGTCATTCAGAATACCAAACAGCTCTCCATGAATTTTCAGCGTCGTTTTTTGTCCTTACGTTCAGGTTAAGATTAGTATCATTTTCTTATTGACCCACATTTCATGCCGTATAACTCCCGCAATCTCTGGTCTACGATGATACAGTAATCAGAATTTATGAAACTTCGAATTAAAGTGTGTAAATTATAAAGGTGGAATTAAATTGTTATCAAAATTATTTATTCTACGTAGATCTTATTAAGAATGAAATAAGGCATGAGATTACACGATTTACTGATTTGAGATTAGCACTACACAAAAAATATATATATATATATATATATTACAACTTTGCATCAGGATGCAAAACTTGTTATGTTAGTTTTTCTATTGAGTATTTGGTAAAATTTTATAAAAATTAGAGAAAATTAAACAAATAAAGAAAATTAATAAAAATTAAAAAAATTTGTAAAAGTTGAAACTGCGTCGAGTGAAGAAAATTGAAAAAAGTTATATAAAATTAAGTAAAAATTAATGAGCCAAACATTCTCTTAGTTATATTATGGATGTGTTTGGCAGTATGAAACATGCTGAAAAATTTTAAAAATTTTTAAAAGTTATTCATTTTTATTTCACTGCATAAATTACGAATTACAAATTATCTCACTTTTTATCACTCTAAACGTCCTAATTGATAAGTCAATTAATCCAACACATGATTATAGCAAGTGGTAATTGTGATTTAGTGGCGGTCTTTGAAACAGAACAAAGACGTATTTAGGGACAGACCCCTTAACATTGAATTTTTTTAAAGATTTAATATAATTTTATAAAAAATTTAAATACTTTTTAAAGCCACCACTCCCCTCCCTTCCTCAATATATATATTTTAAGCTCCAAATAATCCCTTATGCATTATTTTTTTTAACCTTGCCCTAAGCGTCAAACCAAAGGAGTAATAACAACATCGAAAAGAGCTCTTGATCTAGCTTGCATGTATAGAAGATTTTGATAAAGCTGCTGTTGAATTTATAATTTTTTTTTTTTTTTTTGAAACTAAGAAAGTAGTTGAATTTGTAATTAATTATAACTAAAGATACTGTTGTCCGTGACCCCAACTTCTTTAAAAAGTTGCAGACGGCTCTCAAAAGTAATTTGGTGGTTTTGATTTTCATCCTCTATTAATCATTGCCGTGTCCATTAATTTTCGCCAAAGTCTAACCTTAACCACAAACCAATTTATCAAACAATGCAAATTGAAAGTAGTGTGATATGGAATATATGGTTTTAAAAGCTGCAGGGAAAATCTCATTTTATTCTTCTGGGTTTTATTTAAAATTTTATTTTAATATTTGATTTTTGTTTATAACAATTAAGAGTGCGTATTTTTAATTAGTTGTAATTTTTTTTTTCAAGTAGTCATTTTGTTCTTGAAAGTTAGAACAATTAACGGGCGAAAGCAAAGGATCAAAACGTCAATTGGGGGAGGAGAGATTGCAATAACAAAGAAAAAAAATTCAAGGTATGAATTATTACCCCAAAAAAAAAAAAAAAATTAAATTGTAAAGTAAAATTCCAAACAGAGCTTAAGGAATAAAATAAAATCTACTAGTGACATTCTTTGTAAAATGAAATATTAGCGCCAATGATTTATCTAGCTAGTGTAGGTTCTTTCATAAGGTACATCGATCGACCATTTTCAACTTCATCATGATCGCGATTAATTGATTCTCTCGCGTTTTGCCCACTAATGGTCGCACTATATAGAGCAAAGGTAAAAGTTCAAGATTTCATCATTTTGCAAAATTCGGTTGTTTCGCTGCAGTGACGCTAATCCAGTTTTTCTACCGTCCCGGTCTTGTTAAATTACCCAACTGTTTCTTAAAATTACCAAAAAAAAAAAAAAAAAAGAAAGGCGCAATACCAAAAATAAATTAATAAATAATTAAGCTCGACGTAAATTTTGTCACTAAAGATTGATATTTTTTGTGATGTAATATTGTCATCGATCACATATTTACATATTTATAAGGGTGACAATGAACCAAACTCTTTTTTGAGTTACTCAAACTCGGTTCGAATTTGATTCGTAACTAAAATAAGTTACAATCAAGTTGAAGTTCGAGTCCAGAAGAAATTGACACAAAAACTCGTAAGCCAGTTTCGATAAAAAATAATATATATATATATATATTTTATATTTTTGATAATATTATTTATAATATTTTCTTTATTATATCTATACTAAAATGGGATCGTTTTAGTTTAATCGAATTATATATTTGCTAGTCAATTTTAAATTAAAATTTTTTTTTATCAGACTGAATTCGAACCTATATAAAAGTTAGAACCTAACTCGAGCTCAAACTCGATTTTAGTATAAATAATTCGAGCCAAACTCGAAAAAATTAAAGTTTAATTTGGCTCTACTCGCTTCTACCCCTTATATATTCGTTACGGTATGCCCATCATTTAAAAATATATTATTTATTTTAATATTTTTTGGTGACAATTAAATTAGTGCGGTAAAAATTAATTATTATCATTATATGTTTTTATTGTCACATTTTTAGTGAACTTTGTGATAATACCAAGTGACTGTCTATTGCCAGGTAATGTTAAGCTGAATCTGATAGAAAATGCCATATATAGCTGTATTAATGGAGAGAAGAACCCTCACTTCAACTTTGGGGGGGGACCACTAGCTAGCTACATTATTATCAACAAAGACTTCATGACTTTCATTTGTTATTAATAAATTTCCCTTTCTTGTCACATGATGACTTTAATTGAACAGCAATTCATAAAATATATTAATTTATAAGCAATTGGACCAACTTGATGGATGAATGAATTGGTAATTTTGTTACATTGACAATGAACGCTGCTCCAATGTATTCGCTTAAAAGGAAAGGTTTGGGAATTCACATGATGCTGGGAGGTATTTTCAGTCAAGTCTTTCCCACTCTCTCTCTTCCTGATTAGTTTGACTGGTCAGACCAAATAATTAGTAATTCATCAATCACCCATTTGTTTCAATTTGTGCTGAATTAGATTGAAGAACACAATTGTAAAAATCAGGAACTCCAACACCCCCCCCCCCAACAAAAAAAAGAAAATGAAAATGAATCAAAACACTTTCAACTAATTAATGGAAGGAAAATGAGCAAAAAATAAAACATATATATGTATGAAGCAGTAAAACAAAGAATAGGCATGAGGGACTGTACTGTAGTATCAAGATCTATACAGTCCCTCTCAAATAATACATATATAGCTGAAAATTAAAATTCAAACCCGTAACACAAACACACACACACACACATATATGTGTGTGTGCGTATATATATATGTATATCACTTGCACTTGATATTTTGGACCGACTGTGTGGACCTATGGAGATCCATGGTGCAATTCATTTGGATGTTTTTCTTCTTCTTCATGATCAACATCAGCGTCACCTTTCCGTTCATTGTAGCCGAGCTGGTAAGACTCACAACATCCGCACTCACCGGTGTATTGCCGAACGACAGTTCCACCGGAACGGTGAACTTCTTGGTTGATCGGAGACTGGCTTTCGATTTTGTGACAGCGGCACTCCCAACTTGTTGGCCATTGTAGTAGAAAAAAACGGTGGTGTCTTGGTATTTGTAGGGACCCCAGTTGGTGTTCTTTACTCCCAGATTCATCTGCAGGTTGGCCGTGGAGTTGTCTGCAGATCGAACCCTGAACTTTGGTGTTTTTACTTTCATCACCGTCAGTGAAAAGATGGTAATGACACCAATCTGGAATATGATGAAAATTACAATGTATAAAGCGAGTTTCTGGCGCTTCTTGCGGCGGAGCTCGTCTGAATCTACCGCTGCTTCTGCATCGCTTCGGGTATAGCCATTGGCTGCTGCTGGGTGATAAGCCTGCTGATCCTTCTCTGCCATCTTTTGAGATTGTTTATTCTGTTATTTTTTTCGATTCTATGAGAGAGAGAGAGAGAGAGAGAGATGCTTTTCCTTGGTCTGTTTGGATGAAAAGAAAATGGTGATTAATGTGGTGGTGATGGTGATATTGAGGGGAAGTGATGAGAAATATATATAGATTATTTGGGGGGGGGGGGGGGTTGTCGGGGTTAGGCTTCAAAGTTGGAAAAGCAATGGAACACCTTGTTTGAAAAGTTGTTAAGCAATGACTGGAGGGAGGGAGAGAGAGTGGACTTTCTCCTGCAGCAATGGAGGGGTTCCTTCCTAAACGTGTTAGACGGACTTGATTTCTTGACTTTAGTGAGGTTAATTTGAAATTCTACCCGTTAAGATATTTTCTATGATTTTTATCTTTGGGAAATTTCAACAGGGTTAGATGCTTCTATGTGGATAAGATGGCATGACATGGTCATGCATGTATTTATGCATGTTCTCAAATTGTTTTTTTCCCCCAAATTAACCTCGCCTACCATGCATGTACATGGTTAATTGGTTCTGACACTAGTTCTACTGAGCTTAATTAGCTCATTTAAAAGCTCTTTTTTGTGGTGTTGAAAGAAAAAAGGGTGGCTAATATAGTAAGTTATATAGTTTGGTGATATTGACGTAGGATTGTTGAATTAAAATTCAATGATTTAAATATATTTATATTATTTTAATTAAAAAAATGTAAATATTTTGAGACACTAAATTTTAATTTGAAAATTCTGATCACAATTTATCGAGTTAATATAATAGTGTTACATCAGCCTCCAAATCTAATTCGAAGTCCCATGAGGCATAAAATGTGGCATTTGTACTATAATAGTTCATTGGTTAAACGAATTTTATTTAGATTTTTTATCTATTCTTTCCTTTATAATTAATAAGCCCATTGGGGAATTTGAGCAGTAATATCTTCTTCTCCCACCTCAATGCCTTAAGAAAATAAAACTACATAAGAAAATACCTTGCCACTGTGTATATTTTGCTTTCTGTGAACCATGCGTGCAATAATAGCATATATACATATATATATATATATATATATGTATATATTGTTGAGAACCTTTAAGACATCACAATTTCAATTACAATGTGAGATTTGAATGTGGACATAAATCGATGAAAATGCACTCCCCCTTGGAGAAGTTTTGGGGAAATTATTTCCAATTCTTGCGGGGAAATTATTTCCAATTCTTGCAGTGAATTTGTCTCCTTTGAATAAGACGTTTCATTGATTCTTTTTTTTTTTTTGTAATGCCAAGACTAACGAAATGTAAAAGCAGCTTTTGAAGTCCAGACAATTTACACCTTCGTGCAAGTTTTTGACCAAAAAAATTAAAAAAAGAATAAAAAAAAAAGAAAAAGAAAAGGAAATATATATGCCTTAGGTTTATTTGGTTTGTTTTTCTATTTTCTATTTTATATTTTTGTTTTCTTTTTTTTTGTTTTGAACTCATTTTTTATTTTATACTTTTGAAAATAATAAAAAAACTCAAAACATATTTGGTCACTTGTATTTTCAAAATTTATTTTCGAAAATAGAAAATGGACTTACACATAAAATAAAAAATGACAAAAAATTATTTTTAGTGTTTTTAATTCAAAATAAGAAAAATTTTAAAATAATGAAAATATAGTATTTTATGTTTTTTTATTTTAAAAATTTTAAAATATAAAATAAAAACAGAAAACCAAAAATAAAAAAACAAACCAAACGTGACCTTATATATCCCAAAAGATCTAGAGGATAGAAGCAGGCAAACTGCTGCATTAAATGAATTTTGTCTATCATGCTTGGCATTATGCTTGGTGGCTACCTATAGGACATAAAAGAAACACAATATTATTTATCTTTCTTTTTCACCCTTTTCCTTTTGTAAAGACTATCGAGTTCATACAATAAATAACATTATTAAATTCAAATTCTTGGACGTCATACGTAGTGTAGCTCGATCGTAAATTCGTAACCATTGCGAGGAATATCTATATCTATATCTATATATATAAATTGGAGCACCTCTTTGAAGGGTTGTTAATTAAATTAAACAATATCTATACATCTATCATTATTAATTGGCAAGTTGGTTAACGCGTACAACGATTCGGATTTTCATTTTTTTTTTGTTTGGGAGATGTTACTACTTTAGCGTGTTTGCTTTTTATGTTATTCGGTCAAAGTCCTTGTTTGGAGCTTTTGCTTCTAGAGGGAAGATTATTTTTAATGGTAACAAGGTGATTTGGCATTGCGTTCCCTAATTTTAAATTTGTATGAGATTTGGATCCCCAGCTTATGGGTAAGGGACAGCCTTCACATCTGTATTTGGTCAAACCGTGGGAATAAAAGGTGGGTTGGGGGAAGCGTTTGGCTATATTTAATTGGAAGTGGGAATGGAGAAAATGTAAAGGTGAGAACAATCATATTCGATATTTGATATATGTAGGGAATAAATTTGGAGGTGAGAATGATATATGTTTGAAAAGGGAGAGTAAATGGTATATAATTAAATGAAAATTTGAGTGGATGCATATAAGACCCCCCAAAACAAAAGTAAACATGTATTTAATTTTATAAATTATTCAAATTTAGTAAATTATTTTAACAAAATAAAATATTTTAATACAAAATAGTATTTATTTGATAAAACTAATTTCAATAAATTATATTAATAAACAACACAATTTAAAAATAAACTATTATTTATTTAAAAACAATTTTAATTTAATAAAATAACTCATTTTAATCATAAATTATTATTTTGATAATAATTAAGTTTAGTTATATAAATAATTTTAATAATATTATTTACTAAAAATTAAATTTAATTTTTAAATAATTATTTAAACAAAATAAATTATTTTAATAAGATGCAACAAAAATTGATAAGGTGCATTGATTAATGCATAAAAATATTATTTATGATGGTCGATGTTATATTTTGTAGGGTACATGTTCAGAATAAAAGGAAAAATTACTGAGTATGGTATTTTACCCTTCAAAAATGTAATTTAAAAAATAAAAAGAAATGCTCATACTCATTCCACCATATTCTTTACATTTGGATCCAAATGTAGGGAATGAATAGAATGAATGTGAATGTTAGAATAAATTATGTTTGGTATGCATCAAAAATGAGTTTGAGGGTAGAAGCGATGTATGTTTGATAGAATAGAAAAAAATGTAGACTAAAATAAAAATATTAATAAATAACAATGTTACCCTTATATATATATAAAAAAAAAACTTTACAAGTAATAAAAATAAGGGTAATTTATAAATATGTCACTGAAACTCATTCTCCGCATGGAAAAATAAGTTACTCTAATAGTTTTTAAAGAGAATGAATTTTTCTTTTGTAGAAAAAATAGAGGATGAAATGAGTATGATATTCTACCATTCAAAAGTGCAACTAAACAAATGAATGAAAATATGAATTATTTATGCTCATTCTACCCAATTAAATATGAGCCCTTTTCTACAACTTTCGTTCAAATAATTAATTATATAATCATACAAGACTTATGTAGAAGCATGACTATTTTTTTTTTTCTCAAACTAAAAAGATAGCATTGAAGTTTTTGATGCATCCAAACAACTACGCTTGGTCGGAAACCCTTCCTAATCTATTTTCTTTATTATTTTCTGTATTTGTAGATTGTTGTAAATAAAATTTATGAACATTGTAAATGTGCACAAAATTATTTATCCCCACACAATTATGCGTGGAATTATTTATCTCCACCCAATAAGTTCCCAGTTTAATATATATTGCATATATACTCAAAATAGTAATATAATAAATAAATAACTAAATAACAAAATAGAGCTACTAATAGGAATAATGAAGCCATGGAAGCACAATAGGCTAGTGATTACCCTAGTATATATATGAGAACTCATTGATACATCGACAATATTAAGTTTGTCAAAAAAATTATTACTCTGCATTCTCATTAAATTTGTCCTTTTCGCGAGTAACAATGAAAAAAATAATAATAATCCAATTTTGAAAATTGTAGCGTGCATTTGGTGGAGTCTCCATTTAAGACCACATGGCTGCTCTTATATATTATTTTTGTCTGCTTCCATCCTGGTTGGACCAAACAGTAAAACATCGTGCTATTTTTTTGGGTTCACTAGAAGATAGTTAACAAGTGGGTAATTTCATTTTACATTATTGAGTTTTATTCGAATTTTTACTTCAGAATTGACATTTTTTTTTTATTATTTTCTTTTTTGTTCTTAACAATAAATGATATTAGCTTTTATTTAATTTAAATACCTCATTTAGTGATTATTTTACTCTTGTACTCTCAATACTAATTGTCTAATTTTTAGATACAAAATAGGTATTAGAGAAAGATATCGTAACTAATTACAAGGTCCGACCTTTCATTGTTAATTTGTAATGAATTAAATGCACAAACTCGTTAAATTTGTATTTCCAACCAAAGCTTAATTATAAAGCAAATTACATTCGTACGGTGAAAAATCTACTTTAAGGAAGAATTTTTCACCCAATCTGGTAACAAATTTGGTCGGGTTAGGAGTTTTGAAAAAATTCAAAAGGAAAAAAAAAAATTTGATTGTAAGAAATTAAAAATTTTTAAAATAAATTCAAAGGAGCATGCAGCCCCTGCTTAAAATTTTTTAAAATATTTTAAATTAAACAAGCAAAAGAAAAATTATTTAAAAAAAAATTCAAGAATCACAACATATTTTTTTGGGGCTTATTAGAACTGCGTCGTTTTTGTCAAAACTGTGTCGTTTTGGCGTCATTGCAGCCGCAGCAGTTCCTCACCTACTGCACCCCCCCCCCGGCTCGAAAGTTGTCAGTTGACAGCTCTCAATCGAATATTAAAGTACAAGTATGTATTTACCAAAAAGGAAATTAAAAAATTGGAAAATATTATATAAAGCATTGTAAATACACACGCCGGTGTCATCTAGAAGCTGTAGATTTTTTCAACGGAAGTAGTAATCTAGAAGGCAACGATAAAGTAATGCGCGGAAATCCTACTTTCCTTGACTGGACGCGTTGGCGAATGGAACCTTCTGTTGATGGACGGACAATGCGAAGGTCAATATTTTTAGTCCTTAAAAGTGTCTTTTAAAGTTTAGACATGTGGAGATAAAATTCAATGTAATTAAATCTTAAGTTTACGTTTGAAAAGTTTAATCAACTTCTTAATTTTTTATTATTTATTTTTTTTTATTTTTTTAAATGGCCAAATTTATCTACTTAAATTCTAAACTTTTTTAAATCATAAAAGATAAAAATGTTAAATGAACAAAAAAATTAAAAAATCAAATTTTTAAAAAATTAAATTTTTTTTTCTTTTTCAAACATAAAAAGAAACCTAATTTTTAGTAACAATAGTCAGTTACAACAAAAAAAAAAAATTTATTTTTT
This sequence comes from Vitellaria paradoxa, assembly GCA_019916065.1. Taxonomy (NCBI): domain Eukaryota; kingdom Viridiplantae; phylum Streptophyta; class Magnoliopsida; order Ericales; family Sapotaceae; genus Vitellaria; species Vitellaria paradoxa. Next base: position 41,047,256 of record CM034242.1, on the reverse strand, counting down.
CCAAAATTAAATTAATTTTGATGTATTATATGTATCTATATATCCAAACAACTACTACGCCTCATAATGCAACACATATATTCTCTATTTAGAGTTTCAAAATTTAAAAAAAAATTTAAAATTTTCAACTTCTTACAATCAAATTTTATCATGTATTATTTTTAAACCAACTTTCAGTGGCGGAGTCATGCGGGAGCGAGAGGGGCAAGTGACTCTCTCAATTTTTAATGTAAAATTACTAAAATACCCTCCTTGCTAGTTTAGTTTTATTTAAAAATTAAGATATTTTGGCTTTAGTAAAAAATTTAAGGTTAACTTAAAATTTTTTTTAACATAAAAGAAGTTTACAAGAATCAAATTTGATATTTTTTATGAAATAAAGTGTATTCTCCAATACACTATTATATACTTTTATTCACACTATTACTAAATAGAACATGTAACACAATAAATTATATAGATAATAAAACTTAATAATAGCGGGTTCATTTCAACTTATAATTTTTTTTTTAATTTCTATTTTTTATTAAAAATTATGAAGTGCATACAAAAGTTATTACACATGTAGAATGTGTTTGTAATGATAAAAAGTGAGATATAATGAGATCAATCGTGAGTTCGTAATTCGTGTAGTGAGATAAAAAGTGAATAACTTTTCAAAAGTTTTTAGAAATTTTCAAAACTTTTCAAAGGTTTATAGCAAACAAAACAGAACTACAATTATCAATTTTTTTAAATTTTTTAATTTCTTCTAATTTTTTAACTTCTATAAATTTTTACCAAATATATAAAAATGACATGGCTCAATTTTTTTAACCAAGATTAACAAAAATTGTTGCCCTAAGAGCATGTACAGCAGAAGAGATAAAGAAATATTTTCGATATTTTTGCTACCTAAATGAAGAAAAATCTCCCGCACAAATCTCTTCAAATGTGGAGGTATTTTTCTTCCTGCTACAATGCCTCGGCAAGAGAAACGAGTAACTGTTCACGAGCGATGTACCGGTGACCATTGGGGGCTAGGGTTTTAGGAAGCAAAAATGCCCGTTGGGCTCCAATTTTGGAAAACTAATTTTTAAAAAATTAATTTTTTAATAGACAATGGTAAAATGCCTAGTATTGGTGTGGCTTGAAAAAAAAATTATTAGCTAAACTTAAAATGTGCACTGTTTGCTAGATAATTTAACTATCCATTGATGCACTTGCTCTAAATGCACTCTTTCGATTATGATATGTGTGATTGGTTTGCGCTTATGTTTCCTTCTTTCCCGCCTTTGACTTAGGGAAAGGAAGCGTTTGGTAGTAAAACTTTTAACAAAAAAATTACCGACTTTTGATGTTTGTGTGTTTAGTAAAGCGTTAATTTTTTTCACTTTTCTATTCTATTACAATAACTTCTTACTTCAAAAGTTAACAAAAATTATTAAAAATTATTAAAAGTTATTAAAAATTATTAAAAATGACAAAAATTACAAAAAAATTTTATCAAATACTTAAAAATTATAAAAAATTACTTAAAATTATTAAAAATTATTATTTATTTTACCAAATATACCAAAAACTACTACTAATAATTTTTAAGAAATAGAGCATGAGGGATCCGCAAACCAGGGATCCGCGTGACCCAACGCTATGGCCAAATTACCCACCGAACGGGGAGCTTTCCCTTAAACTTATTTTAGTGGGAAGCCAGAAAGATCGATAACATTGGATAAAAACATGACAAGTGTCAACAATAAAAATACCTCCGAAGTGATGTTTGTTTTGGAAGTAATAAAGTTTAAATTTTATTGGAATAATTTTTTCTCTTTATTATGATAGTTTGGATGAAGTAACAATTACTCTAAAAATAACAATTATTACGATAAATTTTAAATTTTACCTCTTGAATTTTATCTTTTTTTTTATTACTCCTGTAAAATATTTCTTTATCTCCTATAAAATTTTAAACAACATTATGTTATAAGTAATTATAATAAATATTATAAAATAATAATTAATTTAATTTAATTAAAATTATTTAATTATTAAATTATTTTATCAAAATAATATTCATTAAATAATAATTTATTATTAAAATAATTTATTTTATTTTATTGAAATAATACTATTGAAATTTTATTTTATTAAAATGATTTAAATTATTTATTTTCTCAAATTAAAATTAATTTTCAATAAATAATAATTTCTTATTAAAATATTTACTAAATGAAAATTATTTCTCATAAATAATAATTTACTAGATTATGTATTGTATTAATAAAGTTTGCTAAACTTAATAATTTATTTAAATAAAATAATATTATTTGTTTTAATAAATTATTTTATCAAAATAAAAATAATTATTAACAAATAATAATTCATTATTAAAATTAATTACTATTGAAATAATAATCTATGATAAAATTATTTTCTATAGTTAATACAAATTATATATATTTTATTAAAAATAATTATTACTAAATATTAATTATTATGATGATTTATTTTATTATAATGTTTTACTAAGATTAAATGTTAACTTTTAGCTCTTGGTCAATATTTTATTCTCATTCTAAACATAATTAACTTTTACCATTTCAAAATTTTTAGTATTTCAAACATAATATAATTATTATCGGATAATATTTACTCTCTCAATCCAAATATAAATATCATAAACTTGTTACATCTTTTAACTGTTACTGAGTTAACAATTACCCTAATAATGTTTTATCTCCAATTTTTTCACCTCATACCTATCATTCCCTGAGTGTCTATATTAAAAATAAATATAAAAAATAATAAAATACATTTTAATTAGTGTTGACTTGTGTAATATTTTTGACAAAAATAATTTTTGAAATATATTATAAAATATTTTAATAAAGTTACATAATTCATTAAATAATTAATGAATTATTTTTTTATTTATATTTTTTATTTATGACAATATTAATGAGCTAATAAAATTGATCAAAGTCGAACTTTTAAGCAAGTGTTAAAAAAATTATATTTTATTAAATCTCATTCTTACCCAATCCTAAAAATTAAGTTTGGCTTTAAAAAATATATCAAATATTAAACCTACCCAATCAGCCTGATTACTTTTTTATTTCAAACTTTTTATCAATTTTAATATGTGCTTTCATTTATTTTTAATTCTTGACTCATTTTACAAAATTGACTTGAGTTAAAAATACTATTATTTTTAATTGTATTAAAATGAATTTTGATTGATTTTATAACAATACCTCAAAATAAAAATATTATTTTGGGTAAAATACAAAAAAAAAAAAAAACTACTAAAGTTTACACGACGTCCCACATTAATCTTTATAACTTTGATATTTTAATCCATACAATTGTGGTCTAGTTGTAATTAAGTTCTCCTGTTTGGCACCATTTGAAATCAGTAGTTAAAACCCAAGTGATGGTCACATGCTAAGGCAATTTTATAATCTTAGTACCTCTATGTTGAGTAAAGTATAGAAATTATTTTTATTCAATTTATGCAGCGTCCACTTTAATTTATATAGTTCTAATTTTGACAGTCTATTTCTTATAGTTCAATTAAGTTGCAATTAAGTTCTTCTATGCAACACTGTTCGAACTTAGCCGTTAAACCCCACATGATGGTCATATGCTAATTTTCGTAATGGGTTTGATGTTCACATGCTGATTTTCCATAGTTTCTCCTTTGTAAAGCCGCCCCCCCCCCCCCTTTTTTTTTTCTTTTTTTCTTACGTCTGGCTGTTTTGGCAAATGAAACCTTCTTCTGTGTTCTGTTTTCAAATATGTTTGTTGGCACGTTGCAATCACTCGCACCACATTGGACGCTCTCTTGCTCGGATGCTGTCATTAGGGACGTTAACGGAGCGGGTATAGAGAGAGTATAACTTTTTCCGTCCCTGTTCCCGTTTAGTAATACCACTTTTTCCGTCCCTGTTCCCGTTTAGTAATACCCGTCCCCGTTCTCGTTTAGCAATACCCTTACTCATCCCCGTTCCCATCCCCGTTTCGAGGAAAAAAAATTTTCTTATACCCGTCTCCACAAAATAATAAATTCCCCATCCCCATCCCCGTTTACCCGCCAAGTATATTAATTATTACAAATTATTTATTATATGTATAAAATAAATATTTAAAATTATTATAAATATTATATATATTAAATAAAAAATATATTACATATATATATTAAATAAAAATTAAAAATATATATATAATATTTGACTTTGACTTATGCACTTAACCAAAGATGAAGTAGTCTTTATTTATAACCTAACAAGACATTCACTTCTTTGTGAGAAATCGATGTGGGACTTCTAAAGGAGTCACCACGTCAACAAAATTAACAAAAAAATATTTAAACGGGTACGGGGCGGGGTGAGGACTATCGTACCCGTCCCCGTCCCCATACCCGTGCGGGTAACATTTCAAATCTCCGTTCCTGTCCCCGTTCCCGTCCCCGCTATTAACATCCCCATACCCTCTCCGAACGGGACGGGTGAAGCGGGTACCCACCGGATACAGATATATTTGACATCCCTAACTGTAATTGGGGACCACGTTAAATAAGACTGTGATGTTATTTACTTGATGTAATATATTTTAATTTTATTTGTATATAGAAATTAGAAATGATACTAAATGCTTTGGTCTTTATTATTTATTGTGACTTAATCTTAGATTAGATTTTTATTTATTTCATTTAATTCTTATATTTTCATGTCACCCATCCTGAACTATAGGGTTAACATAGAAATTATGCCAACTTGATAACACTAATATTGTAATTGAATGGTTTTCGACCATAAGTCACCGAACTGACGTAAGTCGGCGTCCTTTTCATAAAATAGTTATTAATTTATAATTTTACGTTATTTTGATAATATATTTTGTAATATTTTATGAAAAATATAGCATTTTCTGTTATGTTAATATGACTGCATCATGATCCAATGATTCAAAAGGCAATTCTAATGTGTTTATTTATTTAAGCACAAATCCAAATATGCCAATTAAAAAAAAAGGAAAAAAAAAAAAAAAAAACCAATAACAAGTGATATAGTATCCTACAGTATATATCAAACGAACAGAAGCCCCTCTCAAGTACAGACGAATCACTTGCACTCGATATTTTGCAGCGATTTAGTGGGGATATAGAGATCCATGGTGCAATTCATTTGGATGTTTTTCTTCTTCTTCATTATGAACATCAGCGTCACCTTTCCGTTCATCGTAGCCGAGCTGGTCAGAGGCAAAAGCCCTGAACTAATGTCACTCCCCAGTTCCGGAATTGCCCCTGCGTTCGCCGACGATAAGTCCACCGAAACGGCGAACTTCTTGGTCGATCGGAGGTTTGCTTTTGATTTCGAGACGCTGGCACTCCCGACTTCCACGCCCCTGTACTTGAAGGAAACGGTGGTGTCCTCGTATTTGTAAGGACCCCAGTTGGTGTTCTTAACCCCGAGATTAGCGTTCATCTTCAGGTTGAATGCAGAGTTCGTTACGCTGAAGGTACTGTCATCAAAGTTTGCAGAGCGAACCCTGAACTTGGGTGTTTTCACTTTCATCACAGTCAGGGAAAAGACTGTAATGACACCGATCTGAAATATGATGAATATTACAATGTATAGAGCAAGTTTCTGGCGCTTCTTGCGGCGGAGATCCTCTGCATCTAGTCCCATCTCTGACGGGGTTGTTTTGTGATTCTCTTTATATGTAGATATATATATATATATATATATTGAGAGAGAGAGAGAGAGAGAGAGAGAGAGACAGGGATCTGTTTTGGGTTCTGCACTAGAGAGGGATATAATCAATTACCGTAGTGGTAGTGGTGGGGATGAAAGATTTGTAGGGGATTGAGCTATATATATACATATATAGAGGCAAGTCTAGTTTCCTAAAAATCAACAAAAATTTATAAAAATTGGTAAAATTCTTTAATACATTTTAGTCATCTTGTATTTCATAAAAATTTTTATATATATCTACATATTCTAACAAATTTTTATAAATCCTAATAACTTTTTAACAAATTTCAACAAATTTAATATAAATCTGTGAGGACAAATTGAAAAAACTGTTCTCACAATTTTTCTCTTCAACTTTTTCACGCAGAAATTAAAAAGTTTAACAATTTTTAAAAAAAATTTGACATAAATATGTGAGAATGGACTAAAAAAATTGTTCCCGTGGTTTCTCTCTCTAATTTTTTACTGTAAAAATTCAAAAATTACAATTTTCATTTAAAAATATATATATATTTTTTTCAAAAAAAAAATATATCTACATATCCTAACAAATTTTTACAAATCCTAATAACTTTTCAACAAATTTAACAAATCTGACATAAATATGTGAGAACGAATCGAAAAAACTACTCTCATGATTTTTCTCTTCAACTTTTTCACATAGAAATTAAAAAGTTTAACAACTTTCAAAAAAATTCTAACATAAATATGTGAGAATGGACCAAAAAAATCGTTCCCGTGGTTTTTCTCTCTAATTTTTTATCGTAAAAATCTAAAAATTACAATATTCATTTAAACAAATATATAGTTTGAATTAAAAATACCAAACGTTAAAAATGATCTCAAACTAACTATTTTTTTTTCTTATTTTTAATTGCTCCAAGTGCTACCGTAACGTGGAGACTAACTTGGTCTCCCAAGTTGAAAATTAATAATAGAACGCCAAGTTTGAAAAGTTTTTAAGGGATGCCCCAAAGAGGACCTGTTCCATCAACAGATGCTTCCTAAACGTTGTGGGGGCAATAAGGGGGCTTTGATTTCGTGACATTATTAATTCCACACGCATACTTGGTTAAATCTTCTCCGCTGTACCTTAAAAAAAAAAAAAATAAATAAAATCTTCTCCGCAGTGCTCTTTGGAAAAGAACAACTCTATGTAATCTAGAATTGGGACCCACCATCGGTTGGGAGTTAATCCACACCCCCTGGGAAAAAAACAATGCAGGCAAATAATCATCACCAAAAAAAAAAAAAAAGAAAAAAAAAGCAATGAGATAATGTTGTTTGACCCGGTCAATTTGTTTACATCTTCGACCGTTAGTTGAGATACAAGGGAGCCGTTGGAAACTCTAAAATTTTTTAAAAAAGATATAAAAATTTTAGAAATTTTTAAATTTCTCTAATTAAATTTTATCACGTGTCATTTTACATCACATCAATACTAACTTTTAAAATTTTTTAATTTTTTTACACTCCAAACACCCCCTGAATTCTACTATAAATTTGGAAGACTATAAATTCAACTAATTATCTTTTCAAACTTTCATTGCTTTTTAGGGCGGTTTGGTGCATCAAAAAAAAAAAAATTCCAACTTTTTGATAATTTTAAGACTTTATTATATTTGATAAAATATTAAAAGTTTGAGAGAGTTAAAAAAAAAATCTAAAAAACAATTGATAATTTTGTGTGTAGTAATTTTTTTATACGTTTGGCAAAGTTAAAGAAAATTAAAAAAGATAAAAAATTAGAGATTTTTGACGATTTACCAAATAGATCCCTAATGATTCCACCGAAAGCTTTATTTTTGGAGCATAAACCAACCCTAAAGATTTAACCATCGCCAACCAAATTTTCATTACTAAAATGTGGACTTTTTGACAACCAAAACTTATTTAGTAAAATTTAACCTTTAACGATTAATTAACTAATAAAAGGTCTTGCAAAAAAGTAAATTTACGTATCTTAAAATTTAAACTCGGGTTTTCTCTTTTAATTTTGGAGTACTTAACCACTTGTCTAAATTATTATTTGTGTTTATATGTATATGTTTTAATATATATGTAAATAATAAACTTTTTTATACCAAAATTTGGCAGAGAAAAAGTAAATTTGGTTGGAAGAAAATAATCTTTTTACCAACATATTTTTATTCCGTTAGTAAAAGTGAACCTTTAGGGATTAGTTTGTCAGCAAAATGTTAATTTTTATCAATTAATTAGTTGACAAAGATAATAAATATTTTATTATTTTTTTATTAAAATTTTTGGCAACCAAACAAAATAACCTTTGAACACATAAGAACAAAATGTGTATATATATGCATCAAATGTTTCACAATGGGGGTAACAAATCGCAAGTCCTAGATCAACAAAATGTAGCTAGCTAACTTTATCTAAGAAAAAAAAAATTGAACAAAATGGAGTGACACCAAACCAATAAGATTTATGTATAATTGAAATTGAACAAAATAGAATGATATCAAACCAGTAAGATTTATGTATAATTGATCTGTTCACAATAAACGATCATGACAAAAGAACAGTCAATATTTCGTCAGTTATATAAATTCAATATGATCTAAAATAGTAATTCCATTCTGCAATAGGAATAGAAACAGGGATGGATGTTGCTAAACAGAGATGAGAACAAGAATGGTTATACCCATTTCATTATGTCCTGTTGACATTCTTAGCGGTGAGTCGCTTTGCCAAGAAGGACAAAATAGGCAACATGCATAGAGTTCAATTCAGTACGATGATTTGATCTTCGGGGATGGGATAAGTGGACATACAAGTGAATAGTTCAGTACAAGGATGGAGGTAGTGCACAGGCCAAGACCACTTGGGCCGTGAGAGTGGGCTGGATGGACATGCACAAGGTAGGCTCGGTGCAAGAACAGTGATTTATAACTTAAAGCCACTAAAGTATTGCAGATTGGTAGAGGGTGCAGGTGAAAGTCCACATAAAACTCGCTACCCACATAGCCTGAAGATTTGAAATGTATTAAAAAAATAAAAAGAAGAAGGAGCCTCTTCCTCTGGCTTTGATCAGTAAACAAAATAATCCTCGCCATGCTCTAGCCGTTCTTTTCTTCTATTTATTTTTTCCCTTTATTTTTGAGGTGATCAGAATTTCTCAACCATTGTACAAATAACTAATCCATTTAGTGTTTGTTTTGAAAGGGCATTTTGTTGCAAGTTTTAAAAGAAAAAATCAGTTAAAAAAAACTATAATAGTAAATATAGAAGTCTAAATTAAGAACGAATAAAAGAATTAAGACATGGAATGGGACTACAGTCTCAGACTCTCAATACATACTCTCCCTCGCCAGAAAAAAAAAAAAAAAATTCTACATATAATGTCAAAAGTCCAAATCTCAGGACATAAAGACAAAAAAGGATCACTTGCACTTCACACTCTGTAGAAGCTGTGTAGAGATGTTGAGTTCCATGGTGCAATTCATTTGGGTAGATTTCTTCTTCTTCATAATCAACATCAGCTCCACCTTTCCACTCAATTTAGATTGGCTTGTCAGTGGCAAAATCCCTGAATTTATATCTCTGTCCAACTCAGAATTGACCGCACCTAGATTGGCCGACGACAGATCCACCGGAACGGCGAACTTCTTGGTTGATCGGAGATTGGCTTTCGATTTATTAACAGTGGCACTCCCAACTTCTATACCTCTGTAGTAGAAGTAAACGGTGGTGTTTTTGTATTTGTAGGGACCCCAGTTGGTGTTCTTCACTCCCAGATTCGCATTCATCTTCAGGCTGAATGAGGAGGAGTTGTTTGATATTTCGAAAGTTTCAAAACTTGCAGAGCGAACCCTGAACTTGGGTGTTTTGACTTTCATCACCGTCAGTGAAAAGATTGTAATGACACCGATCTGAAACATGATGAATATCACAACGTATAAAGCAAGTTTCTGGCGCTTCTTGCGGCGGAGGAGCTCGTCAGACTGGCCGGTGGCAGCCTCTTCGTCGTGTTTGGTTTGGGGATTATGAGCAGGCATTGGATGAACTTGTTGTTGATCCTTCTCTGCCATTTGGGGTTCTTCAAATTAAGTATGTGTCACGAAAAAGAGAGACGTCGTGTTGTGAAGCTGAGCATATCGCAAAGGGCTCTATGTATATATAAAGGGAGCTACAACGTTAACGCGTCCAGCAATCTGAAAAGGTCTGTGGGAAATTATAGTAGTATTTTTGAGAATATGATGATACGCGCGTTTGGTTGAATTGATATTGGAAAATTCACCGCTTAGAAGCTTCTTTTTTGGATCTATTGTTTAGGTGTCAGAACAGTTGGGACCCGTGTCTCCTCCACCGCTATGGTTGAATTTTGGCATTTTTTTTTTAATTTTTTCTACAGTGAGAGTTGAAAAAAAATTAAGGAAACGCTGTTTAAATAAAACAATTTAAAAAGTAATGTTAATAAAAACTATGGGTAACATGTCTGCTTTAGATTTTTTTTTTGGTAGTGCTATAACACTAAAGACAGCTTGTATTTCTATAATACTAAAGAGAGTTTAAGAGTCTATTTGGCGCGATGTAAAATGTTAAAAAATTTTAAAAATCATTATTTTTTATCTCACTCCACGAATTACGAATTCACAAATTATCTCAAATTATTTTATTTTATCTCATTTTTTATCTTTTCAAACGTCTCCTAAATCGTTGTTATTTATCTAGCAACTATTTAGCAAAAGTTCCAAAGGAAAAAAGTAAAAAAAAAAAAATAAGATGATTAATTAATTAATAAAAAGACAGTAAAAAAACAAATTTTAAGATAAGAGCTTGCAACAAAAAGTCACTGTTAATCCCAATAAGGAAATAAGCTTAACAGATACATTTGATGAAATAGGATAAGATAAGGGCAGCATTGTAGTTCTGATAGTTTCACAAGTACTAGCATGACATACAAGTTGTTCTTATTCTTATTTCGTAGATATGACTAGTGCATGCCTCAAAGAATAAGAGTACGCTTTAAGAGTAATCATCAGAACTTGTAAGTAAAAAGTAATAGCTTGAATTAGAAACTATTGTATCCGATGAAAAAATAAGATTCAAAGCAGATTATTGAGAGAATACCAAAAAAAAAAAAAACCTACTATAATATAGATAATATAATGGATGACTAAGAAAAAGTAAACCATCACGAAAACATATTGTACCAACTAAGAATATTGTCAAAAGAAAAAAATAAAATTTTCAAAAAAGTTCATGCACAATTATAACTTTATATAGCATACATTAGAACTCATGAGAAGGAATTAGCCTTAATAAAAATAAATATTTCATAATTATTGTACTATTATTTTCTCTTTTTCTATCTTATCTTTTATTATATTCAGAGGCAGACCAACGTTGAGCTAAGAGTAGATAAGGGCATATGCTAAGTTTTAATTAATTAAAATATAAGAGGTGGTGTAGTTGGCTAGCTTGTTGGTCTCATAGTCTCCGGATATTTTGAGATTGAGTGTTCAAATCTCTTTTACTTCACCAGTTTTATTTTTTATTTTTTATTTTCTTCTTCTATATTTAATAAGAATCGAATACGATTTGTTTTTTATTTTCTTTTTTGTTTCTTCTTCCATATTTAATAAGAACCGAATATAGTGACGAAAAGAAAAATATGTAATTCTACTCACTTTTCATCCATACACTTGTGTTCTGTTGAATCTTTAGTTTCGTTATGGAGAAATAAAATTGATGATATTCATTTTTTTTGTTTGCAGAGAGTAAGAGTAACTTATTCTTGTATTTTATGTAAAAAAATTTGATATCAATGTATAATTTTTTTATTTTATTATATTTTACATTTCTTTGGAATTAAAAATTTTTACTTTTGATTTAAGCCTACGCAAGCCCAAATTTCAGAATCCGCCGCTGATTATATTGTGTTTTAAATTCAAAGTTCAAAATCTGAACTCCAAGTCTAAAAATATAAGATTCTCTATAAGTAAGGGATCCATTCTGTAATGAAAGGGTATCGAAAAAATATAAGCATTCTCTCATTTCTTTGTAATATTTACTGTATTAGTTATGTAATAAAATTTCAAGTGTTTAAGTAATATATGAATGACGTTTTGAGCATTTTTAGTATTATTTTTAGGAATTTTGAGTGTTTAATCAACTAGTATCAGAATTTTGACAATCTAAAAGGCATAATTAAAAGTTTTCTAACTTATAAGGGTATGCTTTCTAAATATTAGAAACTTGTAAGAATATTTCATAATTATTAATGTGGTCAAGGGTGATTATTTTATAAACTTATGGTCAAGGCAAAAATTCCTTGTTTTATATTGGAAATTAATGCCCTTTCCGACCTTTCATTCTTTTGTCGTGCTTCTCCAAAAATTAAATCTTAGTGAAGAAAAAAAAGGCACATACGACGAAAAGAAGATACCATAAAAGCTGTTTTAAGTTGTTTATTCAAAGTTTACAAAATGGATTTCTATTAACTAGTTTTCTAACCAAAGCCGGCTCACCTTCATTTGTAGCCGACCAATAACATTACTTTTTTTTTTTTTATTTAATTTTTTCGTTTGTGCTGTGGGTTGGTATTGTAAGATATATTAAATTTGAAAGCATTTAAACGGTAGAATAAAAACTAACTATTAAGTAATAATAAAATCACAAATGTAAAGAACAAATAAACCAATAAGCAAGAGGACTACAGTATCAATACACACCGGTCCCCATTCCAAAAAAAAGACACAATACGTGTATAATTTCAAAGGCCTCGAAAAAAAAAAGAAAAACCAGTACTCATGACAAAAGAATCACTTGCACTTGATATTTTGGAGCGATCTAGTGGGGATATAGAGATCCATGGTGCAATTCATTTGGATGTTTTTCTTCTTCTTCATTATCAACATCAGCGTCACCTTTCCGTTCATCGTAGCCGTGCTGGTCAGAGGCAAAACCCCTGAACTTATATCACTCCCCAGTTCCGGAATTGCCCCTGCGTTTGCCGACGATAAATCCACCGGAACGGTGAACTTCTTGGTCGATCGGAGGTTTGCTTTTGAATTCGAGACGCTGGCACTTCCGACTTCCACGCCCCTGTACTGGAAGGAAACGGTGGTGTCCTTGTATTTGTAAGGACCCCAGTTGGTGTTCTTAACCCCGAGATTAGCGTTCATCTTCAGGCTGAATGAAGAGTTTGTTGCGCTGAAGGTACTGTCATCAAAGTTTGCAGAGCGAACCCTGAACTTGGGTGTTTTCACTTTCATCACAGTCAGGGAAAAGACTGTAATGACACCAATCTGAAATATGATGAATATTACAATATATAGAGCGAGTTTCTGGCGCTTCTTGCGGCGAAGATCCTCTGCATCCAGTGCTCCTCCCATCTCTCAAAGGGTTGTTTTCGATTCTCTTTATAATATATATAGATATAGATAGAGATATATAGAAAGAGATAAAGAGAGAGAGAGAGAGAGAGATGTGCTTTTGGTTCTGCAGTAGAGAGGGATATAATCAATTAACGTAGTGGTAGCGATGGGGATGAAATATTTGTGTGGGATTGAGCTATATATATATATAATGTGAAGAGGTGACTTAGTCTCCGAAGTCGAAAATTAATAATAGAACGCCAAGTTTGAAAAGTTTATAAACGATGGCATAAAGAGGACCTCTTCCGTCAACAGATGCTTCCTAAACGTGTAGTGTAATAAGGTGGCTTTGATTTTTGTGAGATCTCACACGCATGGCTGATTTTACATCTACTCTGCTGAGTTCTTTGGAGAAGAGCAGCTGTGCAAATTATAATATCGAATTCAGGCCCGCCAACTACTGGGACTTAACACACCCCCCAAAACAACGGATGCAAATAATCATACAAAAAGAAAAGAAATTAAAAAAAAAAAAGCAATGATTAATGTGGTTTGACACGGTCAATTTGTTCACATCTTCGACCGTTAACTGAGATACTAAATTCTACTATAAATTTGGAAGGCTATAAACTCAACTAATTCTCAGTTCAAATTTTCATTACGTTTTAGGACCGTTCAATGCAAAAAAATATATATATATTTTTAACTTTTTGATAATTTGAAAACTTTATTATATTTGATAAAATTTTAAAAGTTGAAAAGAGTTAAAAAAATTTACAAAAAATTGATAATTTTGCGTGTCACAATTTGTTATACACTTAGCAAAGTTATAAGAAATTGAAAAAAAAATTAAAAATCGGGGACGAAATGCCAGATGGACCCTCAATGATTCTACTCAAATTTTATTTTAATTTTTTTTAAGCGTAACCCCACCCGTAAGGATTTGACCTTCCCAACTAAATTTTGATCGCAAAAAAGTAAGCTTTTAACAATTAAAATATATACTTAGAGTAAAATTTACCTTAGCGACTAATTAGTTACACTACTACAAAATGTATAAATATCACAACTTTTAAGCGTGATATTTCACTTTTTATCTCAGTCACAAAAGCGTGATTGATCTAGGTGAGATTGTAAGTCACTTCTTTTTTATCACCGTTTACAACCGTGATAAAAATCTTACAACAATCACATACTAAAAGCGTGATCTTTATGGTAAAAACTAAGATGAAAATAAATTTAGTGTGATCTTTTATGTATTTTGATCTCACTTTTTTTAAAAAATCATGATCAAATATAAACAAATAATTACGCTGAAAAAATGGATTAATTTTAAAAATAATAAAAATCCACATGGCAACCTACTATCACGCCATCATAGCACCGTTTACCACCTTATCATTATAGCAACCTTATATCTTTCAATTTTTTTTGTTGCTACTGAAAATCAAACCCTTGCCATTCATTTGAAAGTTAGTGCAGTTGACCACTAGTCCAACCTATCATTTATATATACATTTTACATATTAATATATATAAACAAATTTTTATCACTGTAGGAGTTACTAAAAGTAATAAAATTATATTATTTTAAGTTTTTACAATAATTTATTATGACTTTTGTCAACCAATTAGTAGTTAAAAGTTACATTTTTCCTGATCAATTGATCGGAAAAAATGATAAAAAATTTACTTTTATTTAATTATTTTAACTTTTTGCAACAACTTGAAATCGTAAGTAATATATAGAATAATGTGAATATTTAATAAATAATTTATGAATATCTATTGTATTTAATTAAAAATAATCTCAAATCTTTTTCTTATTTTCCTTTACGCTTTGTGTATAGCATATATTTAATCATAACTCACTATTTATAATATATCTTTCTTCATTTTGTATTATATTTTTAAAAGTAATTAGGTCGCGTTTAGTTTTAGTTCTAAAAAATGATTGTTCAAAACAAAATTTTTGAAAACTATTTTAAAAATTGATTTGTAATACAAAAAATATTTTCAATGATTATATTCAAAAATTAGTTCTAAAAAAAACAAAAAAAATAAAAATTTTTATTATTTTATTTGTAAATTTTTATCACTTCCAACAAAATATAAAATAATGTCACTTTTAATATAAATAATATTAAAGATATACTAAATATTTATTAGATACTAAATATTTAATATTCAACTAGTTATAAGTTATACAAACTATGAAAATTACTTCCATATATTTACTGAAAAAATAATAATTATATATTTAACATTATTTAAATTTAATTTGGTAAATTTAGCTTTAACATTAATTTAAATTTTTTTTGTTTATTGATCTATGATTATAGTTTTTATATCATATTCAATTAATTAAAATTAATAAATATAAATAATATTAAAGGTACACTAAATATTTATTAGATATTAAATATTTAATATTCACCTCGTTATAAGTTATACAAATTATGAAGACTACTTCCATATATTTACTGAAAAAAATAATAATCATATATTTAGCGTTATTTAAATTTGATTTGGTAAATTTAGTTTTAATATTAATTTAAATTTTTTTTGTTTATTGATCTATGATTATAGTTTTTATATCATATTTAATTAATTAAAATTAATAAATATAAATAATATTAAAAATACACTAAATATTTATTAGATATTAAATATTTAATATTCACCTCATTATAAGTTATACAAATTATGAAAACTACTTCCATATATTTATTGAAAAAAATAATAATCATATATTTAGCGTTATTTAAATTTGATTTGGTAAATTTAGTTTTAACATTAATTTAAATTTTTTTTGTTTATTGATCTATGATTATAGTTTTTATATCATATTCAATTAATTAAAATTAATAAATATAAATAATATAAATAATATTAAAGATACAGTAAATATTTATTAGATATTAAATATTTAATATTCACCTCGTTATAAGTTATACAAATTATGAAAACTACTTCCATATATTTACTGAAAAAATAATAATCATATATTTAGCGTTATTTAAATTTGATTTGGTAAATTTAGTTTTAACATTAATTTAAAATTTTTTTATTTATTGATCTATGATTATAGTTTTTATATCATATTCAGTTAATTAAAATTAATAAATAAATGTTACAATAAAGAAAAAAATAACAATATTATCTCTCATTCTTTTAATCATCTCGCTTTTTTTAAGATATAATTTAACTCACTTTTTGATCTCAGTTTTTTTTTTTAGAAATGTTTTCACTGATCTTTTATCTCAGTTTTTTTTAAAGATAATTTTTACTAATTTTTATCTTATTTTTTTTGTTGAGATAGTTTTCACTGATCTTTTATCTCATTTTAAATACAATCACGGTTTTAACAAAAATGAGATAAAAAGTATTAAAAGTAATTTTTTATCTCAATTTTTTAATTAGACTGAGATAAAAAGTTTAACTCACAAATCTTTATTACGCTTTTTCTAAAATCGTGATCTTTATGAATTTCTTAGTGTGATCTTTATCAATTATTGTAGTAGTGTTAGAACAAATCTTACAAAAAAGTAAATTTACCAAGCTCAGGTGTCTCTCTTAATTTTAAAATACTTAACCATCAGACTAACTTATCACTTGTGTTATTAATTGTATTTATATGTACAAAAATTTGATAAAAATTAATAAATTTTGGTTGATTTTGTTAAACGAAGCGCCTCTAAAGTAGTTTTGAGAATATGATGGTACGCGCGTTTGGTAGAATTTACATTTGAAAATTCACCGACTAGAAGCTTCTTTTTTGTATTCATTTGTTTAGGTGTCAGAACAGTTGAGACCCGTGGCTCCTTCATCACTATGGTTGAATTTTGGGTTTTTTTATTTTTTATTTTTTCTACAGTGAGAGTTGAAAAAAATTAAGGAAATTAACGCTGTTTAAATAAAATAATTTAGAAAACTGCTGTTAATAAAAAACCATTTGTAACATGTCTCTTCTAGAAAATTTTTTTGTTTACCAAACAAAACTTGTAGTTCTATAATAGAGCTTAAATCATTGCTGTTTATCCAGTAACTATTAAACAAAAATTATGAAGGAAAAAAATATAAAAAAACATAAGATGATTAATTAATTAATTAATAAAAAGACAATAAAAAATAAATTTTAAGATGAGACACTGTAACAAGAAGTCACTGTTAATTCTAATAAGGAAATAATCTTAACAAATACATTCGGTAAAATAGGATGAGATAGGAGCAGCATTGTAATTCTAGTAGTTTCACAAAGTAACACAATAAATATGTTACAAGTTGTTCTTATTCTTATTTTGTAGATATGACTAGTGCATGCCACAAAAAATAAGAGTACACTTAAAGAGAAATCATCAAATCTTGGAAGTAAAAATAATAGCTTGAATTAGAAACTATTGTCCCCGATAAAAATATAAGATTTGAAGCAAATTATTGAGAGAATACAGAAGAAAAAATCTAGCATAATGCAGAGAATATGATGAATAACTAACAAAAACTGAACCATCATGGAAGCATATTGTACCAAATAAGAGTACTGCCCAAAAAAAAAAAAAAAAAGAGGAATAAACTGCATGATTGAAATGTTATCTAGCATACATGAGAGTTTATGACAAGGAATATTCAACTTTAATAAAAAAAGATATTTCATAGTTATCGTACTATTATTTTTTCTTTTTTTATCTTAACCTTTCCTTATCTTTTTTTATACTGTATTTTAAATTCAAAGTTTGAATTTTGAACTTCGAATCTATAAATATAAAGATCTATTCGATCTATAAGAAAAGGACATCGAAAAAATATAAATCTTTGTAATATTTCCTATAACAGTTATGTAATAAAACTTTAAGTGTTTAAGTAATATAAGAATGACGTTTTAAATTTTTTAATATTATTTTTTAAAATTTTGAGTGTTTACTCAACTAGTATCAAAGTTTTGACAATTTGAAAGACATATTCAAAAGTTTTTTAAGCCATGAAGGTATGTTTTTTAAATATTAAAAACTTAAAAGGTTATTTTATAATTATTAATGTAAGCAAAGGTGATTATTTTATTATTTTATAAACTCTGGGGGGTTACAAGAGAATTTGTACTATTCGTACTCATCAGCGTATCCAAAATTGTAAAAACTAGGAGGGTGCATGAGAAGGAGTAGATCAGGTATGCTTACGTATTGGTGCATATTTGAAATATTTACGCATTGTTGATTTTGAAATAGTAACAAACTATTTAACATTGTAGTGATGAAAAAAATTTATTCTGATTATAACGAATTATAATCAATTAAATATCATATATCTCATGCATCAAACGGTACATTGCACTGGAGCTCCCCGGATCCGGGGGTGCATACCCAATCACGATCATGGCAGTGTGCGTCCCCTCGATCACAGCTAGAAGAAACAATCAGCGATTGCAATCAAACCACGTGGTCCTCGGACTTGCGAGGTCGCCTAACATACTTACTAATGGCGTCCAGGGCAAATATTCCGCCCTTTATATTTTAAATGTCCATTTCAATCTTTCACTCTTTTGTCGTACCCAAGTGCTAGTAATTTAATAAAAATTTCAAAAAAAAAAAAAAAACTTTTGGCTTGATTTGGTTTTAAAAAAAAAAATTTATCTTTTTTTTTTATTTTTTTGTTTCACCAAAATTAAATTTAATAATTTCAACAAATTTCATTTAATTTTTTTTTTAGATGTTGTAATTTTTAGGCGTGTTAATTGCATTCGTAAAAAATATAACTTTTTGGTTTCACCAAAATTTAATTTTATTTTTAAAAAATGTAACTTTTAGACGTATTAATTGTATTTATAAAAAAATTAAATTTCGCATCCGTTTGGGTAAAACTTAGAAAAAATAAAAAAAAATTAGTTTCTTTTGTTGTTTTTTTAACCAAACGAATATAAATTTTTTGATTTTTTTTTTATGAAGGCGACTAATAACTAAAAGTTATAACTTCTAAAAAGAAAATTAAATTTTGATGAAAAAAGACATAAAATGAAAAAAATACTAAAATAATTAAAAGCTTTTTTATAACCAAATAAAGTCATTTTGTCCTCGTATATTATTTTTATTTTATTATGAATGTGTTTGGCGCGTTATAATTCTCTAAAAATATTCAAAAGTTATTTATTTTTTATTTCATTGCACGAATTATGAATTCACAATTTTTATTAAATTATACTTTAATTTGTCTTACTTTTTGTCACACTAAACACACTCTATAAATGAGTCTCGCGCAAACTAACTTTATTCAAACTCATTCATTTATTAATGAGTTTAGTATTCTCATTTGAAGGGTGTTTTTAGTGCACCAAACTTTGGTGAACATTTATGAAAATTTTTAAAAATTTCTATTAAAATTTTACACATTTGTACCTTCTTGAAACTTGAAAAAAGTTCAATATCTTCTTAAAAAAATTCGATAACTGGAATTTGGTTAATTAAATAATAAACATTTTTATATTGATCTCACCATGAAATTTCAAAATACCAAATGATACCCACTATGACTATTTTTTTCTGGAGTCGTAAGAATCATTCTGATGGATTGTAGAAGTCGTTTCGACCGATTTGCACAGCCAACTTCCGTCCAAACAGATTGTAAGAACTGTTTTGAGTCCGATTTGATCTACAAAGAAGATATGGCTAATACAAAAATTTGAATTCGTCTAAACGGAAATCTAATCCGTTGGAACATGAATCTTACTATTAATCTCCAAATAATGCAATTTGAGATGTATGCATCAAATGTAAAAATTTTTTTAAAATCATATTTTATCTTATTTTATCTCACATTTTATCACTCTAAACACACCCGAAGTTTAATTTGTTTACAAAATGGATTTCTATGAACAAGTTTTCTAAGCAAAGCTGCAGGCCCACCTTCATTTGTAGCTAGCCCTACCAGTAATACTACTACTGTTGTTGTTGTTATTGTTGTTTTATTTTTTATTTTTTTGGGTTGGTATTATAACATATATTAAGAGGCATTTGAAATAATAAAAAGTAAGATAAAGTGAGATGATTTACGATAATTTATAGATTTATAATTTGTACAGCAAAATAAAAAATAAATAATTTTTTAAAATTTTTAGATATTTTCAGGACACCAATCACAACCTAAAATTGGAAGCAGTTAACAAGTAGAATAAAAGCTAACTATTATAAGTATAATAAATACACAAATGTAAAGAAAAAATAAACCAATAAGCAAGAGGACTACAGTATCAATACACGCGGTCCCCCTAACAAAAAAAGACACAATACGTGTATATTTTCAAAGGCCTCAAAAAAAAAAAAAAAAAAAAAAAAGAAAAAGAAAAACCAGTACTCATGACAAAAGAATCACTTGCACTTGATATTTTGGAGCGATCTAGTGGGGATATAAAGATCCATGGTGCAATTCATTTGGATGTTTTTCTTCTTCTTCATTATCAACATCAGCGTCACCTTTCCGTTCATTGTAGCCGTGCTGGTCAGAGGCAAAACCCCTGAACTTAAATCACTCCCCAATTCCGAACTTGCCCCTACATTTGCCGACGATAAGTCCACCAGAACGGTGAACTTCTTGGTCGATCGGAGGTTTGCTTTTGAATTCGAGACGCTGGCACTCCCGACTTCCACGCCCCTGTACTGGAAGGAAACGGTGGTGTCCTTGTATTTGTAAGGACCCCAGTTGGTGTTCTTAACCCCGAGATTAGCGTTCATCTTCAGGCTGAATGAAGAGTTTGTTACAATGAAGGTACTGTCATCAAAGTTTGCAGAGCGAACCCTGAACTTGGGTGTTTTCACTTTCATCACAGTCAGGGAAAAGACTGTAATGACACCAATCTGAAATATGATGAATATTACAATATATAGAGCGAGTTTCTGGCGCTTCTTGCGGCGGAGATCCTCTGCATCCAGTGCTCCTCCCATCTCTCAAAGGGTTGTTTTCGATTCTCTTTATAATATATATAGATATAGATATAGATATATAGAAAGAGATAAAGAGAGAGAGAGAGAGATGTGCTTTTGGTTCTGCAGTAGAGAGGGATATAATCAATTAACGTAGTGGTAGCGATGGGGATGAAATATTTGTGTGGGATTGAGCTATATATATATATAATGTGAAGAGGTGACTTAGTCTCCGAAGTCGAAAATTAATAATAGAACGCCAAGTTTGAAAAGTTTATAAACGATGGCAAAAAGGGCACCTCTTCTGTCAACAGATGCTTCCTAAACGTGTAGTGTAATAAGGTGGCTTTGATTTCGTGACATTCCACACGCATGGTTGATTTTACATCAACTCTGCTGAGTTCTTTGGAGAAGAGCGGCTGTGCAAATTATAATCTAGAATTCAGGCCCAAAACAACGGATGCGAATAATCATACAAAAAGAAAACAAATTAAAAAAAAAAAAGCAATGATTAATGCGGTTTGACACGGTCAATTTGTTCACATCTTCGACCGTTAATTCAGATACTAAATTCTACTATAAATTTGGAAGGCTATAAACTCAACTAATTCTCTTTTCAAACTTTCATTGCGTTTTAAGATCGTTTGATGCAATAAAAAATATTTCTAACTTTTTGATAATTTAAAAACTTTATTATATTCAATAAAATTTTAAAAGTTAACGAAAGTTAAAAAATTTACAAAAAAAAAAATTAATAATTTTGCGTGCCGTAATTTGTTATGCACTTGACAAAGTTATAGAAAATTAAAAAATATTAAAAATTGGAGACGAATTGCCAAATGAGGCCTATATGATTCTACTCAAAACTTTTTTTTTTTTTTAAAGCGCAAACCAACCCATAGGGATTTGATCTTCCCCAACCAAATTTTGATTGCAAAAAAGTCGGCTTTCAACAATCAAAACACATATTTGGAGTAAAATTTATCCTTAGCGATCAATTAACTGGTAAAAGATCTTAGGAAAAAGTAAATTTATCTCTCATAAAGTTCAAGCTCAGGTGTCTCTTTTAATTTTAGGATACTTAACCACTTGACTAAGTTATTATTTGTGTTATTACTTATATTTATATGTAAAAAAAATTAATAAAATTAATAAATTTTGATTAATTTTACTAAACGAAACACCGCTAAAGTAATTTTGAGAATATGATGATACGCGCGTTTGGTTGAATTTACATTTGAAAATTCACCGACTAGAAGTTTCTTTTTTGTATCCATTTGTTTAGGTGTCAGAACAGTTGAGACCCGTGGCTCCTTCATCACTATGGTTGAATTTTGGGTTTTTCTTTTTTATTTTTTCAACGGTGAGAGTTGAAAAAAATTAAGAAAATTAACGCTGTTTAAATAAAATAATTTAGAAAACTGCTATTAATAAAAAAACCATTTGTGACAAGTCTCTTCTAGAAAATTTTTTTGTTTACCAAACAAAACTTGTAGTTCTATAATAGAGCTTAAATCATTGTTATTTATCCAGCAACTATTAAACAAAAATTCTAAAGGAAAAAAATAAAATATAAAAAACATAAGATAATTAATTAATTAATTAATAAAAAGACCATAAAAAAACAAATTTTAGGATGAGGGTTTGTAACAAGAAGTCACTGTTAATTCTAATAAGGAAATAATCTTAACAAATACTTTCGGTAAAATAGGATGAGATAGGAGCAGCATTGTAATTCTAGTAGTTTCACAAAGTAGCACAATAAACATGTTACAAGTTGTTCTTGTTCTTTTTTTGTAGATATGACTAGTGCATGCCGCAAAGAATAAGAGTACACTTAAAGAGAAATCATCAAATCTTGAAAGTAAAAATTAACAGCTTGAATTAGTAACTATTATCTCCGAAGAAAATATAAGATTTGAAGCAAATTATTGAGAGAATACAGAAGAAAAAAATTTAACATAATGTAAAGAATATGATGGATGACTAACAAAAACTGAACTATCATGGAAGTATATTGTACCAAATAAGAGTACTCCAAAAAAAAAAAATAAATAAACTGCACGATTGAAACGTTATCTAGCATATATCAGAGCTTATGAGAAGGAATATTCAACTTTAATAAAAAAAGATATTTCACAGTTATCGTACTATTATTTTCTCTTTTTTTATCTTAATTTTTCTTTATCTTTTCTTATATTGTGTGTTAAAATTAAAGTTTGAAATTTGAACTCCGAATCTATAAATATAGGGATCCATTCTATAAGAGACATCGAAAAAATATAAGTTTTTATAATATTTTTTATAACAGTCATGTAATAAAATTTCAAGTGTTTAAGTAATATAAGAAATGATGTTTTGAGTTTTTTAGTATTATTTTTTAAAATTTTAAGTGGTTACTCAACTAATATTAGAGTTTTCACAATTTAAAAAGCGTATTTAAAGGTTTTCTAACCCATGAAGGTATATTTTTTAAATACTAAAAACTTAGAAGACTATTTTATAATTATTAATGTGATCAAAGGTGATTATTTTATTTTTTTATAAACTCTTGGGGGGTTACAAGAGAATTTGTACCACCCATACTCATCGACGTATCCAAAACACTAAAAAATAGGGGGTGCATAGCCAATCACGATCATGGCAGAGTGCACCCCCTCGATCACAGCTAGAAGAAACAATCAACGATTGCAATCAAACCATGTGGCCGTCGGCCTTGCGAGGTCGCCTAGCTTACAGTGGCTTACTAATGGCGCCCAGGGCAAAAATTCCTCCCTTTCCAACCTTTCACTCTTTTGTCGTACCCAAGTGCTTGTAATTTAATAAAAATTTCCAAAAGACAACCTTTGGCTTCGTTTGGTTTTTAAAAAAAAAAAATCTATCTTTTTTTTTTAATTTTTTTGTTTCACCAAAATTAAATTTAATCATTTCAACAAATTTCATTTAATTTTCTTTTCAGACGTTATAATTTTTAGGCGTATTAATTGCATTCGTAAAAGATATATCCTTTAAGTTTCAACAAAATTTAATTTTATTTTTAGGGGATATAGTTTTTAGGCGTATTAATTACATTTATAAAAAATAAAATTAAATTTCACATCCGTTTGAGTAAAACTTAGAAAAAATAAAAAAATTAGTTTCTTTTGTTGGTTTTTTTAACCAAACGAATATGAATTTTTTAATTTTTTTTATGAATGCGATTAACAGCTAAAAATTATAACTTCTTAAAAAAATTAAATTTTGGTGAAAAAATATATAAAACGAAAAAAAAAACTGCTAAAATAATTAAAAGCTTTTTAATAACCAAATAAAGCTGTTTTGTCCTCCTTTGCATATTATTTTTATTTTATTATGGGTGCGTCTGATGTTCTATAATTATTCTCTAAAAATTTCTAAAAATTATTATTTTTTATCTTATTGCACGAATTATGAATCTATAACTTTTATTAAATTATTTTACTTTGTTTTATTTTTGTCACTCTAAATGCCCTCAATAAATGAGTCTCACTCAATCTAATTTTATTCAAACTCGTTCGTTTATTAATGATTTTAATATTTTTATTTGAAGTTTAATTTGTTTACAAAATGGATTTCTATGAACAAGTTTTCTAACCAAAGCTGCAGGCTCACCTTCATTTGTAGCTAGCCCTACCAATAACACAACTACTGTTATTGTTGTTTTATTTTTTACTTTTTTTTTTTTTGGGTTAGTATTGAAAGATATATTAGGGAGCATTTAAAGTAACAAAAAGTTAAATAAAGTGAGGTAATTTGAAATAATTTATAAATTTGTAATTTGCGCAGTAAAATAAAAAATAAATAAATTTTATATATTTTCAAAAATTTTCAATACACTAAACGGACCCTAAATTTGGAAGCATTTAACAAGTAGAATAAAAGCTAACTATTATAAGTATAATAAAAAAACCAATAAGCAAATGTAAAGAACAAATAAGCTAAATACACAAATGTAAAGAACAAATAAACCAATAAGCAAGAGGACTACAGTATCAATACACACCGGTCCCCATTCCAAAAAAAAAGAAATAACACGTATGTAATTTCAAAGGCCAAAAAAAAAAAAAAAAAAAAAAGAAGAAAACTAGTACTCATGACAAAAGAATCACTTGCACTTAATATTTTGGAGCGATCTAGTGGGGATATAGAGATCCATGGTGCAATTCATTTGGATGTTTTTCTTCTTCTTCATTATCAACATCAGCGTCACCTTTCCGTTCATTGTGGCCGTGCTGGTCAGGGGCAAAACCCCTGAACTGAACTTAGATCACTCCCCAATTCCGAACTTGCCCCTACATTTGCCGACGATAAGTCCACCAGAACGGTGAACTTCTTGGTCGATCGGAGGTTTGCTTTTGAATTCGAGACGCTGGCACTCCCGACTTCCACGCCCCTGTACTGGAAGGAAACGGTGGTGTCCTTGTATTTGTAAGGACCCCAGTTGGTGTTCTTAACCCCGAGATTGGCGTTCATCTTCAGGCTGAATGAAGAGTTTGTTACGCTGAAGGTACTGTCATCAAAGTTTGCAGAGCGAACCCTGAACTTGGGTGTTTTCACTTTCATCACAGTCAGGGAAAAGACTGTAATGACACCAATCTGAAATATGATGAATATTACAATATATAGAGCAAATTTCTGGCGCTTCTTGCGGCGGAGATCCTCTGCATCCAGTGCTCCTCCCATCTCTCAAAGGGTTGTTTTCGATTCTCTTTATAATATATATAGATATAGATATAGATATATAGAAAGAGATAAAGAGAGAGAGAGAGAGAGATGTGCTTTTGGTTCTGCAGTAGAGAGGGATATAATCAATTAACGTAGTGGTAGAGATGGGGATGAAATATTTGTGTGGGATTGAGCTATATATATATATATAATGTGAAGAGGTGACTTGGTCTCCGAAGTCGAAAATTAATAATAGAACGCCTAGTTTGAAAAGTTTATAAACGATGGCATAAAGAGGACCTCTTCCGTCAACAGATGCTTCCTAAACGTGTAGTGTAGTAAGCTGGCTTTGATTTTTGTGAGATCTCACACGCATGGTTGATTTTACATCAACTCTGCTGAGTTCTTTGGAGAAGAGCGGCTGTACAAATTATAATCCAGAATACAGGCCACTAACCGTTGGGACTTAACACACCCCCCAAAACAACGGATGCAAATAATCATACAAAAAAAGAAAAAAACAGAGAGATAAAAAAAGAGCAATGATTAATGTGGTTTGACACGGTCAATTTGTTTACATCTTCGACCGCTAATTTGGAGGGTTATAAACTCAACTAATTCTCTTTACAAACTTTCATTACGTTTTAGTATCATTTGATGCAATAAAACAAATATTTCTAACTTTTTGATAATTTGAAAACTTTATTATATTTGATAAGATTTTAGAAGTTAACGAAAGTTAAAAAAAATTTAAAAAAATTGATAATTTTGTGTGCCATAATTTGTTATGCACTTGGCAACGTTATAGAAAATTGAAAAAAATTAAAAATTGGAGACGAATTGCCAGATGGACCCTTTGTGATTCTATCCAAAACTCTTTTTTTTTTTTTAAGCATAAACCAACCCGTAAAGATTTTACCTTTTCCAACCAAATTTTGATTGCAAAAAAGTAGGCTTTTGACAATCAAAACATATACTTTGAGTAAATTTTACCTTTTAGCGGCGAATTCGTTGGTAAAAAGTCTTGCAAAAAATACTACTAGAAATAGCAGTATTAGCGACCGCTACAGGCGGTCGCTAAAGGTCTTTAAGCAGCCGCTAATAATCTTTTGCGACTGCTTCGCGACCGTTAAAAACGGGCCGCGAAAATTTCGTCGCTAATGACTATTAGCGACCGCCACGTGGCGGCCACAAACTTTTTGCGTCAAATTTAGCGACCGCCAAAACACAACGAAGCAAAAAGTGGTTGGGACTTTTAGCGACCGCCTAAAGCAGTCGCTAAAAGTGCTTTGGCGGCCACTAAAAGTCTTGTATTTTTCTTTTAAGTTGGTTAGTTTTATTCATTTTATATTTATATTTACCTGTATTATAACATTTTATAATATTAAACTAACATGCCAAAATAATGAACTAGCAACCAAAATGCTAATGTATGTATTAACAAAATCATTAATATTTAATACAATATCATATTACAATATTCTTCAAAAGAAAAAAAGAAACCAAAAAAAAAATTAGAACTGAGTAGCAAGGGGAGCTTTGATATTGAGGAACCAACTATCATTTACATTTCTCTTTAGTAAATGTCTTTCTTCCTGCTGTGATAAAAGTAACCTGAAGAGCATTGATAAATATGTAATAATGAGACCAACAATTTAACAATGCAGCAATAGCACATAAATATACTGAATGCAAAGAGAATATCAATCACAAAGATGAAAATTTAAAAATATATACGGGAAAAGAGAGGAAAAAATAAGGGGTTATTTGGTTTATTTTTCTTTTTTCTATTTTTTGTTTTAAACTCATTTTTCATTTTGTACCTTTGAAAATAAGAAAAATGGCTCAAAATTCATTTTAAATTATTTTATCCTCTTGATGTCAAAGACGAAGCTTTAGCATAAAATTTACAGGATTCAGCAAATTATTTGATAAGCATTTAATTATTCAAAAATCCTAACTATGAGGTTCTTAATTTATACTAGCGGGATCCGTGTAAAGGAAGACTTGATCAGTAGGTGAGCCTAGAATGAAAATTAAGAGGTCAAGGCGTAGCTACATAGGTGAAGGGACATACGAAATGGTCATTACAAGAAAATGGTTGACGCAACTGAAAAGCTCTGTCAAGACAATTAAAAGCCAAGGGTTTGAAATATGTGGAAAGAGGAAAAGGAATTGTTACCAAAGGTTGACAAGCTGGAATCTGGGAATGGATATGAAGAGATTTTTAGAGATGGAGAAGGCTCGAAGGAAGGCTTGTTCTCAAATTACACTTGCAATTCCAGTTTTGAGGAGGGCTTGGTATTCAAAATTCAGAAGATCAGGGGCATGTGGAACCTTGTGAATTAAGAACGAGTAATAGAGTGAACTTGGGAAGAGATTGAAGAACACAAGAAAGGGCTTGCTGTTACACCAAGAGTTGCTGCAGCTCAAGAAACAGCAGAATTAGGCTCAGTTGTTAAGATTGTATATGATGTGTCCTATAATGTTTTGTTCTTCAGTTATTAAGATTGTAAAATCTTTACCAGAAGCTAAATTTTAGACTATTGTTTCTCATAAAAGAAACAGCAGAATTAGGCTCCCACATTGATTGCATTTTAAAAATTTCTATCCATTGTAGTATAGTATAATACATCTCCATGTCAATGTTTTGTAAAAGACTTGAAAGTCTTGCTCTTGGCAGTTTTAATCCGTCTTCTGTAGGTGAATGTTCCAAAGACAAAGGAGACTTATTGCAAGCTCAGACCTATAGTGTCTTAGGCAATTCTAGACATATGGGCACACTTACATTCTCTTAGGCAATTCTAGACACATAGCATGAGTCCTTTAAAGGACAAACTTACCACATTTGCTAGCTCTAGATTACATGAAATATAGCAAACTAGCTAAGTATTAGAGTTTCTTAATTTTGACAAGTAAATTGAAGCAGACTATAGCAAAGTTAGGGGTGTGCAACAAACCCAGTTACCTAGACTATCCCGACGCATAATGGTTTAGTCATGAGATGCTTTATTCAGGTTGGGTTGTTTGGAATAAAATTTAACAAGTTTCAGGTTTTGACAAGTATTTTGCCATTTAAGTTAAGACAACTAAGGCACCCCCTCAACAGCATGAATAACAATCGATATATACATACATATGCATCAAATTTTCAATATCAAAGTTCACAAATCAGACATTCCAGCATACACAATACAATACACAGCCGAAATAAAAAAATTTTCACTCCAAATGAGAAACCAAATCAGGACCCAAAATTAGAAATTTCAACAGTAGAATTGCCAAATCAGAAAACCAAAAGATAAAAAAAAAAAAAAAAAAGAATAGCCTACTTGATTAATCCGCATAAATGAGAAATACCAAGCGTTCTCGAGGGTTTCTTTGGCTCCGGTGACCTCATTCCAATTTAGAGAATAATTCCATCGGTGGAACCTATAATGGTAAAAAACAAACTTCACCAAAACTAAAACAAGTAGAAATAGATAAGCTAATCACTCTTACTACTAGATCCTAACAAAAGAATTTCTCCAGGATGATGGATGAAAAGTGATGGTCCATTTAGATATACAAGAAAATTGATGACATTGCCAAAGCAAAACAAATTGAAGTTGATCAAAGCAACATTTCAGAACATTCATTTCAGGATGAACATTGACCAATGTTTTAAGAATATTGGATGAAACCGAAGGTACTGATATAGAAATTTCACTAAATCATCAAGCAAGTACCTTAGGCTAGCTCCAAAATCCAATATTAATTTCTTGTTTGTTGTTTATCAAGGAATCAATATAGAGGACAAATGATGAAAATGAACTAAATGTAGAAATCTATGCACAAACAAGCACACATGTACCCTGTATATGCCTGTATCGTATAAATATGAGGAAACAATGCCTGTTCACTCACTTTTGCAGTCATTCATTTCAAAGGAAACCATCGTGTTGTTTCAAATATAATGTTGCTAGATTTCCAACGAGCGAACTACACAGCAAAGAAAATCAACTCAAACCAAAGCAGATCAGATCGGGTCAGATTTCATTTCTGCAAAACATAACAAACAACATCCGTTCAAATTCGTCCTCTAATTTCAGCTTCGAAGTTAGGGTTTGAATCGAGCAAAGCTGAATCTTAAAAGATCCGCCAAAATTATATATATATGTACAGACAGAGAGAGCAAGAGAGAGGGAAAGAGAGAGAGAGAGAGAGAGAGAGAGAAAGAGAGAGAAGGGGGGATGGAGACTCACAGTGAGTTCCGGTGACCGATTGACAGTAGTTTCCGGCGAAGGGTTAACAACAAAAATCAGCAGCGTGGTGGCGGGAGAAAGAGGAGAAACACGGGAGCAGGAAAATGGGGGAATGACTGACCTAGGCGTGCGACTGTAAATGTTGGGGGACTAATAACGACCGCCATAACGACCGCCTTGGGTAGTCACTAATGCTGCCAATTGCGACCGTACTAAGCAGTCGCCCGAGTCAAGCCTGTGTCAATACCCCAAATTCTAGTAGTTAAAGTAAATTTATCAAGTTCAGGTGTTTCTCCTAATTTTAAAACACTTAACCACCTGACTAAGTTATCACTTAGGTAATTAATTGTATTTATAAGTATAAAAATTTAATAAAAATTAATGAATTTTAATTAATTTTGTCAAACGAAACAGCACTAAAGTATTTTTGAGAATATGATGATACGCGCGTTTGGCAGAATTTATATTTGAAAATTCATCGACTAGAAGCTTCTTTTTTGTATCCATTTGTTTAGGTGTCAGAACAGTTGAGAGTCTTGAGACCCGTGGCTCCTTCATCACTATGGTTGAATTTTGGGTTTTTTTTTTTATTTTTTCTACAGTGAGAGTTGAAAAAAATTAAGGAAATTAACGCTGTTTAAATAAAATAATTTAGAAAACTGCTGTTAATAAAAAAAACCATTTGTGACATGTCTCTTCTAGAAATTTTTTTTGTTTACCAAACAAAACTTGTAGTTCTATAATAGAGCTTAAATCATTGTTGTTTATCCAGTAACTATTAAACAAAAATTCTGAAGGAAAAAATATAAAAAAAAACATAAGATGATTAATTAATTAATCAATAAAAAGACAATAAAAAACAAATTTTAGGATGATGGCTAGTAACAAAAAGTCACTAGTAATTCTAATAAGGAAATAATCTTAACAAATACATTCGGTAAAATAGGATGAGATAGGAGCAGCATTGTAATTCTAGTAGTTTCACAAAGTAACACAATAAACATGTTACAAGTTGTTCTTATTCTTATTTTGTAGGTATGACTAGTGCATGCCACAAAAAATAAGAGTACACTTAAAGAGAAATCATCAAATCTTGGAAGTAAAAATTAATAGCTTGAATTGGAAACTACTGTCTCCGATGAAAATATAAGATTTGAAGCAAAATTTTGAGAGAATATAAGACAAAAAATCTAGCATAATGTAGAGAATATGATGGATAACTAACAGAAACTGAACCATCATGAAAGTATATCGTACCAAATAAGAGTACTGCCAAAAAAAAAAAAAAAGAATAAATTGCACGATTGAAACGTTATCCAGCATACATCAAAACTTATGAGAAGGCATATTCAACTTTAATAGAAAAAGATATTTCATAGTTATCATACTATTATTTTTTTTTATCTTAATCTTTCGTTATCTTTTCTTATACTGTGTTTTAAATTTAAAGTTTGAAATTTGAACTCCGAATCTGTAAATATAGGAATCCATTTTATAAGAAAGGGATATCGCAAAAATATAAGTCTTTGTAATATTTCATATAACAGTTATGTAATAAAAGTTCAAGTGTTTAAGTAATATAAGAATGACGTTTTGAGTTTTTTAATATTATTTTTTGAAATTTTGAGTGTTTACTCAACAAGTATCAAAGTTTTGATAATTTGAAAGGCATATTTAAAAGTTTTCTAAGCCATGAAGGCATGTTTTTTAAACACTAAAAACTTATAAGGTTATTTTATAATTATTAATGTGAGCAAAGGTGATTATTTTATTATTTTATAAACTCTGGGGGGTTACAAGAGAATTTGTACAATCCGTTCTCATCAGCGTATCCAAAAAAGTAAAAAATAGGGGGTGCATACCCAATCACGATCATGGCTGAGTGCGTCCCCTCGATCACAGCAAGAAGAAACAATCAACGATTGCAATCAAACCATGTGGTCCTCGGACTTGCAAGGTCGCCTAACTTGCAGTGGGTTACTAGTGGCGCCCAGGGCAAATATTCCTCCCTTCATATTTTAAATGTCCTTTTCAACCTTTCACTCTTTTGTCGTATCCAAGTGCTTGTAATTTAATAAAAATTTCAAAAAAATAACTTTCGTCTTGGTTAGGTTTTTTTAAAAAAAAAAAATTTCTATATTTTTTTTATTCTTTTGTTTCACCAAAATTAAATTTAATCATTTCAAAAAATTTCATTTAATTTTCTTTTTAGATGTTGTAATTTTTAAGTGTGTTAATTGCATTCATAAAAGATATAGCCTTTAGGTTTCACTAAAATTTAATTTTATTTTTAAAAGATGTAATTTTTAGGCGTATTAATGACATTTATAAAAAAAAATTAAATTTCGCATCCGTTTGGATAAAACTTAGAAAAAAAAATAGTTTCTTTTGTTGTTTTTTAACCAAACAAATATAAACTTTTTGAATTTTTTTTTTATAAATGCGACTAACAGCTAAAAGTTAATTATAACTTCTAAAAAGAAAATTAAATTTTGGTAAAAAAGGACATAAAACGAAAAAAATACTAAAATAATTAAAAGCTTTTTTATAATCACATAAAGCCATTTTGTCCTTGTATATTATTTTTATTTTATTATCAGTGCGTTTAGCGTTCTATAATTCTCTAAAAATCTTTAAAAATTATTTATTTTTTATTTTACTATACGAATTATGAATCCATAATTTTTATTAAATTATTTTACTTTAATTTGTCTCACTTTTTGTCGCCTTAAACACCCTCTATAAATGAGTCTGCACAAACTAATTTTATTCAAACTCATTCATTTATTAATGAGTTTATTATTTTCATTTGAAGGGTGCCTTTGGTGCACCAAACTTTGGTGAACATCTCTAAAAATTTTTAAAAATCTCTATTACATTTTTACACATTCGTACCTTCTTGAAATTTGAAAAAAGTTCAATATCTTCTTAAAAAAAACTCAATAACTGGAATTTGGTTAATTAAATAATAAAATTTTTTTTATCGATCTCATCATGGGTTTTCAAGGTAACTAATGACATCAACTGTAACTATTTTTTTCTGGAGTTGTAGGAACCATTCCGATGGATTGCAAAAATCATTTCGTCAAATTCGCACAGGCAACTTCCGTCCAAACGGATTGCAAGAACTGTTTCGAGTCCGGTTTTGTCTACAAAGAGGATATGATTAATACAAAATTTTGAATTCATCCAAACGGAAATCTAATCCGTTGAAACAGAAATCTTATTATTTATCTCCAAAAAATACAATTTGAGATGTATGCACCAAATACAAAAAATTTTCTCAAAACACATTTTATCTTATTTTATCTCACTTTTTATCATTCTAAACACACCCGAAATTTAATTTGTTTACAAAATGGATTTCTATGAACAAGTTTTCTAGCCAAAGCTGCAGGCTCACCTTCATTTGTAGCTAGCCCAACCAATAACACAACTACTGTTGTTGTTGTTGTTTTATTTTTTATTTCTTTTTTTTGGGGGTTAGTATTGTAACATATATTAGGAGGTATTTTGAGTAATAAAAAGTGAGATAATTTGAAATAACTTGTAGGTTTGTAATTAATGTAGTGAGATAAAAATTGAATAAATTTTAAAAATTTTCAAAGATCTTCAGCACGCCAAATGCACCTTAAATTTGGAAGCATTTAACAAGTAGAATAAAAGCTAACTATTATAATAAATAAACCAATAAGCATATGTAAAGAACAAAAAGGCTAAATACACAAATGTGAAGAACAAATAAAGCAATAAGCAAGAGGACTACAGTATCAATACACACGGTCCCCATTCCAAAAAACAAGACATAATACGTATATAATTTCAAAGGCAAAAAGAAAAAAGAAGAAAACTAGTACTCATGACATAAGAATCACTTGCACTTAATATTTTGGAGCGATCTAGTGGGGATATAGAGATCCATTGTGCAATTCATTTGGATGTTTTTCTTCTTCTTCATTATCAACATCAGCGTCACCTTTCCGTTCATCGTGGCCGTGCTGGTCAGAGGCAAAACCCCTGAACTTATATCACTCCCCAGTTCCGGAATTGCCCCTGCATTTGCCGACGATAAGTCCACCGGAACGGTGAACTTCTTGGTCGATCGGAGGTTTGCTTTTGAATTCGAGACGCTGGCACTCCCGACTTCCACGCCCCTGTACTGGAAGGAAACGGTGGTGTCCTTGTATTTGTAAGGACCCCAGTTGGTGTTCTTAACCCCGAGATTAGCGTTCATCTTCAGGCTGAATGAAGAGTTTGTTACGCTGAAGGTACTGTCATCAAAGTTTGCAGAGCGAACCCTGAACTTGGGTGTTTTCACTTTCATCACAGTCAGGGAAAAGACTGTAATGACACCAATCTGAAATATGATGAATATTACAATATATAGAGCGAGTTTCTGGCGCTTCTTGCGGCGGAGATCCTCTGCATCCAGTGCTCCTCCCATCTCTCAAAGGGTTGTTTTCGATTCTCTTTATAATATATATAGATATAGATATAGATATATAGAAAGAGATAAAGAGAGAGAGAGAGAGATGTGCTTTTGGTTCTGCAGTAGAGAGGGATATAATCAATTAACGTAGTGGTAGCGATGGGGATGAAATATTTGTGTGGGATTGAGCTATATATATATATATAATTAATGTGAAGAGGTGACTTAGTCTCCGAAGTCGAAAATTAATAATAGAACGCCAAGTTTGAAAAGTTTATAAACAATGGCATAAAGAGGACCTCTCCCGTCAACAGATGCTTCCTAAACGTGTAGTGTAATAAGGTGGCTTTGATTTCGTGACATTCCACACGCATAGTTGATTTTACATCTTCTCTGCTGAGATCTTTGAAAAAAAAAAAAAAAAAGTAACTGTATAATCTAGAATACATGCCCACTAACTGTGGGACTTGACACACCCCGCAAAACAACTAATTCGGGATCTGAAGTTAGTTTTGGGATTTACGTTCTAAATTATTCGTTTAATTAATGTGAATTTGATCTGAATATTCAGTATAAAAATATTTTTTTTTATTTTTAAAGGATAAACTAGTAACTAGTTAAGAAAAAAAATTGCGGGAAAAAAAATTAGGAGAAAGTCAACTGAGCGAGAAGCTGCTCCCTGCCCAAAGTCGAAAAAATTTTGCGTTTTCCGGCGAGCTTGTTGGCGTGATAGACGCGGTGGTCGCGGGCGACTCCTAATTCTAGAAAAGTAATACCGCCTTTGACCTAATTTATTTACGTAATGTTGCTGCTGCGGGGTTTTAGAGACGGCTTGACTTCTAGAATTGTTCTGACGGTCTAAGGTACAGTTTGGGAGAAAAAAAAAATATATATATATATATATATATATTTGAAAAGAAAAAAAAAAGCAAGTTTTCTAGTAACAAACTTTTTGCTTTTAATTAATTTGATATTTCTGTTTTTTATGATTTAAAAAATAAAATTTAAGAAAATAAATTTAGTTATTTTATAAAATGTAAAAAAATTAAGGTGACATTTGGTTTATTTTTTTGTTTTCTATTTTTTATTTTCATTTTATGTTTTAAAAATCTCAAAATAAATAAACAAAAAATGCTATGCTTTTATTATTTTTAAATTTTCTTTATTTTAGATTAAAAACGCTTAAAATGACTTTCTGTCATTTTTTATTTTATGTGCAAACTCATTTTCTGTTTTTTAAAACAAATTTTGAAAACACAAATAACTAAATGCGTTTTGAGTTTTTACCTTATTTTCAAAAGCGTAAAATAAAAAATAAGTTTAAAACAGAAAATAAAAAATAAAAATAAAAAATAAAAAATAAAAAAATAAACCAAATAAACCCTAAATTATCAAAAAAAGCTTGAAAGTTACAAAATTTTCCAAATGAGGTCTAAAAGTGTTTGGAATTTTGTTTCTCTCATTTAAATCTCAAAAGGACTTGGAATCTTAACGAGTAGAGAGTTTCCATCGCGTCCATGCTTTTTTCAGGTAAAAACTATGTCATCACCATTAATTGCATGGAAGTAAAAAGGAGGACTACTCTAATCTAAAAATGTTTATTCTATCATTTGATTTATGTAAATTTGGCGCTCAACTCATGCCTGGGTGATTAATCAGTTAATTAAAAGTGAATCGGGATGTTTATAAACATCCGCCATAAGTTTTAGCCACAGTAATGCATGAGCAAAGCTGATGAGTCTAAATGATTTATCAGATGAATTGTGAGCTCCTTTAACTTAAAAGTATTCAAAAACAACAATTTTTTTTTTTTTTTTGTAAAGAAAACTTCTTTATTAATTATTTTATTAATTAAGAGCTACTAAAGAGTCCTATAGGTTCGCAGAGCTTAACTAAAGAGAAACTCTAACAAAATATTACTAAAATTAGAAAATAAAATAATTGCTAATTTTAAAAAATTATTAATTTCGACGTTAAGTTAAATAAAATATTATAAAATGATATTTACAAATATAAAAAAATACTTTAAAATTAATACTAAATAAAATAAAATCAATATCTAAATATGATTTTTTTTAACAAACAAATAAACTAATTAGATAATTTTCTTAATAGAATATTATTATAATTTTCAACTTGTATCATTGTCTCTATGTTGAAAAAAATTTGTATTCAAAATTAGACTTTCATTCTCCATTTTTTTTTTATAGCATAGAGATATACTTTAACGGTTGAAAAAAAAATTTTTCAACAAAATATTACTTGAAATTTTCACAAATTTCTTCAATTGCATGATGAATAAGTCTTTAGAAAATTCATTTAAAAATGGATTATGTTAGATGATATTATTAACAAAATTTTATTTGCATCTTCATCAATAGTATCTAATTTTTCATCGAAAACAGACTGTTTACTACGGTTCACAATTTGATTTGTAGTAATTGTTGATGTCAACAATTTTTTGTTTTCTGAATGTTATTTTTCTGTAGAAAAGTAACCAAAAACATTGAGCACAAATTTATATTTTGAATATTTTTTTTATCTCCGAAGATTGGCAAAGTGATAGATTATGAGGTTGATTTTCCACGATTAAGGTGGTCATCCCTTGGGGGAAGAAATTAAGGTTGGTTGAAGTATCAACCTCGATCTAATCTCTTAGATCAAGCAACTCTCGAATAAATGGTGGCTACAAAGCCAAATGGTATTTACCGTAAGAAATCTTGAAAGAGTTGATTCGTAATTTGTTAAAGAAGTAAAGAAATAATCAATTAAACAATGGAACAATAATACTTAGTGTGTATGCATATCTCAATTTGACGCCTTCACGATCCACGAGTTCAAAAACAAAACCGGGGTTTTCTTATGAATATTTCTTAAAATGAAAAATAATTTAATTTCAAATTAATTGCCTTGTAAATTTGGAGTTCTAAAAATATAGCACAGATTGCAATCCATATATATAAGCACGAATCCAAATATGGTGAGCAAAAAATAAAGAATATTTATTAACAGGAGCTATAGCATCAAACATACACAATCGATCCCCTCCGAAATTAATACAAAAGAACGTAATTAAATAATTCAAAAATCAAATACCCAAACACACAACAATATGCGAATCACTTGCACTTGACATTCTGGAGCGACTGCGAAGAGATGTTGACTTCCATGGTGCAATTCATTTGGATGTTTTTCTTCTTCTTCATCATCAACATCAGCGTCACCTTTCCGTTCATTTCAGCCGAGCTGGTCAGAGGCAAAACCCCTGAACTTATATCCGCATTCGCCATTATATCACCGGACGACAGAGTCACCGGAACGGTGAACTTCTTGGTTGATCGGAGACTGGCTTTCGATTTGTTGACAGCGGCACTCCCAACTTGCTGGCCCTTGTAGTAGAAGAAAACGGTGGTGTTCTTGTATTTGTAGGGACCCCAATTGGTGTTCTTCACTCCCAGATTCGCATTCATCTTCAGGTTGAATGAGGAGGAGTTGTTTGATATATCAAAAGTTTCAAAAGTTGCAGATCGAACCCTGAACTTTGGTGTTTTGACTTTCATCACCGTCAGTGAAAAGATTGTAATGACACCAATCTGAAATATGATGAAAATTATAATATATAGAGCGAGTTTCTGGCGCTTCTTGCGACGGAGTTCGTCTGGGTCTACTACTGCTTCTTCATCGCTTCGGGTATAGCCATTGGCTGCTGGTGGGTGATAAGCCTGCTGATCCTTCTCCGCCATCTACAGAGATTGTTTTTTATATGAGAGAGAGAGAGAGCGCTCAGAGCTGTTTTGCTCCTTTCACGAAAGAGGGTTTGAAGTGTGGTGGTGATAAAAATTGAATGGGAATGAGCTATATATATATATATATATATATATATTAGTATAGTTAAGCCCGAAAGTTTGAAAATGATATCTTCCAATAAAATGATAATAAAAAAGAAAGAAAAATGATGGAAGCAGCCTAGTTTGAAATTGAAATATCATTATTCATTGAACAATGGCTAGCCGTACGACTTTTCTCCATCATCAGAAGGTTCTTTTTTTTTTTTTTTTTTTTTTTTTGGTAATTACATCAGAAGGTTCTTAAGCGTGCAAGATTGACTTTGATTTATTCGAACGGATGGTGTTTCGTTTTCGACGTATGGGCCGAATGCCACCCGTATTTTCAATAATTTTTGAATTTTGTAATTTTTTTAGGTAACCTATAACCAAAAATAAAAAATAAAAACTTTTGACGTTCAAAATTTTATAAAAATTAGGAAATTTTGATGCAAAATTATTAAAAGTTATAATATTTTATTAAAATGCATGAAAAATTATATTTTTTTAATTTTTATAGTAAAATTTTTTAAATGTGCAAAAAAATTATAAAAATTAGAAAATTGTGATGCAAAATTATTAAAAATTACAGTTTTTCACGAAGAGCGAAAGAATTATATTTTATAATTTTTTGTATACAATTATCAAAGATCATAAAAAAAAAAAAAATTAATGTGCCAAATAAGCTCACGGTAGCATACTCATTTCCGAATTCATAATAGTAATATACATTATGGTGGAGTTTGGGAAGCAGAAAAAAAAAGAGTTTTTTTTTTTGTTATTAACTATTAAAAAATTGGTTTTTTTTAATGTGTTTGGGAAAAAAACTCAACGTTTTGGTCGATACTTTTTTAATTTTTTATTGATTTAGAATATTTGTCCTTGATTATTTAAAAAAATTAAATTATAAAAATATAATTTTAACCATTTAAAAAAAAGTCAAAAACTTGAATCGCTATAAACTGGCTAGGGATTGCCAAACGAACCCTAATAGCGCTTCTAGAAATAATACGGCGGATCCGGCAAAGTACCAACGTGTTGACCTTAATTTAACTAATATCGCCCACTATGGTTCGGCTGGTGGGTCTTACGTCTGACTTCTAGAAATTCTAAAAAGTAAAATGCATTGGAGAAAAATATAAATTAATTTGGCCATGAAAATGACGAGATTAATTGATAAATTGGATGAATATCTACATTGATAAATTATTTCAATTAATTAGTAAATTTAGCGTTTATTTGAAGTGTTAAATTTTGGTTAAA
The DNA here is from genome assembly GCA_019916065.1 of Vitellaria paradoxa. NCBI lineage: Eukaryota > Viridiplantae > Streptophyta > Magnoliopsida > Ericales > Sapotaceae > Vitellaria > Vitellaria paradoxa. Next base: position 41,007,825 of record CM034242.1, on the reverse strand, counting down.
AAATTAAGAGAGTTTCGAATTATTAAATATTTAATGTGTTCTCCAAAAATGTAAAAAATTAATAAAAATTAAAAAATTATTTAGAGTTAGAGAAAATTCAAGAGAGTCAAAAATTCTTAGTTTGAGTAAAATTGAAAAAAATTGAAAACAATTAAAAAAATTAGAGATTTTTTATTAAAATTGACATTCTAAACACATATTTAGTCACATTCATTGATCAACAACAAAATTAACTTGTGAGTGAATCTATGAGAAAGCCACCATTAGTATTACATTTACATACCATTTGGTACACTAAAAATTTTCATAAATTTTTAAAAATTTTAAAAATTTTTTATTTTTTTAATTAAATTTTATCACGTATCACTTCTATACAAAATTATAATTTTTTTTAACATTTTATTAAATGCATAATTTTAATCCGAGGTCCATAATTACAATGATTTTCATATTAATTGTCAAATATTTTAAAACTTCAAATATATGAATTTCTTAAATTAGGAACAACACAAAACAAGGATTTTTAAATTTAGAAATTACACATTTATGTAATTTTTTATTCACTTAAATAAAAATTATAAAATATCCACTATTTCGTGGGGTCCTTATAACTTCCATCTAACAATAACTTTAATGATCAGAATAAACACTGGCGCCGCCCAATGACAATAAAATGAGGGACGATGCAGGATCCAGGTGATTGACTAGAGTAGAAATGAGCTGAGGCGAATATTAACGTGTTCAAGCTCGACTTAAAAGTTTAGTAGTAGGCTTGAGCTCGGCTCGAGCTTAAGTTCGAATAGTTAGTAGAGTTCGAGCTCGGTTCGATAAAGGAAACATGATATTTGAGCTCAGCTCACGAATAGCTCAGTTAAACAGCGAACTCGATAAAAAACTTGAGTAAACTCGAGTTCGAAATAAAGTAGAGCAATCAACACCTACAACATCATTTTTTTTAAGGCTTACTGCATCAGAATCCTTAGCACAGCTTATTATAGCTGATCAAATAAAAAAAAAAAAAATTGAAGATAGAATAAATAAATCTAAACAAATTTGAAGATCAAAAAAATCCACCACAGTAAAGCATATCTTGAAGTGAACATTGAACGCCAAATTAAAATTCAAATTTCCATAAGCAAAAACAATGAATCACTTCTTCAATGTTTTCTACCCACCAAAATAGGATTTGCCTAAAGCTGGTCCTCAAAAAATATATATATAAAAAAAAAACGAAAAACAAGTTGACCCATTTAATACTTCACTGAAATGAACATAAAAAAGCAAAATTTCACAAACCCATGACCTCCTCCACCCATCGGAGTACTGGGACAGCGGCACAACCTCCGAGAGCAGAGTCGAAAGAGGCGTCGACAGCAGCGAGTTTCGGCACTTCAGGCACGACGAGTTCAGCTTCAACCACGCATCGACGCACGTAAGGTGAAAGTAATGCCAACAGTTCGGCAACTTCCTCAGCATCTCTGCGTCCCTATACTCACACAAACAAATCGGACAAATGGAATCGTTGATGCTGCCGCCTTGGTCCTTTAAGAACGGGAATTTAGGGTACGAATTGATAACGGCTGGATCAAGACCAACAGCGGCGTTTTCGTTGTTATTGTCGTCGTCTTCGGTGACGAAGAGTATGCGGGGGACGATGATCCCGTTGTCGGAGGCGGTATTGTTAGAGTTAGGGTTTTGTGGGTTTTGGCAGCGAGAGCGGTGGCTGTTATTGTGATGACTTTGTTAGGATTTGAAGCTAAGGGCGATTGAGAGGGCAAGAAGAGCAGATGCTTGGATGTGGAAGCTAGGGTTTCTCTGAACGAAGGGGGCGACGAACAAAAGAAAGAAACGAACGACAAATTACAAAAAGAAAAGAGGCGTCTAACAGAGTCTGTGAGACTTTGTATGTCCTTTTTTTTTTTTTGACCAGACGTCTGTGTCTATTTGATAAAGTGAAAGGAGAGGGGTTTTTGGTTTTGGCACCGATTGAGCTGTCACCAACATGACCGCGGAAATGCGGTATTATATATATATATATATATATATATATGAAAAGGAATTAAGGGGCCGCTTGGACGAGGGTAAAGCAGCCCCTTCAAATTTTTGTTCGTGAGCCCCACGTCTTTTACTTGATTTGTCAGTCGAATGTGCCTCTTCTCTTCCTCGGTTTTCATTTTGCTCCGTATTTAATTTAATCTCCGCGGGGATAATTTTTTGTTAGGGTTGAGACTATCTAAAAATTATCTCCTTTTAAATGAATAAATTTTTGATATTTTTAACTTTTGTTAATGGTATTGTTAACTTGATTAAAATAAATATAATGCTAATAAAAAAAATAATAGATAGGTCAATAAGTCAAAATAAACATAATTAAAAAAATTGGATAATAACCAACCATTCAAAAGTACATATTTTAAAAAAAATTTAATAAATTTATAAAAAATTAAATTTTCAATGAAATAAATAATATAACTTCAAATTGTCTAAAAATAATTAAATAGAGTGGGTTTTACAATTTAATATTTAATTTAATAGGTAACCAAGTTTGGGACACCACAAGGGCAAAAGAGTCATTTAATTGATTTTTCCATCTTTCACCCCCTTTTATTTATAAAACATCCAAACCAAGTCAAAAGTTATCCCCCTCCATAAACATCACATCAATGTGGGTCAACTCTTTAAAAATAATACCCCATCTTATCTTATACCCCCTTTAAAACTTATCCACCTAAAATTTTAGCACCATCCAATCGGGCTGTAAAGCAAAACGATTTAGTTTTATTACTGTTCGAAAAAGCTCGCGAGCGCTCCGAGTCGAGCTATATTAGGCTCGAGCTCGGCTCGATTTCTTCTCAAACTTTAATCTAAGCTCGAATTCGGCTCCAATATATGAAGAACCGAGCTCGAATCGAGCTTTTACCAAGCCGAGCTCGAGTAGCTCAATGAAAGCTCGATTCGTTTCCACCCCTAGGGCTGACGATGCTTCCTTGGGGTTATAGTAAAAAATGTGAATTCGGCTCCCTTGTTCTTTTTTGTTTTTGCTATTTATCTATTTTTTGTTTTGTAAATCTCAATAATTCATTTTCATCTAAAGATGGTTAATATAAATTCAATTTGTAATAAATGTAAAATTAATTATAATGTAAGAATTGAAGAGCAAAAGTAAATATAATGAGATTCACAACAAATTGTATGTCAATCCTTAAATAAAAATGAAAGATTGAGATTTACAATAGTAGAAAAAAAAAAAACCCTGGAGAGTGGGGTCTGCAAAATGTACTACAAGGACTATAGTGTAAGAATAAAAGGTCATGATGTAATTAAGATTTATTAATTTTGTCAAACAATATATGTTATAGTATTTATTAATTCAATTATACTTATTTTAAGTAAACCCTCGCACTTCAATCCTACACCTGTAGCCCCCTGGATCCTAGACAATGAAAGCATGGTTGCTAATCACTGCAGTAGTTTTTCCATTGCAGTTCCTCGTATCAAATTAATGGCCTTGATTAAATGAAAATTTATAAATTCGGTCAAATAAAATTTATAAGTTCAGCTAAATTTATTTTAATTAAATTAAAACTATTGATTTAAGCACATCAAGAAGTGCTGTAATTTTTTCACTACGACAACCAACGACCCGATTACTAATGCCGTGAATGTTTTCCAAAAAGAATTGAAATATCCCTAAAAGTGTCAACTTGCAAACGCAAAGCTTTGCGCGCACAAAAATGATTTATGTATACGTTTGATTTACTTAAAAATTACTAAAAATTTTTAAAAATTATTTTTTTTTATTTTATTATATAAATTACAAATTCACGGATTATTACATTTTATTACTCTTTTTAACACTCTATCCGCAACTATAAAATGAATTGAACTTCAATTTTAACTGTCACTCAGTTGGCACAAAGCACAACTAATTTGAGAAAGAAACGTTTACACAATCTCCTAAAAATTAATCATCTTTGGTTTAAAAAAATATGACGTGCCATATTTTTAAACTTTTTAGAAATCCAAGACGTAGCGGCAGAAACAAATCGAATTGGGCTTAGCCTTAATTAATTCGAACTCAGTTTGAATTATCAATAAATGAATAAATAAAAGTAAACTTGAGATTCGTACGCAAATATCTCTATTAAATCAAAATAATATATTTTAATCTAAAAATATAACAAAAAAATATTACAAAATATATATATTATTTATCAAACTGACTCCTAAGTTTTTAAGCCCAAAATTTATAGGCTCAAACTGGATTTTAACTAATCAAGCTACAATTCGAGCTTGATTTGAGTTCGTTTTAATCATAAATTGAAATCGAATCGAATTTAAATAATTAAAAAAAATGACTTGACTCATTTCTACTCTTACCAAAATGCAATTCTAGGATAAAAACAAGTCTAGTTAAAAGAAAATGAATTTTTTTTTTTTTTACCCGAGCTCTTATCGAACCAAAATTTATTTAAGGGGCATAGGAAATATGCCAAGAAGTACTACCCATATTGCAAATTTGGGCAACAAAAATGTCTCTGTATAGTACAAATATGTCTTTTTTTTTCTTTGAATTAGATCAGATAAAAATTTACTTAACTGATAAAAAAATATATTGATGAATGTTTATCAATATTTTCAAACGACCAAAATGTGAATTGGGACCAAAACGAATAAAGGGTAAAACATGCATTTTTTTGCTGTAGTTTTTATCATGCCAAAAGTTCGCGTAGTTCATGTGAACTACGTGAAGTATTATTTTTATCATCTTGAAATGTTCATAATACAAATTTGAGCAAAAAAGAAAATACTCGATCAAGTCAAAATTTGCATAGCTGATGAGAATTAAACATGTAAATGAATATTTTTAAAACTTTTCAAAGGCCTAACCTCGATAAAAAAAAATGGGTTTAGGTGCAAATTTGTAATTCTTTGCTTGGGTTCGCATCAGATTAAAATTTTTTTACCTGATCAGAGGCAGCTTGAGGAACACTTCTCCATCTTTCGAGAAGTTCGGACTGCCAACCTACACTAAAAATGGATCAATCGGTAAAACTTTCATTTTTCAATCCAAAGTTAGAATCAAACCTAAATTTGTTTAGTTAATAAAAAAGTATATCTAGGAACATTTATGACACCTTTTAAAAGTTTAAAATGTAAATTTGAGCCTAAAACAAAAACTTGATTAAACGTAGTTTATCAACTAGAGTTTAGATTGATTTGAAATTTATATAATTAATAAGAAACGTATCGGAAAATAATTTTTAATTTTTGGGAAGTCCCGGAGTCATTATTTATTTATTTACTTTTTTTCCTTTTTCACGGTAACTATTAAGATTTCCACCTGTTCCAGAGAGAGCTAATGGAGCATAGTCATTGGCTCTTGCCAGTGGAATCAACCAAATAGTCTTTTTGCTGCTTCTTTTCGGCCATTGCTTTTTTTTTTTTTTTCTACGCTCCTCGCATTTGTGCGTGTGTGTGTGTGTGAGAGAGAGAGAGATTCGGCTGGACCAGTAAAAGGGTTTTTCTTATGAATATTTGTGAAAATGAGAATTAATTTAATTTAAAATTAATTTACTTTTAAATTTGATCTGGGTTTTTCTTATGAATATTTGTTACAATGAAAAATAATTTAATTTCAAATTAATTGCCTTGTATATTTGGAGTTCCAAAAAGGTTTCACAGATTGCAATCCATATAAGCACAACTCGAAATATCGTAAGCAAATAATAAAGAATATATATTAACAGGAGCTATAGCATCAAAAAGACACAATCCCCTCTGAAATTAATACAAAAGAACGTAGTTAAATAATTCAAAAATCAAATACTCAAACACATAACAGTTAATCTGGTATCATCACTTGCACTTGACATTCTGGAGCGACTGTGAAGAGATGTTGACTTCCATGGTGCAATTCATTTGGATGTTTTTCTTCTTCTTCATTATCAACATCAGCGTCACCTTTCCGTTCATTTCAGCCGAGCTGGTCAGAGGCAAAACCCCTGAACTTATATCCGAATTCGCCATTATATCGCCGGACGACAGTGTCACGGGAACGGTGAACTTCTTGGTTGATCGGAGACTGGCTTTCGATTTGTTGACAGCGGCACTCCCAACTTGCTGGCCCTTGTAGTAGAAGAAAACGGTGGTGTTCTTGTATTTGTAGGGACCCCAATTGGTGTTCTTCACTCCCAGATTCGCATTCATCTTCAGGTTGAATGAGGAGGAGTTGTTTGATATATCAAAAGTTTCAAAAGTTGCAGATCGAACCCTGAACTTTGGTGTTTTGACTTTCATCACCGTCAGTGAAAAGATTGTAATGACACCAATCTGAAATATGATGAAAATTATAATATATAGAGCGAGTTTCTGGCGCTTCTTGCGACGGAGCTCGTCTGGGTCTACTACTGCTTCTTCATCGTTTCGGGCATAGCCATTGGCTGCTGGTGGGTGATAAGCCTGCTGATCCTTCTCTGCCATCTACAGATATTGTTTTTGATATGGGAGAGAGAATGAGAGAGAGAGAGAGAGAGAGAGAGAGAGAGCTCAGAGCTGTTTTGCCTCTTTCACCAAAGAGGGGTTGAAGTGTAGAGGTGATCCAAATTGCAGGGGAATGAGCTGTATATATATATGTAGTTAGGGTCGAAAGTTGAAAATGTTATCTTCCGATGAAATAATAATTAAAAAAAGAAAGGAAGAAGAATGATGGAAGCTGCCTAGTGTGAAATGTCATTTAACAAGCAACGGCCGGCTGTAGGACTTTTCTCCATCATCAGGAGGTTCTTAAGCGTGCAAGACTGACTTTGATTTATTCGAACAGATGGTGTTTCGTTCTCGACGTGTGGGCGGAATGCCACGCTTATTTTTAATAATTTTTTAATTTTGTAATTTTTTTAGGTAACCTATAACCAAAAAAAAAAAAAAACTAAAAATTTTACACATTTAAAAATTTATAAAAATTAGGAAATTTTGATGCAAAATTATTTAAAGTTATTTTTTTTTATTAAATGCATATAAAATTATATTTTTTTAATTTTTAGAGTAAAATTTTTGAAATGTGCAAAAAATTATAAAAATTAGGAAATTGTGAGCAAAATTATAAAAAATTACAATTTTTCACTAAGAGAGAAAAAATTGTATTTTATAATTTTTAGTATACAATTATCAAATATCAATAAAAAAAAAATTAATGTGCCAAATAAGCCCACGGTAGCATACTCATTTCCAAATTCATAACAGTAATATACATCATGGTAGAGTTGGGGAAGTAAAAAACAAGTTTTTTTGTCATTAATTACTAAAAAATTAGTTTTTTTTTTTTTTTTGGTGTTTAGGAAAAAAAAAACTCAACGTTTAATTCGATAGTTTTTTATTTTTTTTTATCGATTTAACATATTTGTCCTTGGTTATTTAAAAAATTAAATTATAAAAATATAATTTTAACCATTTAAAAAAAAATCAAAAGCTTGAATCGCTATAAACTGGCTAGGGATTGCCAAACGAACCCTAATAGCGCGTCTGGAAATAATACGGTGGATCCGGCAAAGTACCAACGTGTTGACCTTAATTTAACTGATATCGCCCATTATGGTTCGGCTAGCGGGTCTTGTGTCTGACTTCTAGAAATTCTAAGAAGCAAATGCATCGGAGAAAAATATAAATTAATTTGCCCATGAAAATGACGAGATTAATTGATAAATTCGATGAACATCCTCATTGATAAATTATTTCAATTAATTAGTACATTTAGTGTTTCTTCGGAGTGTCAAATTTTGGTTAAAAAATTAAGAAAATTTTGAATAATAAATATTTGGTATGCTCTCAAAAAATGTAAAAAATTAATAAAAGTTAAAAAAATTATTTAAAATTAGAGAAAATTAAAGAAAGTCAAAAATTTTTAGTATGAGTAGAGTTTAAAAAAATGAAAATAATTAAAAAAATTAAAGATTTTTTATTAAATTTGACACTCTAAATACACACGTAGTCACATTCATTGATTGACAACAAAATTAACTTGTGACTTAATCCATGCGAAAGCCACCATTAGTATTACATTTAAATACCGTTTGATACTCTAAAAATTTTCATAAATTTTTAAAAATTTTTAACTTTCTCTAATTAAATTTTATGACGTATCATTTTTATACAAAATTTTAATTTTTTTAAACTTTTTATTAAATGCATAATTTTAATCCAAGGTCCATAATTATAGTGATTTTTACATTAATTGTCAAATATTTTAAAACTTGAAAGATATGAATTTCTTAAACTAGGAACAACACAAAATAAGGATTTTTAAATTTAGAAATTACACATTTATGAAATTTTTTACTCACTTAAATAAAAATCATAAAATATTCACTATCACGTAAGGTACTTTTAACTTCCATCTAAAAATAACTTTGACGATCACAATAAATATTGACGCCGCCTACAATAAAATGAGGGACAACGAGGGTTCTAAGAGGTTACAGTGCAAAATGTGAACTGGCTCTTCTACTTTTTTTTTTTTCTGTTATTTTTTTGTTATTGTAAATCTCAATCCTTCATTTTCATCTAAGAACTGACAATATAAATTCAATTTATATTAAATGTAACGGTAATTACAATGCAAGAATTGAAGAGTAAAAGTAAATACAATGAGATTCACAACAAATTGTATGTCAGTCCTTAGGTGAAAATAAAGAATTGAGATTTACAATAGCTGAAAAATAGCAAAAACAATAAGCGAGAGTTGAATGGCAAAATACACTGCTGGAACTGTAATGTAAGGATAAAGGATAAGGATGTAATTAAGATTTATTAATTTTATCAAATAACATTTATTACAGTATTTATTAATTCAATCAAACTTATTTTAATTAAATCCCAACACTTCAATCCTACAGCTACAGTCCCTGAAACCCGGACGATGAAGGCATGGTTACGGATTGCTGTAGTAATTTTTGCTGCAGCAGTTTTTTTACTGCAGTTCCTGATGTGTTCAAATTGATGGCTTTAATTAAATAAAAGTTTATAAATTTAGTCAAATAAAATTTATAAGTTTGATCAAATTTATTTTCATTAAATCAAAATTATTGATTTAAGCACTTCAAAAACTACAGTAATTTTTCCACTGGCACAATCAGCAACCTGGTTACTAATGTTATGAATGTTTTTCAAAAAAAAAATTGAAATGTCCCAAAAAGTGTCAACCCGCAAACGCAAAGCTAGGCGCGCACACAGAAAGGATTTATATAAATGAATTGAACTTCTAAGTTTAACTCTCACTCAATTGGCACAAAGCCCAACTAATTTGAGAAAACAACGTTTACCTAGTCTCTTAAAAATTATTCATCTTTGGTTTTAAAAAACATGATGAGGCATATTTTTTAATTTTTTAGAAGCTCAAAACAGAGTGGTAGAAACAAAACGAGTTAAGCTTAGCTTTAATTTATTCAAACTTTAGTTCGAATTATTTATACTAAATTCAAATTCAACTCGATAAAAAAAAATTAAACTTGAGATTCGTTTGCGAATATCTCCATTAAAATAAAACGACATTGTTTTAATTTAAAATATAATAAATAAATTATATATTATTTTATAGACCTGACTTGTAAACTTTCGAACCCAACTTTTTTAGGCTTAAACTCAATTTTAACTAATCGAGTTACAATTCAAGTTCAATTTGAGCTCGTTTTAATTATAAATTAAGCTTGTACTGAACTCAAATAATTAAAAAAAAAAAAAAACTCGACTTATTTCACCCTTACCAAAATGCAAGTTTAGGATGAAAACAAACCTAGAAGAAAACGAATATTTCTTTACCCAAGCTCTTATCGGACCAAAATTTATTTAAGGGGTGGAAAATATGCCAAGAAGTATTACCCACATTGCAAATTTGGGCAACAAAAATGTCTCTGTTCATAATACAAATATGTCTTTTTTTTTCATTTGAATTAGATTAAATAAAAATTTGCTTAACTGATAAAAAAATATATTGATGAATGTTTATCAATATTTTAGAAAGACCAAAATGTGAATTGGGGCCAAAAGCAAATAGAGGGTAAAACATGCACTTTTTGCCGTAGTTTTTATCATGCCGAAAGTTCGCATAGTTAATAAGAATTATGTCAAGTATTATTCTTATCTTTCTAAAATGTTTATAATACAAATTTGAACCCTCCCCCCCCCCAAAAAAAAACGCATTGGAAACGCGGTAATATTTTTGCCCTAGTATCCATCAAGTCAAAATTTGCATAGCTGATAAGAATTAAACTTGTAAATGAATATTTTTAAAACTCTTTAAAGGCCTAGAATATGAATCTCGATCAAAAAATGGGTCTAGGTGTAAATTTGTAATTTTTTGCTTGAGTTCGTGCCAAACTAAAATTTTTTTAACTGATAAGAAGCAGATTGAGGAACACTTCTTCGTTTTTCGAGAAGCTCAGACTGCCAATCTACGCTAAAAATGGGTCAATTGGTAAAACTTTAATTTTTCAACCCAAAGTTAGAATCAACCCTAAATTTGTTTAGTTGAAACAAAATATATCTAAGAATATTTATGATATCTTTTAAAAGTTAAAAATGTAAATTTGAGCCTAAAACAAACTTGATTAAGGGTGTGTTTAGAGTGATAAAAATCAAGATAAAATGTGATTTGAAATTTTTTTTTACTTTTGGTGCACACATTTCAAACCACATTTTTTGAAAATGAACGGTAAGATTCCCTTTCCGACGGATTGGATTTTCCTTTTGGATGGATTCAGACTTTTATATCAATCATGATCTCTTTGCAGATTAAACCGAATTCAAAACGGTTTTTACAATTCGTTTGGACGGAAGTTGGTTGTACGAATCTATTAAAACGATTTCTATAATTCATTAGAACGGTTTTTACGATCTTAGAAAAATTAGTCACGATGGGTGTCATTTGTGAGAGTCCGTGGTAAGAATGATAAAAAAATGTTACTATTTAATTAACGGAATTTCAGTTATTGACTTTTTTTAAAAAAGTATTAAACTTTTTTCTATTTTGAGAATGTATAAAAATATGATAAAAATTTTTAAAAATTTTCAAATATTTTCACTAACGTTTGATGCACCAAACGGGCCCTAAACGTAATTTATCAACTAGAGTTTAGATGTGTTTGATATTTGTATAGTTAATAAGAAACTAATCGAGGAATATTTTTTAATTTTGGGCAAGTTCTGGAGTCAATTTTTCCCCCCCTTTTCATGGTAACTACTAATTTCCACCAGTTCGACAGAAAGCCAATGGGGCATGGGCATTGGCTCTTGCCAATGGAACCAACCAATAGTCCTTTTGCTGCTTCTTTTCGGCCATTGCTTTTTTTGTTTTTTTTTTTTTTTGTCTCCTTTTTGCTACGCTCTTCACAATTGCGTGCTCGCGCGTGAGAGAGAGAGAGAGATTAATTTGGCTGGTCCGGCAGAAGCGTCGACTAATAATTAGGCGGATAGATTTGGCTGCTCCGGTAAGGGGTTGACTAATAATTGGGCGGATTGTGTGAGAGCTGATACATTAATGTTTATATTTGGGGTGGTAAAAAATTTTAAAAATTAATAAAAATATTTTAAAATTATTTATTTTTTATTTCATCGTAAGAATTATAAACGTATAACTTATTTCACTTTATTTTATTTTACCTCACTTGATTTCATTATATCTCACTTTTTATCATTTCAAATGCGATGTTGCACGTAATTCACAAATTTAAAAACAAATCTACGTTTTTCTTATAAATATTTCTGAAAGTGAAAATTAATTTAATTTAAAATTAATTTACTTTAAAATTTGATCTGGGTTTTTCTTATGAATATTTTTTTAAATGAAAATTAATTTAATTTCAAATTAATTGCCTTGTAAATTTGGAGTTCCAAAAAGCTAGCATATCACTCATTGCAATCCATAAAAGCACAAATCAAAATGTGGTAAGCAAAGAAATAAAGAACGTATAATAACAGGAGCTGTAGCATCAAACATACACAATCGATCCCCTCTGAAATTAATACAAAAGAACGTAATTAAATAATTCAAAAATCAAATACCCAAACACACAACAATATGGGAATCACTTGCACTTGACATTCTGGAGCGACTGTGAAGAGATGTTGACTTCCATGGTGCAATTCATTTGGATGTTTTTCTTCTTCTTCATCATCAACATCAGTGTCACCTTTCCGTTCATTTCAGCCGAGCTGGTCAGAGGCAAAACCCCTGAACTTATATCCGCATTCGCCATTATATCGCCGGACGACAGTGTCACCGGAACGGTGAACTTCTTGGTTGATCGGAGACTGGCTTTCGATTTTTTAACGGTGGCGCTCCCAACTTGTTGGCCCTTGTAGTAGAAGACAACGGTGGTGTTTTTGTATTTGTAGGGACCCCAGTTGGTGTTCTTCACTCCCAAATTCGCATTCATCTTCAGGTTGAATGAGGAGGAGTTGTTTGATATATCAAAAGTTTCAAAAGTTGCAGATCGAACCCTGAACTTTGGTGTTTTGACTTTCATCACCGTCAGTGAGAAGATTGTAATTACACCAATCTGAAATATGATGAAAATTATAATATATAGAGCGAGTTTCTGGCGCTTCTTGCGACGGAGCTCGTCTGAATCTATTACTGCTTCTTCGTCGCTTCGGGTATAGCCATTGGCTGCTGGTGGGTGATAAGCCTGCTGATCCTTCTCTGCCATCTACGGAGATTGTTTTTGATATGTGAGAGAGAGAGAGAGAGAGAGAGAGAGAGAGAGAGCGCTTTTTGCTTCTTTCACGAAAGAGGGTTTGAAGTGTGGTGGTGATAAAAATTGCGTGGGAATGAGCTATATATATGTATATATTAGTATAGTTAAGCCCGAAAAGTTTGAAAATGATATCTTCCAATAAAATGATAATAAAAAAGAAAGAAAAATGATGGAAACTGCCTAGTTTGAAATTGAAATATCATTATTCATTGAACAACGACTGCCCGTACGACTTTTCTCCATCATCAGGAGGTTCTTAAGCGCGCAAGACTGACTTTGATTTATTCGAACAGACGGTGTTTCGTTTTCGACATATGCGCCGACTGCCACGCTTATTTTTAATAATTTTTTAATTTTGTAATTTTTTCAAAAATTTTAAACATTTAAAAATTTATAAAAATTAGGACATTTTGATGCAAAATTATTTAAAGTTATAATTTTTTATTAAATGCATAAAAATTTATATTTTTTAATTTTTAGAGTAAAATTTTTGAAATGTGCAAAAAATTGTAAAAATTAGAAAATTGTGACACAAAATTAATAAAAATTACAATTTTTTACTAAAAGCGTAAAAATTACATTCTATAACTTCTAAGTATAAAATTATCAAAGATAGTAAGGAAAAAATTAATGTGCCAAATGAGACCACGGTAGCATACTAGGTTAAGTTTGGAAAGAAAAAAAGTTAATTTTTTAATAATTCGTTATTAAAAAACTAGTATTTTTTGTGTTTGGAAAATTAAAAAAAATGTAACTTTTTAATAGTTAAGGTAGTTACTAGTTAACTAATAAAAAATTATTTTATTTTATTTTTTATGTTTGGAAAAGGAAAAGGGTAACTTTTTATTAATTTAACATATTACTTGTCAAAATTTAAAAAATTTAAAATTTAAAAAAATAAATTTAATCATTTTAAAAAAATTAAAAAACTAGTTACTAATAGTTCTATTGCCCAATTTTTTTATTTTTTTTGTTATTTTGGGACCCCCGCCCCCCGGGGGGTGGGAGACAAACACTCATTTCCAAATTCGTTTGCGTAGTAATAAAATACATTAATAGTATGTCTAGAAATCACACGGCGGGCGGACCCTGCAGAGTACCAACGTGTTGACCTTAATTTAACTCGGAGTGCACATTACGGTTCTGCTGCCGGCTGTTATGCCTGACTTCTAGAAATTTTGAAAAGTAAGTACATTGATGAGATTAATTGGCAAATTGGATGAGCATTTTCATTGATATATTATGGTCTTGTTTGAAGCTGTAAAAAAAATTAAAAAATTTTAAAAAATTTAAAAAATTTTTAAATTCCTCCAATTATATTTTGTCACCTATCATTTTTACATCACATCAATCCCATCCATTAGTTTTTTTTTTTATTTTTTTTGAGACTCTAAACGCACCCTATGTCACATCAAGTAGTAAAATTGGTACTTACTTAATTTGGAGTAACTTTTGATAAAAAAAAAAAGTAGAAATTTTTTGGATTGTTCGATATTCTTGTGTTTCTCAAAAATATGAATTTCTTAAATTAGGAACTATACAAACAAGAACTTTTAAGTTTAAAAATTACACATTTATGAAATTTTTTATTTATTAAAATAAAAGTCATAAAATATCCACTGCTAGATAAGGTACTTTTAACGTCCATGTAAAAATAATTCTTAACAATCACAATTAACATTGGTGCTACCAAATGACCCTAAAATAAGGGACGATGAAGGAATGATTGGCCAGATGAGGGAAACCATAGTATGGGATTACTACCGCCGCTTTAGATCCCCAAAACGATGTCATTTCAATTATTTTTTATTTAAAACGACGCCATTCTACTTAATTCTTTTATATTCGAATATAAATTTATACATTTGAATATGTAAAATTTAAATATGAATTGATGCATTCGAAATAAAACTTACGTGGAATGACACTATTTTGAGTGAAAAATAATCGAAACAGTATCGTTTGAAGGGTACTACAATAAGTACAATAATCCCCGACTGCTGCCTTCAAGTTGTGATTGGCAAGGCGGTTACTAACGCTGCAAATGCTTTTCTAAAAAAGTTGAAATATCCCAAAAAGTGCCAACTTGCAAACACAGTTTTGCGCACACAGAAATGATGGATATAAATGTATAGAACTTCAAGTTTAACTCACCCGCAATTGGCACAAAGCCCAGTTAATTTGAGAAAAGAACGTTTACTCTTAATTAATCATATTTGGTTTAAAAAATGTGTTAAGGTATATTTTTCAATTTTTAAGAAGTCCAAAACCAAGTGCGGTAAAAATAAACAGAGTCGGGTTTGGTCTTTATTTATTTGAACTTGGCTCGAACTATTTATGTTAAACTTGAGTCCAAACTTAAACTTGGCTTGATAAAAAAAAATTTAGACATGAGATTGACTCGTGAATATCTCGATTAAATTAAACCGATGTCACTTTTGTCTAAAATATAATAGCTAAAATATTATAAAATATATTATAATAAATATTATAAAATATATATATTATTTTATTGAGCAAATTCATGAGCTTCCGAGTCTAACTTTTCTAGACTCGAGCTCGAGATTAATTTTAAATGAGCCAAAATATGAACTTAATTCAAGTTTATTTCAATTACAAATCGAATTTGAGCTGAGTTTAAATAATTTAAGAAAAACTTAGCTCGTGTCCACCCCTTACCAAAATGCAAGTTTAAGAGGAAAACGAGCCTAGGAGAAAACGAATTTTTTTTACCCGAGTTTTAGCGGACCAAAATTTATTTAAGGGTAGGAAATATGCCAAGAAGTATTTTTTAACCTTTTATAGAACCCACATTGCAAATTTGGGCCAAAAAACAAGTCTATGTTTCATAGTACGAATATGTCTTTTTTTTTTTTTTTTTCGATTTAGATCGGGCAAAAAATTTACGCAAGTTGATGAACGTTTATCAATATTTTAAGAAAGACCAAAATGTGAATTGGAGCCAAAACGAGAAAGGGATAAAACATACATTTTTTGCCTTAGTCCTTATCATGCCAAAATTCGCATAGTTACTAAGAATTTTGTCTAAGTGTTATTTTTATCTTTTCGAAATGTTCATAACGCCAATTCGAGCTCAGAAGAAGAAAAAAAAAAAAAAAAAACACACACACAAATAACGTGGTAATATTTTTGCCCTAATATAGATTAGATCAAAATTTGCATAACTGATAAGAAACATGTAAATGAGTATTTTTAAAATTTTTTAAAGGGCTAGAATATGAATTGCAATAAAAAAAACTGGGTTTAAGAATGAGTTAGCATCAAACTAAAATTTTTTTAACTGACAAGAAGCAGACTGAGGAACATTTCCAGTCTTTCAAGAAACTCGGACGGCTAATCTATGCTGAAAATGGGTCCATTGGTAAAACTTCTATTTTTCAATCCAAAGTTAGTATAAAGCCTAAATTTGTTTCGTTAATAAAAAATATATCTATGAATATTTATGACATTTTTTAAAAGTCCAAAATGCGAGGAATTTGAGCAGAAAACAAATTCATAGATTACATGTAATTTATCACGTAGAGTTTATATCGGTCGGATAATTGCAGAAACTTGAATTTTTTTTTTTTTTTCTCAAGAGAACTATTAGAATTTCCACCAATCCAAGAGACAGCCAATGGGGCATAGCCATTGGCTGTTGCCAATGGAATCAGCCAATAGTACTTTCGTTGCTTCTTTTCTGCCATTCCTATTTTTTTTTCATTTTTTTAATTTCTTTTTTTTTTTTTATGCTCTTCTCAATTCAGAGAGAAAAGGTTGACTGATAATTGGGCGGATTTTGTTTTGCTTATACATGATCACAAATTAAAAACAAATCTGGGTTTTTCTTATGAATATTTCTGAAAATGAAAATTAATTTAATTCAAAATTAATTTATTTTTAAATTTGATCTGGATTTTTCTTACGAATATGATACATCTCTTCAAATGGAAAATGATTTAATTTCAAATTAATTAATTGCCATGTAAACTTGGAGTTCCAAAAAGCTAGCATATCACTCATTGCAATCCATATATATAAGCACAAATCCAAATATGGCGAGCAAAAAATAAAGAATATTTATTAACAGGAGCTATAGCATCAAACATACACAATCGATCCCCTCTGAAATTAATACAAAAGAACGTAATTAAATAATTCAAAAATCAAATACCCAAACACATAACAGTTAATATGGTATCATCACTTGCACTTGACATTCTGGAGCGACTGTAAAGAGATGTTGACTTCCATAGTGCAATTCATTTGGATGTTTTTCTTCTTCTTCATCATCAACATCAGCGTCACCTTTCCGTTCATTTCAGCCGAGCTGGTCAGAGGCAAAACCCCTGAACTTATATCCGAATTCGCCGCTATATTGCCGGACGACAATTCCACTGGAACGGTGAACTTCTTGGTTGATCGGAGACTGGCTTTCGATTTTTTAACGGTGGCGCTCCCAACTTGTTGGCCCTTGTAGTAGAAGACAACGGTGGTGTTTTTGTATTTGTAGGGACCCCAATTGGTGTTCTTCACTCCCAGATTCGCATTCATCTTCAGGTTGAATGAGGAGGAGTTGTTTGATATATCAAAAGTTTCAAAAGTTGCAGATCGAACCCTGAACTTTGGTGTTTTGACTTTCATCACCGTCAGTGAAAAGATTGTAATTACACCAATCTGAAATATGATGAAAAGTATAATATATAGAGCGAGTTTCTGGCGCTTCTTGCGACGGAGCTCGTCTGGGTCTACTACTGCTTCTTCATCGCTTCGGGTATAGCCATTGGCTGCTGGTGGGTGGTAAGCCTGCTGATCCTTCTCTGCCATCTACAGAGATTGTTTTTTTTCTATGAGAGAGAGAGAGAGAGAGAGAGAGAGAGAGAGAGGGAGCTCAGAGCTGTTTTGCTTCTTTAACCAAAGAGGGGTTGAAGTGCAGAGGTGATAAAAATTGCATGGGAATGAGCTATATATATATAGTTAGGGTCGAAAGTTGAAAATGTTATCTTCCGATGAAATAATAATTAAAAAAAGAGAGGAAGAAGAATGATGGAAGCTGCCTAGTGTGAAATATCATTTAACAAGCAACGGCCGGCTGTAGGACTTTTCTCCATCGTCAGAAGGTTCTTGAGTGTGTAAGACCGACTTTGATCCGTTCGATCACATGGTGTTTCGTTTTCCACGACGGGCCGAATGCCACGCTAGGTTTCATCAATTTTTGAATTTTGAAATTTTTTTAATAACGTATAAAAAATAAATTAAACAATTTTGAGGCAAAATTATTAGATGTTGCAAATTTTTATTAAACCCGTAAAAAATTATATTATATGATTTTTAGTGTAAAATTATTGATACGTATAAAAAATAAATTAGAAAATTTTGATGCAAAATTATTAAAAGTTACAATTCTTTAATAAACGCACAAAAGATTACATTTTATAAATTTTAGTATAAAATTATCAAAAATTATAAATAATTAATGTAGCAAATGGGGCCACGTGCGGTAGAATACTCATTTGCAAATTCATAGTAATAATATACATTGATAGCGAGTCTGGTTTCGAAAAAAATAATAGCAAGTCTAGAAATCACGCGGCACGGCAAATACCAACGTGTTGACCTTAATTTAATAATATTGCACATTATGGTTCTCCGCCCGGCTTTAATGTCTGACTTCTAGAAATTCTCAAAAGTAAATACAATGGAGAAAAAATATAAATTAATTTGGTCATAAAAATGACGAGAATTATTGATAAATTGAATCAACATATTGTTATAAAAGGAGAAAGATATGGAAAAGAAAATGAAATAATAAACATATCGATGTGTTTATTGATATATAATAAAAAGTACAACAGTATATATAGATTAAAATAATTTAAACAAAAAAAAAGTAGAATATCAATTACTACAAAATACAGATTTAATGACAATCACAATTGTCACTATAATTTCTTCTAATGATATTTTTAAGAAATGCAAAAGATTCTCGTGCTATACTACGTGTTCGTACTACTATTCGTGGCACTTAAAAATATCATTTTTTTTTTTTTGGTAAGTCACTTAAAAGTATCATTCTAACAAGATGACATAATTTCTTTTATGACATTTTAAATACTAATTAAAATATACATTATTTTTGACATTTTCAAATGTCATTAAATATATTCGTTAGTGGCACTTTGAAATACCATTATAGAAACTTTACCATTTAAAAGTGTTTTTATATGATCCTTAAATGACATTTTAAGTGCCATAATTAAGTATTTTCTGGTACTAATAAATGCCATTAAAATCTAATTATTATAGAAAGATAACCCAATTATTATTTAAGCTTTTTTATTTTTGTTTTTTAATATAATTTAATTTTTATTTATGGTTTTTATTTAATACCTAATGTATTTGAAAATAAGTAAATTTTATAACTATATTAAACTTATAAGTAAATGAATCATTTTTAGGAACCTATGGGTTCATTCACATCATTTAAAATTATATACCACAACTTAGTGATTTTATATGCAAAACAAATTAGTAAATTTGTAATGTTTTTCGATGTAAGATACAAAAAGATAAACTTTAGAAATGAAAAAAATAATAAGAGAATAGGATACAATGAAGAAAAGAGTGACAATTGTTAAATAAAGTGACATACTCTAATGAATTGTCATTAAATAACTAAATTTTATTTAAAATTTGATGACACTTTTTAAAAGTGTCATAACTGTTATTCAACTAAGAGTGACATTCTTTATTAAAGTGTTACTAAATCATTATAATTTATTTGTTATTCAATAGTAATTTTTTAAAAAAATATCATAACTAAAAAGTAAAGGATGACATCCTCTCATAAAATGTCACGAAATCATTGTAATTTATTTGTTATGTAATGACATTGCTTAAAAAATGTCACAATTAATAGGTGAATGATGACATTCTTATATAAAAAGTCATTAAAACACTCTAATTTACTTATGTTTCAATAACATTTTTTAAAAAATGTCAAAAATATAGAATATCATGTCATTTATTTACAAAATGTCGCTAAATTAGTGTCACTCAATTTAATTTTTGTTGTGGTGATCCTATAATATGGTAAGTAGATATTCTAATATTAGTAAGATAATATAATAATATAACATATTCTAATATAATGTTAATTACATATAGTATATAATGGAATATATTCTAATATTAGTAATATAATAATATAATATATTCTAATATCTCCTTACAAACTCAAGGAGATGCAGTAGAGACAAGTTTCTACGTCATTTACAAAAATTATATTTTATAATAACTCAAAATTAATCGAAATATATATAAATTAATTCAGACACACTCAGTTACAAAAATTATTAAAATTAGTATCAGGGCGGCATAATAATCGTAAAATGAGGAACGATGAAGGCATGGTTGCAGGACTGTTGCTAATGCTATGAACATTTTAAAAAAAAAAAATTTGAAATATCCCAAAATTAAGGTGCCAACTTGCAAACACAACGATTTGCATACACAAAAGTGACGGACATAAACGTATAGAACTTCACGTCGAACTCACGTTCAATTGGCACAAAGCCCAACCAATTTGAGGGGGGGGGGGGGTGGGGGAAGGCTTAATTAATAGATGCGTGCAAGAACACCCGAAGGTAAATTATTAGAAATCCACCGTTACCATTACACCTCTGAGGCTTGCTTGATAGCCATTACACGTTTTTTTTTTTTTTTTTAAGAAATATTTGCAGGCTACTATCAATTTCTTTTATTTTACAGTAATTTTAATAAAAAAAAGTAACGTTGAGTTAAGAAAATTAACCCCAAAAAAAAAGTAAATTTATTATTTTCTATTTATATTTGTAAATTTTTAAAAACTGACAATAAAAATATATTTGTTAAACTTAATTTTTTGTTTTTAAAAATAAAAACATAAAACAGAAAATTATGAACAAAAAGGGTTTTTTTACTACTTTTTTTTGTTATAAATGTTTTTTCAAGTTTAAAATTTTGTATATTTTTGTTGCATCATACTAAAGTAAATTATTTTCATTAAATATTTTATTAGAATAAATTGATTTTTAATAAAAAATAACTAAATTAGTTTAATTAATTAAATTTGTATGAAATATATTTTATTAAATTATTTTTAATAAATAATATAATTAATTAATTTTATTTTATTTTGATTAATTAAAATAGTATAAAGTTTATTTTATTAAATTATTTCTAATAAATAATATAATTTAAGTAATTTAAATTAATTAATTAATGTAGATAATATGAATCATATATTATTAAATTTTATTAATTTTTTAAGAATTAATATAATTAAATATTTTATTAAAATAAAGAGATTAACAACTATAAATAAAATTATGTTTCTAATCATAATTTCAATTTTAATTTCAGAAAAAGAAAACAAAAACTAAAAATAAAAAATTATAAACAGTTAAATATAAATAAAAAATAACTGTATTACAAGTCACTAAGATATGTCAGCTCCTCTAGATCCATATAGATAATATATATATATATATATATATATATGTATTTCTCTAAATTAGTTGTTGATTTTACTTAATTAAGATCAAATAAAGATTAAAAAGAAACAAGTGAAAAACAATCTGTTTAGGAGAAAATTGGAGCCTAATTGACCTTTTAGCACCAAGATTCTTGGACAGGTCCAAAACTTCAATTTTTTTTTTTTTTTTTATATATATTCCCATTCCAAATGGCTTCATCATCACGACGGGCTAAGAAATGAATTTAGTGAGCTAGTTAGTTAGCGTGCCATTAAGGCAATCTTTATTATAAAGATATATGTGTATGTGTGTGTGTGTGTTTGAAATTCATTCGCTATCTTGTAAATAAGTCAAAACTTTCACGTAATTAATTCCATCAGTTGAAAGAACTTACATCGAGCATTTCCATACATTGAACATTAACTAGAGCGCAAATACAATAAAAAACACAACTAATGTAAAAAAAATATGGACAAACCCCCGCCCCCCCCGGGGGGGGGGCGCTATGCATAGTATCAAACATGAATGCCCCTTCATGCATCAGAAAAACGCTTAAAGATACATAATTTTGAACAATCAAAATCCAAACTTTCACTTGCACTGCAAATTCTGCAGTGACCTCTCTTGGATATTGACTTGCATGGTGCAATCCATTTGGGTAGATTTCTTCTTCTTCATTATGAACATTAGCTCCACTTTCCCACTCAATTTCGATTTGCTAGTCAGAGGCAAAATCCCAGAACTTATATCAGTGGCCAGATCCGAATTACTTCCTTGATTGTGTGTTGCCATCAATTCCAATGAAACAGTGACCTTCTTGGTTGATCTAAGGCTGGCTTTTGATTTTGGGACAAGTGCTGTCCCAACTTGGGCGCCCTTATAGTAGAAGTAAACAGTGGTGCTGTCATATTTATAGGGGCCCCAGTTGGTGTTCTTCACCCCAAGATTAGCAGTCATCTTCAGGTTGAATGACGAATTGTTTGAGACATCAAAAGTACTGTCGAAACTTGCCGTTCGAACGCGGAACTTTGGCGTTTTCACTTTCATCACGGTTAGTGAAAATACTGTGATGACGCCGATCTGGAAAATGACGAAGAGTATGATGTAAAGTGCGCATTTCTGGCGCTTCTTGCGACGGAGCTCCTTCTCCATCGCAGCCTCTACGTCGCTTCGGGCATAGCCATTGGCAGGTGCCAAGGGATAGCCTGCTTTCTGCTCCGCTGCCATAGAATTGTTTTTGAATTTCAAAAAAAGCTCTACAAAAGAAAGAGAGAAGAAAGAGAGAGAGAGAGAGATTGATTTATTGTTTGTTCACTAAGAAAGTGGCTATGTTTTTGAGTTTCTTCACCAAGGAAGTGTTGTAGGTGGGGGTAAAGGGTTTATGAGTAGCTATATATATATTTTTGAGATTAGTAGCTATATATATATATATATATACGGAAAATTTTCTAACTGGAAATGCATGAACACACCTTAGTAGAGGAAATATGTGTTGAGGTGGGAACAGAGATGGACAGATGGTGAATATTTTATGGTTCACAAGCGCGTCTGACGGCTTTGAATCTTGACTTTCGGGCAAGTTTTGATTTTGGCCTGACAGCGTGAAAGTTATTTATAAATATATAGAGCCATAGAGTCATAGAAACTTCTAAGCTGAAATGGACGACTTTAGATGGTTATTGCCAATGGGAAAGATAAACACGGAGGGTTGTCGATGTCATGCTCAATCACGGCCCACTTGTGTGTGCTGCCTCAAGTCAAGAACTAGGCAAAAGTCTTTGCCCTTCTAGATGCCACTCACCCCCCCGGGGGCAGTCTGATTTTACTATTTCTTCGTAGACAAATAACATAGTTTGTTTTAGAGATATCAACAAACAGTATTTGATCTGACTAAATTTATTAAAAAATTTACTGAGAAATATCTTGATAGAATTGAAATAAATATTTAATCAGTAAAACGAGACGGGACGAATTTGACAGATTTAAAACGATAACAAATAGAAAAAAGTTTAATAAGTTTAATAATAATGATACCTAATTAAATAGGTACTGAACTTGTTTAAATTCTTAAATTTGTCATATTTAAGGTTCTTTATTCAGTTCACCCTTTTCTCCCCTTTTCCTTTAGTTCTATTTTGAGAATTACCTCCTAACTTAGGGTAGCAAATATTATCTTTTCTTCAGGGAATTTTTTAAAAGAAAAAGAAAAGGAAAAATATTTTAGCCCCAGTGGGTGGGGATAGGGGGTGAGAGGGATGTTTGAACGATAAAGCGAGGGAGGGAATAAGTGTGATGGACTTTGGCTCGCTAAGTAGGTTAAACCACTTTAATTATGATTTTTTTTTAAATTAAATGAATGAAAATAAATTAAAGCTTAATTTGAGAAATAAAAAAAGTTATTTTTTTTTAACTAGTAGCTACTAGAGTTACCATCTAATTACTAAAAAATTAACTTTTTTATTTTAAAAAATAAAAAAAAAATTAATTTTTTTAACAACTGACATTTTAACTTTTTATTAATTTTATATTTTATCCCTCAATATTTAAAAGATATATAAAATATAATAGAGTAATTTTCATCATTTAAAAAAATTGGCAAACAGTTAGTAACTAATAGTCCTGGCTGCCAATGACCATTGCCGAACAAAGGCCAAGTCAAGTGGCTCATATTCTTTGCTACAACTAGTGCGGATTCCACCTGACTAGAAAATAAATCAATAATGTTCCCTCGGCGACGGAATTGGGACGTTGGCTTATTAGCTAGTTTATGGGTCGTAATTACTCATTAGGCTGCCTTCCTTTGTGTAATGAGTCACATCACCAGTTCACACTTCTGGCAAAAGTCTCGTGTTTAGGTCAAGAATTTATCAATAAAAAAAAATTAAATAGACATTTAAAATCACATTTAATTTTAGTTTGTAAAAAAAAAAAAAAAAATCTGTATAAGATTTGAAAAATTAAAAAATTAATATATTGATAAATATTTTTTATTTTATTATATTTTTTAAGTTATTTAAATAAGAATATGTGTTTGAGATTTTATATTTCATTTTATATTTATTTTTTCTTTTACTTTTCCCTTTCTTTTATTTTTCTTTCACCAAATCATCACCTCCAAACAAACCCTAACTGTCGTGATTTATTCATTCTCTCACTTACAATGCAGTATTTTTAAATTTGAACGATTGGACGAACCATGAATATGACCGAATCAAGGAATAATGGTTTAATCATTGGTTCAAATAAAATTGGCTTACGATGTCACAAATATATTAAATAAATTTAAAATTAAATATTAAAATAATAAAAAATCAACTAAAAATCTACAATTTGTTAAATGTTTCTTCTAATACAATTTCTTTATTTTGATAAAATAATCCCAATCAATAGAAATTTCGTCTGGATTATTATTAAGATATTAACCACAGAAGTAATGAGACAGTGTATATTTTCTATTTCATTGACTTAAATTTAAAAAAAATAATAATTTTAATTTACAAAAAAAAAATAGAAAGAATTGGTCGATCGGTTCAA
This sequence comes from Vitellaria paradoxa, assembly GCA_019916065.1. NCBI lineage: Eukaryota > Viridiplantae > Streptophyta > Magnoliopsida > Ericales > Sapotaceae > Vitellaria > Vitellaria paradoxa. The sequence goes on along the minus strand of CM034242.1, from coordinate 40,983,026 downwards.
ATTAATAAATTGCGAATGGTTTGCACAGATTACTAGTTCAATCACACTCTTAATAGCTTTGTTTTCGTTATTTTCTGAAAAAATGCTACATTTATAACGATTCTCTTAATATTTTTTACAACATTTCAAAACGACGCTATTTTTGGACAAAAAAAAAGGAAACAAAAAAAAAAAAAAAACCCCTAAACCTAACACACTTTCTACACTCAAATCCCACCCATCTCTCTCTTTTACCATTCCATCTCTCTCTCTCTTACATTTGTTACAAAAAAATGTATTAGATTTGGGGTTTTTTTGTTCCTTAATTTTTTTTCCAAAAACAACGTCATTTCAAAATGTTGAAAAAAATTATTGTAAACATAGTATTTCTCTATTTTATTGGTAGGTAAGCTTTTTACCTACCAATTTTTACCTACCAATAAAAATAAACTTTTTAATTGTCTCCTCTATTTTAGTCACCTTGATCTCGTGAACTTCTTTACCTAGAGTTATTCCTTCGTCCCCATAAATAGTCATAATTGAATAATTTTCATTTTTACATACAACTAGATTAAGATTTCTTATTTTTTATAGTATGTTGAGTCTGGAATAAAGTTCTATATTGAATTAGACATGATTTAGGTCTCGTTTGGAGTAAAAAAAAATAAGATAAATTGATATAAAATGTAGTTTGGGATTAATTTTGGCGCCGTTTTTTTTTTTTTTCCTGAAAAGTGAAAAATCGTGAGAACGGTTTTTCAAATCCGTTCCCACGGACTTAAAAAAATTTACAAAAAATAACAAAATGGTACTCATTTGAAAGCTTTCGACACGAAGAATATGATTGTATAAAAAATTTACACATTCGGTTAACCTACTTTTAGATTTTTTTTTTTTTAGCGAAATATTGAAAATTTTTTAAATTAGTAATGGCGGGAAAATTAGAGGTAGAGGGATTGTTGGAGATTTATAGAGTTTTTTAGAGATTTATAGTATGCCAAACGAGGCCTTAAATGATGTCATAAATATCAAACCTTCAAATCTTCCAACATTCAATTGCATATATAAAACTAGAGTTTTCTGGACATAAGTTGTTATAACTTTGCTACCAAGACATGTAATAATTAGGTTCAATCTTTGCAAGTTGAGCATCCGTCTTATCGATGTGTTGAACTTGAGCATTCATGCATTCCTCCAATCTTTAGCATAAAGCACAAAAATTCTCCAAACCACAATAATTGCTGTTTAGGCCCTCCATACCTTTATTGAATAGGGATCGCAAAGAGAAACCTTGCGTCTACTCAATTGGAAAGAAAAAAATTAGGCAAAGCAAATTTGCTATGATGCCACTTGACGCTGCTGTAGGATGTTTGGTGAGATATGACTCTCAATTACATTAAGTAACTCTTGAATTTATAAAAACCAAATAAGGACAAAATTTAAAGAGAATCTGAATTTAACTAATAACTTGCATGAATAGAAAGTGTTTACAAAAAAATCCTATTAACAAAGAAAACAAATCATAAACAGAGTCTGAATCAAGATAAATTTTCTAAGAATTTTCTGTATCTAATATGTGAAATAGTCTAAATTTCATAAGGATTACAAATAATCTTTGCTTCAAAATATAAAAGCAAGTAATTAAATAAAATACATATACTAATTTTTAAAAAATTGAGAAAATAAACTAAACCAAAATAAATTAAGAAAATCAAAAAATTCAAATAAATCTAGACTCATCGTCCCACATGGAAAGATAAAAGGTTACAGCACCCAACTGTTAACAGTAGCAACCGCCCCTCCCTGGACTGGGCTACAACCTAGAAAGCTCACAAACGACGGCACAGACCCAAGATATTTCTCCAATGTCCATGGAATTGGACCTGAAACTAGTCAAACTTGCAGGCCGAATAAATCCACTCGTGGCTTGCTTGAGTTGGACCTCCCAATATATTGGTTTCCTAGCTCCAACCAAAAGTTTCTGGGCGTCAAAGCATTTTGGACCACGGGGGAAAGCACTTATTTTGAATGCCCTTGCCCTGAATTTCATTATTATTTTTTTTTTCAGCAATACTATGCAATCAAAATTTATTATAGAAATATTATGCACGTCTCAGGTCAAAATTAATGCTAATAAGATAGTATATCCACAGTTGAACCAAATCCACTATATTAATGATTCTTTTTTTACCTAAAAAAATGCCCTTTTGCATATAAGGATAATAAGTAACATTTTAGTAGTTAATTAACTATTTGTTAAAAATTTATAAAAATTTGAAAAAATTCATAAAATTTTGAAAAAATTCAAAACAATTGGAGAAAGTCGGTAAAAGTTAAAGAAAGTTGATAAAGATTAAAAAAAATTAGTAAAAATTAGTTTTGTATTTGTTTGAGAAAATTGAAAAAGTTAACAAAAATTAATAAAAATTTATTTTTTTTTAATTTTTTTAGCGCGCCGAGCGGCACCATAGACAACCACTCTCTCTTGGGTTATCCTTAATTTATATCTTTCCTTTTGTTTTTTTTTTTCAATTTCCTTCCTTCTGGCAGCTTGTCTTCATTTCTTCTGATACAACTTTTTTCATTTTAAATTAATTAAGTTAGGTGATCTTATTGGTTTGCTGTTGGTTCCATCACACATCCATTGATTGATCAGACTGGTTAGGTCCTAGCAGTATGACCCTATAACATTCATACTGAAATTTTTGCGCTTCACAAGCCATAGCAGTCGTAAGTGCGAATTTTAATTCGCACAGCATTATTCCGCGAGCTTTTATTACTACATGGCACAAAAAGAAACGGTAAGGATTGAGTCCATGACTCGTGTGTACGTTTGTCTCAGCCTTGAGTCCATGACTCAACGAGTTTGGAAAAGGCAACACGAGATGACCCACCCTCACTCATTGCGGCCTCGGCAGCGGCTTTCATGGCGAAGACCCGCTCCCTCACCGAGTCCCCTTCCTCCGAGTCCATCAACTCTATAACTCGCTTCTCCACCTCGGAAGCACTCACAAGCCCATCTTCCGATTCCTCCACCGCCAAAGCTAGCTTCATTTCCTCCACCAACAGCACCCTATTGAACCTCTGTTCCGCATAGAGTGGCCACCCCACCATTGGCACGCCAGCGCACACCGCTTCCAATACCGAGTTCCACCCACAGTGAGTCACAAACCCCCCAACTGAGCTATGATTCAACACAGCCACTTGGGGAGCCCACGACTTCACCACGAGCCCTCTCTCTTTCGTCCGTTCCAAGAAACCACCGGGAAGTAACAACTCCAAGTCGGGCTCCGGCGGTGCCAAGAACCGCCGGCTTGGATCCTCCGACGGTGGGCTCCGCACCACCCACAAGAACCTCTGCCCGCTTCTCTCCAAGCCAACAGCGATCTCGTTCAACTGCTCCGACGAAAACAGCCCCAAGCTACCGAAGCAGAGAAAAACCACGCTGCAACTCGGCTGTGAGTCCAGCCAAATTAGACACTCGTTCGAGCCACGACCACGATCTCCTCCACTTTGATCTCCGCCGCCGGCGATCAGAGGTCCAACGCAATAGATGGGCGGAGTAGGTTCATCCGGGACGCAAAGACCATCTGATATTGTTCTGATGGATCTAGGCTCTAGAGACTCGAACGTGTTGACGATAATTCCAGCCGATTTTGGGAGGTTTTTTGATAATTCCAAGAAGCCTTCGTATGCCTTGTCGTTCCGATCAAGAATTGGCTTTGGCACATCGATGGATGGTAGTGGTGGCAAGCCCGGGATGTGAAGAGGGGCGTTGAGATCTTTCAGACTTTTGGTAGTGTTTTCATGTATGGTGGGGAGAGAGAAGAAGAAAGCAAGACAAGCAGCGCCGGAAGTCATGAAGAGGTAAGCAGGGACTTTCAACTCCGAGGCAACAGAGAGAGCTGGAGTGCAGAAAATGTCCATAACAAAGGCACGAATTCTGCAATTATGGGAAATAGAGACAAGGGCTTCGCCGACGTTAGGGTTATTGAGGCGGAGAAGTTCGAAGGCTAGGGCTTCGTGGTGGGAGGAAGCGGTGGAGAGGGGCAGAGAGATGGTGGGGAGATGGTGGAAGGTGATGGAACGGGTGGTTGCTGAAACGCTTTTGATGTAAGGAGCTGTTGAGCCAGTGTTGTAGGGTGGAGTGGTGATGAGGATCTTGATGGAAAAGGAAGGGTGGTGGCTGAGTATGAGCTTCCCCAGCTCTACCATGGAGATTAGGTGGCCAATGGCCGGAGAAGGATATAGAACTATGGAATCCTCCATGACTATGAACGTCAAGATCGAGCAAGGAAACTAGAGTTTCAAAAAAAAAAAAAAAGAGCAAGGAAACTAGCTTAAATGGTTGGCCATTTATGGGTGCAGAGTTTTAATCAATGAATAGCTAGTGCACCAAGAAACAATCATGTTTCTTTTACGTGTATATATATATATATATATATAATATTCGTTTTAGGGTTGGCAGGGAATCAAGGATTCCTGGAGTTATAAGTTATTAGAGACTCATTAAAAGCCACTGAAAACGAAGTTCAGAATGAGCAAGTCATGACTGGTAGCTCAATACCTCAACGGGTTGGGGGTAGGTCCGGTGCACCGGAACCTACCCCGGAACCTACTTCAACCCCTTAAAAAATTTTTCTTCATATTATATTAAGTGTTTATATTTATCTAAATTTATTTAAATTTGTAAGATTTATAATTTTGTGTAACGAGTAAAAAATTTTCTTCTAATTTGTACATTAAGGATGCGTTTGGCGTATTAAAAATATTGAAAAATTTTAAAAATTTTTAAAAATCTCTAAAAATTATTTATTTTTTATCATACCGACTTACGAAGTCATAAATTAACTCAAATTATCTTATTTTATCTCGATTTGTATTGCTCCAAATGCCCCTGAGTAAAAAATTTGAATTTTAAAAAAATTTGTGAAAATTTGAAGGAAAAAAAAACTCCTAACGGATAAAAACCTCATATTGATTTTAAAAATATATTAAGGATTTTTTAATGATTTTACTTCATAGAAATAATATTTAAATTTATAAAAAATAATAATAATTTTAATTTACAAGAATTTATCAATTCAATTATATTTTTTATGATTTAAATTATTTTTTAATTATAATAAATTTATTTTTGTAATTCAAAATACTCGAACTAATTTATTCACATCTTAATTAATATTTGAGATCCTGAAAGTAACGATAAGATTAACTCTCTAGCGTCACTTCAACTAATAATCTATGGGATGATTAATTTTAACTATACGACAACCGATTAGGACGGTACGAAATGGTGATTCATTCTCAGCAATGTCGGGTAAAGACAATGTTTGGTCATTTCCTGGGCCCCACAACGCCCAGATTGATTGAGCTAAATTATTACTGGTGGTGCCTATCAAAATTAAATTATTACTTGTGGCCCCGACAGGTAGGCCCGAAGTTAAATCTTGTGAAAAAATATGTTCGAATCTCGAAATTTTATTTTGTTTTTTTAATTTTAATAGTTAATTTATATATTTTCTAAATTAATAAAATTTATATAAAATGAAAAATTAATTTAAATATGAAACTATAAGAGATATTAACAAAATTTATGGATCTCTTAAATTATAAATTTTAGATTACTATATAAATTGAAGGTTCACCGATCATTAATTTTAGAATCTCAATAATTAGCTAAAGTGCGCATAAATTGGCTCAAACACTCAGATATGTCAAAAAAAAGATTAATATACATAATTTTTTATTAAAAATATTACTAAATTATGTCTACAGAGTAGCCCAAATAGTTTAATTTAAACTTTTTTTAATGGCTATTCGTAAATAATCAATTAAATTTAACCTAAAAAAATGTCCTTTTACTTCTTTTAACTTAGTGTGAAATAAATACATATAATTTATTAAAATATTGTTTCAAATACTTTAATATTGTAATGATAATTTAATATAAAATTATCAATAATGTTTAAATTTATTAGGTTAAAGGCATAATAATTTAAATATCAGTTTTTATTATAAACTATAATTTTTTAAAAATAAAATATAATTTTACATTTATATTTATGAATTTTAAATATTGAAATTAAGAAACTTTGAAAATTATAAATTAATCTTTTATTTTATGTAAATTTTATTAATTTAAAAGACACATAAATTAACAATTAAAATCAAGAAAAAAATAAATAAACTTTATTATAAATAAATCGTGGGACATCTCGAGATCTAAACTTACATTTTTAACCTATTTTTTAAACGGATAAAATTTAATTTCAAGGAAACTTCAATCCCCCTTTACAGAGCTTGAATTTGCTTTTAAAATTCAGCACTTTCAGGTTGTATTTCAGTCTCATCCATTGAAAAGATAAGCTCAAATCCCAAGAGCTTGCGCACAGCCCGAACTCGACACTTTGAACTCTCCTTGGCTGTGACCTCATTTATGTACTATATTTTATTAAAATACTATTTTATTACTTTAAGGTTATAATAATAATTGAATATAAGATTATCAATAAATTTTAAATTTATTCAAGTAAATGTGTAGTATATTTTATAATAAAAAATTTATATTTAAATTACTATACTTTCAATTTAATAAATTTAAAAATTATTAACAACTTATATAATAAAACAAGATAGGTTTTGAAAATATCCCTCTCACAAACTAAAATCTAATAGTTAAAATTATTTTCTCTTTCATAATTAAGATCATTTTTATATTTTTAATTTTTCGTTTAATTCTTATTTTAGATCACCTCATTATCATATATCTCACAAAAAGATTTGAACATTTAAATTTCTCCATATTTAAAGAGTGGAGATCATACAAAAATTGTCAATTTAAATTCTATCAATTATGATTTCTATAAAGTTGAACCTTTTAAATTAAAATATCATAATTTATATTTTTTTATAGTTGTTATTAAAAATTAATTGGAGAAAAAGAGCAAAATACGTGTAGTAACTGTTAAGATTTAAAATTTTGAAAAAAATTAAAACCCCTACATTATCATAGTTTTTTTCTATTTGTATTTTTTGTTCAAATTTTCAACTATATAAAGAAACATAATACTAATTTTGTTAAAAGTACTGTAAGTACAGGTTATTATTAATATTATATTAAATTATTATTATAACATTAAAATAATAGAAATAATATTTTAATAAAATATATGGAACGATGTTTTACTAAAATATATGTACTTACTTCACAAAAATTAAGAGGCCGTTTGAAGTGTAAAAAAAATCTCAAAATTAACAAAAGTGAATTTTATTTAGAATTTAAAATGTAAAAAGTTATTTCAAAATAATGATTTGATGTTTATATTTGATTTTCTATAAAGTTATTAAAAAATTATATAAAGTGATATGTGACAAAATTTTAGTGAAAAATCTTAAAAATTTTTAAAGTTATGTGAGATTTTCCGTTAAAATGTTAGTCTAATTTTTTAAAAAAATTTGTTAAAATCTTTTGAATTTTATTAAAATTTTTTAAACTTATTTAGAGCCCTAAAGGCCCCAATTATTGAAAAAAAAAAAAAGGGTAAATGAGACAGACATCAAAAGAGAACCCGAAGTACAGAACTTGAGATCTAAGCTCATCTTTTCAACGGATTAAATTGAATTTTAGATATTTAGGGTTCGTTTGGAACTATAAAAAAAAATTAAAAAATTTTAAAAATTTTTAAATTTCTCCAACTACATTTTATTACCTATCGTTTTTATATCACATCAATCTCATCCATTAATTTTTTTTTATTTTTTTAACTCCAAACGCATCCTTAAATTTGAAAAGCAAATTCACGCTGCCGGGATCCGTAAAGGGCGCTGACTTCATCGGTTGAATTCGAGTAGTTTTGTGGGAAACGCCACCGTCTGGTGGGCTTTTTGTTTTTTTTTTTTTTTTTTTTTTTCTTCTCTCGAGGTAGCTTGATTACTTGTTTGCCCAAGTGCTTGTGTACAAGAATAAGAAAAGTTTATAAATAAGAAATAATTAATTTTTTATTTAATAAAGTTCAGAAATAAAATAAAAAATATTTTTGTATGATCAGTAACTTTTAAAGGGAGCTGAAATCGAGAGCCGACTTCAGCAGTTGAATTCGAGTGAGACGCTCCCGTTTTGCAAAAAACGCCATCGTTTAATGCCCATTCTTTTTCTCTTCCCTTGAGACAACCTGCTGGCTTGTTGGCCTGAGTGCTTGTGTGAGAGAATAAGAAAAGTTTATATATATAAAATAATTAAATTTTTATTTAATAAAATTAAGAAATAAAATAAAAGAAAAGAAAAAATATTTTTAACATTAGTAACTTTCAAAAAAAAAAAAAAAAAAAGAGAGAGATTGAAGTGGAAGTCGACTTCAACGGCTGAATTTGAGTGAGACGCTGTCGTTTTGCAAAAAAAAAGTCATTAGCTGATGGACATTTTTTTCTCTTCTCCCGACGCAACTTGATGGCTTGCTTTTTGCTTTTGGTAAGTAACTTGATGGCTTGTTGGCCTGAGTGCTTGCGTGAGAGAATAAGGGAAGTTCATAAATAAAAAATAATTAATTTTCTATTTAGGGTTCCGTTTAAGAAGAGTAATCATTAATATGTGTTAATGGCTATTTTAATAATAGTTGAATTTTTTTATCATCTTATATTTTAATTTTCTTTTAAACTTTTAAGGGTAAAAATGTCGATTTACCCTTACAAGTTAGCTATCTAAAAAAAAGTAACTTTTTTCATTCCTAAACACAAAATTAGTTAACTTTTTTTTAACTAACTAGTAGCTATTAACGATTGGCCACTTTTTTTTCCTTCTCAAACACGAAATTATCTAATTTTTTTTTAACTAACTACTAGCCATTAGACATTAGCACAAGCTAATTTTTCTCAAACGGAGCCTTAATCAAGTTAAGAAATAAAATAAAAAAATATTTTTAATATGATTAGTAACTTTTAACAATTTTTAAATTATAATGAAACAAATAAAAATAAATACAAAGAATTAATTTTTATAAATAATTAATTTTTAAGATTAAAAATATAAATATATATAAATTTTATTTTAATTTTTAACATATTCTCTTATCGAACAAAGTTCAAGTTTTTTTATCAAAATTTATACAGGTTTATTTATAAAACGATAATTATGTCTATTGAAGAAATATACAAGAACTTAAGAACAAGAATAAGAATGTGTAATTCTACTCAGACCCCATTTAGAGAATAAAAATAAAAAATATAAACTTTTGATATTTTAGGTGGTTGGTAAAATATCAAAAGTTATTAATAATTTTATATGTCAAGTTTTCAACGCATCAATTTTTTGATAATTTTTTAATTGAGTTAAAATAAAATAACTATTATACCTCTTGTCAAAATTTATGTTTTTTAATTTTTTTTTTTTCTCTAAACGGGCAACCTGCTAATGTAATTTTTATCCTCCAATCAAATTTCCTTTATGAATTTATGTTAAAGTGAAATAATCACTAATGTAATTTTTTCGCTATACTATCCAAAACTAAAATGTAAGAAGGAATAACAGCTAAGTAATATTAGTGATTTATTGAATTAAAATCTAACCATTTGAACAAATTTATATTTTTTTAAATTAAAAAAATTAAATATATTAACACCGTTAAATTTTAATAGCTCAACTGTCATTCACCTAATGTCAGCCTCCACGGCCTTAAAAAAATGTGATAGGAAGATTATTACATTATTTTGTGTGAAAAGAAAATTGTAATGTCGTGACCCTTTTGTCAGTCAATAATTTTAAAACGTGGCTTGGGAAGTAGGAATCTACATAAAAAATTCGGTCAATTGATTTGACAGTGAATTTGCCCGGCATTCGATGGATGGCTCGGCATTGGTTGGTGTCCAGGCCTGGTGGTTTGAAATTTGAAATTTTGAAATTCAAATTTCAAATTATATTTTGTAGCTTATAATAAATAAAGAATTAATTATTTTTTATAATTTTTTGGTAATTATTTATTTTTATATTTATCTTACATCATCAAAAGTTTAATCACATAAACATAGATTGACAATCTAAACTGTCACAATTTTTTTTACTTATATATTATCTACAAATATCATGTGTGTTATACAACAATATAGTTTATTAATTTCATATTTATATATTTTTAATGGTTGTGATTACTTATTTCTCTCAGTTTGAAATTTGATATTCAAATTTCAATTTATATTTTGCATATTATGGTTTCGTTTGGTGTCCCAAACTAGTAGCTGCTAGCTAATATCTGCCACAGTAGTCAATCAAATTTATTTTTTTACATTTTAACTTTTTTTTAAACTTTTAAGAGTAGAAATGTGAAATTAATCAAAACTTAAAATTCACCTAAAAAAATTACCTTTTTTTCTTCTCAAACGCAAAAATAGTTGGCTTATTTTTAGTTAACTTGTAACTACCTAAAAATAAGGCAACTACTTTTCTTCCTAAACAAAGTATATATTAAATAGAGAATTAATTATTTTTTTGACATTTGTCCTATATTATAAAAGTTTCGTCACATAAACATGGATTGACAGTCCCAACTGTCACAAATTTTTTCTACCTAAATATCGGGTGTGTTTGAAGTTAAGTAAAATAATATAAAATTTTACAAATATCTACAAATGCGAATTACGAGATAGTAAAATTTAAATTTTTTATTCATTACACACAAGATATTAATTTTTATAATTTTATACAACTCCAAACACATCTATTATCTATACATATCACGTGTGATATACAACAATATAGTTTATGGATTTGACATTTGTATATTCTCAATAGTCATGATTACTTATTTCTCTCTCCATTTTAGTTGTCTTTTTAGTTACATCACATAAAAACATAATTTCTTACTCTTTCCATATATTTTTTGAATACTTTTTGTAAATTAATATTTTAAAAAAGTGATAATATTTGTAATAAATAATAAAATTGTACACATTTATTAAACAATGTATGGACATTTATTAGACAAAGTTAACTAAATTTTTGTATTTAAAAAAATATATTTAAACTTTAATTTTTTAAAATTGTATTAAAAAATAAAATTAAAAGTAAAATTTTAATTTTAATATGTTTAAAACTTAAATTTTAAATATATGCACTTTTACACTGCCTGTGGCATTTATATAATAATAAGTTTAAAATTTTGAATTTGATATATTTTCAATTGTTAGAATTGCTTAATGGCCAAAATTATTTTTCTTTTTTCTCACTCTTCTAATATTTTTTTAAATACTTTTTATATAAAAAAAATTTAAATTAATATTTTAAAAATGTGATAATATTTATAATAAATAATAAAATTTTATACCTTTATTAAATATTATATGAGTACTTTAATCTCTTTTGATTATTAATTTTCATTTTTATAGGCTATTTTTGTACTTTTTCATTTAGGTTTATTTTATAAATTTAAATTTGAGTTATTTAGAAGCTGTTTGAAGTGTTAACAAAATTAAAAGTTAACAAAAGTATTTTTTTTTTTTTTGAAATTTGGAGTTTAAAAAAAGTTGTTTTGAAATGATAGTTGAATATTTCTCTTTGATTTAATATAAAGTTGTTAAAAGATATGTAAAGGCAACACGTGATAAAATTTTAGTAGAAAATCTTGAAAACTTTTGAAGTTTTATAAAATTTTTTAGTACAAATGTTAGTCCAACTTTTAAAAAAACTACTAAATCAGTTCGAACTAGCCATACGTTCGAATGGATTTTTGTAAATTTTTTATAAAGTTTAACTTTCTTCAAGTTTAAAAAAGCTAGAAACTTTTGAATTTTTTAGAGTTTTTTTAACTTTTTTTGGATTTCTAAACGTTTCCTTACGTGCCAAACTCAAATTTTAAATACATATATTTTTACATTATTTGTATCATTTATATAATAAGAAAATTTTAAATTTTAAATTTAAGATATTTTCAATTATTGAATTTGTATAACGGTCAGGATTATTTTTCTTTTTCTCTCACTCTTTCAATATTTTTTTTAAATACTTTTATATAAAAGATTTTAAATTAATATTTTGCAAAATATAGTAATATTTGTAATAGGTAATAAAATTTTATACATTTATTAAACATTGTATTTATAGATACTTTGCTCTTTTTTGATTATTGATTTTTATTATTATAGGTTATTTTTACACTTTTTTATGTAGGTTTATTTTATAAATTTAAATTTCAGCTTTAGAGCCCATTTGGAGTGTAAAAAGAAAATTAAAAGTTAACAAAAGTAATATTTTTTGAAATTTAGAGTGTAAAAAGTTATTTGAAATGATAATTGAATGTTTTATATTTGATTGATATAAAGGCCCCGTTTGACATACTAACAAATTCTTTAAAACTCTATAAATCTCTAACAACCCATTTACCTCTAATTTTTTCGCCATCACTAATTTCAAAAAATTTCAATATTTTGCTAAAAAAAAAATCTAAAAGTAGATTAACCGAATATATAAATTTTTTATACAATCATAATCTTCGTGTCGAAAACTTTCAAATGAGTACCATTATCACTATTTTTTGTGATTTTTTTTGAATCCGTGAGAACGGTTTTCTAAATTCGTTCCCACGGTTTGCTACTTTTCAAAAAAAATGCGTCAAAATTAACTCCAAATCACATTTTATCGCAATTTATCTTATTTTTTCTTACTCTAAATAGGGCCAAAGTTGTTAAAAGATGTATAAAATTGATATATAACAAAATTTTAGTAAAGAATCTTAAAAATTTTTAGAGTTTTGTGGAAGTTTTGGTAGAAATGTTAGTCCAAATTTTTAAAAAAACTGGCAAAATTCGTTCTAATAGATCATCCATTTGAAAGGATTTTGGCCGATTTTTTAAAAAGTTTAACTTTCTTGAAGTTTGAAAAAGATGAAAATTTTGAAGAATTTTGGAGTTGTTTGGAATAACAAACGCCTCTTGTACGCTAAATTATATTTATATGCTTTTAAGCACTAAAAATTACTAGTACAAATGCAAAATATGAAATACACATAATACAAATGTAAATACAGCCACAAATGGCAAATATAAAAAATCAAATATATAAACATGGTAAATATATGACTAAAAAATATAATTTTTATTTATTTTATTATTTATACGTGTCAATACAACATTCACAATAGAAAAAAAAATGAAAAATTAATGCATAATTTAACAAATAAAATTATAAAAATAAAACATTCATATTGAAATTTTTGCGCTTTATAAGCCATAGCTGTCGCAAGTGAGAATTTTAATTTGCACAGCATTATTCTGCGAGCGTTTGTTACATGGCACAAACAGATACGGTAAGGATTGAGTCCATAACTCGTTCGTTCGTTTGTCTCAGCCTTGAGTCCATGACTCAACGAGTTTGGACAAGGCAACCCGAGATGACCCACGCTCACTCATTGCCGCCTTGGCAGCGGCTTTCATGATGAAGACCCGCTCCCTCACCGAGTCACCTTCCTCCGAGTCCATTAACTCTCTAACTCGCTTCTCCACCTCGGAAGCACTCACAAGCCCGTCTTCCGATTCCTCAATAGCCAAAGCCAGCTTCATTTCCTCCACCAACAGCACCCTATTGAACCTTTGTTCCGCATAGAGTGGCCACCCCACCATTGGCACGCCGGCGCATATCGCTTCCAATACCGAGTTCCACCCACAGTGAGTCACAAACCCCCCAACTGAGCTATGATTCAACACAGCCAACTGGGGAGCCCACGACTTCACCACGAGCCCTCTATCTTTCGTCCGTTCCAAGAAACCACCGGGAAGTAACAAATCCAAGTCGGGCTCCGGCGGTGCCAAGAATCGCCGGCTTTGATCCTTCGACGGAGGGCTCCGCACCACCCACAAGAACCTCTGCCCGCTTCTCTCCAACCCAACAGCCATCTCCTTCAACTGTTCTGACGAAAACAACCCCAGGCTACCTGTTAAGTTTGGTATTATATATAGTTAGTATTATATTTAGAATCTTGTAATTTATGGATTCCTTATTATGTATCATACCATAATTAGGATTACTATCCATATCATACTAAGATTAGGGTTATTGTCCTATCCATATCATAGTAGGATTAGGGTTATTGTCCCGCTTATATAAGGGACCTTGTATCTTGTATTCAACACACATCAATAAACAAGAATTCTTTTCTTTTCTTCTAACATGGTATCAGAGCCTTCGCTCTAATTCTTTTCATATTTTTTTCAGCCATTATTTTCTAGAAAATTTTGGTATTTTTTTTTTTTTTTGCGTGATTTACAGACGTTCTTGTCTGTTTTGCTTCTATCATCCGTCATCTTGCGGTTATTCAGAGATCTCCATATATCATCGGGTTGCTCTTTCAGAGACGAACCTAACACCATCAACCAGAAGCCGAAACAAGTCTCCACGCGCTCTCACGCGCCGCCTGAAGACTGCCTGACGATTGCCCGTGATTTTCAGAAGTTCTTGTTTCTTTCGCTTCTGTTCGTCTTCGTCTTGCAGTTATTCGAGGATATATATATATCATCGGATCCCTCTCTCAGAGACGAACCTACCACCGTCAACCGGCCCCAAAAAGAAGCCCGCACGCACTCTCACGCGCCGCTTGAATTCTGCGCGTGATCTCACGCGCCGCTGCCAGATCCAGACCGGTTCATCCCGAACCGGTTTCCGTTCGCCCTTTGGGCCGGTTCACTCATCTTCCGTCAGCTTTTCAGCCGGTTCAGACCGGTTCCTGACCTTTTTCGGCGTTCCGGACACACTGGTGATCTCCGTTTTGTCCCATTCTTCTCTGTTTTTCATCTACTGTTTATTGTGCCCTTTTGAAAGCTACCTCTATGGACCGCTCCGACAACATTACGTCCCTTTCTGTCATTCTCGATGGGACCAATTATGTTTTGTGGGCCCAAGCCCTTTCTGGTTTTATCAAGGGCCGTCGTTTATGGCGTATTATCTCTGGTTCTCAGACAAAACCTATTCAGAAAGACAATGAGGATCAATCAGCCTTTGATGATCGTCTTGACGTTTGGGAAAGCAAGAATTACCAGATTGTTACCTGGTTTCGTGCTACTACTGTTCCTTCCATTAGTCTTCAATTCGGCCGCTTCCATGATGATGCTCAGTATCCTTCTCCGGCTAAGGCTATTTGGGATTTTTTAAAGGATCGTTATCAGACCACTGGTCATGCCCATCAATATCAGCTACTTCAGAATCTTCACCGTATGCGTCAAGAGCCTGGGCAGTCCATCAATGACTTCCTCTCTCACATGTCCTCTGTTTGGGATCAGCTTGCCTTATGTGAACCCACCTGGAAAGATTCTGAGGATGCTCAATTGTACACTGTCCACCGCAATCATCAACGACTGTTGTTCTTCCTTATGGCTCTTCATAACACCTTTGAGTCGGTTCGTGCCTCGTTGCTCCATCGCATGCCACTACCCACTCTTGAACAGGCTATTTCAGAACTTTTGTCTGAAGAAACCCGTCTTGGCCTCAAAACCAAGACGTTGGACTCAGTTCTTGCTACAACACCGTCCTCCGTTCCAGATGCCGCCCTTGTCATATCTCACACTCGCTCTTCTGGATCATCAGCTTCTCACTCCTACATCTACTGTCAAAACAGGGGTCTACCACATACTCATTCATTTGAGCACTGTCCAGTTCGTAAGTGTTTGACTTGTCACAAAACAGCTCCTGGTCATTTTCAGCGTGACTGTCCCAAGGCTTCCTCCTCCAAGGCTCCTTTCAAAAGAGGATCTTCTACGTCCTCAGCCAAATCTTCTGGCTCCCGTACCACTGCTGCTGTTGCTTCAGACGGATCCTCATCTTCTGATCCATCATTTTCTATGACTGATGTGGAATCCATCATTCAGCAAGTTCTTGCCAAAACTGGTACATCTCCATCTACTACTCTTTCCGTCATGCCAGGTAATTCCTCTTGGTATTTTGATTCAGGATGTTGCAATCATATGACTTCGGATTCTACTATTTTTTCCTCCATTGCTCCATCATCCTCTATTCCCACCATTCATACTGCTGATGGTACCCATATGTCTGTTACTCATACTGGTCACATTTCTACACCATCTATTTCTCTTTCTGAAGTTTATCATATTCCCAATCTTACTTTAAATCTTGTGTCTATTGGTCAATTATGTGACCTGGGTCTCATCATTACTTTTTCTGCTTCTGGTTGTTTGGTGCAGGATCCACGGACGAAACAGGTTCTTGGGATCGGCCGTAAGCATGGACGTCTGTTTGAGATTGTTTACCTCCAGCTTCCACTACCTTCTGCTACTTCCGCTGCTACTTCTGCTGCTTCCGCTGCTGCTTCTGCTTCCCCAGCCTCTATTTTTAATCTTTGGCATTGTCGTTTGGGTCACGTGTCTTTTAGTCGTTTGAAAACCTTAATTTCTAGTGGTCAATTGGGTCATGTGGTTTCTGAGAAAACTGATTGTTTATCATGTCAAACTGCTAAACAACATGCTTTACCTTTTAATAATAGCAATTCTGTTTCTCTTGCACCTTTTGATCTTGTTCACTCGGATATTTGGGGGCCTTCACCCACTCCCACTATGGGCGGCTCTCGCTATTTTGTTATTTTTGTGGATGATTTTACCCGTTATACTTGGTTGTACCTTTTGACTAAACGTTCTGAACTTAAACAAATATACTCTGATTTCTCAACAATGGTGAAAAACCAATTTTCTAGTACAATCAAAGTTTTTCGATCTGATAATGCTATGGAATATCTTGACTCTGAGTTTCTATCTGCTCTCCGTTCTCAGGGGACCCTATCTCATCTTTCTTGTCCTGGGACATCTCAGCAGAATGGTCGGGCTGAACGCAAACACCGTCATCTTCTTGATACAATTCGTGCCCTTCTTATTTCATCCTCTTGTCCAGAAAAATTTTGGGGGGAAGCTGCTCTTACTGCCGCCTATACTATTAATCGTGTTCCCACCTCTGTCCTTGGTAATACTACCCCTTTTGAACGCTTGTATGGATTTCCTCCTGATTATTCTCATCTTAGAGTGTTTGGTTCTGCTTGTTTTGTTCTTCTTCAACCTCATGAACGCACTAAACTTGAACCACGCTCTCGTCTCTGTTGCTTCCTGGGTTATGGTATTGAACATAAAGGGTATCGTTGTTGGGATCCCATTTCTCGGCGTCTTCGTGTCTCACGACATGTTGTCTTTTGGGAACACAAGATGTTTTCCACTCTTTCTTCATTTCAACTTTCTCCCTCTTCCCACATTCCTCTTTTTACTGATGTTTCTACTGATTTGCATTCTGACATATTTGATACAGAAAGTCCACAGATTTCTCAGCCGCCACTGCTTACGATTCATCCCGAGACACCTGGGCCTTCTGCTGGACCTGTGACCACTCCTGATGAGTATTCTCCCCCCTCTCCTATTGACAATTCTCCTCCTTCAGAACGTCCTAAACGGGTAACACAGCCTTCTGTTCGTCTTCGTGATTATATTGTTGGTTCTGCTGCCTTTTCTACTCATGAACCTTCTTCCTACCGTGAGGCTTGTACTAATCCTTTATGGCAGCACGCTATGGATGATGAGCTACAGGCTCTTGAGAAAACTCATACTTGGGATGTGGTTCCTCTTCCTCCTGGGAAAACTGCTATCAGTTGCAAATGGATTTACAAAATCAAAACTCGTTCAGATGGTTCCATTGAGCGACACAAAGCTCGTCATGTTGCTCGAGGTTTCACTCAAGAGTATGGCATTGACTATGAAGAAACTTTTGCTCCTGTTGCTAGGCTTACATCTGTTCGCAGCTTACTTGCTATTTCTGCTGCTCGTAACTGGAACATTCATCAGATGGATGTTAAGAATGCTTTTCTGGATGGTGATCTCACTGAGGAAGTCTACATGCAGCCTCCTCCTGGCTCATCTGTTCCGTCTTCTCATGTTTGCAAGCTTCGTCGAGCACTATATGGGTTGAAACAGGCTCCCCGTGCCTGGTTTGCAAAATTTAGTTCTACTATTCATGAGTTTGGATTTACCTCCAGTTCATATGACTCTGCTTTGTTTCTCCGCACCACTACAGCTGGATCTGTTCTTCTTCTTCTGTATGTGGATGAAATGATTATTACTGGGGATGACAGTGTTGGCATTTCTCATCTCAAACAATTTCTCAGTCGCCAGTTTGAGATGAAGGATTTGGGGTTTCTCAATTATTTCTTGGGTTTGGAGATCTCCCGTGATTCTTCTGGTTATTTTCTCTCTCAAGCTAAGTATGCCTCTGATCTCTTGACACGGGCAGGTATTTCTGATTGTAAGACTGCTTTTACCCCGATTGATACACAGCTCCGTCTCACTCCTCTTGATGGTACACCTTTATCTGATGCGACTTTGTATCGTCAACTTGTTGGTAGCCTTGTTTATCTTACTGTCACTCGCCCTGATATTGCTTATGCTGTCCATATTGTTAGTCAGTTCATGGCTGCTCCACGGTCTCATCATTTTACTGCTTTACTCCGTATTCTTCGCTATATCAAGGGCACTATGTTTCATGGTCTTTATTACTCAGCACATTCTCCACTTGAGTTACATGCCTTTTCTGATGCTGACTGGGCTAGTGATCCGACTGATCGTCGCTCCACTACAGGGTTTTGTTTCTTTCTAGGGACCTCTCTCATAGCCTGGCGTAGTAAGAAACAAACCCTCACTGCTCGCTCTAGTACTGAAGCTGAGTACCGTGCTCTCGCTGATACTACTCAAGAGCTCCTTTGGCTTAGGTGGCTCCTTACTGATATGGGTGTCCCTCATTCTACAGGCACTCCATTATATTGTGACAATCAAAGTGCTATTCAGATTGCTCACAATGATGTTTTTCATGATCGCACCAAACACATTGAAATAGATTGTCACTTTATTCGTCAACATGTCAGACAAGGCTCTGTTCGTCTTATTTCTGTATCTTCAGCGAATCAAATTGCAGATCTCTTCACAAAGGCTCATCCTCCTGGCCGCTTTTCTGAATTAATCGCCAAACTCAAGTTGATTCCTGCGTTACCACCTTGAGTTTGAGGGGGGGTGTTAAGTTTGGTATTATATATAGTTAGTATTATATTTAGAATCTTGTAATTTATGGATTCCTTATTATGTATCATACCATAATTAGGATTACTATCCATATCATACTAGGATTAGGGTTATTGTCCTATCCATATCATAGTAGGATTAGGGTTATTGTCCCGCTTATATAAGGGACCTTGTATCTTGTATTCAACACACATCAATAAACAAGAATTCTTTTCTTTTCTTCTAACACTACCAAAGCAGAGAAAGACCACGCTCCGACTCGGTTGAGAGTCCAGCCAGATTAGACATTCGTGCGAGTCTCTTCCAATTTGATCGTCGCCGCCGCCGGCGATCAGAGGTCCCACGCAATAGATAGGCGGCGTAGGTTCGTCCGGGACGCAAAGACCATCAGATATTGTTTTGATGGACCTAGGCTCTAGAGTTTCGAACGTGTTAACGATAATTCCAGCTGATTTTGGGAGGTTTTCTGACATGTACAAGAAGCCTTCGTATGCCTTGTCGTTCCGATCAAGAATTGGCTTTGGCACATCGATGGATGGTATTGGTGGCAGCAAGCCCGGGATGTGAAGAAGGGCGTTGAGATCTTTCAGACTTTTGGTAGTGTTTCGATGTATGGTGGGGAGATAGAAGAAGAAAGCAAGACAAGCAGCGCCAGAAGTCATGAAGAGGTAAGCAGGGACGTTCAACTCCGAGGCAACAGAGAGAGCTGGAGTGCAGAAGAAGTCCATGACAAAGGCACGAATTGTACAATTATGGGAAATGGAGACAAGGGCTTCGTGGACGTTAGGGTTATTGAGGCGGAGAAGATCGAACGCTAGGGATTCTTGGTGGGAGGAAGAGGTGGAGAGGGGGAGAGAGATGGTGGGGAGGTGGTGGAAGTTGATGGAAGGGGTGGTTGCTGAAACGCTTTTGATGTAAGGAGCTGTTGAGCCAGTGTTGTAGGGTGGAGTGGTGATGAGGATCTTGATGGAAAAGGAAGGGTAGTGGCTGAGTATGAGCTTCCCCAGCTCTACCATGGAGATTAGGTGGCCAATGGCCGGAGAAGGATATAGAACTATGGAATCCTCCATGACTGAGAATGGCACGATCGAGCGAGGAAAATGAGCTGAGAAAGAATTGCCTAAAGGAAATGTTTGAGAGCCAGGGACTCTTTTTTTGTCATTGCCTGAAGGATGACCATTAATTTATGGGGTGTAGGGTTCACGGCACCAACAGAGAATAACGTGTGTTTTTTTTTTTTTTTTTCCTCCAAAGCATGCACTTCTCAAATAATTCTGTCAAAAAATGATTTCACCTCGTCCGCTGACTGAAGTCGGCAATTTGAATATGTAATCGTCATTTGTAATATCAAATTTAAAAAAAAAAAATATGTTGAAATCGTGAATCACAGGGGGCGGTCAGTGATAAAATTTTTAGTAAAAAGTTATCAACTTTTCATTTTGAATGTTTGGTAAATATCCACTAACTTTTACCACTTTTCTACTCTGTTACAATATCTTCTCAACTCAAAAGTTACTAGAAATTGTTAAAAATTATTAAAAGTTATTAAAGAATACCGTAAGTTGTCAAAAATTTTATTAAATACTCAAAAATTATAAAAAATTACGAAAAATTACTATTTATTTTGCTAAACACACAAAAAATTATAACTAGTAACTTCTGATAAAAAAATATTAAAGGTTATTAAAAATTGTACTCCTAAATGCCTCTTTAATCGTATATTCATAATAAAAGTCTAGTAAAGTGAACTAATAAAAAGATAATTTTGAGAAATTTAATATGAATACGTTAGTCAGATAAAAATAAGATTAAGATTGAGAGAGAAATTTTATTTAAACACACTATTTACATTGTCTTCTTCAGTTTAAAATCAATAATCTCCGTTCAATTTTTTTGGCTTAGTTCTTATTCTTTGTTATCCTTTTGTGGTTGGTTGGGAATCAAGGAATCTTAGGGGCGGTTTGGAAGTACAAAAAAAATGTAAAAAATTACTAACTTTGGATTTTTGAGTATTTGACAAGATATTAATTTTTGTCATTTTTCTCCTTCATTACAGTAATTTGTCAATTCAAGAGTTTTTAAAATACTAAAATTTGTTATTAAAAATTACTTAAAAATTGTCAAAAAATATTAAAAATTTTATCAAATATCCAAAACTTACAAAAAAATATTAAAAATTATTATTTATTTTACTAAATACACCAAAAATTCTAACTAATAACTTTTGGCCAAAAAGAGACCAAAAATTACAAAAAGTTAATACTCCAAACGCCTCCTCATTCATTAGTGTTCTTTTGATAAATATATCCCAGTCATGAACGTACGTACGCACCTAGAGCAGCATGCATTAACCTCGATTACACTTTTCTTTATTTTTAAGCTGCAAATGAGCCGATACATTTGAAAATTCAACCCAACACGCTAAAAATGCTTAAGGGGACAGAAGAAGATTCCGACAAGGACGACCAACCCATGTTTTCAATTAGTTACTGGCAATCTTCAATGCCTTGTCAATTAGTAGTACCTCGCACAACCTCCCGTCGGTCTGCCTTTTCACGTTGCCGCGGGACCATCTGCCTGTGACTTGCGTAGCCGATTTTGCTGTGGCTATTGCGTAGCCGATTTTGCTGCTGGATGGTAGTTCTTCTCTGCTGGTAGAGGGTAAGAAGCAACACAAAGTGAATAATTGTCGGTCCTATTAGGGTTGTTTGGTTCTCTTTATATCTCAACGAAACTCTATAAGTATTTATAAAATTTAAATTTTTTATTCACTACACAAATTACAATATCGTAATTTTTATAAATTTATATTAACTTGTACAATTTCAAACACCCTCATACACCATAATAAATTTTTCAATACTATGATTATTTGATACATGGATTAAATTTAAGCATTATGTTATTATGTTAGTGTTAAGTTCGATTGGCAATTTAAGCAATCGTCTAAGTCTCTCATAAAAAAAAAATCTGTAAGTTTAAATATATATATATATATATATATATTATATCCTTAATTTCAATACTCATCTTAATTACAAATAATTTTGGAAAACAATACTTATACATAATAGCTATACTACATTTATTAAAAGAATTAATTTAAATAGATTCTATTTCTTTGGTTTTCACCACTGATAAATATTCTCTCTCATCTTTAAATCTAAAAGTGACTTACACAATTAAAAAAATATTTAGTGATTATTACTTACAAATTAATTATGTAATAGTTGTCTCAAATTGTTATTTAAAGAGGTATAATAAAATTTCATAAGTAATTCTATCCCTCAAACGGCGGCGAGAAGAATCTTCTTTAAATTGTGCAATTATTGGATATGGATGCAAGGGCATCGCGGACGTTAGGGTTATTGAGGCGGAGAAGCTCGAACGCTAGGGATTCTTGGTGGGAGGAAGAGGTGGAGATGGGGAGAGAGATGGTGAGGAGGTGGTGGAAGGTGATGGAAGGGGCGGTTGCGGAAACACTGTCGATGTAAGGAGCTGTTGAGCCAGTATTGTAGGGTGGAGTGATGATGAGGATCTTGATTGAGAAGGAAGGAAGGGTAGTGGCTGAGTACGAGCTTTCCCAGTTCTACCATGGAATAAGGTGGCCAATGGCTGGAGAATGGTTAGAACTCTGGATCCCTCCGTCACTGCGAATATCAAGATCGAGCAAGGAAATGAGCTAAGAAAGAATTGCCAAAAGGAAATGTTAAGAGCCAGGTACTCTTGTTAGACATTGCCTGAAGGAAGACCATTGATAAATCATTTTTTGCCTCTCTCTCTCTCTCTCTCTCTCTCTTCGATTCTTTCAATGATTTTGGCCTAGTTTTTATTCTTTTTATTATTCTTTTGTGGTAGGCTGGGAATCAAGGAATCTTATTGATTGGTGTTCTTTTGATAAATAAATCTTGGTCGTGAATGTACTAGAGCAGCCTCAGTTGAGTATTCATTACCAGCCTCAACTGTACTTTTCTTTATTTTTAAGCTGCACATGGGCCGATACATCATGAATGTGCAACCTAAGACACTAAAAACGCTTAAGGGGACAGAGGGATTCATATGTAGCAATCATCTAAACTACTTTCAGATTAGCCAACGGCGGATGCAAACGTTGGAAAATTATAATAATATATTTAAAAAAATTCTTACTTTGTTAGATTAACCGTCGAAACAATCATATTTAAAAATCAATTTATTTATTTAGAATTAATTTTAGAATATTTACTTATATTTCTAAATCTCATTTTAGAATATTTTATTTAACTTCATACTAAATTTAGAAACTTTTTAAAGTTAATAATTATTTTATTTCTTTATTTTATATTAATTTGCTCCTTAATTTTGATTATATTTTATTAGGATTTTTCTCTATTAAACTTTGCAAGGCTGCAAGGATCTTTTGGTAGTTTTAATTAATGAAATTATTATTAGAGAAGTTTTCTCTACAAAAATTTATATGTTTTTTCTATTTGTAGACTAAATAGAAATTCGTGATCAATTTGCTCAAGTTTTCTTTACAGAAATTTGTATTTTTTCCGAGTACTTGTAAACTAAATAGAAATTTATAATCTGCTCAAGCTTTCGTTTTCATCAACTTCACCCTTTTATTACTTTAGTATCAAAACTCATGGGCACCATGTGGTACCGGAAAACTCGACGGTAATGGTCCTCAAGTTGTCCTTGTTGAGCAAGCTCTTCAATGCAATAAAGTCGCATAAAAGTAGGGGTAGCAAAATTGACCTAAACCCATCAACCCACCCAATTAAACCCATAATAAATGAGTTTGGGTCCTATTATTTTACTAATTGGGTTGTAATTGGGTAACTTATAAAATACCCATTTATAAACGGGTGCAAATAGGTTGTGAAACGGGATCTGTTAAAACACCCATTTAAGTTAAAAAAATTAGTTTAACCCTCCTCTCTCTTTACACTGTTCTCTCTCTCTCTATCAATATCTACAATAAATATATAATATAAACATTACATATATATGATACATGTATATATATATTCAACGTATACAATAAATGTATAATATATACATTATATATAATTTATTTTTTCTTCCATTCTCTGTTCCTATTCTCCTCCATACTCAATACAAATAACACGTGCGCGTACACACACGCGCCCACACACGCACACACGCCTATACACACATGCGCGCACACACACGTCTACACACGCGCACGCGCGTGCACACATACACACGCGCATGCGCGCACACATACATACATGCCTACACGCGCGCGCGCGTACGCACATGCATATATACCTACATGTGCGCGCTCGCGCACATACATGCATACATGTCTACATGCGCGTGCGTACAGACACGCACGCGCGTGCAAACACATGCATACACGCCTACGCGCTGTGCGCGCGCAGGGGCACACATGCACACGCGCATGTGGGCGCGCACACCCACACACACACGAGCTCGTGCGCGCACACGTACACACACAAACACCTGCACACACATGCACACGCGCACGCACATGCATACACACACACCCCCCACACGCATACGTGCGCGCGTGTGCGCAGAGAGAGAGAGAGTTGTTGATTTAAAATTGAATAAAAAATAAATCGGTTCGTACAAATTCGAAATTAACTGAAAATGTAAATATAATATATAATATTATATTAATTAAAATAAATAATGATGTATTTATATATATACACATTAATTGAAATAAATTTTTAATTATTTTTAAAAAGTAAGTTGGGTCATAAGTAAATGGGTTGGATATGAGTTCATGGATTTAATATAACCCATATTCAACTCACCCATATTTAACCCACCTTTTAAATGGGTGGATTTGAGTTGCACTCATTTAATCTCCAACCCGTTTAAGCCCATTACTAACCCGTCCAACCCGCCCATTTTACCACCCCTACATAAAAGATGCGATCGGAGAAGCGTTTCTAGTCGTTAGAAGAGATGGACTGAGCGTTAGCCTAACAAGTGATTGCTTTAGTGGTAGGAATCAACCTCACAATCTATATCTAGGTCAATCTATGGAGAGCAAAGAGCATTTCAAAGGGGAATATGTGTTCAATCAGTTTGATCATTCTTCCACAGAAGAAGAATATTCAACGGAAGAAATTAAATTACTGAAAATGAGTTTCAATTCACATCAATAACTACTCCAAATTAACAATAGATTGGAGTAAACTACCTGCCTTCAATAAAGAGCCAAATATTGTTGAAGAAAATATAAATATAAATATAAATATATATATAAATATATATATATATATATATATATATATATATATATATATATATTGTCAATAATATCCTCCTACAATGATCCATTCTTAAATGGATTTTCTAAAGATTCATTGATTACATAATCGGAAAAATTTGTGAAGATCATAATTGATATTTTGGTGAAATTTTATTTTTCTCAATAGTTAAATCATATTGATATTTTGGTGAAAATTCATTAGAATATTATATTGATAACTAAATGAGACTCATCAACCACCAAACAAGTTCACTCTCATTCCAAAGACATTTTAATTAATTGGTCATGTGATATCTAAAAAGACATATGCCAAAATAAATATAACTTCACTGTGCACATGCATTAAAACAAGTGTCCGCGGGCAGGGGCGTGTGGAGGGAGTGGGAGAGAGAGAGATTAATGTAGAAGGAATGAAAAGGTACTATTTCACATACAAAGACACGTACTCTTGCGCGAGGGTTTTCATTCAGACAGTCCTTAAGGCAAGAACTAGGCCAATCTTCACAAATGAAATTGGTTAAACATCTGCCAACACTTGCATCTTTAAATAAACAGAATCCACAAAGGGAGTGAATGAATACAACGAGTATCTTCTTCATGTGAAACCATTGTACCAGTACATTAAAAGGCAGTACCGATTGCCATCTCCAAATATGGTGTCGAAAGCAGATAATCATAGAATGGTAGCGGAGAAATACTTTGACACACTCTATCCAAGGCCTCTAACATACTGGTCAAGTGTTGAATTGAATAGTTCAGATCTGCACCAGCAAGTACAGCTGCATTCCGTCAGGATAAACAACTATTTGTTCAAATAAATGAAAAGCACCAATAAAGCTGATGCCAATTTTTATTTTTATTTTATTTTATTTTTTTTGGGGGAACAACCACCTGTCTGGAGCAACAACCCCAACAAACTTTTTGTGTACAAAAACACTAAGATGGAATGCAGCAATCGAAATCCTTGTCCTGTAGGTGCATAAAAAAAAGTTAATCACTCACCTAATAGGAGTTCCAGGAGTGTAGAGTGAATTCTTGACAACGTATTCAACATACAAATTGTAAATATACTTCAGGGATTCCCTTAGATCACCAGTCCTAGGATGAGTAACAAGGATAATCTGCCATAAAATAAATAAATAAATAATAAATTAATTAATTAATTATATAAAGTGATGCAGTCAGAACTGCTTTGTAACACACGTTAAATCTTCCAACATGTATTTAAGGCCATTCAATGGTCTGATATCATGAAGCAATCAATATTACCAATCTAATCATGCCATTTGAATACTCACAAATCATAACAAATGTCAAAATAAATATTTGTCGGTAACTCGTGATACACAAATGTTATCTGCAGCTACATCAAAATATCAAGGGGGATATATATTTCATACGGAACTTTGGGCCATCCTAGTAAGTGCCAAACACTATGGCAAACAGAGTTGATCTTGCGCTTAATGTAACCAAATTGTATAAGCAAGAAGGTATACAGACAGTAACTGAAAGAAACCAACAATACACTATATCCACCAACCAATAAGCCTTCTAATTTCTTATGATGTAATGTCTACTGTCAGCAGCTAGCCTTACAAAATCGTGTAGTTAAAAATCCTACAACTGTATTGACATCATCGCATGCACATTCTTTATCAGTTTGTGCCTTTGAGGAGAAATGTTGTAGCGAGTCTTCAAACAAGTTTGATGAAAAATTCACAAAGGTGCAGCTCCATGACAATGGTGGAACATTCAGCCAATAAGTTGGAATGGAGGGCTTGATTAAACAGAATGCATGACCTTACCCAGCAAAAGATAACAAGCTTTTAGTGGATATCAAGGTGGGGGAAAAAAAAAAGGAGGTATACTTCTAAGACTAAAGGTAATAAGACCATTGATGAACTTAATACCATGCTTCTGTAGTCTTTGTAGTCCTTGATTTCTCCTCATTGGAATTTGTAACTCAGTTGTTATTTGTTGTTTCTTTTCTCGACTCCTTTTTGTGCTTTATGAAAGGTCCTTCTCATTGGCCTTTAGTAAATTCTCTATTTCAATAAGGAGTCTTTTATGAAGAGAATGAAGGTCTTTTCCATGATATTAAAGAGTTTAATTATGAAAGCAAGATGCAGCTGCCATTGATAGGGGAAAAAATGCAACATGCAGTTGTCCTTAGCCTTAGTCAGCAATTTCCACTCTCTCTCTGAGAGTAAAACTAAAAGTGCTCATCCGATAAACACTATTTAAAATCAGCTTGAACCTTATTACTAAAACTCCCCATAAACCACTAGAGGCTTAGCAATCTAAACTTCAAAACAATCTTTTTTTTTTTTTTTTGGGGGGGGGGGGGGGGGGGCTACCATAACTAAAAATCACTATCATTCGGTCTTGAATTTGTGGGAGGCAATGCATGTCAAAGATAATTAAAGCTTAACAACCGAAAAATTCTTATAAATAGTACCATAGCAGTAATGAGATCCCAAAGTAAAATGAACTATTTAAGAGTAGGGTTCTTACAGGGTTTAAAAACTCTTTTGTAAAAATTAAAAACTTCGACATTTTACGTACGATGTATTGTAGTAAAGCCGTCACGCATAGAGGACTAACTTCTCATGTCGCAACCAAGACACCTTAATGAGCTTGAGTATGCAGTAAGCCAGGTTCCCATTACACTGGATATATCAATTAAAGTTCCTAAGAATATCGGGAAAAATTTTCACATGACCTCTTAGGTGATAATCACATTCATATTTGGAAGATCAACATAACCCCTGTGGAGCCACAAATTATATTGATAGATACCCAAAATGAAAATCTATCAAATTAAACCATATTATAGTTTCAAATGAAGATTCACACTCAGCAATACTTGCATGCTTGCAATGCGAGGTAAGTACATCAAAACCAACAAGAATATTTTACTAACCTTTATACCAGATGGACTCTCCATAAAACTAAGTTTGTACGTGTTGGTACGAAAGCTGTGGAATGAACACCCTTGTCCGGGTAACTGAGGCACCCCAAGATTTCCTTTCTCAGCACTGCCCAAAAGAATAATTACAAATCATACAATAATTAATTTCTTGTACCATTCTTTTACTTTTCAAAAAGGAAAAATAAAAAATAATTGACCAACCACCAGAACCATGATCATTAAGAACATCATCGTTACTTCATTTGGGCCTCAATGAAAAAGTTAGCTCAAACAAGTGATAAATCTATTCAAGTGAGGAACTAAAGCACTAAACAAAATGCATCTGGCAAACATGTGCAAAATTCAATAAAAATTTAATCACTCTCCAATTAAACTATATAGATAAAGAGATACTACGCATGCCAACAAGCAATGAAGGCAGAATTAGGCATTCATTGAACAAGAAACATTCAATTTTCTGCATCTTAAAAGGAATCAACATATACTGCCACTAGAAGCAAGTACAGTTTGTCCAAGATCAATTCATGAATCCCAAACCAAACAGTATATGTGTCTTCAAGTATCATCAATCCCTTTTAGTTTGCTTTGTGCAATCAATCCATTTTTTCCTTTCATGCAATAACTCATTACATGAAGAATTTGGCCTTCCCAAAGCTAAGACAGTAACATTAATTTTCAATTTCAACGGGAAATCAGAACTTCGAAGTTCGAACTCCAAAGCTTGAAAAAGAAAAGCACACCTTGTTGGATCCATTTTCGCTGTCAAAGATTTGAGGGAAAAAAGTAAACCGAACATGAGCTTGTGGTCCTGCTGGGCATTAAGGGTGTGTAGTGGCCGATTCCATTCCCTGTAAAGCAAGCACACCCCGTTCCTATTGAACACGTACATCATGTGGGCATTGTTCCCCGACACCGTCGGTGCCGGCGGCGATGGACTGATCTCTGACCCTCCGAAGAATTGCATTTCCCCTGATTGTCGAATCGATCCAAATCAACACAGAGAATCAAATTTCAGTTTCTGGAGAGAGTGAAAGGGGATTCCTGAAAGAAGAATTGCAGTTCGCCCGATTGTCGAATCAACCTAAATCAACGCAGAGAATCGAATTTCAGTTTCTTGGGAAAAAAAAATCGATTCTTGAGGGAAAAGAGACGATAGCTTGTAATTCCAAAATTCGTTGCATATAGATCAGGCTGTGATCAGTCAATCTCGGCAACAATCGAGTGACTATATAAAATTAGAACTAAACAATGAGTTCGAATCGAACAGCAGTCCTACTGACATTGAAGGATCCACACAGAAAGACAGAGAGAGAAATCAAAGAGGGGGTACCTGAACTGAAGCCTGGAGAGTTGCTAATGGCGCAAGGGCTCGCACCGTTGCCAGAAGAGACATATATAAAAAGTTAAATTACACTTGCATCCCTAAACAACTGAGTAACTACACTTATTACTCTTAATATTTAAAAATTTTAAATATTTCTCTTATTTAAAAATATGGTTAATATTAAACCCCTTCTAAGGGCGATGATATTAACAATCTTCCAAAAACTTCCCTCACTCTTTATAATTTTTTTCTTCTACAAAATTACAAAATTAGCCTTATAATTAATGGCTGACAATTAATGCAAAAATACTTCAAATACCAATTATCAGATTTAAGGGAGTTACAGTGAAAAAAACCACTACAAGGGCTGTAATGAAAAAATGAACGAATAGGATTTCTTTACACTTTATTTTAAAAAATAAACAGATGGGATTTTTAAACTTTATTTTCAATTTTTTTAAACTTTTATTTTATTTTAAAAATAAATTTAATTAACATAAATTCCAACCATTGGATTAAATGTAAATAAATCTTAACCTTTTATCTTCTACTAGAGCAACTGCAGTGAATTTTTTCACTGCAACTCCCTTGAATCCCCAATTACCCTCCCTTTCCATTTATTATTATAAAATTAACATCTTCCATTTTTTTTTTTTTTTTGCAATTACATTTCTCATAGTCTCATGTATACTCACTCGTATATATCTCTTTTTGGTTCATTAAACTTTAAATGAAACACCATAGAAGATGATTCTGTTAAAGTGGAGTTTTCGAACATGATTAATTTTTTTTTCACAAGTAATATGGAACAAGTTTCATATTATTATGAGTCATTGAATCTCTTAAATAGTAAAGCAACTATTAATTTCTTTTCCCTTTTTACATGATCGGTTGTTGGTGGAAAAATATGGAACAAAGTATATAATATATATATATATATATATATTTTGTTGGTGTGCATCCTGCTACATTATTAGGAATTTTTTCCTATTAAGATTTTTTTACAATTCTTATTTGTAATTCTTTTTTTTTTTTTTTTGTAATTTATAAAGGATTTTTGTTAAACTGTTAAATTATTTTGAACAATGCCATATAATTTTTTTTTATTTAATGGTGGGTGGTATTGGAGATGAATATTAGGATTTGAATTTGAATTTGATTTACTTTTATTTCATTTATTTTCACTTGTGGATGAATGGTTCAACGATTATGATGTCTTACTTTGTATCAATTAAGAAATAATAATTATTTATTTTTCCCTTTTTGATTTGTGATAAAATAAACTTAAAAAATATACTTACAAAGTTAATTTAAAAAAACTCTCTCACACAAATTCATGAAATTATAATTAATAACAGATTTTTAATTTTAACACGTAAATTAATAAAAAATAAAGGATGTTATGAAAAAATAACAAGTAGGAGATGTTAATTTTATAATAATAAATAGAAAGTGAAGGTAATTATGATATTAAATGTGTTTTGCATTAATTATCGTCCATTAATTACAAGACTAGTTTTGTAATTTTGTAGAGAAAAAAAGTTGCAACGAGTTAGGGAAGTTTTTGGAGAAGTGCCAATATTGCTATCTTAAAACTTAATAAAAAAATATCAAAATAATCAAAATTTTAAGTGTTTTTCTTACTTTACTATTCCTCTCACATTTTAGTTAAATTCTTTTACAAAAAATTCTAAATTTTTTTTATTTTTACTTACTTTTTAGGAAGTTGTGTAAAGAAAACTTAAGAATATGTGATAGAGGAGAGCCAAAAAAAAAAAAAAAAACACCTAAAATTTAATTATTTTAATATTTTTATTAAGTTCTAACGTTTGATTTAACGAAAATTAATCAATATTAATAATATATTAAAATATAAGGGTACAAAGATAATTTTTGAACGTAGAGAAGATGTAAAGTTTAACCAAAAGAAATCACATATATTGCAATACCATCGCTCACATATAAATAAATGAATTACACATTCCACCTCCCCACCGAGTCTTCAATTACGCTTGTTTGTGACGAGAGAAAAGTATATAAATAAATAAACAAAAATACTAAAACTGAAATAGGAGAGAAGAAAATAAATTATGATATGTTTCAGCGTTTCAGAAAGAAAAATTAGTGATTTTATTGTTTTTTTTTTTTTTTTTTTTGAGAGTTGGAAAAAAATAGAAGAGAAAAAAAATATTCTCCGATACATATTATTTTATAATTGTATTTCTCATAACAAACACCTTTTTTTAATGAAATTTGGTAAAAGGAAATTTCATAATGAATTTTCTTCTCCGTGCATTCCTAGTCTAATTTTTAGCTCTTTTTCCATGAATATAAGAACGGAATTGAACAAAGCAAACACAATTAACCCCAGTGCTCGTTGTTTGGCTAATTCATAGACGACAATCGGGAAAAGTTGACACTAAGATAGCAAGTCCACCACAAACATCTTACACAACGGGGAACCAAAAAATATTCCACACACATTAGATAACCTCCAATATTCAGCAGGGTACTCGACGAATACCAGATACAACATTTCAGTTTATACACGTTCGTGGATTAAAATTAAGTCTAATTGGGTTCCAACAAAATTATAGACAAAACTCAAAAAAAAAAAAAAAAAAAAAAAAAAAAAAGGCAAACTAGATGAAGCCCAAAAAATCCAGCTGGAACAACGGCTTAGTATTCCCATTTCTTCATCTCCATGCCATCCGGAGGGCTTCCTTCCACCTTCTTGGAGCCCACTTCTTTCCAGTTTGTGGACAGCACCGTCCCATTTGACTCAACCTGTAGAATAATGAGACGGCAAAAATATTACTTTTTCTAATAACAAAAAATGTTTTACAGGTTAACAGAATTCACCCCTACAAGCTAATCATTGGGGAAAAGAACCCAACCATATACATACTATACTAGCATCCCATATTACTAATGAAGGACACACGCAGCCCATACTATATATGCCCAAAACTAACATCACCCCCTGTGCCATAGCAGATGGGAGACGCGGTATATGCTCTGTGATATTATTTATTATATACCTTAGAAAAACTTACCCCAAAAAACTAGCTATTGAGAGGATAGAGCCCAAGGTATATACACACTACACCAACATCCCATACTATCAATATGAGAGATAGGCAAGATGTAGCTCATTCTACATAAGCGTATGCAATTGTAACAAGAAGTAGCTCATTCTACCGAAGAAAACCTTTATATACGCAAGAATAACATCAAGTAGCAATGTTGTCTATATCCTTGACCCTAAATTGTTTGGTGTGGAATAATAATATTTCATTAAAATAGATTGTCAGCCTTACAAAAGATTTTCTCATGGCCCTTCTTGCATCATCATCAGCATCTTGATATATGTCTCGGAAAAATTTGTTCAAGGCTGCATCTCCATCCAACTTTTCTTCTTTCTCCTGGCATGCAAACCACCAGTGAGTTGTACCCAAACCAAATTTGAAATTTTCCACAGTTACCGAATCTGAACTCAGACAAATGCGAGTAGACCAAAAGGTTTCGAGGCGTACCTCCTTTTTCATTTGAGCTTCCAATTTATCCCAGTCTACTCTTTTTGGCTTTGAGGAAGGGTAAGCAGGCCTTTGAGTGACTACAAAAGGCAGAAGCAGCCGGTGTAAGAAAAGCACATGAAAAAGATGCCCAGTTCCACAATTATTATCTTCAAGCTACCAAACAAGAATTTAATACGGGTGTTTCATAGTGATAACCCGGCAATACCCCAACTCCAAATATGATTCAACTATCACAAATGCTCCATTGAATTTGCACCCAACATGCATAATTTAACAATGTCCCCGTCTTTGAAATCCCAATGGAACAGATCACAAGCATAAAGCACCATTGGAATTTTTTTAACAAGGAAAACATTTAATAGAAACAAAACAGTACCACGGGGGTGCCACCCCTTAACAAAGTAGGTGGAACCTATAATCTATACACCCACTTACAAACGAAGAAGAAAATCCAATAATTGTTTCATAGAAAGGCCAACACCGCCAGACCAACCATGCAAGGGAAAAAAATTCGCTTTCCAATTTAGTATGGGTGAAAAAAACACCATCAAAAGTGTTAAATGTTTCATTCACTCCAAGTGATTGAGATCAACACGAGGAACAAGGATCCAGGCTTTCTTCTTGCTCCTGCCCCGCAAGCTCCTCTCCAAGCATCCATGGCATGTAAAATGACAAATAACCATTTTCCAGAATGTTTTAAACCAAGACCAAGATTTTTTATAACAAATAAACCAGGACTGCAACATATGGTTGAAGAGCTAAAGTAATAAATTGATCGTAGACTACCCTCCTAGTTTTGGGCTTTCAGAACCAAAGGAAAGCCCTAGATTTTTATCTTTCAATTAACATTCATTTATGTCTCGCCGTAACAAAAATTGGAAAATTTTATTTAATAACTAATTTCGTAGTGAGTTTTTTCAGCAAGAAAACATATATTTCAATGCCACAATTTCTTTTATCTTTTATGTCATAAGCCATGTAGAGCAGTATGGTAACCTACTTGATGATACATTTACCCTCTGTAGAGCAGTATTGTCCTTGCCAAATTCAAGAGTTTTCCAGTGTACGGCTTCAGCTTTTGCAAGACGGATTTCAATCTTTGTAGACAAGACTTCATACTTGCATTTTGCAGGTATTATCTGTCCAGCAAGCAACAGAACATAAAAAGAAGGTTGGGATCAAGAGTCCAACCGGCACCAATGCATGGAACATAACAATAGTTGGTGGAAGATAATTAAAATATCATTACAATCGATACAGTGAATTAATTTACTCTAGTGTAGAAGCAAGTCATGTTGCAGAATATAGACTTGATTATTTTCCCTATTTCCTGATTTTGAGTTTGTGGAAATATGCGGTCATCAATATTACTCAAGTCATATAAGTTCTACAACACGGATTAAACAGGATCCCCACAAGAACCAATGGGTTGTTCCTGCATTACCTTTCCAAATAATCGAGGTTGAAGAGTGTATGCATCTTCACCGGGGACATCAATCGTCACACTCAGCTGTGAAGCACCCAAACAAAAGAAAAGAGAAAAAGAAGAAGAAATGCCTGCACATAATCAGCACATATTTCTACCAGAAGTAAAAATAAACTAACAATGGTATTTATATATACATGTGAATATAGCATATAAAAATATAATATTTGCGTGTGTGTATATATATAAAGGAGGAAATCAATGAATGATGTCGACATACAATCTGTTCACCAAAGTCAACCGAAACACTCTCAGGAGGTACACCCTTGGCAAATACAGTAACAACCACTTCATCTGGTTTCTGGTAAAATTCATGCCTGCAGAAAAACTGCTATCAGATAATCATGATATCTGTTAAGTACAAAACATACTTGTGCCATATCATTTTGTAAAGAAAATCCCACTGTTCAACAATAAGCTAAATAGTAAGTTTTAATGCATCACAAACATTGCTAAAGAACGAAGGCTCCCAAGCGAACGTCCATGAAAATTCTAAATAAACAACAAAATAATGTGAGAATTACAGAACTTGCAAATATCAAGTAATCTCAGCAAGTAGCCACTACCTGTATCTTGGTTTGCTTAATGGCACCACTGGCTGAGGATCTGTTGTCACATCAACAGTTTTATCCGTCAATTCAGAAACATGAGGAACTGCAACACTAGTTGGAGTTTCATCTATTGATTGCTTGGGTAGTTCGCCATTTTCCTCTGATAAAGCATGCAGAAATCAACATTCAGACTAGAAAATTGAAGATGAAGACATTAAGTTGTCCTTCAATATTTTATGCTGGTGTCCATGGGTTTTGGCATAGAAAAGTTCAAGCAAATTTCTGCAAGTAATAACCATGAGGTTTAGTTATCGACAAAGAAGTACCTGCAATGCGCTCGTCACACTCTTTGATCTTGTTGGTGAATCTCGAGTCTCCCGGAGCCAAAGAAGCACCTGTTTCCAGGGCAGCCTTAGCAGTCTGATATTCTTCAAGCTCAAAACATGCGGTGCTGTAAGATGAAACCAGGAAAAATTGAAAATACTACAAGTTTTTTAAGAGGAAAATGTAGAAAGACATATCTTCAATCACAACACCATTATGATCCAAAGTAGAATCAATAGGCGGTGGGAAGAAAACATTGGAAATTTGGAACTAGTTCAAAAAGGATAAATAATTAACGGAAATAGACAGTAAATATTATCATTACAAGGTCATGGAATGAATGGAAAAAGATGTAAGATGTCAAATAATCTACCAAAAAACAGAAAAAATACCGTCACCGCTATGGCTCCACAATGACAATACACAGCATACAAAAACTCTAATCAGACTTTCATATTTAGCCTTCAATAGATAACATTACATACATCAACAGATCCATAAATTTCTGTGGAAAAAGGAATGTCCATTAGAGCAATTAATGTACATGCAGATAATAGGAATTCCATCCCTGTATTACAAAGCATTTTGATTCCATGAATTGCTAGGTCTTATTAGCACAAAAAGTGCTACAAATAAATGGAAGTAAAAATACAGATCCATCTGAAGAGAGAAAAAAAGGGGGGTGGGAGAAAAAGAAAAAATTATTGACTACAATACTAAGATAATGCATTGAATTTTATGCAGTTGTAAAAAGGCACAACTAGAGTTACATTTTGAAGGCAGTAAGAATTTTGTGCAAATTACTGCGACAATCCATGTGATTTGACCTTGTGTCACTTTGGTGTGTGTAGTTTTAAGATGAACACATCAGGTTTCAAATTTGTTGCAATGTGCACCTTATGCTAGTTCCATTAGAAATTCCAACAGAAAGTGGTCTAATGCACACATCCATTGCCCTTATGCTCACAGGGAAAACACAAGGACCAAAGTAACACAGAAAGCATTATATGTCAACTTTTCAATTGGAGTGGGGAAAAAAATTAATAGCACAGGAATGCTCAAGTAAACACAGGGGATACTAAATCTAGTAAAGAAATACTTACCCCTTACGCAAGTATGCTTTGGCCATTGAAGGGTCCAACTCAATTGCTTTGTTTGCATCAGCGACAGCCTCTGCTCAATATACATAGATTAGTTACCAGCTTAAAAATCACATGTAGAGATAGCTATAATATCAATCAAAGAAAACATACTAGAAAGACTGTGTAAGTAGTAGGCTGATGCCCAAATGCAAAGAACACAAATTTTGGTAGACTAAGATGCCAGTGAATAAGAAAATAAAAACTTAAAACTTGCAGAAAAGGCATTTGAAAGTTTTCACATATTTATACACACGTATATACACGTTAACGACTACACCATAGCAAAGGAAACAAATTGTCTCTGTCCGGAAACACCATGTAAACCATGCCATTGTCAACTGCTGTAGGACTAGCTTAAATAAAGGCCATTGCCAATAATGAACTTTGAAAAAAAAAATTGCACATGCCGTCATCAACAAATAAGTTCCCATGATGTAATGGAACAGTGAATGAAAGGGTAAAACAGAATTAAAATGGATTTTCATAAATTTGGCATCAGCAAACCACCAAATATAGAAATTCATCCTTATGATTAGTGATTTCTTTTTGTTCAAAGAAATTATTGCCCCTCTCCAGACATTGGCACAATGGTAAGATTGCTCCTTCGACTTGGGGTTATGGGTTCAATACTCAAAAAACAATATCTGTGACGACCCAAATTTTTAAATTATGAATCTATTGTTTTTACATTATTAATTTAATAGAAGGTAAGAAATAAGTGGCTGAAATTTTAGTTCAAGTGATTTTAATCATGTGATATTGAGTTAAGCTCTATGAGAAATTGAGGCCAAAAAGCCAGTGAGCATTTGTGTTCACCTGTAGAATTTATTTTTCAGGTTATGTTGAGTCAATTTGGACCTTAGGATATATTTTAGTAATAATTATGTGTTCGGGCAACAATCGTTTATTTTTGGATGCTTTAAAGCTAGCAATTTTGGACCTAAGGTGAGTGGTTTGCTTTATTAGTATTTAAGTCTATAAAATAACCTATAATTATTAGTGTAATTGGATGTTACTTTTGATTTAAATAGGGGGTGTTGTTAGCACGAAGATGTGTGTTCTTGAAATAACTGTAACTTATGCATGGGCAAATGTTTTTGAATCACCTTTCAAAATATATTTATATACATATATATATACTTGGAAAACTCATTTTGGTTAAATTGTTATTATTTGAATTCATTTTGGTTAAATTGTTATCATTTGAAATTTTATTATTTACAAAAGATAATTATTTGACATTCCATTCACCAAGCCCGCCTCAGTTTTAACATTTTTCAGGTTAGAAGAAAGATTTTAGATGAGGGGATGTGATTTGTTTGGGAACGTTATATCATGAGTCTATGACATCTTGTAGGAATACTTAAAAATTTTATTTGCACTAGAGATTTTGATAGTTTTTAAATATGACTTTCAAGTCACTTGTGGAGAACGTTGGTATTTATTATTAGTTAAATCGGTTTAGGAGTTTATTATTGTGGTGGACCTTTCAGTTGGCTTATTTGGAGAATATTATTGTTATTACTATACAAAGGTATTTAGTATTTGTGCTATCAAGTTTATTTATGGTTTCTGAGTGCCATGGACCAACCGTGCGAATGGTCCCATCCATAATTTGAGGTGTGACTAGCTCTCCAGCTATTAGGGGTAAGACTACATACATTGTCCTTCCCCAGACCCCGCATGTATAGAAGCCTCATACACTGATATCGCCCTTGATCTCAAAGAAATATTTATGCGAGCCCTTGAAGATCCTTATTTACCACCCATAGTCCTTCCTTTTTCCTATTTCTTTTAAGGATGCACACAATCAACGTAGTTATTCACGCGTGGGAGATCAAGAGTGATGTAGCCAACACATATGGGACTCAACATATCTACTAGAAGTCTAGACCCAATAATAGCAATAAATAACGGGAGATTTTTGTTAATACCTTTGGGGGCAAACTCAATGCATGATACAACAGGGACACTTAAATAAAAATAAATATATATATTGTCCATGTATCAATGAAATAATAATTTTCTTTTCATTTTCAGATTACTAATACATTTATATTTATTTTATATCAAAATAATAGGAAATTAATTTTTAATTATACATGCTGGGAAAAATGAATGAACAAAATGTCATAAGATCTATCTTAGAAAGATATTCAAAAAGAAACTTGAAGTTTTAGGTTCTATAAAGAAGAAGAAGGAATTACTTGATATAGATCAGCATTATTTTTGTTTTAGTGCTAAGTTCTATTTTCTGTTGAAACGTCCAATATATTTCATATCCAATTGTTAGATTTACAATTTGCTTTCAAACTTACGATGTCCCCCAAGCATCGAAGAGGGTTTTTCTAGAAGTAAAAACATAGAAAATATTTGGAATAATAACTGCCACTTGTAGGAAGAAGTTTGAAAAGCACTCAGCGTTCATGGTGTCCCATACAGATATATATGTCCGTACTTTTTAAGTAGCAGTTAAATTGAGCTACAATGTATTGTTCACATAGTTATTTCTCGGTTCAAGTAATTTATAATTGCTCTGTTTTTCTGACCAGGAGTGTTCGCAATACATAGGGTAGATTTGTAGTATTCGTTTGCCAATTTTTTCACCATTAACGCCCAAAAATAATCACTAAAATAAATTCATTGCAAACGGCGTCGAACAGCCACAAAAATCGCAAGCAGCAACTACAACACAACCATTCAAAGGAAACACAGGATACGAAATCTGATACATCCGGTAAGCAAAAAGCAAGTACAGAACAAGAGGCATAACAGTGAAAATTGCTCCCGGTAAGAGTTAAAGAGAGAAAAGCAGATACCAGTGAAGTTTTTGAGCTTGATGTTGGCCTGAGCGCGGTCGGCGAAGAGCTCGGCGTGGTTAGGGTTCATAGCGATGGCTTGATTGTAGAGGTCAACCGCCAGTTCGAAGTGGTCGTCGATGAAAGCCGCTTTAGCCCTAGTTTCCAGATCGGACGCCATTGGAACGATCGAGAACTCTAGAGAGAGAGAGAGAGAGAGAGAGAGAATTCGAGGGGACTGATTAGAGAGAGAATGAGAAAGACGAAGAACACGGATTGACTTAAAAAGCACCTAAAATAAAATAGGAAAACAATTGGAAGAGGAGGCAGATAGAAAGGAAACAACTACGAAAGCAGACGCTAACTTTCAATAATTATAGCCCGTAAAAATTACTATTAAGCGCGTGGAAATTTTTTGGTTCTTCGTTATTTTTTTAATCTTATAAAATTGACTTTATCTTGACTTCGTCTCCGTGTGACAACATTGAACAAGTCAGGTTTTTCTTTTTTTCTTTTTTTCTTTTTTGGTTATATATGATTTTTTTAACTAAAATTTATTATATTATTCCTTTTTTTTAGTTTTTAGACATTTATTGATATCCATAAAAAATTTCAAAAAAATATTCCAAAATATTGTTGATATCCATATTTGAAAGTATTGTTTCTAATTATATTTTTTTACTAAATATGGATGTACACACTTATGTTTTTTTCTTTTTTAAAATAAATATATATTTTTGTAATTTTAAATAAATTACCAAATAAGTTCAAAACAAATAAAAATATTGAAACAAATGTTCAAACAAAATTTCAGATCAAATCAATTCTAGGAGAGAAATATTTTCAAACACAGTATAAAATTAATTTATGGAAGATTCTCACCGCTATTTGAATCTTTAAATTTAGCAGGGTTTTTATTTTTTATTCTTTTTCTTTTTTTCTCTCGTGTGTGCAATTGTGAACACGATGAGACTTGCAAATTTATGGCAAGAAATTATTATGATTTAGGACAAAAGCCTTCAAATAACCACCACATTGCTGAATTCCTTCCATCTTTACGCTGCTATGATGCGTCCCTTCTCTAGAAGTTTCCAATACTGGTCCAGCCATGCTTGCGTTTATCATGTGAAGGTGTTCCTTTTCTTTTTTTGGAGTTCTATTCTACATAGCTCCTCCTCAGATTCTTAAGAGATTCTTTGCCTGTTTCACAAACAAAGGCCATCCTCAAAATTCCCAAGGCTTTATTCCGAGGAAGATGGGATTACCTTGGCTAAAAAGATCACATGCCCAATACGCTTGGCAAAATTAGCAGTGATAACCTTTGTGGTTTATCCAATCATAATAAGCCTTTGATTGAAATTTGAACTAGGGGGTGGGGATAACTTTTTCTACAATTGACTCTTCAACTATTGAAAAATTAATTTTTTTGTGTTTGGGAAAAAATTAAAGTTAACTTTTTAATAACTAATTTTTTAATTTTTTATTAATTCAACATTTTTGTTTTTTATAATTTAAAATAAAATTTAAAATATAAAAGGATAAATTTGATTATTTAAAAAAATAAAAATTTTGAGTAATTAAAAACTGGGAAGTTAATAAATTTTCTAATCAGAACCTTAATGCTACATAAATTCGTGATTTTCTACCATATATCTTGAAAAATCGATACAAGTGACACTAACAAAATATGATTAGATTCCTACTAAGTTGATCTAGCAGATAATTAATATTCTAAAATATGTAAATCAAACAACAATTTATTGTTACAAAAACAGTTCTATCGCTAAGCATGAACACGATGATCAACCCACGTCAATACATGTACAACCACCAAGCTGCATTTGGATTTAGGATTTGATTTGAAAAAAAAAAGACAGAAGGAAAGAAAATGAGATGACGGGTGCTAGTCCATCTTCTTAATGATAACCAAACAAAAAATGAATTTATACCCTAACCATTCAAAAAGCAAAGAATTTAACTTTTCTCACCAGAACATTTTTTTTCTTTTCATTTAAAAAAAAAAAAATAAACAAACAAACAAACAAGAGCTAAGGATATGTTTGGTACAAGGTAAAAAATTTGAAAGTAAAAGATTATAAGGGCAATTGTTACCTAGGTAGTGTTACTGGATTAACAAATTTATGGTACTTATATTTGAAATAAGAGAGTAAATATTACCCAATAATAACTATATTATTTTTGAAATACTAAAAATTTTGAAGGGTAAAAGTTAATTGTATTTAGAATGAAGATAAATTGACCAAAAGTAAAAGTTAATATTTAATTTTAATAAAATATTATAATAAAATAAATTATCATAATAATTGTTATTCTGATAATAATTAATTTTAATAAAAAATATATTATTAAAATATATGCTTTAAAATAAAAAATATTAATTATAAAAAATAATTTTATCATAGATTAATATTTCAATAGTAATTAATTTTAATAGTGAACTATTATTGATTAAAACTTATTTTTATTTTGATAAAATAATTTAATAAAATAATTAATTTTAGTTTATTTAGATAAATTATTGATTTTAATAAATTGTATTAATAAAATACATAATCGAGTAAATTATTATTTATGAGACATAATTTTCATTTAATAAAATATTTTAATAAAACAAATTATTTTAATAAGTCATTATTATTTATTAAACATTAATTTTAATTTGAGAAAATAAATAATTTTAGCCATAAATTAATATTTTAGTAGTGTTATTTTATAAAATAAATTATTTTAATAATAAACTATTATTTATTAAATATTATTTTGATAAAATAATTTAATAATTGATTAATTTTAGTTTGATTAAATAAATTATTATTTTATAATATTTATTATAATTATATAGGAGAACATCATTTATAGTTTTATATGAGAGTAAAAAAAATATTTTATGAGAATAATGAAAAAATGATAAAAAATTTTCATTACTGCCCCGTTAACTACCTCTCCTCTAGAGTAAAATTTATTTAATAATTTTTAATCAAAATAAAAACTAATTAATTATTACATTATTTTATCAAATTAATATTTAGTAAATAATAGTTAATTATTAAAATAATTTATTTTATTTTATTAAATTAATACAATTGAAATATTAATTTATTTAATCAAAATAGAACTAACTAATTAGTAAATTATTTTATCAAAATAACATTTAATAAATAATATTTTATTGTTAAAATATTTTATTTTATTTTATTAAAATAATACTATTAAAATATTAATTTATGACTAAAATTATTTATTTTCTCAAATTAAAATTAATGTTTAATAAATAATAATAACTTATTAAAATAATTTATTAAATGAAAATTAGATCTCATAAATAATAATTTATTAGATTATGTAATGTATTAATATAATTTATTAAAATCAATAATTTATTTTTGTGAACTAAAATTAATTGTTTTATTAAATTATTTTATCTAATAAAGATAATTTTTAACAAATAATAATTTACTATTAAAATTAATTACTGTTAAAATATTAATTTATGATAAAATTACTTTTTATAATTAAGAACTTTATTTTAAAGCATATATTTTAATAATATATTTTTTTATTAAAGTTAGTTATTATCAAAAAAACAATGATTATGATAATTTATTTTATTATAATATTTTATTAAAACTAAATGTTAACTTTTATCCTTAGTCAATTTATCCTTATTTCAAACACAATTAACTTTTACCTCTTCAAAATTTTTAATTTTTTCAAACATAATATAATTATTACGAAGTAATATTTATTCCGTTATTCCAAACATAAGTATCACAAACTTACTAACCCAATAACTATTCCCAAGATAACAATTACCCCCAATAATCTTTTACCCTCAGAATTTTGTTATCCCGTACCAAACATGTCCCTAAGTGTTAAAGGCAACGGAACTGGAATCCTATTCTCCTAGAACCAGTGCTTTCATTTCCGCACGAAAATAGAAACAAAAATAAATTTCTCCCAGAAACACCTGAATTGGAGATTATTAAGCTCAAGCTTTGATCCCAACAATTAGTCTGTTTAAATCCGACAAAACACACATCTTGGAGTAACATAGAAGTAGAGCACTAAAGGAGGGAAAGGATACATTTTCAAAGACGGATAACTATTTGCGAAGATTTTAAAATGTGTGCCAGCAATATATCACGCCTTTGGTTGCGACTCCCCAGAGGTGATTGCAGGTTCATCCTTTTTTGAGAGTGAAACAGCATCC
The DNA here is from genome assembly GCA_019916065.1 of Vitellaria paradoxa. Classification (NCBI taxonomy): domain Eukaryota; kingdom Viridiplantae; phylum Streptophyta; class Magnoliopsida; order Ericales; family Sapotaceae; genus Vitellaria; species Vitellaria paradoxa. The sequence continues at coordinate 40,939,426 of CM034242.1, read as the reverse complement.
TGCAATGTGCTCGTATTAACAGCTTCCAACGTCTTGTAGAACTCTTCCGGGAGAGGACCAGGTCGGTGCCGGGGAATATGCTTTGGGACGGGAGCATCATTTTCAATAACTTCGCATTCATAGTCGTCAGGCACACCCCAAGGGTCCCACTCTGCAATCGAACAAAGAATGCAGTATGTCAACAGTAGAACCTTTGGTTGGCTAAAACCGATCAAAACCCACCAAATTTTACTAACTTTTTATACTTTCTTCCGATCAAAATTTACCACATATCAATTTTATATCAAAATTTTGTACTTTCACTGTATTTTTTGACCAAACATTTTTTTTGGGGGGGGGGGGGGTTGGCGGAAACTGCATAATTAGCCCAAAGGACAGCACTAGTACCCACCTTCTAAGTCTTGTGCAAAGAATTCTATAGGCTTGTTTAGACATTGTAATGCCATTTGCTCCTTATCGTGAACAAGTGCCACCATTTGCTCATTCATTGTTACCTTATAAATTCCATTCAAGGGCTTGAAAGAACAGTTTCAAATCATCATAAAGCATAATTGCCACTTTAAAACGTGCATAATTACTTGAGGTAGATATTCAGGTATTAGTCTCAAGAAAAGAGAATCGATAAACACGATGAGAGGGTTCTCACTGACACGAAGACATTGCAGTACACCAATATTATTTCTACATAGATTTGTGTAATGCCTTGGTTCACATGTTCCAATGCGTAGACGAATACTTTTTTTGGGGGGGGGGGGGTAATTCATAGACGAATACTATGTTGGGCCAAACTAACACATAGAATTGTGCTTGTTTTTATTGCAGGTGCAAGTTTGTGTCTATGACCACGTTGTCAATTTTTAAGCCTGCAAGGGGAATTTTTCACGAGGGCAAGGCTTCACAGCTTCAGAAAGTACATGCTATGCATTTATTATCCATGTCAATGTATTTCTCTTCCATGTCATACATGACCCAAGAAGCACGGATATCGACACGCGAGCCATATTTGGACACTCAACACATAAATTTTTAAAAAATGCAAGACACGACACGGCAAGAAAACAAGAAAAAGTCATATTTTCATATACTTTTTTTGTCATATATATAAATGTTTTATTCAAAGATAAATAAAAAATGCAAGAAAACATTCATCAGAATTAAAAAACAAAATTGTGTAGTTTATACCTTTATTGTCGTAATATCCATCGCATAGCAATTACATTCTATTAAAATAAAAATAGAAAGGAGTAATTCAACATATTATTTAAAATATATATATATATATATATATAGTTCTATAATAAAATAAATCATAACATAAAAGGGTTAATAAAATTTATCAACTATCCCTACTTTAAATCCAAAAAAATAAAAAGGTGAACCCTTTGAGAATGCTTAGGGAAGAAATAAGAAAAATTTACAATAAACATTTTGTGCTATTACTGAAAACCATTGAAGGCAAATTAATAAATAGAGTGGTTGAGTGTCCTGGATATGTCCCCAATGTATCTTCCATATATCCTCAACATTAATGGTGTACCAAAGGGTGCCTTTCTACCCTTTTAATTTTTTAAGCATTTATATTAGTACATACTGTATTCCCCCCCCCCCCCCAAAAAAAAAAATGTAGAAAATGTTACCTTACCTTATCAAAATATAAAATATATATATATATATATATATATATATATCTTGGCCCCACCCATTCAAATTTCTGTGTCCACCACTACTCAACATGTCCCTAGAGTGTCCAAAGTCAAAAAAAGTTACAAAAATAAGGGCATAGTTAACTGCGTGTCCGAGACATGTTCACTATGTAACAACTACATATCTGTGCTCGGAGAGTGTCCGATACTTGTATGCTAGTCTCTGAAGTGTGTCCATGCTTCCTAATAAATGACAATGTATAAATGTGCGTAGTTTTCAAAAGAAATAATATGTGCACATTTACAACATACAAACATGTATTAATTCTCCTTTTCTTGTTTATTTTTCAATAGCTACTACAGTTAGTGATTATGTGTTAAACTGTCTCTCCATGAACATTACCTTCAGTGATACATCTTATAAGCCCCGAGTTTGTTACTGTGGATGATCAGGCCGAGGAGGGAGGACTTGACCGTCTGAGAACAATATTAATCGTCATTTATGGCAGCCACTGGAAGTAGGTGGGGTGAGAATCAAGGCAGTCCGCAGTGAGTGTGTGTGTGTGTGAGAGAGAGAGAGAGAGTTTTGATGGCACTTGTCAGTAGTGATAATCGAATGAATGTATCTTCCAGAAAAGGGAAAAGATATATATAGGCCAAGAAGGGTTCCTCAAGGCATGAGTCAAGGTTTTATATCTGCTTGGCAGGAATTTAGCCTTTAATTAGCATAGCCCTATTTGGTAAGGATTTCTCCCAAAAATATCTTTCTAGACTAGTCGAGGAGAGTCTCAACATATCCCTTGATTCTAGCCAATAAACCACTAACCCCCAATTATCCACCAAGTTAGTGCATGTATATTTGTTATCAGAAGAATCCATGGGCCATGCTCCTAGTCCAAGAAAGCATTTGTGACCCCGCAAGGGAAGTCTTCACACGAGAGGCACCCAAAGCAAGCTGCTACGGGGGAAGGGCCTTCCCACAGCCACATGTCATGGGGATTAACATAATATCGAGGTGAACCACAAGTGTGTCACTTCGGAGTAACCCTTCAACCTAACAAGACATGGGCCTTGCAAAACACGGCCTAGGTACCCACGCTAAGCAATGCTATTCAACGTATGACTTGGAATTTTAGCTTTGGTGAGATCAATTTATCATTCCCAACATTACTTGGCATATCAAGAGTTTGTGGTTCATTCTAATCATCAAGCATTGAGGTATTTAAACTCCCAAAAGAAGCTAAATTCTCATTATGTAAAGTGGAGTTCATTCCTGCAAAAATTCAACTTTTTAATTAAATATAAAAGTAGTGAGACTAACAAAATGGAAAATGCCTTGGAATTCCTGCAAGTTGTTGACTTTGAAGAGTTGAAAAACCAGTATGAAGATGACCCAACATTTTGACAAAAACAAGAGGAGATAATATGCTACCATATAGACAACAAAATGGGCATTTGTTCAAGGGCAATCAATTATGCATTCCATAAGGCTCTATGTGGGAACAGTTTATTAGAGAACTTCATGGTAATGGACTGGGGGGACATTTTTGTAGAGACAAGACATTGGCAATGGTCAGGAAAAGTTATTTTTGGACAGGGATGTATAAGGACGCGAGTAGATTGATAAAGTGTTGCCATGCATGCCAATTTGGCAAAGGGAGTTCACTAAACACTGGTTTGTATACACCATTACAAGAACTAGCAACTCTTTGGATTAATCTAGGTGTGGTTTTGTATTGGAACTACCAAAGACATCGAAGGGGTATGACCCTATCCTTGTTGTAGTTGATCATTTCTCCAAAATAAAGCATTTTACACATTGTTGAGTTATTCTTTGAGGAAGTGGTTAGACTACATGGTGTTTCGTCATCCACTATGTCTGATATAAATGTGAGTTCATGGGAAAATTTTGGAGAATAGGACACTATCTACTTATGAAGATTGTTCAATTCAGCAGCTAATACAACTCCAGTTGAAGCTACAATACAGAAAGAGAGACAAATAGAGTAACACCTGATCTAGTCAATCAAAGATGAAGAAAACTGCTCTGCCTGAATATGACTCCAAAACACAGCTCCTCTAAGTTGACAACTGCTCCCAACCCTTAAATACAAAATTGCCCACCCTTTATTTCAAACAATTCTTACAATTAGCACTCCCAACAAAATTGAATCTAATACAAAATTCTCTTGAAATGCATGCGTCCCAAAATGAAACACAATATCACATGCTAGCCCGAGGCATCATCTCAATAAAATGCACTGCCACTAAATTTTTTAAGAAAGTTGAAACTAATTAAAAAAGCGTCAAATCCTTCATCGCCGGGAAAACTAACGCAAACAAGAGAGGAGCTTTCAGTCTCGTGTAATTCAGATCCAATGCAATAAAAAAGCTAATCCTGTTTGGTTGTCCCCCAAATGTGAATTAGGTCATTTTATAATCAACTAATTTACACATAAGATAAGATAATTTGATTTATTTGATTGTGAAAAAAGAGACAGCTTAAAAATATATGAACTTAATTTCTCAACCAAAAAAATAAAAAATAAAAATCTTCTCTTTTTAAAAGATAAAGTTACTGGGACAATTAAACAAACTTTGAATTAACAATTTCACATGTTCATAAATTTGAATTAGTTAATAGAAAACAAAATTAATTCAAGTGCACAAGCAAACGAGCCGTAAGATGCAATTTTACTTCCTAATCATTTCCCACATTGTCTCAGAAGCTAAATAAAAGTTCGGAAAAAAAAAGGGTCGCTCATTCCGATGCGGAAATTCAATTGTAATGTAATAAAGAAAATAAAGAGATAGGGCATTGGCATGCACAAACCGATCATCTTGCCCATGAGGGTGAGCTCATCCCGGGCCTCTTCGATAAGCTCTTCAACCTGGCCACAACCAAGGCGCTTTTCGATGACCTCCCAGTCCTCTTCCTCCTGGCAAACCTTAAGGCGGTGGCGCGTGAAGCTCTCGACGGCCTTCCGGTAGCCCTCGTCCTCCGGGACGGCCTGGATCTCCTTTAGGGTTTTAGTGTAGAGATTGATCAACACGTCCCTCGCGTTCGGAACCACTTCCAGCCCTACGATTCCCGTCGTCTCCTTCACCTTGGCCATCAACGGCCTCGCAATCATCCGAAGAAACATCTTTTGTCGGGTCTGACGCTCGATCGGTCCTGGCTACACTAACCTTAATCTCTGCTCTGTAGATCATTCTTGATGGTCTAGCATACAGTCCCTGTAAATGGGCCAGGTCGGGCTAATGGCCCCCTTGCCTCAGTCGCGAGTCGGCCCATCCTCATTGGCTGGGCTCTCCTTTAACGCGGGTCGGATCAGACGAGGGTTAAAAAGAACACCCATAACTCATCCCCGTTAACTTACGTATTTTTTAATATTTTAAAATAAATTAATAAGTTAAAATAATATAATTATCCAATTGATCTTAAAAAATTAATATAATTTCAATTATATTGACTTTTGTAAATTATAATAAATAATTTCTATACACAAAAATGACATTTAATATAGAAAACAATTACAATTTATGATGAGAAAGAGTTCCAAGCTCTGCCAAAATGACAGAAATGCCCCTCAGGGACAGGGAGGTCTCCAAAGGAAGCCAAACTAACTTTCCGAGTTGACCCATCTAGCTATGTAGATCGAACTGGCTTGGGCCAATCAATACAGCCCAGGTTGTTAAGTGTCGAGTTGGGACTTGGGTGCGAGAATGAGATCTCCGAGATCAGGATCTCGGAATTCACACCATAATTGTCGATTCCAAATCATCAATTTAGATAAGAAATGCCAGGATTAATAGAAATCCCATGTTTTCCTTATCTGAATAGGGAAAGCACAATAAATTAAGAAGGAATCTCAATTTATTTTCATTTTTAAAATTAGTAGGATATTCCTATAAATAGGGGAACAAAACATTATCACAAGTATACTATTTTCACCATGCCATTACTCTGTTAAAATATATTTTGATTTTTACTGACTTGATCGTCGAAGATTCTTTGACAGACACCACATCAGTGTTTCAGGGAAATAGGTTTCTCTATTTCTGTCAGATCAACTATTAAGGAACCTGAATCAAGAACCACGAATTTTCTCCATCATCAATTTGCAAATAAGATTAGAATCATTTAATGAATAAAAATTAATAATGAATAAATAATTAATTCGAAATAGGCTATGTTGAGGCTGCAATTATTACTTTTGAGTTATTTTCTTAGTTAGTTGCCTCTATATTATTAATGAATAATGATTAATCTAGAGAAAGAGAGAGAGGATTAGATGGAATAGGTGAGACCCATCTCAAGAAAAACAAAATTATGTAGGTTGCACCAAGTAGAGAGAGGGTAGGGTTGGGCCACAAGAGAAAAGAAAAACAAAATTGAGAAGGGGGCAAGGTGTGATGAGGGTGAGTCAATCGGGTTGATCACAGACCCAGTTTTGGGTCGAGGTAGGGTGGTCAAGCCCTGACCTAGGATGCCAAGCAAAGACCATACAGACACTAGAGGAGGAAGCGAGCAGAGCAACACTTATGGCTCGCTCCTACTCAACTCGCCTTGTTTACATCACTATTTCTATTCTATGTCTCATTGAATCATGATCATCAGTCTGTGGGTCCAGCTTTGTAAAATAACATATTGTAGTTAGCCATCTTATTTTTCATCAAATTATTTTTACGCAACCCAACTCCCTAGCAACTTCTCTGTTGACAATTTTATCAGTTTTTTTAATCTTTTGTTCAATTTTTATGCTTAATTTTTAATTTTTTGTTTAATTTTTATTTTTATAGTAGAAAAAAATAAAAACCTAAAAAAGGCATTTGATAACAAAAGTTATCAAGTGGGTGTTATAGTGTTGTAAGGGTCGTTGGTGGCAAAAGTAGGGTAGCTGGGGTGTCAACGAGCTAAGATGTTCATGAACCACTTGTGAGTAGCCGTTAAGAATTTGATTCAAACTCAATTCTTTGATAAATGAATCAAACTCGAGTCTTCTTTTAAACCCATTTATTAAATGAGCCAGGCGTGAGTTCAAAGAAGATCGGCTCAAGAGGTTATTTATATAGTTCATAATATTATAATATATCAATATAAATATGAATTTTATAAATCTTGTTTATTTAAATATTTTATTAATATTTAACGATTATTTTGATTTTTTGAGTTATTTTATTTTATAGTTTTTTATGCAAATTTATTTTACAAATTTACATTTGAACTTTTTACCGATCAAATTATGTTGGCAATTCATTGTATGTTAATAAATGAGGATGACAAAAAGATGTTTTTCTAAGAGAGAAGTAATATGTTTTACCCAGGAGGAGAAAGAGAGAGAGAGAGTTTTTTTAAAAAGAGAAAAAAGGATAGAGATGGATAAATGAGAATATAACAAAAAAAAAAATTAAATTGAAAGAGAATCTAAGCTTTGAATAGTATGTGAGATGGTAATTTTGTTTATAATTAAAAAAAATTTAAATGAGTTCAAACATTAATAATTTTTACTATGACAATACCGACAGTATTGGAGATTACATGATTTATATTTCCATCATGTTTCGGAATATGAGTTGATATATGGAACAATCTCGTGGTTCACGGGCCAACCGAAAAAACTTTTGTAATTAGTTTAACCAAAAGTCATAATAATTACAGGGCCTATAATTTACAACATTTTTGTACTGTGCATCATTATGTACATTATGATCATCTAAAACATTTACGAATATTTTTCTCATGATTAGGGCTTGTTTGAACTTCTTGTCAAAACTATTATTCCGTTTGGATAAACATCGGGTGTGTTTGGAGTTGTATAAAAATGTATAAAATAAAATAAAATTATAAAAGTAAATATCTCGTAATTCGTGCAGTGAGTGAAGAATTTAAATTTTACTGTCTCGTAATTCATGTTTATAGAGTTTTGTAAGATTTTATTTTATTTGGTAGAACTCCAAACAGAGCAATCATTACAAAAGAATAAATTTCAAAATAATATTTATAAAAATATAAAAGATGTAGCTAATTTATATAAAAATACATAAATAATTTTTAAAAATTATTATTTTAAAGTAAATAAGCCAAATATTATGAAGTATTTTATGAATTAACTACTTTTTTTTAGGTGATGATTTTACATCTATCTTTTAAGTTACTTAAATATATAATAATATTTATATTTAAATTAATAAAATTATATTTAAATAATTCTTCTCAAATAAATGAGAAAAGCTAATCGAGAAGCAAGTCGCCTAGAACGTGTAATCATTCATGTGGTTAGCTCCACCCCCGTTGATGATAATTATTTCATATCAAAGTGATTTTGAGTTCTAATGTTGATGCCTCATTTTCCATATATGGGGATTGTTTGGAACTCCATAAAATAAAATAAATTTTTATAAATTTTTACAAACTTAAAATTTTTTATTTACAGGTATAAATTACGAAATTACAATCTTTATAAATTTACATTAATTTATGCAACTCCAAACACATTAATTGTAGGTTGCCTTGATCATTATAAAAAAAATCATAATTAATATAAGTGCAATCTAAAATTATTATAGAAGTACTTTGAGTTTAAAATAAAGGATGCTGATTCTGAAGTGAAATACAACTTTAGAAAATTTGGACAATTTGAAAAAAAAAATTGAAGTTTAAACTTTTAAATTTAGATGAAATTTAATCTAACAGTTAAAGTTAAAATATTTGTGTCGATTCAAAAGTTGAAAAATATAATTTCAACTTAATTTCAATTTCATTAATCCTTGCATACTTCTTAGCTAGGGATGTTAAATATACCCGTACTTGGTGGATACCCGCTTCACCTGCCCCGTTCGGAGAGGGTATGGGGCTGTTAATACCGGGGACGGGGACGGGTATGAAGATTTGAAATGTTACCCGCACGGGTATGGGGACGGGGACGGGTACGATAGTCCCCACCCCGCCCCGTACCCGTTTAAATATTTTTTTTGTTAATTTTGTTGGCGTGGTGACTCCTTTAGAAGTCCCACATCGGTTTTTCACAAAGAAGTGAAGGTCTTGTGAGGTTATAAATAAAGACTACTTCATATTTGGTTAAGTGTATCAGTCAAAGTCAAATATTATATATATTTTTTTAATTTTTATTTAACATATATATGTAATATATTTTTTTATTTAATATATATAATATTTATAATAATTTTAAATATTTATTTTATACATATAATATATAATTTGTAATAATTAATATACTTGGCGGGTAAACAGGGACGGGGATGGGGAATTCATTATTTTGTGGGGACGGGTATGGGGAAAATTTTTTTCCCCGAAACGGGGATGGAGACGGGGACGGATAAGGGTATTACTAAACGGGGACAGAGACGGAAAAAGTTATACCCACCTCATACTCACCCCGTTGACATCCCTGTTCTTAGCTATATTTACTAGATGAAGTGCGACTATTTTTATAGGATCGGGGATGCATGAAGATCAAACACGTGTGATGAGAAGCTAAACAGAGGATGACTGTATGCGTAAAAATAGTTGCAATGTCTTTACAAAATTTTAATAATAAGAGAAGGTAAAAAGAAAAAGGAAAAAAAGGTGGTGGAGAAGGAAGAGATGCTTCCAATGTCTCCTCCATCCCATTCGGCAGGCAAAGATAAAAAGCAAACTCTGGAAACCCAAGTGTCCACATTCTCCCACTTTAACGGTCGCTCAACCGCCACATCCGTCGTCGACGGCGGCTGGTGGCGGAGCTGTCGCGAGTTCACGGAGCAGAGAAGCCCTGTCTGAGTTCCTGAAACCCCTTGAGTATATCTTCACTCATAACCGTATTAGGTATCAGAAGGTCCTCGTTGTTCTCCGTACCATCCCCTTCTGTTTCGTCGTCGTTTTGGATCTCTTTGGTTTCGCGTCGGGCGATCTCGTGATGTGCATTTTCGCCTTCCATCAATGGAGTCGCCGGACTGACGCTCGACGAAGAGATCGGAGACGATGACGAGCAGGAAGGGTTGGGTGCGGCGGCGGACGGTCCTTGATGATCAGATGAATTTTGGGAAGAACGAGCACCGGAGAACTTGTTCCGGCTGCTGCCGGCGAGGGAGTTCCGGTGAGTTGGACGAGGGTGGGTGTGCTCGCCGGTGTAAGAGACCACGTAAATGTTGGGATCGGAGGGGCTTATCTCCACTTGCTTCCTTGCCAGACAACCTTTCGATGTGCTGCACCTGTAGTAGTTCCTGAGTGCATTCGACCCGAAACCAGAAAACCAACTTAGGAACATGAAGATTTATTCAATTCAAAATCAATGGATAAGGAGGGAAGAGGCTAATACAGATCTTATACAATTATATTAACTTGAAAGGCTTAATTAATTTTATCGCCTCATGCAATTCTGCTTGCAAGTGGAGAGGATGTAGAGAGCATATGTAAAGGCAAAAAAATGCATCTTTATAGTACACATTTCTCAAGTGGGAGTCTAATCGAACTTGATTCTGAATTCTGATATTTTCATTGCCATAATGGACATTTTTGGCTTAAAAATCACCAAAAGCTTAGCCAAGGGTTAAAACTAGAAATTTTCTTCGCACTAAGTTATTAATTTAATATTAAACTAAGTCGTGATTGAGTATTAAATTAGATTAAAATTTTTTCATCCTGAACTATGGACTGGATATTAAATCAGGTTATGACTTGGTATTAAACTAAACTATAGATAATTAGATTAGAATATATTATATAATATTAATATTAAAAAAATCTTGAGTCAAAATTTTACCTAAGTTATAATTCGCCTAACCTATGCACACCTCCGTCAATGTGCCTGGGAGACTCGATCGGTGCTTGTTTGGGGTGTTCAATTTTGACAAAAAAAAAATAAATTTTAGGTTGTTTGATGTTTAGTGTTTTTTTTTTTTTGTAAATGTGAAAAAATTAGAAAATTTTGGAAAAAAAATTAGTAAATTGAAGATTTTGTGCATGGAGGAAGTCGGAGAAAATTAATAAAATAAAAGAAAAACAAAAGTTTTTGGTCAATTTTGACACTCCCAACACATTTTAGATTTTATAACTCAAAATTAATTAAAAAAGAGCAAAATCAATCATAAAAGAGTGTAGAGGTCTACGAAGAAGTTAAAATGATTTGGAATACTTAAATATCGGAAGATCAAATATCCTGGGAATTCTCAGAAAACTAACAGACCTGGGATATGGAGATCCTTTGATGGGTTTCTGGCCGTACTTCCTCCAAGCCCACGAATCCGCCAATAGTTCCTCGTGGGTCATCTGACGCACCAACCTTTTCTGCTGATTCTTCCTGTGGAAAAAAGATCGAATTTGAGAAACTGGGATGTGGGTATCTTTCAAAATCGACTTTAAATTCTTAAAAATATCAAACAGTGTCTAAAAATCAATACCTTTTCCGAGGTCGAACAGTATGAGAAGGTTGGTTCGGTAAAGTAAGAGAAGAACCATCCCTGGAGATCTGGAACTGGGGCTGAATTTGCTGCTGTTCTGTGTGTTGTTGTGATGGTGGTGTTACCATTTGAATCTGTTGTTGGTTTCCAATTAGTCCCCCGAGAACAGGAATGGAGAAGCCAGAGCAGACTGGCTCCGGCTGGGAATTGAATTTCCTGTAAATTTCCTCCAAACCCGGAAATTGGTAACTTTTGTTCTCATGAATACCCAGATGGTAAAATGGGTCAGGATCGTTTGTCAAGTTGGCAGAAGCCAATTCTGGTAAGAAGTCTTCTGGGTTGTTGACATGGTTTTCAATGGGGATCGCGGCGGCGCGGCCTCCCACCACCGCATGCAGATCCCAATCGTCAGCCATTCAGACGCATAAACAGGGCACCTGCCCGGAAAGACTCGATTCTCTCACCCACGAACCAACAACACAGTCTCTGCTAGTAACGGGAGAGAGGACTCAGATGAGGTCCCAGTAAAGGGGCTGACTTGGGGGGACGCAGAGACACAGAGAGAGAGAGAGAGAGAGAGAGAGAGAGAGAGGGAGAGAGAGGGTTTATTTTATAGAGAGAGAGATCAATATTGATTTTAGTGAGGGAATTGAGCAAAAGGTTTTATGGGCGTGTCTTTCTTTTCAGTGTCTAAAAAAAAAAAAATATTTCTTTTTCATTGACTTTTGAGTAAAATGTCAAAAGGATGGCTAATGTGAATGCGAGAAGTGCACCATTTTGAAATTTTGACACGATCGCATTTGGATTCCGGAAAAGGCACCATTTTGAAAATTTGACACGATCGCATTTGGATTCTCCGGAGGCTTAACACTTAGTTATGATGACAATTACGTGGCATTTATAAAATCATTAAATTAAAATTTAGTAGTTTACAATAAAAATAAATTTTAAAATTTTAAATTTACTGTTTTTGTGAATCAGCAACCCACAAGACCCATGTTAACTTTCTCTCTTGGCTTTCATTTTCCAATCCCTTGTCAACACCTGCTGATGGACCAATGACAGCCGTCCGATGGAGAAAGCCTGTCCCCGGATTCGGTGGGTCCACCATGCCACTTTAAAGGGAATGAGGTAGATGCTTTTCCACCACCACTGTTTGTTCCCTCAGTTGCGGCCAATGACGAAATTTGTGTTCCTAGTGAATCGAATTGCTCTCAGAATCTTGCAAGTTTAATGGTTTTTGATTTTCTATTATCCTGTGAGTGAAATGCACGGGTACATTCTCTTCCCCCCAAAGGCAAAAAGGCTGCCCTAGTATTCAAAAGGATAGAGGCTGGTAATATACCGTAACATTAAATTGGATTGGAGAGTCGTTAAATTAAAATTTAATAGTTTAAATTTATTTATATATTTTTTAAATTAAAGTATATGAATAAATTCAAACCGTTTAATTCTAATTTAACAGTTCAAGACTAATATTTGGAGGTAATATTGGGAAACTATGTCGACTCTCCCCAGTCCTGCATATTCATGTCTCAGTAAGTGACATCAACTTAACGAGATGCTTAGTCTCTAATGTTTACTAATTTTTATAAATTTTTATTTTTCATTCAATTATTTTTAAATTTCAAATTTTACAAACTTTTGTGAATTTTTGCTAACTTTCTAACAATATTTTTGATTAGAACTATTCAAACGAATATGTGAGATTATGTTCGACTGGATCTAATCAAATTTTTTGAATTGTGCTAATTAAATGTTAAAGAATATATGACACAACACTTTTGTTTTTTTTTTTTTGGGTGCCAAATGCCCCTAAAGCTATACACGCGATATTTGTAGATTCATAATTGAAACGAACTTAACCTCTAATTATAGTAATAAATTTGGGGTTCCAAATTTTTGGCATAATTATTAAACAAAATTTAAGAAAAATTGACAAAATTATGTTTTATTATCCAAATTTGTTAAAAAAATTTTGAAATAATTTATGAACTAATTAGTAAATAATAATTCATAAAAAAGTATCATATTAATATTTTAAAATCATAAAGTAGCTAAAATTGAAACTAATTGAAGCATTGAATTTAAAATAAAAAATAAAAATTTATACTCTTTACTATTTATTACTTCTTTACGTTTGATACAAGTAATATGACATTTGATTTTAATGTCTAGTCCTTTATATAAATTTCATCATTAAATTATATAAATGGAAGAATATATTTAAGAGGAGTTGGTGATAATTTCATTATTGTTTTCTATATATTTCGATCAATTTGTTTTTGATATATAAAATTATTTACACAAACACAAAATAAGGTAAACATAAAATGCATTTAAAATTACCTTATGAATTTTCAAAAGGATTTTCTTAATTTTAAAGAGAGAGAAAATAGAAGACATGACATTTACTTAAAAATTCAAGCTTCATTCTATATATATATATATATATATATAATTTTTAAAAATATTTCAAAACTTCAAAAGTAATTTTTTATTTTCTAAATTACAGGATCTAATTGACATTCTCTGGTTTAGGAAAAATATCAGAATAAATTAGATATATTTTAAAAAATTTGAGGAATTATGTTACTATGCCTCCAATGGAGTTCATATATAGTTCAGTTTGGGTATTTCGTGCACCTCCACCGTTTGCCTTGTCCTGAGTATTTGTGTATGAAAAGCATTATATATGTATATACATATAGGAGTATTTATGTATTGTTGTAACATGCTAGAGGTATATGAAGTTATTTTCATTCTATTCTTCTCAATTCAAGAGTGAAAATTAGTATATTTTTCTTCTAAACTCTGTCAAAAAAAAATTATTATCACTTATCTTTTCTTTTTTTCCCCTCTCTACTAAAATTTTAAAATTTTAAACGGAGCATAAATGAAGATTAAACACCCTTAAAATACATTTTAGTTGCCAAAAAGAAGAAATCATTCTAATGATTTATTTATCTATTTATTTATTTATTTTATATCACTTTAATAATAATAGCAGTGCAGGAAACTATATATCCATTGATGATGATGGGAAAGGGTATCAACAGAGATAGGAGAATTGAAGAGTGGGTAATAATCAAAGACTAGATATGTATAGTAGAGGACCACCATTAATTTCAAACCTCACAATGCAAACTCTCAGTTTGATGAATAAGATTGATAGATATAGATATAGATATATATAGAGTTCTTCAAGTCTTTCTCTTAATTTGGATCTCTCTCTCTCCCTCTCTCTCCATTTACTTGTTCATATGTAGTTTCTACCCAAGAATAGGAGGACATTATATTATCTGATTACAGCGTCACGCTTAATTTTGATCTTCCGATCATCTAGAGTTAGGTAGGATTAGATAGATAGATAGATAAATACAATAAATAAAAAAAGGATTAGACAAAAATATACGAAAAGATGGATCCGTAACATCCTAGCTCATGCCTGCCTTCGTGCATGGAGGCTTTATTATATATTAGTAGAGATAAGTTGAAATTAGAGCTGAATGAGAAGAAGATAATCTTGGGATCAGCCAATTAAGATCACTGTTCTCTTCCACTCAGAGGGGGGGGGAGAGAGAGAGAGAGAGAGAGGTGGGTTTGGCAATAACTTTGATTGACAAGGAAACGAGTGGGGAAAAGGTTTATCATGGGTTTGGTAGGAGGACATGCTATTTGATGATAATGGTGATACAGATACCTTTGCTGTCAACAAAGAGAGAGAAGATTGTAATTTTTCTTTTTTTTTATTTTTTGTGGATAACAGGAGAACCACCATAAAGTATGGGCCGTATGTCAACTTTGTCAAACTCTATACAAGTAATTAATTATCTGAATGACAATTATTGGCTGCGTTTAGCATGAAAAAAATATTAAAAATTTTTATAAATTTTTAATAATTTTTTTATTTTTAATTTTTCTGTCATCACTAATTTCAAAAAAATTTAATATTTTACTAAAAAAATAAAAAATCTGGAAGTAGATTATCCGAATGTATAAATTTTTTATACAATCATATTTTTCGTGTTGAGAGCTTTCAAATGAGTACCATTGTCGCTATTTTTTGTGAATTTTTTTGAATCTGTGGGAACGAATTTGACAAACCCTTCCCACAGTTTACGAATTTTCAGAAAAATTTAACACCAAAATTAACTCCAAACTATATTTTATCTCAATTTATCGTTTTTTTTTATGCCAAACGGGACTATTATCTCTTTCCACATATTTACATCTTTTGTCGTCTAGTGCTTCAAGCATTGAACTTCCCCAAGTAAAGCCTTGGTTATGGCCATGAACTGATCGCTAGGCTCGTGGGTTGAGAAGATTACAATATATGTATGTATATATATATATGGGGGCAACTCCTCCACTTAAAACATTTTTGCACTTTTTGTTCGATAAGCCAATCGCCAATCTAACAATTTTTTCTACATAAAAGTACTGTTGGAACAGAGAAAGAGTACCCTTCAAGAGAAAAAAAAAAAAGGAACAGAGAAAGAGAGGCCATTTTTTCAACCCACATGTGCATAGAGAGAGAGAGACAGGTCACCAATCACCACCATCTTTGTATTGTGGGGAGGAGGAAGTGCCACACATTGGGAGAAATACATAGGAAGCCCCCACTGCATCCAGAAACTATCAATACTTCCACCCCCTGTCACTTCCCTTTTCTTTTCAGTGCATATAGATGGCTATGGTTGAAATTTTCGAATACCCTAATATGCATCTTCAATCACAAATAGAAATTTTTAATAAACAATTTAATTAAAAGTGTAAAAAAATGAAAATATATATTGAATACGAAAGTTTTATGTGAAAAATTTTTAAGGAAAAAAAATTATAAAATCAAAAACTTTCACTATAAGTAACATATGTTTTAATTATACAGTTTCACACAACAGTTTAATCGATGCCTCGATTTTATTGTTGAACTATTTGACCCACTGACAACTAGATAGGAGAACTCATATTGCCAACACAAGGCAAGTCTCCTCAATCTTACAGCACTTAGATAAAATCACCATTTTCATCAATACATAATAAAGAACGCACAGACTTTTAAATGCCTTAAAAAGATTTTCACACAAATGTTTAATAAGTTAATTTCAATATATTGTGATTAAGAGAAAGAGAGAAACATATTTTTCACAATACAAGGTACATCTCAATATTTTTTTTCTTTGTATATAATGTCTAGGAGATATTCAGGATGAGGTGCCATAGTGTATAATATTTGCAGATGATATTGTTTTAGTAGATGAGACGAGAGAAGAAGTTAATGCTAAGCTAGAATTATGGCAGGATACGTTAGAGACCAAAGGGTTTAGGCTAAGCCGATGCAAGACGGAATATATGGAATGTAAGTTTAGTCAAAGTAGGATAACGGGTAGTATAGAAGTAAGTTTAGGCACACAAAATATTGTAGAGAAAGATAAATTTAGGTACCTTGGATCTATGGTGCAACAAGATGGAGGGATTGATACTGATGTAAGTCACAGGATTCAAGCTGGGTGGACTAAATGGAGGAGTGTTTTGGAGGTTTTGTGTGACCGAAAAATCCCTCTCAAGGTGAAAGGAAAGTATTATAAGGTAGCGGTTAGACTAGCGCTGCTATATGAATCAGAGTGTTGGGTAGTAAAGCATAATCATGGTCAGAAGATGACAGTTGCGGAGATGATGATACTAAGGTAGATGTGCGGGATTACAAGGAAAGATAGGATTAGAAACGAGGAGATTATGGGTAAAGTAGGAATAACACCGATTGAAGATAAAATGAGAGAAAACCGATTAACATGGTTTGGTCATGTTAGAAGGCGTCCAGCAGAGGCACCTGTTAGAAGGTGTGAAAGTATGGAGATTGCCAGGAGTATGAGAGGTAGAGGAAGACCCAAGAGAAGCTGGAAAGAAACCATTAAACATGACCTGACATACCTAAATTTATCGGAGGAATACCCCTAAATAGATCTAATTGGCGTCGACAAATTCATATAGCCGACCCCACCTAGTGGGAAAATGTTTGGTTTGGTTGTATAATGTCTAGGAGAATTAGAGTCTCAATAGATAGGTACTGACAAGTTCTATATGAAACAAAATTTTTGAGAATATAATTTTTTATTTTATTTTATTTATTTATTATTATTATTATTATTATTTTGTTTGACCCTCACTGGAGCGAGCTATCCAATTAGCTTATGCCTTCGCGAAAATTTGGTCTCGTCAGCAAAACATGTAGAATAGTCTTTTCAATTAGTTGCACGCTTTGGCCAAATTTTGAACTGCTCATAAACATGCATTAATTTTGAAATATCTCGCCAATGTCTAGCCAGCGTCAATTTCTATCTAGATTTTGTTTGCGTCCATCCCATAATGAGTGGGTTTGGAATGATAAAAATTGAGATAAATTAATATAATTTGTAGGTTCATAATTTACACTGTGAGATAAAAATTAAATAATTTTTAAAGATTTTTGTTATTTTTAGAGTTTTTTAATAATATTTAGCAAACCAAACGCACCGAATCTATTTACTTGGAGACCTTATCCAAATACCTAAAAATATAAATTTAATGTCATTGTTTTATTTATAAATTATCAATTAATTACAAATGTAAAACCTAATAATGGTAATTGTTCTTGGGATTTAGTTCCTGAAAAAAAGAAATCTAAAGCCAGTTTTTTTCTTCTTCTTTTTCTTTTTCATCTTATATGGGTTTTTTTAATTAAAATTTTGTTTTCCTTTTGATTAATTTTGATAACTTCTAAGAATGTTATTCATATTTAAAAAAAAATACTTATATATAAGAAAAGCTTGAAAACCAATTTTTTTACTTGTTTATATAGCTTTTCTTATTTTAAAATATTTTTTCATAAAATATATGAATAGCATACCAAAAATCTAACAAAACCAAAAAAAAAAAAAAAAATACTAGCTTCAATTTAGAATTTTTTTTTCCCAATATGAATGAATACTAATTAAATATAAAAACCGTATAGATTTGCGTCGCACGCATCTTTGACATCTGTTTGTACCTTTTAATTTTGGGAAATGCTAATTAAAAAATGTCCTTAAGGCGCTCGATAATTAAATAACATAAAAATATTTTGGGTCAATAAAAATCTATTTTTGTATTTATAATTTCTTTTAAAATGAAAATAAATGAGTAAATATTTTGAACATAAATATGCTCTTCTCATGAATTCTTTTAACAAAAAGCTATTTATCTTCGGATGTTTTTGCTGCCCTAATTAATTAATTGTTGCGGGATGTGGAAATGCCATTCCACGATCACCAGTATCCTCGGTGCTTTCTCATTGATGGCTTCGTTTAGAGTTAAATAAAATAAAATTAAATTTTACAAATCTCTATAAATACGAATTACGAGACAGTAAAATTTAAATTCTTCACTCACTACACGAATTACAAAATATTTACTTTTAAAATTTTATTTTATTTTATACACTTTTATACAACTTCAAACACACCCAATATTGGGTTTAATTTGCAAGCACTTACAGTTCCAACGTTTGATGTTAGAGGTTGAAGGGTAAGATTGAAATTTTCCTAAAGGGAGTTACAAAAATTTAAAAAAAAAAAGAAAATTAAACGAGTAAGCCTTAAGGAATATTTAATTTTTTTTCTTAAAATTATACTAAGGCTTTATTTGGTTACAAATTCTAAAAAAAAAATAAATAAATTTTGATAAAAAAAAAAGTCATATAAGTTGAAAAAAAAGTTAAAATAATACTTTTAAATATTTTTTAAAGGTTATTCATTTGAGACATGTTAATCGCATTTATAAAAAATAATTAAAAAATTACATCCGTTTAGATAACAATTAGAAAAATAAAAAAAATTCAACTTTTCGTTATTTTTTTTATCCAAATGGACAGATTTTATTTAAATAAACGAAATTTTTTTTAATTTTTTTATGAATGCAATTAATATAATTAAAAATTATAATTCCTAAAAGAGAAATCAAAATTTGACCCCAAAAAAGTGAAAAAAAAAAGTTACGAAAACAAAAACGAAAACCGAAACAAAAAAACTAAAAAACAAAAGCAAAAATGAACATATTGGAAATCCGTCACTGTTTGAAGTTTGAAGAAAGATTTGTACGTTGTTTGTTGGAAACTTTTGTCAAAGCCTAAACCGTTCCCTATATCTGTCACCGAGATTTGTTGTTTGTTTGAAGCTTTTGTCAAAGTCGGTTCTCTAATGGAATTTCCCACTCAAACAATACAAAGGAAAGCAATTATAGGTGTGTTTAAAGTGATAAAAAATAAAATAAAATAAGATAAAATGAGAAAAATTATAAATTCGTAATTTGTGCAGTGAAATAAAAAATAAATAATTTAAAAAAATTTTTAATATTTTTTTATCATTTTTTAGAAATTTTTTATCACTCGAGGTCATGTACAGAGAAAGGTCTTCATTTTAATGGTACGGTTGTTAATCCGTTATAGGCTCATGAAGAACGACGTGTCTCCATATGGTCCACACAATATTCCAACATTTGATCCATTAAAGTGTATGGAATAAAGGATTTATGGAGTGGAAAAAGAAAGTGGGAGAAAAAGTTGAAAAGAAGATAAAATAAAATAAATCTTAGTTACTAAAAACTGGCATTCTTTTTTTTTTATGTGTTTGGAAAAGAAAAAAAATTAAATTTTTTAATAGTTAGTTTTTTTTTGTTAATTAAACATTTTTACCCTTCATAATTTAAAAGAAATTTAAAATGTAAGATGGTAAATTTACCCATTTCAAAAAAATTCATAAAGTTAACGTGGCATTTAGTTTGCATTTCTATTTTTTATTTTCTTGTTTTTGTTTTTTTTTTATGTGTTTTATGTTTTAAAAATTTCAAAACACAAAAAACAGAAAACACATTTAGTTTAATATTTTCTATTTTCTATATTTTGATATTTTTCTTATTTTAGATTAAAGATGCTTAAAAAAACTTTTTATCATTTTGCATTTTATATGTAAACTTATTTTCTGTTTTCTAAAGCAGATTTTGAAAACAAAAGTGATTAATTACATTTTGAGTTATTTTTTTTATTTCAAAAAATACAAAATAAAAAATACGATCAAAACAAATATATTAAATGACATTTAAATTATGAGAAATTGAGAAACTACAAGATCTCCAAACGAGTCTGGTATAACATATCCCACGCATGCATAGAGGTACGTTTAGTTTGTTAAAAATTACGAAAAAATTTTGAAAATATCTGAATTACACGAATTACGAACTTATAAATTATCTCATTTATCCCATTTTATCTCACTTTTTGTCACTCTAAACGCATCTTAAGTTGACTTTTTTAGGAAAAAGACAATTGTGATAACCTGAATAAATAGAAAACACCTTAGTCCAAACATGCCATATTTAAGTTACGTTTAGACTGGAAAAAAAAAAAGTGATATAAATAAAATAAATTATAAATTTGTAATTTATACAATAAAATAAAATGTAAATAACTTTTTAAATTTTTCAATATTTTTTACTCTCTTTATGAATTTTTTGTCATTCTAAACAGAGTATTAATTGATCACATGATGAAAATAAAGAGATAATTTGCCTATAAAGAGTTACTCCAAGTACCAATACATGATATTCCTTAGGAGTTTACTGTTATTTGAGTTTACACCTTATTCTTATCTTGTCTTGTCCTGCATCTTAAAAACCAAAAAGAGAGGGTGGGGGGGCAAAACTAAAGTAAAATCTAAATAGAAGTCTAAGGATACAAATTGTAATTTAACCAAATAAAGAACTATAAATGAGGAAAGTTTACTCCATCACAATAAGGAAAGTTTACTCCATCCATGAGTGAGAGAGAGTGAGAGAGAGAGGGAGAGGGTCCAGTGGCAATAGCCACGAGTTTTCTAGAATTAAATGGATGTTGACAACGCTGCAAAGCGAAATCCAGGATTACATGGATTTGAGTAACAAACATAATAATCACCTATGTCCCCTTGACTTGTGTTCAAGTAAAATTTAACGATTTAAATGTATTCATATTTTTTTTTAAATTAAAAAAATACAAATATATTTAAACCATTAAATTTTAATCTAACGGTCCTAATCATGATATTCATCACCATCTTCCCTATGATCATCATTTACTTCGGCTCAACCGTATGATCACCAGATTCATCACCATCTTCCCTAAAGAAACCATTATATTCATCAAAGACAACAAAAATGCCCAAGAAGGCGAGTCAACCGTGCAAAGACATTACACCAGACTACAAAATGCTTAAACCTATATTCTGATTAATTGGTTAATCTACAACACTAACTCCTGCAAAAGAACCATCCTCTGTAATCAATACTCCCTTAATTAATTAATTCCCCCACGGACCCATCAACCCGAACCTGTTCTTCCCACAGTAGAATAGTAATCACCCACATTTGCCACAAAGAGGGGATCCCTATCTTCGTGGCATCTGAATTCATCACCGGGAGCGCAGTCTGCATTTCCCCCATCATTCTGTTCTAATACTCTCGTTAAATCATCCATCGTCCTCTTCAAACTGGCTTTGCTCATCTTCCCGGCCTCCCCAGTCGAGATACCAACCATTGTTATCTTCGGAAGAAAAGGAACCGGCCGTGTTTCTTTTCTGTATTCCTTGGATGTATCTTCAACTCTGCAGGAAAGGAGACTATAATTAGTATAAAGCATAAGATTCGAGAAGGCACGTAATGTGGGAGAAGCCACATCGGGAAGAACTAAAAGAAGCACATTTTATCTGATTGCTGATTCGGCCGTTGTTTTGACAGCAGATTCGTGAACCAATCTACAAAGGGAAACTTGAAAGTTGGTCTCTGTCCTTGCTCGGCTAGAATGCTATCCTTGGATGTGAGCTCTGATGTGCCATGGTGCTGGAGGTGTTTACTGTTTTCTGATTCAGAACTGGATACCGGTTTGGAGGACTTGGATGCTCTCAGTAAAGAAGTTGCACTCCTGCACCAAACAAGAATGATGTTTACTCTTAAAGAGGAAATTAGAAGAGTGCAGGATATGGCACTTTACGAATGATACGGGTTTAAACTCAAGTATGCACTTAAACCTAATCGTGCCATTATAGGAAATAGAAAGGTGCGCTCATACAAGTATAGATTTAAAACGCCGATCCCCCAAGGCATTTTATCCATGAGTCTATATATTTAAAGCATCAGATCCCCCAACACATTTCTACATAAAATACATAAGCTTTGTTTGTTTACTGGATATGGTTAGATGATTGGAAATATAGTCTGCTATTTTTGACCAGGTTGACTTTAGTCCTATGTTTGGTTTGCAATATTGGACCTCCAAACTAGATTTTATATTCCAAAATAAGGGATAAATAATAACATGAGGGATGGTATTACTTCTACCAGCGTTCTGTCAAAATCTAAAAGTCTAAAATTATTACTTATCATTCATGTCACATCACATCTTTTATTCCACTTTATAATATCCCACCAACCAAATACTAAAAAAATAATCTTACAGAAAAAATTAATGCCATGTTACATCCAATCCCATATATTATGCCAAGTTATTACTTATACCCCATCGTCTAATCCCTCCAATCAAAAATAGCCATAGAAGATAAATTGTAAAGGTTTCAGCATAATTAAATAATTTTTACTTGCCTAACTTCTTATTTCTTTGGCCAGGAAAAAGAAAATAAATATGCGTTGACAAAACAGTCATTATTCGTCCAACTATGCTACTTGGAAAGCTAAAGTAATTGGTCTGATAAGGGGGTAGATCTGATTCCCATTAAATCAAGCTTGAAAGATATGAGGGGTGCAGGAGTGAAGTTCATCCATTTAAGCAAGGAAACCGAATCCAATGCTTCAATGCAAAGTACAAACTACGAGTTTACGAAATACAAACGACTCGAAACAAGGGAAATTGAGAACGGAAAGGGGTACCTTTCTTCAAATGAATCAACTAAATAAGGAAATTTTGGCTGAATTCCTGTGGCTTTCCGCAACCACCTGTTCCCGAGGAGTACCTTGTCAACGGCATAGAGGAGCTGAATTTCAGCAGCCTTTGAAATGACACTCAAAGGTATTCCAGGGTTGCCTATTTCATCCAGCACTTCCTGAACCTATCAAGAAGGGATATGCAGACACTTAAAATACTGAAGACCCCAGATTTACATGATCTGTTGCTCAAACAGAACACTGAGACAGTCTGCGTGCAATTAGATATCTTTCTATCAATACAATTCACAGGAACACCAAGATACACGGAGTTGACACTGACTCTTATTAATACACCTCACAGATTTACATGATTTGTACTGTCAAACAGAACACTGATACAGTCTGCGTGCAATTATGGGCCCGTTTGGTAAACCAAAAAAATCAAATTTTTGCAACTTTTGTTCTAGTGTTGTCACATGTCACTTTTGAAAAAAGTTAAGAGAAAAATTTGGGAAAATTTGAAAAAAGTTGGAGAAAGTTGAAAATTGGTGAAAAGCTTAGAGATTCTTGGGAGTTTGCCAAATGGCCCCTGTATATCCTTCTATCAATTCACTTCACAAGTAAACCCCCCCCCCCCAAAAAAAAAAACACACACACACACACACAAAAAGGCCGTGTTTGGTACAAGTTTTTCTGGGCTTTCTCATTAAAAAAAACCAAGTGTGTTTGGTTACCCCCTCTTCTCTCCTCTTCCAGACAAGGAATGCCATAATGCTCTGTTTGGAATTGTGAAATTAGTGAGATTTGATTTTATTTTGTGAGAATTCAAACCAATTTTTACGCTTGAAATCAAAATAACACTTCAAGGAACTGGATTTAATTTTATTTCATCACTTAAATTTTGGGATTTCTATACCATTTGAAATTCAACAAAAAACAATAGAATTTGATGACAATTCACTCTCCTAAGTGAACAAATATACCCTTCCATCTCATATTTACCATATTTTCTCTCTTCAACTAACAAGGTCAAATTTGGTATTTCTTTTAAATCAATTTGATTCAATTATTTAATTCAAATATGTGTTCCAAACACAAATTTTCAGTTATCAACTCAATTCTTTACTTTAAAATCAAATCAATCATAAGTACAAAATGTTTCCATACGGAGTGTAAGAAAATCCCAAAAAGAATGGCTAGAAGAAAGACAGACAACCACACTCAAGCATACAAATCCAACGACACCAAACCCATGGCCATCTTCTGATTCCTATCTTTTTAACTGACATGCAGAAGAGATCAAGAATTTTTTTTACCTCTGGCGGCTCCCATATGCTCTCTCCGGGTTCTTCAATAATCTCTGCAGCCAAGTTGTCATCAATAGCATCCCGCCGGCGTTGTAAGTTCCGAAATTGAATTAATGTATGGAAATGTTGGTCGACAGAATCTTCAAGAATGTTGTCTAACATGCTTTTATCAAAGAAATATGGAGTATACCTAAAGGAAGCCCCCCCCCCAAAAAAAAAAAAAAAAAAAAAACATTGCAAGTGTTAGCCGAAGATAAATAGGAAACAGGAATGTGGGTTAGGATAACTGAGCGAATAGGAAAGATGCAGTCAAGAGGCTGGCTGAAAGGATTTCAGGCTCTAAAATTACGAGAGAATTCATATCCTGAAGCAGTCTTAATTTTTTTAACCACTGAGAGAAGGATAATGAGGATTAAAGGAGCCAAATAATCAGCATTTCACTTTCCAACCGGAAGAGGACAGATAAACCTCAAGATCACAAATTAAATGACAACAGGAGTAAAGTATTAAACACATGCTTGCTTACCAATGGCAAGTCAGTTTTAACGACTCAATTTAAAAATTAAAATGTAAGACTGCCATCCCACATTCATATGATGAGATGCTTCTAGTCTATGCAACATGACATTATTATAAGTAAAAAAACAAGCTGCAAGAAATTATAATCTCGAAATCACAAAACCAACATACATTGAATAGATTTACATACCACTTAATCCCATTTGTTGTTGCAATTGCAATGTCTAAGTTTTGAGCACTGAAAACAGGAACACCGTCAACCTTTTTCTTTCCACCATTTTGTGGCATTGTTTTGAGAAGTTTATTGGCTTCCTTGACCTGCATGAACAGAAAACTATTTTACAAACAAATGCCAATATCTAATAAGGTGTAATCATTGCACCTCACCTGTTTCTCATTTGGAACAAATTGGAATAAGTGAGGTTTCTCCTGCACAGCATGCGGTTAAGAATGTTAAAATGAGAACAGAAACGTGCAAACGAAATTTCAAAAGAAATAACCTCAAAAAATATAGAACTCGAGAAATGAGGCAAAAAAATGTGCAAATATTTTTATCACCTAAATGTATCAACGTGAAGAGTAATTACACAAGCATCCCATCTTCTTCTTCTTTTTTTTTTAAAAAAAAAAAACAAAATTTCTCAAGTCAAGAAGAAAAAGTTGTTCCGATTAATCATATTTCATCACAAGTGTAATCCATACTCCACCTTTTCCATCTTCTCACAAGCTATGTCCATCAAAGGGCAAAGTAAGATGATTTAAAAGTAGAGGGGCAAATTAGTACTATTTAAAGTACATGGACAAAAGTGAAATTACGGGTTAAGTACAGGGGTGTTAAGTGCAATATACCCAACAAATAAAATATAGGGAATGACAAGGTTTTTCACTAGCTGAAAACAATCTAATGCAACCCTACGTCTTTGTCCAAGCTTGACACGGTTGTTTAAGAACTAAATACTAAGCACGTATAAGAAGAGATGACACACGTTGTTAAGTCCAATTTTGAGTCGGCATATTCCATGAAACATTGCTAGGTCCTAATAATAAAAGTTGAACAAGTCTACTGCACTTAGCCTAAGACATATCCATAGAATATCATTCCAGTTGGATAACTTGAAGTCTGCCCACTGCTGCATGGCTCTGCTGGAAGGCAGTAAAAGCAACTAGAACACCATGAAAGGCGCTGGAAAATCCAGCATTGTCCATTCACGTGTAGAACTTGCTGATTCTCATGGGTACTAGCTGGAAATTTTTACAGCACTCGCAGGATGAGAAATAGATACTTGCTCAAGTGAGTGTCGATTTCACGGACTGTCGCGCCTATTTCGTAGAGAGAAACAATTTAAAAGACGAGAGCTATGAAAGGAAAAGTTCTCTCTCATCTTCTCTTAGCCATTTCGATCTCTGTGTTGCACGTGAGATTTTGAAGGCATTCATAATCGCTCAAGATGTTGAATCATCAAGGAGTTGTTGAAGAGCTTCCGCTTGGCAACAACATATTGTGGAATTGTATTGTGGAATTGATTAAAAGGTTTGAGGAAGAGATGCTTGAAGTCATAGGCTATTGTGGTTGAAATGTTGCAACCAAAATTTTACATAGTGGAAGACTTGGGTGATCTCCATACCTAACCTGAGGTTTTTCACCCTTATATGATATAAAAGGGTTTTCCTCGTTAAAATTCTTGGGTCTAGATCTTTGCGTTGATTTTACTTTAGAAACGTTGAATTGCTTATGTGTGGTTGATTGGTGAATTGCACTGACATAGAAATTTCACACCTCCATGCTTACGAAAAAAATCACTATAGAAATTACAAAAAAAGCCAAAGAAACAAGAAAAACGGATGATCTTGATCCTTCAAAATGTCATAAGAATAAACAAAAGGAAAGGAAAGAAAAATAATAACCCCTTCAATTAAAAGAAAAGATTGGTTTTCTCATGTTAATTGATGGCTATTACGTGCATAAAGTTATTACCACCATATATGGTATGACATGCCACCCACTTCTATTCCTTTCTAGAACGAATTATGACAAAACCAATTTGTGGAGCAAGATAACATATGCAGAGGCCACGAAATGTGTCATATCAGATAACAAAGTTGCAGTGAAATAAGCTCAAAAACACATCTTGAACCATGATACAAAACCCAATCACCATGCAAAACAAAGGGGATGTAGAAAATGCAGATAGGGCATGGTAGGCACATATATAAATATAGGTTGAAAATTATCTTATTTAAATATGAAACCAATATAGTATGCACTTAAATAGCGCAGGCCATACCTTGAAATGCTCATATGCTAAATCAAGACGACACGCACCAACCACACCACTTGGAATATTCAGCCGTTTGACATAAGTAACTGGAAAATGTAATTAATAAAACATCAGGCATTTCTGTCCATAAACAAATACGATAAGGTTTTATAGCATAATCAAGTTGAATTACAATTTTAAAGAAGGAAAAAAAAATAGAAATAAGCACATGAACATAAGAACAAAAAAAAATAATGAAAACAACCAAAATGAACACTGGGCCTACCTTCATGGTTAACAACAGATCCAAACAATTCCAAAAATCTGTTGATTGTAAATCCATAGAAAAATAGCATCCACCTAGAAGCGTCCATATATATATATATATATATATAGATAAAATAAAGAATATTATAAAAGAAGCATCAAGCGTACAAAAGAAAAGGGAAGGTGCACATAGGAAAACTGCCCTCCCTACAAATGCATACAAATTATACAATCAACAAATTAAAATTAATTCAAGTTTGCCATAACCCCACCAAAAATCGAACTACACAAAATGGACAAAACCAAACTTTTCAACCTAGGAGCATTCATACCCATCAACTTCTACAAAACAAAAAGGAACAAAGTTCACATATTTATAGCATGAACGCAATCCCAGAACTGTTGAAAACTTGTACTTGGTTGCATAGAAAAGCTTGTTTCTCAAGAGGCAAAGGATATCAGGAATACTACTTGTTTCCCAAGAGGCAAAGGATACCACGAATAACTAACACATGAGGTACTTTCAATACCTGCATCACCTAAATCAATGAAAAAGCGAAACACAGGGCCTTTCCTCTCACTTTTAGTAACCGCTGAAAAGATCTTCTTAATCCACTCAGGTGTCCTGCACACAAATAAAATAAGCCAAAAGTAGTTTATTTTGTATCGCAAATATTATTTCAACCACAAAAGAAGAGTAAATATACCAACTAAAAAATACAAAACCAGGCATACAGTTGAGTTGGACGTGCATATATGCACTACAACATACATTGCAAGCTTACAACAACGGATCTACATTCAGATGTGCATTTACAGCATACACATATCCTCTATTTTGTGTTTTGGTGCATGTTATCTTTTACTATGGTGATTGTTATTAAACAATAATCTTTTTTTTTTTTTTTGATAAGTAATGATAATAAAAAAGAACAAAAAAAGATCATTGTTTAATAGCAATCGCCATAGTTAAACAATAATCTTGCACTACATTTAGTGGGCTAAAAGCCAGGACACAATCTTCCTTCATGACACACAGGCTGAGGTTGCAAAGGAATGTTTCCAAGTGCAGACACAATTGAACAGTCACACAACAAACAGAAAGGAGCCAAGCACCAGATCTTCATTTTTCTGTTCTCAACACCATATGAGAAATTGCTTCAAATTTCTGGGAGCTACCCACGACATTCCAAAACAAACAAGGACACACTCCCACAGTTGCTTAGACCATGAACAATGTAGAAAAATGTGATCTATAGTTTCACTATCTTCTACACACCAGCAATACCAATTCACTAAGAGTCTCCTACTCGTCCTTAAATTATCAATAGCAAGGAGGACCTTTCCATGCACCACACAAATAACACAACCCTCAGAGGTGAACCACTCATCCAAATGCTTTTCCAAGGAGACTACAACAAAACTCTTAAGTTTCAGGCTCAATGCCCCACATATTTTTTTACATTAAAGATCTCGTTCTTAGTACTATTCCAAAGTAACGCATCCTTCCCTCCTCCAACCTTTTTAGAGTGTAACAATAACATAAAATTGTAGAAATGGTCTACTTCCCAATCCAAAAGATCCATGCAAAATGGAATGTACCAAACTAAAGCACCATTGACTAAAGAGTAGCTCTCTTTCACCTACACTTTCCTGTTCACTGCTACTGCAAATAACTTATAGTACAACTGTTTCAAAATTTTGTCTCCAATCCACAGGAACATCCAAAACTTGATTCTATCACCCTTCTCAACTTTAAAAGAAAGATAGCCCTGCATAGTATTCAACAAATACCTTATGCTCCTACAAACACCAGTACCATATGCCCCATTCACCTCCTTCATAGAACAGCCACCCCAAATGGAGCCATTCTTTGTGATTACAACTCTCTTCCACAAATTGTCTACCTCATTCACAAATCTCCACAACCATTTGTACCACAATACCTCATTAAAGCAAACTAGATTTATGATACCAATGCCTCCTTCAGATATAGGAATACACACCGTGTTCTAGTTAACCAAATGATACTTGAACTCATCCCCATTCCTCCCCATAAAAAGTCTTTTTGGATTTTTTCCAATTACTCAACTACCAATCTCGGACTTCGAATAGAGACACAAAATAATTGGGCATACTAGAGAGAGCACTGTTGATAAGGGTAACCCAAGCTCCTTTAAACAAGTAGAATCTCGTCCGACACATTCCACGCAGTCTAGGGCTTCTATAGTTTGCCTACAAATAGGGGAAACTTCAAGGAATTATGAGTATATGATTTTTCCCATATTCTTGTGGATATTGTGCCTTGGATGCGCGTGGGTATTTAATCCTAACAATCAAAATTAGTGCATTTAGTTGTGTGAAATGAACACCATTTTAAGTGAAAAAAGAACAAATTTTCATTAAACCAAAGTGTAGTCTCCATTGCGCAATCAGATATAGAGAAATATTCATACATATATGTAATGCACTGAAAAAATACATAGATAGATGAACAAAGAAGGGGTTACCTTTTGGAGATGAAGGGTATGTCGAAGTGGGTAGAAACCGCCATGAGCCCAGTCCCAGAAAGATCACACATGCTAAACACCTGGCCTACAAAGGCCGGGCCCCCCTCTCCGGTCGAATTCAAGCTGGAAATCCTCACCGTACTTGGAAATCCAGAACCAGAATTCGATGCCCAGCCCTTGATTGCCGACGACGACGACGGTCCCGAAGATAACGAGTCGGTCTGAGGCAACTCAAATGAAGAAGAGAGTGGTAAGGGTAGCAACTGTGGCTGCGAGTTGGCGAACGGACGGGGAAGCAAGATCTTCGACGGCGAGCAAGACGGTGAGGTCGGGGCGACTGGGGACGATGTCGTCGTCGTCGTCGTCGAGGTGGGAGGTTTGGGATTGTGGAAAGGGATGAGAGATGAAAGATTGGATGCTGTGGATTGGATTAAGCAAGATATGTTGCTGATTGGGTCACGGTCACGGTGGCAGCGACTGCCGCCGTGGCGGTGGCGGTGGCGGTGGCGGTGAGGTTGTGTTGCAGAATCCATTGAGTGAATGATGAGCCTCCGCCGATAGATTTTCCAGAGAGGAAGATTTATGCAAGAACTTCCACACCGTTGCCTAGCTCTCCTCCTGACTAGTTGCAATACGGATTTATTTATTTATTTTTGTAACCATCTCCAACGAAAGTGCAAATAATAATTCTAACAGTTAATTTATTTATCTGTGAGGGATGGGAAATTGAGATAAAAATTACGGGAAATTGCAAGAAGAATTAAACTTTTAGTAAAAATATTCTGCTTTCATAAGCCTAATTTCTAAAATACTACAAAATTTAAAAATTAAAATTTCAAATCCACAACTTTTACGAGAAAATCCAAAAAATGAAGTTTTAGATTAAAATTTATATATTGAATTAAAAATTTCAAATTTCAAATATATGAGTTTTTATTACACCTCAATTGTTCCTCATGCAAAATAAGTTATTCTTAATATATAAAAAAAAATTGCACCCAGTTACGCATTAAGTAAAATTTATATATTTTAAATTTCAAATTTCAAATTTTTATTTCATTAAATAAAATTTTGAGTCCATAATTTTATTTTTATATGATAACTAAAAAGAACGTGAAATGTCAAAAAAAAAAGTAACCTTACGTTTATTTTTATATTTCTTACTTTTTTTTCTAACTTACGGTATTTGGACTAACTTATATACACATTGGTTAATACTTGGAACTCTAAACTATCCAGTAACTCTAAGGGGACTCGAACTAGTAATTATTGGGAAGTAAGTCCAAAATTTTGTAAGTTGAGCTAACCCTTAGTTTTTTTTTTTTTTTTATTTGTTTTTCCATACAAAAATATTTCTAGTTTGTTTGGATTTTAAATTTATAAAGTTAAAAAAATAAAATAAAAGTGCTAAACTTGTTTTTAAGATAAAAAATAAACAAATATTAATTAATTAATTTTTATTTAATTTGAAAATGCAAGATTTGTACAAATACCCAATACGAGAAAGGTTGAAACAAGTAATGCACATTCAAATATATAAATCCCACTCTAAGAATATATGCTAGGGTTTATCAATTTAATTGAAAAAAAAAAAAAAACAAAAACAAACAAACAATCCACCCGAGCACCCTAAGGTTGTTTAATAGGGCATTGTTTGTTTAAGTGGAAATAGGAGGATTGGAAGAGGAAACCCTTTCATTGATTTGTCTGGAGAGAGAAATTGATGGAAAGGAAGAAAGAGAGAAAACAAATAAGAGAGGGAAGAAAAGAATGGGTGGAGTCTACTATTTTTTTCCTCTTACTTTTGGGCAAAAAATGGATGAAAAATATGAGAGAGGGGGTGGGAGATATAGAAAAGTGGGATCAACTTTTTTAAAATAAAATTTAATTTAAAAAATAAATTATAACATATACGTGCGCGCACACACCCATATATATTTTTCTTCTATCCTACCTTTTCACTTAACCAAACACACTTCTTTCCTATCCCTTTCCTATTCTTCCCTTATTCCTTCCCCCTGCTTTTCCTTCCTCTCACTTTTGTTTTATACCAAATAACTATTAAATTAAAGAGAAAAGCTCCGAATCCTCAACACAAATTAAATTTCATAAATTCATGTGAATCAAATGTTACACGAATCTTACTTGAGATAATATATATTT
Source organism: Vitellaria paradoxa (assembly GCA_019916065.1). NCBI lineage: Eukaryota > Viridiplantae > Streptophyta > Magnoliopsida > Ericales > Sapotaceae > Vitellaria > Vitellaria paradoxa. The sequence continues at coordinate 40,907,429 of CM034242.1, read as the reverse complement.
TCCTAATCAACACTCCTATTGATTTACTTAATTTATATTTTATTATCCTTACTTACTAGACACCCACAATACACTTTGTTCGTGAAGTTTTAACTCACTACAACCTAGTACGTAGAAGAGCTCTCCCAATTTAGACTACAGTCCTAAATATGAGATTTAAGAACCAATATGGTTTTCCATACAAATCTAAGAACGAAGGTTTCGATAATTAAGATTTGATGGCCTCTTATGTGTTTTTGCTCTTAAGGAAATAATAGATTAGGTTTAAGGAATGTTTGAGAATATCTATAAGTGGAGGAAACGCCCAAAAATAGCAAAAAATTGTTGCATAGACAAACGTGGGCAAAATCCGTTAAACCTTGCGGACAACTTGCTGACAGACGCAACTTGCTAGCAATCAGCTCGCAAAGTACTGTCTCTGATAATATTCGAATACTTGACTTAAAATTTATGACTCATTAGTTGATATTGTGACATTTTAAACTCTATAAATTAAAACATACAAATAAAGCGTTTGCTCGATAATTATCAATGCAAATAGTTCGTCGATAACAATAACTTAGTACACATTAAAGTCTCAAAAATTATGTCTAGGGACTACCATGATATGTGATACTCCCTTATTTTTTGGTCTACTAAAATTAGGGAGGACGAATCTCCACTACTTCCACTATTTTCAGTATCCGACTTCCTGATATAAGGAACATCGGGGGGTCATGTTCATTACAAAAGAAGAAGGGGAAGCTCTATTATTCTTTATTGTTATTCTCTTTTTATATACTGGAAACCATCATTGAATTGGATGTCGAAGAACCCTTAGCCAGATGCTACCAATTGAACTTCTAACATTATATTTTTCATAGTGTTATTTATAAACCGACATGGAGAAGATGAATGGAGATGGTTTACACAAGAGAGAACGTGTGATTTTTTTTTCCCATTCATATGTAGTTTCATTATATTTGTATTGATTACTACCAGCCAATATGATTGATATTAGATAGTATCATAAATTTTTAAATATTTGGTATTTTGTCTTTGGGAATTTTTGTATACTTATTTTTTATATCATAAACCTTGTAAAATTAAGAATAACAATTAAGATCGTTTGTTTCTTTCCCATTTCTTACCTAACTCTATAGAAAGGGCGTGTTTGATGAAGAAAAAAGTAAAACTTTCTACAATTTTTGTTATTGTTGCATGTCATTTTTGGTAAAAGTCATGTGCTGGCAAAAAAATTATAAAAGTTAGTAAAAATTAGAGAAAATTAGTAAAAATTAAAAAAATGGTAGGAGTTAGAGAATATGTTTGATAAATTAATGGAACGAGTTGAAAAAAAATTAGTAAAAGTTAGTAATTAGTAAAAAGTTGGTAAAAAATTGTGTTTATGTAATGGGCCCAAATAACTTTTTTCCTTCTTGTTTTATTGTCACTTTCTATAAAATGTATGTATAGTAAATTAGTTATGTTTTTCTTATAACTTGTATTATATAATTATTTCAATGATATATTAATATTTTTGAATAAATAATGATGATAAACTAAATTTAGAGGTCATTCCTAAATCACGTGCAGTATTTATTTGTTATTGGCTGTTGGAAGCTAGTTCTAAAATTTTGGTGTGGTATCTGTCAAAGAATCTCCAATGATCAAATTAGCAGAAAATTATAGAATCTATTTTTTGGTAGGGAGAAATGTATCATACCTCATAAGCTGGTGGAGTCTTTCCTTCTGGTACGTGGAAGTCCGCAGCTGCTACCCCCGTACTGGGGTGCACACAGGGCGAAACACGCTCCAGGACCCGAGTCGACAACGGCCCCTGGAGAGTTAACCAGCCTAGGCAAGCCCTGAGTGACCGGCACGACTGAGAGGAGGCCTTTAAGCTCTCGCCATTACAGCGGTAACCCACCCCCATAGGGGAGTCGAACCCGGAACCTCGAGAGGCCTAAGCTCTTAAGGCAAGCCCGACTTCCACTCGACCACCCCCGAAGGGGCTGGTGGAGTCTTTCCTTACGTATGCAAATCCAGGGACAGAAAGATTGCCACGTGAAGATTTTATCTGTTATGTACATATTCCATAAATGGAATATTTTGTTATCACGTGCAGGCCGCCTACAAATGCAGAGGTAATCACGATCGCTATAGTCACGGAAATCGTAAAATTTTAGGCGAAGATATCACAGGGATCGGATGGTTCGTTCGGCCTCAGGTGTCTTGCTCGAGGTCCGTTAACCAGGTCTCAGTTGATAACATATAATTTTTATAAATAAATATATAATTTAAAAAAATAAATTTGAAATAATATAATGAAATGCATCGCATATTAATAATGAAATCAGTAGTCTGTAATTTACAAATATGCTTTGGAGGTCAATTATATCCCTGTTGACTTTAATAATGTCTCTATCACATCAGGGTCAAAACGGGCAAAAGAAAAAATAAAATTAGGAGGACATTAAATTTTTATTCTATAACGTCACCACCGTCCTTGCACAAAACCTGCTGGATAAATTACAAACCCCCCCAGGGGAGAATTTTAATGGCAAGGTTTGTTGACTTTGGAAGACAACTTTATCCTTCTTGACTTTGATTACCCTTAATCATATCCAAGGATAAAATAGGAAGAACAAAAAAAAAATGAGAAGGTTTGCGACACTGGGTTGATTACATTTCTGGATCTGAGGCATAGGATAACCGAGAGAGAAACTCCGTTTCGCTTGTGTCATTGTGGAGCTTCTCTGGAAGCCTTCGCGCCCTCCTTCGACTAACCCTCAATTGCTTTTACAATATAAGAAGCAGATCCTCAACATCTGTTTCCATTTCTAGGTAATCAGATATATATGTCTATTTGTACGTGTATATATATATATATATATATATATGAATGTATGTATGTGTTTTTGAGCGATTCTTGGGTTTTATAATTCGCTTATAGGTATAAATTAGCTAGGTTTGGTATGAATTGTAATGGGTGTTGATTTTTTTTTAATAGATATTTAAATATTGGATTTGATTTGGGTTGTTTGTGTTCCGTGATCGCTCTCTCGATGGGCTTAGGGTGGGTTTAATTTCTTTTTGGATTATCTTCTTCGGTTTTTCTTGTTCACTTAGACTGATTCGTATGATAAAAACTTACGATCATCCAAATTCACGATATTGTTTGAAGGTACGAATCAGCGAATCTTAGTTTGAGTTGTTATGGGCTTTGATTTTTCAATTTCCATCTTGGATTTGATTCCGTTTTTCAATGTTACCCGATCGTTATCTCGATGGGTTTTACAAAGGGTTTAATGGGCTCTTTCTGGAAATTTGTTTTACACCTAGACTGATATGTATGACAAAAGATGTCCAACAACCCCCATTGAGGTATTTTTGTGCATAGTCTGGTTTTAGCAATCAGTTTTTCTATGGATCTCGTTGATGGGAACTTGTGACCAATTTACCTGTCAGCATCTAGTTCAAGTTCAGCTAACTCATTGAAGAATTAAACCATTCGATATAGCTTAGATAATTTGGTTTTTCACTATTGATGTGACTTCGAATACTCTTTCATGGTTGAATTCGATTATTTGATCATTGCAGGTTAAAGTTAGAAAGGTGACGCTGTGTTGTAACAATAAGACATTGATTATTACTCTGTTTTGTTATTTCTTTATTTTTTGGGGGGATTTTGGTGTTTTGTTTACTAAATTGAAGCAAAAGTGCCCTTAACTCGTCACTTGATGAATTATTTTGGGTTCACAATATATATTTATATTAGTGGAAATGAATCATCAAATGAAATTACAGAGCTGGTTCATAAAATGCCATTATGTTACTATTCATTATCTAGTTAAGGGCCATTTAATCCGGTGAAGGATTAGAATATTAAATTTATCTTAGCAATGCGTTTTTGCTTTGATTTGCAGTACAGAATACTTTTATGTTGTTGGATATGAATTCATTAAGAATTTCATATTGAGTTTCAGTTGATGTTGGCTTGTAACCATTATTTATTTTCCTTTCTCAATGTTTCCTCTTTTGAAATGGTTGTGGTGTGTCCTTCATCAAATTGAAGAAAAATACACTTATTGTTGCTTGCCACAAGAGTTTTTATAATTTTACTTTTTATTTTTGGTTTTGCTTCTTTTTCTTTTGTTGGGGTGTTTATTTTCTATCTTTTTAATGGAAAATGACGCGTAAGATAAAAGTCGGACTTAACCAAACTACTAACTATTTAGATTCAATTTGCAGGTAAAATAATTGCATACAAGTTGTACACACAATCATTCCATGGCTGCTTCAGAAGAAAATAGTTCACTGTTCCCAATTTTCATTTTGACGATGATTGCACTGCCTTTGGTGCCTTATACAATACTGAAACTATGCCGTGCTGCCTCCAAGAAAACAAAAAGCATCCATTGTGAGTGTTCAGTATGCTCTCGATCAGGAAAGTACCGCAAATCAATTTTCAAACGTGTGAGCCCCTCTTTTTACAGATAATTCTACTCATATTCTTTTGATCATATTCTAGAGGTAACATCATTGTTTGTTCTGTTTGTGTATTGATCTTGTCCTCATTTCCATTTTTTTTTAAACTTTTGTAGATCTCGAACTTCTCAACATGTAGTAACTTGACGTTGGTGCTTCTTTGGGTCATTGTGGTCGTACTGGTGTATTACATTAAAAATATGAGTCGTGAGGTAAGTATTCTTGATATGGATTTAGATATAGCAGAGGTATCACTATATGACGTTCCTCTTTTTTTTTTTTTTGAAAGTTTGTGGTTATTCTAAAATTGTGAATAATCATGAATCAGCACTTCATATCATGTCTTTTCAGTTAATCCTACAGATGCATTTAACTATTTTTTTTTTTTGGGTGGCAATTCAGATTCAAGTATTTGAGCCATTTAATATTCTTGGACTAGAACCTGGTGCTTCTGACTCAGAAATAAAGAAGGCATACAGGAGACTTTCCATTCAATACCACCCTGATAAAAACCCAGATCCAGGTTGAAGGTGTTCTTGCTTTCTGGTTTTTATTAGTGCTCTATGAATTTTTATATCAACTAAGAAATTAATTATTGAATGAATTGTACTTGCTAATAATAATTGCATATCTTTTTTTTTTAATTTGTTTAATTTGCAGAGGCTCACAGGTACTTTGTGGAGTACATATCTAAGGCTTATCAGGCTCTGACAGATCCAATTTCCCGTGAGAATTTTGAAAAATATGGCCATCCAGATGGCAGACAAGTAATATACCTATATCTCTTGCAGCCAAACCTTTTATGTTATTGTGGAACAATGTTAACACGTTTAAAACTGATTTATGTTTATACAGGGGTTTCAAATGGGAATAGCTCTTCCTCAGTTTCTGTTGAACATTGATGGGGCATCTGAAGGGATTCTGCTACTTTGGATAGTTGGGGTCTGTATTCTGTTACCCCTGGTGATAGCTGTTGTATACCTATCACGGTCATCGAAGTATACTGGAAACTATGTCATGCATCAAACACTCTCAGCTTATTACTACTTCATGAAACCTTCTTTGGCCCCAAGGTATTGTGATTTTCTGATTATTATACCTTGTGCTTATTACCATGGTTAAGATATCCACTAAATCATGTATACGCTTGCACATATATGCATTCTGTGTTTTTAGGTGTCTTGATTATTGGGTTACATGCACAGGCTTTTATATCTCAAACAAGAGTATTCGTTCATTCTCATATGAAGGCCTTCTTAATGTGCTTTGAACTTCAACATGTGTGTTTCTTATATATAAAATTTTAATGTGGATGTGCCAGTTTTCAGTTACATTCTGAATATTCCATATGAATGTGCCATGCTGGAATTTGGATTGGTAGTGTCAATTGCCAAGTGAAGTTACAGTCTTGTGTTGGCTGACATGCTACTTCTAGATATTGTTTTGGTTGACCAAAAAAAAAAAAAATGTAATTTTTGAGAAATTCTTTTCTTTTACTTATTTAAGCTTAAAGTATTTTTTTCTTCTTGGAATTATTTGATGCTGTGCCTTACTACATGATATAATATCTATTGTAGCTCATGCTTATTCTTCTGTGATGCTTCCTTTTTCAGCAAAGTTATGGATGTCTTCATCAAGGCTGCCGAATACATGGAGATTCCAGTTCGTAGGAATGATGGTGAACCACTGCAGAAACTGTTTATGTTAGTCAGAAGTGAGTTGAATTTAGACCTTAAAAACATTAAGCAAGAGCAGGCAAAATTTTGGAAGCAGCATCCAGCACTGGTTAAGGTACTGTTTTGTTGAAAATCGATGTAGTTAAGATGGAGAATGTTACATAATCCATTGATGGCATTTCAATAGAGTTTTGGCCTCAGTGAATGCAATTTTGATTTTATAATAAATCTTCAGATTCTTACTTCCCTGCTTTTTGTTTTCAGACACAATTGTTGATTCAAGCCCAATTAACTCGTGAAACAGCAGCTTTATCCCCAGATTTGCAGCGTGATTTCAAACGGGTATTAGAAGCTGCACCTCGCCTTCTTGAAGAGCTGATGAAGGTAATTTCTACGTAGTGTGTGTATTCTACAAAACTCCGCATATGCAATTCCACTTTTGATCATAATGTGATAATTGGTAGTTATATTTCTGCTAACCCTGGAGAATTTTATGTTATCTTCTGAAGTTCTCAGTTCAAAGTGAAGGCTTTTAGTCTCAGATAAATGAAATATAAGACCAGTAAATAAATTATATTTTACTATCAAATGAGCTCCTAAGTTAAGGCTTTCTTTTTGCACTGAAAATATGGCATAAGAAATTATGTATTTTCGCTGTAGAAGGATGCATGGCTGCTGAACCTACCCCACTTTCACAATCAATTTCCTATGCTTACTTTTATATACATATTCATCTATAGTGCAGGTTTTCTTTAGCGTCAAACAGAAGTGATGACAGACCTTGATAGCCATTTTGCGAATTCACTTTATTAATATTATTTTTAGATTTATTTTCTTAAATTTTAAACTTAAATTCATGAAATCTCGTGCCAATAATTTCTTGTATTTGTTTGCTGAGAATCCTTTGGAAATAGTCTCTCCTGTTAATGGGGGTAAGATTGTGTACGTTGGCCCCCCTCCCCAAACCTGCATAGGCTGGGGCCTCGTGCACTGTAGACTGCCCCTGTTTGCTGAGAGTCAACTGTGCCCTGTTCTCTCTTGTGAAAAACAGATTTATATCTCCTTGTAAAAGATGGGGCTTTTGCTTCCTCTTTGTATTATTTATTTATATGGATTATTTAGAGATAGCAACATTATAGGTCTTTTGATGGTATAGAAGTTCCGTTATGCAGGTTGACGAGCACCATTTTTAGCTCCTTGTATAGTTGGAGTTAAGGGATTTCAACCCAACTCTTGACTAACTTTTTTGGATTTTTTCTGTAGGTGCCTGGGTGATATTTTGTTTTACACATATGTGCATATTACATGGATGTATCCATTTGATGTTATCTTTTAATGAAATTACCCCCCCCCCCAAAAAAAAAAAAAAAAAAAAAAAAACAACTAAAGTGTAAGTTTGAAGGTCTGCAGAAGTACTAAAATATGTTATGTATGCATTTGTGTATTTATTTATATGTATGCAACTAATCTCTCATACAAGTTGCTTGTCAGATCCCAAGGTAACCAATGCACGGACGTGTCTCTTTTATACTAATCCATTATTTCATTCGTATGGTTGTTTAGTCTTTTCTTGAGCTTTTCACGTGCCATGATGCTATTATCCTAAAGTTTCTTATTAATGTATTGATTTTTAATAAAAAATTTGTTTCTGTTGCTCTTCTCTAGTTTAATGTATTACTCTGTATGCAGATGGCAGTGATACCACGCACTGCTCAGGGGCATGGTTGGTTAAGGCCTGCAATTGGTGTTCTTGAGCTTTCTCAATGTATCATTCAGGTTTGTAATGACTTCTATGAACTTTAAAATCTGTAGGTTATATGTTACTTATCAAACAAAAAAAATTCTGTGGTTTAAAGGTTTATTCTTTTCAGTGGGCATTTCCGATTATTTAAATGTATTCGTTAGGTACTCTTAGTGAGCATTTTAGCCTGAGCATTTAAGTCTGATCCTTTAAATGCATTGCTTAGATAATATTTTATTTATTTCTACGGGGGATAATATGAAGAGTTCTTGACTAACGCTGGAATCCCAAGTGATTCAAGAATTTGAAACCACACTGCCCCCTTCCCCCCCAAAAAAAAAAAACCAAAAAAGAAAAAAGGAAAAAAAAAAGAGAGAAAGAAAAAGACAAAACGGAACAAGGAAAAGAAAAAAAAAAAAAAAGAAAAAGAAGAAAAAAGATTCCAAAGTTTTCCTGTCCACACCTCAAATTGTGAATTCATGATTGGTTTCATATGACATTATTTTAAGACTGCCTGGTTTTATTGTACATTGAAGATGCAACTTGAATTCTTTTGTCTTTTTGAAGGAATGGAAAAATGGTGATTGGCTTGAATACATGGAATTCAGAAAAATGCAGGCTGCACTGCATATTTTCTGTGGGGATGGTGGAATTCCAAGTGCTCTAGTCAATCTACCCATTTGCCTTGCATTTAAAATAAAAATCTATCACCTTTTTTTTTTTTTTTTTTGATGTTTCTTTTGTATAAAAGCATTTTCATTTCTCTCAAAAATTTGAACTTGCGCATATTTGCTGGTGGCTGACTCTGGCACACCAAGGAAGAGTAGATAAACATTTTTAAGCTTTCATAAGTTGTCATATTTCTTGCACCTAGTCATTACGGATATGTAGTACTCCCCACCTTGCTTTATTTTTACTTGCTATGTTAAACCTTGGACTTATTTCTGGTTCTAGTCTATGACGAGCCATTGTTGTTATAAACTCTGCCGCAGGCTGTTCCCCTTGGTGCAAGGAAGGCAGCTGGAGGATCTACCGAAGGCATTGCACCTTTTCTGCAGCTGCCACATTTCAATGAAGCCACTATGAAAAAACTAGCTCGCAAGGCAAGTGGTTAAATTCTATGTCCTCATGTCACGATTAAAGAAATGCAGTTATATCATCTGCCTTTTGATCAGTTTTTGGGGCATCATTGACCCGTTTGGTCTTAATTGGGAAGTTGCCAAACAGTACTCCAACAGGTTAAAAAAGGAAACAGTTAGTGCTGTTGCTCTTGCATCAAAATTAAGCAGGCAATATTTGGTGCAGATATCACATATTGCATACTAAAAATCAAAATAGCTAGATTTGTACCTATCTTGTGTGTGAAATAAGAAATGATTCTTGACTGTGCTCTGTTGGCATGAACTTGTACACTCGCTTTCTTGGCATAAGTTGGGGAACTTTTTTATCTATTTAAACTGCACTGGTACTGTCTATATTATGGGATTAATAAGCCCCTACTCATGTTTTAAATTGTCATGAAAATAAAGGAAATTTATTATAACTCCTAATAAGTTAATCCTCTGATCTGTGGATTAAGCAGTCACGACGAGAGTAGGATAACATGCACGATATGTTGTGATTTAAGTTAATTACGATATTTTTCGAATTTGTCATTACTTGCTGTCAAGAAGGAAAGCCAAGTTGCAAGTTTCTGAAAAATTCTAGTTCCATTTTAATATTTACATCTAAACTTATCATTATCTTGATCTTTAAACTTCAGCTTCCCGTGATATTTTTTTGGAACTTGTATCCTCCTATTGAGAATGTGAAAGATAGCTTAATAACCAAGCTTAATAGACAGCTCTTAATGCATTTTCTTCCTTGTTCCTTTTTCCTTCCCCCCCCCCCCCCAGGGTGCATTTTTTTATCTTGATATCATTTTTTTTTGGGCAGAAGGTGCGGACTTTCCAGGAGCTCAGGGATATGACTGTTCAAGAGCGGGCTGATCTGCTTACTCAGGCAGCTGGTTTCTCTGCTGCTGAAATACAGGATGTGGAGACTGTTCTTGAAATGATGCCTGCCTTGACCCTTGAAGTCACTTGCGAGACTGAAGGGGAGGAAGGTATACAAGAAGGTGACATCGTCACGGTTCACACTTGGGTGACACTGAGACGTGCTAATGGTTTGATTGGTGCCCTCCCCCATGCTCCTTACTATCCATTCCACAGGGAAGAAAATTTCTGGTTTTTGCTCGCGGACCCCAATTTGAATAACGTGTGGTTTTCCCAGAAGGTTAGTTTCGCAGACGAAGCAACGGCTATAACTGCTGCTTCGAAATCCATAGAGGAGACGATGGAAGGGGCAGGGGCCACTCCGAAGGAAACTGCTAAAGCTGTTAGAGAATCGGTGGAAAGGGTTAAGAGTGGATCGAGACTGGTGATGGGAAAGTTCCAAGCCCCAGCAGAGGGGAATTACAATTTGAGCTGTTACTTGCTGTGCGACACTTGGATTGGTTGTGACATCAAAACAAGCTTGAAGCTGAAGGTTTTGAAACGGACCCGGGCTGGCACTCGGGGCGGTTATGTGGCTGAGGAGGGAGGAGCGGCTCTGGAGGACGGGGTTGAAGAGGAAGAGGAGATTGAAGAGGAGGATGATGATTATGAGAGCGAGTACAGTGAAGACGATGAGGATAAACAGGATAAGAGTAAGGGTCCTGCTGCTGCCAATGGCACTGCCCGTGGAAAAGGTAGAAAGTCGGGTTCAGAAAGTTCCGGATCTGATGAGGAGTAAAACACCTCTTTTTACATTCGTTGACAGAAAATGAGGACATTTTATTTTTATTTTCATCGAGTTGGCAAATGTTCTCAGCAGGACCACCTCAGGTTAACAGAAATACTATCATCAATGTGCTTATTTGGCCTCCGTGCAATCTTATGGTGTTTGATTGATGCTACAACTTCTGGGTTTGAAAACCATGTTAGTTTTCATGCCTTACCTCTGGTCTTTGAAACTGCATTTTACCTTTCTTGCATTTTGTTATGCATTTTTAGAAAATTTCCCCTTCACACATGTTAAATTGATTCATTTAAGTGCAGCCAAAATTTTGGCTTTGAAGGGAGAAATTTTTTTTTTTAAATGTTTTGTCCTCAAGATGGAAATCATTTCAAGTGCCCCAGCCATGTGAATTTTTCAGACTCAACCTAAAATCAGACTTGTAGAATTGAAGTTACGCTTTATTAGAGTCCTGCAGACACAGGATATTTTTCACCTTCCAAAATTGAAGAGTGAAAATTTTTATATTAATTTTATTAAAAGTTATTAATTAAGTATAACTATTATACCAGAACATTTTATAAGAACATTTTATAAAAACCAACTGTCGGTTAGAAGTCTTGGCTTCTTTAAAGGATGTCTGGGCTTCTCTAAATGATGTCATCTCCAAGGCTTAGCAAACATTGGGGGTTTCAACACCAGGTGTAAAGCTGGACTTCGACTGGTTTGCATAATTTGTGGAGTTTCCTAGTTCATTGAGAACTGTAATAAATTAAGAAGATTTTAAGTCGTAAAAAAAAAAGAATAAATAATATATTGTAAAAAATTATTAGTTATATTTAAAATTATATTAAATTAAATTTATTAAAATTTAATTTAATTAAATATTATAATATTAATAGATTATATAATTTATGTTAGTTATTATATAAATATTAACAAGTAATATATATATGAGTTTATTTTCATACAGAGGTGTTTGAAAAAATAAAAAAGTATTTTATATATATAAACATGAGTTTCTTACGGTAATTTTTTGAGTTTCGAGTTTCTCCTTGTGGGGGAAGACAAAGCATTTCTTCGAGTATTTGAAAGTTAAGATAACTTTACTTGGAATTAGATTTGTTAGATTAAAATTTAAGGATTTAGATATATTTATAATTTTTTAAAATAAAATAATATGTATATATTTAAATTGTTAAATTTTAATTTAATTATCTAGTATTAATGCCATAGGACTGATACGATAAAGCTACCAGTCTCCCCTCTCCTTTCTTGGAACTCTCAAATCTTGTTGGACATTTATTTCTAGCAGTGACTTTCTATTATCTCAAGAAAAAAAATTGGTACCTGTATTGAATTTCCCAGAAAACAGTGCCCAAATTCTAGTTGCATAAATTCTTAATTTTGCCTCTTCATTAATGAAATTGTAAGGGGCACTTACAATTTTACATCTATGATAGTAAATTTTTTTAGCTGACTTTATTAAGGATTTAACCTCGAGAGATTCACTCCCTAGGTCAAACCCCTAGAGAGTGAATCTCTTTTGGTTTCTGTCACACATACCGGCCCCTCAACATGTATAGCGGTCAATCGCGAACTCGCGTAGCGGCGGGGAGTCGGACCCACACCCAAGAACTGGATACGGTTCGTCCAGCCAAGGAGGCCCGTCCTACCAACCTTTACTACGCTTTGCGCCCGGGAGGCTGGCCCCAAGTTTTTTGCTAGAGAGGAGACTTGAACTTGAGACCTTGGGGTGGTAAGCCCCTAAGTCTCAGTCCAAGATTATTTATATTGCCGAAAAAAAAAAAAAAAAAACTCTTATAGACTGACATTTTGTTGTTTTGACTACATATCATGCCATAAGCTACTCCCACCGTTGCTACGAACACCTCACGCATGCACATATTGGTCTAAATTACTAGGGTACCACTTAACAGCACATAAAAGTGTAAAAATTTATTAAAAATTACAAGTTGTGTGTTTGCTGAAATCTTAATTTTTGTCATTTTTTTGTTCTGTTACAGTAATTTGTTCCATTCAAAGTTTCACCAAACACATAAAAAATTATTAAAATTTGCTAAAAATTTTATTAAACATTCAAAAGTTGTTAAAAATTACTAAATATTACAAAAAATTTTACTAAACACCTAAAAATTACACTTTTTTACTAAAAATTATAATTTACTTCACTAAATACATTAAAAATTACAACTAATAATTTTTGACTAAAAAATATTTAAAATTACCCCCCCCCCCAAAAGGTCCCCCCCTCCCCCCCCCCCCCCCCCCCCCCAAAAGGTTTTAGAAAACCCTCTCCTATTATTTTACATGCTGTACATCGAAACCTGATGACGATTGTCCTATCCAAACAAGTTGGCTATCAGTTAACACTCTAACTTGTGGGTATATTCGTTTATATGCAACTTAGGAATAGTTTAGAGTGATAAAAAGTGAGATAATATGAGATAATTTATAAGTTTATAATTTATATAATAAGATAAAAAGTAAATAATTTTTAAAAATTTTTACAATTTTTTAATATTTTATATCACGTCAAACGCATCTTTATCATGGATTTCGTAATATTTATAGGATTTGCTGTGATTGATTGTTTTATATATGTGTGTGTGTATATTTTAGATTCATATTATGTTATGCATTGTTGCGTATGGCACGCTAAAAAATGTTAAAAATTTTTTAAAATTTTTAAAAATTATTTATTTTTTATTTCACTATACGAATTACAAATTTATAAATTATTTCATTTTATCTTACTTTTTATCACTTTAAATACTTTTTATATTTTGAATTGCAAAGACGGACTTTAATTATTGGTATTTTTAATTATATTATATTTTTACAAGTTTGGCTATAAGATTTAACGTGTTAACTGTGTCATTGACTCGACTTTCATTTATTAATTTGATTATCTTACTTGTTAATTAGTCTCATTAATTCATGTTATTCATTAACACTTTGTTTGAAAATATTTATCTCTTTGATTTAATTTCATTTAAAAATAAATAATTTATTTAATTTGATTTAAAAAGTAAAATTATATTTTTAAAACATATTTTAAATTTAAGAATTGAATTAATTTGATTTAAAAAAAATATCAAATTTAATCATGTTAATAAGAAATAAAAAAATATAATAAACATGATATATGATAATAAATTTAATAATTTAAAATAATTAATTCTTATTAAATTTATTATTTTAAATTAAAATTTAAATAATATAAAATTATCAAAATTTAAATAATGGAATAAATTGAAATCCAAAACTACGAAATTTTACCCTTGAGAATGGGTGAGAATGGACAGCTTTTTCACCTGACGTTACGTAGCGATAGCTGTAACGACCGCAAAGCAAACGCCCCGCAGAGAATTCCTACTCCGGAGGCAAAAACAAAACGGAAAAGGTACAACACCTCAAAGCGAAGACCCTCAACGGATAAATTGAGCCACCCGAGCCACCAGAAGAGGAAGAAGAAGAAGAGCCTCTCTCAGATCTCTTCTCGTCGCTACAACTACTAGAATGCTGATGATTGAGCCCGCCGTGTCCGTCCGCTTCTGCGATGGCAGGTTTGATCGCGCCACCTCCCGCCTCCTTTCTCACTCCGGCGGGCTCTTCGTGCCTCGGTACTTTAATTTCACTTCTTTCATGTTCTTCGACCTCACTTTTGCTTCCCGGGAGAATGCGAAGGAAAAAGAATTGAAAGTTTATGATATTAGGAAGTAGAGAACCGAGTGAGTCTTTTGTTTTTGGTACATTCTCTCAGGAAACAAACAGGGATGAAATTGTTTTCCTTTTTTTCCCTAAATTGGGTTTCCATTGACCAGAACCAATTAAGCATAGTGACAAGGAGAAATTTGAAATTGGATAAAAATTGTTTTACAGGAATCAATCTCAGAGACTAGCGGGTGGTTCTTACATGAGAAGGAACACTCTTATCAAGAGCAGAGTTAGAGCTTCTACGGAGGGGCAGTCAGGGGCATCCTCGAATCCCATTAAACAGAATCCAAAGCCTTCGCGGTACCATCCATTTGAGGACATTGTAGAATCTCAATATTTGGAGGGTGGAGAAGCCAGACTTTCGCCAGCAGAAACTAGTAGGACCATCATTGAGGTATTACAAATTACGAACATTTAATCTTTCAAGTCATGAAGTGTGATTTCCCAGAAGAATTAAACTTCTTGAAGCTTTTTTTTTTTTTTTTTTCAAGTTGAAGTAAACGAGAAACGGAGGATTGTTGCGTGTTTGGATATTTGATTACCAGAGAAAACGAAATGTGAATGGAAAAGATAGGGAAGAAAAATGAAGTGTAAGAAGATAAATTTGTTGCATTATTTAATTATTTTGGTTGTCTATGTTGACCAATAAATTCCAACTGAAAAAAAAAAGTGGCACTTTCTGTCTCTATGATTAATTTTGATGTCCACACTTCTTAAAACTTTAAAATCAAATAACCAACTAAAAGTAGAAGGGAACAAGTTAGATTGATTTGCTTGCTATAAATGATGTTCATTACTTTCAAGATCATGCTTGTAATTCCATCAGTTTATCTATAGCAGGAACGTTTTACAGTGTAAATGGGACATAAGGGAAATGGAAGGTTAAAATTAAAACACTTTTTGCTGAGTTACCTGTCAAAACATTAATTTTCTCCACCAGCCTTCTGCTGACAGGCATCTGAATCAAGCTGTTCAGAAATAATTTTCTTGTTGTTGCTTGCCAGTGGACCCATGGTATAACTGGATTAGACATATCTAATTTTGTTCTGTAATTACATCTTCAGGTAAACAGCAAAGCGACACTAATGTTTTCAGGTTTTGTTAGTGATGAAGTTCATGACAACATATTCTGGCCGGATTTGCCTTATGTGACTGATGAATATGGAAGTAAGTTTGGGTATTTGGGGTTGTCATTATAATTGTTAGTGATCTTAGTCTGTGGGTGGCTGCTATGTCACATGGACTCTTCTAAATGTATAATGTACATCTGTCCGATACTTGACACTTGGACAAGAACACTATGTTGAGGGTATGATATATGCGTCCAATACATAATATGTTATGATATCCATACAAATATATTTAGCAATTCAATTTTAGCATATATTTATGCATGAAACTTATATTTTATGCATGAAATAATATAATGGCATCTTGTAAATATCATATTATTCTATAAAATAGAATAATTATATTAAAAATATGAATATTTTCCTATGTTCCCATATCCTTAAATAAGAGAACTAATGAATCCGACGCTTAAACTAGCCCGGACTCGATCCTTGTACCCGAGTCCATGTAACAGGAGATGGAAGTTTCATTTATTTTACTTTATTTTATTTTTTGATGAATAACATTAACACATTCCGTCTTCATTTATTTTATTGGTGCGTGCTTTTGATTCTTTTCAGATGTTTATTTTCATGTTAAAAATGATGAAGACATTCTGCGATCCCTAGCTACTGAGGATAACTTTGTGGTACGTGACTGTAAACTTCTAGCAAACTTGTTTATGCATGACATTCACACATGCATTGCATATTCACCCAAGCGGGGCATGTTAACATGGTGTCTTGGTGCATTGAAATTTTCCTTTTCTTTTTCCTTGTATTATTTATTTTTATTTTATTTTTTATAATATATATTCTTCTTTTTGCCATTTGACTCAAAAACCAAGTAAAGCATAACTCAATAAGCTTATATGTCCCAGCTTGGAGTTCTCTTCACTATTTTTTTGTTTTTTAATCTTATTCGGCCCAAATTGAGTCGAAGTCTCTCTCTCTTTCTCTCTTGCTATATGGTTGATAATTCTGCTGGACCTTTTCTTTTTGTTAAAAATGCACAAACCCAAAAAATTGTAGAGAAATTAGATATGCACTCTGTTATTGTTGTCATTTTTATTTTTTTACATTGTCAGAAATCAAGTGAAACTTGAGATCAGAATGTGAGAATTCACCGGCTACTGTGTGTTTATATATTCTCATAATTTGTGGACTCCCTAAAAATTACTCATTTTCTTCCACCCTACACAAGTTTTCCCATATGAATGAGATTTTTACCTTATCATAAAATTAAAAAATCAGAAGTGTATTTGTACTCAATTAACAGTGAATTATAGCTTGACCTAACGATTTCTTATGATCATCTGATTCATCTTTGTTAGTTCTAGGGACGAAGCAAGAATTTCTTTTCGAGAGGGGCCAAATTTACGTCTAGAAAAAATTACAAAAAAAGAGTAACAAACAATATGATTTTATTTTATTGCATTCATACTTAAAATTACCATGTATATATTTTAGGCCTTTATTTACGTAAAACATACAAAAAAAAAAAAAAAACTATCCAAACAAATGAAAAAAAAATATGCGAAATGTGAAACATGTAATTTCTCCTAAGGTGGTGAGGGAGGCTCATCTTTGAAGCGTCATCATGTCTCCTTCTCGGTTTCTCCTCTTGCTTGTTGGGTTGTGGAGCCTGAATACTGTACTCTTTTCCCACGAGTACGGCAATCCAACTCGACAGAGAGTTGGCTGGGGGTTCGGGGGTAGGCCCCAATGAAGTTTTTTTTTGTGTAAGGGTATCTCAGGCAGTTCACGTAAAATTATCATTAGGGTTACTTCCCATATAAATAACCAATCAATGTAATGTAACGTTGCCTCTCTCTTAATTTATCAGTGAATATCCTGGCTTGGTAGCGCCCCCAGACGTAGTTACATCTGTGACGAACGGGGTAAACAATTTTGTGTCTTTGTCGTTTCAATCTTTATTTTTCGTCTTTCTTTATTCCTTACAACTGGTATCAGAACCAGGTTTGGTGGGATAGATATGATGGGTGATGGAAAATCGCCGGTTGAAAAGTTTGACGGAGCAGATTTCGGATTCTGGAAGATGCAGATCGAGGATTACCTGTATGGTAAAGATTTGTATCAGCCTCTGGAGAAGAAACCAGAGGGCATGAAGGATGAAGACTGGAAATTGTTGGACAGGAAGGCGATGAGCGTGGTTCGCTTGTCTCTGTCCAGGAACGTTGCGCTTCATACAACAAAAGCAAAGACCACTAAGGAGATGCTGGAGACGTTATCGGAGATGTACGAAAAGCCATCAGCAGCAAACAAGGTTCATCTGATGCGGCGTCTCTTCAACCTAAAGATGTCAGAGAATACTGTGGTTGCCGATCATCTTAACGAGTTCAATTTGATCACAGCCCAATTAAGCTCTGTGGATATTAATTTCGATGATGAGGTCCAAGCCCTAATTTTGCTGTCTTCCTTACCGGAGAGTTGGAGCGGAACAGTTACAGCTGTCAGTGCTTCATCGGGGAAAAAGAAGTTGAAATTTGACGAAGTAAGAGATCTGATCATTAGTGAAGAAATTCGCAGGAGGGAATCAGGTATTACTTTAGGGTCAGTTTTGAACACAGGAAATAGGGGCAGATCTGATTCGAAGAAAACGAATCGGGGTAGATCGAATTCAAGAGGTCGGAGCAGAGGAAGAAGTGTATCGAAAAGGGACTTGAGTAAAATTAAGTGTTGGAACTATCAGGAATATGGTCACTTCAAGAATCAGTGCACAGCACCAAAGGATAAAAAGGAGGCAAACGCAACAGTAGATGAAATCGAAGATGCATTGATTTTGAGCGTGAGCAGTCCATTGGAATCGTGGGTTTTGGATTCTGGAGCATCATTTCATTCTTGCAGTGATGCAGAGTTAATGGAAGGATATACTTCTGGTGATTTTGGTAAGGTTTATCTGGCTGATGACGAACCTCTGAAAATCGTGGGGAAGGGAGATGTTCAGATCAAAACACCGAATGGATCTGTCTTGCAGTTGCATGGCGTAAGACATATCCCTGGGTTGAAGAGAAATTTACTCTCAGTTGGGCAGTTAGATGATGAAGGTTATGCTGTAATCTTTGGCTGCAATAATTGAAAAATTACAAAAGGAGCCATGGTGGTGGCTCGAGGTAAGAAGGAGGGTACATTGTATACGACGACAAATTCCAAGGACAGTATTGCTCTTGCAGGAGCAAACAGTGATGCAGATTTGTGGCATTGCCGGCTAGGTCACATGAGTGAGAAAGGGATGAAGGAGCTGTGTTCAAAAGGAAAGCTGCCGAACCTCAAGACAACTGAATTCGGATTGTGTGAGGAGTGTGTACTCGGGAAACAGAAAAGGGTGAGTTTCTCGAAGGCTGGCAGAACTTTGAGAAAGTAGAAGCTTGAGTTGGTACACAGTGACTTATGGGGACCAGCGCCAGTGACATCTCTTGGTGGTGCGTCATATTATATGACTTTTATTGATGATTCCACTAGAAAGGTATGGGTTTATTTTCTGAAAAATAAATCTGATGCTTTTAATACCTTTAGAAAGTGGAAAGCTCTTGTAGAAGTTGAAACAGGCCTGAAAGTGAAGTGTTTGAGATCTGATAATGGTGGTGAATATGAGCTCAGTGAGTTCAGAGAATTTTGTGAAAACAATGGTATTCACATGGAAAAGACTGTGCCAGGAACCCCTCAACATAATGGTGTTGCAGAACGCATGAACAGAACACTTAATGAACGTGCTAGGTGCATGAGGTTAAAGTGCGGGTTACCCAAGATGTTTTAGGCAGATGCAGTTAACACTGCTGCTTTCTTGATCAATAGAGGACCATCAGCTCCGTTGGAGAACGGCATACCAGAGGAGGCTTGGAGTGGTAAGGAGGTAAACTTGTCGTTTCTTCGAGTATTTGGTTGTGTTGCTTATGTTCATGTTGATGCTGCTGCTAGAACTAAATTAGATGCTAAATCTGTCAAATGTACGTTTATTGGATATGGCAGTGATGAGTTTGGTTATAGATTCTGGGATGAACGTAATCGGAAAATTATTCGTAGTCGAGATGTCATATTTAATGAGCAGGTTTTGTACAAGGACAGATTGGGTGCACTAGATTCTGACAGTGCTGGTACCCAGGTTGTTGAGTTAGATATTTCGAACTCAAGTGGGAGCAAGGCTGTTCAGAATGATGAGGTTGTTATTGAGGCAGAGCAGAGTACACCGCAGCCCATAGCTCCGCTGCGGAGGTCTACCAGAGTGTGTGGTTCACCAAACAGGTATTCACCGTCTAATTATTACCTGTTGTTAACTGATGGTGGTGAACCTGAATGTTATGCAGAGGCTAGCCAGGGACAGAATCGAGCCAAGTGAAAGCTTGCGATGGATGATGAAATAGACTCATTGATGTCCAATGATACTTGGGAACTTGTCGAGCTTCCAAAGGGCAAGAAACCATTGCATAATAAATGGGTCTATAGAATTAAGCAGGAGGTTGATGGAAGCAAGCGTTACAAGGCAAGGCTGGTTGTGAAAGGGTTTCAGCAGAGACATGGTATTGACTATACTGACATTTTTACTCCTGTGGTGAAGCTAACCACTATACGTATTGTGTTCAGTATGGTGGCTGCAGAGAACTTGTTATTGGAGCAAATGGATGTGAAAACAGCCTTCCTCCATGGTGATTTGGAGGAAGATATATACATGATGCAACCAGAAGGATACTTGTCAGAGGGTAACACCGACCTTGTGTGTAAGCTCAAGAAGAGCTTATATGGCTTGAAACAGGCTCCGAGACAGTGGTACAAGAAATTTGATGGGTTTATGCAGGAGATTGACTTTATTAGATGCAATGCTGACCATTGTTGCTACTTCAAGAGATTTGACCAAAGCTATATCATCCTACTGCTGTATGTAGATGATATGTTGATAGCAAGGTCCAGTGCTCGAGAAGTGAGTAAATTGAAGCAGCAGTTGTCTGAGCAATTTGCTATGAAGGAACTTGGTGAGGCTAAGCAAATTTTGGGTATGCGTATCATTCGAGACAAAGAGGCGAGGAAGTTGTATCTTTCACAGGCTGAGTACATCGAGAAAGTAATAAAGCGGTTTAATATGCAAGATGCTAAGCCAGTAAATGTCCCGCTAGGTAGTCAGTTTAAACTATCTAGCAAAGAGTCGCCTAGGAGTGAGGAGGAGCGAACCCATATGAAGAAGATTCCCTATGCTTCGGCGATTGGAAGCATTATGTATGCCATGATTTGTACGAGACCAGATATTGCGCATGCAGTGGGAGTTGTTAGCCGTTTTATGAGCGATCCGGGCAAACAGCATTGGGAAGCACTGAAATGGATCTTTAGGTACTTGAGAGGTACCACAGATAGGAGTTTGTGTTTTGAAGGCAATGATTGCGAGTTGGCAGGATATGTTGATGCAGATTTAGCGTCCAGTGATCTAGATAAGAGAAGGAGTACAACCGGGTATGTGTTTACTTTGGGTGGTACAGCAATATCTTGGGGTTCTAAGTTGCAGAAGATTATAGCTTTGTCTACTGCAGAAGCCGAGTATGTGGCAGTGACAGAGGCAAGTAAAGAGATGGTATGGTTGCAAAATTTCTTAAGTGAATTGGGGACAAAGCATAGGAATGGTACCCTATACAGTGACAGTCAGAGTGCTATTTTCTTGGCTAAGAATCCAGCATTTCATTCAAGAACGAAGCATATTGAGTTGAAGTATCATTACATACGGCACCTCTTGGAAAGAAAGATCTTGCAGCTAGTGAAGATTCAAGGGAGCGAGAATCCTGCTGACATGTTGACTAAGGTTGTGACCTTAGAGAAGTTGAAGCTATGCATGGCTTCAACTGGGCTTGGAACTTGAAGAAAAGTCTTGGCGTTACCATTTGGTGCAAGTTACTGATGAGAGATTGAGGAGTTGCTTACATGAGATTCAGTCTCCAAGTGGGAGATTGTTGGGTTGTGGAGCCTGAATACTGTACTCTTTTCCCACGAGTACGGCAATCCAACTCGACAGAGAGTTGGCTGGGGGTTCGGGGGCAGGCCCCGATGAAGTTTTTTTTTGTGTAAGGGTATCTCAGGCAGTTCACGTAAAATTATCATTAGGGTTACTTCCCATATAAATAACCAATCAATGTAATGTAACGTTGCCTCTTTCTTAATTTATCAGTGAATATCCTGGCTTGGTAGCGCCCCCAGACGTAGTTACATCTGTGACGAACTGGGTAAACAATTTTGTGTCTTTGTCATTTCAATCTTTATTTTTCGTCTTTCTTTATTCCTTACATTGCTGGTATGAAGTGTGAAATAGGCGATTAATTTGGTTGGTTTGCAAGAACTGACCTTGTGTCTTTTGATTTTCTTTCTTCTTCTTTATCCCCAAGTTTTTAATTATTATTCGATATCAAGTTGTTCATAACAGCCTTAAAATTCAAAATATTTTGGTTTGGGATATTTTTATATGCCTAAATTTCTAGGACTAATAAATTTTGGAATAAATCTTTTTCAAATTTGCCATGCCCAAAAATTTATATGTAATGTGGTGCCTTTTTGAGCACGGAGGATTTCCCCCCATCCTTGTTTAGTTCCATGTATGCAAGATAGCTTTCACCTATTACATGTGTGCATTGCATAACCAGTAATATGTTTATTATAAGTTTATAGTTATATCCCTTGAATATGCTTTTTGAACGCATGGTTGTAAATATACTCATGTTTTTTTGGGCAAATAACTTATTATCGTGTTACATCTGCGTGTGTATCATATATAATTTATCTTCACTTTTACTCACTCTACTTGTATTTTCTTTGTGATTTGGAATCAACTGGGGTAATTCTAAATTTTGCTTTTGTTTGTTTATATTTTTCTTGGCTGATGGCCGGTGCATGCGGAGTGGGGATGTTGGAACTTGGAAGGGAAGAGAGACATTCACATGCTTATCATCATACAAATTTCGTAATTTAAGCCAAGCTTAAAAGGATAGAATTTTAAGCAGTGTTACATGAATCCTTTTATTTTCTTCTGTGGACATGTGTTAGCTAGCTATGTCAAGGGCAATGGTATGGGATATACAATATATTTGAATGTTCATACTTATCAAAATATATATATATATATATATGTATATATTTGAATGTTCACATTGTGTTCGTGTATGCCAAATTTTTGGATACATATTCCAATATCTTAATTTTGCTTCTGAGAGGTGTGACACTTGGACACACGCCTGCATTTCATACACTTGGATCCATGCGACATATGTTTCAATTAATTTAGTTTGGAGGGGAAAAAGGAAGCATCTTTTCCTGACAATAATGTGTCTGGATAGTGGGGTTTATCCAAATATTATTTTATCTTCTCAGTGCTTACTTATATTTCAAAAACAATGCAGCAAGTCATCGTAGGCCTGGATACTGCAGAATTGCTTAATGAGATGGTAGTATCTGGTTCATCAGAAATTGATTTTGGTGTTGAGGAAATTGACGATGAAGACAGTGATGTTGAGGATGAAGACAATGAGGATGATGAAGATGATGAGGATGAAGATTATGATAAGGTGACTATTTTTTATTTTAGTAGTTATGGTTTTCAAGCATGGACTTGTAGCTGTGTAGCCATGCGCATCTTAGATTAAATTCTTTTTTGTAGGATTGGGTTTCCATTCTTGAAGAAGAGGAAGATCAGGAGGATTCCGACGAATTACTTGGGGACTGGGCAAAGTTGGAGACTATGAATTCTTCTCATCCAATGTATTTTGCCAAAAAGATGGCAGAGGTAATTTTTTTTTTTTTTTTAAGACTATTGTGGCTTCTTAATAAATAGCGTATGCAGATTTTCTTAATTAACATGGTACAAAAGTTTTGTGAATGTTGTCTTTGTGTCAACTTCTCTGTTTCCCCTTTCTTAGTTGAAGCACCAAATGAAATATCTACTGGTCTCCATGTTTTTTTGGAAACTTGTTATTGTTGCTCAGGTTGCATCAGATGATTCTATAGATTATATGGATCAGCCTCCTGCTGGACTTGCCATTCATGGCCTTTTGAGACCAGCATTCATTGAAGAACATTCTTTCATACAGAAGCATATGCCTGAATCCAGTCATAAATCTGGTAATGCTGAGCCAAATCAGGTTGGGGTAAATGTAGAAGACAAAGTTGAAGACCTTGGAATCATTAATGCTCATAGACATGGACCAGGGTCATCTCAAGACAGCTCAGTTAGGGAAGAGGAATTGGAGAAGGGTGAAAGCCTTGGAAACGGGACTTCATTCTACAAGCTAGAGATGATTAAGATTCAGTTGATTTCGGCACATGGAAATCAGGTAAATTTTTGGGTTTCTTGGTAGCATCTTAAAATTAAGCAGTTGCTTGTGAACTTGTTTTTCACATTTGGACTTTTTCCCTTTATTTTACAAGATATATTTTGAACTAATCTATATATCTTGAACTAATCCCAATTATGAACTTGGAAGTCCCAAATACTAGGTGAGCCTCAGAGGCTTCTCAACTCAGTGACAAAAGTGTAAATACTGATAGGAAAACTCAGAAGCCGGAGTAATTCTTCATGACATGGCTCAAACTATCTCTTTTTCAGCCAGTCCCTTTGGTATAACACATAGTTTGATCAGGGGGAATCATAATTTTTTGTGCACTGTTACTGGTTGGCATTATTGAACTTTATATCGACCAGTTGGCTTGAGATATCTACTTTACAATTAAGCAAAAAAAGGAAAAGGAAATAGACTCCTCCATGGGGGTGCAAATAGGGGAAGAAGTCTTAAATATGGATATCGATTGCATTATATGATTTTGTGTATCATTAATGTCATGCATGCTAATCTTAGTAAGCAATTGATGATTATGAGTTGCAATATGGATGCATGATCTCCTTTTAAATTTGCTTGTAATGGTACAATATCATGTGCAGAGACAAGATTTTTTCACCTTTTTGGTGGGGTGTGTGTGTGTGTTTGTGAGTGTCTGTGCGTGTGTGAGTTGGGTGGGGGGTGGGAGATGTATTGTCCGTCTGATGTGAAAGCTTTTATATGGGTTGGATGGCTCTACAGATCAATCATGACGCTGACAAAAGGGACAATGTTAAAGAGTTTTATTTGTTCAACTGTTCTGCAGACTGTTGTTGAAGTAGAAGATTATAGAAATGCTCAACCTGATGCTATAGCACATTCAGCTGCCAATATTATTTCCCGTCTTAAAGCTAGTGGCGAAAAGACCATGCAAGCCCTCAAAGCACTCTGTTGGAGATGCAAGGGTATTCAAGTAGAGGTAAAGCACTTGACCTTGTGAAATAAGCTTCTGAAATTAATTTTAATGTGAAGTGAGTTATGCAAAATAACTCAAATTTAACTAAGCTATTAGTTTTGGAGTTTGCAAGTGGATGCCATATTTTCAGGCTGTGGATTTTTTCAATCCTATTGTTCCTTTATGATCTCTTCAATTTCATGAGAAAAAAATATGGAACATTGTACAAGCAAGCTATTAAAAGAAACAAAAAGAAATATAGCTCACGAAAAATATGAGTAACTTGAACTAATAAGCATGCCACAATATCAGACGTGTTGACTTCTAACTGAATGCTAAATAGGCTATAATGTTATTTTTATTCCATTTTCCAAATATTTTTTGTTATAATCTCGTTTGTTATATGGACTCTTTTGTTGTTTTTTCATACTTCTAACTTTTGTTGTAACAAGTGACAGGAGGCAACAATTATTGGTGTAGACACACTTGGTTTTGACTTGAGAATTTGCGCAGGAAAGCAAATACAAACATTGCGGTTTACATTTAGTACACGGGTATGAATCTATTCTATAACCTCCAATTTCCTAAAAAATCTACTTGTTTGTTCACTAGCCATGCCAAGCTATTTTAGCGACATAAATCTTATCTGCATACTTTATTGATTTAGATTCCTATTTTGGAAGGAAAGAAATTCCTTTGTGCACCTTTCTTGATATATTTGAATTTCAAAGATTTTGAAAAGTTCCTTTAAGTACTGGCTAGTGGCTTCCACATCACTGTTGATTCCAAAATATAAAGGCCTGAAGGGAGTCCAAAGGAGGATCAGCACCAGCACTGGCCCTTTATCCTTGCACTTATACCATGCAGACCCTCACATTTCTTTGACAAGCTTTAAAAGCTTTTACTTCTGTAGAACTAAAATTTAATTTCCTTTGTCTTCTCTTTGTATGTAGACCCCACCTAGTGGGAAAAGGCTTGGTTTGGTTTGGTTTCTCTTTGTATGTAGAGAGACTAATTCTAATGTTCAAATCCTTGATCCCAGTTCGAGATGGAACAGTCTTATTGTTGCTCTAAGGATACCTTTTCTTTGAAAGACAACATTATTGGGAAAAATCATGTAACAAGGGTTTTCATGAAGATTCTGTTAAAAAATTGGAGCATTTTAAAGACAAAGGCCAGAGCTTACAGGATTCCATTTGAGGAGGAGTGAAAGGGGAAGAGCAATTGTGATTATATCAAAATATCATGTGTAACTTATCAAGTAGATAGATGTATGCATATATATTTGTTGTGTTCTTCTTCCTTGTTGGTTCCCTCCATCCTTTTCTGTTACAACACACGGACATGAAATTGACAATGCTACTTTTAACGTTAGTAATTGGTGGACAGTAAAAATTCAATATGCCCATGTCAGTGATTGATGTTGTATGCCATAAATCTCTATAAAATTCTAACTTTTTACACACTGCACAAATTATGAAACTGTAACTTCTACTAATTTATATTAACTAATCGTATTTGCAGGCCTCTTCAGAGTACAGTGCTGAGAGACAACTGAATGATCTACTGTTCCCCAGGACCCATCACAAGCTGCAAAAGCATAAAGAAGCTCACCATAAGGAGCCATAACAATTTTTAATGCCAATTATTAGTTCATTCGAATGGTTTATTGTACTTTCCTTGGGCTGAGAAGTGAATATAGCAGGTAGAATGTTCCTCTTTCGGTTCCAGCCTAAGTATTTGTTTTAATGCCAGTGACAGTTCTGAAAATTCATTGTTTTGCCATTTTATCGTTAGTCTTGCTTGCGTGCAGGCCAGTTTAAATGTAGTTTGATGCAGAAACATTAAGGCTATGTTTGATGTAAAATGTTTTAGGAGAAAACACATTTACTCATATTTTTGGCATAAAAGTGTTTTCACCAAAAGCATTTTACATGAAACTAATGGAGCCTAGGCTTGGTTTGGGTACGAAATGGTTGATTTTTGATTTTTTGTAGCTGCTTTTTGTCTTATATAACTTTTTTTTCACCAAAATTTGATTTTCTTTTTAGAAACTGTAATTTTTAGGCGTGTTAATCGCATTCTTAAAAAATAAAAAATTGAATTTTGGTAAAAAAGAAAAGTCATATAAAATGAAAAAAAAAGCTAAAAAAATAAATAAAAAAATAAATTGCTTTTCAGCGGCCAAATGCAACTTAAGTATAAGACTTTTACCTCCTTGTCAACACCCCGTCCCCCCTTTTCTGTCTCTCCTTCCCTTCCTCTCCACACCCACTGGAAGCATGAAATACGTGCAACTTGAGCGTATGCTCCAAGAGTAAATTCATAGTAGTTAAGAGCATCCGCACCAGATGTAGTGAACCCTTATTATTCTCAATATTAATGTCAAGAGTATCAAAAAAGGAGGAAAACGGAACTAGATTCTTTGGTGACATTTAATTTATTTTTCTATTTTTTTTTTGTTTTTGGTTTTCTGCTTTAAGTGTTTTATGCTTTGAAAATTTCAAAATACGGAAAACAGAAAATACATTTTGTTAGACATTTTTTTTTAGTATTTTGAGATTTTTCTTATTTTCGGTTGAAAACTCTTAAAACGATTTTTTGTCATTTGTCATTTCATGCGTAAACTCATTTTTTGTTTTTTAAAATAGATTTTGAAAATACAAATAGCCAAATGTGAGCTATTTTCTTTATTTTCAAAAACACAAAATAAAAAGTGAATTTAAAATAAATATACCAAATGTCACCCTAGATACATTTAAATAAAGTAATATTACCGTACACATATAATTTTGCTCAACATACTCTTCTCTAGCCGCCCCTCTCTCCCCCCAATTATTATTTTTTGACTTTTTTTTTTAAGAAATAAGTATTTAAGATTTAATATTTTTTTGAAAGAAATAAGTATTTAATATTTTTTTTGGAAGAATTAAGTAGAGAGCTTGAAAAATAGAGAAATTGTTTTTATTATGGTATTTTGGAAATTTTGTTTGTAGAGATTGGTGTAAATGACCTAAAATAGCTTTGTGGTTGCAGAAGCATCACTTTCATCTTTGCGGGCATGGAAAAGCAATAAAGTTCTATTTGTTACTGGAAGAAATAGAATATATGGAGAAAGAATTTAAATTAAGTATTTATTCCTGCTCATTTTTAGGTTTTCTACGGCTTTGTCACCATAGACTAGAAGGAAACATCTATTGTGCACAGGAATGGTTGAAATACTCATACATGTCATAGACATGGTCTGTCCTACCCAAGGTAGCCAAGGCCTTTGTTTTATGACTGAGATTACGTTTGGGAAGAAAAAACTATAATATATATATATATATATATATATATATATTTTGTAGTTATTAGTTAACAAATTTATTTTTTTATTCATTTGATATATTTACCTTTATAGTTTAAAAGAAGGGTCCGTTTGGTTGGCGAAAAAAAAATGCCAACTTTTGCCTATCTTATTGTTTGGCAACGCGACTAAAATTTGTTAAAAAATTTCTCTAACTTTTTACTAAACAATCAAAAATTATCAAAAATTTTTAAAATTTGTTAAATTTTTTTTTTTAACTTTTTACCAAACACATAAAAAGCTATTGGGTACAAGTTCTGCCAAAAATTATCAAAAGTTTTTAAAAATTTTGCTCCCAAACAGACCGAAGTTAAGAATATAAAAAGTAATTTTGTTGATTTAAAAAGGATGATAATATTTGCATTCTTATATAAGTTTCTCTAACTCTACAATAGTCTTAGTTTATTAAATAAAGAAATTGATATGAAGTGAGAAAAATTAATAAAAGAGTGCATATATTATCAACTTCTAAAAAAAATTAAAAAACACAAAAAGTTACGAGTTACAAAAAGTAAAGTAAGAGTTTCACAAATGGAATTTAACATTAGTAAGACTCTAGTTATATTATTTTTAATGCATGTTTAATATTTTTTAAATATTAATAAAAAAATTTAAAATCTTATGGAGTGAGTCTGGGCCTATCTTAGAAAAAAAAGAGAGAGAGAGAGAAAGAAAAAGTAATGGGTCCAACTTCTTATATGAGGTGAGTTTTTCAATTTCAAGAAATCTTATTTATGTTAATGAATTTTTTTTATATTAATAGAATATTTTAAACAAATTAAATTCTTAAATCACATTGTACACCTTTTTTCACTTTCAACATTTTTGTGGAGAGTTCTAAATAAGGAAATTAATACTCCATTTGAAGTTTCAAATTACATAAATTAAATTATTATGTATCATTTATTATGTTGTTGGTGTCAGTTCTTTTTCTTGAAATAATTTTTTATAATTAAAATTTTATTTAAAATTAATTTTATTATAAGATGTATTAAATAAATAAATAATATTATCTATAAAAAATAATACGTTTCTGTACATTAGAATGTATTAACTATAAAACTTTTATAAATTATGTTACAATTCAAAAACTTAGGCTAATGAGATTAAATCATTTATAGTTTGTTTTAGGTCGAGGATATTTATCTTCATTAATTTCTCTCATTTTATAATAATTATAATGAAAAAAAATGTAAAGTGAAGAAGGCTAATGAAAAAAAAAATGCATTTATTACCTCTTTTTATTTTACTTATTAGTCCCCCCGGGGGGTTTTATCTTACGCCCCGAATTTCTGATGTCCGACCCGGGACTCGTGGACTGTAATTGTCCAAATGTCGGCTTGTGTCACTGTGAACCGATAAGTACAAGGGTCCAGAATTTAAGAATTTTTTTTTTTTTTTTTTTTTTAGAGCCGTTTGACAAATCTTGAATTATTAATTTTTATCAACTTTTTTTTAACTTCTTCAATAAAATTTATCAAATATATTTTTTATTTTTGTTAAATTTATCATTTTTTTAACTTATAAATTTTTTTTCTCACTTTTCTAAATTTTACAAATTTTTATCAAATATATATATATTTAAACTATAACGAGATAATACCACGACAAAAATTATAAAAATTTTATTTTTTTATACATCAAATGGCTCCTAAAATTGAGTTTAAGGGATTACTTTTTAAGAGTGTTTTTACGTACGGATTTTTTATGAATTTATTCAGTTTATATAATTTGAGAGTTATTGAATGTGATGAATTTAGGGTGCACTAGGAGTCTCAAAAAATAATATTTTATCGAAGTTTAAATTCTTAAAATTGATGAAGGTAAAATAATAATAATATTAAAATGTTATGAAGCTTTATGAAATTATATATATATATATATATATATATATTGTTTCAAACGACTTTACTAAGAGGACATCTGAAAAATAGTTATTACCGTATCGTGAGGGTTTACATCGGATTTGATGTCAATCTCATGATATTATATCTTTTAATTATTAGATTTTAATTCAATGATTTAAATATATTTATTTATTTTTTAACTAAAAAATATTTAAATAAATTTACATTGTTAATTTCAATCTAACGATCCATAAATCCAAGACATGGGGGTTATGAGCAGTTTGATTAAAATCAGACGATTCATAATAAAAATAAATTTAAAATTTTCTCACTTGAAATTTATTTAAACCGTTCCATCAAGATCGAACGACTCTTAACATTGATGTTATGGGAGTTGGAATCCGGAAAACTAATATTGCTGTCTCCAGTATTACTCAAATATTTATTTACATATTTTAATTTAAAAATATTTAAATAAATTTAAATAGTTAAATTTTAATCTAATAATTTTAAAACGTAATCTTACGAAATTGACATATTACAGCTTCTCCTATTCTCGGCCTGAGGGAGTGCCATGGACAATCTGTTCTACATCGAAACAGTTAAAATACGTGTGTTATTATATATTCTTGACTTTTTAACTTTTAAGTTCGAAAAGTTTGAATATGGGTTTTCTTTTGTACCAAAAAAAAAAAAAAAGCTTCCCCTATTCGATGATAGCCTTCCCCACTTTCGTTTCCAATCGCCGTTAAAGAATGAAAGAGAGAAAGATGCTAGACAGGCACTGCAGATGTTTGGGTTTGTACTTATCGTGTCAGTAAACACACCATCTCAGCGGAAAGGCCGAGGAAACAGGCGCATGTGCCTGGACCGGATTTGGGTCTGACATTAAGGATTGGTGCAAAAAAGTTAAATTAAAAAAAATAATTTTTTTATGCTTGAAAAGAAAAAAAAAAAAGTTAGTTTTTTAATAATTAATTTTTAATTTTTTTTATTAATTTGATATTTTTATCCTTGAAAATTTTAAAAAAATTAAAATATAAAAGCATAAATTTAATCATTTTAAAAAAAGTCAAAAAAGTAGTAGCTGTTATCAGTTCCCAAACAGAAATTAAAAATAATGTCGACTCGGCAGCTGAAGGTAGGAAGTTGTTGGGTGTATTTGGAGTGACAAAAAATAAGATAAATCATGGATTCATAGTTCATACAGTAAGATAAAAATTAAATAATTTTTAAAAAAATTTAAAAGTATTCAGAGATTTTTTTTTATTTTTAGCAAATCAAATGCAACAATTGTTAGATTTTAATCTAATGTCTTTCCTTTTGTTTGGACCTACATCAATAATAGACCGTCTGAAATTTTTCAAATCTTTACAAATCTCTATAAAATTAACAAATGATGAAACTATAATTTTTACAAACTTATACTAATTTATACAATTCCAAACATATTTTATATTCTCTTACACCGTGCAAGATGAAAAAAATTGTATTAACTAAAACATGAATGTTATTGTGAGGGGTGGATTTAATATTTTCGGTAAGAGAGGCACTGGATACTTAAGAAAAAGATAACAAGTAACCTTAAGGTTAGGAGTAGAAGAAAAATAATGTTACTTTCAGGAAAAGGTAGAACTATTTATGAATATTAAATCAATTAATATACTTTTTTATAGTATAATGGTTCAACTGGTCTTTTTAGAGACACCTGAGATTTAATAAGGATGTCTCTTGTTACCAAAAAAATATAATTATCAATAAGTTTTATTGTTTATAAAATTTATTATGTTATATATTATATTTTTTGATATTATACACAAAACTATTCAATGGTATAAGGAGAGAACGTACTCTATTTTACAAAAAATACTTGGATTTGATTCTTATAAACTTCTTTCACGTCAAAAAAATTTGAGTTAACATTACTTTTTTAATAAGACCAATATACTTTAATTTTAAATTAATTTAATTCTTTCAATAAAATTAAAAAGTCAAGGGTATTTTAATAATTTTACATTCAAAATTAAGGAAGTCACTTGCTCTCACCCTTAATGTAGCTCCGTCCCTAGTTATTGTGTATAAGGTAGAATAAAAAAGTGTTTTTTTTTTTTTTCACATAATAATGATTGCACTCAATTTGATGATAAATTTCTTTTTTTTTTACGCAATAATCTTTTATACTCTATTTTATTTTTTTTTTCGTTAAGTAAAATTTTAAAATTTCATTTTTTTCACATATAATTTATATACTTATGATGTCATAAATACTTTTATTTAAAGCTCAATTCAATACATAATTATAATGTCTTGTTTTCAAGTTTTCAGATTTTATGTGAAAAACACATTTTGAAAGACTAAAATAAATTTTGTTTTTATTATACTTTTAGCAATCATATAAAAATCATTTTTAATTTATTTTATAACTCAATCAAATAAAAAATAACTTATTTTATTTCAATTTATTTACAAACTTTTGTTATTTTCTTTACCATAATGATATTTTTTTGTCACAAATTTGTCATAAATTATTTATTTTAACATTTATTATACTTACATTTTATTTCATTACATTATTTTTAAAATATATTACTAGATTATAAGAATTGAAAGAAGATATAGAATCTTACTAAATGACCAAAAGAAATAATAAAAGCTTGTAAACAAAAGAATTGAAAGAAAATTAATTTTTTATCTGATTAAATTGTGAAATAAAATAAAATAAATTTTATTTTTATGTGATTGTCAAATATATAAATATAAATAAAAACTATTTTAGTTTAGTTTATAAAAATAAATTTTTTCTATTCTGTTATATGCTTAAGTTTGTTTATTCAAATTTGTAAATATTTTCTTTTTGGATAACAATTATAAGAATAGTTAGTGAAAAAATGATAATTTTGTAATTTTACTTAATGAAAAAAGTAAAATGAAATATAAAAGACTTTTTTATAGAGTACAAATACACTTACTTAAAAATTAATTAAAATAATTTGGTTATATAATGAAATCTGAAAAATGTATTAATTAATAGTGATGATGTCATATTTTTTATAATATATATACATATGTATGTATGTATTTATATATATACTTTATCCTGTAAAACTGTCAAATTAAACAAAACTCAATTGAAATTTATTGCTCGATATAATTCAATTTTTTTTAGTTATGGCCTTGAAACCTTTTAAAAAACTGATTACTTAGGTGATTACTTAGGTGGCATTTGGTTTACTTTTTTGTGCCTTTGAAAATAAGAAAAACAACTCAAAATTTATTTGATTATTTATATTTTTAAAATTTATTTTCGAAAATAGAAAATAAGTCTACAAATAAAATGAAAAATGAGAAAATTTCGTTTTGAAAGTTTTTAACAAAAATAAGAAAAATTTCAAAATAAGAAAAATAAAATATTCTCTGGTTTCTCGTTTTGAGATTTTTAATACATAAAATAAAAATAAAAAATAAAAAATAAAAAAGTAAACTAAATACCACCTTAATTTTTTATACATGACACGAATTGTGAGACTATAACTTTTATCAATTCATACTAACTTTTTACCCTTCCAAACACACTTCATTTATATTTTAATTAGGAAATTAGCGATGTTATCTCTTGTATAATTAATTATATATTTATTAGAATTTGCTTGATAACAAACAATTTGTTCCCATAATTGTTTATACATACATACATACATACATAACGCATCAACTTGGTCAACTTAGATCTAAATTGCAAATTAAAATTATACTAGCTCGTGGGGATTGGCAATTGAGGTCCCCCCAACCATGTGACTGACAATAGTCCCCGAATCTTAATGAGCCAGTTTAAAAAACTTGGCCGATTAAAATTACACCAATGTCGATGGACTAATTTTGAACTTATAGGACTCTTTAGTTGACTTGAATTTCTAAGCAACAAACATTTATAAATTCCGACTCTTTTTCGCAATTAATTTAAGAGTGATGATATCCCCACTCTATCTTTTTCGCTTTTCTTGTCTTTTTTTTTTAACTATTTGTTTTGTTTATTTTGATGTCATTCAAATGGCAACATTTCCTTTAATTCATTGATTTTATAAATTAGTTTCACTTATTATAAAAATAACTTATTAATATAATTTAAAATTTTATAATAGAAAATGTTTTTTTTTATCAATGCAATTAAAATTTTTAAAATGAAAAAGGCTCCTTACTAAAAAAATAATTAGTTATGTTAACTTATCAAAATATTCTTAAATTTGATCAAATAAAGGTAACTCATATAGAATAAATAAAATATTTAAAAAATTAAGGTAACAATTATTTGCCCATAAATTAAAAAATTAAAAAAACAACTTAATATGTTATTCTGGTTTTTTATAATGGAAAAGTAACTCATATGTCATAAATTATATATAGAGTGATATTCTCACTCACTTAGACTAAGCATTTTTACTTAACAAGAACAAAAATTACATACTTTCTTAGGAGACAGTGAGAATATTTTTGTAATAAAATTATCAATAATAATTATGATAATATAATAAATTTTTTAGGATAATTTTAAAAAAATTTATAATTTGGTAGTGAATCGATCCTATACATATACGCTATACCGAAGAAAAGACATTTGCAAGTGAATAATGAGATTAATTCCATTATCAAAATTACATGGGGACTGATTATCAAAATTATATTAGGTGCTTTTAAAAAAATATATATATTAACAAATTTCATTCATGATATATGATTTCCTTTTTAGATTCAAAATTGAGAATATTTATGTAAGTTAAAATAATTGAAACTTTTTTAGAAAAATAGTTATTTCTTATTATAAAAATTTAAATTATATTAATAGAATAAAAAGTTATTATTTATTATAAAATTTTAAATTATATTAATAGATTATCTTTTATAATAAGTGAAACTAATCTATAAAATCAATGAATTAAGAATAATTTTGTAATTGAATGACATAAAAAAAAAAAAACAAAAACAAAAAGATAGAGTGGGGGAAGCTTTTTTGTGAAATGAGAAATCATCACCCTTAAAAGCCATGAAAGATTCAAACGTTGAATCAATAATGTCTAATAATAATAAATATATACCACTTTCGAAATACAACTAATAAATGAAGGTCAACAAAGTGACCTCTACGTACATATAAAAAGCTCTCTTTTCCATGCAAAAATAAATCTCAAATCCATCATCACTAACCCAATATAACTCTTTCTTCCCCTTCTTTCTTTATTCTCTTCTGATCGAGGATTTATTTATTTGGCAGTTTCGGCCATATTAGAGAAAAATAAAGAGAGACAGAGAGAGTAAAAAAGAAGAAGAAGAAGAAATTGTTTATTAATCCCACCAGCCAAACACAGTCCGAGGTCATATGAGATGAGATCTGAAAATTATTAGCAAATGACGCAAGACGGTGGACATGGATCCTCTACAACCACATAATATGCTGGCGTAGGACAGGGATGACAGTGACAGACTTGGTGTTGAAAGCAAGTGCATTGCTTTTCTTTCTCTGAATCTTTCGGCTTCTTATCAACTTCCTTCGGCTTCTCTGCAGGCTTTTTTGCTGGTCCAACTGTGACTACCTCTGTGTAACAAATCTTTTTCAGCTTATCCACCACTTCCACAGGATCCATATCCCCAGTCAAGGTCAATTTGTTACTGTCTATATCAATTGAATCAACCCCTGCAAAAACAAAAATACCCAGAACAGAGTCAAATCTTGGATGCCCTTCAAGGGCTGGGCTTTGTTGCTTCGGATTTCATGATCAAGAGGCCAAAAAAAAAAAGTGCATGGGGTATAAAAGAAAGGCACGTACAGAAACTGCAAAGCGAAAAAGATTGGCAGCTTTTTTTTTTTTTTTTTTCTGTTTTATATGATTTTTTATCAAAATTTAATTTTTAAACTACAATTTTTAAGCGTATCAGTTACATCTGTAAAATCAAAGGATAAAAAATTTATATTCATTTAACTAAAAAGTAAAAAAAAAGTATTAATTTTTCGTTACTTTTTAGTCAAATAGATGACTTTTAATTGAATGAACGATAATTTTTTTAATTTTTTTTTATAAATACAATTAACACACTTAAAAAAGTTATGCTTCCTTCAAAAAAATAAAAAAAAAAAAAATTATACGAGACAAAAAAAAAAGAAAAAATCAAACTAACCCATATTAGCTATTTTGAATCCAAATCGAAGCTAAAACCCATCAAACTCGAAAGGAAATGCCAAAAATGAAAAGTGGAAGCAACTGTACCTAAGATGTTTGACGCTTTCTTCATAGCTTTTTTCATGCCTTTCTCATCATGTAAATCCAATTGCAGTACGACTTTCTGTCACAAACAAAACCCAGAAAAAACAAATTAAAAGATATCAAACTTTATACTAAAAAGAAAAAGGAGAAAATAAAAAAGATACTAAACTCAAGCATGGGGATGCTCCTTAAAGCAAAAACAGAGGAGCTTTGTGTTGAAGTGTGGACAAAAAGAGATGAGTCAAAATCAGAATCTAACAGAAGAAATCGATAGAGTTGGAAACCTAACCTTCATTTTTTTTTATCTTGGAAGTTGATTTCTCTCGAGAAAAATTTTCTCAAAGAAATTGCAGATCAAAGAACAAGAAGCAGCGGTAGTAGTAAGAAAAGTGTTAAATGGACTTTGGCTGGACTGGAGGTTTGGAAGTACATATATATTGATTAAGGTTGAGTTTGGGAATTAAAAAAAAAAATTTTGTTAGTAGTTGACTTTTTAACTTTTTATTAATTTAATATTTTTATTTTAAAAGAAATTTAAGATGCAAGAAGTGTAAGTTTATAATTAAATTAATACATAATATTTAATTAAATATACATGATTTTTATCTTTATGATATTCACATATTTTTACCTACTTGCATAATATAATTAAGAACACGTACCTTAAACCATTGTTATGAAAATCTGAATGCAGAAGTTATCTTAAAATTATGTTCTTGAATCTTCTCTTTTAACAAAATAAAACCATTTGGAAATTAGGGTTTTTACCTCTTACCCTATAAACTCTAATGTGTTGTAATTTTAATGTGCATGAATTGATGGAATTCATTCACTATTTATAGGAAGAGAGAAGACCCAATTTCCTAATTAGTCATTTAATCTCTACCGTCCATCAAGGTAGAATAAAGTTAGAAAAATAACTCACAATCTTCTACTAATAATAACTTTCTAAATAATTCCTTATCAAATTTAGATTCTTATATGGACAACTTTAATTAGGACACTAATTATGAGAATTAAATATTAATTAATTCCAACAAGAAGGTAAATTTAGTTATTTTAGAAAAAATCAAAAAGTTAGATGCTATTTGGTATATTTGTTTTGAATCTATTTTCTATTTTATGTTTTTTGAAAATAAAGAAAATAATTCAAAACGTATTTGATCACTTGTATTTTTAAACTCTGTTTTAGAAAATAGAAAATGAAATTACACATGAAATGCAAAATAATAAAAAGTCATTTTGAACGTTTTCACTCAAAAATAAGGAAAATATCAAAACACGAAAAATAAAAAATGACAAACCAAATGTGTTTTCTATTTTGTCTTATTTTAAAATTTTCAAAACATAAAACACAAAATAAAAAATAAAAACAAAAACAAAAAAAAAATATAAATATAAACCAAATGCCACCATAGTTGTGACATCCTTAATTTTTGTCATTTTTAAATGCATTAGTAATTTAATTACTATTTTATGTTTAGATATTTTGATTATGTTAATATTATTTTGAAATTTAATTTAGTTACTAATAATTTTCTCTGTTAGTTTAATTAATTTTAAGTTAAGGATAACGCGGACATATATATATATATATATATATATGTACATTTGTCTTATGTGGCTGAGGCTAAAGATCAACTTTGGCGGTGCAACGTGACTAGCGGGTGGCTTTGGAAAGTGACCTGAAGTTTCAATGTGGAAGGTCATAAAAAAAATTGAAAATTGAAAAGTAGAGGTGGAAGAGTTGAGGCGGACAGGCGCTGGCGAGTTTCACGTGTAATTTGTCCACGTTATCATGCGAGTTTCATGGGGAGTTTCATCAATGATTGGTCAAGGTATCCTAGGCGTAGTTAAAGCAAAACAGTGAGGGACGGTGGGAGGGAAAAAAAACAGTAAGGAAGGAGAAACGAAGAGGAAAAAAAACTAGTAAGGAAGGTAAAAGAAACCATAAATAGACGAGGAGGAGAAAAGTTCAAGTACTTTAATTGAAGTGTTAAGCTAAGTTATTTTATTTTATCAATTAAAAATTAAATTTGTTAAAAGTTAAATAAATTAGGTACGCTAAAAACGAAATGATTTTATTCTATTTATTAATTTTTATTATCAATTGATTGGGTTTATATTTTAACTGTTGAATTTCTGATTTGTATAATTTATCTGGGTTAAAATTAGGATTCAAGAATAATCAATAGTAACCACCCCAATAGCTTAATTTTCTAAGAATATTTACTGTTCAGGTAAGTGAATTAAACTTAAAGATAAAATGTATTAAATATAAATTAATAAATTTTACATATTTATTTATCATTGTTATCAATTATTTATTTTGATAAAAAATTGTTGAGAATTTATAGATTTATTGTGTTAGATATCAATTGTGATTGTTGTGGAATGATAAATTTGAAAAGTAATATTTTATTTGAAAAAAAAATATTATTGCACATCAACATAGATTATATGCATTACACTTACATTGTGGTTAGATGGAATCAAGCTAGATAGGGCCAGAAAAAAAATTGAGGCCAAATGGGATTAAGTCAGATGGGACGAATTATGACGCTAGATGGGGCCAACCAAATGGGGCTAATGGGATATGTTAAATTAAAGCCATTGTCCATCGTTGAACATTCAACTCATAAACCAAATGGGGTCAAATGTGTGTTATATTGTTATTTAAATCATGTATCATGTACATATGTCATGAGATGACCAGTTGGGGTCTAGTGATAATGATAATGGTTAATAAACGAAAAGTGACAATGAATTATGCGTTAAGATAATTATATCACCATCTGTTATGATACATTGAAATTAATTACTATTTAATTATTGGATAGTTGTTTATATAACTACTGTGGATTATCTTTAATTTAAATTTATTATCTTTTATTTTAAATATAATATTTTTCACTGAATGTGTGATACTTATACCTAAATTTATACATTTTAGATTAAGGTTTAGAAGTTGCTGCAAGTGCTTGGAGAAGAATTTAAGTAGTCTATTTCCCTGTTTTAATCATGTATTAGTATTTTAAGGTTATGTAAATAAACCTAAAGCTTTAACAATATCATACTGAGACTTGGTTTAATATGTTAGAAATTATAAGTTTGTAATATCTGATATTTAATTTTGGCCATTTATGTATTATTTTAGGCCAATAAAATATTTAAAATGAGACTGCGTAATTTATTTTATTTTTCTATAGGTCGAATGTGACCCGAATTGATATTTGGTTGGACAATTGGGTCAGGCTCAGCATTTTTTTCTTTTTTCTTTCTTTCTTTTCTTTTCCTTCTTTTTTTTTTCTTTTTTTGGTCCTTGTGTCTTCCAGAACGGGGAAGCGGGACAAGAGGGAAGAGAGAGAAAAAAGAGAGAGGAGAGAAAGTAGGGAGAAAAAGTATGATCTGGGAAAGAAGGTAGATGGGTTCGGGTAGTTCTCGACGACGTAAACACTGTGGTGATGTCCGTTTCACGTGATTTTGCTCAAGGTAAGAGAAATTGACGCCGAAAGTTTGGAAGCTAAAATTAAAATCTCCTCATTTCTTCTTTTTTCTTCAGATTTGAAATAGGTGATACTTATATTTATGTTATAGACGTTGTAAATGTGATTTTGGTATATCCACATGCTTGATTTAGTGGCATATCATAAGACCTATGCATATATATATATATACGAGTATGTATATAAATGCATATATGTGTTGAATTCTTGTATACTTTTGAGTTATGATAATTGCATAAATGATATGTAGAAATTTTTAGATAAATTTTCATATATTTATTTTGTATAAAAGTGATTAAATTTAGACCGATGGCGTGAAATCGGTCCAAATTGTAAAGCCAAAGTGTTCTAGCGTTACTGGGGGTGCATTGGAAGAAAAGAAACAAATATAAGGAAAATACTTTGGTATATTACTATTCAACCTTAAAAGTTTTGGATAATTATAGAGTGACCCAAAAATTTTTAAATAATTACAAAGTGGCCCCTAATGTTTTGAAAAATTACGATTTTACCCCTAAAGAATTGTGAGAATAATAATGTTGCCCTTATAGTTATGAGAAATTATAGTTGATGCTACAGAATTTGAAAGATGATAGAAAAAAGGTGTAAATTTTGAGATTTTAAAACATGCTTTGTTTGATGTTGAGAATTGTAGAAAAGAATTATTTTGCATGATTGAATTATATGAGATATAATTGATGATTAAATATAGCATGCTTTGTTAAAATTGTGAATTATTGAAGAAAATTATCATGCATGATTGAGTATATCAAGTGCATGGGGTTAGGGTTGCATCATTCGGTTCTATATTGTGATCATTGATTGGCCGATAGTGCCATATTGGTATTATTGATGTGCTAAGGCACAAGTTATATATATAGACGGGATCCTCAATTTTGAGAAAAATGATAAAATGAGATTTTGAAAATACTGGATGGTCCCTAGTTGATATATATGACTAGATTTTAGTCATTTGGAGTTGGAATGTTAATATTGAGATGAGATGTTATGAGATTTT
The DNA here is from genome assembly GCA_019916065.1 of Vitellaria paradoxa. Lineage (NCBI taxonomy): Eukaryota > Viridiplantae > Streptophyta > Magnoliopsida > Ericales > Sapotaceae > Vitellaria > Vitellaria paradoxa. The sequence goes on along the minus strand of CM034242.1, from coordinate 40,866,709 downwards.
CTCTAAATTGCAGCCGAACCTTACTTGAGTTAAGCAGATGCCTGACTAGGGGTGTAATTCGATTCCCTAACAGAAGTGTTAGGGGGTGTAACTCGGTGCTCTTGAGTCTTACACCAGTGAATGTGTAACTCGGTGCCCCACTCGGTTTATATATATATATATATATATTGAGATATACATTCACCGTAAGCGTAAACGGTGCAATTGGCGACTTCGCATACTTTGCTAAATGTCACCTGTCCTATGATAAGGTTGGAGATAGATGGAGATTAGAGAATTGCATCGGCCATTGCATTGCATTGCATTACATATACCTTGTTATATTATATTTGGGCCTCGTTTGGGGTAAGAAAAAATAAGATAAATTGAGATAAAATATGGTTTTGGTTGAATTTTGGTGCCCTTTTTTTCTGAAAAAATAGCAAACCGTGGGAACAGTTTTTCAAATTCGTTTCCACGAATTCAAAAAAATAGCAACAATAGTATTCGTTTGAAAGCTTTTGACACGAAGAATATGATTGTATAAAAAATTTACACATTCCGTTAAATTACTTTCAGATTTTTTTTTTAGCGAAATATTGAAATTTTTTGAAATTAGTGATGGCGGAAAAATTAAAGGTAGATGGGTTGTTAAAGATTTATAGTGATTTTTAGAGATTTGTAGTGAAGCCAAACGGGGCCTTGGTTGATATTATTGTAAATTATGTTATATGTTTTATTATGTTCACTCGTACACACTTGCACTATCCTACCTATTAGGCAAGTTTGCTCATCTCATCCATATTACAGGTAATCCAGTAAAGCTAAAGAGTAGCCACCCAAAACTAAGTTGAAGCTGATGGATTGACCTAGTGCGAATTTATTTATATTTGGATAATTGTGCCTTTATTAGTGCGACCCAAGGTGTGGGTCCAATTTCATTTTATATGATATTGTATCGTTATTGATGATGTTTATTCGGTTGTATAAGCCTTAGATTAAGTCCCCGGGGTGTAACATTGGATTTATCATGATTGATGTTATATTTATTTATTTAATATGGGAATGAGGAACGTGTTTAGTTGCTCTGATAATGGTTATTTTATTATGACTTGACTTTAGTACAGGTTTTCGTTTAATTTAATTAGTTCTTATATTCCCATGCCATCTATCCGGGGTAAGGATGGCCATCTCAGTTGACCCATTCGTACCCTACCCGATCCCCGCCCCAAACGGGTAGGGGATTCAGAGATTTTTTGGGAATTGGCTAAGGTATGGGGACATTTTTTAAAAAAAAATCAAAGATCGAGTAAGGTATAAGTATGAGTATGTTCTCGCCCCCTACCCAACTCTACCCGTTTCTCGACTCTACCTATATCCCCGCATATATATATATATATATATATATATATATATATATATATATATATATATATATATATATATATATATATATATTTTAAATTTTTTAGGGTGTTTGTCACAACAGATTTCTCAGTAAGGTAGGAAATTAGGATTCTGAACTTCTTTACCTATCAACTTCCTATTAAATTGCTTTGTTTTCCAATTTATAAAGAAACCATCAATTGAGATAAACCAACTGTAGATATTTTTTTATTTGCTTTTCTTACCTTGAACCGTAGAACTAATTAACAAGGTAGGAAAATAACAGCCTAATAAGTGTTTTCTAAATATATTTATGGTACTTTTCAATTTTCTAAATATATATTAGGATTCTGCTCTGTTTTCTTATAAGCTATATTTTAAAATTTTTATGTTTTTAGATTTTTTTCAATTCAAGTACCCGATTCCGGGCGGGATTCCAGCTCTCCGTTTAGGTCGGGAATGGAGTGTTAAAATAAATCTCCAGTGGGGATCAGTAAGGTATGGGAATTGATATTAGTTTCGGAATTGAGTACGGGGATAGGCGTGCACGTCCCCTCCCCTCCCCGCCCCATGTCCATCCCTGATCTCGGACAATTAAATTAGGGATGTGACAAAGTTTGTACATATTTAAGTGCTAGTGAGATTTCTACTTATTATGTTAAGGAATTAATATAAATTTAACATGTTGTGTTTTATTTAAATGTGAGATTTTGTATGAAATTGAATTATTGACATATTATAAACAGAGGATGTAGAAGTGTCCCATCTATTTAAGGAATTAAATATATATCTTAAAATAAGAGGGCGACAATAGTAGCTGTAACTAGTTTTTTTTTTCTTTTTTTTTTTTTCAAATGAACCTAAAATGTGGTTTAAATAACTTTTTAACTTTAGAGTATAATTAAATGTACAATTGAATAGTGAAAATTCGTTGAACGAACCATTTTGATCAGTTTAAATGGATTCTTAAATACACCTTTTGATTTTTTGTGTTAAAATTTTTTAAAATTTGTAAAGATTTTATTAAAAATTGTAAAAATTTATCGAGATTTGTAAAGATATAAATATTTAAATAAATTTATAATGAATTACATAGTTGTATGTAAAAAAAAAATTAGAGAAATTAATAATTTTTTTGTTTTTTTGCTATTTTTTTACACCCCAAACGGTGTAGGATATTCATAAATAACACGACAAAGAGAAGAAAAGGAGAGGAGGGTCAACGAGTCATGATCCCTTGGTCAATCTCTTCCAGCACAAAGGAAGGCGGGGAAGGGGCCTGAAGCTGGGGCGAATTCAACCCGTGGGGTTGCCAATAGAACAACCTCGTTTGGTGTTGAGCCCTCCCGGCATTGGTATTTTTTTTTATCCTGCATGACTTTTTTTTTTAAGTCAAAATTTGACTTTTTTTTTAAATTATAATTTTAGGCGTGTTAATGGCATACATAAAAAAAATAAAATAAAAAATTCAGATCCAGTTAGCCAAAGATTAGAAGAAAAAATACTAACATTTTCATTATTTTTTTTAGCCAAATGGCTAACTTTTACTCAAATAGATAGGAATTTTTTAATTACTCTTTTTACAAATACGATTAACACGTTTAAAAATTACATCTCTTCTAAAAAAATTAAATTTTGACAAAAAAAATTATATAAGACGAAAAAAATTATGGAAAGAACTGAATAATTTTTTTGAAACCAAACTAACCTTGCTAGTTTGGATTTTCACAAAACTTTAAAGTTAAAATTCAAAATTTCTATTCATTATACAAATTACAAGATTAAAACTTTTACAAATTTATACTAACTTTTATGACTCTTAACACTCTTTAATAACAAATTTAAAAAATGCTCCCAAACTCTTTGATTTCACTTACATGTAAATTTTACATAATATCACAACATCTAAAAAGATAATTTAGTAATACAATTTAAATTTGTAAATTAAAAAATGTAGCTAAGTCAGTTTGCTAAAATATTTTTAATTTGTATAATAAAAAAAGGTAACCCGTATGATTTGTAAAAATATTTTTAATTTTTGTAATGAAAAAGGTAACCCATATAACATAAGTAACATTTTTGAAAATTTGATTATCAATTGCTCTCCTACTAAAAAAAATTAAAAAGAATTTACATATATAATTTTATTTTTATTATAAGTTTTCTTTTTATACTTTTTAAAAAAGGACGAGTAGTTGCTAACTAAATTTTTAAAAAATATTAATTGTGACACATGGATTATATTCTTATTATAAAAATTAAAAATATTTTGGTGAGTTAACTTAGTTGCATTTTATTATCTAGTGATTAGTCCCGTGTGTTGTACGAATTTTTCCTATTATATGTTTATTTTAATCTTCGATTAAACTTTGTATTAATAATTGTTTTAAAAATTTAATTAGATTGTATTACAGTTTGGATCAACTTGGTTGAATAAAATATTTTTAATTTATTAATAAATAAAAATATAATTAATTAATAGAAAACAATATAAATTAAAAAATAGTTAACTAATTTATGTGATAATAATTTATAAAAAATCCAACTTAGATAAATATATCCACACGCACATTTAATCCAACTTAAATAAAAAAAATCCATATATACTTTAATTCAAGGGATAAAAATATTTTTAGTAAAAAGTAATTTATAATAAAATAATATGTTAAATTATATTTATTTATCATGTGAAATAATTAATTAATTATATTTTTATTTATTAATGAAATAAAAATATTTTATTAAACCAGGTTGATCTAAACTATAATACAATTTAGTTAAAATTTTTAAACAATTATTATTACAAAGTTTAATTGAAAATTAAAATAATCATATAATCGGAAAAATTCATGCAACGCATGAGAGTAAGCACTAGTTAATAAAATACAACTAAGTTAATTCAGCAAAATATTCTCAATTTTTATAGAATATAACACATGTATTGCAATTAATATTTTGCAAAAATTCAATTAGCAATTGTTCGCCATTTATTAAAAAATATAAAAACTTGCAACAAAAAATGAATTATATTTGTAAATTATTTTTAATTTTTTTAAGTGGACAAGCAATTACTACTCAAATTTTTAAAAAATGTTACTTATGACATATGAGTTGCTTTTTTTATTATAAAAAATTAAGAATATTTTGGTAAATTGACTTAGCTCTATTTTTAGTATATAAATTTAAATTATATTCTAAATTATCTTTTGGGTGATGATATCTAGAAAGATCATTCACATACATAATTGAAATTTTTAAAAATTATATATATATATATATATATATATATATATATATATTTAAGCATTTTGCATAATTTTATTAATCAGTTCCTCATATAGTTTTGATAATCAAATTCCATTATTCACTTATAATTATCTTTTTTTTTTTAAGTGCGGCAATATGTACGTGACTGATTCACTGCAAAAATTATAAAATTTTAAAGTAATTTTAATTTTTAAAAAATATTGTAAAAAATTTATTCTATTATCATAATTATTCTTAATAATTTTATTATAAAAAAATATTCTCAATATCTTTTGAGAAAGTATGTAATTTTCATCTTTACTGATAAAAAATGTCGAGTCTGCTATTGAATGAGTGAAATATCATTCCTTATATGTAATTTATGACGTATGAGTTACCTTCATATGATAAAAAATATAAGAATAATATGGTAAGTTATATTTTAGAATTTTTTGATTTGTGGCAAGTAATTGATGCCTAAATTTTTAAATATTTTGTTTTTACCATATGAGTTACCTTTCTATAATCAAATTAATCAAATTTAATAATATTTTGATAAGTTAATATAACTAATTATTTTCTAGTAAAAAGTTTTTTTTATTCTAAAAATTTAAATTGTATTGATAAAATAAAAAAATAATTTTCATTATAAAAATTTAAATTGTATTAATAGATTATTTTTTATAATAAGTGGACCTATTGTGTAAAACTAATAAATCAAGAGTAATTTTGTCATTTGAACGACATCAAAACAAACAAATAAAAAGGAAGAAAAGCCAAAAAGTGGAGTGGAATAAATTTCGTGTTTTTTTTTTTTTTTTTTTTTGGTGGAGTGGGGACCTTCAATCTTTTATTGGTTTTTAAATTAACTCTGAAAAAGAGTCAGAATTTATAAATGTTTGTCGTTTAGAAATTTAATTCAATTAAAGAGTCCTATAAGTTGAAATTTTGTCCATCGACATTGGGTGTAGTTGTTATCGGTCGAGCCTTTTTTTGGACTAGTTTATAAAGATTCGTGAACAATTCTCAGTCATTTGCATTGGGGGACCACTATTGCCAGCACCCACGAGCTAGTATAATTTTAATTTTAGATGTAAGTTAACCAAGTTGATACGTTACGTATGTATGGGTAAACAATCATTGGAACCACTTGTTTTTTTATCAACCAAATTGTAATAAACTATTAATTATAGAAGAGATAAACATCACTAACCGCCCACCTAAAATATAAATAAAATGTGTTTGGATTAGTAAAAAGTTAGTATAAACTGATAAAATTTACAGTTTCGTAACTCGTGTTACGTGTAAAAAGTTACAGTCTCATAATTTATGTTACATGTAAAAGGTTAGAATCTTATAAAATTTTTTAATATTTTATTGAGTTCCAAACGAAGATCAATAACACTGAACTGAATTGAACTAAACTAAACTAAATTAAAGTAAACTGAACTGGTTCTTCGTGATTGGACGGCTTTTAAAATTGCGTTTTCTTCTGGTACGTGGAAGTCCGCAGCCGCTACCCCGTACTGGGGTGCGCACAGGGCGAAGCACGCTCCAGGACCCGAGCCGGCAACGGCCCCTGAAGAGTTAACCAGCCTAGGCAAGTCCTGGCTGACCGGCACGACCGAGAGGAGGCCTTTAAGCTCCCGCCATTACAGCGGTAACCCACCCCCCATGGGGGGGTGAGTCGAACCCGGAACCTCGAGAGGCCCAAGCTCTTACGGCAAGCCCGACTTCCACTCGGTCACCCCCGAAGGGGCAAAAAAAAAAAAATTGCGTTTTCTTCGGCCATAGGCAGGTTGTTGTACTTCTACTTGATTTATTAGTCGGTTTCGAAGCACAAGTCAAACTCTAAGTTATCAGATTAAAAGGTTTCGGGGCCATAACTAAAAAAATTGAATTACATTAAACAATTATTTCAATTGAGTTTTGTTTAATTAAACTGTTTTATAGGATAAAGTATTTATTTCAATATTATAAAAATATGATACCATCGCCGTTAATTAATTAGCGCTCTTACCAGATTTCATTGCATGATCAAATTATCTTAATTATTATTATTTTTTAATTTATCATCAATTTCTATTACCTTTAACACATCTCCTGAATCTAATTATTTTTAATTTTATATTTTTCCCATTTTCCCACGTCAATGTTAACATTCTTATTTAGATTTTATTCATTTTTATTATCGAGTTAAGTCTAATTGTTATTGCGTAGGGGGAAAAAAAAACTTTTCTTTCTAATGTATACACAATGACACAACATATCTTACCTCATAGAAATTTTTTCCCACCTTCCACGGTGCAAAAGAACATTATTGACTTAGGTCCAGAAGGGAGACATTGGATTAAAATTTAACATTCAAACGGACCCAACTTCTAGTTTTTGAACTGATATTATTTTCAATATCAACTCCAAATCCGATCCAGGAACATGAGCCTGTGGAGAAAGGGGCTAAGGTTGGGGTGACTTCGACCCTTGAAGTTGCCAATAAATTTGCTTGGGTTTAAGTGGAACGGCATCGTTTTGGATGAAAAAAATGCCAAAACAACGTTGTTTTGAAAGTATTGTAGCGGCTACAGTAAATCCTCTACTGCAGCCTCCCATCTTCTCAATAAAATAATCTCGTTTGGTGTTCAGCCCTCCCCATGTTGGCAAATTTTTCATTCTCTCTAACTAATTTTGAACTTTAAACCCAAGCTAATCAATTTAATGACAAAAATGCTCCCAAACTTTAAATTTTTTCAAAAAATTCTAAAAGTTTCTAATTTTCACTAATCAATTTTCCTCATGTATCATTTTTATACTATTTCAATACCAATTTTTGATTTTTTTAAAAACTTTTTTAGAACTCTAAATGCCTCATTTGATTTCACTTTTACGGTTAAATTTCACATAATATCACAACATCTAAAAAGATAATTTAGTAATATAATTTAAATTTGTATATTGAAAAATATTGTCATGCCCTTAGCTTAATTGTCCGAGACGGATGGCATAAAAATATGGGAACAAATTAAATTAAATAAAAACATATTTTAAAGTTAAGTCATAATATAATAATTATCATCAGAGCAACTAAACACGTTCCTCATTCCCATATTAAAATAATATAGATATAGATCACCATCAATTTATCAATAGCATCATCCACCTTAACACCATTTCTAATAACTACATCTAAGATTTACACGATCAAAACAAATACTATAACCATGTTTATAGCTACCCAAATAATAATGTCCTAAATATCAGTATTGAATCCACCCTCTGGGTCACACCACTTATAATGCTAATAATTTATCTTTCAGTTAAGAAAACTAAACACAAATATTATCATTCATAGTTAAGACTGGACTCAGGCTACTCTAATCTAAACTATCTACGTATTCTATTTCAAGAATCAGGTCACCGTAATTTCTAGTTTATATCTCTTATTTTATAACTAAACTCAAGATCAACCGGAAAAATCATATATCTCATCAATTAATGTCATAGCCACATTATATCAACATCGCAATATACAAGAATATAAATGCAATGTCATATAATGGGATGTGATAGAATGCAATGTCAATGCATCCTGTAATCTCCATCTACCCTCAACTTTAACCTGTGATGGGTGACACTTAGCAAAGCACGTAGGGTCACCAATCGCACTGCTTACGCTTAGGGCAAACATATATCTCAATATATATAAACTGGATAGGGAACCGTGTTACACCTCAATTGGTGTAAGACTATGGAGAATCGTGTTACATTACCTGTTCCTTCTGCTCAGGAATTGTGTTATATCCCTAGTCAGGCATCTGCTTAGTTTAAGTAGGGTCCGATTGTAGTCTGGAGAAAATCTCATAATCATATCTCATAATAAACGTTCCATCTCCAAATGACTAAGCTCTAGTCATATATATCGATTGGGGATCATTCAGTATTTTTAAAATTTCATTTTATCATTTTTCTCAAATCATGGATCTTGTCTATATATATAACCCGTGCCTCGGCACGCCACAATATAAATATGTCACTCTTAGCCAATCAATAATCACCACATAAATCGGATGATACAATCTCAGCTCCATACACATGATATGCTAAACCAAGTAAATAAACATCATCTTAATATAAAAATACATTCTCATTAAGTTTGAAGATGATTTGGGGTTCATTTAACCATTTAAAATCAATACCTAAGGGTCCAGGGCAATAATCAATGACTTAAAACTCAAAGTATAAAAGATTTGAAAATCTCAACATTCTGTCTTCCGGACCCTCATTCGAACAAAAGGGTTGTCTGGACCCCTGTCCAAATAAAGTGCCCAGAAACACACAACCCCATCTGAACCCGTGTTTAGACAATGAGCTGTTCGGATCCCCGTCCGAACAACAGCGCCTGGAAATTCCATTTCCTGATTCGTTTTTGACAAACTCCAAGCCAAAATATCCTAAATCATCCATTCAAGCCATGACATCAATAATTAATCATATATAAACATGTAAACATCTCAAAAACATGTTTATCTAACATTTATCTCAACAATAACTCAAAATAATATGAGATTTCAACATTTATATATATATGCATACCTACATTCATATATACACACCCACAAACATATATACACAAATCTCAGTATACTTAATCAAATTAATCATATACATACACCAAAATTATCTTAATAATGTCTAGAACACGAATACAAGTTGCACCTACCTCAAATCTGAAGAGAAAAGAAGAAAAACGGAGAAAATTAGTTAAGCTCCCGACCTTCAACTGCCGATTCCTCCCATCTCGAGCTAAACCACCGAAAATAGACATTACCACGATGTTCACGGCATCGAATACTATCCTGATCCACCGACCTTTCGCTCCAGATCGCACTTCTTCTCTCTACCATCTTTTTCCTTTCTCTCTTTTCTCTTTCTCCTCTCTAGTCTCCGGGCAACCGAGTAAAACCAAAGGAAAAAGAAAAGAAAAAGAAAAGGAAAAGGAAAAAAGGTACTGGGCTCTTAGCCCAGTTGTCCAACCAATTCCAATTTAGACCACACCCCGGCTTAAGAAAAATATAATAAATCAACTAAATCTTAGAATAAATATTTGGGTTAAATGCTTTAACACCCCTTGTACTTAGCTCGATTTACACTTAACCCCCCCGACTTTAGAAACTAGCACTAGTACCTCCTGTATTGTGCACAACAGTGCAACAACAGACGTCGTTACGTTAAAGGTCCAAAAAGTCATTTTTGCCATTCTTTAAATAAATGGAAAAAACCCTGGGAGATTTCGAAACTCTCTAAGACAAAACTTTTTCGTTGGACGGTGGTCCCCCAAAAAAAGCCCTAGTTGGAGGACGATTCGATCGGTGAATCGATTCCAAGCATAAAACCAGAGCACAGTTCAACAATTGACGATCTCCAACGTTTATAGCGACTCTCTCGAAGTTTAAACCACTCCAACAGTGACTAAGCACAACCGCAACTGAAAAAAGAAGACAGGTGTGTACGTATTTATATCTATGGTGCATGCTGTGTAAGAGAAAAATAGTGTATAATATTCCTCTATGTGTGTGTTGTCTGTCTTTTGAATGGGAAATGGGTCCATTAGGGCTTTCTTGTGGGAGACATATGTCCAACACATGGGCCCTTATGGGTGTAAAAATGTCTTGGGCGGAATTGATAACTTGATTTTGGGAGACTAAAATTGATTTTTTTTTCCTGATATTTGTTTTGTTGCGTGTAGGATGGCTGATTTGAAGACACTTGTGCTGTATCATGGAGGGTTTTTTGAGGAGACTCCGCAGGGGGCCATTTACAGAGGAGGCACAGTGGAGTATTTAGAAAGGTTTGCTCTAGATCTTCTGAGTTTTATTGATTTACAGTCTTTGTTTTTGGATAAAAGATATCCACGTACTAGTAGGATGTATTATAGGATACCTAGAATGGAGTTGACTGAGGGGTTAAGAAAGATTTCATCTGACAGGAATATTTTAGTAATGTGTAGTTGTTATCATGCTAGTAGTGCTATGGTAATTTACAATGTTGAGCATACTGAGCCATTACAAGTTGTCTTGTGGGATGGTGCAAACCTTGAAAGGGTTGACACCCTTGGCCATAGAAGGGCGAAGACCAGCTATTGATAGTGAAGTAGAAAGTAAAGTGGAGAATTTAAGGAGCCATGTAGCTGGGGAGATTTCTCCAGTTGATGGGAGTGGTGTGAATGAGGTGAATGAGGGGGACTCTCTTAGTGATAAAGACTATGAACCCACTGAGGAGGAGGTTATGGTTGATGGTGAGTCAACTGAGAGTAGCAACCCTAGTTGGTTGAGAGAAGACTTAGAAATTGATGTTGATGATGATGTTTTTTGTGAGAAGAATGATGAGACTCCTACTCAACCAGGATCACAGCAGCAAGCTGAGGAGCATCCTGGACAAGAGGAAGAGTGGTTCTCTGACCATGGGACAGATAATGAATTGAACTCCCCTAGGGGCTTAGATAGTGAGGAGGATAGAATCCATGTTCCAGAGTTCAATGAGGATGTTGATATGGCCAACCCAGACTTAAAGGTTGGTATGAGATTTAAAAATATTTATGTGTGTAGAAAAGCTTTGAGAGAGTGGCAGGTGAGACAAGGTTATGACCTAAAGTTTGTGAAAAATGAAGCTGTGAGAGTGACAGCGATTTGTAAGATGGAGTGTGGGTTTCGTATCCATGCTTCACCTATGCAAGGTGAGAGAACATTTCAAATTAAGTCACTACAGCCAAAACACAAGTGCGGAAGGTCCTATACTAACCATCTTGTAAACTCAAGGTATCTCTCCAACAAGTATTTGGAGAAGCTTAGGAATAATCCTAGAATCGAAATTGAGGCTTTTAAGAATGAGGTTAAGAGGGATTGGGCAGTTGATGTCAGTAAATATCAAGTGTACAGAGCTAAGAAAAAGGCAAATGAGACAATCGAGGGTGATGTTAAGCAACAGTATGCTAGGCTCAGAGATTATGCAGCCACTGTTAGGTTGCATAATCCATGTACATGGATCAAGATCATGACTGAAAGACCAAGTGTTGAGTTGTCTCCCACTTTTTGTAGGATTTATGTCAGATACCATGCCCAGTTGCATGGGTTCGTGAATGGGTGCAGGCTTATAATTGGGCTAGATGGATGCTTTTTGAAAGGGGTTTATGGGAGGCAGCTGCTTAGTGCTGTTGGCAGAGATGGAAACGAGAACATGTTCCCCCAATTGCAATCGCTGTTGTTGAGGCGGAGAATAAAGAGTCATGGAGTTGGTTTTTAGAATTATTTCTTGATGATATTGGTGATGTTAAGAATATGGGCTGGTGCTTTATATCAGATAGACAGAAAAGGTTGGAAGTCATATTCGTGGAATTGATGCCCAATACTGAGCATAGGTTTTGTTTGAGGCATATATATGAAAATTTTTCAAAGAAATTCAATGGCAAGGAATTGAAAGATTGTCTTTGGAAGGCAGCATCTATAGTAACTGTGAGTGAGTTCCAGAGGCATATGAAGGAGATGGCTGCCATGGATAAAAAGGCATGTGAGTGGTTACAAAAGATTGATGTCAAACTAGGGACTAGGTCCCATTTTAACACAAGGTGCAAGTCTAACATCCTTGTCAATAATATGAATGAATCCTTCAATAACTATATTTTAGAGGCTAGGAAGAAGCCCATTATCAGTATGCTGGAATGGATTAGGAGAAAGTTGATGAGCAGGTTTCAAGTCAAAAGACAAGGGATAGAAAAATACAATGGGGACTTTTGCCCTCGGATTCAAGAGATGTTGGAGAAAAATAAGGTAGATGAGAGAAACTGTTTCCCATTCTTTGCTGGTAAACTGAAATTTGAAGTTGACTGCATGAACATAACCTACGCTGTTGATTTAGGTAGAAGGACATGTGGATGTAGGATGTGGGACCTCACGGGTATACCATGCAAGCACGCCATTAGTGCCATTTATATGCATAAGCAAACTCCGGAGGAATTTGTTCATGTATGCTACCAAAAGGAGGTATATTTGAACACCTATAAATACATGATTAATCCTGTGCCTGGAGAGCATGATTGGTGTGAAACTGGAATGGAGCCAATCTCCCATCCTTATGCGAGAAAACAGATTGGCAGACCACGCAAGATGAGAATAAGAGATCTAGATGAGCCAACAAATTCATACAGAGTGTTGAGGAAGCATAGATTTATGGTTTGTACACAATGTTTGTCTAAAGGCCATAATGTTAGGTCCTGCAAGAATGGTCCACAACAAAAGTCAAAGTTGAAGAAAAAACAAGCAGCAGGAAGGACTCAGCAGGTAAACTGCACCTTAATTGATTTTTAATTCTGTTTTCTGCACAATGTCATTTCATTTGATGTCATTTGAGTTGTTGTGTGGATCCTCAGGTGCCACAGACACATAATAATCCTTAGACACAAACAACTACTACTCAGGTACTGCAATGTGATCTGCTGGTTTTAAATTATCTGCTGATGAGGAGTTGCTCTTTTTTTGGGTCTGTTTGTAATATGTTATTTTGAAAATTTGTTAATTTTGAAACTAAAAATGTGTGTTTTCTATGATACTTAGGCTGGCCGGGCACAAACATAACCAACTCCTCAAATGCCACCATCAACAATTGCCTCTGTTTCCCAAACTAGATCTTATTCACAGGTAGACAATTAGGACTTGGTTGTTCATTATATTGTTTTCTGCTGTGTTTTCATACGTTTGAATGATTGCTCTTTAATTTTGTAGCCAATTGAATTGCCAACTCATGCTGGGAAAAAGGTATTCATTGAGGACAAAAGCAATGAGACCAATTGGACCAGTTCGAGGAAAGACTAGCGATAGGGGTAGAGATACATTTGAGCAGCCAATCAATCTATTTGAAGACCAATGACTGTTTGTTGCTGGCTGCTGACTAATGGACTTTTGTAAAGCAGTTAACTGATGGATTTTTGTGAAATAGCTGATACCTTTTGTAAAGGATACACCACTGTTTCTTTTGTGCAGCTGATATTAATTTGTAAAAAAACAATGTCATGACTCTTGAACTATATTTTGTAAAGGACATAAGTGATAGAATTATGGATATACAAGTTAGAATTAAGTTAACTTTACTGCCCACAGTGTGCAGCCTATGTTCTGTAAAGTATTGAAACATTTCACCAATATGATATTTGCTCAAGTTTTTTTGTTTTTCCGAATTGTTGATTGTTACAAGTTACATAAATATGGCTTGTTTTGTGTTCATTTGGGCAAGTGTGGGCTATTTTTTATTTTGTTTTACTTTTGACACATCAGTTGTTGGTGGTATTTGATTTTGTTTTACTTTTGGCACATCAATTGTTGGTGGTATGTTCTCAAGGCAATGAAGGCATTTTTAAGTTGGTCAGTGCAGCAATGACTGTTTATTGCTGGTCAATGGATGCCAATGTCTCTGTTCAGTTTTTCTGTCTGTTTGTTGCTGGGCAGTGCAGCAATAGCTGCTCAGTTGCTGGTCAATTGATGGCAGTGAAACACAAAACACGAAGCACAACAAATAGTAAAATAATGGCACGAAAAACATGGATTAATAATCAGAAATGAGATTCTTCATTCATAATAACTTTGTGTCACATTGTATCCCCATTACAATTGCAATAGTCATTTAGTACACTAATTCCTCAACAAAAAATTACAGAGTACATAAGTATTTAGCCAACAAAATTTGGATAAAAAACAAAATCAATTACAATCACCAAAATATACTACTGCCTATCCTAATATTATTACTTTAGTTGTCATTGTAAAGGAAAAACAAATACATTAACAGTAACCCTATCCCCATTCAACTTCCAATCAAAACATGCTTATATATCTCTTTCCTCTTATTACATTTCTTCACATACTTCTCCAATATCTCAATTTTCTCCAAAAGTTTGGGAACCACCTCCTTTCCACACTCACACATTTGTGGGTCAATCCAAAAAATTACAACTTGAAGCATCCTGCAAATTTAATAAAAAATAACGGTTAAACATAAATGTTTGTATAAAAATCAGCCATAACAAATTCATTACATAACAACTATGCCTATATATTTGAAATCAATTTCTGTAACAGCATTTTACTCAACAATTTATGCATAAACTCATCCATGCCAATTTGCGTAAAATCAATAATTCAAATTCAAAAATTTTAACCTGAAAATTCAGAAAATAAAATTTCAAACCTGAAAATTCAAAAACTAAAAATTCAAAAATTAAAAATTTCAAATCCAAAATTTAAAAATTAAATATTTCAAACCCCAAAATTCAAACGCGAAAAACTTACCCCTGATCTTCCATATTGTCCACAACCTAAAAATCTCCTACCCATGTTAGCATCAGTCCATGATGTCCGTACGGGAGCCACAACACTGTAATAATATTTTTGTACAGAAAAGCTTGAACGAGAAGATTAGGAAGAAGTAGACATCCTCTTTTCTTCTTTGATGAATCTGCGACCTTCCTTCTGTGTTGGAAAGCTTGATTTGCAGCTTGCGATCGATATTTTGGCCGAAGGAAAAATGGCCATGGAGTTTTGCGATAGTCCCTTTTGTTTGAACCATTAAGGGTAGTTTAGTCATGTAAGTTTAATATATTCACCCACCGTCTCACGTGAAGAGGCGTGTAAACCACGCATGGTTAAAACTCACGGATTTATCCACTATTGTACTGTTGTTCACAGTACAGGAGGTACTAGTGCTAGTTTCTGAAGTCGAGGGGTTAAGTGCAAATCGAGTTAAATACAGGGGTATTAAAACATTTAACCCTAAATATTTTCTTAGCCCAAAATAATACATAAATTGACAACAATAAATAGTAGGTATTACAAATAATTTTTTTTTTATAAAAAATATGACTAAGTCAATTTACCAAAATATTTTTAAGTTTTAAATAAATATGGGTCATAAGTAACATTTTAAAAAATTTGAGTAGTAATTGCTCGCCCACTTAAAAAAAAAATTAAAGATAATTTGCAAATATAATTAATTTTTTATTGTAAATTGCCTTTTTTGTATTTTTTAATAAATGGGTGAGCAATTGGTAACTGAATTTTTGAAAAATATAAATTGTAATATATGTGTCATATTCCTTTTATAAAAATTAAGAACGTTTTGACAAGTTAACATAGTTGTATTTTATTAACTAGTGATTAGTCCCGTACCTTGCATGGATTTTGCCGATTATATGCTTATTTTAATCTTCAATTAGACTTTGTAATTATAATTGTTTAAAAAATTTCAACTAAATTGTATTACTGTTTGAATCAATCTAGTTAAATAAAATATTTTTAATTCATTATAAATAAAAACAATATTTATTTATTAATTAATTATTTCACATTATAAATAAATATAATATAACATATTATTTTATTATTAATTGTTTTTTTGCAAAAAATATTTTCGTCCCTTGAATTAGATGTACGCATGTATATTTTTAATTTAAGTTGGATTAAGCGTACATATGGGTGTATTTATCTAAGTTGGATTCTTTATAAATTATTATCATGTAAATTAATTAATTATTTTTTAAACTATATTATTTTGAATTAATTAATTATGTTTTTATTTATTAATAAATTAAAAATATTTTATTTAACTAGGTTGATCCAAATTGCAACACAATTTAGTTAATTTTTTTAAAAAAATTATTAATACAAAGTGCAATTAAAAATTAAATTAAATATATGATAGGAAAAATCCATGCAACACACTTGACTAATCACTAGTTAATAAAATGCAACTAAGTTAAATCACTAAAATATTCTTAATTTTTATAATAAGAATATAACTCATACGTCACAATTAATACTTTAAAAATTTTAGTTAGCAATTACTCGGCCGTTTATTAAAAAAAAATATAAAAAGATAACTTATTATAAAAATAAGATTATATTTCTAAATTATTTTAAAATTTTCTTTAAGTAGGCGAGCAATTGATACTCAAATTTTTTAAAAATGTTACTTACAACATATGGATTGTCTTTTTATTATAAAAATTAAAAATATTTTGATAAATTGAATTAGTTGTATTTTTTAATATACAAATTTAAATTATATTTGTAAATTATTTTTTTAGATGTTTTAATATTTTTTGAAAATTATACCTTAGGTGAAACCAAAGAGTTTGGGAGCATTTTTGTAAATTTTGTCATTAAGTTGGGTTCACTTGGCGAAGAGGTGGGCCTGAAGTCGCCCCGGACTTCAGCGGGGGCATTCACAGGTGAAGCGACGTCGTTTGGCGTCGTCCCCGGTCGTCTTCTTCCGTCCTCCTCCAGTTCTTCTTCGTTCTGCCTGGGTCTTCTCTGAGGATCAAAAAATCAGTGATTGTGGCCGCCAAGAAGGATAACAAGAAGAATAATAAGAAGCCCCTTTTTCACTAGAAAGCAGCTTTAGTCACCAATGGCCTCTTCAGCTACTTCAAGAACGCTCAAGACTTCGATCGCTTAACGCAATCAAGTCTTTCCACGCACTTGCCATTACAATGGCGTCGAGTTCGTCACAACCCATATTTCTTAACAACAATATCATTTCTGCCTGCGTGTCCTCGGGTGAATTATTGGTTGCTCGAAAGTTGTTTGACGACATGCCTCAACGCAACACAGTGTCATATAATACAATGATTGGTGCTTATGTTCGTCACGGGAATGCAGAGGAAGCTTAGAATTTGTTTGCTGAGGTGAGGGGTTGTGGGTTTGAGCTTACCCAGTTCATGTTAAGGGGGCTTTTGTCTTGCACATCTTTGGATCTTAGTGGAGGATTTTGTTTGCAGGCATTGGTTATAAAGAGTGCGTTGCTTTACACTGATGCTTTTTCAGGAACTGCATTCTTGGGTCTGTTCAGGAGGCAAAGGTGCTTAAATGAAAGCTTTTGAAGGCATGCCTTGGAAGAACTTGGTCACATGGAACTCGATGATATCTTTGTTTGGCCATCAGGGGTTTCCTGAAGAGAATGATTTTTATTCCGTGAGCTTATGAGGATAGAAGGGGTTTTGTCTGAATATTTTTGTGGGTGTTTTATCTGGCTTTGTGTTGGAGCAAGACCTGGAATCACAAGAACAATGACATGGCTTATTGATCAAAATTGGGTTGGGCTGCAATACTTTGGTTGCAAATGCTTTGATTAATACGTATGTGAAGTGCTCTGGGCCATACACAGCAGAAAAAATGTTTGGGGAGGTTCTTGTCCGGGATGTTATGTCATGGAATACAATCATTGGAGCATTGGCAAAAAGCGATTCGCCAGACAATGCATTAGAGCTCTTCCTGAATATGTATGTATGTGGATTCTGGCCTAACCAGAGAACATTTGTTGGAGTTCTTACCCCTGTACAAGCTCCCAGATTCTGATGTATGGAAAATACATCCATGCTAAAATAATCATATACGGGTTCTTGTCCGGGATATTATGTCATGGAATACAATCATTGGAGCATTGGCAAAAAGCGATTCCCCAAACAATGCATTAGAGCTCTTCCTGAATATGTATGTATATGGATTCTGGCCTAACCAGACAACATTTGTTGGAGTTCTTACCCCTGTACAAGCTCCCAGATTCTGATGTATGGAAAATACATCCATGCTAAAATAATCAAATACGGGTTTGAATTTAATGTATTTGTTGGTAGTGCATTGGTGGATTTGTATGGGAAACATGATGAGTTGGAAGACGCACAATGTTGTTTTGATGATATAGGTGAGAAGAATGCGGTCTCTTGGAATGCTTTGATTTTTGGTTACTCAAATAAAAGTTGTTTATCCTCTGTTTCACTATTCTCCTCTTCCCCTACTGTTTTTTCTATGGGTGCTACTTTGGAGTTTCTGGTTGAGCATAGAAATGTTAACTGAGTTTTGGAATGTTGCCCTGTTTTGTATAGCGTCGGCTGGATCCTACAGTTACGTTCTTCACTGTACACGGGGGTATGTCCAAAAAAATTGTAATTATTTACTTTACTATATTCTTTCTCATCATTCAAGAAAAAAAAAAAAAAAGATTGTGTACACGGGGTTATGCCCCCAAGAATTTTGTAATTATTTTTTATATTAATATAGTTATTTTACATTTAAAAAAAAAATCATGTTGATGAATAACCTTTCGATTAAACCAGAAAAACTATGAAAGTCTGAACTGAAAATGCTTTTGGCACTTATATTAACATGTTTACAATTTTTTAGCAAACCGACTAAATTTGAAAACATATCTTACATCGACTAAATTTCTTACTGTTGCTCAGGTTGCATCAGATGATTCTATAGACTATATGGATCAACCTCCTGCTGGACTTGCCATTCAAGGCCATTTAAGACCAGCATTCATTGAAGAATATTCTTTCATACATAAGCATATACCTGAACCCAACCATAAATCTGGTAATGCTGAGCCAAATCAGGTTGGGATAATAAATGTAGAAGACAAAGTTGAAGACCTTGGAATCATTAATGCTCATAGACATGGGCCAGGGTCATCTCAAGATATATAGCTCAGTTAGGGAAGAGGAATTGGAGAAGGGTGAAAGCCTTGGAAACGGGACTTCATTCTACAAGCTAGAGATGATTTAAGATTCAGTTGATTTCAGCACATGGAAATCAGGTATATTTTTGGGCTTCTTGGTAGCGTCTTAAAACTAAGCAGTTGCTTGTGAACTTGTTTTTCACATTTGGACTTTTTCTCTTCATTTTACAAGATATATATCTTGAACTAATAATCTCAGTTATGAACTTGGAAGGCCCGAATACTAGGCGAGCCTCAGAGGCTTCTCACCTCAGTGACAATAGTGCAAAGGAAAACTCAGAAGCCAGAGTAGTTCTTCATGACATGGCTCAGACTAGCTCTTTTTTCAGCCAGTCCCCTTTTGTATACACATAGTTTGATCAGGTGGAATCATAATTTTTTGTGCACTGTTACTGGTCAGCATTACTGAACTCTATATCGATCAGTTGGCTTGAGATTTCTGCTTTATAATTAAGCGAAAAAAAGGAAAAGGAAATAGACTACTTAAAGTAGGTACAAGTAGGGGAAGAAGTCTTAAATGTGGATATATACCGACTGCATTATATGCTTTTGTGTATCATCATGGTCATGCATGCTAATCTTAGTAAGTAATTGATGATTATATGAGTTGCAATATGGATGCATGATCTCCTTTTAAACATATTTGCTTGTAATGGTACAATATCATGTGTGGAGATAATATTTTTTTCACTTTTTTGGTGGCATCTGTGTGCACGCACGCGCGTGCATGAGTTGGGTGGAGGGTGCGAGATGTATTGTCCATCTGATGTGAAGGCATTTATAATCGATGGCTCTACAAATCAATCATGATTGCTGACAAAAAGGACAAAGTTAAAAAAGTTTTATTTGTTCAACTGTTCTGCAGACTGTTGTTGAAGTAGAAGATTTCAAAAATGCTCACCCTGATGCCATAGCACATTCAGCTGCTAATATTATATCTCATCTTAAAGCTAGTGGTGAAAAGACCACGCAAGCCCTCAAAGAGATGCAAGGGTATTCAAGTGGAGGTAATGCACTTGACCTTGTGAACTAAGTTTCAGAAATTATTTTTAACGTGAAGTCAGTTATGCAAAATAACTTAAATTTAACTAAGCTTTTAGTTTTGGAGTTTGCAAGTGGATGCCATATTCACAGGCTGTGGATTTTTTTTTTATTTTTTATTTTTGTATTTTTTCAATCCTATTGTTCCTTTATGATCTCTTCATTTATGAGAAAAAAATCTAGAATATTGTACAAGCAGGCTATTAAAAGAAACAAAAAGAAATATAGCTCACGAAGAATGTGTAACTTGAACTAATAAGCAAGCCACAATATCGGACATACGTTGACATCTACCTGAATGCCAAATAGACTATAATGTTATTTCTATTCCATTTTCCAAATATGTTTGGTTATAATCTCGTTGGTTATATGGATCTTCTTGTTCATTTTTCATATATCTAACTTCTGTTATAACAGGTGACAGGTGGCAACAATTATTGGTGTAGACACACTTGATTTTGACTTGAGAATTTGCGCAGGAAGACAAATGCAAACATTGCGATTTACATTTAATACACGGGTATCGATCTATTCTATAACCTCCAATTTCCTAAAAAATCTACTTGTTTGTTCACAAGCCATACCGAGCTATTTTAGCTACATAAATCCTATCTGCATGCTTTAGTGACTTAGATTCCTATTTTTGAAGGAAAGAAATTCCTTTGTGCACCTTTCTTGATATATTTGAATTTTAAAAATTTTGAAATGCACTGGTAAGTACTGGCTAGTGGCTACCACATCACTGTTGATTCCAAAATATAGAGGCCTAAAGGGAGTCCAAAGGAGGATGAGCACTAGCACTGGCCCTTTATCCCTGCACTTATACCATGCAAATTCCTCACGCTTCTTGGACAAACTTTAAAAGCTTCGACTTGTGTAGAACTAAAATGTAAATCCCTTAAAACTTTAATCATGGTGGATACAACATTGCTGACAAGCAACCAACATGCTCCTATTGCTTATTAAGTATGCATCTGTTATATGCTTTGAAAGACTACCCATTGTACAAGATCTCATGTGTTGCGAGGTTTGGAAGGGGCCAAATGTAGGTTGTCTTTTCTATTTGTATGTAGAAAGATTGATTCCAATGTTCAAATCTTTGAGCCCAGTTTGAAATAGAACAATTTTATTATTGCTCTATGGCTACTTTTTCTTTGAAAGACTAAATAATTGGGAAAAATCATATAACAAGGGTTATCATGAAGGTCCTTTAAAAAAATTAGAGCATTTTAAAAATAAAAGCCAGAGCTTACAGAATTCCATTTGAGGCGGGGAGTGAAAGGGGAAGAGCAATTGTGATTATATCAAAATATCATGTGTAACTTATCAAGTAGATAGATATGAAGATCAATTGTGATTATATGCTATGTGTAACTTATCAAGTAAACAGATATTTACATATATATGCCCATATCAGAGGTTGATGTTGTATTGTTAATCATATTTGCAGGTCTCGTCAGAGTACAGTGCTGAGAGACAACTGAATGATCTACTGTTCTCTAGGACCCATGACAAGCTTGAAAAGCAGAAAGAAGCTCACCACAAGGAGCCGTAACAATTTTTAATACCAATTATTAGTTCATTCGAATGGCTTGTGTTCTACCTTCCTTTGGCTGAGAAGTGAATATAGCAGGTACAATATTCCTCCGACAGTTCCAGCCTATGTATTTGTCTAATGTTAATGACAACTCTGAAAATCCACTGTTTTGCCATTTTTTCGTGAGTCTTTGCTTATGTGCGGTCCAGTTTAAACATAGCTTGATGCTGTAACATTAGGGCTACTTGTGTTTGATGTAAAATGTTTTGGGAGAAAACACATTTACTCATATTTTAGGAATATATTTTTTAAAAACACAAATAAAAATGTTTTCACCGAGAGCATTTTACATGAAACAAATAGACTTAAGCATAAAACTTTTACGTCCTTGTCACAGATAAGGGGGCATGAAGCCGTTTTTCAAATTTAGATCCCTGAATTAAATCTCATCTGTTGAAAATAGTAGGTTTGAATCTCGATATATCTTAGGCCTCCTAACGCCATCATTGGAATCAATTCAAGGACTTGGATTTGAAAAACAACTTCAGTCCCCCTTATCCCTTGTCAACACCCTCTCCCCGCTTTTCTTTTACTCTTCCCCCTCCTCTCCACACCCACAGGAAGCAAGAAATAAGTGCAGCTTGAGCGCATGTTACAAGAGCAGATTCACAGTTTTAAGGGCATCCACACCAGATGTGGTAAACCCTTAGTCTTCTCAATTTTAGGGGCTGTTGGCCTCTAACCAAATATCAAAATTTATCAAAAGTTACAAAAAGTTTGTACTTTTTTCTAATTAAATTTTGTCACATATCACCTTTATATCAAATCTTTGTACTTTTACTGTACTTTTTGATCAACTTTTTTCCAACCAAACACCCTCTTAATGTTGAGAGCCAAAATATGAAGAAAATGGAACTATTGTAAATATTTAGATACTTTAAAATAGAGTAATGCTACAATTATATCTACATTTTTGCTCTAACGTGATGTTCACTTCTTTAGTCCCACTTTTGACTCTCTCTCCCCCATAATTATTATATTTTGACTTTTTTGAAGAAATATTACTTAATATTTTAGACTTTTTGTTTAGAGATGTTGATGTAGAGTAATGTTGGATAGAGAGCTTGAAAAATAGAGAAGTCGTATTTTTTATGTTATTTTGAAAATTTGTTAGTAGGGATTGGTATGAATGACCTAAAATAGCTTTTTTGATTGCAGAAGCATCACTTTCTTCTTCACGAGCATGGAAAAGTAATGAAGTTCTATTTGTTGCAGGAAGAAATAGAATATATGGAGAGAGAATTTAAGTAGGTGTTCTACTGCTCCTTTTTAAGCTCTCTACAGCTTTGACACCATAGACTTGAGGAAGAAAAAGAAACATCAATTGTGCCCACGGCTATAGTTGGAAGTAAAAACTATAGTGTGTGTATATACATATATATTCATATATTTGTAGTTATTAGTTAGAAAGTTAATTTTTTATTTTTATTTTCATTTTCATTCGACATATTTACATTTTATAGTTTAAAAGAAGTACAAAATATAATAATATAATTTTGTCAATTTAAAAAAAAAAAAGTCAAAAAGTTATGAACTACAAAAAGCAAACAAGTAAAGGAGTTCCCAAACGAAACTAAATATTAGGAGGACTCTCTAATTATATTATTTTTAATGTATGTTTAGTATTTTTTTTTAAATATCGATAAAAAAAATTAAAATCTTATAAAGTGAGTCAGGGCCCCATCTTAGGGAAAAGAAAATGAAAAAGTGGTAAGTCCTTAGGGCCTGATTGGATAGTGTTAAAATTTCAGGCGGACAAGTTTTAAAGGAGGTATAAGATAAGAGGGGGTATTATTTTTAAAGGGTTGGCCCACATTGATGTGATATTTATGGAGGGGGATAACTTTTGACTTGGTTTGGATATTTTATAAATAAGATGGGTAAATGATGGAAAAAATAGTCAAATGACTCTTTTGCCCTTGTAGTATCCCAAACTTGGTTACCCATTAAATTAAATATTAAATTACAAAACCTACTCTATTTAATTAATTTTTGACAATTTGAAGTTATATTATTTATTTCATTAAAAATTTAATTTTTTTATAAATTTATTTAAAGAACTTTTTTTAAATGTGCACTTTTGAATGGTTGATTATTATCTAATTTTTTTTAATTATATTTATTTTGATTTGTTGGTCTATCTATTATTGTTTTACTAGCATTATATTTATTTTAATCAAGTTAATAACACAATTAACAAGGGCTAAAAATGTTAAAAGCAGTCAAGTTGAAGGGAGATAATTTTTAGTTAACCTCAAGGGTGCCCCAAAAATTATCCCCAAAGGGGGGAAAAATAAAGAAGGGGGAAAGCTAATAGGGGGGAAGAGAGGGGGAATTTTGCCATCCAAGCAAGGAGATAAGTGTGTGACCTACCCTTACAAGGGGGTAAAAGCTTTGGAGGGGCCAAATCTCTCATCCAATTTGGCCCTTACATTAGGTAAAGTTTTTTAATTCCAACAAATCTTATGTTAATCAATTTTTTTACATTAATAAAATATTTTCAAGCATATTGAATTCTTAAATCACATTGTACCCTGATAATTGCATATGAGAATTTCATCTTGTATAGTTCAAACAGAAAACACTCAACTATTAGTTGTAAATTTTTTTCTTACTAACATATTTTACACTCTTTTTGGAATGATGGATTTGATTGGATTTAATTTCATTTGATGAGAATTCTTGACAATTCATATGTCTAGAGTTAAAATAAAATTTTATGAGTTGAATTTAATTTTATTTTATAACTTAAATTTTGATATTTTTATATTATTTTAAAATTTAATTAAAAATAATAAATTTTGATGAGAATTTATTATTTTCTTAAACCATATAAGTGAGTGAACAAATTTATCTTCATATATTATATTCTTTATTTCATATTAACTTAATCAAATTTGATATTTTTTAAATAAAATTAATTTAATTTTTGAATTTGAACATATGTTCCAAGCACAAATTTTTATTTATCAAATTAAATTAATTTTTTATTTTAAAATCAAATTAATTTTAAAGGAGAAATATTTCCAAAACGGAGTCTCACGTCACGAGAGTTCTAAAGAAGGAAATTAATAATTCAATTGAAGTTTTAAATTACGTAAAATAATTAAATTTATTTTTAAAAACTTATATTATAATTAATTATACTGGTACCGGTGGCTTTTCTCGAATTTTTAATGGCCGACCACGGAACTTGTGTACTGTAATTGTCCAAATGCGGGCTTGTGTCACCCTGAGTAGATAACCCAGGTCATTTTGGAAAAAGTTCACCGAGGAGATAAACGGTTCAGAATTTTAAGATTTATTTATTTATTTATTGTTTTTTTTTTAATATGAGGTCAGTAGCTACTTTTAACAGGTTGTTTGGTTTAAAAATAATAATAATAATAATTTTTTACCCTTTTTTTCTAATTTTTAATTTTTTCTTTAAATATTTTATTAACTTTTCCTAATTTTTATCTATTTTTTTAATTTATTTTAATGTTGTCACTTTTTGTCATTTTTTATAATTTTTTTATTAAATACTCAACTAATTACTAAAGTATCATGAGTTAAAAATTAATACAAAATTAATTTTTTTATTGCCAAATGAGTTACAAAGTTGGTTCCATTTTTTTTTTGGGCGTAGTTTTTTCTTTTTTTTTTTTGTCCTATATGAGTTTTTTTTCACTAAAATTTAATTTTTTCATAAGTTGTAACTTTTAAACATATTAATCACATCAATCAAAAAAAATTTAAAAATTTATGTCCATATGAATAAAAGTTTAAAAAAATAAAAAAAATTTAACTCTTTTATTAGTTCTCAACCTAAATGTATGGTTTTTATTCATGCAGAAATGGATTTTCTAATTTTTTTTCTTTTTATGAATTTAATTACCACGTCTAAAAGTTATGATTTTTGAATAATAATTTAAATTTTGACAAAAAATTATATAAAATGAAAAAAATAAAAAAGAAAAGTTCGAATTTTTGTAATCAAACGAATATGGCTCCGTTTAGAATTATACAAAATAAAATAAAATTTTATAAATTTCTACAACATAAATTACGAGACAATAAAATTTAAATTCTTCACTCACTGTACAAATTACGAGATATTTACTTTTATAATTTTATTTTATTTTATACACTTTTATACAATTTTAAACACTCTATAAGAGTGAATGTTTATGTACGATTTTTTTTGTGAATTGATTCAATAATTTGTGAGTTATTGTCGAATGCGATGAATTTATTGCCTACCAGTTCCCAGTCGGCATTAGAAAGAAAGAGAAGGCGATCTTTGGAAAAGTTCACTGACAGATGGGCAGTGTAGATGGTTGGGTTTGTACTTATGGCAGCTGTGATCACGAAGGAGAAAATTATTGAGAAACTCCGTAATTTATGATAGGAATTGTTAATTAAAATTGAATAAATTAAATGTGTTTATTCTTAACAATTTTTTACTATAAATATTAACGAACTGGCATGCTTTTACGTGTCTCTTTCTTTTCAATTTAGGATGTGTTTGATTTACTGATAAATTTTAAAAATATTTAAAAAAAATTTTTATTTGTATGAATTATAAATTTATAATTTATTTTATTTTATTTTATTTTTTCCCATTGTTTATTTATTGTTCCGAACACACCCTTATTGTCAATAGGTCATGTGCATGGACCTACGTCTCAATAATTAATATTCTCTGGCACCTTTTACGACGTAAAATGTTTGTACGAAGTGAGACATGTTCTGTCATCGTGTATCCGGTAAAAAAAAAAAAAAAGAGAGGTTCTTCTTAATAATAACTAGGCTTAATTTGATAATAAAAAATTAAAATAAGAATGCTATTAAGACAAGAAAATATAAAATTACAATTAATTATTTAATTTAATTTTTTTATTTTAATAACTCAAGTGTCCTACCCCCTCAATTAATTTTTAGAAGTTAAAATCTTTGGTAAATTTAATTAAACTTAAATTAGTGATTATTAAAAAATAAACTCTAGATTTAATCAGTTAAATTATTCAATTTTTTTTTTTTTTTGGTTATGGTTTTAAAATCTTCTAAGTTGATAACTTAAAAGTTTGGTTTATTTCAATTTAATCAGTAGAAGGCCCATTTAAAACTCGACGAATCAAGAAGAACTAGTTTGGTTTAGTTTAACGTTGTTTATTTATATTTTGGTTAAGGCGTCAAGAGATGTTTATCTCTTGTGTGATTAATTATTTATTATAATTTGACTGACAGATACAACGCGTTCCCATGATTGTCTATATATATACACACACATACGTAACGTATCAACTTGATCAACTTTTAGATCAACGGAAACGTTTATTGCTATGATAAAAAATAAAATAAAATAAGGTGAAATAATTTAAAAAAATTTATAAATTTATAATTTGTATAATAAAATATTAATAAAATAAAATTACGCCAGCAAATAGGTATTGGTAGTTGTGGCCCCACATGACACAGATAATAATAGTTCATTGAATCTTCATAAACTAGTTCAAAACTGGACCAAGTACAAATATGACACCCGAACGCCGACGGACTTGATGATTTTCAACTTATAGAACTCTTTAATTGACCAAAATTTCTAAACAACAAACATTCCATAAATTCTGACTCTTTTTCAGAATTCAAAAGCCAAATAAAAGATTCAAACATCGAACAACTAACAAAACAAAGATCAACAAAAGCACACGGTTCCCTCTACTGTACATAAAAAGCTCCCTTCTGATCATGTAATAATTAATCTCAAATCCATCGCCACTTACCCAGTAAAACTCTTTCTTCCCCTTCGTTCCTTCTTTCTTTATTTTCTTCTGATCGAGTATTTATTTATTGATTTGGCTGGTGAGTTTCGGCCAAGATTAGAGAAAAATAAAGAGGGGGAAAAAAAAGAGAGTAGAAGAAACTGTTTATCAACCCAACCAGCCAAACACAACCCAACCCGCGTTCTTCATATGAGATGAGATCTGAAAATTATTAGCAAATAACACAAGAATTTGGATCCTCCACTGCAGGTCTATTATAATAGTATGCTTGGTGCTGCATGGGATGGGGATCATGGTAATAGACTGGGTAGTGTTGAAGGAAAGGATGTTGAATAGGAGCCAATTGCTGCTGCTGCTGCTTCCCAGCTCCATCTTCCTTTGAGTCCTTCTTCTTATTATCATCTCCCTTCTTGGGCTGATCATCTTTCTTCTTATCATCTTCCTTCTTCTTCTCTGGCTCTTTTGCTGGTCCAACTGTGACTATCTCTGTGTTACAAATCTTTCTCAGCTTAGCCACCGCAGTCACAGGATCTATATCCCCTGTCAAGGTCATTTTCCTGTCCTTCATGTCCATTGCAACTGAATCAATCCCTGTAAAAATCAAATACCCAGAACAGGGTCAATTCTTGGGTGCCCTTCAAGATCTGGGTTTTGTTGTTTCGGATTTCAAATCTTGATTTGAAAAGCCAAAAGAGAAGAATCCATCTAAACTCTAATTTTGATACTTTACTAAAGCATCAAACTCAAAAGGAAAATCCCCAAAATGAAAAGTGGAAGCAAGCAACTGTTTCTGTACCTGAGAGGCCTGAGGCTGTCTTCATGACTTTTTTCTTGCCTTTGT
Source organism: Vitellaria paradoxa (assembly GCA_019916065.1). Taxonomy (NCBI): domain Eukaryota; kingdom Viridiplantae; phylum Streptophyta; class Magnoliopsida; order Ericales; family Sapotaceae; genus Vitellaria; species Vitellaria paradoxa. The sequence goes on along the minus strand of CM034242.1, from coordinate 40,838,298 downwards.
CATCATGTAAATCCATTTTCAGTACAACTTTCTGTGACCCAAAAAAAAAAAAAAAAACACCCAGAAAGACAAATTAAAAGATCAAACTTTACACTGAAACAAAAAAAAAAAAAAAAAAGGATACTAAACTCTGGCATGGAGATGTTTCTTAAAGCAAAACAAAGGAACTTTTGTGTTAATAAAGTGTGGGGAAAGAGAGATGAGTTAAAATCAGAATCTAACAGAAGAAAGGAATAGAATTGGAAATCTAACCTTCATTTTTCCTCTTGGAAGTTGATTGCTCTGAGAAAATTTTTCTCAAAGAAATTGCAGATCAAAGAATAGGAGGAAGAAAGAAGAAGAAGCAGCAGCAGCAATAAGAAAAGTGTTAATGGACTATGGCTGAACTGGGGGTATCTAGGAAGTATATATATAGTGGGATATTCATAAATAATAAGAGAGAGAGAGAGAGGAGAGAGAGAAGGGTCAACGAGCCAATGTCTCCTGGTCAATATCTTCCTGCACTTGCCCACTAGAGGCGAATGGACGGAGCCGCCGAGCAAAACAAAAGGTTGCCTGCGAAAACGACGTCGTCGTCATTTGCGGTGGAAAGAATTATTAAAAATATGTAAAAATCTCGTAGCAGAGAATATGACCAAGAATATATATGACAATGACAGGACAGCGGTACAACCAAGAGGGAGTTATTTAAATTGAGATGATTTTTTCTCAACTTAGATTATACGATGGCGAGTTTAGGGTGAGATAATGTGTGATAAATTGAGAGTTCATAATATGTATAGTGAAAGAAAAAAATTGATGTGATATAAAATTAATAAAAATTTATAAAATTTTTTAGAGTTTATTTACAAACCAAACGGAACCTATAGGTTGTTGGATTAAAATGTTATATACTATTAATATAGGCTCCGTTTGATATTGGTAGCCATTAGTCAAATTAATGGCTGTTTCAATCATATTTGATTAAATTTACCCTCTTATATTTTAATTTTTTTTAAACTTTCAAAAGTAAAAATGTCAAATTAACAAAAATAAGGTAGTCACCTCAAAAAAAGTCACTTTTTTTTTCTTTTTCAAACATAAATTTAGTTAATTTTTTTTAACTAGCTAAATTTGTTTCCAAACTAAGCCTAAAAAAGTTTTGGGCAAAATTTTAGCTGCATTATAGTCTATCATAGCTAACACTGCTCCACTCTTAGATAAAATTGTTGTTAAAATAAATTTTTATATATTTATCGTTTTTAAGTAATAACTTCATTATATTTATTTGTTTTAACAATTTTTTTATTCTATTGCATTACGGAAAATGCTATTAAACAATAAAATTATACTAGAAATGAAATCAAAACGTAGGAGTGAGGAAGGGAGCTAGGGCTGTTTACAAATTTGAGTCTCTTAAATAAAATTTTCAGGGAAGCCTAATCTACCTAAATACTCTTAATGAATAGAGTAAGTTCTTTTTCTCTTTCTCTCTCATAGAATTTTGAATAAGATTTAATTTAAAAATAATAATTAATACATTATGTGTGAGATAATTATGACATATACAGATACAGTTAGAATAAAAATTTCAAAAGTGTGCAAATAAAATAAAAAATAAGTAATTCATAAATAACAGAGTTAAATAGAAAGTTAAAAGTTTTTGATAAAATTTTAAATAAAATTAAAAAATAATAATTAATACATTAAACATGAATTAATTATTACACTTATAAATAGAGTAAAAAGAGAAAGTTCAAAATTTTATCACGTGAGAAAGGAAGAAAAAGTAGAAAATTTTATAAATTTGTTAAATTTTTTATTGATTTAAAATATGGGCCCCTTTTAACCAGTGGCGGAAGCATATGATGTCCAGTGCAGGCGAAGGCCTGCACTGGAATTTTTTTTAAATTATTTGATATAAAAAAATTATAAATATTTATAAAATATTTTTAGATGCATTTAGAGGTATATCTTTTAGTAATTTTTGGTATTTTTTTACCAAAAAATTTTTAGCATTTTTTTTTACAATTTTTTGAGTGTTTGGTAAAATTTTTGACAACTTTTAGCAATTTTAGTAACTTTTGGTAACTTTTAGTAATTTTTGGTAATTTTTAACAACTTTTGTGTGCTTGGTAAAAATTTTGGTAATTTTTGAATAAAGTAAATTATTGTAATAGAATAGAAAAGTGACAATATATTTGATATTAATGTATAATATTTTATATTTTATCGTATTTTACATAATTATTTAAAATTTAAAATTTTACACGTAATTTGATTTATACTGGCCCAAATTTCTGCGTAAGCCGCTACTTTTAACTGGCTCATTAAGGATCAATGACAACATAACACATAATATTGTCTCGGTGGAATTGTGTATCAAAAAGTTCAATACATTATTAAGCGACATTATTTTTATTATTTTTATTAGGCGTTAATAAGTGCCACCGAGTCACCCATTAACTAGAAATTATCGGAGCGCCTCTCACTTATAAAAGCAGAGCAGTGTTGAACGTTTACTTGAAGTCAAAAAAGTTTAATTATCAGACGCTTTTAACAATTATTTTTTATATTATTAAATTAATTCAACGATCTACGATGCATCAGACTTATCCTCCTCCCGCAATTTAGCGCCACTGCTTTACTTTTGATTTCTTCTTCGTCTTTTTCGTGGAAGCAGACTTCGATACCCTCTCTGTTGGCGGAGCCGCGGAATTGTACGTACACGCGTAATACACTTTTTTAAAATCTAAATCGTGTACGTCAGTGCAGGTAGACTCTGGTCAACTTCCTATCGCAGCTGGTCCTCTTTCAGAGCAAAGTAACATGCAACTCTTTTTGGGAATTTTTTTATCTCCTCCTAACATGATTTTATTGTAAGCAATCATTTTTAATATTTAAACTTTAAATTTTATATCCTTACTTTAAAAATATTTGTTACAATTAAATTTTTCGTTCGATCTAACAGTCAATAATAGGGGTGTGTTTGGAGTTTCTCTTAAAAAAAAATTCATTAAATTTCATAGATCATAGTCTTAAAATTGATGAAAGATGTAAAAATTTAGAAAAATAAAATAAAATTTTATGAAGCTTTATAATTTTTTTAATAAAAAATTAGTGACATCATCGTGAGAAAATTACATGAAAGGCATCTTTTACTTCTTTAAATTATATAAATTGTCTAAAACATTTTTAAGATCTTTAAAGGTAAGAAGTAATAATAATAATATACGAAAAAAATAAGAGTGAACCTATTTACGCTTCACAGCTAATCTCTTATATTCATTTTTATTTTTTTCATTAAGTAAAATTATAAAATTATCTTTTTTTTTTACTAACTATTTTTATATCTAATTTGAAATAACATAATTGTCATTTATAAAGAAAATATTTATAAATTTGAATAAACACCCGTAGACATATAAGAGATTAGAAAAATTATTTTTAAGAAACTAAGATGATTTTTATTTATATTTATACATTTGACAATCATATAAAAATAAATTTTATTTTTTATTTAATAATAATAATATACACAAAAAAAAGGAATGAACCTATTTACATTACACAAATAGTCTCTTGTACCTCATTTTATTTTTTTCATTTAGTAAAATTATAAAATTATTCTTTTTTTACTAACTATTCTTATGTCTAATTTGAAATAACATAATTTCCATTCATAAAGAAAAAATTTACAAATTTGAATAAACGCCCATAGACATATAAGAGATTAGAAAAATTATTTTTAAAAAACTAAAATGATTTTTATTTGTATTTATACATTTGACAATCATATAAAAATAAATTTTATTTTATTTTATAATTTAATCAAATAAAAAATTAATTTTCTTTCATTTATTTTGTTTACAGACTTTTATTATTTTTTACCGTCATTTTGGTAAGATTCTATATCATTCTTGTAATTTTGATAATTTAGTAATAAATTTTGAAAATAATGTAATGAAAAAAAATGTAAGTGTAATAAATGTTAAAATAAATAATTTATAAACAATTTGTAAAAATAAATAAATAGATATCAAGATGATAAAGAAAATAATAAAGGTTTGTAAATAAATTAAAATGAAATAAGTTGTTTTCTTGTTTGATTAAGTTATAAAATAAATTAAAATTTATTTTTATATGATTGTTAAAAAATATAATAAAAATAAAATTTATTTTTAGTCTTTCAAACTACATATATTTTTTTACATAAAACCTACAAACTTAAAAATAAGACATTATAATTATGTCTTAAATTGAGTTTTTGTATAATAGCATTTATGACAACATAAGTATGTAAAATATATATAAAAAATAAAATAAGTTCGCCCAAAAAAATTTTTAATTAATGAAAAAGTATAGTAGAGTGCAATATATGATTTGTGGAGTGTAAATAGGCTCATTTAAAAAATAATTTACAATATTTTACTTTATTGTAATGTTTGCTATTTCCAAACACAGCTTTAATTTTGGAGATGGCCTAACCTATAATTGGAGAAGATAAAAGTTTTTTTCTTTAACGTTTAAAGATTCTAACTGTTTTTTTATTTTTTAAACATTTTAAATGTGTTAAAAAATGCAAAAATAAAAACATCTCATTTTGAAAAAAAAAAAAGGAATGTAAAAAGTTAAATTCGAATGGATTTAATATTTCTCATTTTTTCTTTTGAGGAAAAATTTAAAGTCATGTTTTTTTTTTTTTTAAATCTGAAAAATTGTTCATATATATTATTAAAAGAGAAAGAAATGAAAAAGTAAAATGTAAATAACAACCCTTAAAATAAAAATCATCTTGTTTCTTTCCACAAATTTGCAATCTATTACACAAAAATGGAATACCAAGGGCCCCGTTTGACAACGCTGTCATTTTTTTTGTTGTTTTTCTGTTGCCGTTTTCTGTTTTTGTTTTCTGTTGCTGTTTATTTTTTCTGAATTAAAAACTGAAAATGTGTTTGGAAATGTAAGTTTGTTTATAATTATTAATTTTTTTATTTTATAAAATATTTAATTTTATTAGTTATCAAAATTAATAGAACTTAATAAAATATATTTTATATTAATTTAATTTAATAAATATGATTAATTAAATTAATACAGTAAATTATTTATTAAAATCATTTAATCCAATAAATATCAATTATATTAAATTATATTATTTATTAAAAATAATTTAATAAAATATATTTCATATTAATAAATAATTAAATTAGATTAATTATTAAATTAAATTATTTATTTTTATATTAATTAAATTCAGTTAATTATTTATTAAAATAATTTAATAAAATATATTTTATATAAATTAAATTAATTAAATCATAAATAATTTAATTTAATTATGATATTTATTTAAAATAATTTAATAATTATTATTAAATTAAATTAAAAATTAATGTAATTTAATTATTTATTATTAATTATTTTATATAAATTAATTTCATTATTAAATTAAATAAATTAATTATGATATTTATTTCAAATAAATTTAGCAATAATTAATTATTAAATTAAATTAAATTAATTTATCTTTATTATTTATTAAAAATAATTTATATTAATTTATATAATTAATTTAATTTATTGAATTTAATTATATTATTTATTAAAATAACTTATTTTAATAAAATATTTGAATAAAATAATTTATTTTTATGTAATGTAACAAAAATAGACAAAATTTTAAAATTGACAAAATATTAGTAACAGAAAAGAAAACTAGAGTAAAAATACATTTTTTCTATTTACGTTTTTCTATTTATATTTTTATTTTTTTCGAAATAAAAAAACGTAAACAGGTTTATTAAATATGCTTCTATTACAAATTTATAAAATTTTAAAAATATAAATAAAAAAATAAAAAACGGCAACGTTACTGAACAGGCCTGAGAAATGCATCCATGATCGCCTGCGCCTCTGCCAGACCGCAGCCATACAAATACACATATAAATCTAACCCTCATGAACGCTGAAATTGGGAAATCGGTAAAGGCATGCTTGAAAGCAGTAGGCATTTCTAAACTATTAAAAAAATTATGACTTGGTTACGATGAAGCTTTCCGTTGGCAAATTCTTCCTCAGACCTTTCTCATAGTTGCTCGTTTCCCACTTGATCACGATTAATTTTGTCATCAACTCCATTTTTCTTTCCCAGTGCCTAACTTCATAATGATCGGTTTCTTGTTTTACTCGAAATTTTCTTTGAATTTTCAACTATTTTGACTTCGGTATTGAGATGGCTCCTGACCTGTCGGAAAAAATAAAATACAGTAATAAAAACGTTTCCACTTTCTTTTGCTTTGCTGCGGGATTTAGAATTTCAAATCCCAATTTCGGGTGCAAAAAGCGATATCTTCGCCCCCCAGAAATCTCAATTTCCTAAGATGCTTTAACTCTTTGTTGAAACGTCACGTCAACTTGTCCTTTACTAAAAGATTAAAAGTTCTCACGAAACTCATAATAAATTTAAGTTAAAAAAAAAATTAAAAAGACAATTAATATAGTTAATGGGAGAGCATGCAAAAGAACTTGGAGAATGTTTTTCGATCTTCACTCAAACTTGGATGAATACAAATGAGAAGTGACCCTATTTATAATCTTCCACCGTTTCAATTAATGGTAGTGATCTAATTGATCCAATAGTAGATATTAATGCTCTAAAATCTTTTACTAAAATATTTACATGACAAACTTACAAAAGAACTCTTTTATCTATTCTAAAATTCTTTACAGGTGTCTGACATATTTAAAAGAATTGCTTAGAATATATAAAAAGAAGTTATAGAATGTACAAGATTATTCTAGGATGACATAGGGCCTTCTAGAAAATTTTGGAGTAATACCACTTTGGTATGGTCATGCAAGCATCTATGAGGCGTGAAGTAAGCGCTGACATATCAGGGTGGGACATTTTTTTATCAAATTCTTCTAAACGTTATCAATGGAAATATGATGGTTTAGTATAATTTTAGGGGGCATTTGATAACTCGATTTTATCAACTTTTACTATTTTTTTTCATTTTTTTAAACTGTAAATTTTATAAATTTTTTGTAATTTTAATCAATTTTTAATAATTTTTTTATCAAAATCATCCAAACGAGTAAGTGAGATTTCGTTTGAACAGATTTGATTGAAAATTTCGAATCATGCACGTCAAATGTCAAAAAATATCTGGCACATACCCCCCCTGTTTTTTTTAAAGCATTTGTAAAGCACCAAATGCCCCTTAATTTTTCAGTTGAGGCTCTAACTAAGCCAACACAAAACCAGAACTAAGACTTTCGAAGTTGAGAATCTTATCCGCGCGTCTGGCGGTGACGATGGTATTTTATTCGGTTTGAGAGGGTCAGGAGTTGTAACGACATTTCCCAAATTTTTTTAGGGATGAATTACACTTCCTTCTAATATTTAAATAATTAGACTTATTATTTTTAATATTTAAAAATTACATTTACCTTTCTTATTTTAAAATATTATTAAATCGACTCCGTTCCATTAAATAAGTTATTAAAACTTAATAAAAATATTAAAGTAATTAAAATTTTATTTTTTTAATTTTATCCCTCTATCTCTTACATACTTATTAGTACAAAGAAAAAATAATAAAGCTTTCATTACTCTTAACGGGTAGCAAAAGTTCTTAGTTACTTTTTTTTTATTTGAATAGTTCTAATTATTTTTTATTTGTGCATGGAGTTCAATTTTTTTTTTCCTTCTTTTGCCCCTCTTAGTAATTTTTATTTTCGAGTTTTCGGTAATTTAACTCACTCATAGTGATGTAAAATCGTTATGCGTAAAAAAGGGAAATGACACCCATTGTCTTGATTTATCAATTATTTTTCCTTTTAAACATCAACATTATTGACTTTGTTGAGCTTTTATATCATTAGTAGTGCATTATTAACTCATTAATTTCCACTTAGATTCTAATTTTAGGTCTTGGTGGTATGATTTACCTTTTGAAAAAATAATTTCGTATTCCTATAACCTTTTTTATTGATATGCATGTATGGGTAAAATATTTTTTATATTCAATATTTTTTTTACTAAATATAAGTTTTATTTGATTTACTGAAAATCTCTAAAAATTTTTAAAAATTATTTTTTACTTCATTGTATAAATTACGAATTTATAAATTAACTAATTTTACCTTTTTTTATTTTTTTATTACTTTAAATGTATTTATAATATAATTTAATTTTTAGCCAAAATTATGATCATATTTGTCCATTGGACGGATATCTTGCGACGACCAATAATAAAAATGATTGGCCTCTCGTGGAAACTAGTGAGGGGTCAATATCAGCTGTTTCTTGGAAGCCAACTTGGGGGGACCCCCCCTGAAAAGGTGGGAAGGGATGTGCGTCGGGTGCTGATTAGAGAATAACAAATTGAGATTTTTTTTTTTTTTTGGCAAGTAACAAATTGAGATTTGGACAAAACTTTTCCAAACTTTTACGAGCATGATCGGCATTTCGCTTGTAAAATGCGAGTTCGACATGGTTAATTTGGCGTATTAATAGATATTAATTTTTTTAAATTATTATTTTATATTTCACTGTATGAATTACGAACTTATAAATTATCTCATTTTATTTTATTTTTTATCACTTTAAACACTCTCTTAAATAACTAAAATAGTGTTGGACCTCTAGTTAAATTCCTTTTGGATCTTTGAATTTTTAGTACAGAAGGGTGGGTTAACCATAAGCTTTGTCAAAAAATATTTAACCCCAAATTAATTAATTAATTAAAAAAAATGAACAGACTCATTTAGATCTTAAATCGACATAGAATAAATTGTGTGATCTTCAAGCGTAATATTTGTTCACATCTTAAAAGGTAAATGATCAACTGTGTAACTTGATCTTTAACATGCGACTCTCATTTAAAGATGTTATGACCCTCACAAAAAAGAATTTAAGAGAACTAACGTAACAATGTCCATTCCGTAATTTACAATCGGGACCATTAATTTTGAAATCAATAATTTAAATGCATTTGTATTTTTTTTGACTTAAAATAGTATGAATAGATCCGAGTCATTAAATTTTAATTTAGCAATTCATATTTAATGTTACAGGGATGACATAATTATCGCCTTTTACCTAAAAAAAGGTATGTATTACACCAATTACGAATAGTGCAAAATAATCCATCATAGTACATAATGACATCTTGTATGTGATTCTCACTTTCATTCGGAGATGTCACGACTTTTTATATGTGATCCCTATTCACATATAAATAGGTAAACAATAAATCGAGTACGAAAAGTAGACCAATGAAATTAGTTAATTTAATTCCTAAGAAACCTTGAGAAATTAAAAAGTAAGAGGTTGTCATCACATGTAGTGATGTCAGTTTCATGACAATAAATTTCAAAGTCATTGAATTAAAATTTAACTCTTCATAATTTATCTAAGTATTTTTAAATCAAAAATATATGGATAGATTTGAATTATTAAATTTTAATTTAATGAACTAAATTTATGTTTGAATAATATGGACATTGCTACCCCGAATCGGAGAAATTCACCGGAGTTGGGGGCCGAATCCAAACTTATGACTGGGAGAGCCACATGCTCATGCCCACGTGCTCTTGCCAACAAAACTAGTCCACGTGGTGTTGTGCTAATTGACATATCGAGGGAGTGTTTGATTGATAAAATCAACTAAAATTTATTAATTTTTATTAATTATTTATTTTTTAATTATTTTTATCGTATATTATTTTTATATTTTTATTATATTTTATCCTAACCAGACACCATGATATCTCTCTCTCTCTCTTCCTCTCTTTCTGTGAAATTGACTTCACCAAAAGTAAAATGAACGTAGACGGTAATTTGTACATCAAAGCAGTGGATGCAAATGCACTCATGCAATGCAGTTATTGCTTTCTTCTGTTTTCTTTTCTTTTCTTTCTTTCTCTCTCTTTTTTTTTTCAAAAAAAAATAATAATAAGAAAATCAATTTTATTCAAAATTGATTGGCAAAGAACGCGGACGTCTGCTAAAATCTTATACTAATTTAACACAATTTTAACAGTATGGAATGAGTTAAAGTCAAGGATCGAAGATGAGCTTCAACCAACAGGCTTCTCCTAATTAATCACAAAGCCAGAGCTTCCCCTCCTTGTGATTATTAGACCCAAGAACTTAACTCGTGCAGGCAACTTAATGGACCAACGAGGTTTCCATTGGCCTTTTGACTTGTGTTTGAGGCTCGGGGGATTGAGAAAAGTAGAAAGAAAAAGATTTCGTACTCTTTGCTGGTCATGAGCAAGAAACGAACATGCAAAGATTGGATCACTGCCTATCATCGTTCCAACGCTCAAAACTATTTGAGGATTTTTCAAAGGACGGACTTATTATTTGGACTTCACAAATATATTTTTATATTTTTGTTTTATTTTTTTATTAAACAAAATTACACAATTATTTTCATTTTTGTAATAAGATATATTATATGATTTTACTATTATAAATACCTTTTTATAACAATAAGAGTAATTGTATAATTTTATTTAATAAAAAATAAAGTAGAGTGTAAAAATCTATTTTTGAAATGTAAATAAATTTACTTTTTTTTTTTAAATTATTTTTTTCTATAGTACTTTACGATTGTGCACTCACCACATTGAAGCTCACCAAGTGGATGGAGGTAATGGCAAGAGGCCATCTTCCTTTCTTTCTTTTTCTTTCATTTTTTTTTTAAAATATAATGTTAAGGTCCATCTAAAATTATCAAGCAAATTAAGTTATGAAATTATGTCTATTTACTCAAGTTGTTTTCAGAGGTGGTGATTAAATTGTCCCTGAAATTCACAATTCATGTCGATTCATATTTATATTTAAGTACCTTTAAATTTATTGAACATATTAGATAATTAATTTAGTTCACAAATGAATCAAATTACATCAATTTTATGTCAAAGTCTTTATATTATATCATATTCGAATTTTCATGTTGTGTCTAAAATTGTCACTCTCATTTTTCTCTTTATTTGAACAATCACTAGCTCAAAAAATATATATATATATTTATATATTAAGTAATTGCAATTTACAAGAGGGTGAAGTATATGAAAATGGGGTCATTTTGTTTTTTAAATTAAGAGTTCGTTAACCTAAAATTAATGTAATTTAATTTTTAAGTATTTAATATATTTATTTTGAGATATTTAAACATGAATACAAACATTACGAATTCTAAATTCTCTACGCGCAAAGCTCAAATTTTCTATGGGCTGAACGCAAGTTGATGAAGTACACCAAACACAAGTATCAACTTTTTCTAGGGTTTTGAAGATAGAACCCAGGCCCATTTAACCCAAGGCCTACCATATAGAATTTCATCTTCTAGGGTTTGTAGTAACTTCGCGCTGCTACAACCAGAGGGCTCTTTGCATTTGGCTTCTCCGGCTCGCCAATTTCACAGCAGCCATGGTAGGCTTTTGTATTCATCTCTCTGCATGTTTATATTAGTACTTACATATATCATTGTTCTTGTATTTGTTTATATAAAAGTATCGAATCTCTTCGATTTCGTCCTCAGATAATTTCGGAGAAGAACCGGAGAGAGATCTGCAAATACCTCTTTCAAGGTTTTTTTTTTTTTTTCCCTCCTCACTCTTTATGTGATATACATTTATATATTTATATTTATTCGTTTCTCATATTCGATTTTTTTTTTTTGGGGGGAAATTTACAGAGGGCGTTTGCTATGCGAAGAAGGACTTCAATCTCCCGAAGCATCCCGAGATCGATGTTCCAAATCTTCAGGTCATCAAGCTGATGCAGAGCTTCAAATCGAAGGAATACGTTCGCGAGACCTTCGCTTGGATGCATTTTTACTGGTACCTCACCAACGACGGAATCGAATTCCTCAGGACTTATCTCAACCTTCCGTCGGAGATCGTCCCAGCCACCTTGAAGAAGTCGGCGAAGCCCCTTGGACGACCCATGGGCGGCCCTCCGGGCGATCGTCCCCGGTAATTTTAACACGACATTTCAGTTTTTCTACTGTAATGTATGTGGATGGTGGTGTTATATTTGTGTTCCTTTCAATTTTTTGGTTCTAATGTGGTCAATGAATTTGTGGATTGAATTTTTAGTGGCCCGCCAAGGTTTGAAGGCGACAGACCAAGGTTTGGTGACCGAGAAGGATATCGTGGGGGTCCTCGAGGACCTCCTGGTGAGTTTGGAGGGGAGAAGGGAGGAGCTCCACCCGAATTTCAGCCTTCTTTTAGGGTAATTTCTTATTCTTAATATTGGTTTGTTAGTCACTAGATCCATGAAGTGTTGATTGCTCGATGAACTACATATACTTCATTTCTTCAATATTTTTTCACCCTAAAGTTCAAGAAAAGTTGTATCAATGTGGGTATTTTATCATCCTAAGGTAAGTAAAGTAGTTGGATCAACATTAAATTCTTTATCCTTGAAGTCAAACAACCATAGTGTTAGGAGTGCATGTGGCAGCTTTTCCATGGTCTGAAAATATTTTCCTCTGGCATTGGAGATCTATCATGTTGCAATGAACAGCTAGGATGTATATGCCTCTTGGTTTTAATTAAATGATTGGGCAGACAATGGCTTTGAAGAAATAGACCTTTTAATACCATCATGATTTGACTTGTATATTTCGTATTAGTATCAATGAATAAATGTATTTATTTCATACAAGCATGTACGTACCTAACCGGGGAATGCTGTGGTAAGACTTGCTACAGTTTATTTTTTCAGTGAACTTTCCATTTAAGTATAGTGATTCAATAGATGTTTCCCTCTGCGATTTGGGAATTTTTTATATCCACTATTTAGACCAGTCCTTTTTTCCAATAAGCAAGCAAATATTTCCCATAAATTGCTGAGGGTGCATTAAACCTACATGCACCTTGGCACATTGGCACATTTGCTAGGCAGTAAAGATTGTCATGGGTTAGGGCATCTACATGCTTCTTTAAGCCCCTTCTCTTGTCTCTATAAAATATAAGGGGAGGAGCCATTTAGAGGTTTACATCAACATCTTTACATCCTTTAAAACAATTCTTATAGTTCTTCTCCAAATATGGGTTGTCACTAATTGATATCGTTCCCTATTGTGGAGTTTAGAGAATTTATTGTAGAGTGATTTTGAATAGAGATTATAAAATAGAAAAAATATCACTTGTTATGTGAGTAACATTAAATCCTAAACAGATTCTTTGCTTTAATTATAGGAACCTTTGAGATTCCGTTCAGCTCCCTGCACATAATTCTCAAATATTCGAAAAGAGATGGATGGTCCATCTCAGATTTGTCTTGTGCAGTTTAGGGCAGTTCTATGTAAAAACCTGATCAAACCACGTTTGCTTAATGAATTAGTCAGGTTGGAGTTAATTTGTGTTCATGTTGTATTTGTCTAATGTTTTAGTTGCCTGTGATTTATGACTATGGTAGTGTCTGTAGTAACAAATCTTGATAAAGATCTATAATATAAAAATTTTGATGAGACTAAATTCATTATTCCCCCCCTATACGGTACATTCAACATTAGTTATTCCATCTATATTTGTGTGTTATGAATTGAATTCTAAAATTTTGAACTTTGTTCTGTTTTATCAAAGGGTTCTTTGATTCCCAAGGGGTGTACAGCCAAATTATTCTCTAATTTACAATCATATTAATTGGATACCTACTGAATCTGCAGGGCTCAGGTGGAAGGCCTGGCTTTGGGCGTGGAGGTGGAGGCTTTGGTGGTGGAGCACCACCTAGTTCAAGCTTCTCTTGAATGCATGCTTTTTCCAATTGTTCTAATTTTATCATATTAGCTAGAGGAACAAGCCTTGGAACTTTTTTGTTGAGTTGCAAAATTTTCATTTTCTACATGAATCTAAAATTTTTAGGTGTTGTGTGATCTCCAATTTTGTTCACTCTTTGTACTAAAAAAATTCTTCCAAGATTATTACAAAATCTGTTTTCCCCTTCGCTCTTCAACTAGGATTTTGTGAGTTATTCCATGCTTTACCCTCGTTTAACCCAACACTGTCCTGAATTTGCAGATTGTGGGAGATAGCTCAATTTGTCTGATATGGTAGTTGGTGATGTAACAATGTAACAAACCATTCTTGAATGCTAGTCAGAGTAAAAAAATGAATTAAGTCCGAATATTTTTGGAATTTTATATTTTCTTTATTTTTTCTTCCATTTCTTTTGATTTTTCCTTAATCCAAACACACCCTTGTTATGGCAACTCCACGGCTTTTTTTTTTTATTTGTTTGGCAGTCTTAGAGTCTCACTCCAGGGACTTCACTTGTGAAAGAAAGAATAGTCAGAGATCAAAAGGAAAGGAAAAGATGAAGGGTAGGGGTGGGTTTACAGGTTCTTAATTGGGTAAATAATAATGTAATAATAGAAAAAGGTTGTAGTTAACTTGACTTAATAAATTGGATACCTTAATAAATTATTAATAATACAAAGGCGGAATAACATTTGTCAGCAATTTAATACTTACTTTAATATAACGTATTTAATTTTAAGTGAATAATTTTTAAAAACCTTTTCAATTTTAGAAGGACGCTAAGTGTTACAAAAGGGGTTCCCTCAGGGTCGTCTTCTCAAGCTTACGGAACCTCTTAAGACGGATTTGATAAAGTGACTTGGGACATTAAATTAGAATCAAAATTTAATGATCTAAATATATTTATATTTTTTTAATATAAAAATTTAATGATCTAAATATACATTTAAATCAGTTTTTTTTTTTTCAAGATTGCTAATGCATTTTAAGGCTTGATTTTTTTTTTTAATTTGGATGAAATAATCTTTAGTTCTAATATCTTATGTGATTAAAATATAATTTTATTCTTTAAAAATTATAAACTTTAAAAACATATCAATAAAAATTAGATTAGCAACGATTAAAATACAATTTTCTTGTTTAAAAATTATAAACTTCAAAAACATACCAATAAAAATTAGATAAGCAGCATACAAATGTCAAAGTATAAATAATATATTAAGTTATTGATAGAATATTATAATTTATTATTTATTAATTTATTAATTTAGTTTGCCATTGTGAAAAGAAAACACAAAATAAAAAATTAAAAAATGATTTATATATTAAATGAGTTTAATTGGAAATTCTTAAAAGTTTAGGTACATAAGAATATGTACCGTCACCCCCACTCCTGTTGTCTCCTTAAGAATTGTAAATTGTAATGCAATACCTTTTTATTGAAAGAAGGTTTCTGCAAATTAAAATCTTAATTCGTTCCGCATTCGCAAAGGATTTTCTCTCTCCCTTTCTCTCTCCCCCCGACTTCTGATGGGGTTTTGGATGGCGAAGCGCATTTTTCCTTCGCGCCTAAAAGTAAAAAATAAAAATAAAAATAACTCCACCGCAGTTACCACGCATGTCGAACCACCTGCAATGGCAGTTGCAGTGCCACCGTGTCTGCCAATATGGGGGAAAAAGATAATAAATAACAGGGGATCAACTGATATAGAGAAACTGAAATATGGAAAATGCAGAAACCGAAATTGACCTTTAAATTTTAGATGCATAACCGGTAACGCAGTGACTTAACTTCCCACTCGGTACTCCAAAACAACGAACAACACGTAAAAAATATAGGGGACACAAAAAAAGGGAGAAGCCATCCTCCCAGACACGACCCACACAAAACACTACTCAATTGTTTTTTTTTATCTAACAATTGCCTTCTATCAGCATAACCCAAGCAAGCAAAGACTAACGTCTTACGTAGTCTCTTCAGTCAACTTCCTCCATCTTACTCTCCTCATTACCCTCCTCTTCTAGAGGGGGCATGTCAGCATCATCCCCAGCTTCCTCATCCTCATCAATGCTCAGGCCCAATTTCAACATCCTGTGAATCCTAGCTGCAAATGTGTTCGGATCATCTAGACTAAACCCGGAAGTCAAGAGGGCCGTCTCAAAGAGCAGCATCACAAGATCTTTCACAGACTTATCATTCTTGTCAGCCTCAGCTCTCTTCCTTAGCTCCTCCATAATTCCATTGTCTGGATTGATCTCCATTGTCTTCTTGCTAGACATGTAAGAGCTCATGCTGCTATCCCTCAGCGCCTGAGCCTTCATGATCCTCTCCATGTTTGCAGTCCACCCATACTCTCCAGTCACAAGACAGCACGGTGAATCTACAATCCGATCGGAAACAATTACCTTCTCAACCTTATCTCCGAGAATGTCCTTGATGGTCTTGCAGAGATTCTCAAAGGACTTCTTCTTTTCCTCCTTTTTCTTCTTCTCCTCCTCTGTTTCATCTTCCAGCTTCAGACCTTCCTTGGTAGCAGAGACAAGCTTCTTCCCATCATATTCCTTCAATTGCCCAACTGCGTATTCATCAATGGCATCAACCATAAACAGCACTTCGTAGCCCTTCTTCTTGAGCCGCTCTAAGAATGGGGAATTCTCAACTGCTTTCTTGCTCTCACCAGTGATGTAGTAGATATCCTTCTGGCCTTCTTTCATTCTTGTGACGTAATCCTTTAGGCTAGTCAACTCATCGCCACTCTTGGTAGAGTGGTACCGAAGTAGATCTGCCAATTTCGCCCGATTCTGGCTGTCCTCGTGGATACCCAACTTCAAATTCTTTGAGAAAGCTTCATAGAATTTGTTGTAGTCCTCCTTGTTCTCTGCAATCTCATTGAACATCTCAATGCATTTCTTCACGAGGTTCTTTCTAATCACCTTGAGAATCTTGTTCTGCTGTAGCATCTCGCGAGAGATGTTAAGTGGAAGGTCATCAGAGTCAACAACGCCCTTGACAAATCCGAGGTACTCTGGAATGAGCTCCTCGCAATTGTCCATGATGAACACTCTCCTGACATAGAGCTTGATGTTGTTCATTTTCTTGCGGGTGTCAAATAGATCGAAAGGAGCTCTCTTTGGCACAAAGAGAATGGCTTTGAACTCAAGTTGCCCCTCGACGGAGAAGTGCTTGACAGCAAGGTGTTCTTCCCAGTCATTTGTCAGACTCTTGTAGAAGGAGGCGTATTCCTCCTTGGTGATCTCCTCTGGCTTGCGCAACCAGATGGGTTTCTGCTTGTTGATGAGCTGCCACTCATGAGTGACCTCCTTCACCTTCTTCTTCTTTGACTTGTCTTTTTCTTTCTCCTCATCGACCTCTTCAACATCACCTTCTTCTTCCTTCTTGGGTTCTTCATCTTCATCGTCACTAATCTCTTTCTCTGTTGTTTTCTCTGTCCAGAGGTAAATTGGGTAGCTGATGAACTCGGAGTGCTTCTTCACAAGGTCCTTGATCCTCCTCTCCTCCAAGTACTCCAACTAAACACAAGCCAATCATCCAAATCAGCAAATGACCCAAAAAAAATGGTAAATTAAAAAAAAGATTCAATAATCCAATTCACATGACTCCAATATTATGGGTTCATATGGGATCTGAGAGAGTCAATCTGCAAACAAATTAACTGATTCAAAGAGCTTAGACCCATAATTTCTACATCAGAAAAAAACAATGTAGATTACACACTGCTGATACCCCTTCAATTACATAGCAAAATGCACAGACAAAAAACAAACAACATTACTGAACGGAAGTATTACCTGATCTTCCTTGAGGAAAAGAGTTATCTTCGTTCCTCTGCCAAGCTGCTCGCCATTGACATCTCTTGTAACTGTGAATGAGCCACCGGCCTGTGATTCCCAAATGTACTGCTCATCATCGTTGTGCTTTGTTGTCACAATCACTTTCTCTGCAACAAGGTAAGCCGAGTAGAACCCAACACCAAATTGCCCAATCATGCTCACATCAGCCCCGGCTTGCAATGCCTCCATGAATTCCTTGGTCCCCGACCTTGCAATTGTCCCCAGATTGTTTACTAAATCTGGTTTTTTTTTTGGGGGGGGGGGTAAAAAAAATCACCACAATATATTAGCGCCAATAAACAGATTGCTATCCTCTCGAAATGGAGAGCTTCATATCATTATAACTACAAGCAACATTTCAGCCCATCATTAGATTACGTTACATAAAACTCTTCCAACGATAACCATGTCTACCACTGGATATAAAGTCATGAAAATGTGTCTAATTCTCCCATTCCACATTAGACACTGTCACTTTCTATTTGCTATATATCCACATATGCACACCAGCTTTTAAATATATATATATATATCTCGACATTCAAAGGATTTATTTCATGAATTGCTTGATGTAATTATCTTGATGAACTATTCTATCATGGGGATGATCTAATAATTAAATAGACTCTAAATTCTCCAATCAATAGTTCATTAATATCTATCTTAAAAATGATCAACATTACTTCAGCATAGTTGCTTGAATTTCACAGTTCAGTATTCTCCCCCAAGAGAAAAATTCACCGGACAAACAAACGGAGACTCAATGAATCCGTAGACTGAAACGAACTTACTAACCTGCTTTGGTCATTCCAATACCGCTGTCGATGATCGAGAGCGTCTTGTTGGCCTTATCAGGGACAAGCCGAATGAAGAGCTCTGGTTGAGCATCGAGCTTGCTCTTATCCGTCAAGCTCTCAAATCGGATCTTATCCAAAGCCTACGCAATCCAAAATCAAGAATTAAACCAATGCCATTATATAACGAATCTATACACACAACTCCTCTGTGTGTGTGTGTGTGTGTGTGTGTGTGTGTAGAGAGGGATAGAGAGAGAGAGAGAGAGACTTACATCAGAGGCATTGCTGATAAGCTCACGAAGGAAAATCTCCTTGTTGCTATAGAATGTGTTGATGATAAGGCTGAGAAGTTGGTTGATCTCCGCCTGGAATGCAAAGGTCTCAGCATCAGCCATCTGAACATCCGCCATTGACGAACCTCAGAGAGAAGGAGAAATCAAATGCGCAGAGAGTTGGAATTCGCGAGATGATCGTCGAATCGAGAATCCGCTCTTTGAATCACAATATACATTCAAAAAGAAAGAGGCGGATGGACATATATATTAGGGGAGTTGTGTTCTAGGACCTTCTGTTTGTCCCAGCCATGAATGGGACTTGAGGCGGAGGAAAGGTCGGGCTTCTGGAGTCTTCCAATCTGCTCTCGATAATTTTTCGGATTTGTTTATGGTTTTTTTTTTTTTCCCCGAATTATTTTTCGCACTGGCACGACGTCGTTCAATGGATGCGTTACTTTATTCTTTCCTTGGGTGCAATAATTTGCTAAATCTGGAAGATTCCTTCAATCGGGTATTCGTCAATATTTAAATTCAAGACCTTCGTGGAGATTGGGCCAGCTCCAATATCCGCTCCACGAAGGCCCTACTTGGATTTGGTGAAATTTAAATTTTTAGATTACATTTTGATTCACTAAAAATATTTACATTCATATTAAGATGACTATTCGATTTGTGATTCCATTTTATTGAAATTTTTTGAATTATTTATAATTTTTTAATTGATTTACTATATCAAAATTTTGAGACTAAAATATAAATATAAAAAAATTTAAATTTTAAAATTAATTATTCAAACCCCGTTAATTATCAAATCGTAAAATTTATTATTAAAACAAATTTTATAACTAAAAATAAATTTATAAAACTTAAATTTTAAAAATAATTATTCAAATTGCTCACACTTTTAAGAGTATTTTGATTGATATTATTATATTAATAATTTTTTAAAAATAAAAATAAAAGAATACGATATGATTTTGTGAGAAAAAGTAGAGAGAGAAAATTAAATATTAATATAAAATTTATTTATTTAATACATAGTAAACATCTCATTAAATTATTCTATAAATAATTAATAGGGTGAGGATATTTCCTCCCCACTAGAAAGCTCCTCTTATTTCATGCATCGTTTTTTTTTTTTTTTTTCTAAATACCAAGATTATCCCTTATATATTCATATTTATTTATTTATTTACTTGTTTGTTTATTTTTAGTTAGGTAGCTTTAAAATATTGATATAAAAAAATCTAATAAGAAACTTTACCTATCTTTTAATATCTCATAAAAATTTATATTTTCTAACATTTCACTAAAATTTTTATTTTATTTTTTTTAACCAGACCATTAGAGTCACGGTAAATTTACGAACTTATTAAAATTTGTTTTTACCACATCGCTTAGTGACTGTTTGGATTTCCAAAAAACACCAAAAAAAATTTCAACTTTTATCACTTTTTTCAATCAAATTTTGTCACTTACAACTTTTAAACTAACTTCTAATTTTTTTTTTCGAACAAATCAAACATCGCCTATGTATATTATGGCTGCTTTTGACTTGGCTTACATAATTTTACTATTCTACCATATATGCTTTTTACTCTGGAAGCCACTTCTATCTTATTACAAATCTGAATAAATTATTAATCCACACTATAAAGTTTTTTTTATTTAAAAAATAAAATTTTCTTCCATCATAAAAATTTAATTTATATTGATAAATTGTCTCTCTAGATTTTTTTTTTTAATATTCGGATGGGTAATTGTCAATTGAATTTTTGAAAAATTCCTCTTATAGCATATGAGCTACCTAATTATAATAAAAAAATTAAGAATATTTTAGTACATTGCTTTCTCTAATTTTTTTAAAATAATATAAAATTGTAAAAATAAATTATATATTTTTAAAAATAAGAAAATTATATATATCATTTTAACAATTAGCTATACATACTTTTTAGATTTTAGCACATAATTTTGTTTTATTGTAAGAATACTAGAAATTTATTAACGTCCAATAAATTCATTTGTCTACAGTATCACATTGGAGGTGTTAATGTATCTCTTAAATATGTACTTTATCATTAATATTATATATTAGCATTGTATATGGTGTAAGAGATTAAAATTTTAGATAAAATGTAAAAATTATAAATTTCTAATAAAATTTTAAGAAAATTAGACAAACTTTCGGATCAGGAACCACGTGTATTAAGATTGTAAAGGTGCCAATCAAAAAAAAAAAAACAAAAAAAAACCAAAAAAACCAAAAAAGGAAGAACACCCCTTCAGGGTGGTCGAGTGGGGGTTCGGGGGCGCCTAAGGGCCTGGACCGCGTGCGGTCCCAGGTTCGACTCTCATTCGGGAGGGTAGGTTATCGCTTTAGCAGGCTTCTAACAGCTCCCCTCGATCGAGCCAGTCAGTCAAGGCTTGTCTAGGCTGGTTTACTACCTCGTGGGCCATTGCCAGCTTGGTCCACAGGGTGAGCTTCACCCAGTGCGCACTCTCGGATAGCGGCTGCGGGTTTCTTCCCGACCCCAGAAGAAGAACGGAAAATTGTATCCAAGTCATACTTTGTAATCTTTTAAAACTATTAGTCACACTCAAAAAAATGTATTGCTTTTAAGTCACATTAATGTAGAAAGCTTTGTATTTAAGTCACACTTTTGAGTGGGTCCCACGAGTTTGTTTTAAATATAATTTCTAATATACCGATAATATCCTTTATTTCTATAACAAAGTTACACAAGTTATTTCCAGGAATTCCGAGAATCACGTGAAGATATGTTTACCAAGAATCACGCTTCTTCCATTTTTTTTCTTTCTTTATTTTCAGTTTCATTATTTACAGTTTTAGTCGTGAAGATATTAAGAAGATAGAACTTATTTGGCCTATCTTCTTCATGAATTGATTTTGCCGATTGGCGTTTTGAGCTATTTTCAAAACAGTACCGGTACTGTTTCAAAAAATATGATGATGTTGGCTCGTATGGTTGGTTTATGTTATGTATCGATTGATGTTTTTTAGACAGTATGAAAACAGTACCGGTCCAAAACAGTGCCGGTACTGTTTTATCGGTACTGTTTTCAACACAGTACTGGTACTGTTTTATCGGTACTGTTTTCAAAACAGCACCATGAATTATAAGCGGATGACAAGTTTTAAGGGCAAGAGAAATCTATTGGGCCGATTAACGTTTTGAGCTATCTTCAAAACAGTACCGGTACTGTTTCAAAAAATATGATGATATTGGCTCGTATGGTTGGTTTGTGTTATATATCGATTGATGTTTTTTACGTAATATGAAAACAGTACCGGTCCAAAACAGTACCGGTACTGTTTTATCGGTACTGTTTTCAACACAGTACCGGTACTGTTTTATCAGTACTGTTTTCAAAACAGCACCATAAATTATAAGCGGATGACGAGTTTTACGGGCAAGAGAAATCCATGGGGCCGATTGGCTTTTTGAGCCATCTTCAAAACAGTACCGGTACTGTTTCAAAAAATATGATGATGTTGGCTCGTATCGTTGGTTTTTGTTATGTATCGATTGATGTTTTTTAGGCAATATGAAAACAGTACCGGTCCAAAACAGTACCGGTACTGTTTTATCGGTACTGTTTATCGGTACTGTTTTCAAAACAGTACTGGTATTGTTTTCAAAATAGCACCATGAATTATAAGCAGATGACGAGTTTTAAGGGTAAGAGAAATCTATGGGGTCGATTGGCGCTTTGAGCTATCTTCAAAACAGTACCGGTATTGTTTCAAAAAAATATGATGATGTTGGCTCGTATCGTTGGTTTGTATTATGTATCGATTGATATTTTTTAGGCAGTATGAAAACAGTACCGATTCAAAAGAGTACCGGTACTGTTTTATCGGTACTGTCTTCAAAACAGTACAGGTACTGTCTTCAAAATAGCACCATGAATTATAAGCAGATGATAAGTTTTGGGCAAGAGAAATTCATGAAGTTGATTAGTATTTTGAGATATCTTCAAAACAGTACCGATACTGTTTCAAAATAAAAAAAAATAAATATACTTAGGAATGATGATCGATTTAGGTTTTTCCCAAATAATTTTGATTTTGTTTCCAAAAATCGATTTTGCTTGCTTTGTAAAGAAGATGGAAAGTCGCGGAATTAGGTTTTTCCAAACAGTTTTGATTTTATTTTCAAAAATCAATTTTGCTTACTTTGTAAAGAAGATGGAAAGTCGCGAAATTAAGTTTTTCCAAAACAGTTTTGATTTTGTTTCCAAAAATCAGTTTTTCTTACTTTGTAATGAAGATGGAAAGTCACGGAATTTATGAGTGAAGTGTACACTATTTTCGGATAAAACTGACAGTTTTGAAATGTGGTGAAAAACGCGTGATGTCCTTTTTTGTCTTTTTGTTGCAAGTGTGACTTATTTACAAACAAGTTTTTTGGGTATGACTTAAATCCTTATAAGTGCATAAATAATGACCGGCCTCCAAAAACCCCGAAGAAGAAGAATATAGGAATTTTTGGAGCCCGGTCACTATTTATGGACTTATAAGGATTTAAGTCATACCAAAAAAACTTGTTTGTAAATAAGTCACACTTGCAACAAAAAGACAAAAAAGGACATCACGCATTTTTCACCACATTTCAAATTTGTTAGTTTTATTCGAAAATAGTGCACATTTCACTCGTAACTTCCATGACTTTCCATCTTTTTTACAAAGCAAGCAAAATCGATTTTTGGAAACAAAATCAAAACTGTTTGGGAAAAGACTTAATTCCACGACTTTCCATCTTCTTTACAAAGTAAGCATAACCGATTTTTGAAAACAAAATCAAAACTATTTAGAAAAAATCTAATTCCGCGACTTTCCATTTTTTTTACAAAACAAGAAAAATCGATTTTTGGAAACAAAATCAAAATTATTTGGGAAAAACCTAAATCGATTATCTTTCCTAAGTATATTTATTTTTTTTGATTTTGAAACAATACCGGTACTGTTTTGAAAATAACTCAAAATACTAATCAACTCCACGGATTTCTCTTGCCCAAAACTTGTCATCTGCTTATAATTCATGGTGCTGTTTTAAAAACAGTACCGATAAAACAGTATCGGTACTGTTTTGGATTAGTACTGTTTTCATACTGCCTAAAAAACATCAATCGATACATAACACAAACCAACGATACGAGCCAACATTATCGTATTTTTTGAAACAGTACTGGTACTATTTTAAAGATAACTCAAAACTAATCGACCCTATGGATTTCTTTTGCCTTTAAAACTCGTCATTTGCTTATAATTCATGGTGCTGTTTTGAAAACGGTACCGGTACTGTTTTACCGATAAAACAGTAACTGTTTTCATACTGTCTAAAAAACATCAATCGATATATAACACAAACCAACGATACGAGCCAACATCATTATATTTTTTGAAACAGTACCGATACTGTTTTGAAGATAGCTCAAAATGCCGATCGGCCCAATGGATTTCTCTTGCCCTTAAAACTCGTCATCTGCTTATAATTCATGATGCTATTTTGAAAACAGTACTGATAAAAACAGTACCGGTATTATTTTGGACCGGTACTGTTTTTATACTGCCTAAAAAACATCAATCGATACATAACACAAACCAACCATACGATCCAATATCATCATATTTTTTGAAACAGTACCGGCACTGTTTTGAAGATAGCTCAAAACGCCAATCGACAAAATCAATCCATGAAGAAGATAGGCCAAATAAGTTCTATCTTCTTCATATCTTCACGACTAAAACTGTAAATAATGAAACTGAAAATAAGAAAGAAAAAAAATGGAATAAGTGTGATTCTCAGTAAACCATATCTTCACGTGATTCCCGAAATTTTCGAAAATAACTTGTGTAACTTAGTTATCGAAATAAAGGATATTATCAGTATATTAGAAACTGTATTTAAAACAAACTCGTGGGACTCACTCAAAAGTGTGACTTAAACACAAAACTTGCTATATTAATGTGACTTAAAAGTAATATTTTTTTTTTTTTGGTATGACTAATAGACTTAAAAGATTATAAAGTATGACTTAAATACAATTTTTCGAAGAATATAAAGGGTAACTTAGAATTAAAAAAAAAATAACAATTATCGTGGAGTGCTACTAGGGTAGTTTTATAAATTATATTCTAAACATATTAGGAAGGGGTGAGGAAGCTTTAATTTCCATATATGGAACGGAAAAATTTTCACCCTAATTAATAATTAGAGCTAACTTAAATTTCCTGAATAAAATATTACTATTAAATGTGTATAAATTTTATTAATTATTAATTAAAAAATAATTAGATATACCAATTACCTAATTTATTTTTAATTATTTTTATCATTTATCGCCACATTAATTTGTTTGATGCGCTATAATTCTCTGAAAATAACTAAAAATTATTTATTTTTTATCTCATTGGATGAATTACGAATCCACAACTCTTATTCAATTACCTCAGTTTTTTTTTTTTTCACTCCAAATGCCACCAAAAGTGATTACGAATCACAGAGGATTTTTTTTGGTAAGTATATCACCGAGGATTGGTATTGCAAGTTGACCTTAATTGCAGGCTTCTTTTTGGGGGCCGTTTGGCAATACAAAAACAAAATAATTTTGCAATAGTTTTTTTGACATGTTTTATTTTAGCAATTAGCTGAATATTTAATAAAAATTTATAAAAATTAGAGAAATTTCGAAAACTTTGAAAAAATAGTAAAAATTAGAAAAAAAATTGGTAAAATATTTGGTAAAAAAAGTTAGAAAAAAATGATAAAAGTTAATTTTTTTTTTTAAGTAAACCAAACAACATCTTAGTAAAAATGTTAGAATCTAGTCTTTTATATTTTACCATATTCTGTCCTCTAGTTAAGAAAATTAATTTACTTATTAATTTTACTAATTAATTTAATGCTAAGCTAAAAAAATAATTTACTAATTAGTGGTTACTTCATATGAATGAAGTCTAAAGGGGTATTTTGATTAGTATTATTATATTTATGTCTTTCATATTTTTAGTATATCATGTATTAGCGAATAATTCGTGCCTCTAACACTTCTCAACTAAAATTAAATGAGTATGATATCAGAATGTGAAGTGACTCAAAAACTGGGCAGGAGGTTAAGAGGAAGTTTTGACTTGTAAAAAATCTCAGTTATCATTGAAAAATAAAATTCAATCTTAACATTTAGATTTTAATTTGTGAGAGGTATATTTTTAAATACATTGTGTTTTATTATAGTATATCATATATGATATATTTATTTATATTGGGTGTGTTTGGAGTTGTATAAAAGTGTATAAAATAAAATAAAATTGTAAAAGCAAATATCTTGTAATTCGTGTAGTGAGTGAAGAATTTAAATTTTATTTTCTCGTAATTCGTGTTTGTAAAGATTTATAAGATTTTATTTTATTTTGTAGTGCTCCAAATGAAGCCATTATAAGATAATGACAAAAATTAAAATTAAAATTAATTCAAATCATGTAAGATAATTGGAGTTGAATTAAAAAAGAAATTAAAAAAAATAAAATCTCATTATGTGAACAAAAAAAAATAATAAAAGCACATAAATGTTAATTTAAAAGTTAGTGAATTAAAATATATAAGGCTTAATCAACAATAAATATGGGTTTTAATTATTTACTAATTTAATAAAAGTAAAATTATTGATATATAAAAAGTACAATAATAAATTTGGGCTGAGATATTTGCATACTTTTATTAACTTCCTCCCCTTCCTATTACTTTTTTTTATATATATTTAGTAGATTAAATTTGTTGTCTAAGAAAAAAGTGTATTTATCATTTCTCATAGGGGCTGTTTGAAACTTACTAATTCTCTACCAACTTCTATAAATTAATTTCGGCTGAGATATTTGTATATCTTTATTAACTTTCTCCCCTTCACGTTATTTTTTTTTATATTTAGCGGATTAAATTTATTGTTGAAAAAAAAATTGTATTTATCATTTCTCATAGGGGCATTTGGAACTTACTAATTCTCTACCAATTTTTATAAACCTCTACAAAAGTTTAAAATTTTTACTTATAGAATTATAATATTATGACTCTTATAAATTTATATTAATTTACACAAATTTAAACACATTATTACGTCAAGATTGTATCAAGCTTAAAATAGAAGGCTATCAAAAGTTTCTTTATTTAAAAAAATTCTAAAATTAAATATACTCCCATTTGGTGGGCTCAGACATCTATAGATATTCTGTAGCATTGCATTCCGGTCACAAAAACTTGCTTCAGTTGCTTGTAACTTCCATGGCCATGGTGGGCGGAACGCGCAGGAAGAGACCCAACAAAGGATCGAACCGGAAGAAGACCCGAACCTCCAGGGCCTCTGCCTTGTCGTCTCCTTCCAGTTCCAGTTATACAAGAAAGATCTCTACATTCGTCGCCGTTGTCCTGCTTATCTGCGTTGTTGTGGGTCCTCTGAGCATTTCGTCGAGTAAGTCGACTGCGTTCGGTTTCACCGCTCACTCCGATCAAATTTTCTCCGTCGAAGTGGTCAACGAGTTTCCACACGATCCCAAAGCCTTCACTGAGGTCAACTCTCGTCTGGGTCTCAGTTTAAATGAATGGTTTGTTACTCGTGTCGCTGGGTTTATCTGATTACAGCAATCGAGAGAAAGATTAATGTTTTTTGTTTCGTTTCGGTTGTCAAATTTGATGCTATTGACATTTAGTAGAAATTGTTAAGGAATTGTCAAATTTAGTCAAATTTGATGCTGCTAACATTTGTTGCTTGAATTCGGTTATCTTTATTTATTTATTTATTTTTACCCTTCATTTTGTTTTGTAGTTGGTAACTGACTAGAATGACTAATTTCCAACGACAGTGCACAATTTAAGTGTCCGTTTGGCAATCATGGCTTATCCTAATTAGCAATAAGTCAATTTTTTCTTCTCTCCTTTTTTTTTTCCACTAAAATTTATTTATTTTTTATTATTATTTTTTGTTCGAAGTTTTTTAAGCACGTTATTTACATTTAAAAAATTTCAAAAAAAAAATTTAAAATAGAATAATTCACGTATGGGTGAAAAAATGCAACTTATTTAAAATAAATTAATTAGAATTTGACGAAATATGTTTTTAAATCTTGGTTAAAAAATTAGACATATTTGACGAAATAAATGCCCAAAAGAAGCCACTTATTTGAAATAAGTCAACTGATTCCGAACGGGTTTGGGTAGACAGCATATTATGTGGCATTTGGTTTGTATTCAATTTTTTGTTTTAATTTTCTATTTTCTATTTTTTGTTTTGAGATTTATATTTTAAGAACATTAAAAATGCATTTAATTTGATATTTTTTATTTTTTATATTACAATTTTTCCTTGTTTTGGGTCAAAAAGGCTCAAAACGATTTTTGGTCACTTTGCATTTTATGTGTAAATTTATTTTTTATTTTCTAAAACAGGTTTCGAAAATAGGAGTGACCAAATACGTTTTGAACTATTTTTTTTATTTTCAAAAATACAAAATGAAAAACGAGCCCAAAACATGTATACCAAATGATCTCAATTAGAATTTGTAAATAATGACATGTTTTTGTTGGTGACTAGTGCAAATCCTTGTTTGCTTTCAGGGGCTGCTATACAGTGGGAATGATACCCTATTTGAGTCAACTGGCCTTTATGGGATGGTGAGTTCATTCTTCAGAGCAATGGTTATATCAGCGAATGCATTCTGCTGGAATCGTTTCCTTTCAAGTTGACAATATTTTTTGCTATTATTTTGATAGAAATCTGTCTTCATAACACAACCATCTCTTGATGAAATTGGATCATTTTTGCATTATCTCTATTTCCACATTTCCTTGAAAGAAATTGTATTTCATAGTTGGTATTGTGGATGGAATTAACAATTTATGGACCTGTGATATCCATGTAATTCATCTATTGACATTTTTTTTTTCTTCTCATTTCAGTCATCTGTTCGGAAAGTGGCTCTTCAGACCGGAAAGGTACAGACCTCCAACCTAACATTCTAGATAGGATTCCATCTGCTTAATTAGTTCTCATTTTTGATGCACAAAACAATAGAGTATTATCAAGGGAAGTTTGTAGTTCAGATAGAACGCTGGTTTCACTGTCACCATTTTTAACATCACGCGTAGTACTAATACTAATCAATGTTTGAGAATAATATTTGATGTGAACAAGTTTCATTAATATTTTTTATAGGATGTGTAGACATGATATGCATAACCATTGGGGCATGATAATTCAACTGGCCCAGCTATTAAGCCTACAATTTTATTGTTTGTGGGTTTTGCAGGTTCAGGATTTGTACAAGATGAACAAGTCTTATTTTGGAGAGGGCTTAACTCTTCTAGGTGAAAGGTATGTCAGGAAAATTTTATCGCCTTAAGCTTATTTCTTCTTTTGATTCACACATATGGCCCAATAAATGTATATAGTTGAAAGGAAAAAGAAAGAGATTAGAAGATATCAAATCATCACCTCCTTTCTCATGTATTATTTATAATAAAAGAGTCCTAATACAATTGGTAACTAAAATAGAAATAAGAATAAGAATATCCTTAAAATACAAAAACGTTAAATATTTTAACACATCCCCTCAAACTGGAACATACATATTAAAAATGCAACCTTAGAAGAGAGATTATGAAAGGAAGGACAGGCTTCCAAATGAGAGGAAGAGCGAACGAAAGGTGTTGTCAATTCCTTGCTTGGTAACAGGTCTCGAATAAAGTGGAAGTGGCAATCAACTTCAATATATTTAATACGTTCATGGGAGACAGCATTGTTGTCAATGAAGATAGTTGCCTGATTATCACAATGCATGGACATAGGAGCTGCAACATCAATCCTAACAACACAAAGTAATACGCAACCCAGAGCATTTCAAATGTAGCATAGGCCATGGCACAATACTCGGCCTCAATACTAGAACGGGCAACAACCTGTTGTTTCTTACTATATCAGGTGACCAAATTACCCACAACAAAGGTGCAATAGCTTGAGGTGGAATAGCGATTAGTACGATTTCTTACTCAATCAGCATTACTATATTCATTCACAGGTAGGGAGGAAGGTCGATCGGGAAGATTAGCACGAGGAGACTATTTTAAATACCATAGAATCCTACAAACAGCGTCAAAGTGCTACAAATGAGGAGCATGCATAAACTTGTTGACGACACTCACACCATAAGTAATATCTCAGTGAGTAACAATAAAGTATATGAGCTTCTCCGTGGCCGACATCTAAAAAGGGTGCACCTGAAGTAGCATCGAGCATACTCAAGAGACTAGCCGCAAAGTGAAGATCTAGGGCATACTTGCATTGATAGAGAGAAATACCTTGAGAAGAGCGAGCAATTTCAATGTGTACAAAATAACAAAGCCTGTGAAGATCTTTGGTGTGAAACTGACTACTGAGGTGCTGTTTTAAATCCACAATACCTGAAGTGTCATTTCTAGTGATAATAATGTCATTTACATACA
This sequence comes from Vitellaria paradoxa, assembly GCA_019916065.1. Taxonomy (NCBI): domain Eukaryota; kingdom Viridiplantae; phylum Streptophyta; class Magnoliopsida; order Ericales; family Sapotaceae; genus Vitellaria; species Vitellaria paradoxa. The sequence goes on along the minus strand of CM034242.1, from coordinate 40,808,091 downwards.
CAATCAAGATAATAGTGTCACTAGATATACATCGGACAAACACAAAATGATCAGTTGTATAACTCGTGAAACCAACACAATGGAGAAACAAAACTAAAATGTCAAATCAAGCCTAAGGAGACTGTTTCAACCATTATAAGGTATGCAGTGGTCGACACACAGGATGTTTACTACCAAGGACACTGTAGCCTAGAGATTGGTCTATATAAACCTCTTCTTGAAGCTCACTATGAAGAAATGTATTATTTATTTCAAGCTGATATAGAGGCCAAGAGTGGCTCATCGTAACCACAAAAACGAATTTGAACTGAATTATGGCGAGCAACAGGAGAAAAAGTCTCCAAATAGTCAACACCATGAGTCTGAGTATATCCTTTTGTAACCAAACGAGTTTTAAGGCACTCAACAGAACCATCAGGAAGATATTGAACAATACACACCCAATGACAACCAACAGTCTGATTCTTATGGAGAGCATTAATCTCTTCATCCATGGCATGTTTCCAACTTGGATTAGATAAGGCATGTTTATAAGAAGTTGGGACGGGAACAGACGACAAAGCACAAATAAAGGAAGGCAAACAAGGAGGCGAAAGGTGATAAGAAGCAAAATGAGCAATATGGTGTTGAGTGCAAGTTTGTGTACCTTTCCATAAGGCAATGGGTTGGCCTACTAACATCTCGCCTTAGGCCCCCAAATGCTTAGGGTTGGCCCTAGTTTTCATGCAATGAATTTGATCCGTGTTTGGAAGTTGGAGATCCATCACAATGGTGTCCCCCCCTCCAGGGGGGAACCCAAAAATAAATTAAAATAAATAATATTAGTAAATTCATTGAATTAGTTATACTAATAACGATGAAGTTATACTTTTTAACTGAGAGAATATATACATAACTTTCATCATTTTGTGAACTGGATCAAAACAAGCTGACAGTATTCAATAACTCGATCAAGATCACATTTCTTGTCCTGTAGTCCATGATATTTTTAGTTCATGTACATTACATACTCTTTTCAATACTCTAATGTAACTGTGCTTGTATGGAAAAGAGTCTGGAATGCTGATATTAGTAAATCTCATTCACTTTTGTAGGTTGTTCCAATTAACTTGGTTGGAGAACATTGGTTTCATATATGACCGATATAATTTAAGCAAAGTTTGTACTTCGCCTTTTTCCTTCTGCACTTTGTATTTTTCTGCTACGTTTATCGAATAGGTTCTCTCATATACTTAATCTGAACAAACCATGAAAAATTGCAGCTTGAATTCTGTTTTTATTTCAGCTTGGGATGCTTTTGTGTAGCATATCTGCAATGATTTTCGTACTTTTAACAATTGATGCAGTTTGACAAATTTACTCATCACATGCAAAATGGTTGGGGGCTGGCAACCGATGGAAAAATTCTCTTTGGAAGTGATGGAACTTCAACACTGTATCAGATTGATCCTGAAACAATGACAGGTTTCTGTGATTCAAGAGCTATTCTTATGCCTATAGCTCCTTTTCACTTTAAATGGGTCTATCTTTCCCTTTGTTGGTGGTGTGGTTGTTGCCTTTCTTTATTTTTTTGTGTGTGTGTGTCTTCTTTTTTCTTTTTTGGTGGGGTTGGATGGGTCTCTAATTACTCATCTGTTCCAAACTTCCAATCAACAGAGAGTTGCGTTGCAACCGAAAAGAAAAAAGAAATAAAAGAGAAGAAAAGAACATATTCACAGACCTAGTATTCTTTAACTGTTTATCCTCTGCATGGTATGAGGATGATAGCTTTTAGCACATTCCTTCCTTAGTTTGATGTTTTTCTATATATTCTATTTGAATTTCTCTGCTTCTAAAGTTTGTTTCACGATGCAGTCCTTCAAAAACACACTGTCAAGTATAAAGACCAGGAAGTACACTATCTCAATGAACTGGAGTATATAAAAGATGAAATTTGGGCAAATGTTTGGATGGTAGGTCCCCATTTGTTTGCTGTCTGTTTTTTTTTTTTGGTAAGTATGTTTGCTGTCTGTTTATGGGTTGCGGAGGGTTTTTTGGCTTTTGGGTGGCATGTGATGTATTGCAACATGGTGAATGGTGAACACATTACAATTACAATCGTGGGCACTTAATTCTCCAATGAGAAGCACCTCACTCACCATACGTAGTACTTGCTTGAGGGACGTCTAGGCCTGCCACACCCTCCAACTAAATCTGCCACGTCACGATCATAGAACCTCCCACATTTTTATTTGAGTTTGATATATCCTTATTTATCTCCATGAGACTTGCTTTAGGCTCGATGTAAGGCTTGAGGACCTCCCTCTCAGAGGAAACCTTCTAATCATGAGCACCTCCGAGAATGGCCATGAGATTCGCGGAGGCTCCCTGGGGACCAATGATTTAGTGGGTAGAGTTAGGAAATTCTTCGAGGCTCCCTTGATTGGTCTAGAGAGACATTACAAGACAAATCTCATGATATCCTCACCTCATTAATGGTCATAATCCTCACAGCACTCGGTCATGCAGCAGACTACGCCATTCACTCAACGTGATTGTTGTCTCACTAGCCTCCATAGGCCTGATCTATTCCCCTACATAAACCCTCCTCCATCGATCCTGATGAACAGAATGACACCACTATACCCCTTTTCCATAGCCATAAACCCTACTCTAGTGCACTCTCTCTCTATTGTTTTAGATTGCCCTTTCTCCTGCTCCTCTCACGTATAGAACTCCTACCATGATGATACTCAGAGTTTTTACCAGATGGTTGAAACTCCAATCCGATCCTGACCATCCACAATAATAGTGCTTGGTAGTGTTACCCAATGGACATATTCTGATGCGCTTGATTGCTATGCTTACCCATTGAAATACTAGTCCAAGTGCCATGTAAATGCATCTGATTTAGTAAGCCCCTAGGTTTGAAAATCCGCGTCTTCTCCTTTTGGAAGCATCGTTGACCTTCTAATCCTGTGCCTTCTGAAAATGTGCAGTTGAGCATGAGCGCCGGCCCAGTGGTATTAGGGTCATTGAGTTGTGCCGGCTCTTACCTGGGTTCATCCCCCATGCTCTTCCCCTTTTCGGAATAATGCTTCTATATTTGCTTTCTCACCAAAAGGGGCAGTTCACTTTTCATTGCTCGTGAATTAGATAGTGAAAGCATTGGAAGGTATCTGTAGCTTTTTTATTCTTTTTGGTTCCTCTGCTGATCCATTGAACATTTCAACAAATGGATAGCTTTTGTTCTTAAACGTTTCAACGCTCATGGGAAAGAATTATTGTTCGAGTTCTTCAATTTTTTGCTTAGTTTAGCTTCTGAAGTTTGTGAGTTTTTACCATTCAGACTGATTGCATAGCTAGAATCTCAGTGGAAGATGGCAGCGTGCTAGGGTGGATTCTGCTTCCCAAACTGAGGTTTTGCATTTTTTTCTCCCTTACTTCTCTACGATGCCTTGACCGATTGTCATCATTGTATGTATGTGAATCAGTTAACATAATTCTATGTTAAGGTTTGCTTGAGAGTTGAATTTTCTAAATTGTTTCTCTATGATTTATAGGGAAGGATTGATAGCAGCTGGGCAAAGAGTGAGCCTTCTTCTTCTTCTTCTTCCTCCTTTTATTTATTTATTTATTTATTTTCCCCGGGGGGGGGTTCGAGGTTCAAACTGGAAAATGCACTTTTATTTATTGCTTAATCTTGTGTCTGGGAGCATAATTTTCTCTAAAATCAAGATGGTGTGATTGATATATATATATATATATATATATTGACAATTCACCACTTTCCAGAATATTGATGTTTTGAACGGCATAGCATGGGATCGAGAGAGGAATCGCCTGTTTGGTAAAAGTTCTAGCTCATTTGTCTCCATTGTCATTGTCATCATCTCGTGCGTGTCAAGCGATTTTTCTTTTAACAGTGACGGGAAAACTGTGGCCAACGCTTTTTGAGATCAAGCTGCAGAAAGTGAGGCAACCATCGGAAGGAGTCGTAGAGAAAATGTGCATTCCAAAGGCATAGATCAGCAAATCTCTATCCCCTCATCTAAATGTTGGAGCTGGGTCAGATCAGGATTTTGTGCATGAAAATGTTCCATTGAAAATGTCAACTCGTACTAGAAAGAGATAAAGTTTGGACGAGCAATGTCTGAACTATCAGTAAGAATAAAATAAAAGTTTTCATTGAAATTTCCATACTTTCATTTTGTTCACTTCTCTGGAGAAACCAATAAATATTTCTTGAGCTAAAACTGTCTCAATTTGCCTCGGGGTGGATCCCAGCGAATTCAAGCCAAACTTTAATTTACTCAACTTTGGTTCAAACCGAAATTAATTTACTCGAGTTTGGTTCAAATTATTAATAAATTCTAACTCGAATTTTTGTATGAGTTCGATTCTGGTGTAAAAAAAAAATAATAATTTGAGTTCGTAAGTAATTCAACATTTTGCTCTAAAATATAACAAATTAAAATAAACAGGGACTGAATTAAAATGACACTGTTTTGTCAAAATAAAATGACACCATTTTAATAAAAAAAATTATAAAATATATATATGTAATATCTCATCATACTGCCTCTAATTTTTGAGCTGAGCATTTCTACACGCTCAATCTTAGAAGGCGTTCGGAATCCCAAAAAATTTTTAAAAACTTCAAAAAAAATTTTGAAAAGTTGTAACGTTTTTAAACTCTGAAAAATTTTAAAATCCGTTGAAATGGACTAAAATGGTGTGTTCTAATAGATTTTGCTAGATTTTAAAAAAAGTTGATTTGATATTTGTACAAAAAGTTACACAAAACTTTAAAAATTTTTAAAATCCTCAACTAAAATTTTATCACGTATCACTTTATATAATTTTTAACAACATTATATCAAATTAAACATAAACATTCAATAATTATTTTACAATAATTTTTTACATTCTAAATTCCAACAAAATTTCACTTTTCAAAACTTTTAGGTTTTTTTAGACTCTAAACGGACCCTTAATTTTTAACATTATGAATTGTTGGATTATATGACAAGGAATGTAGTGCAATCATGAACCGTTGGATAATATAATCCTCCGATTAATCTCCTTTTCCAACTCCTCGTGACCTCCGACTTCCTCGACTTCCTGCACAAGGGTGTTGAATCTCTCTCTTCAACCGAGTGAATAAAAACTTATTATATATCTAAAAAAAATAAAGAAAAGAAAAAAATAAAAGATAAAGAGTGAGGATCACCAACATTAGGTCCTAAGAACAGCCCGTATGGGACACCGTTGAACTTCTCTGAATGGTGGAGCTGGAAGGCACAAACGAAGAAGAAGTCTGAGAACTAAAGAAAAATCCTGACCGTCAGATTTGACGACTGAAAACAAATCATGTTTCTGTGTACCATTACCTGATGAGCTGCAGCAACTCTTCTAAGGTAGGGTATGTTTGCAATGGGCCCCACAGGAAACCTTTTGTGAACCAGACCATCGTGGACAAACATGTACGCGATTCCAAACACCGCAATTCCAAGACCCTGCGTGAAAATTGCCAGCCCGTACAAGGGCATTTTGGTCATTCTACGTATAACAATGACGACGAAACGAAGATCGCTGAGGAAGGGAAGGCTGAAAATTAGATAGTTACGGCTCCGAAGCAGAGACCGGGAACAAGGCCCTTGTGGAAGAAACCGTAGGAGAGAAGGGCCATGGCTGGAACGGCGTTTATAATGGCGAAGACGTCGTTTAGCTCGAATGGACCTTCTCTCGGTCTGTGGTGAGACTGCAATAAAAATTAACAACTCCATCGTTTCAAATATTGTCATATGTTTGGAAGCTGAGAAAATGAAGGAAAGAAAAAAAAATGGAGGAAACCTCGTGCATTTGCCATAAGGAAGCGTGCCAGAGCGCCTTATGAGCCCATCTCGCCCAAAACTCCATCCCCACCTGATTTTAATTCAGTAACACCCAATTCGATCGCACACACGGTCAATCTTAACAAAAAATAAAAAATAAATTAAAAATAAAATTAAGAACTCCTCTAGTTCTAGTGCAAGTGCGTGTTTATATATATAACTGTGCGTGTATATGTGTATAATATTTGTATGGTTAGAAGAAGAAACTGGGGAGTGGAGAGAGGGGAATAGGACTTACGGCAGCACCGACAGAGAGAGCAAATGTACCAAACATCTCCAAATGGGGGACTTCTCCACTCTGAACCAAAACAAAACAGCCCAATTTGAGATTCTGAGAACATGCTAGGTCCGTTTGGTTGGAAAAAAATTTTAAAAAATTTTATAAATTTTTATTTACTTTATATCATATTAATTTTTTTTATTATTGCATGTATTATAAATTTTTAATTTATCTCACTTCAAATTCACCTCATATATATATATATATATATATATAGAGAGAGAGAGAGAGAGAGAGAGAGAGAGAGAGAGAGAGAGAGAGAGAGAGAGAGAGAGAGAGAGAGGGAGTACCTCCATTTGCCAGGAGAAGCGATAATAAACACCCAAGACCGCCATGGACGTAACACCAAAGCTAGACATAATGGCCGCCACAAGGTAAGTTAACCGCTCCGATCTCTTCCTGGCGAGCTTCTCCGCCACCCGCGCCGTCGAGATCTGCTTCTCAATTTCCTCATCCTCGGCAGCACCACTTCCAATTCGGCCATCCAATTTCTCATCCTCCATAACGAAAGAGACCGTCGTCGTCTTCCGACCAGACGGAACCTTCGCAGCGCCCCGGCGAACTGGCAAGTACGTGGGAGGGGCAACTGAATTAGCTTTTGAGCCGAAGAACGGATTCCGGACATGGTGCAATGATCGGAAGCTTGCGGCAATGGAAATTCCGGCTGCCATGGACGGTGGCGTGGCGGGCGGGCTGAGGGATGGGCGCGCGTTTGGGGTTCAGAGAAGAGAGTTCTTTTGTAGTGTAAGCGTGGAAGCATGAGAGACCGGACCTCATGCAGGTGGAGCGCACCACACGTTGTGGATGTGGACTTTTCATTCCAACATTGTACCAGCAACCTCAACATTTTCAGTTGCAAACAAACTCTTGCGCTCCTTTTCAAAACATTTCTATCTTATAATTAATTTGGTTTTAAAATAAAAAATTAATTTAATTTTATTTGACAAATAAAATTTTTATATTTAAAGTACTTTTTAAATTTAAGAATTGAACTGATTTGATATAAGAAAATATTAAATTTAATCATGTTAATAATAAATAAAAAATATAATATATAAAGATAAATTTATCACTTAAGTTATTTAAGAAAGTAATGAATTAGCTTAGATTTAAAATGATGTAAAAATCACAAAATTTAAGTTATCAATTAAAATAAAATTCAAATCAAAAATTTTATTTTAATTCTAAATATAGGAGTTGGCAAGAATTCTCGTTAAATGAAATAAAATCATATCAAATCCATCGTTCTAAAAGGGAGTATACGTTTTTTTTTTTTTTGTCATAGTTTATTTTAGGCAAAATACTCCTTACTAGGCATGGGCAAAATTTTAGTAGAAGTTAAAAGATGTGCAATGCGTCACTTATTTTTTGACGTTTGAAAAATAAATTTTAATTTTTTAACAAGATCAGTTTGAACATGATTGGATGATTTGTTCGAATAAATTTTGTATGTTATGTTAGACTTTTGAACTGATATAACTCATTTGAACATGGTCGAATAACCAATTCCAACAGTTTTAATCATAAAAGTTATCAGAAAGTTAAAAAAATAGATAAAAGTTAAAAAAATTAATAAAAATTTGTAAAAATTGATAAAAATTTTGTAAAAGTTGATAAAAATTTATGAATTTAAAGATTTAAAATAAACATATGAAAAAATGAAAATGATTAAAAGTTGATAAAATTTTGAAAAAAATTTATTACTTTTTGCAAAATTCAAACTCCCAAATACCCATACACATGTGATTGATCAAGTGTGTTTGGAGTTGTTGGAGTTCCCACATTAGTAATGAAAGGGGGTCCAAGGCCCGATGTATGAAATGAGAGATTGTTGTGATTCTCACATCAACTGTGGAAGGAAAATTGTGGAAGGAATTGGTGGTTGGTATAGAAGTGTAACGAAAGCATCACTTCACAAGTTAGTTTTGGGGGATGAGAAAGGTTTAAGACCATCTAACAAGTGATACCAAATTTCAAGTGTACCATTAATCTCAATCTCCCGATTGTCACTTCTTTTGACTCAAAGCTCGATGTGTGAAAGGGGAGAGGTGCAAGACCACCCAATAAGAGATTTATAAAAATTGTAATCTCGTATTTAATGCAATGAGTTAAATTATATATATTAGTATAAATTTATAAAATTGTAGTATTGTATTTAATGCAGTGAATAGAAAATTTAAATTTTATAAAGTCCTATTTGGGGCATTATGAGTGTCTCGTATCCATACTTGTTTATGTGTAGTTATGTTATAAAGGGGATAGTGGTAAAAATCACTGAGAAAAATGTAAAATTGAAGAGTTCGATTTAGAATGTGGCATTATCTTTGACATGACATGGCAAGGCAAGGCAAGAGAACGAAGGAATGGACAATAATTAATGCAGTGAATAGAAAATTTAAATTTTATAAAGTCCTATTTGGGGCATTATAGGTATCTCGTATCCGTACTTGTTTATGTGTTATTATGTTGCAAAGGGGATAGTGGTAAAAATCACTGAGAAAAATAGAAAATTGAAAAGTTCGATTTAGAATGTGGCATTATCTTTGATATGACATGGCAAGGCAAGGTAAGGCAAGAGAACGAAGGAAGGGATAATAATTGAAAGGATCTAAGGATCAATCTTGAAAAAGAAAAAAGGTTTGGGGGGGTTGGTGATAAATGGACAATAATTGAACCACCACAGTATTGTTGAGGACAATGATTAGACCGCGATTCGCTAAAATTGACGTTACCCACCAATTACACAAAAAGTATGTTTTATCTGCTATTGGCTTAGGTTGTTTGGCTTTTCTCTACTCGTCTGGCATTTTGTTTTGATCACTTGTATGACATAGAGCTTATATTATTATTAGCAAATTTTGCCACTATTGGAATGGACACGTTTCTTTCCTCTTAGTCTCTCTCTCACTCCAAATATTTAACCCCCCTTTCGTAGTAGCTATTTTTTTTCTCTCCACGATTTTGGATCCAAAATTAAACTGATCATCACACATAATCATTTAAATTAACATAATTTTATTGAGTTAGTTCGTAATATAAATTATAGATGAATGTAATCATTCGTAACTCCATTTTTTCTCTCATAATCCAATTAAAATTTTCTCATCTTAAAACAAAAATGCCCTAATGCAAGAGAACGAAGGAAGGGATAATAATTGAAAGGATTTAAGGGTCGATCTCTGAAAAAGAGAAAAGTTTTTTTTGGGGAGGGGTGGTGACAAAGGGACAATAATTAAACCACCACAGTATTGTTGAGGACGACGACCAGACAGGGATTCACTAAAATTGATGTTACCCACCAATTGCACAAAAAAGTATGTTTTATCTGTGATTGGATTAGGCTTTGTTTGGCTTTTCTCTATGCATTGGGCATTTTGTTTTTATCCCTTGTATCAGATAGAGTTTATATTATTATTAGCAAATTTAGCCGTTATTAGAATGGACACGTTTTTTTACTCTCAGTCTCTCGTTCACCCTAAATACTTAATCCCCCTATTTCGTGGCAGTTATTTTTTCTTCCTCTCCAATTGGTTGATCAAGAACTACTTCTATCATAAGAGGATAAATTTAATCATTTCAAAATAAATAAAAAAAATTGAATAGTTAGAATTTAAGAGTTTAATTATGCTTTTCAAGCATTAGCTTCAAACTACTTAAAAAATAATTAAAAAAAAAACCTAAAATACATGGAGAAACTTGGACGAATCATGAGAACTTGTGGCAAGAGTACGTTGTAAACCAAATTCATAATAAAAGCTCTCTTGCCCAATGTTTTAAAAACCTGACTGTTCATCGAATCGGAAAAGCGACCGGGTCACAGGTTAGTGGTTCAATCGTCGGTTCAATCGGAATTGAACTGGAGTTGAACCGTGATGTCATAAATATATTTAAATATATAAATAAAATATAAAAATATGTTAAAATTATATAATAATTTTAAAAACTTATATTTTTTTTACATATTCTTCTACTCTATTTTGTTTTACTAATAAAAAGTGTCAACAAAATGTGTTGTAAAATAAAATAACTTAAAACTAATATTTTATATAAGTAAAATTAAGCAAAAATAAGAAACAATAAGTATCAGTGGTTCAGTGGGATAATATTATTTTACCACAAAATAGTCATAAGTTTGATTCTAGACTAGTACATATTAGTTTATTTATTTTACCATTCAAAAGAATAAAAAAATAAAATAAGCTAGTTCAACTGGCACCGGTTCACCAGTTTACCGGTTGAACCGGTGGGTCACCGGTTTTAGACCGGTTCAACAGTCCATTGAGTTTTACCAGTGGACTGGACCGTTTCTTGGACCGGTTCCCGATTCAACCGATTGAACTAGCCGGTTCGGTCCGGTTGTTAAAACCATGCTCCTGCCCTTTGGTGTACAGAGATATCCTCTTTTTTGAAGGGAAAAGCCTCCGACAAGATGGCTTCAACTTTGGCACTGGCACACTGATCCAATTCGCTCAGTGGCCTCTGGCCTGTCCATTTTTATTTGATGGGGATATCGAGTTAGGTTGAAAAAAATTATTATTTTATTTATAATTTTTTTTTTCATATCTGTAGGGTATTTAGTGCGATAAAAATTCTAAAAATTTCTTAAAATTGTTAAAATTTTCTAATACATTTCGTACTTCTCGTACTTTGTAAAACCAAATCAAGCATTTTCCCACTAAGTGGGGTTGGTTATATGGATTTGACGATATCAATTAAATCTGTTTAGGGCCATATCCTCCGTTAGATCCAAGTAGGCAAGGTTATGTTTAATAGTTTCTTTCTAACTTCTCTTGGGTCTTCCTCTTCTTCTCCTACTCTTGGCAATCTTTATACTTTCACACCATCTAACAGGTGCCTCCGTTGGACGCTTTCTAACATGGCTGAACCATCTTAATCGATTTTCTCATTTTATCTTCAATCGGTAATATTTCTATTTTGTCCCTAATCTCCTCGTTTTTATTTCTATCTCTCCTTGTAATCCTGCACATCCATCTTAGCATTCTCATTTCCACAACTGCCATCTTCTGAACATGATTATGTTTTTTACTACTCAACACTCTGATCTATATAGCAACACTGGTCTTACCGCTATCTTATAATATTTTCTTTTCACCTTGAGGGGGACTTTTTGATCACCAAGACCCCTGAAGCACTCTTATCTCATACTTTGTAAAATTTTTATAAATTTTTATATATTTACATATCCCAATAACATTTTACAAATTTCAATAAACTTTTTACAAATCCCAATAATATTTCACAAATCTCAATAACTTTTTTTTTACAATTATTAAAATTTTTTTAACAACTTTCAATAAATTCTGATATAAAACCGTTCGAACAGAGTCAAAAAATTGTTTGAATGGTTTTTCTCTCCAAATAACTGATGTAAAAGTTAAAAAATTTTATTATTCATATCTAAAAAATGTGGTTTGGGGGCTACTTCATACCACATTTTTCGTTATTTTTCGTCATTCCACATGCACCCTATATAACAATATAGTCCATTGGTTTGATATTTGTATATTTTTAACCGTTAAACTTATTCAATAGTCAGAATTACTTCTTTTTCTCTTCCATTTTTTATTCTTTTCGATCACTTTACATGAAAATATAATCCTTCGCTCTCCCCATTATTTTTTGAATACTTTTATATATAAAAGTTTTTAAAGTAATATTTTAAAAAATGTGACAATATTTGTAATAAATAATAAAATTTTATACTTTTATTAAATACTGTATGAATATCTTAATTTTTTTATTAGTAAATTTTACTTTTATATGTTATTTTTATAATTTTTTATGAAGGTTTACTTTATAAATTTAAATTTAAACAATTTACATGTTAAATTATATTTTTATATCTTTAAACATGAATAATTACTAATTTAATTATAGTGTTAATCAAATATGAGTTAGTGTGTAAATAATTTTTTAATTTTTATACATCATTTAAATAATTTTTACATTTTTATTTTTTCCTTAAACACCATTTAACCATACGTTATTTTTACTAACTTTCTCTTTTTGTTTTATTTATATGCCTCTTAATTACTGACATTTACTTAAATATTTTTAATTATCTATTATTTATTATTTGGAAATAATTTTTTTAACTTTATTTTAAATAAAACAAAAAATTACAAATATATAATACGTGCCCCACTTTCATAACTAAGGTTGCGTTTGGCAGCGAAAATTTTAACAAAAAAGTACCAAAATTTGCTCATTGGGTGTCTAGCAAAACACCAAAAATTGCCACTTTTTCTACTATGTTACAGTAATTTTTCCATTCAAAAGTTACTAAAAGTTTCTAAAAATTTTAAAAAGTTGCTAAAAATTTTACTAAATACTTTAAAGTGGCAAAAAGTTTCAAAAAATTATTAAAAATTATAACTTATTTCACCAAATACACCAAAATTTGTAACTAACAACTTTTGACAAAAATGCGAAAAATTACTAAAAGCTATACCTCCAAACGCACCCTAATAAAAGTGGCTACTAAGCATTCTGTAATAACTTATGATAGTGAGTGCTTGATCAGCCTCCATTAAGACCGACCCTATAGATTGGTTGGGGAGTTAATGATCCAGTTGATTGGTCAGGTACTTTTCGATCGGGCTTTTCCACTGATCGATAGGGTCAGCCTAAAATTGCTCACGTCACAACCACACGTATAACCACTCATTGACCTGTTCTGTGATATCCACCTACAAACATGTTGCCTGCCCAATAACGGTTTAGATAACTAATTATGGAATATCTGCATTGGAATTTGCGAGTACACGTGGCACAATTTGATTCGGTGAGAACATGGATTCGGTATGGCTCACATGTATAGAACCCTTGCAGGTTCACTCTTTCCCCATAAGTATCACCACCTCCGATATCCAGGTAAAGAACACATTCTGAACCTTGTTGTTATTCTGTTAAAATACTCCTTCAATCTCCCTATTTGCTAACTTAAGTTTGGAGATTTTTTGGCAAACACCACACTGGTGTTAAGGCAGGATTTCGAGTCTGGGTTAGACTATCCACAGTACTCCCAGTGAGCAGCATCGTCAACTTATATGAAACTCCCCCTTCAAAGTTTAAATTAGAAAACAAGTTGTGCTTAATTTGTGATTCTATGTTCTTAATTGTTTTGTTCGAGCATCGTAATTGTCTAATCTCAGTCATTCGTTAAATAGGACTTACGTTTAAAGAGTTAAAATGAATTAAAATTGTATAATCACATGTTACAAATTTACCTGGAACATAGCTTATTTAGTCGAGCATCACCAAAAAGACATGTTCATCACCAAAAAGACATGTTCCATCGTTTGGGAATACAGGGCCCTAATTAGATTTGTAATCTGTCAATTAACGTACAAGATTTCTTTTTCAACAAAAATTACATATATCTCGAGCCGAAAGTGGTAATATTTTTGTAAGAAAATTATTAAGAATAATTAAGTAATATAATAAAATTTATGATAATACCATCCGGTAACAACCTTGTAACCACCTTCAAATACCATCTAGCTAGTGTGTGCTTTATATCCTAAAATTCAGTAAATTTGATATTCTATTCATCAAAAGAGATGAGAAGATTTTGAAATTAAAATACAATTTTAAGAATTTAAAATTGAGTTTGAGCCATTCAATTTAACAGTTATAGTTAAAATATTTTTATTCATTAAATAAATTTATATAAAAATTCAAAGATTAAAAATGTAATCTCAACAAATTCTATTTTAACTTTAAAAATCCTTATGACACCACGATAAGCTTCTAAAGTCGATGCTGTCAAATCAATGACTTTGTATAAATCCCACCTTCGAATGAGAAATTTTTTTTAAGTTAAAAATCTCTATAACACTCTAATACATTTTACTCACTCATGCTTTATGAAATTTTTATAAATTTATGTATATATTTACATATCTCAATAAATTTTTATAATCTCTAATGCATTTTTTATAAACTCAATAATATTTACATAAACCCTAATATTTGTTTTTTATAAATCATAAAAACTTGTTAACAACTTTTAAAAAAATTCTGACATAAATCGTTGAAACAGATCTAAAAATTCGTTTTCTCAAATTTAAAACCCAACATTCTGAAGCAAAAGTCAAAAAATTTCTATTGAAATCCGTGGGAACAGTTTTTGAGAATGGATAAAAAAAACCGCTCCCACGATACTATTTCTTTCCAAAAAATGTGGTTTCACCTCAAAACACCAAATGCCAAAATTTTACCAAATCATATTTTTCGTTATTTTTCGACATTTCAAACGCCTCCTATGTATATAAGATTAAGAAACACATATATCTATACTATCATAATAAAAAAAAATAATAATGAAAACTATAACAGTAAAAAAAAAAAAAAAACACTAGGAATAATTATTGAAACTATAAAATTAATGAAAACAACTGCTTGATGAAATTTTTATTTTCTTTCAATAATATTCATTAACCACCATTAACCAGTTACAACTTAAAAGATGTGCATAATTAATTTTTTATTTTTTATAAGTAATTATATAATTTTATTTTTTTTAATTTTTAAATGCCTTTTAACTCAATGCTACTTTTATAATTTTGTTTAATTTTATTTAAATGTCCCTTAATTATTTATTATCCATTTAAATACTTTTAACTAATAAGTTCTCATTGTTTATTATTTGAGATAATTTTTAAATTTATTTTAAATAAAACAAAAAAAATTTATTAAAGGCCCACACACAATGTGTGCCTCACCTCATTGTCCAATACATAATGGGCCTATAATATAAGCCTCAATCATCATCTCTGTAAGTGTTTCCTAATTGGGCCGAATCGTCTTGAAAAATTGAATCACGTGAATCCATTTAACTTGCCTGACTGCCCTGGCCCATCCCGTGGCTTCCTTCCAAGCTTCATCGATAAAAATTTCCTCACAAAATAAGCACGGCTGGATTTTGTTATTTACGGAAATCTCCTCGTTAGCTCCATCCCATCGTTCAATCGATTAGTGAGACGCAGTGAGAGCAATTTGACGCTTACTCAAGTCGCCACGTGTCATCAGTCACCGACTCTATCGCAGTTCCCTTCGACTTCTACCAATCGCATAAAGAAAAGTCGCAGATTCTAGATTTACTTCGCATCAATTCACTAATCATCTGCCACGTGTCCCCGAGCAGCCTGCTCTTCAAATGACTCTATTGCCCTTGCTTCTCCTACTCGTGCCCGTCACCGCTCTCGGGCAATCAGTGTGATTAGTTTACATTTTCTCTTGAGGAAATTACGTTTTCTGCAGATCCAAAAACCAATCCCTCGCTATCTTTACTTTGAATTGTCATTAGGCGAAGCTTGGGGCCTTTTCCTCTCTCCTGCTTCTGTACAAGGTTCGATGCATCGATCTCTTTGGTTTCAATTTACGTGGAATTAACGTTTATATTGGGGAATCGTTCTTGTTGTGTTTCGTTGATGAATTTCGAGTAATTTTGCTTAATTGGTGTTTCGATCTACTGTTAATTACAGTTATTACATTAAACAATCGCGTTTTGTATCTGGAATTGTGTATTGCACGCAGTGAATCACATGCTAAAACTTTGAATTATCGCATTGTCATCAATTGAATTTTGGTTTCTGACATAGTTCGATAAACGGATCTAATGTTGGAAGTTTTTGTCTTGTGTGATTACCAATTTTAATTGGGGCTTTGATTAGTGAAATTGTACCCAATTTAGGAAATTAACTGAGCAGCAAGTTTTTTAGAACCCTACACATCATTTTTTTTGCCCTTCAAATTCCCTTTTTTGGAATAATTGTTCTCAATTAATGGCGACTTGGGATTTCACGGCTTCATCTATTTTTAGCGTTGTCTAATTTTGTTTTCGCTAGCTCAAGTTGCTAACTCAAGTTTCGGGTCAACTTGAGCTTATCCTGACTGACGTAAGCATCCAGTGGTTTGAGGAGACTCAAATTGATGATCATTGGGAAGCAAACCATGGCCTGCGAGTTGAGCTAACCTTAGGTTACACATTTGTACAAATTAACATGTCCTTGTTTAAGCCGGCTAGAATGACTTGAAACTGTCAACTTTTCCTGATGAGTGGTGCAGTTATGATTTTTATCTATGGTTTTTGTTTCACCTGTAATTAGGATGAGGCTAGGTTTGTCAAAATTCCTGATTCAGTTATATTGAATCACATCCTAATAATATCTTTAATTGTAGCAGTTTTCTCTGGTTAGATGAAGATGTAAATTATGATTTATATTTGGTTTTCCTTTGTTGGGCGTATAAGTTGTTTTATTTGTTTTCAACTTGCCACAGAATGTACATTTTTTGTCTGTTGAAATTCTGTCTTATATATTAGTTTGTTTGTTTTTACTGCAGGAGGAAAGGCCATGTAAGTTGTTTGAGCTGAACTTACATTTTCAATTTCAATTGGATTATTTGTTCAATACTGGTGTACACAACATGGGCAAATGCAAGGGTCGTGGGAAGTTGGGAAGAATGGTGCCGAGGAATGGGTATGTGAGTCTGTACCATATTTCTCTCCTGCTATCTCCTGTTGTTTCTGTTTGGGAGTGTATTGTGCGTAAGATAAGGTATCCCTTCAGACCCGAGTGGGTTTAGTTGTGTTTCTTTACTTAAATTGGTTTCCAAGTTGCACAGAAATTTAGGGTTTATTAGTATAGAAACCAAGAAAAGGGGGAAAAAAAAATAAAGAACAGTTTTAAAGAAAATACATACGTCTTTTAGGAGTTCTATAGTTTTTCTTCAAGAGAAAGAAGTTGAGCAAACAATACTTAGTAGTTAGAGAGGTTGGTAGTGTTGTTGGAAACATGGAGTGCGCCAAAGTTCCACCAGGTGCTAGAAAAGGAAAGAAGAAACAGGTGAAGGATGAGCTGGATCGCATTAAACAGGCTGAGAAGAAAAAGAGGCGGTTGGAGAAAGCCCTTGCTACTTCAGCAGCCATTCGTGCTGAGTTAGAAAAGAAGAAACAGAGAAAGATAGAAGAACAGCAAAGGCTTGATGAAGAGGGGGCTGCAATTGCTGAGGCAGTTGCTCTCTATGTCCTACTTGGTGAGGACTCGGAGGATTCGTGCAAGATTTTGCTGAAGAAGGATGAAGGGTTCAGCCCTTGGAATTCTGATGGCAATCTTGACCTCTTTATGGGTGGAAAGAGAGTTGTCCTCCCTCATCCGGACCTCTCAAACCATTCACGTGAAAAAATCAGGTGGGTGCCTTATGCTAATGGATCTGGATGCAAGTGGAATGAGTGGGAAAACAGTGACTGGTCACCCTCATCTGGTCCTTATGGCTGGGATCTTTGCATGCCATACTCTGATGAGGGAGGTTGTGGGACTACAGAAACCTCTGCTGGTCATATTGCAGCACAGTCTGTTGCCTCACTCCAAATTGGGGAAGATGCACATGTTGAGTCTTACGTGGTCAACGGAATATTACGAGGTTAAGATGAACCTTCTCAGTTATATAGTTCCCTGTCACCTTGCAGTATTTTCGTCTTGGTCATGGTTCTCAATAATGTTCTGTATAAATTTCCCAGGCATCCCTTTTTGTTTTTGGTCTATGATGCCTGTATGTTTTTGAACATTGTGTCAGTGACATGAATTCGGGCTGTACTTTTTTTTTTTTAATTGGTTATTTCTTGAAGGTTGGTACGCTCCTCCTGGAGTGTGTTTTGATGATTTGGTGAGACCAATTATCCGCATCTTCTTTCTGTGTTTTTAATCTGTTGCGTTCCCTGCACTGCTTATTGCTTATGGAACTAGGGCTATATTTGGTTATCAGCAGAAAAGGGGACGAAATTTTAGGGATAATTTGGTTTGTTTTTTTATTTTTTGTTTTCTGTTTTTATTTTTTATTTTCTGTTTTGATCTCATTTTTCACTTTGTGCTTGTAAAAATAAGGAAAAAAATTCAAAATTCATTTGGTTACTTGTAATTTTAAAATTTGTTTTCGAAAACTAAAAATAAGTTTACACATGAAATAAAAAATAATAAAAAGTCGTTTTGAGAGTTTTTAACTAAAAAAACAAGGAAAATTTGAAAATAAGGAAAATAAAGTATTTTTTGTTTCTTCATTTTGAGATTTTTATCACATAAAATAAAAATATAAAATATAAAAATAAATCAAATATCACCTTAATGCTTGGCACGTTAAGAAATGAGTTTTTGTTTGTTTGGTTGTTGTTGTTGTGCGTGCGTGGGTGGGTGTGTGTGTGAATATTTGGTGTGTTTAAATACATTTGGGAATGAAGCTAGAATACGAGTTAAAAAGTTTAAGTGGTATTTAGTTTATTTTTCTGTTTTTTATTTTTATTTTATATTTTAAAAATCTCGAAATAAAAGAATAGAAAATGTATTTTTATTATTTTAAATTTTTTCTTATTTTGAATGAAAAACGCTCAAAGTGATTTTTTATTATTTTTTATTTTGTGTAAGTTGATTTTTTGTTTTGTTAAACAAATTTTGAAAAATAAGTAACCAAATACGTTTTGAATTTTTTTCTTTATTTTTAAAAGCGTAAAATAAAAAATGAGTTCAAAACCGGAAATAGAAAATAAAATAAAAAATAAACTAAGTGAACTCTTAATTATCATATTTTTATTTGTTGGAAACACGTTAACTTAGCGAGGACAATTTTATCAATTTAAGTCGGAATAAGTTAATTCTTTTTGGGGAATTTTTAAGTACTATGTCGGATGTTAAAACTTACAAAGATTTTTTTTGAGCAATTTTCTTAATTAAAGATTAACTTTTAATTAAACAAATATGAGAATTTTTTTGGTAAGTGAGAATATTTGTTCCAGTTCTTGAATTCAGTAATCAAACGTAGCAGGGAACGCTTTTGAGAAGTCCTCGGTTGAATTTCAGGTCGAAGCCTTGAGAACTCTTTTGCTCTTTTTTCTTGGCTGCAAAAGGTGATACCTTCGCCCCTAGGTCTCCCACCCCTGGCTCCAAGAGAATGGTGAAGGAGGTAAATCGCGGTACACGGCGACCTCCTAGACAGGAGGATCAGTGCCTGATGTCCTTTGCTCTTTTTTCTTAATGGGTTCTAGAGAAATTGTGCAAGATATTGCAAGTATTATTTCCTAATTCCATTTGCTTCCTGAGCTGGTTTGCTTAAAACACTCTCTCTTTTATCGCGGGTTGGGCTTTAATACCGATTTAGTACTAGTTAGGCAACCAACCCAATGGAATAGCATCTGCATCTGATAGTTGTCCAATAGAAAATTTTAATACTACATTAATACAAAAGATTAAATGAACTAATTATATTATCAATGAAATAGTATTTTAATTAGTACTTGACACAAAATTTTAATATAAAATTTCTATATCTCAAAATGCTAGAAGAATTATTTTTATATCTTTTATACTTAAAAAAATATTTATATTATTTTTATAAAAAGCTAAAGCCGCACCAGACGCTGTAAATTAAAATTTCTCAATGTCTCAAGAAGGCCACTTGGAACAATCCACTTAATGATATCTAGAATCAATCAACTACTGTAAAAGAAGAAACTCGGAGATATTTCCTGCTAATTATAATCATATCCATCTATTCCAAGATAAACAACGTCAATCACGGCGCATAATGTTACAAGATTAGTAAATGGATTTAGGGGCTGCTATTGAAATTGATTGAACCCGAACAGATACTTTCAATGTCAGCCTCTCTCTCTCTCATAAGCCAGACACTATTGTTTGTACAACCCTCGAAGCATTGATGCAGATATGAGTATAGATACGAAATACAAATATAATACAAGTATGAATACAAATACAACGATTTAAAAAATAAATAAATAAATAAATAGGAACACGAATCCGACGTGAATACGATTAAAAAAATATATAAATTTTACATACGTTATCAGCTATATATGATTTTAAAATTCACAATAACATTAATTCAGTATACAAAACATAATATTTGAAGAAAAAAAATGACAAAATAAATGTTATTGATAAAATTTTATGGATTTTAACGACTCAAATTTACGTTTGTTTAATCATATATTTAAAGTAAAAATGACAAGATAATATATCAGTCACGTGGCATGTCCAATACATATTTTGCAGTATTTGAGAAATATGTACTGTTCGATACGTGTTAGATACGGATACGGCACATATTTTACAGTAACCATCTTCAGAAGTGCAACCCTGAGAAAATGAATACTGTGTATGTGCACATTTAACATCTTGTTCTTCTACAAACGCACGGTCCAAACATAGTTGACAAACTACCTAGCGATGCTATTCTACCAAAATAAACTGTCAGAATAATGTGTCAACGGCAAATTGTGACGAGAGTGCGTCCCAAAAGAAGTATTTTCATTTAAACGGTTAAGCTTAACAGTCTACACATCATTGATTTGGTATAATTTTTTTTTTTTTTTTGGGACAAAAATTTCGGGCAAAATATCATTTTTTTTCCCTTGTTGAAACATGGCGAGATTCTTTTTGAGCAAGAAATAGAAATTTTATTGCTGAAACTTGTATTAACAGCAATAAACAAAGGCACAAGAATCATCTCCTGAGAATAAAAAATGAACGAAGCCCAAAACTAATTGAACTCGGATTTTCAAAACTGTTCCCTTAAAGGACGAAAGATCTGATGAAATATCTTAAAAAAACAAAAGAAAGAGAGAAGAAAAAGAATAAGCTAATCAAATGTTACGAAAGCCATGAACAATTGTTTGGTAAAAAATCGTGGGAACCAGCAATTTGTTCCTGTCGAATGTTAAAATTGTAGTAACGTCAGAGAAGGACAGCATTTGCAAAACGTAGGAGGACAGAAGTCCTGAAAACACGAATTTTTGAGTCTTTCCAAAGGTTTGAAACGTAATTTTTGCGAACAAACAACAAGGATAAGGTGTTTTGTTGATCTTAACTCGATTCCAATGGAGAAATAAATATTTGGACTCAAGACGTTTAAACGAGAAAGTTCACCATAGTCGTAATATTACAATCTATAGTTGACTCAATGCAGTTCATATGAAATTGTAGTTCGACGGGGATTGGGTAGGAGGGGTACGTTTTGCAGGGGTAAAAATGTTGCTTTAGAACTTGATAATCTCAAACTGAATCAATTATGGGAATTGATTTTATCAAGACCAAAGATTGAGATGAAGCGATTTGTAGAACACTCACTGAAATTCATAACAATTGATATTTCAAATCCACAGTCTATTTGACAAAGATTACATGAAGGAATGGATCCTCCATCTGAGATGTCCTTTTAACATGTTCTCTATGACTGTCAGATGAAAAGGAAATAAAGATGCACTTCAAAAGTATTGAAACAAAATAAAGCTAAAACTACATAAGATACCTCCAAATCCAAATGTATGTTTCAGCAGAAAATTCAGGCATTGTGGTCGCTGTCATGTTTGAGCAGGAATTGCTCGATTTAAAGTATGAGCTATGAACTATCTACCTTCATTGGTCATCAGTTGGGAGAAAAATTGCCTTGTGCTTATAGCTGAAGTCCCATCCCCATCACCTCCCTCTATTCTATCATTGCTAGAGGGAACTCGGGGAACAATTCTAGGTGCTGGGAGCTCTAGATTTTCATTGTTACCGCTATCTTCATGAGGTTCCCTTTCCCTTCCAGTCTCCTGAAGCTGTAGTGCATATTCCAAATTCCATAACACATCACCCATTGTAGGCCTATCAACGCCATATTCAGCCACACATTTCTCTGCCGTTTCACCAAATTTTCGAAGAGAGCTTGGTTTTATCTCCCCCGCGAGGTGTGGGTCAATGATCTGCTCAAGCAGACCCTTCCTTTGCCATTCCATTGCCCATTCAGCCAGATTCACCTGCTCCCTCTCAAGCATCGGATCAATTGCAGGTCTAGCACAAAGAACCTCAAAAAGAACGACCCCAAATGAATAAACATCTGATTTATCCGTAAGTTGTTGCCTGCGGAAATACTCTGGATCCAGATACCCAAAACTACCCTTGACACCGGTACTTACATGGGTTTCATCAAGACAAGGACCAGACCTTGACAGACCAAAATCTGCAACCTTAGCAACGTAATTTTGGTCGAGCAAAATATTGGTAGATTTGATGTCGCGATGGATGATTCCCTGGGCTGAACCCGTATGAAGATAGTGAAGGCCTCTTGCAGCACCAACGCATATTTCAAGCCTCTGCTTCCAGGACAAGGTTGGAAACCCAGAACCATATAAATGTTTTTTCAATGGCCCTTTCTCCATATACTCATAAACGAGTATCATTTCCGACTGTTCTTCACAATACCCAACGAGTGAAACTAGATGGCGGTGTCGAATTTTAGACAATACTGTTATCTCAGACTGGAATTCAGGGAGGCCCTGTCTGGATCCTGGCACACCTCGCTTCACAGCAACCTTGGTGTTGTCTCTAAGGACCCCTTTGTAAACCATGCCAAATCCACCAGAACCAATAATCAGACTTCTGTCAAAATTTTTTGTCGCCAGTTGAATTTCAGCAAAAGGGATCCTCAATCCAAGATAGCCATTCAGTCCGGGAGATCCAAGGGCAGTCCCTTCAGACATCCTGCCATGTGAACTACCTGCATATACACGCAAAGGTGTCCAACCTAAACTTTCTGGAGGTTTTGGTTTCTGTTTCCTCTTCTTGCCTCTCAGTACCAATAAAACTGCTACTGCTACCAAACACAAAAAAGCCAAACCTCCAACAATCGAACCCAACAAAACCCAAATACTCGTCTTCCTAGATCCAGGTTTTGAATACACAAAATTCACCATCTTCATGATCTCTACCCCATTCAAAATCGCATTCTTTCTCAACGGAGTACTAAGATCAGAAGGACCAACACTTATCCGTACAACCCCTGAATTATCAGAATCCACAACAAAATCAATGTAGTAAGGAGCTGCAAGCGAATGGAACATAGCAGACAGATCAACATCTTTGTACGCGATGAACCCATCAAGAAACACATTGAAGTAAAGCTGGTTAAGCAACTGACTGACAATGTCACAGAAATGCAATCGGACAAAGTATCGAGCAGCCTCCAACCCCACTGGGAAATCCCAAGTTATATTGAATGCAACGTCTGTGGTCGAGTTTTCCCTATTCATCTGCTGTGCAGTCATATAAACATTATCAGGCGCTATCTCTCTGCTAGCGCCACCATTCTGATAATTCGGAGCGTGTGTAGTGGTGGCGACCCTTGCAGCAGTTTTCAGAATTAGGAAATCCTCATCAGGGGTCCAAGTCCTCCAGAGGGTATCATTGAAAGGGGTCAATTTTGGACCCCCAACATTGATCCTATGAACAGTTTCTAAAATCTGTGAAGATATGTTGCTAACCTCTTCAAACTTATCAGGGCCAATCAATCTAGCTCCATACTGAAAAATGAGATCATGGGGAACAGAAAAAACTTCTAGTGCATTAACAAAAGCGAAACCGGATTGGTTCAGAGGAACAAACAATATCTCAAATTTCACATCACTGATCATCAAGATGAACTCTTTAACCACAGGGTATCGAATACCAAAGTTGCTCAGAAGCGAAATCCCATTACCGGAAACACTGAAATTTGCTTTATTGAGATTATAACTCCGAGAGATGAATGGAAAGAAATGAAGACGGACCATGTGAGGTCCGGTTTTCTTGACATTGAACTCGTAACTCGAAGCACTGGTAAAAACTCTAGCTGAATGGTAAAGTGCAGTTGAATTTGAAGATGGGTTTGAATTGGTGAGAGATATTGATTTGCCTGAAGAGAGATAAATTGAACCGGGTTTTGCCGAGTCGCCGACGAAAATCCGATTATCCACGGTGATATTCGAGCTTGATCCACAGCCGATTAGGTAGTTATCTCGCGGGGTGAAAGCTATTGAGAGGTGGAAAAGAGAGAAGTAGATGAGAGACAGAGACAGAGAAAAAGACTGAACTGTTCTTTTGGCCTCCATTCGAGAAGGATTTCAGGGTTCTTCTTCAGAAAGGGGGGAGAGAGAGAGGGTTAGAGAGAGAAATCGAAGCATTTCGGGTAGGAGATTTCGTGGGTTGTATTCCAAAGAAACGAAATTCAGAAGAAGATGGTTAGTGGAGGAGACTGAATCGTTTTGGCCTAAGAAGCATTTTATTAGTGGAGGAGATTTTGTGGGTTTTCTTCTTGGAGAGGGATCCAAGCAAAAGAAATTGAGAAGGCGGCTAGTGGAGGAAAGAAGGAGAGACAGCTAGAGAGAGAGAGAGAGAGAGAACAATCCAAGAAAGAATTGGACTTCCATTAATGGAAACTATTGGAATCTTGAGGACATTTTGTGGGTGGGTTGGTTCAGGGGATTCTGTCACGGACAGCTCACAGTGGACTGTTTAGTCGAAGTAAAAGCCCTTGTAGTTTGTAAAGAAACACAGAGGGTTTGACTTTTGGAGGAAGAAGCAGAAAAAATGGGGAAGTGAATGTGGAGGGGAAAAAAATAAAAAAATAAAAAATAATTTAGTGATGCTACGTTTACACTTAATTCTTACATGAATATTTACGCCTTACAAATTGTACTGGTCACTATCTGTATTGATCAATGTATTTAGTTTAAAATTATCACGATCATAAAAATATTTATACCTTATAAATTTGTACTAGTCATTGTCTATAATGATCAGTATATTTAGTTTAAAATAATCATGACCGCATAAATTACGTCGTTTTGGCCAATAAAGAGAAAAAAAAAAGTAGAAGCGACATTATTTTTTGTAACTGTGATAATTTTAAACCAAATGCATTAGTAACCAGTACAAAATGACGAGATGTAAATATAGGGTGTAAAAGTTGAGTGTAAGCATAAGATTAGCTAAAGATGTAAACGTAGCATTAATTAAAGCAATTTAGGCCTTAATTACTGACACAGCATATCATAGCCATTAAATTTTAATCAGGGACATAGGAGTTATTGATACAGCATATTTTACATGTTGAATTTTAATCAAGATGCTTGGCATAGTAAATCAACATCGTTAAATTTTAATTAAAAAATATTTATATTTTTTTAATCATAAAAATATATAAATATATTTAAGTGGTTGAATTTTAATTTAACTATTCTCGACTTTACAGTTATCAAACTGACTCCAACAAATGAAGTTAGCTTCCCTTGTAACTACGACCGGTTCCCTTATTTTTTTTTTAATCTTACTTTTTTTTTGTTTTTATAAATCTTAATTGTCTATTTTCGAATAAAAGTTGAAAATACAAACTCAATTTATAATAAATAGAAAGATAATTAAAATGTAAGAATTGGAGAGAAAATGTAATACAATAGGATTTAAAAAATTATATTGTCAACTTTTTAATGAAAATGAAAAGCTAAAATTTAAAAACTAAAAAAAATAACAAAATAAAAATCAAGGGGCTCGGGTGTCTTTTAAGTATAGCCCCCAAATATCATCACTTTGATGTTCTAGTAAAATTCTTATATAATTTTCAATTGAGTGATTGTTGATTAATATGTATATATATTTATATATAGGGGCAGCTTGGTACACTAAAAATTTGAAAAAATAAATTAAATTTTAATTTTTTGACATTTAATTAGTACAATCTAAAAATTTTGATTAGAATAGATCAAACATAGTGTTCCTTACTCATTCGAATAATTTTTGTAGGAAAAAGTTTTTAAAAAATTTAAAATTTACGTATTTAGTAAGTAAAAGTTTAATAAAAATTTATCCAATTTAGAGTTTTAAAATAAAAACACAGCAATAAGCTAAAGTTTAAAAATTTGTAAAAATTAGTAAGCCCCACGCACACGCCCCAACCCTGCCCCTCCCCAAAATGTCAAATCGTAAATTGAGAAAAATGATACGAGCACATGATAAATTAATTGACAAAGTGGACGGATTTTGTCGGTATTCATCATAGGTTATATCACACTTGGAGCGTCGTGATTAGACTTTAGTTTGAAAAAAAAAATCAAAATTTAATTTAATTTTATTAAAAAGAAAAATTATAAATAAATAAATTTGTGCACCTAGTTTTTATTTTAGTTTTAACAAAAAAGAACAACTGAAGTTCATATATTTCAAAAATCAAGTTATTAATTCATTAAAATAAAATAATTTATCTTAAATTTCATTTATCTGAATTTTTCTTTAAAAAAAAGACTTGAAACTAATTTTTTTAGTCTTTTTTTTAATAATAATAATTAAGGGGTATTTTGGTCTAACCCCCTATATATTTATGTTACGTGCAAGTCATGTGATTGAAAATGCCAGAAGATGGTGGATAGTGCAACTGATTATTGCAGTTGAGGTGTGAAGTCATCTTATTCCTTTTGTTTAAGGAAAGCAAAAAGTTGTGAAAATAAAAAATAAAAAAATAAACAAATAAAAGCTCCAATGGTACCCCAATTAAGGATGCTAACGGGTGAGTTTTGCTAAATTCTATTCCAATTTTAATAGCAATCGTCATTCTCATACCTACTCTTACGGTGATGTTTGTTATATCAAAATTTATCAAAATTTACAAAAAAATTATTAATTTTTTTAATTTTTTTGAATCAAATTTTCTTACGTATCAATTTTACACTAATTTTTTAAATTTTTATACCATCCAAATATCAGTTATACCTGCGATATGTTGAACTTTTCATCTTAGATTAAAAAAAAAAACTAGAAATTCATATTCTTGCTATTAGTTTTTTTTACTTTTTTGTTAAATGATTAAAATTATTTTTTTACATTTTAAATTTTATTTAAATTATAAAGGGCAAATAGAGAAAAAAGTACAAAAGTTAACCAAAAAAAAAAAGAAAGTAGCATTTTATTTGAGTAAATTACACCTATCTTTCCTTAATATTCGGGTAATTATATTTATCTCCGCAATATTTAAAATTTATACTTGTTTCCCTTACTTTGAAATGTTATTCAACTATTCTGAAATATTGTTCAACTACTAAAATTTAACAGAAAATGTCAAAATAATTAAAATTTTATGTATTTTGCTATTTTCTCTCTCTCTCTCTCTCTTATATTTGTCAGTTTTTTCACAAAATTTTTCAAAATTCTTTTGTTTTTACTTATTTTTTTTACTTAATTTTTAAATTTTTTGTAAATAAAATTAAAGAAGATGTGATAGAGGAAATGATAAAATAGTAAAAACAACTAATTTTTTTTTTATTTTTCATTCAATTTTAGTAACTGATTTTATCATAAACAGGTCAATATTAATAACATTGCAAAATAACGAAAACATATAACTTTTAAATGTTGTAGGTGATAAGTTTAATTACCCAAATATTAACGAAAAGCAGAGAATTTTTTTTTTCTTTCCCAAACTCCTTATACTCTCTCTACTTGAACAAATTGAATTCACTTCAACCTCAAAAGTAAAAAGTTATATGTTAATAATATAAAAACAAAATAATACTCATAAAAATCAAAGCACTACAATTATATAAATAAAAAATATACTAATACTATTAGTGCATTTTC
This sequence comes from Vitellaria paradoxa, assembly GCA_019916065.1. NCBI lineage: Eukaryota > Viridiplantae > Streptophyta > Magnoliopsida > Ericales > Sapotaceae > Vitellaria > Vitellaria paradoxa. Next base: position 40,780,477 of record CM034242.1, on the reverse strand, counting down.
ATTAATAGGCATTATTTGTGTATTATTACAATATAAGAGAGATATTTTAGGTATAATCGGGATAAATTTAGATTGAAATCATTAAAATTCTAATTCGTCTTATGCTTTAATAGACTTATTTAACATAGCACTCGAGTAAGTCAATTAATAATTTTGGCAACGTTTTAAAACACGTAATGACTTAATTGATTGAACTAGTAAATCTGTTATCTCGTCTAAAAAACAATCTAATGAATAACTCAAACAAATTAATAAAAAAAAAAAATTAGCCTAAACTGCTAACATGGTTAAACCAATAATCCATATAAACTGTTCACAATTTATTTGAGTTAGTTAATTTAACAATCTTTATAAATTGAAATTATTATCTAACTGTTTTTTATAAATTAAAATATTATTTTTTATAAAATAAAGTCATTATAATTCTTAATATACTAGTTAAAAAATAATATTTAATTATTTATGTAACACTAATATTTTCAATTCAGAAAAAATTTCAATTGATAATGACCCGACAGTTAAATCACTGACCCTTCGTCCGACCATTTGTCTAATATTCTACATCATTTGGATTTCAAAACATCGTGGATTGGGTCATAAAACAAGTGAAACAACGGAAGCTCTATTGGTACCATAACCTTCAAGTTCTTAAAATTCTCTCATAATTTATATTAAATATCACTTAAGGACTTGAATTTTTTTATTGTAATAATTAAATTCTTGTAGTTCTAATACATTGCAATGTGAAAATGGATAAGCTAAATTTGGTGTTGAGTGCAAGAGTGTAAAATTTTTAAATTACTTTTTTTTATAAATTTTTAAATGTTTATGATGTAATAATGACAACATCATGATCTTCTTTCATAATTAAACAACAAACTGGATGGCAACATATTTTTGCTGGCTTTCCGGAGTAATTATTTCTCGAAATTTTAAGTTTCAGCCAAAATCTCTTTTTTTTTTTGGAGTTATTCTTTTGACAGTTTTACTGAAAAACATTATAATTTGAATAGAAATTAATAATTAAGTACACAAGTCAATAAATAACTACAAAATTTAGCAATAACAATTCATGTTGATTCATAATTGCCTATATTTATGTTACATTTAAGTATTTAAAATTTTAATAAATATATTAAATTATTAATTTATTTCAAAATAATATCAAAACGCGTGAATTTCAAATTAACATACTCAGTGTCGTAGCATTTTGATTTTATTTTTAATAATTTTGTGTAGCATTATTTTTCTATAATGTTATAGTACAAAGTTACCAGCTAGCTACATTCAAGAAGTTATATGTTTGAAATTTCCTAGAGTGTAATAATTATGGAAAAATGGGTAGAGCAAATATATTTAACTTGTTAATAAGTTTCTTGATGAAATAAGAGGGTCTAAAGTTACTTTTAAACTTCAAGTTTTGAACTTTAGGTTCATAAAGTTGAATTTTATCTTTTAATTAATGACTTGACTATTCAATTTAAAAACTCAATTCCGAACTTTACATTAATTAACGAATTTAACTTTATATTAATTAACGAATGAGATTTGACTTTCATTTATTACAAAACTTTATAACTTTCAATTATATATCATTGAGGAACCAGTATAAGCAATATCAAGTAAAATATTCTACTAAAGTTGTTCGGATGAAAAATTTTTTCGACTCTGTAAATTTATGATTCTTCCTCGTATTGAAATATTGAGGGATCTACATTGTAATATTAACCAAATGGAATTTTTTTATTAGAATTAATTAAATAAAAAAAACTCCCTAACAAATCAAGCTATAGTACAGAATTAGGCCTACAAATATCTTCTCAAAAAACCTCCTCAAATCGTAGTTATGGGTTGGCACCAACAAATTCAAAAGTTAGGCGCTCCACCACCCCATGTGCAGAGAGCAAAGGTAATGCATGTTTTTCAATCCTCAACTTCGCTGTCTCAGTGGATTGGTGCTCTTGCAGCTCACTAGGCACTTGTGAAGGGCTTCTGCTCTTGTCTCATTATTTTGTTCTGAAATGCATACATCACACACACACACACACACACACACACACACTTCATTTTAGTGGGCCAAATTGGTTTGAATTTTGGTTGAGTTGGTTGGTGGAGGTCACTTTCTTGTTGACAATGAGATGGATAATTGATAAACTTGGAAGATAAGGAAAAGGTGACCATTTTCCTAATTAAAGGCTATTACTGTTTGGTTGATCAAAATTAATCAAAATTTACCAACTTTTATCATTTTTTGTACTTTTTTTCAATTAAATTTTACTACATATCATTTTGACATTAAATCTTTGTATTTCTATTATACTTTTTTGCCAAACTTTTGCAAACACTCCTTAATTCCATAGTTCAGCACACTAGAAGTGTTCGACCAGTTGCAATGCATACCGAACAAATTAAGACTCTTGGTTTGATAACATAACAACCGACGTATATAATCTACTCATGCTAAACCCAAGGAAAGGAAAATTAAAATGTGACAAACATCCAAATAAAACTCAATAGCAAATGTTAATACTCGAGTGTTTCCGCTTGTGGAATCAACTCAACTTATACTCGAACTATTTCAATTCAATTCAATAATAATTCGATTTGAATTAGATTAAACTCTGTTCAAACTAAAATTTTAATTTTGTCTTGATTAAATTTCAAACCAAATATGAAACTGAGCTGTTACGAGCCAACTCAAAAAATATTTGAACACTTTTCATCTCATTTTGCATTTATCCCACATTGCCCAATTACATATAAAATTTTAGGTTTTATCTCTATAAAAGAAGGCGTACCAACTAATAAAGTTAACTTATTGTGCCATGCAAATTCTTATTGTGTGCCTTACATAATGAATAATTTTTATTAATTACGAATAAATCATTTCAAAATGACTTTTGTAAATTGTTTGCTTATTTGTAAGTTGAGTTCAAGATTATTTTTCTTGCTATTTTCCAGCCGAACTCAAGTTTATTTTTCTCTATATCGAGCTCGAGCTCTTACAAAGACTTGAACTTGAGTTGAGCTTAAGTCATTTTACTTTTATTCAAGCCGAGATCAAGCAAGCTAAAAACCAGGCTAGACATCACCCTTGTTCCAAATAAAGATTGTACCTCCAACCTCCTTAAAGAGAAGATGGGAAAGACAAGCATTAGGCCAGAAGTATTGGCTAACTCATTGATTTGAACGGAATGGAAATAGAAGTTAAAATTTAGACCAGCTTCCACCCCTATTTCCAAGTAAAGATGGTATCCCCAACCTCCTTAAAGAGAGGATGGGAAAGATGACTATTGGGCCAGAAGTCTTGGCTAATTCATTGATTTGAGGGATTAAAAAAAAAAAAACGGCTATCGTTCCATTAATACTTCTTCCGCCATTAAATTGCACTTCGATAAGTACTTATATTTAAACAATAAGCTCAAATGAAAAAGTGAAAAAGAAAAAGAAAAAAAGAAAAGAAAGATTTAAGTTAACTTCTTCCTATTTGCTCGTTGTTTCTTCTCTATTTCTTTCATCTGTTTACTGTATTTGTTATTCTAATTTTTATTTCCTTCTTATTCTCGTCCATCAAACAAGAGGAAAATTAATTTCATTTTGTTCTCCCTTCTCTTTTTGGCCAAAAACCAAACAAAAAAAATGTAAAATTTTTTCTTCAAAATTACTCACTTTCCCATTATTACTTCTGCCTTACTATTTCTATTACTTCCTAACCAAACATCACCTAAAGGCCACCGACGGTGGAAGCCGCAGCTTGAAGAAGAGAAGCAAGTAGAGGAAACACTGATAATTTTAACCCTTCATCAGTCAATAGATAATAGGCTAAGCTTGCATAATACTGAAAAATAAAATAAAACAAATCCATAAATTTGATCATTGTTCAAGTTTCAAACCAGGAATTAGGCTTAGTTTAGGAAGAAAAAGAGCTAATCTGTTTTTTTTTTTTTTTTGGGGGGGGGGGGGTGGGGGGACTAATTTTTTGATAGCTAGCTTTTTAATTTGTTATTAATTTGACATTTTTGTCCCTTACAGTCTAAAAGAAAATTTAAAATGTAAGATGACATATTTAGTTACTTTTTAAAAAAAAAAAAAAAAGGCAAAAAACTAATCAGTCAAAAGCTGAAACTTCTCAAACGGAGCCTTAGAAGTGCAAAATTGCCTGAATGACCATTGTGCTTTGTGCATATGACAACGGTAAGGGAGGACAAAGCTTTGTTCTTGTTCACCTCAATATCTTAAATTTACTTCAATCATCATCCTGAAAATCTACATTTTTTTTTCCCAAAATATTCTTGATAAATACATTTCACAGAAACCATCAGTTATAACAAACAATCAGATTTGAGCTTCAAAACAACTCACAGAATACACAGCTTAATGCAATCTAACTTGCATAACACTGGGTAACTCGACAAAATCAATTAGAGACGAGCCGCCAGGAAATGGAAATTAGGACGCACCTGTGGATTCAAATTCAATACGATTTGGCGAAGATTGCAACTTCCTCTGCCGGATTCCCAGTCATCAGGCATGTTTTGCTTCTGTTTTCAGGCTGATCAAAAGGGAAACACCTGATGGTTGCCCCTGTTTCCTCCTTCACCCTCAACTCATCTTTGTCACTGAGCCACCAAATGGAGAATCATCTCAGAAACACACACTCCTACTATGATAGTCATATATACTTACTCGGCCATTAACTTTGATATCTCAAGAATTAATCGAGGTGCTCGCAAACTGACTGGACATCCTAAGTTATACAGTAAAAATAGGAGGCAAACAAAGAAACAATTACCCAGCAGACCAGGGGCCCCTTGCCCATTTCCCTGCGCTAATTGCAGCTTTCAGCTCATTATATGAGTTCACATCCACAATGTTACTGCAGAAGAACAACATCACTTTGTGTTAGTGAGGAGTATATCCAAACATGATGTCAAAAAGCAACGAAAGGTAAAGCAAACAAGCTGCCAAACACGGTAGAAAGGCAAGCATTTGTGGACTAAAGGCAAGCATTTGATGCAGAGAATAAACTCAGATGAACAAAAGACAGGAAGCAAGAATTACAAAGTCCATCTAATACAGAACAAAGAGGGTAGAAAGGCAAGCATTTGTGGACTAAAGGCAAGCATCTGATGCAGAGAATAAACTCAGATGAACAAAAGACAGGAAGCAAGAATTACAAAGTCCATCTAATACAGAACAAAGAGGAAAGCAGGCTGATATATTTAGCTCAAGTAAACAAAATTTTTAACTTCATACTACAGAAGGATTTCACAAAGTTTTCTGGAGAAATGCACTGTGCTAGCAGCATAGGTCCATTATTAGCCAGGCAAGTCCGTGATCCAATCTAATTCAATCTTCAGACAGCAATAATTTCAATTTATATTCAAGCATAAAGATCCTTACATATCACATGGTGCCCCGAAGATTGAACAAAATCTCATTTATGGCATTTTCCAAAGTATTGACTCAAGGGGAAAACATGAGATCATTGATACAGATGAAATAATTTCCTCAAGTACTTAAACGTTATCAGATAGGTTTATCCACTGTCAATCAAACTAAATTACTTAGTCAATTTTTTTTAATTGCAATAATTGAATTTACAACATACACATAATTCTTATGCTTAGTCATTATCACAATGTATATTAAACCATCTGTATTACTAATCAATACATATATTGAACAATCAATATCAAGCGTACTCTCAAATGCCATTTTCATGTTTGCATCTTTCTTTTGTAATGGAAGTGGGATCAAGGACGAACTCGGGATTTTTTATTAGAAAATCTAGTAGGAGTGAATATAACCTACAGACGATTGAATGGGAGAAAGAGATCATATTTTCATAATAAAATTAGTTTTGTTAAGGTAATTATGATAATGTTATAATATTTATGGAGATAATTTCAAAACAATTTAAAGTTTAAACAGTATATTATCCTTACACATGTTTGTCGTTCTGGGAGAAGGGGGTTGGCTACGAGAGGACAATAGGGTCACAGTACTAAAGAAATATTTGTACAATTTAAAAGCAATAAGGGGTGTGGGAACATTTTCAAGTGGGGGCCACGAACCATAAGGTGGTCCGCCCATGGGTGCAATAACTTTCAACATGCAGAAAGCTTACCAGGATCATTTTGCAATTCATATATTGTACCAGTGCGAAGAAAAAAATCTCACGGCTACATATATGGAGCACATCAATTTACAGCATAAAACATCATAGGGAGGGAGAATGCACCTATCTCTAAATGAAATTGCCCTCCCCAAAAGTGATGACTGGATTTCATCCAACTTGTCCTTCACATAAGCCACCAAAGTTGAAGCTTCCATAGATATCCCGAAAACTTTTCCTTGTTTTCCTGGAACATCTCTTCTTGATACGACCACACTTCCATTTGAAACATCACGGGGACCAATTTCAATCCTGAGGGGAACCCCCTAAAAAAAAGAAAGAGAATATTTTATGAGAATATAACTCTTTCTTTTCTCCATCTTTATTCATATTTTACTTTATTTTGCTTGTACCTCTTTTGTTGTTAGCATTATTTTTGTATTTTGAAACCTCAAATTTGCACAAAGCTTCTTATGGATAAAGGAAGACAACCTATTTTGGTGAAAGTTGAAGAATTAGATAAACACAAAATCTGATACCCAAAATTGGTAACAATGCGGCAAGAACCACTTCTCTTACATCATGAGTTTTGGTGCCTACAATAACAAGTGATTTACTCATTCTCATAGCAATGTCTTGAAAATGTAACTTCTGGTTGTCTAGCTAGGTTGTACAAGCACTAAAATCCAATAAAATTCAAACAAATATTCAATGTTATAGTTGAGTGGGAAGGATTAACCTTACCGCAAATAGATGAGGAAATCACCATATGAAACTTAAAGAAGGCCACAAATGACACCAAATGTTGCATTCTGCTTAAAAAAGAGTGCAGCAAGTAGCAACATAATGATGGGCAGTACATGGTTCATTGTTTCCTAAGCTCTCTTCTGGTGAATTTTCTCCCTTTTGTGTCTCAGTGCATTTAATTTAACTTAATTTTTTTATTTATTCATTTATTTTATTTATTTACTTGTCACGCGCGCACACACGTGTTGGGGCGGGGGGGTTTGCCTCAGTGAACCATACACTTAAATTAATTTTCGTTAAAAGTTAGGAGAAACCTTCATCTCCCAGAAATTGAATTTCCATCCTGGGGTTCTTTGATCTGAGTCATCAAGGTTTACTTCAATCCCTGCAGTCTTCAGAACCTCTTTCACAGATGATGCAGCATTAAGCACTCCTGTTCTTTCATCGTCCTTCTTCCAAATCGGTATGATTACTACCTGAATGCATGTAATCCATTCAAGGGACAATAATCAAATAAACAAGAAAGAACAAAAATTATGTACATGTGATCACAAGCACAACTAAAGATACCATAAATTTAAATAAAATAAAATAAAATAGAACAGGGTGTGACGAGTACGAGTGAAAAGTATTATGTATATGAAAATTAGAAGCACAATAACAAAACCATTTCTTGTCAAAGAAAACAGAAACAGTGATGACTACTCTTACAGCGAAAAAGAAAAAAAAAATCACACAATAATTCATCCTGTGCAATCCTTTGTGGACTTCCTTTCATTTTCTGATAAGGAGCCAAGCGATCTATCACATTGAATACAAACCTATAGTTTGACCATTTTTTAAAGAGCTGCTGCACCTATTTAAAATGCTTACAGAAATTCCATATCCAATATCCATGCTCTGAAGGATGATGAGTTTTGGGTGCCCAAAAAGTTAATAAATTCATTTTCAATAATTGATATATCCAAGTTGTGTCAGACTGGTCTCCAAGGGAGTCCAAGATTGATAGGCCTCCATCTAGTGTCACAGTGTCAGACACAGATGGTGCATCTGTGAGAGGGCATTTGATTCTTGTTGATTAGCTATCCATGCAAACGGAGGAAGTTTGAAATAAATCATAATTTTATAAGCAAGTATGTGGGAAAAGATAAGCATGAATGATGTACGCACTTGTCCCCCCATCCGAAGAGTTGCAGGGTATGGATTTGAATTCATACCCTATAAGTGCATCTAAACAAGCATTTCCATGCAGATTGCAGACACAATAATCAGTACGAGAAACAAAAATACCAAATTATATTCTAGGAAGTATTGACTCACCATCAAGGGTGATGTCTTTGAGTCAAACTCAAAAGGGACATTGGCACTCAACAAACTCCGACATACCTTCAACCCATGAGCACCCCAAGAATCTCATGGTCTCTCCATTTGCTCAGGATCATCGAGGTCCAACAGCTTGATAGCTAGAATGAAGAGATCTTTCGAGACCCCCAATAAACCTAGAGAGAGACAGTACAAACAAACTTACCATAATGTATTTCACCTGATCATGATCACCATAATCCATCACCTCATAAGCCTATATACCCTCATCTATCAAACTTACAATACACTACTACATCCCTTCGCCATAAGCAAAACTCTTCTATTGTGCTATGTTTCTCACACCAAACTGCCCTTACTCTCACAATACTTGTCTCTAATGACTCCTACCATTGACGATTCTCAACATTATTCCAATATGGCTGAAACTTCTAGCCTAATCCTGACTACTATGCATTTTCATATTTTTGTGACCTTCAAAGCCTTTCCATTTTCATGCTAGTTAAAACAGCTTGGACAGTGACACTTTGAACACTTTCAGTACTGGGGATTTACATGTCAACTATGTAACATTACAGTAAAACCATTTAGTTATGTGCTTCAAAAATCTAGGTTTACAAGAAGAATTAGAAAAGTGATGACATTGATGATCTACTTAAAAAATGACTTTTGTTATTTGGCATTGAAATGTTCTGAGCTCATGGTGATAAGTAGGAATGTTTGATAAAAGGAAATATTCAAAGTGTTGACATATATAATTCCTCTCTATCTCAAAGGAAGATGATATGTATCTTCAAGAAAGATTCTAGCAAGGGAGTTAATCTCCAATTTAAAGGACTAAGGATTCTAGAAAGGGAGTTAATCACCAATCTAAAGAACCACCGGATAAAGAAGAGGTGGTGAACTACTTGCACATCGTATAATATTCTAACAATAGAGAGTCAATCAAAACCTTTAAATTCTCTAATATAAACCAATATAATTAGTTCTACAATTTTCCAGTTTAATCATCACGCATTGTAAAAACTAGCCATGTGCTTCTATTTTAGCAAATGAACAAATGAAACTTCCAGTCAAACCAGGGCTCTAAACAAATGAACTAAGGGCAAGGCTAAACTCTAGTTGTTGCACAAAGCAGCTACACTAGCACCAAATGAAATAAGTATCTTCTCCAACAGTAACAATACAAAAACAAATCTTGGCACAGCCTCAATAGAAATGGATGATGTATGATGTTGATGACGCAAAATGGATTGTTAAGTTCCCAGTTAATCACTGACTTACGCAAACAACAAGAGGCATCTAAATACCTGTATTGGGGCAACCTTTGGAGGCAGCATTAAACCAGCATCATCTCCATGGGTCATGATAATACCACCAACAAAACGGGTACTGATAGCCCATGATGTCTGCCATACATGTTGCCTCTGTCCATTTTCATCAGTGAACTGGGACACACAAAATTTCAAAATCCGCAGAGCTTAAGTTAATAAAAGGGAAATCAACCACAAGCCATCATAAAGGAGTGATAGATTCAAGTTGAAAGCTCAAGATAACAATAAACCACTAACCCAAAAAAAAAAAAAAAAAAAAAAGATAACAATAAACCATAAGCCACATAAAGGAGTGGTTGAAGACCCAAGAGAACAAGAAGGACACAAAGGCATTTCCATTCAAGTTGAAAGCTCGAGAGTCAACACGATGATCAACCACAAGCCATCGTATAGGAATGATGAAGATGCTTCAAGTTGAAAACCCAATGGAACGAGAAAAAGGACAGAAAAGGCATTGCTGGTAGGGAATGTTGGTAATCTGGAAGTCCTTGCGTCAATTAGGCAAGAAATTTACCTACTTCTTATACGGGTCTCCCTTTAGGAGCTCCATATGAGGCTTGGGATAGTGTTACTGGGAAGTTTCAAAGAAGGTTATCTAGTTGGAAGAAAATTTACTAATCAAAAGGGGTGAGTATTACACTTATTAAGTTTACTTTATCATGCTTACCTACTTATTTTATGTCTCTTTACAATTCCTATTTTAGTGGTAAAGAGGCTTGAGAATCACAAATGGACTTTTTTTGGAGCAGTGTGGGGAGGAATTCAAATCCCAGTTGATGGATTGGATATTGTGTGTTTAACATTAAGGGAGGGTGGTCTTAGAATTCGCAAGGTTTAGTTATTTGATAGGGCTCTTTTAGGGAAGTGGCTTTGGAGATTTGCATGTGTGAGAGAGATTTTGGAGAAAGGTTATTTCCTCCAAATATGGTATCTCTTAGGGTGCTTGGTCAAGTTCTGTTAGAAGTTATACGCATGCATTGGATTTTGGAAAGGCATTCAGAGCAAATCAATTACTTTTTCAATAAAATTCTATCTACAGAGGTAGAAAGTAGTGAGTGGGTGAATTTTTGGAACCGTCCTTGGTTGGCTGGTAGAATAGGGAGACATCAGTGGTTGGTTGTTTTCTTGAGGAGGAAATCTTGTTTGGAACATTAATCTTCGTAGAAATCTTCATGATTGGGAGTTGGTCAATTTTGAGAACCTCCTTTGATGTTATATAATACAAAAAATGGGTGAAGGAGAGGATAGCACTTGTTGGAATTTGTTTAAATTATATAATACAAAAATGCATGAAGGGGAGGATGGCATGTGGAATTTGTCTAAAAAAAATCAGGTTTTTTGAAGTTAAGTCTTATTATGATTTGCTAGTTGGTTGGAAGGAGGTTTTGTTATCTTGGAAACGATCTTGGAATTATGCTGCGCTTTTTAAGGTTGCTTTTTTCGTTTGATGCTTATTACATGGAAAATTTCTTACTATAAACAGTCTCATCGTGCAGAGTCTCATCATGGTGTTGTCTATACAAAAGGGGCGAAGAATCAATTGATCATCTTTTTGTGCATTGTTTGTAGGCTAAGAAATTGTGGGAATTGTCTCCTAATGCTTTTGGAGCAAAATGAATTTTCCCAAAGGAAACTAAAAAGGTATTTGGAGATTGATGGAGATTTTGAATCAATAAAAAGAAGAAGCCATGCACGGAGATTGGTACCTTATTGTTTAGTTTGGTTATTATGGGGTGAAAGGAATAGAATATCATTCCAAAATATTGAACTTCCATGGTATAGGTTAAAGCTTGTTCTTGGCCATACAACTTTGTATAGATGATTGTCTTTGAGGAGGTTTTTTTCTTTTTTTTTTTTTTTTGGCGAGCATATGGTTCTGTAATTACTGGGTTGGTTGAAGTCCCTTTTGTACTTGGGTGGCATTTCCTTCATGCCTTTATTAATCTAACTATTTAATTATAAAATATATAAAAAGGCATTTCCCAAAATAAGGAAATAGCCAATGGCTAGCACGTGTAGCTTGTTATCTTAAAAAATATAAGAGAAAAAAGAGTAGAGATTAAAAGATGGATTAAGGGTTTCATCAGCTTGGTTATAAGACCAAGTGGAGAAAGGGTAGAAAAATAAGTATGAGGCTCACTTAGGCTATTTTGTATGTAATAATACATTTAGTCTGAATGCTCTAATTCTTTCAAATATTTGTGGGACCAGATCCCTCCACTTGTCAAGCAACCCAAAACGAAAGGGAAAAATTTTTAATTTTAAAGATATCTTTTCTCCCATCAGCCTACCAAACAGTATAAAAGGACTGCAATATTTGGACCTTTTGCATGGTTGGAACTTTGAAATATTGGTATAGACACCATAAAAAACAAACCGTGCAATAAAAGTGAAAACCATGACATGGAAGGTGACTAGGCAGATAACTGTGCAAAATGTCACAAACCTGTGTTCCAAAAGCACGGGAGAAATTCTGGCCAAGATTGTGGCTGGTCCCGGCCTGAAGAGCCTTCCGATCACCCATCATAGCCTCAATCGTATAGGTCTTGGAAGCACCAGCAAAAGTCTCCACTTTTGATTTTCGACCTGCAATAACAGGTATTGCAGCTTGCTCATAAGCAAATTTTGTATAGACATCAATCATCTGTAATGCCTGCAGTTCAGCAGTATCAATCTGTCATGCAAAAAATAGAATAGAATTTTTACATTAGTACTACTGTAAGTAGAAATCTGGATAAAAATGATGCCAACCTCCTTCTCTGCCTCTTCTGGAGTGGCATGGGCAGTGTGGCCCTCCTGCCAAAGAAATTCAAGAGTTCTCACAAAGGGTTTGGTCCGCATCTCCCATCTCGTGACATTTGCCCACTGAAATTGACCAGTTGTGAACATTAGTAAAAACGAAATAGACCAGCTGTGAACATTAGTAAAAACCAGTAGCTGGTTCCTGGAAATGCGATAAGCATGCAATAAACCACCCCACCTGGTTGACCATAAGAGGAAGGTCACGATAGCTATGAATCCACTGAGTAAACATATGATTCACAATGGTTTCGCTAGTAGGTCTAACCTGCCAAAACCTCATAAAGTGCAACAATCAAAGCCAAAACTCAGGTCAAATTATTCATGAGCTTGAACCAGCATGTACATCAATTCAAGTCATTAGCTGAAATCACAGAAAAGAAAAATGGTGGTATGATAAAGAGACTAAAAATGCAAATAGTAATTAGTTTTTGAGTAATGAATTTACCACAAGTTTTTCTTCAAGTTCCTTTCCTCCACCAATAGTCACAAGAGCCAATTCTGGACTAAAACCCTCAACATGGCTAGCTTCTTTCTCTATGAATGAGTATGGTATGAACTGCAATAAGATTAGGATGCATGAAAGAACCGAAAATGCAATGTTAAACAACACGAAAAAGAAGTATTCGTTATCTAAACTGAAGGCTTCCTTCTAGTTCATCAATTTCTTTCCTTCCAAGTACCAATATCAAAACAAATACAATATTACTACACAGAAGAGCTTGGAGCCAAATCCTGAAATCTGTGTCAAACTTTTGTGAGAAATTGCAAGCAATCGTATCACGCGCAAGTAACGAGACAAGATTGACTAAGAAACTAACTTGAAGACTTTCAATAATCAATATAGAAAATGCACAATTAAATAGATCAATACGGTACTTTACAACTAGTTTTGTGGGCAAAAATGCGACCCCACATTTGAAATATCTGATAAAATTTTGGGGAAAAGGGTTCTTTTTATAAATGGAAACCGTACACTCCACCATTAACTTCCCCCTCTCCACTTTACTTTTTATAGAAAAGCAAATTACATAATTTCCCTCACATCATATGGCAACCCATATATTTTCACTAAATACCACAATTAACCTTGAAATTGAAATCAATGCATCTACATAATACTTATCATATTTTGAGCCACCAAAAAGAAATCTGCAAAACATATAAATATGTGAAATTGTTTCACTGTTTTTTTTTTTTTTTTTTGAGTTATAAAAAATTATTGCACAATAAAAAAATAAAAAAAAAAGTAAAATAATTACATCAGGAGATTGACTTTGGGTTACAGTAGTTTGATTTGAAAATAAATAGGGTTAAAAAGGGAAAAAATTTATAAGGATAAATTAAAATTTTAATATTTTATAAATTGAGCTTTTAAAAAAGTAATTTGAAAAATATAATCATGATAGCTTGACACTGGAAGTCCTCTACCGTCCGGAAAAAGTTCTCAAAACTTTCAAAATTATCGAAAATTGCATATACATTATCAATTATTGAAAACATAAATGGCCGTCCTTTTTTTGTTGTTTGGGGGGGGGGTCAAAATATGAGAAGTACTATGTAAATGGATTGATTTCAATTCAAAGTTCAGTACACATTTTTAACTAAAGAACTTACTTCAATCATCCTCGAGTTTTACATGAGTAGCTTAGCAAAATTTATCAACTTTCCGTGAGCTCTGGCAAAATAAATTAGAAAAAGAACCTCATTTCCCAAACCTGAATATCAGATTTAAGGGGAAAGATAAAACTGAAGAGGCTAAAAAAAAAATTGGCAAGTGACTTGCAAAGTAATGATTAAATCTAACCATTCAGCTCTTGGCCTTCTTTCAATAATTGTGATCTCAGAAATAATCAATAGCTGGTCTATCAAAAAATCAGACAACAGAAACGACAGTACATATAACAGTACTGAGTTAATAGCCATACTTGTGGGAAATACATGTTGCTATGACCAGTCTCCTTGAACTTAACGTTCAAATAATCCTGCAAAAATTAACCAAAAGTAACAAGAACAAATCATAATCCAAAATCAAAGAACTCCACACTCAAATAACTTCGAAATTTCACCTGAATAGATTCCCAAATGGCGTAACCGTATGGTCGAATGACCATAGTACCACGTACAGGACCGTAATCGGCGAGCCCAGCGTTGGCAATGACGTCAAGATACCAAGAATTGAAGTCCTGGGAACGCGGCGTTATGATTCGATCTTGCCCTCGGGACTTCTGGTTAGCGCCTCGTTCTTCAGTCTCCGGAGAAACATCTTTCTCGGCGGTGCTCTGGGAGGAGAATTTGGCGGTTGTTGTAAGCCGCCGGGGAGGGAGGCGGAGAAGGTGGCGTCTCCGGAAAATCGACGGCGAACGAACGGAGATGGTGGTTGAAGAGGAGAAGGCTAAGATAGAGGTGATAGCAGAAATTCTCAGAGCCGTCATCGGTGTAGAGACTAGAATTAGGAGTTCGTGCTGGGCGAGAGAAAGGGGATTGGCTGAGAGAGAGCCATCAACATGAGCTCAATTGGGAGAATAAAATTTATAATTTTTGAAAAACGCCGAAAATTTTTGATAATTCCTTAAAATTTTTAAAATTTATTCACTTTTAATCTAACTGCACGAATTACGAATCTCTTAATTATTTTATTTTATCTCACTTCATATTACTCTAACGCTCTCTAAGTTTAATTTTATTAATAAATATTTATTTATTTTTTATTTTAATAAAAAATAACATAAAATTTAATTTTTTTATTTTATTTTATACTTGTAATAGCTCATATTTACAGTAGTTTGAGTAAAATTAGTATTAAATTTTTTATACAATTAAAACTAGGAATAAAAAGTTTAAATTAAAAAAATTATGATAATTCATAAGTTTTAATTTTTTTTTCAAAATTTTAATTCTTAACAGTTATTACATGTATTTTGATTTTTATCTCTAATTAATTTTTGATAAGTATTTTAAAAAAAATACAAATTACAATGTTTTAATGTGTGATATTCAACTTCCTATAAATCATAACTGGGCTGAATTTATGTTAGTAACTTTGATTTACATATGATCTCTACCCTTAAAATTTAAACTATCCATGTTATTTTATGAGATAAATGGTAGTGAGGTTTACACTCATTAAAATAAGAATTGAGCAGGAAGTTAAAAAAATAAAAATAATCTCAAATGTTAAATGAAAAAAAAATAATTCTCAATTATGAGATATTAATTTATGAGAGGAATATTTTAAAAAATTGTCTTGTTCTATTATATATATATATATATAGATTCTAACTTTTTCTCTTCGTTTTTTTCTTCCTTCCAACAAAAGAGTGCAAAACTTTATAAATCTCTATAAATACAAATTACGAGATTTTAAAATTTAAATTTTCTACTCACTGTACAAAATATGAGACACTAACTTTTATAATTTTATATAATTTTATACAACTCTAAACACACCAAAATTTTATATAATTTTATACAACTCTAAACACACCAAAATTCACGTCCCATATATAGCCTGAAGGGCCTCGACTACTTCTAATTTGTACTCTAATTTTTTAACACCAAAGCCCACAAACCCAATCAAAATTTAGTCTACAGGCTAAAACTTATATAACACACACAATCCGAATTCCCGACGTGGAACTAGCCCACATAAGGAACCATGGCCTAATGCTTCTAATTTGTACTCATCAAGACAATAAATGGTTTTGCACTTATATTGAGGAGAGAGAAAATAATTTTTCACGTAGTTGACTATTAATTAATTATTTAAAAAATAAATTTTTATTAAGAAAAAAAATAATTTTTTCATAGTTAATTTTTCTTATTATTTTAATATTTTTATCTTTCATAATTTTAAAAAAATTAAAATATAAGACAATAAATTTCATCATTTAAAAAAAAAAAAAAAAGAAAAGTTGAATAGTCAAGAGGTAAGAAGCTACCATGGTTTCCAAATGGAGCATTAATATGATGGCTAGAAAGGCTCTTGTGTGATTCACGGGTGCCAATAATTATTTTTTTAAATTAAGTTTTATTATATTAATTAATAAAAATTGTAATATATATTTAAAAAACACTCAAATTATATTCATATGTCAATATATAAAATAAAATAAAAAAATATGCATATATAAACTAAATAATAATGCCAATAATTTTTTAAAATAAAAAATTAAGTCAATATTTTCAAATCTAAGTTAATAGAAGAAATGCCTTTCTAACAATATTTGAGACTTCTAAAGCTCCTTGGACTAATTTTTATCTATGGGAGATAGAATTTCCAAAGCTCCCATATGTATATATATAAATTAGCGGAATTTTCACTAAATTTTTTATTTCTCATCTAGGAAATAATTACATATCCATGAGTGATAGAATTTAAGGAATTAATTTTTATTACGTAAAAAAAATAAAAAAAAATTCTTAACTAAATTCTATCTCCATAGATATGGAGGGGGGGAATGCGAAATTGTTTAATTTGAAACGATGGCCCTGCTTTGAGGCGTAATAATTAGTGAGAAACCATAAAAAATTGCTCCTTGAGTGTGTGACAAAATATTACTTTTTATCATTTTTTTTAAATTTAGTTACAATAACTTATTCAACTCAAAAGTTACCAAAAATTATTAATATTATTAAAATTTACTAAAAATTATCAAAAATTACTAAAAATTTTCACTAAATATGCAAAAATTATAAAAAAGTTACCAAAAATTATTAATTGGTTCACCAAACACACCAAAATTTGTTACTAGCAATTTTTGGTTAAAAAATACCGAGAGTTACTAAGAGGCCGTCTGGATGACAAAAAATGATTAAAAGTTAAAAAAATAAGGTATGTTAGTTACTTTTTAGTATTTGGAAGACAAATCAAAAGTAAATAAAATAATTCATTAGAACAGTGCAAAGTAAGCCGTTCCAACGGTTTTGGTCAAAAGTAGTACGAAAAGTTGACAAATATTGAAAAAATGAAAAAAAGTAGGTAACTTTTTACAACTTTTTGTAACTTTTTTGTAAAAGTTTGTAATTTTAAGTTTTGAAAATAAATGCACGAAAAATGAAAATGACAAAAATTAATAAAAACAGGTAAACATTTGTAACTTTCGATAATTTTTGGTCTAACCAAATAAGGTCTAAAATTCAAACCTTCAAACGCTTATGATATTTGTACATTTTAATTAAAAAATAAATAAAGACTAATAAAAGTAAAGTAAAAAGTAATTCATAAAGTTTTATGACAATAAGAGACTCTATAGCATGAAAAATATTAAAATAAAAATTAATATATAATTCATTCATAAAATTTTATGAAAACGACAGATGGCATAGCATGAAAAGGATTAAAATAAAAATTAATTTTTAAAGAGTATCGGATTCGAAATATCTGTTAAAAATAATATTATTTGGAGGAAAAAAAAAAGAAAAAAAAACTCTCCAAACAATCCCTCAATGTTAATTTAACCAAATTGGCTGATCTTGAATTTTCTCAGGGCCAAAGTTAGCTTGGTTTGGTGGGGGAGAAATTGCAAACGGGCATTGGAATTTAAAAAATCCTCCGTTGGCCGCTGTGGATTATCCGGAAAGAGAAAGGTTAAATCTCTCAACAAAAATATCCACCAACTTTTACACTGTTTGGACGTCATTCATTTACATTTAAAGATTATTTATCTCCCACCCTTCATTAAAAATGTGTATATGTTAGATCCGGTCTACTGGATTCGTCCAAATTCAATTGCACTCCGTCTTAAAATACTCGTATCTCAGAATTGATTTAATTTAATAAATAAAATTTGGTATCTAGTACACATTGATTTGATTTAAATGAATATCAAATTTAACCGTATTAATAGAAAATAAAAAATATAATAAATATATGATAGATGAAGGTAAATTTATCCACTTACTTAAATGACTTAAGAAAAAATAATAAATTATTATCAAATTCTATTATTTTTTATTAGAATTTCAAATGATTTAAAAATCTCAAAATCAAATCAAATCAAATCCAGCTCGTAAGATTTTATTTTAATTTCAAATATAAGAATTTGTGAGAATCGTCATCAAATGAAATCAAATCTTATCAAATTCACGATTCCAAATGAAGTGTTTATTCTCTTTAAATTATTAAATTTGCAGGCTAAGTCTAGTCCTGTGCAACCTAATATATATATATATATATATATATATATTATTTTATTTGTATTTTTTTACAACAAATTAAATTTCAGATTAATATTTTAAAAAGAAAATGATTTTTATCTAAAAATATAATTTAAATATTTTTTAAAAAAATAAATGAGATTATATAAACGAGCTTAGGAATTAAACCTAGAAAAAAATAAATATTTTTAATCTGAATTGCCTCACCCCTTGGGTTACTCACAAACCAGAGGCTCGGTACCAACTATGGGGGCCCTAAAGTTAGATTCAGATTTCAAGAGGATGAAGTTGGATTTAGTACTTCGGATTTCAAGAGGGATGAAGTTAGATTCAGATTTGACTGTTGAGTACCTAATAAGTGATGTAAATTAGGTAAATGTGTCTTGACCTAACTTAGTGTTCAAGTTGATCCGCCCCATCTTGTCCCCTTCATCCTCTACCCCTCAAGCAATCAAGATGGATCAAATCGGGCTCCTTTGGGGGTGGCCGAGTAGAAGTCGGGCTCGCCTTAGAGCTTGAACCTCTCGAGGTTCCAGGTTCGACTCCCCCACAGGGGGGTGGGTTACCGCTGTAATGGCGGGTGCCTAATGGCCTCCTCTCGGTCGTGCCGGTCAGCCAAGGCTTGCCTAGGCTGGTTAACTCTCCAGGAGCCTTTGCCGGCTAGAGTCCTGGAGCGTGCTTCGCCCTGTGCGCACACCCAGTACGGGGTAGCGGCTGCGGACTTCCACGTACCAGAAGATGGATCAAATCGGGATAAAAAAAATTCTTGGCTTATTAACCTTATTTATTTTTTATCTATCTATTATTTTGTATAATAAGATAAATAAATTATGAATAGTACTAAGAAATAATAAACAAATTACAAAGGTCGAACACTAAAATGATTTTAAAAAAGGTGAGTTACTAAAAATTAAAAATGTATTGCTAAATAAATTTTAAAAACGTAAAAATGGCTAAGTCTCAATGGAGCAAGACAATTGATCCCAGCAAGTTCGGATAGGGTAGTATGAAATAGTAAGATAAGGGCGAGTCAGGTTGCATATTAAGCCAGGAATATTTTACCCGCCTTTTTTTACATCACTAAAGGTACTGTAAATCTCCTTCTTTCAAAGTTATTAGTCTAAGGCTTTGTTTAGTAAATATTGCAAAATTAAAATTTTTTTATATTTTTTATCTCATTATTTTCTTTGTTTTTTTCTTTTTACTTTTACTATCTTTTAGACATATTATTCATATTTATAAAAATAAAAATTATAAAAAAGGGTTTCAGGATAGAGAACCTCTTATAATGGTGGAAAAAAAAAGTTGACTTATTTGCCCCATGTGTTGATTCCCATATTTGAATTTTTTTGATTTTTATGTGAATGTAAATAATATACTTACGAGCTATCAAAAGTAAATATCAAAACAAAATTCGATGAAAAAGTTCATATGAGAGAAGAAAACAGAAAAAAAAAAAAATAACCTTTTTTTTGCTTACCATACTAAACCATTTGAAAATATTAAATACGCCTCCTAACCATTCAAGATTTACAAATAACTCCCCTAACATGAAAATTCTCGAAATCTCATTTCCTTGAAAATCACGACACAAGAATTTGGGCTTCGCATTCGTACTCAACCATCCTACCTTTTATTCAACAAAAATCATAATTGATTCTTAAAAAACAATTCTAATGATTTCATTGTAAAATTAGTATCTACATTAAAATGCAACTGATCTTTGGGCCCGTTTGACAACGCTGTCATTTTTTTGTTATTATTTTTCTGTTGCCGTTTTCTATTTTTTTATTTTCTGTTGCCCTTTTTTTTTTAAATGAAAACTAAAATTACGTTTGGAAATGCATTTAGAAATGTAAGTTTGTTTATAATTATTAATTTTTTATTTTAAAAAATATTTAATTTTATTAGTTTTAAAAAATTAATAGAACTTAATAAAACATATTTTATCTTAATTTAATTTAATTAGTATAATTAATTAAATTAATACAACAAATTATTTATTAAAATCATTTAATTCAATAAAAATAAAATATATTAAATTATATTATTTATTAAAAATAATTTAATAAAATATATTTCATATTAAATAAATAATTAAATTAGATTAATTATTAAATTAAATTATTTATTTTTAAATTAATTAAATTTATTTAATTATTTATTAAAATAATTTAATAAAATATATTTTATATAAATTAAAATAAATAATATAATTAAAATAATTAAATAAATAATTTAATTTAATTATAATATTTATTTAAAATAATTTAATAATAATTTTTAAATTCAATTCAATTCAATTAAAAATTAATGTAATTTAATTATTTATTATTAATTATTTTATATAAATTAATTTAATTATTAAATTAAATAAATAAATTATGATATTTATTTCAGATAATTTAGCAATAATTAATTATTAAATTAAATTAATTTAATTTAGTTTTATTATTTATTAGAAATAATTTATATTAATTTATATAATTAATTTAATTTATTGAATTTAATTATATTATTTATTAAAATAACTTATTTTAATAAAATATTTAAATAAAATAATTTATTTTTATGTAATGTAACAAAAATAGATAAAGTTTTAAAATTGACAAAATATTAATAATAGAAAAAAAAAATAGAGTGAAAACACCTTTTTCTATTTATGTTGTTCTGTTTATGTTTTCAATTTTTTTTTTTTTGAAACAAAAAAACGTAAACTGATTTATCAAACATATTTCTATCGCGAGTTTACAAAATTTTAAAAATATAAACAAAAAAATAAAAAATAAAAATGTTATCAAATGGGCCTAAATATCTAGAGTTGAGCCGTTGCGCAGGAACTATTGAATCTTTTAAGAAGTTATTTTCATCTTTGATTTAATTTTTGGAAGGAGAAGGTTTTAAAGGAAAAAAAAAAAGTTTAAAAATAGTGATGTAAATGAGGTGGATTGGCTCACAACCCGTCTCGCCTCTATTTAGGGCTCGTTTGGAGTTAAAAAAATCTTTCAAAAACTCTATAAATCTCTAACAACTCTTTTACCTCTAATTTTTCCATCATTATTAATTTCAAAAAATTTCAATATTTCGCTAAAAAAATAAAAAAATCTAAAAATAAGTTAATCGAATGTGTAAATTTTTTATACAATCACATTCTTCGCGTCGAAAGCTTTCAAATGAGTACCATTGTCGCTATTTTTTTAAATTTTTTTTGAATATGTGGGAACGAATTTGAAAAACCGTTCCCACGGTTTACGATTAAAAAAATAACATCAAAATTAACCCCAAATCATATTTTATCTCAATTTATCTTATTTTTTTTACTCCAAATGAGCCATTAATTGTGTATCCAGCTTCGGTCCGGCTAGGCCTAAACACTCCAGGTCAGAATTTAGGTCACTCTATCCTGTCCCGCTATCCACGTTGTTACCTTGCTCCCGTGACTTGACCACCAACAACACATTGCCTCGCGTCATTAAAATATTAAAAACAAATTGGGGTGAGTTAGGGTCAAACTTTCCTAATTCTGGCCTAACTCAATGCAAAGGGAGCAGGGACGAACCCACTCGTTGCCGAGTTTAAGCCAATCAAGTGGCGGATCAAGCCTAATCCAATCCATTTGCGCCACTACCTAAAAATTTTAAGAAAAAAAGACATTGAAAATTCAAATATTACAAGAACACCATGATAATTAAGGACAAAAGGGCAATGTGCACAGATTAGAAAAACTACAATAAAGTCTTATTGATTTTTGTTTTCTTTACCTAAAAATTTTATCTTTATGTCACTGTTAATAAGCTTTTGCCCTATTTTTTTTTTTTTTTTAACAATTTTGTTCTCGTTCACCGAAAAAATATAGTTTTACTTCAACTTATTATCAAGAGGAGTAATTAGATAAAAAATACATGACATTTCCTTAATTTAAAAGCTAACACATAATCTCTTCATAGTTTGGACTAGAGTATAATATTATTAGAAAATATTAAATTTAACTATATTTATGTCACATGCATCATATAAGCTTATATATCGTAATCTAAAAAAATATTATTTTAAAAAAATAGAAACAAATGATATTTCTTAGAAAAAGAAAATAATGCTTCATCTTAACTTAAAAATGGATTAAAATTTACGTTTATTTATCTATTTTTGTATAAATCATTTTATTCTAATCAATTCTAACTTACAAAATCGGAATTAAATTAAATTAAATTAAATTATTAATTAATTTTTCACTTTAACCCAAATTATGAGTAGATTATTTGTTAACTTTTAAATTAAAAGAGGATTATCGTGCCGCTAACTTAATTATTTGGGACGGATAGCATGGGAATGTGAAAATCAAAATAAATAATAAAATTCAATTCATATTGAATTAAAATTATCAAAATATCAAAAATTATTACTAATTCCCATATAAAATAATATTTGATTTCGTAACTGTCCATTTGCCAATAATATAATTCAACTTTCGGTTGAGAAAATTAAATACAATTATTATCATCTATGGTTTAGACCTGACTTAGGCTACTCTAACCTAAACTGCATACGTATCCGACCTCAAGAATCATGTCACCGTAGTTCCTATTTCATTATACGATGTTCACAATCCAACCCATTATCAAAAAATCAAACATTAAACACCATTATAATTAACAACCTCAGTATATCAATACATAACAATAATCTATGCAAAATCATGCAATGGATAACGATGGAATGCGATGCCAATGCATATTCTATAATCTCTATCGACCCAATCTTATTCTGGGATGTGTGACACTTAGCATTATGCATAGTTCCCCAATCGCTATTTATATTGATTACTTTGCTTGAGTTAAATAGATGCCTAACTAAGGGTGTAACACAGTTCCCTAGCAGAAGGACCAGGGGATGTAACACGATTCTCTTGAATTTTAATTAAATGAAAGTGTAACATAGTTCCCCTGAATCTTACTCCAATGAGGGTATAATACAGTTCTCCATTCGATTTATACATGTTGAGACACCCATTTAGTGAGAGCTAGCGTACCCCTAACTTAATTTTTTGGGACGGACAATTAAGTTAAGAACGTGACAAAGATTATATATTTTAACGAATAAATTATTTGTTAATTTTCAAATTAAAAAATTCATACATTTTTAAATTAAACCTAAGTAAACAAAATATTGTTATCCGTTTAGATTCTCAAAAAATACTAACAACAATTAATTTTTATTAACTTCTCTAATTTTTCTTTAAATCAAATTTGGCCACACATCACATTCACAGTAACTTCTACTTTTTTTTTCTTTTTTTTTTTTTGTTATTTTAAAAATCAACACCACAACTCTAACTCACCAACCAAGTTGACAAGTCTACACAAGTAGGTAACCGAAGGCCCTGCACTTTGTTTAACATATGCAACCATTGCAAGAAATTAATGAAAAGCAATCAATATCCAAGCCGTTAAAAAGAAATAAAAAAGAAATAACAAAAAAGAAAAGAAGCTAGAGTGGTCCATGGCAAGACCACCAAACCATTGCCCAAAATAATAATAATAATAATCTATTTGAGTGGAACCCTAATGTGATAGCAATCCATACAACTAGAAGTCCTCAAATGCCAAGATTAGACACTACTTTCACACCACATGTATTGTAAAATGCCTAACAATCTAAATTCCCTTTTTTTTTCCCCATAATCCAAACACGCCTTTATTCTCCGTTTGGTGGGCCTTTCTTTTTCACGAAAAAAAGGTCAACAATATTACAATTAATTAAAAATGTTTTCCAAAAGAGAAGATAATCAGCGCCAAGCAGATGCGACGGTGAGCGTTCGTCCCATCCAACCAAAGCAGACCCCTCCGGTTTCTCCTTTTACAGTGAAGCCCGGGTTGCCACGCGTCCCCGAGTTGAGACGGGCGCGCAGCGAGTCCGCGACGTGTTGACTCAGCGGTTTGGGCTCGAACCCGGCCATCCCCATTCGGGCCCGCCACTTACCGAACACCTCGCATCTTTCAACGCGGTCCCTCCCTTCGCACGCGACCGAGTTGGCCGCTTTCCGACCCAGCCCCTCCTCTATCCTGACCCGCTCCGGGATTTCCCTAGAAACGGTCGAGTCCAGCGAGTCGAGGAGTGCGCCGTAGTAGCCGCAAACCTCCGTCACGCGCGCCGCAAAAGGCGCCGTGTTGGCGTTCATCTCCTGCTCCACCACCGTCACAACTTTCGGCGACAACTTCTTCACGCGACGGAGCAGATCGTCCCGCAGATTCTCCGTCGTCACGCTCTCGTCCGGCAACTTGTACAGCCGGAAAGCTAAGTTCACGGCCAGAGCCTCGCCGGGCACCATCCCCAACGTCTCGGGACTCAGATCAGTTTTCTCTGGAGGCAGCACATTGAAATTCAAACAAACTCCGACTTTGTTTGCCAGTGCTCTGAGCCCATCCCCAACTCTCTTGAACCTATCTTCGCCGCCGTTTGCGAAGTCGGAGAACGTCGTGATCTTTAGGAAGGAGGACGACTTATCGGACTTGCTAGCGGCGAGCGCGTGAATCAAATGCACGTATTGCCCGCCTTGACCGATGTCGAAGTCGACGACGTGAAGCTTGTCGGATTGCTGGTCGGAAATGGCTTCGAGGATTGCGAGATTCGCCGCCATGAACCCGAGCTTGAAACACGGCGACGCTTCGTATAGCAATTGCGTTGAGACGGCGTGCTCTTTACTGTAAAGCTCTGCGACCGGAGGAGGGTACTCCGTGGGATTCACGCGCGACCGGAGTGCCGATGCCATGTATGCTGTCAATCTCTGCTCGGAAGTGCCTCTCACGTTCGCGACCTGCTTAAGGCGCGTGAGAATCTCCGCTGCGGCCTCCGTCTTTCCTTCCGATATAGCCGACGCCGCTTCCATCAAAGACAGCTTTGGACAAGCCGTGAGCGGAGAAGCTGCCGAAGACGAGCACGACGATGACGAAGACGATGTCGGAGACGGGGAAATGGGTTTCTGGGGAGGAGTGATGAGGTTCTGAATTGTTTCGGACCACTCGTTGTTGGTAACTTCAGATACAGCATCGCCTTCTTCGTCGTCGTTGTCGTCGTGCAAGAGCTGTTTCTCGAGCTCTTGAAGCCGATTCATCATCTTCTTGTCCGACTCCGGCCGGGGCTCTTGCTTCACGGCTTGGTTTGTCGACAAGTTTGGGGATGGAGCACTATTCCCGTTTCCGGTATGTGGCCGGAGTTGTTGCGGAATTGGGAGACCACAACGTGTTGACGTCGCCGGAGAGTTAGAAATAACGGACGAAGTAGAAGATATCGATGAGACATTTGGCGAAATGGAGGCAGAGAAATCTGCGGGGGAGAGAGGCGATATTGGCGAGGTGTGATGGTAAGCCCGTGCCTTGACGTTCCTGAGATAAAACTCCAACGCTTGCTGTTGCTGGGTTTGGAACTCGGCGAGCGATCGTTTTCCGATCAAATCCGGCCGCCGGTGAAGGATCTGAGAAGCTGGGTCCGCCAGAATTCCCGGCAGCTGTGACCGATACGAACCTTGGGGATTGTTCATGGGCACAGATTGTCTGCCGAACCCTCCTCCTGCTGCGTAGAAATTCAGTCCTCCGCCAGAGAACCCTGACGACATTTTTTCGCCGGCAAAGGTTCTTTCAGCAAAATATAGAGAAGAAAACTAAAACAAGATTTGATTTTTACACCACCACCTCATCCCAGAGGGTCAGAGCACAAGAAGTTCTAGAGAGAGAAAGTGAATGATGGAGAAGGCGGGGGCCAGGAGAGAGAGAGAGGGAGAGATTTTGCTTGAGCTATTTGGATCGATGTTTTTGTCATTAACAACCCAAGTTTTTATGTGCGCGTGACAGAGAGAGAGAGAGAGAGAGATTTCCAACTGGCTTTTTTTTTTTTTTTCCTGAGAAAACATGTTTCTCTGCGTTCAGCTCCACGTGTATCACGACTTTCCACCGTCGATTCACCGAAATTTGCTCATAAAAGAGAGATTATTTTCTAGTTTGCTACGTAACTGTACTCGTTCGCAACACATCATCATTCCTCAATGCAAGTTAGGAACAAAAGTCTCTACAACCGCAATTCGAACGCGTGTAAATTCCGTTAAACGCCAGGAATCGAGCTGCCGCCAGAGCGTGTATCTCACGAGAATATGTGAACGTGGAACTGTGGGCTCAATATCGCAAAAAATGAGGTGATCTTTATGGTGGGTTGATAGCCTGACAACGCAGTTACGTAAACTTTCTCAAATCTAAGGGCAACGCCGCATTGAATGGAATCCAACAAAAGCCACTGCACCGTCACTGTTACAAACGACAATTCTGGTTCTCAGTGAATTCGAATTCCGGGAGCTGGTTCTTTTCTGTTGGCACCGCCTAGCCCCGGTTGCCGGGGTCAGGAGTAAAGTACACGTGTCGGTGAGCCACCCACTTGGAGAGAATTTTTCAAAAAAACCCTGTTATGTCTGAGTTGGCATAAACAGCCAACCATTAAAAAACACGCCACCTTCCGACATCCGTTGGTATATGCAAACGCACCAAATCAAAGTTAAAATTTAGGATCAATCTCTCTCTCTCTCTCTCTCTCTCCCCGGGGGGGCCAAGGTTGTTTCTTTGACTTGAAGTTAAATTTCCCTTCATTTTACCAGTATTCACAAGAATACCATCTATTTCAGAAAATTTTAGCATTTCGGGGGTGTTTAGTTGGAAAACAATTAAAAAAAAAGTATAAAAATTTAATATAAGAAGTAATGTGAGGTGAAAATTAATGAAAAAATATAAAAGATTGATAAAAATTAATAGATTTTAATTAATTTTGACTAACTAAACAGCCCTTTAAACTTGTGTAATCTCAAATTCTGGGTTCCTTTGGATTTTTGAAAATAAGAATAAGTTAATTTTTAAGAACTTTTTGATAATTCCTTTATTAAAGTTATTAGGTGTAATCTTTAAATAATTTTTTATATTTCTTAAAATTTTAATAATTTTTAAAAACTTTTAGTAAATTTTGATTTTTTAGGAAAAAGTTAGAAAAGTTTTCTAAAATTTTTAAGAATTATTGGTTATTTTATAAAAAATTTAGAAAAATTTTCAAGAATTTTAATAACTTTTGAGTTATTGTCAAAGGCCAAAAAAAAAAAAAAAAAATCAACTGAATTCTTGGTAAATCAAATACAATTCCAACTCAAGCTAATTCATTTTATAAAAATAGATGAAATTTCCATTAGCTATATATTAGTCTTACTCGTCTAATGACAACATATGAATTTAAACAAAGTTTGTTAAAGTTCTATTATTTCAAAATTAGGAGGTGTTTAAAGGCATAACTTTTAGTAATTTTGGGTATTTTTATCAAAAGTTGTTAGTTATAATTTTTGATGTGTTTGATGAAATAAGTAATAATTTTTTGTAACTTCTTACAACCTTGGGTGTTTGATAAAATTTTTAACAATTTTTACCGAATTTTAGCAATTTTTAGCAAATTCTGATAACTTTTGTGTGTTTGGTAAAAAAATTTGATAACTTTTAAGTTGAACAAATTACTGTAGTAAAAGAGAAAAGTGATTAAATACCAACTTTGCAAACTTTTAGCTATTTTTGCACAAAATTATACTTTTAAACGAGGTCTTATTCACAATTAAACAATAAAGTTAAGGATTAAGTTAGCTTTTCTTTTCTTTTCTTATTCTTTTTTTTTTCTTAAACAAGAATGAGGAAATATGTAAAATTGATACCTCAAACTAATCAATAGTGTTTAATTTTTTTTTTATATATTTTTTTAATTTTTCCGGGGGGTCACATTGCTGAAAATTAATTTGTTGCTTCAATTAGTCGGCATATGACTTTTTTTATACTTGAAAGACAAAAGACTTGGGAAAAAAAAAAGAGAAAAAAAAAATCTAACAACCTTTGGTGGATTGGGGATTCATTTAACTTGTAATAGAAGACTTGTACATCTGTATGTGGGAAGTTGGGTGCCGTTTGGTGGATGGGAATTGAAAAGTTCTCATTTTGCATGAAAATAGCATGCCGGTCTACCGGACATTCGCGAAAACAATAAAACTGAGCACTTTTTCCTTATTTTTTTTTTCCTTGTCTTTTCTTTTTTATTATATATTTAAATGCTTCGAAGGTTAAAAGAAAAGGTTAAATATCTATTAAAAATCGTTTACTTATAAAAGTTTTTTTTTTTTCCTTTTTTTTGGTAAGTGATCTATTCCCCGTCAAGCTCATTAATTAATAATTAAATTTTATATTAAATTTTAATTAGAGTTTAATTATTAATTTAACGTGCATGGAGGGAGAATAAAAGTTAGAAAAGTATATGTTATGCAATTCATGTGTATATATGTGTATATATATATATGTGTGTGTGAGTGTGTGTGCGTGCACATTCATCTTTAAAAATAACAAAGGTGGTGTTTGGATTGATAAAAAATAAAAAAACTAATATAAAAATAATATGTGATAAATTTTGATTAAAAAATTAATAAAAAATATATATTTTTTATATTTGTTGGTGAATCAAACTTCCCACAATGCATAAGACACTTACGTTACAAACTTTGAAAGATGTAACCTTTTATTTGTGTAAGTTCATAGATTGATTTCACAATTTGAAAACGTCACCACTGTTCCAACGTTACCCAGCTCTAATATGTATATAGCAACATTAAATTTTTTTTTTTTTCACGAAAAAGTTTACTCAAAGCTCCAAATTTACCTAATTCTTCCCTAATTACACAATGCCGACTCTATGTACTTATCAATTTGACATAAGGCCCCATTTGAAGAGCCAAACTCCCCGCCCCCAAAAACCCTCCTTTTAGTGTTTTAAGTATTTACTAAATTTCAAAAGTTGTCAATTTTGCTCAATTGAAAGATTTGCTAAAATATCAACTTTTGTTGAGTTATTGAAGAGTATAATGATTATTTCACTTTAATTCAATTTAAAAATTATCAAAATTTTAATCAAATAGCTAAAAGTTGCCAAATGTCATAAAAAATTTTATTTATTTTACTAAATATCTAAAAATTACAAAAAACTTTTAAAAATTTATAAGAAAATGATAAATGCATTCCTCTATTAACTTCTCCCACTCTACATTACTCTTTTTTTATTAGCTTCTCCCACTCCAATTATTATTATTTTTTATTTAGCAAATTAAAGTTATTGCCGAGTGAAGGAAACTAATGGATGAATGCAAGTATTCTCGGCCAATTTTTATTTGTTTTACCAAATATACAAAAAGTTTCATCTATCAACTTTTAGCAAAAAATTATATATTAAAAATTTAACTTTTAAATGAGGTCTAATTTTTTTAAATAAAAAATACTAAAATAAGTTGCTCTAAACAGATAAATAAAGGGCCCGTTTGGAGCGATATAACATGCTGAAAAAAATTTTAAATTTCTAAATGTTATTTATTTTTTATCTCATTATACAAACTCATAAATTATCTCAAATTACTTTACTTTACCTTACTTTTTATTAATTCAAACGCCAATGAAATAAAATATCCACCTAAAGTTGTAACTAACCTATTTCCAGCTTTTTTTTTTTTTTTTTCAGCTTTCAGGGGCCGTTTTGTCATTTAAACCACACCGCTAGAAGAAAAGCCGTTCGTTCGGGAGTTGGTGGTGCCGCGGTGGACGGCACCTAACGGAAAACGAATCACTCCAAACTTGCGGAGGCTCAGGGTAAAGTGGTAATTTATGCAGCCATGCGGGCCCATGTTTTTGTTAAATGGATAGTTCTCTCTGTATCGTATTCCATTGGACCCAAAAGCAAGGTTCGCTGACGCGCCTTTTGAAGACGTGTGGGGGCGTTCGGACACGCGCGCGATATTATCATCGCCACACGATATCCACACTGGTTGGGCGGAATCAAAATATAATAATAATAATAGGGGATTATTAATTTGGACCGAATGAATTTGGTTCTTTAGTTAATATTTTAATGCCAAAAAGTTATTTGAAAATTAACCTCTGGTCAAATTCTTGTATTCTGAAAATTAACATGTGGTCAAATTCTTAATATGAATATGCCTTTTGCTACTGAGTGCGTTCGGTGCATTAAAAATATTAAGAAAATTTTAAAAATTTTTAAAATTTATTTATTTTTTATTTTACGGTACAAATTACGAATTTATAAATTATCTCACTTTATTTCATTTTTTGTGACTTCAAATACCCCTTAAACAAATCAGTGAAAAGTTCATGCGTATGAAATTCCTCTCGTTATCAATTTAAAAAAAATAAATCAAATGTATAGCATTTGTAGTGCATATATATATACATTAGTGATATAGTTCGAGCAATGTATAGATTTCTCATCTTATATGGTTAAATTGGGTGTGATATCATATGCTAAAACAGTTATGTTGTAAAAATATAAGTGAAATCAATATATACTGTTGTTTATACAAATTCAATCAAATAGTAAATTTAAAACAAATTAAAATATTGATATCATCAATAGTATCGATTTAATTAGAATCAAATTCTAATAAATAAAAAGAAACAAAAAAAAATCAAAGAGATTGAAAAGAAAATTGTTCTGATAAGAAGTCTCCAAAAAATTTGAAAGAAAAAAAAATTGTATCTATTTATATATTTTGTACGTAGGAGAGTTTTATTACATTTAAATTAAAATATCATTTTGAAATCCGGTCTTATTTCGATTATAATAATACTAGTTTAATCGAATTAAAAGTCTAAATCTAAGAAAAGTTTGAGTGGCGCTTCAATTAGATTAATTTATCCATTACCAATTTTATTTTTTAATTTCTAATATTGTTTGATATTTTTTAATAAATAATATTACAATATATATATATATATATATATATATATATATATATAATTTTAATGAATAATATTACAATTTGATTTAAGGTATTCATGTATTATGTCTAATGATATTTTGCATTATTTTATTTAATAATAATTATTATATTTATTATTGTTAAATAATAGCTCATTAGATTATAAAAAAATTAAAAATAAAAAGTTATATGATTATTAAATAAAAGTGTCAATTTAATAAAAATATCAAGAGATATCCACAAACATTCTAATTTTAAAAAATTGTGAATAAATAGTAATTATATACAATACTAATTTCATTTAGATTATATAATTATAAATTAAAATTATTATAATTATAAATTTATGTTAATAAATTAAAAATTTTATTTAACTAGCTAATTATTTTGTTTAATAATAATGTTTATTATTGAAACCTTTATTTAATAGGGTAAATATTTTTTTGCATTATCTTGTTCAATAATAATAATAATATTTATTATGTTTTAAACAATAATTTATTAAAATATTAAAAAAAAATAAGAATATGTTTTAAATAAAAATAAAAATAAAAAACAAGAGGTTAATGATAAATAGAAGTGTAGATTAAATAAAAATATCAAGCGATATCCATAAACATTCTAATTTGAATAAAATTAAAAACTATGAATAAGTAGTAATTATGTAAAATAATAATTTATTTGTAAGATAATTAAAATAATTATAATTAGATGACACGCGTTATAATGGTACTGCAAGTTAAATTTTACATGATACAAGATAGTTATAAATAGATGTTATTAAGTTTTACATGGTACAAGATGATTATAAATAGGTGTTACAAGTCACTATCGTAATGCAAGTTAAGTTATATGTGGTGCAATAGCGTTACCAGACTCTACCTTATATATGTGTATATATATATATATATATAATATGATATATATTATAAGTGAGCACACTGTGTGTGATTTTTGTTAATTTTTTTAAATAGAAATTACACAAACTGAAAAATAATCATAAGAAGAGATTTTTGCTAAAATTTAATACACAAAAGTTTAAGTTTTAATAATAATAAAAATATAATAAAATCTAAAAAATTATATCAACAATCTCATGAAAAAAATTCAATAAAATTTAAAAAATTCATATATTGCATTTTTTGAATGAATAAGTTAAAACTTATAGTAAAAAGTAGGCTTTCCCTGTAATATATAATAAGATTAAAATCTTATCAATAATGAAATATATAACAAAATTTAAAATTTAATGTTAATAATCACACTAAAAATTTGAATAAAATTTAAAAAATTCAAACTTTACATATTTTAACAATCATATCAAAAGATAGAATTAAAAAAAAAAAAGTCAAACCATATATATTTTAATGAACCAATTAAAAAGTAAGTCAACAAATAAATATATAAACACAAAAATAATTTCAATATAAAAAATATCATTTAATAAAAATAAATATAGTAAACTCATCTTCATTTTTAATGACTCAAAAGAAAATAACAAACAATTACTTTCAACGATATTAATAATAAGTAAAAATTATCATAATAAAATTCTAGCTAATTTTTCTAGGTGTGAATCCTATTTTATGCTTTTTATAATTTGCTATGTGTATTAAAATTTCAAGTGAATTTGTATTTCATTTTAGGTAGGCATATATTATCTAATCCAATCAATATCTTCGAAATTATTGAATTATTTATTAAAATATAAGAAAATTAAAAATAAGAAATTATATAGTAAATAGAAGTTGGGATTAAATAAAAATATTAAATGATATTAATGAATATTTTAGCTTAAATAAGATCGTGAATAAGTGATAATTATATATAATACTAATTCTTTTTAGGTTATATAATTATAAATTAAGATAGTTATAATTAATTATAGATTAATGTTAATAAATTAAATTTTATTTAACAAGGTAATTATTTTTTGTATTATTTTGTTTTATAAGAATAATATTTATTATTAAAACTTTTACTTAATGGGGTAACCATTTTTTTTGCATTATTTTTTATAATAATAGTGTTTTAATAATTTATTAAAATATAGAAAAAATAAAAATATGTTTTAGATAAAAATAAAAATAAAAATAAAAAATAAGAAGTTATACGATAAATAGAAGTGTATATTAAATAAAAATATCAAATAATATACATGAATATTCTAGTTTGAAAAAATTAAAAATTATAAACAAATAGTAATTATGTAAAGTACTAATTTCTTTATAAGATATTAAGATTACTAATATTAAGTGTCAGGTATCATAACTATATACGTGTCACAATCGTAATACAAGTTAAGTCTTTTGTGGCGCAAGATAATTATAATTAGGTACTACGTATCATAACCGTAGCGTAAGTTAGGTTTTACGTGACGCAGTGACATTATCAAACTCTATTTTATATATATATATATATATATATATATATATATATATATATATATATAAAATATGATATGATATATATTAGAAGTGAGCACACTATGTGTGACTTTTGTTAATTTTTTTAAATAAAAAAATTCGATAAATGTGTTAAATAGTAATAAGTAGTTAAAGAGTATTTAAGTATATAGTATCTTATCAATAAGCATTTAAGAAAAAATTTTTAAAAATTAATGGATAGTTAAAGAAAATTTAAGAAAAACAAAATATTAACATATAAAATTACTAAATTATGTGGTTGTTATAGATATTTTTCTAATACAATTGGGGTAATT
This sequence comes from Vitellaria paradoxa, assembly GCA_019916065.1. Classification (NCBI taxonomy): domain Eukaryota; kingdom Viridiplantae; phylum Streptophyta; class Magnoliopsida; order Ericales; family Sapotaceae; genus Vitellaria; species Vitellaria paradoxa. Next base: position 40,746,458 of record CM034242.1, on the reverse strand, counting down.
GGCAGTTATAAAGAGTAAACAAAATTTAGAGTTTCACTAAATTTCCTCCCCTACTTTTATTTATTTATTTATTTTGTAAATTTATGCTAACTACAGTGGCACACAGTCATAGTAGTTTTGATCACAAAACTTTATTTTGGTAAAATTAATTTAACAAAAAGGAAAAAAGAAAACACGGTTGACATATCCGAAGCATGAATGGGGTGGGAGAGCTGGCATGCAACTTGAGAACCTGTTTGGAGTAGTAAAAAATCATAAAAAAAAAAAAAAATTTACAAAAAGTTGTAATTTTTTTTTAACTTTCATCAATTAAATTTCGTTACGTATTATTTTTACACTAACTTTTTTAATTTTTTACCATCCAAACAGAACCTAAAGTCACCTATTAAAACTACATTTGAAATTTAAAAATTTTATAAAAAATTTTAAAAAATTTAAAATATTTTTAACTTTCTTTAATTAAATTTAATCACATACATATGTCTCATTTTTATATCACTTTTAACACTGATTATTTATTTTTTTTAAACTCTTTGAAAACTCCAACGCGGCTTAAAGGATTCAACGGAGCAGATTGGATAACTTGTATGGGTTTCAGTGCTCCTTATTTATTGATTTATTTTATGAAAGAATGATTCACGGCTTCTGGAAGATTGCGTGGCAGGCCCAGGATCATTGTCTTCTTCTAAGGGGAATTGGAATTTGACTTCAAAGTCCATGAATACATTTACAAGCATTGGTAATACTAATTCCAAATGTTGAAGATTTCGTACTTGCGTTTGGGTTTACGTCGAACTCGTCGGTGCTAAACTCTGACCCGCCGGATAATAATCCTTTTTGTTTGGAAATTTAAAAAAAGAAAGTGAAAATACACATACCCAAAAAAAAAAAAAAATCAGAGAGAAAGTATGTTAAATTTATTTTATTGTTGTTATTTTTTAACATTTCTTTTTCTCAAACCACAAATAAATAGCTAGTGTACAATATATAAAAATACAAATAAATAGGTAGTGTACAATATATAAAAATACACCGCAAATACTTTTAACACCACTTGATTTTCTCTCTCAAAATTAGTATTTACAAACACAAGAACAATTAAGGAAGGCGGTCAGTGAGTTTCAAGCCAAATAGAAAGTTAGAGTTAGAGAGAGAGAGACAGGAAGGGGTTAGAAGTGAATAAACATCAATTGTGCATATATATTGGATATTTATGGATATAAAAAGTAAAAATTAGTAGAATCTTAATTTGACTGTAATGATTTGTTAACTCATTTATTTGTCTCCCCTTTTCATAGTACACAAGTGACAGGTGCATTCAATGTGCATATGGTAGGTTAAGAGATTATAGAGATGAGACACTTTGTGAAACATGCTTTTTTCATATTGTATTTTTTAATAATTAGACTGGACCATTCTAATTCATTTTTAATTGGATTATTTCAATTACTTTTTAACTATAAAATTATAACTTAATTATGATCATATACATTTTTTTTTTTTAGAGACGCGTATCCATCTGGTTAAGAAAATAATTTTAAGTCGAAATATATCGGAATTTAACCACGCATCAAGTGCCATTAATTAGTCTTTACTTTTGTTGATAATTTGTAATTTGTAGTAGACAATAAATAATTTATAATTTCGCACTTTCAAGGCATTTGTGATAAAAAAATGTTTAGCAACCATTTAAGACATTTGTTAACTGGATACCGCCTTCAAAAGGCCAATAAAAATAAGTTATCTAATAATGCTTCACACTTTTTCTATATCTAATTGTATTAAAATGTGAGATATTATTACATAACATATATTTATTAATATTTAATGAGTACACTTGAACACTAATTAATGGGACCCATAATTTAATACACTACAAAAACAGACGTATGGCATATCGTATTTTGGCGTAAGCATTGTTTTGGAATTAGAGCAAAACAAATAAACAGGAACCAATTATGCTACTTTAATGCAAATTATATGACACTATACTTAAATTAATTAAATTATACTATATTATTTATTAAAAATAATTTTAATTTAACAAAATATTTTAATAAAATAATTTATTTTAATATGATGCAACAAAAATAAATAAAATATTAAAATTGACAAAATGTTAATAATAGAAAAAATAAGAGTGAAAATACTGTTTTTATATTTTTTCGTTCACGTTTTTATTTTTTATTTTTTGGAAACGAAAAACTAAAAATAAATTTAATAAATATGTTTTTATTATTAATTTTTAAAAAATCAATAAACATAAATAAAAATCTTACCAAACGAGATCATAATATTCAAACTTGGCCTAATAGTTCAAAGCCGAGGAGTGGAGCTACTATTAGCACTGGGGCACATGATCACTCTAAATATATATACATATATTTTTTTTATTAATATTGTCTTCTATACTTAATTGTATCTACCTAAAAAAGAAAATTAACTCAATACCAATTATCTCCACTTAAAAAATTTTTAATTAACTCAATACACACTAATATAATTATACGTAATCTTACCCGATATAACTAAAAAATATAAAATTTCACTTTGACCCTTCTCTCTCTCTCTCCTCTTTTGAATATCCCTTTTTTTATTTCTCTTATAAAACTTCACCAACTATTTATGTATCTTATAATTATTAACCACGCCCGGCAAATTTCTTAGCTTCACCCCATTTCGGAGAGCAAATTTAATTACCCCAGTAAAAGCAAAATTTGTGGACCCGACTAGATTTAACGGTTAATTTTCCCTCTATGTTTTATCGGCAATCAAATGTGGGACTAAATCCTTCCTGTGTCAGATAGAGATGAATGATGATGAGCTCAAAAAAAAGAAAGTGGATGTGAGGTGAGGTGAGTGTGGAATGTAATTTCTAGGATTCAGAAAATGACAATCAAGGAGCTAGGGAGTGAGTGTGTTGTTAGTAGTACGTACGAGTTACGGCCAAATAGTGGAGAGAGAGCTGCCGCAAGTATGAATCTATCATATGAAGCTTCCAAGATGGTTCATATCGTATTTTGTCTGCCCCCAGAGTGTAGGGTGGGTCAGTCAGATCTCATCAAAGTGAGTGATACTAACTTAAAAAAAAAAAAAAAAATGAAAAGGGTGTCGAATTTGATCTTCCTGATTGCCAACCAATCAGCAGAATGGTCAAGACTACTTTCACAGCTGGTAGCTTTGCAGATCCCCCTCAGTTTGAACTCCCATAGCACATTTGAATGTGTAATGATGCATGTCTTCTCTCTCTTGTGCTTGAGAAAAGGTTATTATACTGAGGATTGTGTGTTATTATCTTATCGAGGGGATGATGAGAGAGACACTAATGATTAACCCATCTTATTTTTGGTGTTTCCAAGGGGAAAGTGTGTACCGCGCCGAATTGCCGGTCCCGTTTCTTCTCAAACGTTCCCAAATAAACATAACCTAGGACTATAGTTGTCGTGCCTCATTGTGTTTAAATTTATAATTTATATCTTTTCAATCTATTTGTGTTTATAGTTAAATACCTTAAAATTTAATAAATATATTAAATAATTAATTTTTTAAAAAATTATATCAAATTCTGTTAATTTTTAATTAAAGAATTTATATCGTATCAAATGCGTATTTTCTCTTAATAATATCATGTTAGGGTCTACTATATTCGTGTCAGAATTTAATAGATTTGCTTACTTGCAAAAAAACATAAACATAAAAATAATGTTTACTTCTCGTGTGGATATACATGCAACTCCCCAAAATAATTACAAACTAGGAACGATCTCTCTCATGGTCTTTACATCTTGTCCAATAACGGGTGTATCTCACATACACCACATATGTAGAGGGACGAGGGTAATAATGGAGATAGTTAATTAACCCAAAGATGGAAGACTTGATTATCTTTCTTGAATGGCTGCAGCTGCTGGCCTCTTTGGTTATATACCATAACCTTTGGCTCTTTTCTTTTCAGAACTCACCTGCCTGAGTGGAGGTTCTATACCCAATATTCGTGCTGTGTTTAATACGGTAACTCCTAACCAATGCTGAAATAATATTAGAGAATTAATTTTAAAACGAAAGGATATTCAAATCTTGTCAAGCATGATTATTCCCATTATTTTTCAATATGCTGCTGACTGTTGCAGCTTCACGCCACCAGCCAAACTTTTTCCAAGCATCTTTCATCAGGTTCACATCATTGTGATTTGATCTTAAGGATTCAAAGTTAGCACTTTGGCACCATTTCGTAGATCAAGATTTATTTCATTGGAGGAATGGATTTCATCATTGCATCAATCTGCATGGACCGCTAAAGCAAGGTCCTTCTCACTACTACAATAATTGATAAAGATCACACTAAGAAATTCATAAAGATCACGGTTTTAGAAAAAGCGTGATAAAGATTTGTGAGTTAAACTTTTTATCTCAGTCTAATTAAAAAACTGAGATAAAAAGTTATTTTTAATACTTTTTATCTCATTTTTATTAAAACCGTGATTATATTTAAAACGAGATAAAAGATCAGTGGAAACCATCTCAACAAAAAACTGAAATAAAAAATTAGTGAAAAATATCTCTAGAAAAAACTGAGATAAAAGATCAATGAAAACATCTTTAGAAAAAACTGAGATCAAAAAGTGAGTAAAATTATATCTTAAAAAAAACGAGATAATTAAAAGAATGAGAGATAATATTGTTATTTTTTTCTTTATATTTCTTTGAAATAATTTTATTTATCATCTTATATGATTTAAATTAGATTTTGTAAACTTTATTGTAACATTTATTTATTAATTTTAATTAATTGAATATGATATAAAAACTATAATCATAGATCAATAAACAAAAAAATTTTAAATTAATGTTAAAACTAAACCAAATCAAATTTAAATAACGCGAAATATATAATTATTATTTTTTTCAGTAAATATATGGAAGTAGTCTTCATAATTTGTATAACTTATAACGAGGTGAATATTAAATATTTAATATCTAATAAATATTTAGTGTATCTTTAATATTATTTATATTTATTAATTTTAATTAATTGAATATGATATAAAAACTATAATCATAGATCAATAAACAAAAAAATTTTTAATTAATGTTAAAACTAAATTTATCAAATCAAATTTAAATAACACTAAATATATAATTATTATTTTTCAGTAAATATATGGAAGTAGTTTTCATGATTTGTATAACTTATAACGATTTGAATATTAAATATTTAGTATCTAATAAATATTTAGTGTATCTTTAATATTATTTATATTAAAAGTGACATTATTTTATATTTTGTTGAAAGTGATAAAAATTTAGAAATAAAAATAATAAAAATTTTCATTTTTTTGTTTTTCTAGAACTAATTTTTAAATATAATCATTGAAAATATTTTTTGTATTACAAATCAATTTTTAAAATAGTTTTCAAAAATTTTGTTTTGAACAATAATTTTCTAGAACTAAAACTAAACGTGACCTAATTACTTTTAAAAATATAATACAGAATGAAGAAAAATATATTATAAATAGTGAGTTATGATTAAATATATGCTATACACAAAGAGTAAGGAAAATAAGAAAAAGATTTGAGATTATTTTTAATTAAATATAATAGATATTCATAAGTTATTTATTAAGTATTCGCATTGTTATATATATTACTTACGATTTCAAGTTGTTGAAAAAAGTTAAAATAATTAAATAAAAGTAATTTTTTTTATCATTTTTTTCGATCAATTGATCAGGAAAAATGTAACTTTTAACTACTAATTGGTTGACAAAAGTCATAATAAATTATTGTAAAAAACTTAAAATAATATAATTTTATTACTTTTAGTAACCCCTAAAGTGATAAAAATTTGTTTATATATATTAATATGCAAAATGTATATATCAATGATAGGTTGGATTAGCGGTCAACTACACTAACTTTCAAAGGAATGGCACGGGTTCGATTCTCAGCAGCAACAAAAAAATATGAAATATATAAGGTTGCTATAATGACAAAGTGGCAAACGGTGCTATGATGGCATGATAGTAGGTTGCCATGTGGATTTTTATTATTTTTAAAATTAATCCATTTTTTTAGCGTGATTATTTGTTTATATTTGATCACGATTTTTCAAAAAAAGTGAGATCAAAATATATAAAAAATTACACGAGATTTCTTTTCATCTCAGTTTTTACCATAAAGATCACGCTTTTAGTGTGTGATTGTTGTAAGTTTTCGATTACGGTTGTAAACTGTGATAAAAAATAGGTGACTTACAATCTCACTTGGATCAATCACACTTTTGTAACTGAGATAAAAAGTGAAACATCACGCTTAAAAGTTGTGATGTTTATGCATTTTTGTAGTAGTGTCTTTTGAATTACATATGTTGTTTCTTTCCAATCAAGGCTGGATCCAAAATTTGGAGTTCACCAGAAGTGATATAAAATTTTGTAATAAAAATAGTTTAATTTATTGTAATAAAATTTTGAGAGAGGACAATGGAAAGAGAAGAAATAAAACTTTCTAAAACAAATTGATGGCATTATTAAAATTTTACTTATCAAAATTCATCTATTTTCAAATCATCTGAATGTGCAAATCTAAAATTATTTTTTTTAACTTGTGGTTGTTGAAATAGATATGATTTTCATATGTCAAACTTGAACTGTTCTTGGTCATAATAAGTTTTGCATTCTATATCAATCAATTAATTGCAAGCACGTACATTGATATATATATATATATATATATATATAATAAAACACATCAATTAATGTGACAATTATATACGTAGCGTGAAAAGAGAGAAGGGATACTAGACAGTTCGCATGGGTATTCACTAGTGTACTAAAATTTGACATGAATATCATGCATCAATCTAGATTTCAACAGTGACCATGGCTCATAAGATAAACACAATCAGACAAATGGATGATATTGGATTCCTATTCATTTGGTCATGCACATTGAAACAGACTGGATAAAGCTGTTAAATATTTTAAAGGTGGAATGAAGAACTTGAACGGAATCCTCGAAGATTTAGCAAAAATTGCTTCTCCAACCTTATGCCGTTATGATATACAATATATGGATTGGGAAGAATATAAAAGAACGTTCAAAAGTTTAACATCCAACACCTCAAACTTGGTCAAGACCAGAAGGCATGAAGGCTGCGTTTGTTTGAGGGATGTGAGCACCAGATGAGTTGATATATTCGTGGAGCCCACAAAAAATGGTGTTCAATTTACAAAATGAAGGACGGGATAATACATCTCGCTAGAATATTTATTGCAGTTTTGCAGGATGTGGCATTCGAGGTAGGGTGTGGTGTTATTTATACTTCACCTTCGGATTTGTTTCCCGCCAAGATTTAAAAGTCTAAAATTATTTTCTGTCACGTCACATGTTAAATCATATCTTTATCCCACTTTATATCCCACTAACCAAACACTAACAAAATAATCTCATATGAAAAATTAATCTCATGTTATATCCAATCCTATATATTATCTCATGATATTATTTATACCCTGTCATCCAATCCCTCAAAATAAATGTAGCCGAAAAGTTAGAACTTCCAAGTTCTAAGATTGAACCTACTTATGGAAATATATGCACATGTAAGAACTTCAAAATCTTGCATTGACAATGTGTAAATCCATATATATTAAGGGTATGCCTTCTTGATTTTGTAATTATATTTCCATTAATCTAAATTATATACCATTACTTACCAAAAATAAATAAATAAACAAATATTTCAAAGTCCTCTATCATATAGATGGTGAGAAAGAGAGAGAGATAAAAAAAAAAAAACAAGGAAGAAGAAGAAGGTATAAACAAATAGAAAAAGAGCTGAGGTACCATGTATAAGTTTTACAGACCTCCTTCTTTGGGTTTTGCTGCAAATGAGAAGAGACAGAGAATTTAAAGATAAAGTAGACTGGGTTAAAAAAATTTAGATTAGACTAAATTTAAACAAAATAACAATTAAACTTAAAACAAATTAAACCAAACTATTTGAGTTACAATCTAAGTTAGCGTAAGAGTGATTCCGTCCAAATTTCCAACTATGTTGTTTAACTTATATGATTAGGGAGTTAGGTTAGTATTAAGTAATCAAGTTTTCTACCTAACTTTAAGTTAAAACTATGAAAATTTCCATTCTAGCTACCAGAAAGTATAACCATAAAGCATTATCAAAATGACGTGATAGTATAAATGATTGGCTCGCTATTCAACCACATGATTCTAGTGGAGTTTTGTTCATGGTTATATAACTTTGATTTATAACTATAAGGATTTTGTGAAGGTCAATCACAACTAATAAATTTTCATTGTTTCTTTGTATGAGTATCATGAGGGCCTTGCATTAATCAACGATAATAATTCACCAATTGTAGTTACACAATTGTTGGTAACAAGTTATAACTATAATAAGAATACTTACCAAATGAAAAAATAATAATAATTACAAGATTATTTATGAACCATGACTCAATATCACTTTACTTTCTTTAACTAAAAAACTTTACATAGTAACTCTTTTAACTATCAGTTTATAACAATGTGTACTCTCTTTACATTAATATTTATAATTTTAATAGAATTTAGTTAATAATATGACTACAAGGTAAGAAAATCATATTTTATACTAAAATAAGTATTTATAAATTTATTAGGATAAAATTATGTGCATATAAAAAATGGGTTAATTACAAAATCAACCTCTGGATTATGATCCCATTTCCTTTATTCTCCCCACCCAAAAATTGTTGTAAAGTGACTCCTTTAACTATTAAGTTATAACAATATACCCCGCGCTTTATGCTAATATTTATAATTTTAACAAATTTTAATCAACTATTATGGATATGAGTCAACAAAAAACATGGTTAATACTAAAATATATATTTAATAGATGAAAAATACTAAATGCACTCTATTTTTAATTTCTTACACTTCATCTTTTCTCACAATGCTTATTTGGAGTGTGAAAAGTCAAAAGCAGAGTGTATTTACCATCTCCCTTTATAAATTTGTTAGGATATAAATAACACACGTATCAAAATCCAAGAGAATTTGAATTTCATAATTTCAGTGAATTGTTTTTTATATTTTTGTTGAGTAAAATTTTAAACTATGATTTTTTATTCACAAAAATTTACGTAAGAATATTTTATCTCTTGATATTTTTTTATCTTGTAATAATTTTTTCTTCTGTTTTACTTGCACAATGCTTAAATAAATTTTATTAAAATTACAATTATTGGTTATTGGTTTAAGGAATGGCACATTGTTATAAATAAATACTTTTAATGGGTAATGTAACTTTTTTAGTTAAGAGATAAAGTAGTACTTAGTTATAATTTAAAGAATGGTCTTATAATTAACACAATAAACGAAATCAATAACGAGGACCAGTGGTTAAATACGTAATAACAGACCCAATGACAAGGCTAGCCCACTGCCCGCGATTGGTATCCTCGGATTTATGGGTTTGCTTGGTCTAAGACAGAGTCCAGCTCCTCGTGTGTGGGCTTCGATTCAACTTCGAGTTATGACATCCTGCAGCCTTGAATTTCAAATTGTTGTTTCCATCGTGATGCTTGCATATTTCGAAGTGACGCAGTCGTTTTTTTTTTTTTTTTTTTTTTTTTTACCTAACCTACCCCAACAAACTAAGTCAAAATTTGATCTACACCCCAACATCCCGATATGGGATGTCTACCCACTGCAACTTCTTGAACCAATGCTCAAATTGATCAGGGTATCCCATAAAGTGGAACTTAAATACTATACACACGCATCCTAATCTCCTGATGTGGGATGTTGTGACACGGTCAGTTTTAAGGGACCGTTTGGATGTTACAAAATGTGACCTCCATAAATAATACACCCTTATAAGTTTTAATGTGATGTTTTTTGCTTGATTTGGGAAGTAAAATTTCTCCCCTTTAAAAATTATCATCCCTTCTTAATTTTGGAAGAAGGTATATATTTTTGGAGAGGGTTTAAGCTCTCCAAAAATTATCCCCCCTTATATGAACTAAATTGGACCATTATGCCCATTCTCATTCCCATTCTCACCTACAAAATGTATTTTATATTAGAAATAAATTTTCTTTTTCTAATGGAAAAATGTATTAAAAAATTATATTAATAAAAATAAAAAATAAAATTTTTTTTCCAAATAGGGGGTCATGTGATTGAAAAAATATATTTTTTCCAAATAGGAGATGATGTGATTTTAAGATAATAATATTATTTTTTAGCAAATATAATAATATTATTTTTAGCAAATTTATACAAATTTACACATATTGATATTTTTTAAATAAGGAGAAAAAAATAAGTGACTAATGAAGTTTCGGATAAATTGGGATGTTATTGTCTACCAAACTAATTTATATATTTTATAAAGTTTAATTTATTAATAACATAATTTATTTATAATTAATTTGTCTAAAATTAATTTGTACTAGTTGGTTTTTACATTATATAATTAACATAAACATATAATTAAGTTTGGGTAACCAATTTTAATTTAATAGGTAACCAAGTTTGGGAAACCACAAGGGCAAAAGAGCCATTTGACTATTTTTTCATCATTCACCTCATCTTATTTATAGAACATCTAAACCAAGTCAAAAGTTATTCCTCTCCATAAACATCACATCAATGTGGGCCAACCCTCTAAAAATAATACCCCATCTTATCTTATACTCCCTCTAAAACTTATTCCCCTGAAATTTTAGCACTATCCAATCGGGCCCTAAGTGCGACAAAAGTGACGTAGTAATGGAGCGTTTGCGAAAGACCGTTTTTAAGTATGATATATTGCTTTTGAATTCATAAAAAACGTAGTGTTGAATCCAAAAAAATCAAATAAAAATGTAAAACTCTTAACTAATTAAAAGTATATTGAATAATTAAATGAATAAAAAGTGTTTATAAAATTATAAAGAAAACTGATCTCAAACCTAATTCTAATTAAGATATGTTATCTAAGAATGTTCCTATTCAATGTATGAAAACAAATATAATCTAGATCTTATGTAGATTAAAGACTTAAAACATAAAAAAATAATTAATTTAATAAAATCCTAAATTAATTCTAAGTAAAATAGGAATAAAACTAATCAAAGAAGAAAATAAAAAATTGTTATTATTATATATATATATATTTTTTTGGTTACCACTTCCTATCTCTTTTAATATTTAACCTCCACTAAAACTCTTAAATCTTTTCGTCCTACATCATAAAAGAAAATTTTATCAAATTTTTTTATTTTTTATCAAAAAATAGTATAAGAATAATGCAGTTGTTGTAATTACAGCATATTTTTCTTCTTTGATTTTTTAATCTAAAACTTACAGTTTTGCCATATAATTCCAATATTTTCTGGTCACATACCACTTATCAATTTCAAATTCTTTTTCAATATAGGAATATTTGCATAACATAATATGCTACCCTTCCATGAACTCGTAAAAAATTCAAATATGGTTTTAAAACATTTTTATAGTACGATCATGTCAAGTTTTACTATGTAAATTTATGTTATTATTTTGCTTTTAACATCAAACGAAGATCTTAATAACCGAGTTTCATTGTTGATAACATTTTCAAGGTAATGGTATTACTGTGATATTCATAGAGGGTGAAGTCTACATATATTTAACTAAACATTTACATATACCTTTCTTTCATCGAGTTGAATATTAATAACATCATTAATAATCCGTCAAAATGTACAGTTTTAACACCATCATATTATAAAAATGTTTTTAAATCATTTTGTGTTTTTTTTTTATAAGTTTATAGAAGTGCAAATAATAGAAATTATGCAAAAGATGTAATGAATGTATTTGGAGTGACAAAAAATAAAATAAAATGAGATAAGTTATAAATTCATAATTTATATAGTGAAATAAAAAGTAAATAATTTTTAAAATTTTTTACCGTTTTTTAGAATTTTTTACCGTTTCAAACGGAGCCAACATTATTCTACCAAAATGTATTGCCACAATTATGTTGGGTTTGCAAATTGCAGTATTACGCAACAAAAAAAAAAAAAAAAGGATAATTGCCTTATTATTCCAAATACAGATTCAATAAAATAATCTTGCACAAACAAAATAATAACATTCTTATAATATTCTTATATCATCTACAGGAGATGATATGAAAATAAGCTTTATCACTTTAACATATTAAATCCACAAAAATACACTTAACAACCGGGTCTTCATAACATCATTTTGATGCACTTTCTAGTTACTTGTTCAGGTACAGCTAATTCGAAATCTCATAAGATGAGGCCGGAGCTCAAATCAGAAATTGTATAGATGTCCAAATACAACCAAACCCAGTCTGCAAAAACAGGTCCTTCACAAAATTAAGGTCATGTTTGCTTTGCAGATAATAGAGAATAAATTTTACTGAAATAATATTCTCTCCCCATTAGATTAGTTTAGAATAAGGAGTAACAATTACAAGCCTTGAGTAGACTGCATTCTTTTTTTTCAATAATCAAAACCCTTATCGGTTTATTACAGCTCTTAATAAACTACGTAATCGATAGGTAAACCTGAAATATGTACGTTATCCCTTGCGCGCACCTTGCTTGAATCAAAAATCAAACCCGTGTAATTTCTATAAAAAAAACATATCCACAAACCATTCAGACTAGTCCTTTGACGAAGTAGATTGTATTCTAGTGGCATTTCTCAAAGACTGTGAATAGAATAGCCCATCAAGGAATCAGACTAAGGGAAGCTTAACCCAGATTGGGAGTGTCATAATAAAACCGTTTTACACACCTTCACACAAGCTTTTAATTTCAATAATCTTAAAAAGTATCATAAAAATTCAAGAACATTACACCACAGGATGATAAAACATTAAAATGCATCGAGATTCAAGATTAAACTTAATCAATGCATTAAGACTGACAAAAAGAGAGAGCTAGCCTAGCAATTAGGAAGAAGGTAAAAACAAGAGTTTCAATCCAGATCTTTCCATGTGAATTTATAACTCTGTTGCTTTTTCAAAGCAGCGTGAAGGTCCCATGATTCAATGCCTAGGAGGCGGCGGCAGCAACTTTCTGTTTCTTTGGCATGCGGTAAGCACCAACCACACAAGCATGGTCACGTTCAAAAGGTTCAAGAGTCACCTGCTCAATGGGCTTGAACTGGTCTTCTTGCAGCCGCTTCACTTCCTGGGCAAACACTGCCTCAGCAGGAACGGTTGAATCAATGCAGTTGGCCTAAAATGTTGAAGAAATATTATGCAATCGTTAGGCATGAGTGAAGAACAGGGGGGAAAAAAACATACACGCCTTTATCTTAATATATATATATATATATATATATTCCCCCTATATATCTGGTTTGTGTTAACTTTCTTCTCATTTATCCATAGAAATCCATAGAAAGGCAGTACTTATCAGGAATACCAACCTTGATTGATATGACAAAATGACCTCCAGCTTTCAGGAAATATGTCGCATTCAAGGCTAAGATCCTCGCCTGCAACGGGGTAATAAGAGCAGACGGAACATAAATACACCAAAAAATAACATATTGAATTAAGATTGAGAGAGTGCATAATTGCGTACTGTCATGGAAACATTAATTCCATAACAGTGATTTAATCACATTTCTGGATGAGGATTCTCTGGGCAGGGCAATTCCATATGGCATCTGAACTCGAGGTGATTTTTTGCACAGGTGAGCAAAGTTAATGAAAAGGTGCTATCAACCCTAACCCTGATTGAATATTTTAGAAGAATTCAACCATACATAGCACTGCCAAATCAAAATGGACAGAAAATAATCACCAATCCGATCGTAAGTAAACTCATTTACTCAATTCATAAGCCTTGAAGAACAATTAAAAAAAGATGGATGAGAATAAGATTTACGTCAAATTAAACACAAATTCCTAACTTGTGAAAAATTGATCAGCACTTGCAAGGAAATTTCACAACCATTTCCAGGATTCCTCAATGAATGAATCCATTCAGCACAAAAAAGCATAACTATGTTGCGCTCTCATAGAGGCAGCGTGTAGAACACATCATGTTTTTAGAGAAGCAACCCTAAGAACCTTCTGTGTTCCTTTGTTAATTTATTTACTCTGTTAGCATTGCCATACTATTGGCTTTCCCTACAATGAGCAGAAAAAGAACTGCGTAAAAGCATTCATATAAACTATAAAAAGGGTTTGTTCACATAAATTTCAAGTGGAAGTTGTGGAACTATCACAAGCTCACAAAAATAGGCCACATAAAAAGATTTGATATTACAGTAGAAAGTTAAAAAAAAAAATCTTCAAAGTGGTAAATCTACTAAAAAATGAAGAATGGAGCAACTGGAGCCATCTAGTCAAAATACTTCATAAGCACATCAGAAACTCGGTTTTGCATCACCCATGATGTCTTGAAGGGGAATCCGAGTAACTCATCATATGCTTGCCAACAAAACTAAATTCTTCAATGCAAATATCCTAAAAGAAAAGTAAAAATAATAGAATGGGATCTTTCAACCTTCAGATTTTAGTGCCAGATTCAAAAAAGTATCACCAAGATCCCAAAGACAAATGAAATAAGCAAAAAGGGAAAAAATCGATCACACAGGGAAAAAGAGGCCAAAAAATAAAATCATATGTTAGAATTCTGTGAATACCGAACGTAATAAAATTTATGCATAAGAATTTGAATTCTGTGAATACTGAATGTAATAAAATTCATGCATAAGAATTTCGACCATTGAACAATCAAACAACTAATACATGGTCAAAGTAAAAAAGCTTACTAGTGCATCAGAAACTCGGTTTTGCATCACCCATACAGTCTTGAAGGGGAATCCGAGTAACTCATCATATGCTTCCAGTAATACAAAATTCAACAATGTAACTATGTTAGAATGAAAATTAAAAAAAAAGAATAGGATCTTTCCACCTTCAGAAATCGTAGTCCAAGAGCTAAGTAGTATCACCAAGAACCCAAAAAAGAATGAAATATTAAGAATAAGAAAAAAAAACACAATAGATAAAATGCTTGTAATATCTTCAAAAAACTCAAAGAATGTCATGAAAATAAATTAAGAATAAAAACTAAATTGCAATGACAATAAGGGACATACCTAGTCAGGTCCAGTAATAATACATTAAATGGGAAAACATGAACTAATAAAATAAAATAAATATATATAGAGGACAAAAAAAATCTAACGAACAAGAACCACATCTCTCTGACAAAGCCCCCTCTGAACTGTTTAACCAATTATTGAACTCATAATTTACTTTAGCACAGTAAATTGTTTGGTTTGAATTCATTAAAGTCACAATATATGAAACTTTGAAAACTTTTCAAATTCAATTCAGAGACATTGAAAACAAACCTGATCCGGCTGAGCAACATCTGAAAATATTACATCCACCATCCCAACAAGCATCCGGTATTTGGCTGGATGTCTAGCATCTTCAATGATAGGAATAACATTTGTTCGCTTCTTTGCCATGTTGACCAAATCCCTACCACTTCTATGAGAAAATTCCACCGCATAGACAACTCCATTCTACACAGAGAAATAAGAGCGCATTAAAAAAGTGTCATTCCCAAGTATGCAATAGAGAAAATATCATTAGCCATGACTACTTACAGGGCCAACAATATCTGATACATGAGAGACTGTGGTTCCTGAAGCAGCTCCAAGGTACAGGACTCGAGCACCAGGTTTCTTGATTGCATACAAATGAATACATATTAATATGGTAGATAGTTCTCATAAATAAATAGCTTAAACTCAAACAAACTGCCAACGGAAAGACTTAATTTTTTTTTTTGGTCGGGGGGAATGAAAAGAGAGCGCCAGGAAACTTACATATAAATGAACACATATTAACATGGAAAATAACTCTCATAAATAGATAGCTTAAACTCAAACAAACTGCCAACAGAATAGACTTAGATTTTTTAGGGGGAAAATGAAAAGAGAGCACCAGGCAACTTACGATCCAGATATCATCAACCCCACCAAGAATGGCAGCAGCCAACTTTGAGCGGAAAGGATTCCATACTCTGTATTCAGCCTTGGTTCCATCGTCATTCTGAGAATAGAAAATAATGACTAAGCACACCAACAACACGTATGACCAACAAACATATCAACTCAAAACGGATTCAAGTAGTGTATCACTGACAAGTACAATACTACACTGCACACTTAAAATAAACTAGCTGCCCAGCTAATGTGTTTTCTACCTTAGAAAACATTTCCATCTCATGTTTAAAACCCCAAAATGCTTAAGTCACAACAATTTCAAAAATCCTAAAAAAGCAATACCATAACAGAGCTTGAGAAATTCAAAAATCAAATCTTTTGTCAAGTCATTAAAACAGAACACAGGATATCTTTTGCAATTACTAAAATCAATTGAAAATGTTTTAGTATAACATAATCAAACACTTCACCTGAACAGAGACCCTCTTCTCGTTGTACACGGCTTCGCCAGGGACCATGTTCTTAGTGCAAAGCGCATCCTCTTTGCCCTTAGCAATGAACACTCCTTCATGTCTATGTGGCTCAACCACGACCTTGCTCCCACCCTTCATTCCTCCGCGTCCACCACCGCGGCCTCTGCCCCTTGCCCCGCGTCCTCCACCACCACCACCACGGGTTTTAAACGCACTGCCCCTATCGCCTCTTCCTCCGCCAAAGCCTCCTCTTCCTCTCCCTCCTCCAAAGCCCCCTCTGCCTCTCCCGCCATCTCCTCGACCTCCCCTTGCTCCAAAACGACCTGCAAAATGAACCAATTTTACACAGCTCAAATTAAACCTCTTGGGTTACTTTCAAATCCTACGATTCAACGTCTATCGACATAAAGGAAACATTTTTTGAACAAACACTTGATTGAATCATTGCACGAGGTAGTAAAACCTTCTCCGTTTAAGATACATGAAGAGAAAATTTCTCCATAAAACTTTTTCTTTGTAAACAAAGAGAAGAAAACGGTATGAGAATCCGAGAGTGGGATTTGAAGAATCAATATACCTCTTGGGGGACTCATCTCCACAAAGAGTAGAGCGATAAAAGAGAGAGAGAGAGTAGGAGTAGAAGTAGGGTTTTGATGATGGAGAGGGAGCGACGGAGGCCGCGCAAGTTTTTATAGCGCTGAAATTAGGGTTTAGGGTCCTCTTCGTACAATATGGACAAAGTGACTTCCCTATCTTGTTAGGTTAATAACCCGGCAAAAGGCCGTTTTGCGTTTCCATTTCTATATTTTTTGTTTATATTTTTAAAATTTTATAAATTAATAACAAAAATATATTTACTAAATCAATTTATAGTCTTTTATCTTTAAAAAAATAAAAATTTAAACAGAAAAATATAAATAAAAAAAATTTGTTACAAAAACTTTGTTAATTTTAATGCTTTTCCATTTTTGTTATATCATATTAAAATGAATTATTTTATTCAAATATTTTATTAAACTAAAATTATTTTAATAAACAATAAAATTAATTATTATTAATAAATATTTAATATATTTCATTAATTTATTTAATAAATAATATAATTAATTTAATTTAATGTAATTAATAAGAAATACATTTTATTAAATTATTTTTAATAAATATCATAATTAAATTATTTAAATTATTATGAATTATAATTTATTTAATTATTTTTAATAAATAATATAATGAAATTATAATTTAACATATTTTATATTTATTGAATTAAATTTATTTTTAATAAATATAAAATATATTTATTAAATTCAATTAATTTTTTAAAAAACTAATAAAATTAAATATTTTATTATAATAAAAATTTAATGATTGTAAACTAAATTGCATTTTCAAATGTAATTTTAGTTTTTATTTCAAAAAAATAAAAGAAAAGAAAACAGAAAATAAAAAATATGAACAAAAAAATGACAACGTTATCAAATGAATCCCAAAACTCTCTTTTTTGTTTATACGTTATTGTTTCTATTTTTTTATTTTTTATTTTATGCTATCATTTTTTTTCTTGAAATAAAAATTAAAATTACATTTAAAAATATAATTTTATTTACAACTAGCCTATTCCCCAAGCATGTAGCTAAGTATTAATTAATTTCTAAGTCTCTTGTCAACAATAAAGATTTGAGATTTAGGAGCACTTGTTACTCAAAAATTAGGGAAAAAAAAAGTGAGTTAGGTTTCAACTTTTTGATATTTGATTGATAGTATTAGAAGATATTCGTATTATTAGTATTATTAGGAGAATATTGAGTTTTCTTTTTTTGTGTTGACAGCCGTAATTGGTTGTATTTTCTTTTCCCTTTAATTTATTTCCTTCTAAGATTGTAACACTTAATTATAAATAAGAATGCTTGGAGAGGGGAGAAATATACCCCTCAATTCTTTTACTGAAATTTTAACATGGTATCAGAGCCATGTTAAAATAAAAAAAAAAGAGAGAGAGAGAGAGTTACAGAAAAAGAAGAGAGAGAGAGAAAAGCACTGTTGTCTGCCGCCGGCCATTTTCCGACGACCGACGTCACCGGCCGACCATACCTTCGAGCTCGCCAGTGGCCGGCGACTAAAACCCTAGAAGGCCGGTCGCCTGACGACGCCGCAGTTGGCCTCACGCGCCGCCGGAGCTTCTGCGTCCGCCCTCACGCGCCGGCGCGTGTAGGCGCGTGTCCCACCGGTTGACTTCCGGCTTCTTCGACGGTGGTCGCCCGGCTTCCGCGGATGTGATGGTGGTGTGATTGCTTGGTAATATCCTCACCTGATGGCCTTGCTTGTTTCGTCCAAAGACTGGTCTTCGCCCGCTGCTCGTCCTTCGCCTGCTGTTCTTCTCGTTGACTGGTTATGGTTCCTGATTTCTGGTTTCTTTGCTGGTTGATGGATTGCCGATTTTACTATTGATTTGCTGCCCAATTTTACTGTTGATTTGCTGCCCTGGTTGGTTTCCTTTAATTTCGCGAAGGTGGATTCCTGAATGGTAGATGATTTCTGGTTTCTTTGCTGGTTGATGGATTGCCGATTTTATTGTTGATTTGCTGCCCTGGTTGGTTTCCTTTAATTTCGCGAAGGTGGATTCTTGTTTTTTTTTAGCTGCGTGTCTTTGCTAGTTCTCATTAATTGGTGGGTGTTATGGCAAAATCAGAAGATCAAATCTTCAATCAAACTGTTTTTCTCAAAGCCAATGATGTTCCTCGCTCTATTACACCCAATAAATTAAATGGGGACAATTATTTAGGTTGGTCACATGCAGTTAAAACCTTTCTTCGGGGTAAGAACAAACTGAAATATCTTACTGATGACGCACCTCCCTCGACTGATCCTACATATAATATTTGGATGAGTGAAGATGCAATCGTAATGGGAGTCCTATGGCATAGTTTAGAAGACTCTGTTGCCACCACGGTTGAATTTTGTGATTCCTCTAAACGAATATGGGAATGCCTTGCTGAATCCTACTCTCAAAAGAGCAATGTTTCTCGGGTTTATGAGTTATACGAGCAGATGTTTTCCGCTAAACAAGGTGACAGATCTCTATCTGAATATTATAGTCATTTAAAAAGTTTATGGGAACAATTGTTGCAATATCGTCCCTTCAGTACAGACTTACTGCAGCAGAAGAAATATTGGGAGCAGTTTATGATAGCTAACTTTTTATCTGGCCTCAATCCTGACCTCCGAGGATTCAAGGATCAGATTTTAGCTAGTGAGACATTGCCCACTGCAGCTAGTGCTTACTCCCGTATCCAGCGATCCTCATTGGGAAATCGTTCCACCAATCCTGAGAATACAACTTTATCTGCCGATTCTTCTGCTTTAGTTAGCCAGTACAGTCGTGGGGGGTCTTCTCGTGGCTCCCGTGGTGGACGGAACAATCGTGGTGGGTCTAGAGGTGGAGGACGATCTTCTGGAAATAAGGGTGAACGCAAGTGTACTTTTTGTGGTGGAACAAATCATACAGAACCCTATTGTTGGAAGAAGCATGGTAAACCAGAGCAGGCACATCACGTCAATGATCATGGTTCTACACAGCCTTCAGTACCTCCAACAAGTATTCCCACGTCTGATTCTCAAGAGACATATACTCTGAGTTCCTCTCAGCTCCAAGAGCTCATCCAGTCATTACGTGTTTCTACTCCCTCTACCTCCACTGCTATTTTGGCAAACTCAGGTAACCCTGCTCTTGTGGCCTCTACCTCTTCCCCCTGGATTATTGATTCAGGAGCCAGTTCACATATGTCTGGTAATTCTTCTTTATTCTCTGATCTTCGTCCTCTTAATCATAATATAGTGTTAGCCGATGGATCATCTCGTCCTGTGTCTGGCCGAGGGACTCTCCGTCCCTCTTCATCACTTAATTTAGAGTCTAGCCTTTATGTTCCTCAATTTCCTTTTAATTTACTTTCTATAAGTCAATTGACTAAACTATTAAATTGTTCAATAACATTTTTTTCAAATTCTTGTGTCTTTCAGGATCTCAAAACGAAGAAGACGATTGGTTCGGGGCATGAGAAGGATGGACTTTACTATCTTGATCGTGATTCCTCTCCAGCACATTCACCTTCTATTGCTCTCCGCACTTCTGTCTCTCCCCTTCAGTGGCATCGTCGTCTAGTTCATCCATCTTTGGCACGATTAAAACTCATTGTGCCAAATTTGAGTCATGTGTCTGTTTTAAACTGTGAGGCTTGTCAATTTGGCAAACATCACCGCAGTACCTTTTCTAGTCGTAGTAATAATCGTGAGTCTGAGTCATTTGCTGTCATTCATACTGATGTTTGGGGACCTTCCCGAGTTAAAAGTATTAATGGATTCTTTTATTTCATTCTTTTTATTGATGATTTTTCTCGTATGACTTGACTTTTTTTAATGAAACAAAGAACTGATTTACCTTCTATTATTTCTCGTTTCTATAATGAAATTTTCACTCAATTTGATAAGAAAATCAAAATCTTTAGATCTGATAATGCCTTGGAATATGTTCAATCTGTCATCAATCAATTTTGTTTTGAAAAAGGAATTATTCATCAAACAACATGTCCTCACACCTCTCAACAAAACGGTGTTGCTGAGCGTAAACACCGTCATGTGTTAGATGTTGCTCGCACCTTAACGTTTCAGATGAATGTCCCTAAAATTTTTTGGGCCGACGCTGTTCTTACCGCATGTTACCTTATTAACAGAGTACCTACCCCTGTCCTGTCTAACCAATCTCCTTTTTCAGTTCTCTATCCCAATAAGTCTCCCTTTTCGCTTCCCCCTCGTGTTTTTGGTTGTACTGCCTTTGTCCATATCCTTGATCCTGGACTTGATAAACTATCCCCTCGTTCTCGTAAGTGTATTTTTTTGGGGTACTCTCGTACACAAAAAGGCTATCGCTGCTATCATCCTGATTCTCGCCGTTCTTTTGTCAGTGCTGATGTTACATTCTTTGAATCCATAGCTTTCTTCTCTTCTAATGGTGATACCTTGTCCTCTAACCTTATTTCTCGTGAGGGGGCGTCATCTCCTACTCTTCCTGCTCCCATCTCTTCCATATATGTCCCTTTGCCTCCACCATCATCCCTTGAGCCCACCCCTACCCTCACCCCCAATTCCCCGGAGACCTCTCCTGTGGCTCCTATTATTCCCTCTATTTCTCCTTTCCCACAGGTGTATCAGTGCGATCGTGATAGGAGGGTGATCTTTCCATCTCCGGCTGAGTCTGCTTCTTCGTCTGAGGATCCTGCTTCCCCGTCTGATCTGCCCATTGCATTACAGAAAGGTACACGCACTTGCACTCGCCATCCTCTTGCTAATCATGTGTCATATCATCGTATTTCACCATCTCTTTTCTCGTTTGTTTGTGCCTTGTCGTCTGTGTCTGTTCCTTCATCCTATATGCAAGCTTTATCCATTCCGGGGTGGAAACATGCTATGGATGACGAGATGAATGCTCTTCATTTGAATCAGACGTGGGAACTCACTTCTCTGCCTCCTGGTAAGAAGACTGTTAGCTGTCGTTGGGTTTACACGGTTAAGTATCTTCCCGATGGCTCTGTTGAACGCCTTAAGGCTCGATTGGTAGCCAAAGGGTACACTCAAACTTATGGTGTGGACTATACTGAGACATTTTCTCCTGTGGCTCGCCTGAACTCTGTTCGCATCCTCCTTGCAGTCGCAGTTAGTCGTCGTTGGCCGTTGCATCAGCTTGACATTAAAAATGTATTTCTTCATGGTCAGCTTCAGGAAGAGGTCTATATGGATCAACCCCCTGGTTATTCCACTCCAGGTAATGAGCATTTGGTTTGTCGCTTGCGACGTGCTCTTTATGGGTTGAAACAATCTCCTAGAGCATGGTTTGATCGTTTTAGCTCTGCTCTTATTGAAGTTGGCTTCTCCCGTTCTTCTGCTGATCATTCTGTCTTTACTCGTCATACTTCTTCTGGCACTATCATTGTGATTGTATATGTTGATGATATTATTCTCTCTGGTGATGATGCATCTGGTATTGTGGCTTTAAAACAACATCTCGCTACTCAGTTTCATACAAAGGATCTTAGAGGACTTTGATATTTTTTGGGTCTGGAAATTTCTCGTTCTGCTCAGGGGATTTCCATTTGTCAACGCAAGTATGTCCTCGACTTACTCTCTGAGACTGGTTTATTGGGTGCTCGTCCTGCAGACACCCCTATGGATTCTTCTACTAAATTGGATACTACTTCTGGTGAATCTTTCTTTGACGTCAGTCGTTATCGTCGTTTGGTGGGTAAGCTTATTTATCTTACAGTCACTCGTCCTGATATCACTTATGCTGTGGGGATTGTCAGCCAATTTATGCATGCTCCTCGTACTCCTCACTTTGAAGCTGTTTGTCGCATCTTACGCTACCTAAAACAATCCCCTGGTCGTGGCCTTCTTTATCGCCCATCTTCCTCACTCACTGTCACTGGTTATAGTGATGCTGATTGGGCTGGGAGTCGTACTGATCGTCGTTCGACATCTGGCTATTGCACCTTTGTTGGGGACAATTTAGTTACTTGGCACAGTAAGAAACAGCATGTTGTTGCTCGTTCAAGTGCCGAAACTGAATATCGTGCTATGGCCCATACTGCTTCTGAAATGCTTTGGGTCCGCTCTCTTCTATGCGACTTTGGGATTGATGTTCCTTTGCCTATGCCTATGCATTGTGATAATCAGGCTGCCATCTTCATTGCCAACAATCCCGTGTTTCATGAACGCACTAAGCATATCGAAGTTGATTGTCACTTCATTCGTGACTTATTATTGCGTCGTCAACTGAGTACTCCTTTTGTTCGATCGTCGTCACAACTGGCTGATCTTCTCACTAAGCCGCTTCCTCGTCCTGCCTTTCACTCTCTATCTTCCAAGCTGGGCATTTTTGACATGTATGCTCCAGCTTGAGGGGGCGTATTAGAAGATATTCGTATTATTAGTATTATTAGGAGAATATTGAGTTTTCCTTTTTTGTGTTGACAGCCGTAATTGGTTGTATTTTCTTTTCCCTTTAATTTATTTCCTTCTAAGATTGTAACACTTAATTATAAATAAGAATGCTTGGAGAGGGGAGAAATATACCCCTCAATTCTTTTACTGAAATTTTAACAGATAGAATGCAAAATTTTGACTAGACTCATTCAAACGTGATTTCATCTATGCCTTTGAATAGTTCTAATAAAAAATATTGTCAAAATTTGACAAAAATTAAAAAATTTGATAAAAGATGTTAAAAGTTGGCAACAATTTGTAAAATTTAGAGTTTCTAACCAAATACATGAAAAGCGAGAGTAGACAAAATTTGATAAAAATTGATAAATGTTTCTAAAAGTTTGTAAAAACTGGGGAACAAAAGGCTCCCTTGCAAGACATTTTTGAATGAACTCTTCAAGATGTTGGGTTCGGAGTTTAATTTCTCTACTAACTTTACCCATAAACATGCTCAAACAGGGAAAGTGTGCCTTACTAGAGTTGTATTTAAGGAACTACGTGAGTGCCAATCAGTGGGATTGGCCCAAGTTGTTTGATATGGCCCAATTTGCTTATAATTTGCAGCGTAGTGAGGCTACAGAACAATCTCCATTTGAGCTAACCATTGAACAATAACTCTCAATGCCCAATACAATTGCCAAGGGTAGATTTGGAATTTTTACTAAAGAGACCATGCACTTAAGAAAAGAAAAACAAATTACGTCAGGATTAAGAGTATAAAACAAACAATGTTACTTTTAGTGAGAGAAAAAATTATCCTTTGACCTTAAACCAATGAATATTCTTTTTATAGTTTAATGGTTCAACTAATCATTCTAACAGCACATAAGACTTCAATAGGGATGCCCTGCTTTACCAAAAATATATATATATATAATTACTATTAAATTTTATTGTTTGTAAAATTTATTATATTGTATGTTATATTTACTAATGTTATATACAAAAGTATTCAATAGTGTACTGGGAGAATGCACTTTATTTTACAATAAATACTTGAGTTTGATTTTTGTAAATTTTTTATGTTAAAATTTTGACTTAACTTAATTTTTAATAAAGCCAAAATACCACATATTTAATTAATTTAATTTTTTAATAAATATAAAATACTAAGAGTATTTTTGTAAGTTTGCATTTAGAATTAGGGGAGGTCATTTGCCCTCTTTACCTTTACATGGCTTCGCCCATAATAGTTGCTACTGGTTACATGGGTAATGGTCTCATTAAGGGGTGGCACGATCAAAGGGATATGGTCAAGGCATACTTGGCTAAGACTACCAAGAATATGAAGAAATGGGCAAAAATTAAAGTGCAGCTTATAAAGTTTAATGAATAAGACCTTATCTTTTTTAATATCTTGCCGCATCATGTCATAACTTTCAAGCATCTTCACAAAAGGGTTGGTGCGCATGCATAAGGGACCATCCCAATTGTTTGACAGGTTGGCAAAGGTTCCTACCAATTGAAATTACCTTCAACTCTACAAAAAATTCACTCAATCTTTTACGTACGTAAGCTTATTGAATCAATATCATAGAAAATGTGGAAGACTCTAGTCGAGTATCAAAAAAAGCACCAACCAGAATTACAGTCTCGCATGACCAAGAAATAGTAATTCTTCTAGCTTATAGAATTGTTCTAACCATATCAAGTACAATTGGAAAGACCAATTGAATAGCGATTCGATTTAGGAGTACTTATGGTATTTTCAAGTGCCATTCTCAAGTATTGGAATGAAACAGCGATGAGAATGTCACTAGTATAAGAATGGGAATATGTCACACCTCACCATGATAGCGCCTACATGGTACCATGTGGACAACTACATGCTAGTGACAAAATGGCAAAATTTTGGCATCGCTTAGACTATTTTTTTGAGAGTTTTATATCATTCTACGTAATTTTAGAATGTTCAAAAGGGTTCCAGAAGATTTTAAAATGTTATTAGATACTTTAAAATATTCTAGTGCATTCTAGATTCTTCTAAAGTATTCTAGATTTTTCTAAAGGAGTCATGTGTATTTTAAATACTTCTCTTATACATATCATAAAGAATTATGAAATATTTTAGAAAGTATAGGAGGTTTCCTTGAAAAGTTTTGTTTTGTAAATATTCTAAATATCTTGATGAATGATTCTAGAGACCAAATCCTCACCGTTAGATTAAATCCTTGATATCCATTGAGGGGGTGGAAGGCTATAAAAAAAGTGACCCCTCATTTGTACACCATTCAAAAAAGGTAATAAAAAGCATTCTTCAAGTTCTCCAACTACTCTTTTTGTGTTATTCTCTTAAAGTATTTCATTTCTCTAGTTCATTTATTTTCGGTGTTCTTAGCATCATAGCAAGAGTCAAACTAACTCAACACTTCAATTAGTAATTTTTAGTAAAAAGTTATAAAAAATTACTAAAAAAGTATTTACCAAACGCACCATTTTTAACAATAGGTTGGGGCACTAACTGCTTGATATGATAAAATGAAAAAAAAATTGTGAGTTTTAGGGAATGAAAAGAATTATTAAATATTTGTTTAAATTTTAAAATAAAAATAGTAAAAAGAGAAAAAAAAAAAGGAAAGGTAATCAAAATATTTCCTCTGTTTATGAGATTTGTTAAGAGAGAAAAAAATGAAAAGAAAAATAAGTTTCAAAATCTCTTTTATTTTATTTGGTCAAAGTTGAAGAGAATTGGAAAGAAAAAGTTTATTAGTTAATTTTTCATAATAATATATATTCCTTTCACATAAAAAAACAAGACAAAATAATTACATATGTATTTTAAGAATATAATAGTAAAATAATAATATAATTGTTTTTTACTTTTATTTTTTAACTCACAAATAAAACCCTGTCCGTTCAAGATGTGAAGATAAAATGTCAAAATTTCTCTCTAAAATTTTTTTTTGGAAACAAATAAAACAAAACATTGTGAGAATCTACAAGCGGTATTTGAAGAATCAACATACCTCTTGGGGGACTCATCTCAACGAAGAGTGACAGAGAGAGAGAGAGTAGAAGTGCGGTTCGATAATGGATAGAGGGTGAGGCCGAGCAAGATTTTATAATGCTAAAATTAAGGTTTAGGTTATCTTCGTGTAATATGAACAAAAAGTGACTTGTCAGAATTTATTTATTTATTTATTTATTTTATAATTCAAGGAATTCGAACTAACTTGTACAAACCTCCAGTGTATCATTTTAATTATGTACATTTAGGTCTTATAAATTTAGAAATAAGGTTGAGTTTGGAAAATAAAAAAACTAACTTTTTAGTGACTAGTATTTTAGTTTTTTTGTTAATTTGACATTTTTTATCCTTCATAATTTAAAAAAATTAAAAATGTAAGAGGATAAATATGATCATTTTAAAAAGTTAAAAACTGAATATTTGGAAGCTGAATAGCTAGTTTATTTTGTCAAGTGCATACTAAGTATATAGATCAATGTTATTAAAATCGAGATTTTACTTAAAATTAATGAAGGATTCAAAAATTGAATCGTAAAATCTTAAAATTTTATCAAATACTTATAAAATAAAAATATAGTCTATTATGCTATAATTTTTTATTTAGAACTTTCATTTTTTTATGAATTAATAATTTTATTAATAAGAAAAGAGAAAAAAGACACGTATCAAGGAAAATGTCATATACAAAAACTTATTCATATTAACAAAATGAATAATCAACAAAATTTACAAAAGATTTATATCTGATTCTGTACTTTCTTTACCCAACTATACAATCAAAACTGTCAAAATGGTTTATGTGATCTATGTAATTAACATTAAAATACTGACTTCATTTTATCTTAATTTTTTTTTGAGTTGAGATGTATTTGTAATATTTTATCATAGGTTTCTTGATTTCTATCCTAACTACTACATTTAATTTATGGTAGTTAATTTGGTGTAATAATGCACATGATCTTCAACTAGTGTAGTATTGTAAATATTAGTGTTATAGAATTAAAAAAAAATTTGAAATAGTTGGGCATATTACTTGAAAAAAATCATAAAAATCTATTTTATTTGACAAAATTATACAAAAATAGCTTATTTTTTAAAATCAAAAAAATTATCTATAAAACCGAGATTTTACTAATTTTACGTCCCAAAAAAAAGATTTTACCTATTTTACTCCTATTAAGATTTTACATAAAATCAAACAAATTTTCTCATTCTAATATCGTAAAATTATAAAATTTTAAGATTTAAATCGAGATTTTAACAATATTCATATAGATCCTTTGTAGTCTTATTTTTGTATACTATTATTAGGAATGTTAATAAGATAAGTACGCGAGATTGTGTTTTTTTTTTTTTTTTTTGATAATTAACGCGAGATTGTGTTTGGCAACCAAGTTGCTAAACTTTTTGGTTTTTTTTAAAATGAATATATTTATTCTCTTACATTTTTAACTTCTTTAAAACAAGAAAGGATAAAAATATCAAATTAATAAAAAACTAAAAAATTAGCTAATAAAACATATATACACATGCGCGCGCGCACACACGCAGAACTAACTTTTTTTACTTCTCAAACTTTTCCTTTGTTTAACCCGATCGAATTCATTAAAATTTATTGAGAAGTACTTTAATAGGATTGTGATAAGTTTAATATTTATTTGTAAAATACCCGCTAAATATTTCTTTAATATAATATTACTAGCAACAATCAATGTCTATAACACCTTGAACAAAATTAGTATTAAGTTTTTTATATAGTTAAAAATTTGAATAAAAATTTTAAATCAAAAAAATTATAATAATCTATAAGTTTTAATTTTTTTTTTCAAAATTTTACGCTACATATGTTTGGTCTCTCTCTCTCTCTTTTTAATTAATTTTTGACAAGTACCACAAAAGAAAATAAAATTTATGGTACTTTAATTTGAAAGGTTCAACTTCCTACAAACCATAATTTGGTGAAATTTAAACTGAGAGTTTTGATATGTGTTTGATCTCCACTCTTAAAATCTGGTGAAATTTAAAATATTCAAACCATTTTGTGAGATAGATGGTCTAGGATTTACTAAAATAAGAATTTAGCTTGAATTTAAAAATATAAAAATGATCTCAATCGTTGAATATAATAACAAAATAATTCTTAGCAGTTAGATCTTAGTTGGTAAAAGAGGCATTTTCAAAAATTATCCTGTTTTATTATATGGATATTATGGGATCGTTTGGTTTGCTGAAAAATTTCAAAAAATTCTATAAATCTCTGTTAACTTTATATCACATCAACTTTTTCTCTCACTGCACGCATTACGAACTCTCCCCAAACCACAATATATCTCAATTTATCTCATTTTTTTTTACTCCAAACAACCTCTATATATATTTATATTATTGTAATTTTTGTTACCTTTTGAAGTTCAAACTTTAGTAATTTTTGGTATTTTTTGTCAAAAATTGGTAGTTATAGTTTTTGGTGCGTTTGATGAAATAAATAGTAATTTTTTATAACTTTTGAGTGTTTGGTAAAATTTTTAGCAACTTTTAATAATATTTAGCAAATTTTAACAAATTTTAGCAATTTTTAATTTGATTAAGTTACTGTAATAGAGTAAAAATGTGACAAAAATAAGTGTTTTACCAAACAATAAAGAAGCTACTTTTAGTAGTTGTTCACTGAAAATTAAGTTACCAAGGGATACCTTTGTCTCCAAAATAAAAATAGTTAAAGTCATGGGTCTAAAGCTATTTATGGTACTTTCCACCATTCTTACCCTATGTGAAATCTAATCGATGTTGCGTTGGTTGTCGATGGTTTTGACTGTGAATTGTTATCAGATTGTTCATATTTTAAAATAATTATTAAATGATTAATTTTGTGAGATCATTTGACCGCATAACTAGTGATAGAACTTATATGTATTTTTTTATTTATAATTTATTTGAATGAGTTTTTTCTTTTTCTTTTTTTTTGGTATGAAGGAAATGATAAATATCTTGATAGAAAAAATTTATATATATATATATTTTCACAAATATATTTATTGTGAGTTGCAGAAAACATATTAATTATTTTTAAAAAATTAATTTATATACAGATATTTAATAAGTCTTTTTAAACAGATGTATTTAATGAGTCAGATGGGACAATATCGGTTTAAATTATAACTAAGAAAATAAACGGGTTTAAGATGTTAACATGTAGGAAAAAATAAACATATTTGGTAGTAGTAATGCTAAAATTAAGAGAGGTACCCTACTTGTTTGTATTTTTACTTATTATTAGATTTTTTATTAATAGATGACTTTTAACTAAGTTGACTATGCACAATGACTAGAATATTTTTTAAACAAATCTAAACAAATTATACCACATATATATGATAGAAACATGTATATTATTTTTATTTCATAATTTCGAAATGAAATTATATGATTTTTTTAACATATATGACAATTAAGAAAAATATTTAAATTTTAGAGGGGATGGTTCATAATATAAAATTTTCGACTCAAAAAAAATATATAATAATGATGTTTTCTTGAACCCGATTATCACATAAAAAATTTTAAAAATTTTCAGTTAAAATTTTTTAAGTTCAAATTTTATATTTTTAAATTTAAATTTAAATTTTATGTAATAATGGTTTTTTTTTTTTAAATCGACGTCTAGTCTTTTTTTTTTTTAAATTTTAGGGTGGTGAATCATAGGATAAAAAATGGGTTAAAAGTTTTTTATACTCAGTTAAAGAAAATACAACAAATACATATATTTTTTAGGATCAAGAAACTCTTAGACTATAGACTAATCTTCTTAAAATTTAAATATTTTTAGTTGTTGGATATATTAAAAAATATAAAAATAAAAATAATTTGTACTTTTCTTTTTTTGAAACTTATAAAGTGTTGGTATACAAAACCCAGCTACATATGATGCTCCTGTCCATCTTTGAAACGTATGAAACCAAGTGTAGAAAATCAAAATTACACGGGTGTAGGTTAAGTTTGTCATTTAAAAAAAAAAATTATAAAACACAACTTTTTTCAATGAGGATGTGAATTTTTCTTATTTTTCAATCTTGAACTTTTTTCATCTTTTTTTTTAACAAGTCAAAAATTCCTAATTATTAAAAAAAATCAAAATTTACTGAAAAAAAACCATAAAACAAAAAAATGTTATTCAAACAAAAACAAAATATTAGAAATAAGAGGGGAACGCCAAACATAGCCGTAAGTTTGGACTGTTGCGCCCCAAATATATTTGATTGGATCAAACAAACGCGAATCGAAATACATCTTGCACAAATTGCTACTATTTTGTATTCAAAGTAATATATTATGCCTCTATCCAGTTGTGTGGTGATAAAAAATTTTGAAAAATGATGAAAATTATTAAAAAATTTAAAAATTATTAACTTTTTATTTCACTGCATGAATTACGAGTTCACAACTTATTTCATTTTATCTCATTTTATCTTACTTTTGTCAATCCAAACACACCCTATATTTACAGAAAAATATATCAGAAATTGTTATCTGAAAATTATAAAAACTTGCGAGTTTTAACTCTCTGCATAAAAGAATAAACTAACATTTTAACTATAAAAAAAAATTATTGTTACCAGGTTATTACCCCCTTTTTTTGTTATTACCACATTATTACCTTTTTTTTTTTTTTTTTTTGCTTTTTGGTTCGCAACTTTCTAATATTATAAAAGATTTAGGGGCCGTTTGATAACAAAATATTATCAATTTTGCAGAGTTTTGACATGTGTCACTTTAGTTTTATTTGGATGTTAAGCGTTTAGTAAACATTTATAGGAAGTTAGCAAAATTAGTAAAAATTGATTCTGTATTTGGTGAAAAAAAATTTTAAAAATAAAAAATAATAAAAATTATTATTATTATTTTGGTAAAATCTAGTAACCAAACGCAACCTTATAAACCTAGTGAACGACGCTTAGGCGTCAAGCAAGGCAGTGCACGGAAAGCCCAACCCATTGCGTGTTCACTCCGTGTGCCAAACTCCATTACAGTAAAAGATTATTCGCCTTTTTTTATGGACAACCCACCATAACCCTATCCTTGCAATTGTCTTTACCCATATACCCCTACCAATCAACTAATGTCCCGCCTAACATTTGTCCCCACAAAATAAAAAGTTAACATTATTTTATCAAATATAAAAAAAAATTACAGATAACAACTTTTAATTATTACGAGGATTTCATTGTTGCCGTAAATTCATTCAATTATTAAGGACAAAAAGGAAATTTCACATCTTAACAACCCCAGCCAACCCATGTTCCAAACAGACCCTTAATGGCAAGTTAGTAA
Organism: Vitellaria paradoxa; assembly: GCA_019916065.1. Taxonomy (NCBI): domain Eukaryota; kingdom Viridiplantae; phylum Streptophyta; class Magnoliopsida; order Ericales; family Sapotaceae; genus Vitellaria; species Vitellaria paradoxa. The sequence goes on along the minus strand of CM034242.1, from coordinate 40,714,661 downwards.
TATTTGTTCGGGTCAGAGGCCAATCTGCAATTGAAAGCTATAAATACCCAATTAATTAATCCAGCATCCAAAACGTTTCGAAACAAATTCTCCATTGCGTCAAATTTACAGTTATCCAATGGCGTCACGCTACGAAGTTGAGGTGACCATCACGTCCGCGAAGGATCTGAAGAACGTAAACTGGCGGCACGGCCCGCTGAAGCCTTACGCCGTCGTTTGGGTCGACCCGAACTCCAAATGCTCCACCAGGGTCGACGAGGAAGGCGACACGTGTCCCTACTGGGACCAGAAGCTGGTCATCTCCCTCAACCGTCCGATCGAGGACTCCACCCTCTGCATCGACATCGTCCACGCCATCGCCCCCGACGAGGACACCAAGCCCCTCATCGGCTCCGCTCGCCTACCCCTCCGCGACGTCGTCGACCACGCCGGCATCAGCGAGCGCGTCACCCGCAAGCTGGACCTGAAACGCCCCTCCGGCCGCCCCCACGGCAAGCTCGAAGTCGATGTCGCCGTCCGCGAGCCCCGCTACCGTGCGCCTGACCCCTACTACACCCCGCCTTACGGGGTCCCACCGACTTCAAGGGACTGGGCAGCGCCACCACCGTCTGGGTACCCCTACAGTGGTGCTCCGTACGGGCAGCCTCAGCCAGCGTATGGGCAGGCTCCGCCGGCGTACGGTCAGCCGGCGTATGGGCAGGCGAGCTACGGGCAAGAGTACTCGTACGGTCAGCCGCCTAAAGAAGGGAAGAGCAGCAAGTTCGGTGGGATGGGAACGGGACTGGCCGTGGGCGCGGCGGCGGGGCTGTTGGGTGGCCTGGCGATTGGGGAGGGCGTCGATTACGTGGAGGACAAGATCGCCGACGACGCGGCGGAGAAGGTGGAGGCGGATCTTGAAGATGATGAGGATGCGGATGAGGACTTCTAGAGTGAGAGAGAGAGAGAGAATTTCGCTGTTCCTTTGATTTGATCTTACTGTTACTACTTTTGTTTGTTGGATTCTACTATGGGTGCCTGTTTTCTTTCTTTCTGTTGTTTCTCTCTCTTATATTGTCCTCGTTGAAAATGTAAAAGCTTAAAGCTTTGAGCGTTTCAGCAATGGCGATTATACACTCCGTTAAATTTCTTAAAATAATTTGATTAATTTTCATTTTTGGTTTTATATAATTTTTTTCATCAAAATTAATATATATATCTATTGGCATGCTATTCACAATTTTCTTTTTCAAAAAAATTAATAGAGAAACTTGTTAAATTCAGTACGATGAGTTGATTCATTTTGTATGTACATGAATTTTTTTTAAGTATTTTTTTATCTATTTTGAAAGAATATGAATAACATGAAAACAAAAAATTCATATTTTAGTGAAAAGTTATATAAAAAAATTATCAAAATAAATTAACTTATTTTGAAAAGGAATATCTTTTTTTTTAAATATTTTAAGTTATCTGGGCTAACTTACGTGAATTTCTACTAATTCTTAGAATCTTAAAATTAATAATCGTAATTTAATTAAGATTTATTATTTTAAATATAGATATATGTTAAAATGTGCTTTAATTATAACAAGATTGTGTTCACATTATTTTGATGATTTTCTTGCGTTCTTGGTACGCTATCCACTTGCTTTTTCATGTTTGTGGAATAATTTCACTTTCCCTTTGGAATATGCTAGCATTATCCGTTTGGGAGTTCAAAAATTACAAACAAAAAATATCAAAATTTACATTTTATAATTTTTGGTATGTTTGGTAGAGTTAAAATTTTTTTTACTTTTTTACTTTACTACAGTAAAAAATAAAATAAAAAATTTTATCAAACACAAAAAAATTATTTTTTTCTATTATAGTAAAAAATTTATCAAACACACAAAAAGTTACCACTTTTTTACTTTGCTACGGTAAAAAGTTTACCAAACACTTAAAAATTATAAAAAAATACTAAAAATTACAATTTATTCCACTAAATATACAAAAAAATGTAATTAAAAAAATACACAAAAAACTACCTCAAGTTAAGGCTTTTTTGCTTTTTTTTTTTAACATCCAAATGACCTCTAAACTTCTGGAATTTTTCATCGGGTGATGTTTGGGTGCAGGGCCAATTGCGACTCCACAATGGGATAAGCTGCTGCTTTCCTCAAGTCCCCTAACATGGGTGACCATCTATCTGTATGGCTCAAAAATTATAATTAATCGATCAAACAATATACACTGACTAAATATTAACCAAATTGAATTATATCAGTTCGGTTATATAGGCTATTAAATTTAAATATATTTTTTATAATTTAATTATAGTGATAAAATAATAAATTTTATATAAGTGATACTTGAGACTTAAAATGTGTATTTAATATTATAATGATTTGTTGATTTCTTATACCTTTTGAAATTGCAAAGACAAAACCATTTATAGGAATGGATATTTAAGTTTAATTATAAATGTGTGTATATATATATATTAAGTAAATATAATTCAGTTACTTTGATTTATTTAATTTTAAAATTTCAAAATCATAATCAAAATCGACAATCGTTATTTTTTACAAAAAATAATCAAACTAACTGTTACTAAATAAATAACTGAACTAAACCTTTTAAATTTGATTGATACGATTCGAAAATCGAATTTTAATCAAATTGTGCACTCTGTCCCCCGAGAGAGTCCCAAAAAAAAAAGATACCAATTATACCACTGCAAATTACAATGGGGTAAGGAGTTGGGCAAAGCATAAGTTTCCAAAAAAGAGAGGATACCAATTATACCACTGCAAATTACAATGGGGTAAGGAGTTGGGCAAAGCATAAGTTCCAATTTGAGTATAATCATTCAGGACTGGGCGTTGGCATCGCTTGGTGATATCACTTTGGAAAAACGAAATTAACAAAGATTGGAGTCATTAACACAATCAATATATATATAATCAATATATATATATATATATTTTGTTTGGAATAATGGAGTCAGCCTCTTCCTTTCTTAATCATTCAATGTTAATATTAAAACATCGTACTCAAAAGACAGAGATCAATGCTAAATTTAATACTTATCGAACAGCAAATTGTTGGGGCCTTTAAATCTGCAAGTAATACATTAGTAGGGGGTTCGAAGATGCTGCAGTACATTGCAGGGACTGCAGTGAAGGATTTAAGGATCATGATTTAATCAAATGATTTAATAAATACTGTAGTAAATATTGTTTAACAAAATCAATAAATTTTGATTGAATCATGATCCTTGAATCTTTTACTGCAGCCCCTGCATCTTAGAACTCATTAGTAGGACATGTATTTTTATTATTATGAAAAAATTCATCTAATTAATTCTTTTGACCTTTAAACGGTAAAAGATTAGTTAAGATTAATATTTTTTTATCACAATAATAATATTATTCTGATCTTACGAGGTAAAATTGAATAATCAAGTGATACGTGCATAACTTGATAGTGACGAAAGGGGGTACTTTATTTTTGTGCGACTCCTATTAAAATATATGGTTAGGAAGTAAAAATTGATGATGGTAATTCAAAATATCTATTCAACAATCTAATAATTCTAAAGCAACACAAATTACCGATCGGTAAATTGAGAAATCAGTACAAATCGTGATTCACGAAAGAGTCGACGAGCGACAATCTTCAACAATAGGCCCCCTTCTTTGAAAGTTATTGCTTCATCTTTTTCGGGTACAACAAATTCCATGTCATTGCAATGTGGAAAAAAAAAAAAAAAAACAAAAAGACAAAGAAAAAAAAATTTGATAAGGAATATGAAAGGTGGGGACGCAATGCAAGCTTCATTAATTTAATCAATTGTAACATAAATTTCGACAACGAATATTAAGATGGCTTACTTTTCAATCAATACAGTAACATGGTGCGACTCCGGCCATTATGAATGTGAAACCAACCCAAAAAAAAAAAAAAACGTGGAAAAAAAAAATGAATTAAGTGGAAACAATGAGAAGAGGGACCATAACATTAATATTAAGTGTCTGATCGAACGATTTATAATAAAAATAAATTTAAATATTTTGAAAAAAAATTTAAAATTTATTTTTATCATGAACCACTCGATTTCGATTAAATGACTCACTGATCTGATATCATATAGTTAACATCGCAGTGATGTTAGCCTTCGATCCGAAACAATGAAGGGTTCAGGAAGCCCCTCATGGTGCAATCGTGTATAATGACTTCCTCTCCACTCCCCGTCAATCCAGCAATGGGGAGGAGGGTATTGCACGCTGCAGGGCCCCGGTCGTCCAAAAATGTGATAGTGACCGAAAGTTCCTTACGAAGTTTCTTCTGTGGTCACGTAAATAACCTTGGACCTAGTCACGGGATTAGTTTGGAACGTAACAAGCTACTAAAAAATTAATTTTTTAATAATTAATTTTTTAATTTTTTTTGTTAATTTGATATTTTTATTCTTTATGATTTGAAATAAATTTGAAATTTAAGAGAATAAATGTGATGATTTAAAAAAAATTAAAAAAAAATTGAGTAACTGGAAATTCACTCATTCCAAACGGGGCCTTAGTGCTGTTTGCCTTCTTTGTTGTCTGATCGACGAAAACATTGACCATAAGTAACCTCCTCTGTTATGTGGGGTTCCGAAGTTAATTGGTTTGTTGACTCTATGTAACCTTGTTCTTGTCTGTGACTGGATCTCATTGGTTGGGAATTTCAGTGTTGAGCACTATAATTACAGGGTGTTTAGATTCTTTAAAAAAAAAAAAATTACTAAAAAATTTATTTTTTATTAATTTTTTTATTTTCCTTAATTAAATTTCATCATAAGTGACTTTTAGACCAATTTTTATTTTTTAATTTCTTTTGACAAACTAAACACCGCTTACATCTGAAGAAAATTAGCACGGACGACAATAACATTCACATTTTGAGAGAATGAATCTCAGGCATATATTGACGTGTTTACTTATATTATGTTTGATAGGAGATGAAATGATGGAAAATAATAGCATTTTACAATAATATTTGAGATTAATTATCTTATAAATTTAATTTTTTTAATTCTTTAATTTTCTCTAATTAAATTTCATTATAAATTATTTTTACACTAATTTTTATTTTTTTAATTTCTTTTAACAAACCAAACACCATTTACATCTGAAAAAAATTACATGAATGACAATGAAATTCACGTTTTGAGATAATGGTTTCATGCATGTATTAACATTCTTATTTAAATTATGTTTGATAGGAGATCGAATGGTGGAAAATAATAATATTTTAGAATAATATATCAAATAATTATCATATAAATTTAATTTTTTATGTGAGATAATTTTTTAATATTTAATTAGTAAGATATGAAGTGAAATAAAAAAAATGTGATCTAACAGAAAATTTGATAAGAGTTAAATTTTGACATTTAGATTCTGACAAAGAACTAATCTGGATATAATGCATATATAATACTAAGATATGAAACTCAACAATGAGAAGGTATATTGTTAAGTCTAATGTGTGTGTTTCATCCGTTAAATTAGTTTAATTAAATCTAACTACTTAACTTTCACATCTAAAATAAATATTTTTCAAACTCAATCCTATAATCAACAATTTATCTTCTCATTATTGATCCTTGAACCTATTACGGTATTATATTTCTTCCATCTTAGGAGATACATTGTTTATAAATCGATTTGCAAGACAGTTATTTGTTACATCGTATTAGGAGGGTTATTGGACTAATGTTTGAATCCCTAATTTTTATCTTATAATCAAATATTGCCCTAAAGTCAAAATCGAATAAAAATTTGAATCGAAATTTATGTTTTCAACCCTTCAACTAGTTAGTTTTTTATTCGATTTCAATTATCTTTTTCATATATACTTAAACTAAATTTCGATTCAATTTCAATTTTTGTATTTATATAAATAAAATAATGAAAAATCAAATTAGTTATTTACATATTTATAATAATAATAATAACAATAATAATAAATTTGCACAAGAACAAAATTAGATGTTATATTTAATTTTGGTTGATATCATAATAATAAATTTGTGAAAAAAAAAATGTGATTTTGATTAATTATGTTGGGTTTGGACAAATTGATTATTTCTACAAACGAATTAAAATACTTCGACTGCAAGGCAAGCTGAATACTGAATAATTATCCTTAGGAGTCACCTAATTAGTTGCAATAACCATTATGCTAAAATACCTTAGGTCTAAACTTGAAAGAATGGTACAAAATAAGCAGTAACAGAGCGAAATAGAAGAATAAAAAGAATTAAGGCGTCACTGACTCTCTCTTGATTCGTTAATTGAAATCATTGTTCCCACAATCTCAAATTTGAAACTTTGGTATTGTTAAAAAATATTTTCTGCGTATTATCTAAGCTGAAGGTTATTAGCATCACTAAATTAAATAAAAATAAATAATTTTACGTAAATAACATAGAAGGCGCATTCTCATTGTCCTAAAATAATTATTCATTCCCACGAAAAGGTCCAACAGAGATGATTACTTCAAGATCACTTCACGCTTGTATCTCTGTTACTTGTGTCCTTTAACATAAATAAATAAAATAAAGTTAACGATGCCAATCAACAAAAGTCTGGTTGTTCTATATTTGGCAATCTTTGGCTTTACTACTTGAGCTATTAATCAATAATAATATACCGTCCAACAAAAGTCTTGCTTGTTCCGACTTTTTTGGTATTTTGAAGATCAAGTTAATTTTGCGGGTACAAAGTAATTAAAATTGATAAGACGGATCTTCTTAATTAAACGAATCGAATCTACTTTTTAGATGTGAGTCTGAATTTTCATTATTGTGTAAGTTTGTGATTTAAAGTTATATATGTTGAAAGATCGGTGTGTACGCGATACAAATTAAGAAGATTCATTCTTATAGAATTTGGTCTGAAAAATGTATCTCTCATAATCAATTTTTTTTTTTTAAATGTAAGTTTCCATCTCTTGATAATAACCACATAAAAAGGTGCGCAATTCGTCGTCTTTGTCACATCCCCGTCGCATGGCGTTGAAGTTTCAAATAGCCACCACTCGGGTCATTTTCCGACCCGGGCCTTCACAATCTCGGGCCACAAATTCAATTCGATCTCCCTTCTAAGCATCGGAAAATCCACAACTCCTTCCCTTGCACTGCATTTCCGGGATATAGAAACCATTAATTTCCCCCTCTTGTAAGCAAAAGAAACACAATGTTTTGGTTTTTAAAGGGGCTTTTCAATTCATTCATACCCGTCTAGTTTATGTTTTCCCCCTCCCCATTGCAGGGACTTACTGATCTATCAAAGCTAAAGTTTCTCTCTCAATGGCTCATAGAAGGTAATTCCATTGACCTTATGTTTCTCGTTGGCTACAATGTGTGTATTGAACATGTGTTATACTTAAGTTATTCAATTCAAAATTAATTGTAATCAACAGAATGGTCATGAGCAAACTCAAGATTTGAAATTTAATTGGATTAGACGAAAAGTTTTAAAATAAAGTGATTGGTAGACAAAAATTTAGGGTGAATAAAGGGTTTAAAAATAGAATAGGCTGGATCACAGAAATTTAGAGTCGGTTAAATTTAAGAAAAAAAAATTCAATTAAAAAAAAAATTCTGACCAAACCTAAACCAGTCCTAATGTGCACCCATTCATGAGAACGATTTATTAGAATCTTATACTGGTCTAGTTTGAAAAATTATTATACGAGAGTATTGTATCAGGCGCAAAAACAACTTAAAGTATTGCATTAGTTAATTTGTCTTTTTTTTTCTTTTTCTTTGGTTTGATCCACATTATGTAAAAATATCATCATATGTTATATTTGAATGATGATTTGCACTACCTGACGGTGAAGAGTTATTTTTACTGACACGAAATTTATCTCAAACCTTTTCTATTGCATTATTTTCTTCACTCATTTTTTTTTTTTTCTGTCTTTTTCTAATTTCCCATTGGCCGATCCTGATTGCTCTTCGCAGTCTCAAAATCTGCTTTTGGAAACTAGGAACGAAGGTAAGAAGTTGTGCTCAAATCAAAAAATTGCTTTCCTGCAAGAAAGGTATTCCTGCTGTTTTTACTCAATTACTGTTATTATTTCAGTAAATAATATGAGACAAAATAACTTCATTATCATGATTCGTTATCATGATTATATATATATATAGATATATATTGCTTATAGGTTTGGTGATATTTCATGTTGAACTTAATTAGGCTGCATATTTGCAAAGCTCGATAAGTGCACATGAGCCCATAGGCTGGATTGGGCCAGGCCTATAATAGGTTCTCTTGGCATACATAGTTTTGGACCCTCAAAGCCCAAGCTTTTGGGTTGGGTAGCAAAATTAAGAGCCCTCGTCTCTACTTCAACTAAGAATGGCAATAGGGTGGGTTTGAAATGAGTTCACCCACGTTAATGGGGTCAATTAAGCTTAAAAAGTTCAAACTTAAAAATGTAAATAATTGTCTCTAGAATAAAAATATTACATATATTAATCAAATATGTAACGCACAACTTTTTTTTTTTGAAATATATACATATGCATATACTAATAATATTTGTGTATATTATAATACAATAGAGGCATTTAAAATATTTTTTTATTACACAATCAAATGGAGATCCCTAACTCCAAAAATGATAATTGAGGATGAGTCCTTATGAATGTTCCTTTTTTTAAGGGTGTGTTTGGATTGGGAATTTAGTAAATAAAAAGAGAAGAAAATGAAAGAAAAAAAAAAGAAAAGAAAAATATAATTTATTGGATTAGAAAAAACATGAAATAAAAGGCATTTATTAATAAATTAATTTTTTAATAAAATTATTTTTAATTTCTTAAATCTCATGTGTCTTTCTCTATAATTTTTTAGTATAAATTTGAATCACTTTTTTCCCCCTTCTTTTTCTCTTGACAAATTTTTAATTCAAACACAACCTAAATGCGTGTTTATAAATAATATCACTTAGGGTATGTTTGGAGTAAGAAAATTTTAATAAAAAATTATAAAAATTGTAGTATTGTAATTCTTACAGTGAGATAAAAATAAGTAATTTTTAAAAATTTATGATATTTTTCAATAAAATTTAGAGTTCCAAACTAATCCTTAGTCAGCGAATTACAATTTGTTAACTAATGTGAGACCAAATAAGAGATTAAGATAGAGATTCTTCTTGTGAAGGGTGTACAAATAATTGGCCACCAAAATTTGACAACACCATGCATTTGTGACGATGGCCAAAAATTGAAGTTGAATGGCCCCATTCAAAACTTTTTACTCCTTGGATATGTAATTAAAATCAAACAAAGTCCCTAAGTAATATTATTTATAAACACGCATTTAGGTTGTGTTTAGATTAAAAATTTGTCAAGAAACTCTTCACGTGAAGGGTTTACAAATAATTTTGGTCACCAAAATTTGACAGCATTATACATTTGTGACGGTAGCCAAAAATTGAAGTCGAATAGTTCTAGTCAAAACTTTGTGTTCATTGGATATGTAATTAAAAGTAGACAAAGTCCCTAAGTGATATTATTTATAAACACACATTTAGGGTGTAGTTAAATTAAAGATTTGTCAAGGGACTTTTCACGCGAAGGTTGTAAAAATAATTGGCCACCAAAATTTGACAACACCACGCATTTGTGACGATGGCCAAAAATTGAAGTCGGATGGCCAGAATCAAAACTTTATCCTCATTGGATATGTAATTAAAAGCAGGCAAAGTGGTTGGGAGCAACTACAAAGAGGTGGGTGGTATAAATGCTGTTCGGCTGACGTGAGTTGGGCTTGGTGAAATTTTCCTGGAAGGTTGACCTGTGGTGGAGCCCATGGCCCAACAACCTAGGACCCAGTACTTGCTAAATGGGCCCCTCTTTGAAATAAGGGCTCGGTGGTTGAGAATTTTTAAGTGGGAGGACTGTTTGGTCACAAGTAGAGTACCACGGGGACCTCTTTTTCCCCACTATGTTTTGGGCTCCCATACAAATTTTGATTTTAGGGGCGGATTAGATAGTGCTAGAATTTTAAAGGGATAAGTTTTAGAGGGGATATAAGATAAGTGGGGATATTATTTTTAAAGGGTTGGCCCACATTGATGTGATGTTTATGAAAATGGATAACTTTTGACTTGGTTTGAATGTTTTATAAATAAAAGGAGGTAAATGATGATTAAAAGAGTCAAATGACTCTTTTGCCCTTGTGATGTCCCAAACTTGGTTACCTATTAAATTAAACTTGGTTATCCAAATTTAATTATATGTTTATGTTAATTATATAATGTGAAACCAATTAATACAAATTAATTTTAGACAAATTAATTATAAATAAATTATGTTATTAATAAATTAAACTTTATAAAATATATAAATTAGTTTCTTAGACAATAACATTTCAATTTATCTGAAACTTCCTTTGTCGCTTATTTTTTTCTCCTTATTTAAAAAATATCAATATATGCGTAATTTTGTATAAATTTGCTAAAAAATAATATTATTATCTTAAAATCACATCACCTCCTATTTGAAAAAAATATATATTTTTAATCATACGACCCCCTATTTGGAAAAAAATTATATATTTTTATTTTTATTAATATAATTTTTTAATACATTTTTCCATTAGAAAAAAAATTTATTTCTAATATAAAATACATTTTGTAGGTGAGAAAGAGGATGAGAAGAGGCATGATGGTCCAATTTAGTCCATATAAGGGGGGATAATTTTTGGAGAGCTCAAACTCTCTCCAAAAATAATACACCTTCTTCCAAGATTAAGAAGGGAGGATAATTTTTAGAGGGGAGAAATTTTACTTCCCAAACCAAGCAAAAAACATCACATCAAAGCTTATAAGGGTGTATTATTTATGGAGGCCATATTTCGTTGCATCCAATCGGCCCCTTAGACTTATGAATTGGTTAATTTTTAATAATTTTTAATTTTTGTTGTCAGAAATTTTTGGTGAATTTTTTGTATTTGGTAAAATAAATAGTAATTTTTAGTAATTTTGATAACTTTTAAGTGTTTAATAAAATTTATGATAATTTTTAGTAACTCTTGACAACTTCTATGTGTTTGGTAAAAATTTTAGTAACTTTTGAGTTGAAGAAGTTACTAGTGCTAAATAGAAAAGGGGTAAAATTTGATATTTTACTAAACATCCAAATTCCAAAAAATTGGTAAATTTATGTTGAAAATTAGTCCTCCAAACAGGGCCTTATGTGTAAGGAGATGTTTGGTTTACTAAAAAAATCTACATTTTACGATATTTTGTAATTTTTTTTAATTAAATTTCATCATATGTCACTTTTATACTAATTTTTTATTTTTTATTTTTTTTCCATCCAAACATCACCTAAATTACATAATTACAACTGGAACAAGAATAAATTGATCTGATTTTTGCTTTGAATGTGTATTATTTCCACGCGATCAGAAAGAAGTCCCCTAATACTTTGTTTTGTTTTTTTTTTTTTTTGGGGACAAATTTCGTTATCGTTTTTGATTTGATATAGTGGCCCGATCCGATACTTCGCCCCGCTACCCCGAGGTGGATGTCCGAGAAGAGTACGCCAACGCATTCCGCACCGAATCATGCATAGATTTTTGGACACGTGTCCTTGCACTGACCTACGGAGAATCTGCTACCCGTATGCCTGTGGGATCCACCACAGCTGATCGTCTCCCATCCTATCGGCTCTTTGCGGAGCATCTCTTGGATCCGGATCAACCCACAGCCACTCGGGTTCTGGACTTGGCCAAAAACCGCCTGGAAAATCACTACCTTCTCTCCGACTATTTCTCCGAAACTGCGAATGCTTCCCTCCTATGCGGCCTTTTACTAAAGGATATTGACCGGATACGGGTCAAATACCGTTCCCTTAAAACCACCATCGAAGCTCTCGAAACCACCTTACCATCACAGATAAACCACATACCCGTAATACTGACCCACTTAACCGAATTCTCCAATTTCTTCAGCCCGTTTCAGTTGTCGGCTTCCTCTCCGCGAAAAATCAGAGCCGTGCAAGCCGGCTGCACGGGATTACTCAAACGACTCGAGTCGACCCGCGACAAGGCCCGATCCAAGCTCCGACTGATCAACAAGATAAAGTTCGGGTCGGGCATTTTCCTTGTGCTCTTCACAGTTTCCCTCACTGTCGTTGTCACGGCTCACGCTTTAGCCGTGTTGGTGGCTGCACCGGCTTTGATAGCGGCTTCGCTTGAGGTGGCTTCGTCGAGGAAGCTTGTTCGGACGTCGGCACAACTCGATACGGCCGCCAAAGGGACTTATATATTGAACAGGGACTTGGATACTATAACCCGGCTGGTGGGTCGGGTAAACGATGAGCTGGAGCATATGCGGGCCATGGTTAGGTTTTGGATCGAGCGGGGAGAGGATCGGCTCCAAGCCAGTGGGGAAGTGGCTCACCAGCTGAAAAGGAACAACTCCAGCTTTGGTCAGCATCTTGATGAGCTAGAGGAGCATTTGTACCTGTGTTTTATGACCATCAACAGAGCCAGAAACCTTGTTATCAAAGAAATACTGGATCCGGGTCAACCCACTAAGGTTCCTAGTTTGTAACCCACATAATTTGCCTTTTTTAATATAATAGTCATGATTCTTATTATTCTTTCATAGACAATATCACTTAATTTTTTCGCACTTAGTCCTTGGAAAAGGAAGTCATAGTGCAATGCCAAACATGCATGCAAAAGTTCAAGATAATTTTTAAACACATAAAATAATTTCTTTAACATTATTAGAACCAAATACCAAAAAAAAAAAAAAAAAAATACACACTTAAATTTTACAATTCTAATTAAATATAGTGTCTCTTACTATGTTTAGCAACATTAATTAATTTGACCAAAACTAACTCATCCATACTTTTTGTTTAAGTTTTTATACACCCTTTATAACTTTTGAAAATTAAGAATATGAGTAAAAATAATTTATTTAATTATCTTATATTGAAATAAACAAAGTTGTAATTACATATTGTTCATGGACATAATACTTATGTTTAAAATTAGACTGAAGTCATGAATAAGGATCAAGTTTAAGATTGTGTAAATATCATTATAACCTCTTTTTTTTTTCATAAAAAAAAAAGAAAACAAAATTGCTATAACCAATTCTTCAATTCATTGCCCTTATTATTTTTATTATGATTTTAAGTATATTTTTTAACATATTATAAAATTCATGAATGATGTTTTTAATCTACTAATTTTACGTACATAGTCGTTATTTGGGTATAAAATTTGGTCATCTTAGCATTAAAATCATTGCTTAATCCTATCCCACCGCTAGCTCTGAATGCTGAGTTATGACAAGCTGATCATTAATTTAAGTGGGCCTGAACTTTGTAGATATGTGTCAAAATCCCAACTAATTGTCTTACCATGTTCATGATCGATATGTCAATTCTCACAAATTTTTCTTTTTCTTTTCTTTTTTTTTTTTTTGGATTTGGAATCTTTCAATCTTTGTAAATGAATAAATAAAAAGACACATGGCCGATTCTCTTAATTATACCTCTAAATTAAGTCGTTAGGCTCAAAATCTTGCCAATAATACTAAAAAAATTAGAAGCACACTCACATGTCAAATTAATTGCAGCCGGAGACTTCACTTAGCTTTTTCTGACTTCTGAAAAAGCATTCACATGTATAAAGACCATGTTTGATTCCTGGATGCTTTGGCCGGATTGGATAACTCATCCGTGGATCCTATACAATGAAGTGTTTGTTTTGTTTTGTTTTTCTTTGTTCGTGGGCCTCACAAATTGAAGTGTTAGTGTGGTGTTTTGCCGGATGAGTGTGGGGGTGGGGGTGGGCGTGGGAGAGGGGAGGGAGTGATATTATTGATATCTTATCTCTGAATTTATTTTCCATCAAGATTTAAAAGTTTAAAATTATTTTTTATTATATTACATATTAAATCATATCTTTTATCTCACTTTTTATTTTACCAACCAAACACTATAAAAATAATTTCACATAAAAAATTAATCTCATATTTTATCCAATCTCATATATTATCTATGATATTATTTATTCTCTGTCATTCAATTTCCTCGAATAAACATAGCCTAAATATATATATACACACACACACAAAAGCATGCATGCATGGAAATTAGTTTTACTTTTGCTTTTGCAATTGTACTGCCTTTGCTCTAACAGACTGTTGGAAAAGGAAACTGCCCTCTTAAATGAGGGCCAGAACTGGGGGGACGTTTGTGCTTCGGAAAGTTATTTGGAGAATATTGAATTCCATCTCGGTACTTTAAGAGGACTATTGTTTTGTTTGGTTTCTCATTGCTCAGCATCAGCAATAACACAAATTTAGATGATAAGAAATAGATATTTAAAATATTGTACGTCTTTTATTCATCTAAATATTAAATTTCTGACAAGAGAAGTTTGCTCTGGTTATAAATTAGTTAATGCTATATTTGAAATATTAATTTGTGAAAAATAATAAAAAAATAAAATTTGTAATTCGTACAATTTTTGTACGTTCAACTAAATAAAAATTAAAGTTTATTGATAAATATTTATTCATTAATTTTAGTTTTTTAATAAACTCAATAAAATAAATAAAATAAACTAGACTTTTTTTTTTAACTTCATTTTATATTGTTACTATTTTTCTTCAGTACTTTTTCTTTATTTTAATAGAATAGGGTTGGATAAATTCTTGTAAATTCTTAATGCCTAGCCAACTCAAATACTTAATAAACTCAAATGGTGACTAGGTTGTAAATTCTTGATTTTAAATGTACTCTTGCAATTCCTTAATGCAAAAAGCGATCTTTTTATAAAATTTTAATAATTAATCAAATTTTAATCGAAGAATTTCTAGCTAGTCACCCCCTTTCCATCATTTTTAGGCTCAAAAAAAGGGGGCGAGGCAATAAGATTTGAATCTCAAAGTTGTGCTTAGCGATAATAAGGTTTAATACTAGGAATATGGTCGCTCAACTTCCACCGAAAGCCAGCCAGGGGGGAGGAGAGAGCAATTAATAAGTCACAACTGCTCTCACAAAAGCCTTTCAATGCACCCCCAACCACCCCAAAATGAGCTATACTATAAATTAAGTTCACCCCCTCAAGGCCATTTTATACCAAAACCCACTAGTCCTAAGCCCTCTCTCTCTCTCTCTCTCTCTCGCTCTCTCGAATATGATGAAGGTGAAAATCCTAAGCAAAACCCATGTCAAGCCCAAGAAACCAATAGGGAGAAGAGAGTGTCAATTGGTCACATTTGACCTACCTTACCTGGCCTTTTTCTACAACCAAAAGTCTTTGATTTACAAAGGGGTGGAGTCTGATTTCGAGGGTATAGTTGAGAGGTTGAAGGATGGGCTAGAGGTGGTCTTGGAGGAATTCTATCAACTGGCCGGGAAGCTGGGAAAAGACGAGGATGGGGTTTTCCGGGTGGAGTACGACGACGACATGGACGGCGTGGAGACGGTGGCCGCTGCCGCGGAGGAGGTGCAAACCGCCGATCTAATGGTGGAGGACGGCAGCGACAAGCTGAAGGAGTTGGTGCCCTACAATGGAATCCTCAACTTGGAAGGGCTTCACAGGCCGTTGTTGGCTGTGCAGGTGAGGCTTTCATTGAATTGAATTGATGAATTGAATTTATTACTTGCTTTAGTATTTTACCAGAATTCACGCCATTCCACCTCCCACGTCACTAAAACTGTATTATAAATTTTCTCACTTTGCATAATATTTTCTCGGAAAATGCTATTTTCTTTCGCACCAGTCATGGCTTTTTCCGTAAAATTTGCATTTTTAGTATCAAAACGTTTACACTGAAACTAGGTACCAGCTCAGTAATGGATTCTTCTAGAAATACAAATTAACTGAACCAACATTATTTACTAAATATATATATATATATATATAACCAACAAAATGTGATGAATTGCTTCTGAGTTTTTTCACTTTGTGGTAAGCATATACTAACTCCAGAAATTTGATTTCCTTCCACAATTTTCCCATCTCTAATCAAACGGTAGCAGCAAACCATAGCCTGTGGCACCCAAAACTCCATCCATTAAAATTTAAGAGTAAGGTGACCAGGTTGTCTCCTTAATTCCCATTATTGTACCCTCAATAGACAATTAATTATATATTCGCCTACCTTGTCCTTGTGACACACATTATAAATGCCCAATGCCCTTTTAAGGTGAGAATGTGTTAATATTGTGTTTAATTTTTATTAGGAATAATTACTCGAGTGTGAGGTAATTATCTTGTTGAATTCTGCATAGATAATGAGCTTGAAGATGAAGGTAGAATGATGCATATTTAAATTGTTTAGCAACTTAAATTTTTACTGACTTTAAGTAGAATTTTTGACGTGTCGCATTAGTTGAGTATTGAGTATTTGGTGAAAATTTGTCTCTCTCTCTCTCTCTCTCTTTTTTAATAAAAATTGGTGAACGAAGTAAGGTTATAATAAGATATAATAAATAATTAAATAGAATGAGATTATGAATTATTACAAATATTACTCTTATATAGAAAATCAAACATTCTAATAAGCAATAAAAAATAAAAGTAATTTTGAAAATATTCTACCAATGCTTTCTTTTTTTTTTTTGGTAATTTATTCTACCAATGCTTATTCTTTCAATAGGAGAATTAGCTATTTTAATGATTTTTGAAGAAAATATATGATAGAATGATTATGTTTCCGGACTTTCAAAAATATAACCAAACAAAAAATTAAAATGATCATACTCATTCACTCTTATTCTATCTTTAAACTAGTTGGCCAGAGCACTTAACTTTCCTCCTTGAGGTCGAAGTCCACTAATGCAATGAGCACTAAGGTTGGTAAAGTTGGTTCACTTGATTGATCTAACTGTAACAGAACCTTAATTAGAGATTCAAACTTTATAATTATACTAATTCGTAACTTATTACGATATGCGTTAAGTGACTGCTAGTTGGGGTACAATTCGTATCCGGTAAGAAATACCCTAGTAGGTTAACATTTTTGTTTATTGTAATAATCTTAGTAATATATAGACAAGAAGAATTACAAAATGAATGGTATGTCTTCTCATTATAAAAATGTTTCTCATTATCTTTACATAATTTTTTGTTTAAATATTTTTTTCTTCTAAAAAAATAACATTTTCGGTAACATTTGGAGTATAAAAAGTAACCGAAAAAAATGAAAAATATAGTTTGGATAAGTTTTTGGCTTTTGGCGTTTAACCACCAAATCATATTTTTTAGAGATAAATAGTGTGATTTTTTGACTTTTGTATTAAAAAGTTGGAGAGAGAAACCGTTCAAACGAATTTTTGGGTCCGTTTCAATAGATTTGTGTTAGAATTTTTTAAAAATTATTAAACATTTTAACTTTTATTTCAGAATATTAGAGAGAAAAATCGTTTGAACGGATTTTTGGGTTCGTTTCAACAGATTTATGTGAAATTTTTTAAAAGTAGTTGAAAAGTTTTTTGGGATTTATAGAAAAGTTATTAGGGGTTGTAGAATTATTATTGAGGTTAGTAAAAAATTTAAAAATTTGTTGGAATATATAGATATATATAAATTTATATAAATTTTGTGAAGTATGAGGTAGACAAAATATGTTAGAGATTTTAAAATTTTCAAAATTTTTAGAGATTTTTAAGTTTTTTTTAATAAATCAAAAGCATATTTAAGGTGTGCTTGGTAAACTGACAAACGCTGAAACATTTTAAAATTTTTTGAAAATCTCTAAAAATTATTTATTTTTTATCACATTATATGAATTATGAACCCACAAATTATCAAATACCCCTTAAGTTGAAATATAAGATCTCCTTTCATTCATTTAATATATATATATATATATATTTGAAAGTTATTTTGTTTAAATGAGGTCAACTGTCTAGCCGTCCCGGGCGCTCAAATACACCTTCCTTTTAAGGCGTTAAATGGAAGTCCCCATCGAACAGATGGGCTAAAAAGTTGGGGGCGTTTGAAATGATGAAAAGTGAGATAAAATAAAATAAATTTAGATAAATTATAAATTTGTAATTTGTGTAATGAGATAAAAAATAAATAATTTTTAAAAATTTTTAGTATTTTTTATCGTTTTTTAACTTTTTTTATCACTATAAACGGAACCATTATACATAAAGTTTATTTGATACGATGTAAAATTTTAAAAATTTTTTAAAATTATTTAT
Source organism: Vitellaria paradoxa (assembly GCA_019916065.1). NCBI lineage: Eukaryota > Viridiplantae > Streptophyta > Magnoliopsida > Ericales > Sapotaceae > Vitellaria > Vitellaria paradoxa. Next base: position 40,696,447 of record CM034242.1, on the reverse strand, counting down.
TTTTTATCTTATTACACAAATTATAAACTCATAAATTATTTTAAATTATCTTACTTTTTATATTCTTTCAAAAAAAATTTATTAAAAAATAAGATTAAAATATGATTTGACTTTTTAGTGCACATTTTTTTTTTTTTACAATAATAGGTGTATTTCAAAAAAAAAATTCTACTTACATAATTTTTTTTTTATAAAAAAATAAATTCTTTTTCATTCGCTGGTTGGATAAAGGTTTGGATGGATTTGGGACAGCAGTTTGATGACGGTATAGCTGGTGACATTTAAATTAAGATTTAACGATTCAAACGTACCTATTTATTTTTTAATTTTTAAATTTTAATTTAATAATTTTAAACTTATTATTTTTATACTGATATTATTATTACACAATGTCAGTTTTGCTTTGCGTTAGATTGCATGCGGAAAAGTTCATGTATTTCGTTTATGAGATGTGAACGTTTATTGGAAGAATTCTAAATTTATTTTGAAAACTCAAAGAATTAAAAAAAAAAATTGGGTTGAAAAAAAGCTATTTAATTATTAAAAAACTGTTATGTTTCCTAATCAATTCTTCTACTGTTCATTTTGGGTGCCCCCAATGGTTTGGATCTGATGGACGCCAACAGGTAACCAAGCTTAGAGACGGACTTGCAATGGGATGCGCGTTCAACCACGCGATCCTAGACGGAACGGCCACGTGGCACTTCATGAGCTCGTGGGCCGAGATCTGCAGCGGGGCCCAGACCATCTCTGTCCCACCCTTCCTCGATCGCACCAAATGCCGAAACACGCGCGTGAAGCTCGATCTCCCCATCCCACCCGACCCGTCCGAAAAATCCGCGTCATCCAACGGTGACGTCACGAACACGGACCCACCTCTCAGGGAGAAGGTCTTCAGGTTCTCGGAGTCTGCAATCGACCAGATCAAATCAAAAGTCAACTCCAATCCATCCAACGGCTCAAAACCATTCTCAACTTTCCAGTCCCTCTCCACGCACATCTGGAGGTCCATCACGCGCGCTCGGCAGCTCAAGCCGGAGGAGATCACCGCCTTCGCCATCTTCGCCGATTGCAGGAAAAGAGTCGACCCTCCGATGCCGGATAATTACTTCGGCAACCTGATTCAGGCCATATTCACCGGTACGGCGGCCGGGTTGCTGCTGGCGAACCCGCCGGAGTTTGGTGCGGCGACGATTCAGAAAGCTATAGAAATGCACGACTCAAAGGCCATTGACGCGCGCAACACTGGGTGGGAGAGCAACCCGATAATGCTTCAGTACAAGGATGCCGGAGCAAATTGTGTGGCGGTGGGAAGCTCGCCGAGGTTTAAGGTTTACGAGGTGGACTTCGGGTGGGGGAAGCCCGAGAGCGTGAGGAGCGGGTCGAACAACCGGTTCGACGGAATGGTGTATTTGTATCAAGGGAAGAGTGGAGGGAGAAGCATTGACGTGGAGATCAGCTTGGAGGTTAATGCCATGGAGAATCTGGAGAAGGACAAGGAATTTCTCATGGAAGCTTAGAAATGATTGAGAATATGAATATACATAAGAAATTTCAAGGCCGTGACGTTTGTGCATGAATATATATATATATATATATATATATATATATATATATATAAATATATATGTCTGTCTATCTACCTACCTGAGTTGAGAGTTTAGCTTTCGTTTTAATGTGTTTATGTTGTGTATTTTAAATATGTAAGGTTTGGAGACTTTGAAGTTGGATTTCCACAGTTTATAATATGAATAAAATTTTCAGAAGCTGCTACTCTGGACAAGTCTCAAGGTGCAATTAATTTTTTTCTGAATATTTTGGTGGCTGTAGAAAGTTTTAATCTTTCCTTCACTAAGCTGTAACAATGATCATGAGATTAACTAGGATGTAGCAGTTAATGATGCGAAAGTAAAATAAGTTTTTATAAGTTGAATTTGATTTAATTTCATAATTTAAATTTAAAGATATTTATATTATTTGAAATTTCACTAAAATAATAAAATTTGATAAGAATTTATTTTTTTAATGTTTTTTAAGTAGATGAATTTATTTTCATATATAATATTTATTATATTTTATATTTCTTATTAGGTCAATTCAATTTTAAATTTAAACACATATTTTTATTTATCAAATAAAATCAAATTAATTTTAACAGCAAAATGTTTTCAAAGGGACAATTGTTAAACTTTAATTTGTTCCAATTTGTCCATTTTCAATTAATGCATCTTTGTTGAAATTGAAAACGAAGAACAAAATTCTTCGTTTATAAGATTTAAGCCACACAAGAATTAAACCATTCTTGGTTCAATCGCTCATATTTTCAATTCTTGATATTAGTTTACACTTTTAATTATATCCAAATCCATCAAATTACCTTCAATTTCTACCGGAACATCGAGCATGTTGCATGCTCTATGAGGAGATGACCCGCTTTTGCGGAAATTTATATTACTTGACAACTTTTGCGCTTGGGAGACATCAGGGATCAACGTTACAAGCCCAAGGGCAGTCTCTTTTTCTCTCTCCCTGTATTGTTTTTGTCCCCTTAAAGTATTGCAGATCAAATATCATGCAACTTTTTGACTGAACTGAACCCAACGACTGTAAGCCCAAGTTGTATGTTGAATTTAGTATTGCAGAGACACAAATTACTGAATCGCTGAGACTTTCTGCAAATCCTCACAGAAGTTGTAATATTTGGACCTAGGACCATATATCAATGCCATCCATGGTCGAGAAGACCTCAAAAATCAAGCAAGAGTCTTAGCATCGACATCTACAAATGACTAATCCTAGGGCCTCTGCAATTTGTAATCTCACATTCTCACACTCATAATCGACCACCTCGGGGCGGTCAGCCCCTAAGCCCTCTGTCTGCTTTTATAAGTTCATACCCCAAAACCCAAAGTAATAATTGTTTCCCCAAATTGATTCCTCAACTGGGTCTGTAAACACAACCGATTCAAACACGGAAGCAAGACTCATATAAGGCATGCAATTGGATCTCCCATTATTACTACTGTAAAATTTGTCGAAGTTGTTAAAAATAATGATCTTGTTTTTTTATTTTTTTGGTATTTTGTAATCCCTAAAATCATGCATGTTGATTCTTTCAATCATGTAAATTAGTCTTGCATCATCTATAAATACAAATAGATTTTTTTTTTTCAACCAACGTGGAAGTGTTTTTCGGTTCTTTCTTCTCTGTCCCAACATGTCGACTTCCCGGAGGCTCTCTTCCTCCACCAGCCCTGATCTCTCATCCAGCAACACTACACTCTTACTTCTACCACCACTTCCCTTCTAAAGCTTCACCATGTTATCTCTATCAACCTCACCCGTACCAACTACCTACTGTGGAAAACACAAATTGTCCCATACCTACGAGGGCAATGCCAATGTGGCTTTGTTGATGGAAGCCATGTGTGTCCTCCTGCTCATATTTCGGCTTCAACGGCGATATATATCCTCCACCAACCCCATTCCTACTATTGACAATCTTGTCTCGAATCTAGTGTTTAATGCAGTGGGATCAAATAATCCTGAGTGCTTTAATTCATCCCTGTCTGAGGAGGTGCTTCCCCACACTGTCGATGTCACAACCTCTCGTGAGGTTTGGGAGAAGCTTGAGAGGAGCTTTGCTTCTCACTTGCGTGCTCGTGAGACGGACTATATATAAAATCAAGTTGTCCTCGATGAAGAAGGGTGATGACTCAATTGATACCTATTATACCCTTGCCAAGGGTTATGCGGACACACTTGTAGAGATTGGAGCTCCGATGTCAGAGATTGACCTTATTGCTTTCCTTCTAGCTGGGTTGGATGCTTCGTATAATCCAACTGTGACGGTCCTACAATCCATCATAAACGTCCCCACTCTGGAAGCAGTTTATGAATGTTTGGTTCCTCATGAGCAGTGACAAGCCAAGTAACATGCCCCAGTGGATGTTTCTCCTCCCCCTGCCAACGCGGCTGCTGCCACGCGCACCTCTACAGGCCCTCGCTCGTCGCAACGTCAGCCCTGGGGTGGCTATTCTCAGTCCACCCAATCTCAACCCAACCGCAGTGGCTCCTCGGGGTCTCGTGGTAAGGGGCGTGGCCGTGGCCGTGGTCGCTGGAACTCGTCTCAAAACTTTCCTAGGGCACCATTTTGTCAATTATTCCGTCGAACTGGACATACTGCCCTACTGCGCCCGTACTGATTTGATCATGTCTTTCAAGGGGTGACTGCAAGCTTTTCTGCTCACGCGGCAGTGTCAGTGCCTCCGAATCCTGGCACATGGTATCACGACTCAAGGGCTACAAATCACATCACCAGTGATTTTCGAAACCTAAACATTTCAGCCGATCCATATCATAATTCAGTTCAATAACAACTTGGTGACGGTTCAGTTCAATAACAACTTCATTAAGGCCAATGTACAGGAGGTCTCTATCCATTTACCACGAGCCAACCACCCATAGCTTGTGTTGGAGTCCATGTTCCGATCAATGTTTGGCATTCTTGCTTGGGCCATGCCTCCTATCGAACGTGTGTCCCAATTCAAGCTTCTTTGCTTAAATAAACGTCAGTATGTAGTTTGTGATCCTTGTCAATAGTCCAAGAGTCACCAACTACCGTTTGCTTTGTCTTCTTCAGTTTCTAAGTGTCCTTTTGATTTACTGTTTATGGATATTTAGGGTCCATCCCCATATCCTTGGTGTCTTTTAACAATTGTGGATCATTATACGCGATATTCTTGGATTTTTCCTATTGCTCTTATATCTAATGTTTATCGTATTGTTGAATCATTTCAAAAACGAATTGAATGCTAACTTTGCACTAAATTTAAGGCATTACAAACTGATTGGAGGGGGGGGGGGGAGTGAATTCCGCTCTCTTAACTAGTATTTTCAATCAAATTGGTATTTAATATCGCCTTTCATGTCCTTATACCCATCAACAAAATGGAATGATAGAGTGGAAGCATAGGCACTTGGTTGAAACTGGCCTTATACGTGGTTGAATATCTCATCTTTTCTCGCCTCGGACTTTCTTTTATCTAGCAGCAGCTCAGTTAGACGTGCCTCAAACTAACAATTTATACTTCCCGTTGTATGGTCAGACACTGAAAGTGCTTGACTGTGCATCAAATGATGCGTAGACGTGAAAGGTGATAGCGGGACAACGTCCGCCGAGCTATTACTCGCACAAGATAGGCCGAGAGGCTCAACTATTGTCCTAGGACTAGATCTCCTCTTAGAGTGTCCAAACATGTCTATGTACATACTTACAAGATAGATTTATTATAACTTCAAAAAAAATAATTATTTAAAATAAACTTTGCAAGGATAAAAAAGTATGCAACTCGTTATTAGTCATGTAAGTCAACAATATCTCCTTCGACGGTCTCCTGAACCCAATTAACGTCTCCATTGGTCAAAAACTTGTTGGACAAATGCATCAATATTTGGCTCATCCCATTCAATCTGATACACTCCATTCTCGACATTTTAACCACAATTTGCCAGCTAAGATTGTATTTGAATTTCAGATTTTCAGTTAGATTGTGAGCCTGGTAGTATAAATCAGCAAGTTTTGCTCCCGTTTGTAGAATTCTATGTAACAATTGCAGTAGCATGTCGACGACGTATCCGACCATTAATTCAACACTTTCAAATATAATAGCTCGACGATGAATGACAAATGACTGAAATCCTTACATTCAATATACAATTCTGTTTGTGTATTGTCAAGTATTTCAAAATATCTTAAGATTTCATCATTCGCACTCGAGTGAGGATTACTTGCACCCGCCAAATCAGTATCAACTTGTGTTTTTAGGGGCCAGCCCACATACGATATCAGCTAGCATCGCAAGCATTGGATCAGCGTCCTTCGTAGACTCGGCTTCCACCTCAATGGTTTCCTTCCAAGAGATGGGGTATACTTTTCCCCATGTAGAGTCAAATACTTATACTGCTTCAAGAACCCACTATGGATCAGATGCTCCCTGACGAGTTCCATGTATAGTAATACCAGTTTGCGCAATTTTTACAGGAACAACTAAGGTACTCGTTTTGAAAAATGTTTGTGAATGCGATGAACTAATTAATCCCCTCCATATATTTTGTAGACATTCTATCCAAGAAATCAATCCAACTCTTGTCCATCTCGCTAACTATTTCTGCGAATTCTCGAAATGAAGACAAACAATTAACTTAAAGGATCGTGCAATATACAAAGCGCCTAATCTTAAACTTCACCTTCTCATTATAAGGTGGTTAGTTCTATCCAATTCGAAAATGCACGATCCAACTTGCACTCAATAATTTGAAGCCTTCGTCCTTTAATTAAACAAAATTTTGACAGTATGTCCGTGTGGTTCTCCAAGTACACGATGCAGACATAACATTAGACGTACTCTGTGTATGCACCTCGAGAGTAACAGGACGTCAACAGAAACTCCATCTAACATCAGACATTACATGAGTTGTTAAATATAAGATGGATAGTTGTATTCTCAAACTATCCGAACTGGACAATTCAAAAATCGCGTACGTCAATTCCTTCGTGTTCATAAAAAAAGCAATGAATCAGTGGAAAACCTAATTCATCACCTAAGGATGACCAAACGGGTGATATACAAGATTCTCAAACAAGTCTAAGTTTCACTAATGTATGTAAATAAATAAAGTAAAGCAATTCTAATTTATTTCAAAGTTTGATTTTTGTCATTGGTTTATATATCGACTATTTAATTAACTAATTATAATATTATAATATTATTATTTTACCTAATTTTTAATATTAAAATTTGGATTGGGTCCAAATAAGATATTGGATTGAGCCCAAATAAGATTAGAGGTTTTTGTATTACTAATTAATTTAAGTAATTAAGTATTATTAATCTAATATTATAATTTAATATTACTAATTAAATAATTATAATATTATTATTTACCTAATTTTCTTATATTATCAATATTAAAATTTAGATTAGGCTCAAGTAAAATTAGAGGTTTCTGCATTACTTATTAATTTAACTACTTAAATATTATTAATCTAATATTATAATTGTGTATTACTATTGACTAATTATAATATTATAATATTATTAATATTAAAATTTAGATTGGACCCAAGTAAGATTAGGGGTTTCTGTATTACTTATTAATTTAACCAATATTATTAATCTAATATTATAATTTAATATTACTAATTAACTAATTATAATATTATAATATGATTATGTACCTAATTTTCTTATACTATTAATATTAAATTTTGGATTGGGCACAAGTCAGATATAGATATTAGATTGGATCCAAGTAAGATATTAGATTAGGTCTAAGTAAGATTAAGGGTTTCTCTATTACTTATTAATTTAACCAATATTATTAATCTAATATTACTAATTAACTAATTATAATATTATAATATTATTATTTATCTACTTTTCTTATATTATTAATAATAAAATTTGGATTGGGTCAAAGTAAGATATTGGATTGGACCCAAATAAAATTAGAAACTTCTATATTACTTATTAATTTAACTAATTAAATATTATTAATCTAATATTATAATTGCGTATTGCTAATTAACTAATTATAATATTATAATATTATTATTTGCCTAATTTACTTATGTTATTAATATTAAAATTTGAATTGAGTCCAACTAAAATATTAGATTGGGTCCAAGTAAAATTAGGAATTTGTCTATTGTTATCAATTTAACTATTAGTATTTTATTATTATTATTATTATTATTATTATTATTATCATCGTAAATCTTTGAATTATTATTAAAATTTTCATTACGAGTTTGTGTGCTATTGTTATTTAAATTTTGAATTTTTTTAATTCAAAATTGAAAAAAATTAAAAAATTAACATTCAAATAAATTAACTAAAAATAAAAATCTACAATCACAAACAAATATATGATACAACTAAAGTACTTAACAATAACTAAATTAATTAATAACAAATAAATTAACAACAGATTGGCAATAAAATAAACTAACTAACAACTCATTTTACTATATCTACCGCAATTAATTGATTGGCTTAGGTTTCAGTCATTAGGGGTTTAGGTACTAATTATTAATTTAATTATTAGTTTTTTATTCTTGTTATTGATATTAATTTTATTATAAACTAATACTACTACTACTATTATTATTACTAAATTTTGTTATAAATTAATATTCCTATTAATATTATAATTTAATATTAAATTGAACTAATGTAACATTGTAATTTAATATTATAATTTCAATTTAATATTAATTTAAGTTTAGTAACACGCATGTATTTATTATAATATAAATTAACAAAAAAATAATTTTTTGTTAGGAATTAATTTAATTTAAAATTTTGAATTTAAATATATTTTTGAATTTAAAAAAATTAAACATTCACGTACTTATAATTTCAAATTTTTAGCTCAGTAAAATAAAATAATTTGTCAAAACTTACTTCTTTCTATTTAATATTTTTTTATAATTGTTCCAATGAATGGTAATAATATATATAAATTACTTAGAAAATTATATTTTTTTTGTTAGAAGTTAATTTCAATTTACATTTTTGAATTTAAAAAAATTAAACATTCACTCATTTATAATTTCAAATACTTTAACTCAATAAAATAAAATACTTTGTCTAAAATTGATTTTTTTCTACTTAAAATTATTTTTATTATTGTTTTAATCAACACTTTGTCGAAAATTACTTTTTTACTATTTAAAATTATTTTGATAGTTGCTTTAATGAATGGTAATAATATATATAAATTATCAAAAAATATATATTTGTTAGGAGTTAATTTAAATTTAATTTTTTTAATTTAAAAATATTTTTTAATTTAAAAAAATTAAACATTTACTACTTTATAATTTCAAATTCTTAGTTTAATAAAATAAGAAAATTTGTCCAAAATTACTTTTTTCTATTTAAAATTATTTTCATAATTGTTTTAATGAATGCTTTGTCAAAATTTACTTCTTTTCTATTTAAAATTATTTTTATGGTTGTTTTAGTGAATGATAATAAAATATATAAATTAACAAGAAAATTATATTTTGTTATAAGTTAATTTTATTTTAAATTTTTTTGAATTTAAAAATATTTTTGAATTTAAAAAAATTAAACATTTCTCAACAAAATTAAAAAAAATTCATTGTTTTAAATTTATTCGGAATTGTTAAAAAATAAGTAAAAAATAATTTTCACTTCTCAACACTGCCATAAACCCCCAAATTTTTTTACTCCTCTTTTACTCATCCTCTTCACTGCCATTCATTAACCAGAAAAAAATAAAAATAAAAAACAGTATAAAAAAAAAAACATGTGTCCCAACTTTACATTTCATATGCATCAACAAAAATTAAAAAAAAAATAAAACAATACATAATTTCCAAACTTTACCCCAAACAAAATCTAACAACATATATATCAACAAACAAAAAGAAAAAAAAAACCAACAATATTTACAACATCAAAATATTTTATACAACAAAAAAAAAATTCAACAACAAAGATAAAATTCCCAATCTAAAAAAAACAGTCTAAACAAAAAAATAAAAAAATAAATAGTTTTCACAAAAAAAAAGAAAAATAGTTTGGATGTAAAAAAATAAAAAGCAGTGTACTACAAAAAAAAAAAAAACAAAAACAAAACAAAACAGTTTATGTTAAAAAAAAAAAGAAAAGAAAAAATAGTATACTAAAAAAAATTACATACCTAATGGAGAGAGGAAGAGAAGACCGAGGCCAAAATCAAGATTTAATAATGCTTAATCCGAAAAAATGAAAAAAAAATAATTTTTAGCATGTGGCTATATATTATAAAACAAGAAAAAAAAAACAATTTTTAGTATGTAGATATATATTATAAAACAAGAGAGAGAGAGTTAAGGAGAGAAAGTGATGGGGAGAGAGAGAGTTAAGGAGAGAAAGTGATGGGGAGAGAGAGAGATAAGGAGAGAAAGTGATGGGGAGAGAATGAGGGAGGAGAGAAAAGGATGGAGGAGAGAGAAGCTTACCTTGTAGCAACAACGGCCGGCGAAGAGTGGTGGTGGAGCAGTGGCAGTGCAGGGAAAGGAAATGCGGGGGAGGGGAAAAAAAAGAAAAGTAGAGGAAAAAGAGAGAAGAGCATGAAGAAAAAGAGAGTTTAGCACATATTAATTATAATGACATTATTAGCGACCGTTAAAACTGTCGCTATTGTATCTTTAGCGACCGTCAAGAACAGTTACCCAATTTTTCTAATTGTCAATATGGCTGCCGCACACAATTTGTGACTCTACTCGATGACCACTAATAGCGATTGTTCATACGTCTTTTGTTACCATTCAAAGTGGTCCAAATATTTCTTTCGCCAAACTTGTTTCTTTAATAGTGACCTTACAATATGTAGATATTATATAATTATAAAATATATATTAATATCTCAAAATTTTACCAATAATTATATGATTTTACGATGTTTGATGTGAGAAAATTTGTCGAATCACATTAAAAATTGTTTAATTTGGGCAGTAAAATCAAAATTTTGAGAGTAAAATTATGAAATACAATGGTAAACTTGTACAATATCTATTGCTTCTATATTTTTTTTTCTTTTTACCGTTGTTTCTATTTTTTTCTTTTAAATGGAATGGTATTTTTTTACTACTTTGATGGAGCTTGATTGTCATGGGAAGGATGTCATTACGACATTTAATTACGTAGGTCTTTTTAACTTTAATTAACCTTTTTTTACATGAAAGTGAAAAATTGATAATGTACAACGTAAAATGTTAAGTTATAGTATCTACAAGAATATTCATTTTTTTTAGATGTTATTTTTATGTGATAGGTAAAATCTTTGAATTTTATAACTCAAATTTACTGACCTATCTATCAATTTTACATAAAATCTCAATTTCAACAATTTCAAATTTTACTTTCTTTTCTTTTTTTTTTTTCTCAAAATTTTTTCCTTGATCTAGTAACAAATTTTCCGAGTCCTTAAATTGTACTTGCAGGTTATTTCAAGAGTTCCAAAATAAACATTTTCGGAAAAAATTAATTATTTTATTCGATAAATATTTATGTGGAAATGATAATTATAATTGTGATTGATCAAACTTCGTCGTTACGTTTGTTAGAATTATAAAACTCTATCCACTCCCTAACGTGTCTAAGTAAGAGAGGAGAAGACAATATGCAATTATTTATATAAATATATATATAAACGCATGCCAAACAAGCTTACGATCCTCAAATTTTTTAAGGTCTGATTAATTGAATAAATATACCTGTTTTATTTTGACTGAGAACTGGAGACGTGAAACTCCAAACCGCCCCTAAATTAGTCTTCCAAGAATATAATTAACGTGTGAGTGATTATCTTGAGGTCAGTGACAACCCAGAAAATTCATGTGTGTCTCTCTTTCTTCTGTTTTTGTCTTATGAAGTATCTATCTGCTCACTCTTAGCTGTCCATTCCATTGTCACTGCACAGAAGTAAGCAGTCCCTGGCCATGTTTGAGGTAAGAGAGCTCTTTCGTCTTTCAGTTTCCTTTCTTGGATTGTGTGAAGAATTTTCTCGATGGGTTTTCTGGGTCTTTTCTGGATTGTCAAAGTTCTATATAGTTCTGATTGTTAGCTTTCATACTGTCTCACATTACTGCGTTAAGCAATTCTATTCTTCTTATAAAATCTTTGGTATCCTCACTTATAACTGCAGTTTTTAGGGTTGAGTTCTAATATGATATTTGAGCTAAGTTTGTGATCCGGGTAACTTGTCCTCAGGTTCCATTCTCTTTCATAATTACGTTCTATTTTCTTTCATAACTATTGTTTTGAGTTGAGTTCTAACCATGATTCTAACACTGATGTTGGTTTGGTTTCTTTATTGGCAGGCACTTCCTCATTGCCGTGAAAAAACTGTCACAGATTTCTGAAAAAAAGATGACCAAGGATTTTTGAAAGGATTGGTGAAAAGCTGACTTTTTTTTTTTGTACAAGAAGGATTTTTTTTTAACTTTGCTCAGTTCAAAGATTAGATGGGCTTGGCTCCAACAGGGAAAGTGGTTCTGGGCTCAATTGCCTTCGCAGTCTTCTGGGTATTGGCAGTTTCCAAAAATCTCCCCTTCCTTCCCATTGGGAGGACTTCAGGGTCCCTCTTAGGGGCTGCCCTCATGGTAATTTTCCAAGTCATTACTCCGGAGCAAGCCTATTCTGCCATTGATCTCCCAATCCTCAGTTTTCTGTTTGGGACAATGCTCCTCACGGCGTATCTGGAAAGAGCAGATATGTTCAAGTACTTGGGCAGATTACTGTCCTGGAAGAGCAGAGGAGCCAAGGACTTGCTCTGCAGAATCTGTCTGGTTTCAGCTATTTCCAGCGCTCTTTTCACTAACGACACTTCCTGCGTTGTCTTGACAGAGTTTGTACTCAAAATTGCAAGGGAAAGGAACCTCCCGCCTCACCCTTTCTTACTAGCACTTGTTTCCAGCGCAAATATTGGGTCTGCAGCTACTCCTATTGGGAACCCACAAAACCTGGTTATAGCTATGCAGAGTAAGATTTCGTTTGGGAGGTTCTTATCCGGAATTCTTCCAGCAATGCTTGTGGGAGTTTCTGTGAATGCTTTGATTCTTATATGCATGTATTGGAAGCTGTTAAAGCTTCACAAGGATGAAGAAAATGAAGCTGTGGAAAATATAAGCGGCTCTCCCAATATAGATGGAAATACAGTTCATGTTGATGAGACTCCAAGGAACCAAACTAGTGGGGAATTTGAGTCTGGAATGGACACCAATGAGGTGAGAAATGATGAATTTTCCCAAACAAGGGACAGAACAGTTGTTTCCATCGAGCTTTCTCCTGTGAATGGAATATTGACAGATGGTATTGGAAACTCAGTGCAGCGTTCGGACGAGGAGAAGGATTTGAAATGGAAAAGGGTGTTGTGGAAGAGTTGTGTGTACCTTATTACCATTGGGATGTTAGTTTGCTTGCTTGTGGGTCTGAACATGTCTTGGACTGCTATTACTGCTGCACTTGCTCTTGTGGTTCTTGATTTCCAGGATGCTGGGCCATCCCTGGCAAAGGTAGAAAATTGTCTCGAGAAATTTTACTTGTTAACCAACAACCTAATCTTGAGATAGCTTAACTGAAACACTTTAAATTTATTCTAGTAATCATTAGTTCGAGTCTCTTCAGATCTACTGGAAGACTTACATGATCGTTAATTTTAGAGTTTCAGGAATTAGTCGAGTTATACACAAACTGACCCGACACTTGAGTTATAAAAAAAAAAAAGGTTAGCCAACAACTTATTAATTGAATCTAATCCATTCTTCATGTAGGTATCTTACACGCTGCTGATTTTCTTTTGTGGAATGTTCATCACGGTGGATGGATTTAACAAAACTGGAATTCCAACTGCCCTGTGGGAATTCATGGAGCCTTATTCACAGATTGATCGCGTTGGTGGAATGGCAGTTCTTGCCACTGTCATTCTTCTTCTCTCAAACCTTGCTTCAAATGTACCCACTGGTGTGGTCTTTTGATACTCTCTGATCTTCTGCTTTGATTCTGATTTTCGAATAACAAATTCGTTCAATGATTATAGGCGAGTTTATGATGTCTTACATAAACAAGATTTTGATAGAAACGCAGATTAGGAGGTGAAAACGAGTGGAGTTTTAACTTATTTAAAATTGGTTCGAGTATTTATACTTAATTCAAACCGAGCTCGAACTTTATTCGAACTTTTATATAGGTTCGAGCTCGACTCGATAAATAAGAATCTACACTTGAGATTGACTTGTGAATAGTTTAATTAAATTAAAACGATGTTATTATAAATAAAATATAATAAATAAAATATTATAAAAAAATATAATAAAAAATGTATATATATTATTTTATCGAACTAACCTGTGAACTTTTGAGCCAAGTTTTTTTAAACTTAAATTCGAGCTCAATTCTAAACGAGTCATGATTTGAGGTTAAGTCAAACTCATTTATCACAAACCGACCTATCGAACTTTTTTTAATTATTTGTTGAATAACTAAGTGATCTATTTAATGAAAAAATTAACAAATTTAAAATCTTATACCCTTAATTAATTATTATAATTAAAGTGTCAAATTCCGAGATCAAAAAGCTCATAATTCAAAAAATGTAACTTACCCTTGTTTTATTAATGTGCCAGTTTTATTGCTTGGAGGGAAGGTGGCAGCATCAGCAGCTGCCATATCAGCAGCTGAGGAGAAGAAATCATGGCTTATATTAGCTTGGGTCAGCACTGTAGCTGGGAACCTCTCCCTATTGGGATCTGCTGCTAACTTGATAGTGTGTGAACAGGCTCTTTCCTATAATCTATCTTTCTGGACCCATTTCAAATTTGGATTTCCCTCAACTCTCATAGTCACTGCTATTGGCTTGGCACTCATAAAGTGAAGGGGCATTCTATTTTATATATATATATATATATATATATGTAATGGAAAATTAGTATTCTACCAGTGAAGGTATAATTACATCATATTAGTGATAATTTTGTAATAGTAATAAACTCATGTCATTTTGAATATGCTTTCTAAGAAAATGAGTAATTACACTTTATTTCATTATCTCATTATGGCTTAAAAGTATTTATCTTCGGCATAAATTTTCCATAACAATTTGACAAAAAATGTTAAATTTAACTAGTGAAGATTGGTATTTGATACCTGCCAAGTTTTATTACTATTTATATACTAACAAACCTAAACATAGGAACGGCAATTAGACTAGTTAACTAGAAATTCGTCAAATCCTATTCTTATAGTTGAAGAACATGAAAGAGAAGGGACATTACTTAGCTAGCAAAAGCAATGCTGGGAGAATTCCAAAAAATAAGTTTCCAAAAGAAAACTCACTCTCAATAATTATAACAAAAATGTATGAACTTTATAATTTTTCTATTTATTTCATAATTAAAAACAAAAAGTTTAACTAAGAGAAGGTGAATAACCAATACTGAGATAATTAATATTTTACTCCCTTGTGATTTGAATTAAAAATACTTGACCTTCCTTTAGTTTAAATATTAACACATAACTATCTCATGATTTAGATTAAAGTGTAAAATTAATAGAAAATATTAAACCTAATTAGATTTCTATCATACGTGACATATAAAGTACTCATGTATAGTCATCCTAGAAATATTATTTAGAAAAGCAAAAGTATGTTGCTTTTTTACATTAAAATGAGTAAGACTATATTATTATGCATTTATTTTTGTGATAATATTTTTTTCTCAATTAATTTTAACTAATGAGGCACAAATCCAGTTAAATTTAACAAATTCGGTCTATCTTGCACTCTAGTTCAAAGTACGAGCGGATTATATGTTGAATTTTAAATTAGAGGGAGATAATGTGTTTTTAGTCCAAATCTTCAAAAAGAGTAAAATATAATTACCCTTTTCCTTTTACAAGTAATTTTAAGAGTTTTGAAGGTTGACTTTGTCTTTTCACATGTTAGATGGAATTTTAGACTTTGTGGAGAAGATAATAAATTATGAACAAAATTGTTACCTTTATTCAAGTCCGAGTGAACGGTAAGTGTCTGTTGAGCAAAAATTATCGTGTTTGGTCTTTTGTCCAATTTCAATCGTTATTTCAGTTTATCAAAGTAATGGTTAAGCAGTTGTCGCTGCCAAGCTGAATTGGCAAGCGAGAGAGCTTGGTCACAAGCACGAAAAGTCTACTTTTTGAAGCCCTAAAATTCAATGGGCCTTGAATCTGACCACGAATTGAAAAGACATACGTTACTACCAATTAAAGCATTTCATGATTGATAGACATGGAATTTCCACTTCTTCCAAAAAAAAAAAAAAAAACAGAGTTTCCTGAATCTATTCTTTTCAGCCAAATGCTTGCCTCAAAGCATTAGTTCACACTTCTATTGGAGGGTGCAGCACAGCCGCTAGCACCCCATTTATGTTTTTTTTCTTTTTCCCCCTGATTTTTTTTTTAATAATCAGGATAATTCTTCAGTTTTATCCAATGTCACATCCCAAATTAAAATTTGTTTAAGATGGACGGCTTAAAAATATGAAAAAAAAAATTAAATTAAAATAAAATCTGCAGCGGGATAAAATCTTAACAACTAATCATAAAAAAAATCTATACATGTTTCTAAGTCTCATATTAAAATACTTGCCAGAAAAAAAAAATTTTATATTAAAATAGTAATAATAATAAGTAATTTAAAAGTCACATATCATGCAACTACCACTTAAGCTTATTTGGTCATAACATCACAATTAGATTATAATAAATATAACCAATCTTTGATGATGAGCCAATGATATGATTCTAATATTAGAGTAAAATATTATAATTCACTATGTTCGAGTTACATAAATTAAGTCATACAATGTAACAATAGAAATACTATGATTCGTTTTGATAATAGATTTAGATTAATGATTATGTATGATTTCGTGTGATTAACTCACACTAAATTATGAAAATTCACGGAATGACAATTATATTGACATAAATGTACTCATATGTATGTCCATAATACTCAATTCAAATCAAACAACCAAGCATAAACTATGCGCTAAATAATAAACAACAATTACAGCATATAAATAATTTATGCTACCTCAATTTTAAGGAAAAGCTAGAAAAATAAAAAAATATTCAAAAAACCTTAAATTTTTTAAGTTTGATTCTCTCGCCACGATGTCCTTCTCTTTAATTCCTTAGCATCACAGTGATTTACTCTTTAAGACATAGACATAGTTGTAGACTCCAAAATCCTCTCCTATCTTCTATTTTGGCCCCTCTCTCTCTCTCTAATTTTCCCCTTATCACTGTAATCGACCAAAACAAGGGAAAGAAAAAAAAGAGAAAAAAAAAAAGAAATAAATTAAAAGAAAGAGAGAAAAAGGAAAAAGAAAAAAAAAAAGAAATTGGTTGGGCCCATTAGCCACAATACATTTTGGGCTTAACTTGGCCTAAGAAATAAATAAATATTTCGCTACCGACCAAGACTTGAAAATTCAAAATCAACGTAGTCCAAAATTTCAATTGATGGCCGAATAAAATATAAGACATTACATCTATAATTTTACTTTAGATACTAATTATTTTTTTATAACAATTAAGTGACAGAAAATATTTTTACCCTTGAATTTATGCCACCCATATGGTTAAGTGGTGGGAGTGCAGGAACCAAAAAAAAGTTATTGAGAGAGACATTACTACTAATGAAAATCTTGAATCTTTAATTGTAACCAAAAAAAAAAAAAAAAATCAAATCTTGAAATAAAATTTCAGCTAAACCGTTTGAGGTAAAGTAAAATTTATCTCTATAATTATAAGAAAATAAAAAAATATTATCCTCAATTGTACACGGAATAATTAGAATACTTAATATTCACTAGCTTGATATATATCCAAAAAAAAAAAAAGAAAGAGTTAAAAAAAAGGAAAAAAAGGGAAAGAAAAACTACTTAACCCATTGACAAAAGGAAAATTTAATCGATTAATTTGTGTAGCTAATGTGATGATTTGTGCAAAAGCCTCCATCATATATGATGATTCAGTGAACTGGAATCCTTTGAAAGTCCGCTCCAAGCTTGGAGTGCTGTCTAGTACATTAGTGCTGTGTCTATCAAAGAGTTTCTGATACTCAAGTCAGTAAGGGAATTGAGAAAGTATTTTATTCTATTGTAATATAATAAAGTTTATTATTTACTTTTCATCTCACTATACGAATTACGAATCCATAAATTATCTCAAATTATTTTATTTTATCTTACTTTTAGTCACTCCAAACGTCCTCTAAATAGTGCAGTAAAAAAATACTTTTATTTCACAAAAAATACTAATTGAGTTTGATTATTGAAAACTCTTTATGCAAAAAAAATTTAAATTAATCTTAATTTTTTAATAAGATCAAAATATCCTAATATTGAATTAATTTATTTTTTAATAAAACAATATTAAGGGCATTTTGATATTTTCACGTTCAGATTTAAAGAAAATCACTTGCCCTTTGCTTTCATTTGGCTCCTCCAGTGTGTGTGTGTATGTATATATACATTTTAAATTGTCATGTTTGTGTGCCTTCTTTGTCGTGTATATATATCCGTCAGATTCTAAAGTTTTGACGGTGGTAATGATTTCTGAGTATTTTTGTGCACTTGGTTCCACTCCTTTTCGTCCTTTTTAGGTCATGGAATGGAAGGCCAATTAGTGATGACTTTTTTGCTTTCCTAATTTGCTGAACCAAACAATGGAATTCCACCACCGCCCCCCCCCCCCCCCCCCACAAAAACAACCTAATGCGAACCCCTGAGCCAGCCACCCTTGATGAATAATAAACTTTATTATATTGCAACTTATTATACTATATATACAAATTAAATTTTCATGGGTTTGATTACTGGAAATCACAGCATGTAATATGCTATACAGTCAACAAAGTACACAAAATAGGGCTGCCCACAGATTAATCTACGCCAAGTGGTGGAGGACGAGGAGGCTAAGAGGAACAACTTGCAGAAGCCATCCCACCACCATCCACCCGATGACTCCTGTTGGGCAAAATAATACTAAAGCTGTACGCTTGCCGAACAAGTTTAGTCTGTTGCCACGTGACACAGTGCCGAGCATATTCACATAAGCCACGTAGTCATTTGCCGAGCACGTTCCGTCGGGACACGTGGCGTCCCGCCGAACAACTGACTATTGGCACGAGAGTTCCACGTGAGTGTTATACGTGAACACACGATTCAGAGTTAGTGTTCCAAAGAGTACCCTGAACCTCGACATCAATAAACAGTGTATTGCCACGCGGCTATAGCCGAGGATCTTGGAAGCTAGTTTGCTCGGCCTATCTGTTGACGGCTAGTAAATGTCGAACCTAGGACCCACAGCCTTTAAAGAAGGCTCGTGACCATAAATGCACCTTAGTTAAGATTGAACTGGGTACTTGTCTCTGGGGATGTAACTAAATCGGTCTATCTCGTCACGATTTGGTGGCTGATGTGACAGGAAGACAGTCTGACCCTGAAATTCCGGTTGTAATGCCGTGTTAAACCGCCAGAAGCATTAAATGAAAGGCATGGTGTATTAATGAGGGGTCTGAGGCATTAAATGAAGGGGAAGAGTATTTAAAGCAAGGATAGAAAAGAGGGACACGGCAGTGTCGTAACGTCAAGTCGCAGGTATGCTTTAATCATCACTCAGACCACTATATATAGGATATTCTGCTGAACCACAAGGGTAAGCTGACTATTGCCAACTTAAGCTTTGACTCCCTTATTTCCATAAAACTTCCTTTTTTAAGCGACTTGCTGATTTAATCATCGGAGGGTTTTCCGGCCTGAGACCTCCTCTCCGGCCGTCACCTTTCTTTCTGTCTTTGTTCGGCAGGTCGGCGATTGCATTTCCGGTTGGCGTGGTCAGCAGTTCCGGCGGTAATTTCTGCTGCCGAACATTTGGCGCCCACCGTGGGGCTCGTTGTCTAGCCCAGCATTGTTGTTCACTAGCTTTTTTCTCGTTTCTTTGTCAAGTCTCCAGTACTTGTCCACATAATGACTTCGGGAGGAAACACTACCCCCCCACCATCTCCACGGGCAGGAGACGGTTCCACTCCTGCCAAAACTAAAGGGAGTGCGTTGGTTATCCGGACTCCAGGTCTAGAGCATGCCCGGAGAAGAAAAATGGAGGATCCTGAGGTACTGAAACGGAGAGAGGAGCTGATGGCTAAGGCCAGTGAAAAGCAGGCAGAACTGGAGGAGATTCTGCTGGAATTGAGTAAGGAAAAGGAAAAGTCCCCTGCTAGCCATACAGCTGATTCTGGTCAATCCGACTCGGAATCTGATGAAAGTTACGATGCTCTTTACGAGGACCCCACTGATGAGGATGACGGGGACACCCATGAACAGAAGGAGGTGCGCTCTCGCTCGCGACGTGATGTCTCTCCTTCCAGGAAGGACTCGCGCCGCGCTAAACCCGTCGCAAAACGTGACGTGAGATCTGATGTTGACGCGCCCATCAAAGCGCATCACCAAAGGAGTTCATCAAAAAAGGTGCTGGAGGCGCACTCAGAGGAGGCGGATAGCTCGGACCAAGAAGAGCTAACTTTGAAGCGTAAGAAAGCGGGAAAGGCAAAGATGGAAGACTGGGGGCAAGCAGAGGAATGGGGTGCTCAGGGCCAGAGCACACAAATGATGGCAAGGAAAGCCTTGGGGCGAATCTCTGCCTCCCCATTCGTCGATGAAATAATCGATGCGGAGCCTCCGGAGAAATTCCAAACTCCGAGGCTTAATCTCTATGATGGGAGAACTGACCCCCTGGCCCACTATCGTCATTACATGCAGGCCATGACATTATGGAACAGCAACGACCACCTTATGTGCAAAGTATTCCCTTCCAGTTTGGGAGATACAACGCTTCAGTGGTTCCATAAACTGCCCCCTGGCAGTATTCGGTGTTGGCAGCAACTGGCAGAGGAGTTCGTCACCCGGTTTTTGGCTAACACGAAACAGCCCAAAACCGCTGACGTTCTCCTCACAATGAAAAGAAAGTCCGGGGAATCATTGAGAGATTATTCCCGCCGCTACCTGGAGCTCTACAATGAGGTGGGAGAATGCTCGGAGCAATTGGCGGTCACCTCGTTTAAACTGGGGTTGCGGAAGGAGGATAGGCTGTGGCTCTCCTTGACCAAAAAGCCAGTCGCCAACATGTCAGATCTTATGTGCCGAATCGAGAAGTACGCCAAGGTGGAGGACGAGACACAGCCGGCCGAGCAGAAAGAAAGGAGATCCCAGGGCCAGACAAGAGAGAAAAGACGGGGAGATGGCCGCCGATTCATTGACGAGGGGAAGTCCGTCTTTGAAGCGGTCAATACGGTGTTCAAGGAGCCAATCTTCAAGATCCTCCCCCAAATAAAAAATAGGTCATATTTCAGATGGCCCGAAAAGCTACCGAATTTCCCTGGAAAAGAGAATTCCAAAAACTACTGTGCGTACCATCAAGACAAAGGACATCGCACCGGAGCCTGCCGGTCGTTGCGACATCATCTGGAAGAATTGGTGCGCAGAGGCCAGCTTAAAGAGTTCGTAGACGAGGGCAGAACTAGAGAAGCAGCCCCATAGGATAGAGAGCCAAGGAGGCAACGAGAAGAGACTGCCGAGGAGGAGGCAGCTGAAAAGGTTCAACGCCCACCAAGGGCCAGGGCGCGCAGAGATGTCCCGAGACCTGCAGTCATCCACGTGATTCATATAGAACGGCGACCCCAGAGTGTCATCAATCATGCCCCTAATCCACCAAGTAAAGAAATCTTGGGCGTCGCGGGTCAGCCGAACAAGCGCCCAAGGACAGCCGCCATGGAGGAAATCACTTTTCATGAAGACGAGCATCCTGGTGTTCAGCTGCCGCACAATGATGCCCTGGTGGTCACTCTGGGCATGTTCGATTCAGAAGTAAGAAGAATCCTGGTAGATGCAGGAAGCTCAACAGAAGTCATGTTCCTGAGCTTATTTAAGAAGCTCGGATTAACTGAAGAAGATCTGGAACCGGCAGAATGCCCGCTCATAGGATTCAATTCTGCTCCTGTCTGGCCTCTGGGCAGAGTTATCATTCCTGTCTGCGTGGGTCCGGTGGAGCAAGAGGTTGAGTTCACTGTTGTGGATTCCCCCTCTTCCTACAACGCTATAGTAGGAAGGTCGTGGATTCATGCTTTGAAGGCGGTTCCCTCAACCTACCACCAGGTGCTGAAGTTCCCCTATTGCGGGGAAGTGATTTCTATTTTGGGGGATCAAAATACCTCCCAAAAGTGCTTCTTTGCAGCCCTAAAATCCAAAACGATCCCGGAACAAGTCCAACTGGCGGAACTACCCGAGGACACGCCAAAGATCGATGATGTCGGTGGTGATCCGCAGATAAAAGCCACAGAGGGTTTGGAGAAATATCAAATTGGCCCGGTTGAGGATGATAGATTCTTCCTGATCGGCGCAAACCTGAGCGCCGAGGAGAAACTAGAGCTAATGGGGATGCTCTTAAAGAATATTGGAACGTTCGCCTGGACTCCACACGAAATGCCAGGCATTTCCCCCGAAGTCATGACTCATAAGTTGAATGTGAATCTGGAGGTAAATCCTGTGGTACAAAAAGCAAGGCGATCAGCTCTCCAACACGCAGAGGCTGTCATTGAGGAGGTCGGCCGACTGTTAGAGGCGGAGGCCATTCGGGAAGTTTCATACCCGGAGTGGTTGGCTAATACGGTCGTGGTCAAGAAGAAGAATGGGAAGTGGAGAGTCTGCGTAGACTACACAGACCTGAACAAGGCCTGCCCTAAGGATCCATTCCCCCTGCCAAAGATCGACCAACTCGTTGACTCAACTGCTGGATGTTCCAGGATATCGTTCCTGGACGCTTATAGGGGATATCACTAGATCCCTATGTTCGGCCCTGATGAGGAGAAAACTTCTTTCATAACCCCCCGAGGCATATACTGTTACAGAGTTATGCCATTCGGGCTGAAAAACGCTGAAGCCACCTATCAACGGCTGGTTACGAAAATATTCAAAGAAAACCTCGGACAGACGATGGAGGTCTACATTGACGATATGGTAGTGAAAAGCAAGGAGCCGAACACCCATCTCCAACATCTCCAGCATGTTTTCTCTACCCTTGACCGGTATGGGTTAAAATTAAATGCTGCCAAGTGTGCATTCGGAGTTGGCTCAGGTAAATTTCTGGGCCACTTGGTAAGCAGAAGGGGAATTGAGGCTGATCCCGAGCAAATACGTGCCATTCAATCTGTTTCTCCTCCACGCACTAAAAAAGAGGTCCAGAAGCTCACAGGGATGGTGGCGGCACTCAACCGGTTTATTAGCAGATCATCCGACAAGTGCCGACCATTCTTTAGACTGCTCAAAGGGGTCAATAAGATGCAATGGGATGCTGAGGCGGATGCGGTACTGGAAAAGCTTAAAGAATACCTGACAACCGTCCCGATATTGTCAACACTGCAGCCGGGGGATATTTTGCAGCTATATCTGGCAGTCTCAGAGCATGCAGTCAGTGCCGTCTTGCTGAGAGAGGAACAAGGGAAGCAGCATCCTATTTACTATGTGAGCAAAACAATGCAAGGAGCAGAGACCAGATATCTTCCCCTAGAGAAGTTGACCTTGGCATTAATAATGGCATCCAGGAAGCTAGCCCATTATTTCCATGCACACACCATTCAAGTTGTCACCGATCAGCCAATTGGCCATGTTTTAAAGAGGGCTGATGTATCGGGCCGGCTAGCAAAGTGGGCAGTTTCCCTTGGTGCATTCGACATAAAATTCATCCCAAGAACCGCGATAAAGGCTCAAGTCCTGGCCGATTTTGTAGCGGAATTTTCCACACCAGCCTGTGGTCAAACAAAAGAAGTATGGCATGTTGAAATAAGGTCTGCCCCGGCCGAACATAATGAGGCCGAACAACCTTGGCAAATCGAGGTTGACGGATCTTCCACTAGAAAAAGAGGCGGCGTTGGCATAATTCTGACTACACCAGAAGGGGTCTCAATAGAATATGCAATAAAACTCGAGTTCGAGGTTACTAATAATGAGGCGGAGTATGAAGCCCTCCTAGCTGGACTCGACATCGCTCGGCGGTTGATGGCAGATGATATTGTAATAAGGACTGACTCTCAGTTGGTTGCTAACCAGCTGAAGGGTGAGTATTTGGCCAGAAGTGAAAAGATGGCGGAGTATTTAGAAGTCGCAAAGAAGAGAATTGAAGGCTTTAATAAAGCTAGCGTGGAGCTCATTGGCAGGGATCATAACGCTCATGCTGATGCACTTGCAACGCTAGCCGCCTCTTCTCGAATAAGGCTAACTGACCAGGTCTTTATGGAAGTCATAAAGAGGCCGAGCATAACGAAAGACGTAGAGGTAATGTGTGCTGACCTAGCCCCATCTCGGATGGATCCAATCATCACTTACTTGAAGGACGAAACACTTCCCGAAGACAAGACAGAAGCAAAGAAGCTAAGAATAAAAGCCGCCAGGTTTTGGCTCTCTCCTGACCAGAAGTTATACAAAAAGTCATTCACAGGCCCCTATCTTCTTTGTGTTCATCCCGATAAAGTGCAAGACTTTCTTTACGAGCTTCATGAAAGTGTCTGTGGAGCACATACTGGGGGCAGATCACTGGCGCACCGAGCAATAACTCAAGGGTATTGGTGGCCGAAGATGGGATATGACGCTCAGGCCTATGTTCGGAGATGCAAGAAATGTCAGAAGTTCGCTCCCATTCCTCACCAACCAGCCCAGGAACTCAGCCCGCTTACCAGCCCTTGGCCGTTCGCTCAATGGGGACTTGATATTGTGGGACCTCTGCCTCCTGCTTCGGGAAATAGAAAGTTCTTAGTGGTCGGCACCGACTACTTTACTAAGTGGGTGGAAGCAGAACCCCTAGCTCACATCAGAGATGCTGATACCATTCGATTTATTTGGAAGAACATCATTACCAGGTATGGCATCCCTAGGACACTTATTTCTGACAATGGGACGCAATTTGACAGTGCCCCATTTAGGGAATATTGTTCTAGATATGGAATCAAGAATATTTACTCTACACCAGCTTACCCCCAAAGCAATGGTCAAGCCGAAGCTACGAACAAAGTCATTCTCAATGGGATTAAGAAAAGACTGGAAGCGGCAAAAGGGAGATGGGTGGATGAATTGCCATCAGTACTGTGGACCTACCGAACAACCCCTAGAAGATCAACTGGAGAATCTCCCTTCTCTCTGGCTTACGGTGTTGAAGCCGTCATACCCTTAGAAGTTGGCCTCCCGAGCATCAGAACTCTATCATTTGACAGAGGGGAGAATGATCAAGCTATGGGAATAAGCCTGGATCTAATCGATGAAAGAAGGGAACTGGCGGCACTAAGGTTAGCCAACTACCAGCAAGAGACAAGGAAGAAATTTAATAAAGGGGTCAGACGTAGAGAATTCCGTACTGGCGATTGGGTGCTGAGAAAATTGATGGGAAGCAGGAAAGATCAAATTGAAGGAAAGCTTGGAGCTAATTGGGAGGGACCATTCACCGTCTCTGAGGTGCTCGGCAATGGCGCCTACAGTTAATTGACATGGAGGGAAAGCCAATCAAAAGACCGTGGAATATAGCCCATCTAAAGTTGTACTATCATTAATTTTTTTTCTTCACATTTGTTGATTAAAGATTTTGTACGTTTATTGAAAAGTAATCCTTTTACAAAGCAATAGCAATTTCAAAAGCTTGAGATCACTCCCTGTTTAACAAAAAGACGCCACGTCTCTTTGGGTGGTGGCAAGGAAAAGAGCCATGCTCGGCTTCCCGAGCATTGGTACGAAAAGAATGCCCCATCTTCGTCGATGCTGGCACAATCCTGGTTTATTTATTGACCAGGAAATGCTCTTTAGACTGAGATTCAATTCCTCAGTCTTCTGAAAAGAATTATCAAAAGAAACCACGCTCGGCTTGCCCAGCGTTGGTACAATCCTGGTTTATTTACTGACCAGGAAATGCTCTTTAGACTGAGATTCAATTCCTCAGTCATCTGAAAAGAATTATCAAAAGAAACCACGCTCGGCTTGCCCAGCGTTGGTACAATCCTGGTTTATTTACTGACCAGGAAATGCTCTTTGGACTGAGATTCATTCCTCGGTCTTCTGAAAAGAATTATCAAAAGAAGCCACGCTCGGCTTGCCAGCGTTGGCACATTCTTGGTTTATTTACTAACCAGGAAATGCTCTTTAGACTGAGATTCAATTCCTCAGTCTCCTGAAAAGAATTATCAAAAGAAATCCATGCTCGGTTCGCCGACCATTGGTACAGAAAGAATCCACATCATTTCTGATGGTGGCCCAATCCTGATTTATTCATCGACTAGATACGATTTTTAAATCAAGATTCGATTCCTTGGTTTGTTAATTGGAAGCAAAAGAAGCATGTTCTAAAGAGCTCAGCGGCAGTATCATAAAGGTACACTTTTCCGATACTCGGCAATGAGATTAAAAAGCGAAGATTTGTCAGAAGGTAGTTACCTCCGTTATTATGTGAAAGCAGGAGGACAGCCGAACTTATCGAGGTATGTGAGATTTATTAAAGTTATGCCTCTTTAACAAAAGCTTGAAGTCATTTTATGAAAAGTAAACTACTACATGAGCTTGTTACCTCTGAAGGGTTTACTGTTTAAAGTATTTCTGTTAGAAGTTGTGGTTGCTCGGCAAAGTGGTACAAATCCAGACACCATACATACTTCAATACAAAGCACAAAATATGCAAACAGAAAGACAGACTGTCAATAGGGGACAATTCAAAAGCTTTTATTACATGCCTCAGAGTACGGTTACAATACATTTTACATAACTATCAATCAAAGAAGCTACCCTAAATCTAAGATGAGGCATTAACATTTGTTGTAAGGGTTTGTAGCTACTTCGTGGGAAAAACGTCAAGGTATTCCTCGGCAGCACTCCTTATAATTTCATCAGCTAGCCAGTTAAGGCATTCCCCAATCAATCCATCGGCAGTTCTAAAGAAACAAAGACAGAGAAAAGTAAAACACGATTAGAGAAAAGTCAAACTACTTTCATTCACTTGGAATTAAAAGTTCTATATTGTTACATCCGAATAAAAGAAAAAAAAATATATACATATGTACAAGAAGGCTCAATTCTCTCCTCCCTTAGTAGGATCACTCTCCACTATTAAATCAACTTGTTCAAGCGCTTGGGAGGTGTCCTTCTGGGCACTATCCACCTCAACCTCCCCCTCGTCAATTGTTTCTTCGGTAGTATGAATTGAGGGAGTTTGAGGTGGACGCTCAAAGCTGAACTGAGGAATTGGGCGCTCTGGATCAGGATAAGGGACCTCCTTGTATATGGGGTTGGTGTGATCAATGTTGTTCCTCTTCATTGCGGCCTCCCAACCCTCAAGAAAGAAGTCGTTGTGAGCGTCCCTCATCTGATCCACGCAGTCATTGATTTGGGCTTCCACTTCAGCTTTGGCCTTCTCCTCGGCTTCTCGGAGGGCAGCTTCTTTCTCTGCCAGGGCCCGAGTCTTCAGCGCAAGCTCTGCCCGAAGGTTGGCAAGCTCTTGCTTCGATTTCTCTTGCTCGGCCCTGGAAGCCTCCAACTCCTTCAGGAGTAATTCCTGTCCCGTCTTCGTGGAGGACAACTCAATCTTGGCCCTGGAGAGTTTGCCCTTGACCTCTAATAGCTCCTCGTCTTTACGAGTTAGGATTTTATCCATTGATTGCACACGAGCTATGCTTCCAGCAACTTGGCCAAGGGCAGTATTGAGTTGATGCTCGATCTCCTTATTTTCATCTCGAAGCTGACTTCTTTCTTTTGCCAGAGCGTCATTGCTGGATTGGAGATTCTTGTTCTCCTTCTCCAAGGACCTCACACTCGCTTTCAACTCCTTTATGTCCGTCCTATCCTGCTCGGCTCTGGCTTCGGATGCTCGGCTCCGAGCAATTAACTCCATCGTGTGGAGAGAAGTCTGCAGAAAGAACAGAGAGTTAGAAAAAATTATAATAACGAAAGGATTCACATAAAGGAATATTATAGTACTTACAGAGATGATGTTCTTCATCAGAGTCTTGTGGATATCCTCCGTCCTATTCTTCCTCGTGTTATGAACATCCCGAGGAGGGAGGATACCCTTGAGATACTCCTCGGCATGGTTGAAGGCTGTATCTTGGACAGTGAAGGGACGGCCTTGAGGGTGCTCGAGGCTAGGAATAAGGATTTCTGGAATAAATGGAGGGGAGTCTCGAACTGGATTGGCCGGATACTCGATGGCCAGAGGCACGGGCCCAATTGGCTGAGTAGGTAACGGCTCGGAGGTTCTTGGTGGTGCGTCTTTGGTGGGTGGCGCGACCTTGGAAGGTGATGGCCCCCTCGCGGCGTCCTCCTTCGACAGTTTCGACTGCTCGGCCGCTGGAGCCGTGTCCGCCAATTGTGTCTTGGCCCTCTTCTGCTCGGGAGGACCAGATGGTTTCTTTTGAGCTGCCTCCTACTCCTTCCCCTTCTCCATTTTAACTTTCATTATTTGCTCGGCAGTTGAAGGAGCAGGGGCTCTCCCCTCATCAATCTTCCTCTTCCCACCGGCCTTTTGCTCGTCGGCCTTCTTCTTCTGGGCCTCTCCGGCCCTTTGTCCTTTTGCCTTTGCCATGGCGAGCTTCTTGTAGTCGATCTTCGGGGCCATGACTTCTTCTTCTTCCCCTTCTAAATCTGAGAAGTAGTCAAAGGCAGGGGGTATCTCAACTTCTTCTTCTTCTTCCTCTTCCTCCTCGTCCAAAAGAACAAATCCTCGCTTCCTCGGCTGTTCGGAAGGCTCAGGAACTGCTACTTGAGGGGCTTGAACTTGCTCGGCAATAAATAAAATAGCGAATGGAGGGGGGCGAGTCCACCCTGGATGCCTTAAGGCGTAGTAGTTCTCTTTCTCTTCAGCAGAAGCCCGGAACCACCACTGAAGACGCCTGATAGCCTCCGAGGTTGCGAAACCTTGAGGGGGGCGATAAACGTCTGATGAGAGGGGATGAAGTTGAACAGAATTGGAACCGCTCTGGCGAAGGGATAGAGATCTGGACCCCCGAGGAATTTGAACACCTCCTTCAAATGATCCTTATCAGCACGAACGCCAGTAGCCCAGAACTTCTTCAAACAATTAGCATGCTTAGAAGTAAGGGTAAAATGCCGAAGAAGAATAAGAACTGGTAGCATTTGAAATCAACCAACCTGGGCCCAAAGAAACCCGAGGGACGATTGGAAAACGATCTTCGTCTGGATCGTGTGTCCAGTGACCTGTGACGACGCATAGGTCACTTTCCGACTTAATCGTATCAGGCAGCATGTGGACCAAGGCCTTTTCTGGTCGGGATTTCAGGTACCACCTGTTCTCATCCTTCCTCACCTTCTGGATTGAGTAACAGTAAAGAAGATCCCACTCGGATATGTGGAATCCGTATCGCCTGTTTATTTCTATTACCCCATTAACAATTCTATAAAAGTTGTGGGTGAGGTTCCTAGGGCCAAGGTCCAGAATGCTCATCATAGAGTGAAGAAAGGGGTGCAGGGGGAACCTAAGGCCACCTTCGGTGATTGCCACTATGGGGAATTCCCCGGTTTCGCGCTCGCCTTGTTCGGCGAGCCTAATACCTACGTTCTGAGGAATCGGTATTTCTCCTTGAAAATCCTAACTTTCTCCTCAGAACTTAGCTCGTTTGCGAGTCTACCCATAACGGAAAATTTGAAGTAAAAAGGGGATTAACTCACCGGGAACGGAGAACGACGGGAAGGGTGAAGGCTCGCGAAGACGAAAACTCAGAGGGAAAGAAGCAAGGGAAATCTGATGGCTCGAATCGCGGAAAGGAAGTAAGAGAAGATGAACCAGGTATATATGTATATGTGTATGTATCTGTGAGGGTAACCGAAGCGTTTCCAATGAAAAGGCAACGGGCGGTAAAAATGGCATTTATTACCGCCCCAATTTTCAAATTTCTGACCATTCATGTTTTAACACCTCGTATCTGGGAAACCGCGTAAGCGGCGCGGCAGATGAAAAGCTGAAAGGGCACTACGCGTGTCGTCACGAGGAGAGAGAAAAGTCCAGTCAGATTTGATGCGCGTCAGGGAGATACTAAACGACAAACTGTGTAGGAGGATTGAAGGATCAGTGAGGTAAGGCTATTCTGCTCTGCTACTCTGCTCAAAAAATATCTTTTTCCAACCAGAGTGGGGGCAAAATGTTGGGTAAAATAATACTAAAGCTGTACGCTTGCCGAACAAGTTTAGTCTGTTGCCACGTGGCACAGTGCCGAGCATATTCACATAAGCCACGTAATCATTTGCCGAGCACGTTCCGTCGGGACACGTGGCGTCCCGCCGAACAACTGACTATTGGCACGAGAGTTCCACGTGAGTGTTATACGTGAACACACGATTCAGAGTTAGTGTTCCAAAGAGTACCCTGAACCTCGACATCAATAAACAGTGTATTGCCACGCGGCTATAGCCGAGGATCTTGGAAGCTAGTTTGCTCGGCCTATCTGTTGACGGCTAGTAAATGTCGAACCTAGGACCCACAGCCTTTAAAGAAGGCTCGTGACCATAAATGCACCTTAGTTAAGATTGAACTGGGTACTTGTCTCTGGGGATGTAACTAAATCGGTCTATCTCGTCACGATTTGGTGGCTGATGTGACAGGAAGACAGTCTGACCCTGAAATTCCGGTTGTAATGCCGTGTTAAACCGCCAGAAGCATTAAATGAAAGGCATGGTGTATTAATGAGGGGTCTGAGGCATTAAATGAAGGGGAAGAGTATTTAAAGCAAGGATAGAAAAGAGGGACACGGCAGTGTCGTAACGTCAAGTCGCAGGTATGCTTTAATCATCACTCAGACCACTATATATAGGATATTCTGCTGAACCACAAGGGTAAGCTGACTATTGCCAACTTAAGCTTTGACTCCCTTATTTCCATAAAACTTCCTTTTTTAAGCGACTTGCTGATTTAATCATCGGAGGGTTTTCCGGCCTGAGACCTCCTCTCCGGCCGTCACCTTTCTTTCTGTCTTTGTTCGGCAGGTCGGCGATTGCATTTCCGGTTGGCGTGGTCAGCAGTTCCGGCGGTAATTTCTGCTGCCGAACAACTCCTTTACGTAAAGGTGCCATCCATCCAATGATACTCCTAATTACCAGATGTGTGCTTACCCCACGCGCATATATAAATATCATATTGTATATATATAAAGTAGAGTCTAGTAACGCCGCTACACCAGTAAGACCTAATTTGTGTTATAATTGTGACACGTGGCACCTAGTTATAATTATTTTGCGCCACGTAGGACTTAACTTGCGTTACGATTGTGACACGTGTATAGTTATGACACGTGACACCTAATTATGGTTATCTTAATAATTTTATAAATAACTTAATATTTTACATAATTACTACTTATTTATAATTTTTAATTTTATTCAAACTAGAATGTTCATGGATATCACTTTATATTTTTATTTAATTTACACTTTAAATATCATGTAACTTCTCTTTTTTTATTTTTGTTTAAAACATTTTCTTTTTTATTTTTTATATTTTAATAAATTATTATTTAAAACATAATAAATATTATTATGGTTATTAAACAAGATAATGTAAAAAAATATTTACTTTGTTAAATAAAGATTTTAATAATAAATATTGTTATTATTATTATTAAACAAAATAATGTAAAAAATAGTTAACATGTTAAATAAATATTTTAATTTGTTAACATAATTTATAATTATAACTATTTTAATTTATAATTATATAATTTAAATGAAATTAGCATGGTACATAATTACATTTTATTCACAATTTTATTCAAACTAAAATGTTTGCGGACATCACTTAATATTTTTATTTAATCGACACTTTTATTTAATTATTATATAACTTCTTATTTTTAATTTTTTATAATTTAATAAATTATTATTTAAAAAATAACAAATATAATAATATTATTAAATAAACTAATGCAAAAAATAATTAACTTATTAAATAAAGATTTTAATTTATTAACAAGTAACATGTCTTTTATTATTTTTATTATTAAACGAAATAAATAATATATCTTAAATTAAATTGTAATACTATTTATTAAAATTATATATATATATATATTTATTCTAATATTATTTATTAAAAAAGTATAAAATAAGATTAGAAATTAAAAAATAAAACTGACAACAAATAAATCAATCTCATTGAAGTGTCATTCAAACTTTTCTTAAATATGAACTTTTAATTCGATCAAAATAGTATTCTAATCGAAATAAGATAGGAATTTAAAATAGTATTCTAATCTAAATAGAGTAGGATTCTCCTAAATGTAAAATCTATAAATAAATACAACTTGTTTTTTTGCAAATTTCTTGGAGACTTTTTAGTATAACAATTTTCTCTTCGACTTTTGTGATTTCATGGGTACATACTTAAATTTTAATTTTTAAAATTTTTATATATAATTAATATGTATTTTGTAAGTTTTTACAAATTAAAATTTTTATATATAATTAATATGTATTTTGTAAGTTTTTATATGTAATTGATATATATATATATATATATATATATATGCACGGTGGTAGAAAGAGTAAAAATAATAATTATAAAAATTATTTAATTATATGAGTAAGTATTGGTATTCTTCAATCATTTTAATTATTTTATTTTATTTTCATTTATTAGAATTTGAATTTAATCGAATCGATGCTACTAATTGTATCAATATTTTAATTTGTTTTACGTTCACTAGTTATTTGATTAAATTTGCATAAATAAAATATATATTGCTTTTAAATATTTTGTACAACTTTACTATTTTAACATATGATAATACCCTCAACTTAATTATATAATATAACAAATTCGGGTACCGCACGGATCAGATCACTAGTATATATATATATATATATGTCTCCACCGGATGCTGTAATATTTTTTCATACTTCGACCTTGTTGGGGATGGGGTTTTAATTACGGGGAGATTGTTAGCTTCCATTCTATTTTCTTTCATAACTGCTATTTTGAGTTAAATTCTAACCATGATTCCAACACTGATGTTGGTTTGATTTCTCTATTGGCAGGCACTTCCTCATTGCCGTGAAAAAACTGTCACAGATTTCTGGAAAAAAAAGAGGGCTAAGGATTTTTGAAAGGATTGGTGAAAAGTTGACTTTTTTTTTTTTTTGGTACAAGAAGGATTTTTTTTTTTTTTACTTTGCTCAGTTCAAAGATTAGATGGGCTTGGCTCCAACAGGGAAAGTGGTTCTAGGCTCAATTGCCTTCGCAGTCTTCTGGGTATTGGCAGTTTTCAAAAATCTTCCCTTCCTTCCCATTGGGAGGACTTCAGGGTCCCTCTTAGGGGCTGCCCTCATGGTAATTTTCCAAGTCATTACTCCGGAGCAAGCCTATTCTGCCATTGATCTCCCAATCCTCGGTTTTCTGTTTGGGACAATGCTCCTCACGGCGTATCTGGAAAGAGCAGATATGTTCAAGTACTTGGGCAAATTACTGTCCTGGAAGAGCAGAGGAGCCAAGGACTTGCTCTGCAGAATCTGCCTGGTTTCTGCTATTTCCAGCGCTCTTTTCACTAATGACACTTCCTGCGTTGTCTTGACCGAGTTTGTTCTCAAAATAGCGAGGGAAAAGAACCTCCCGCCTCACCCTTTCTTGCTAGCACTTGTTTCCAGTGCAAATATTGGGTCTGCAGCTACTCCAATTGGGAACCCACAAAACCTGGTTATTGCTATCCAGAGTAAGATTTCGTTTGGGAGGTTCTTATCCGGAATTCTTCAAGCAATGCTTGTGGGGGTTTCTGTGAATGCTTTGATTCTTACATGCATGTATTGGAAGCTGTTAAAGCTTCAGAAGGATGAAGAAATTGGAGCTGTGAAAAATATAAGCGGCTCTCCCAATGTAGATGGAAATACAGTTCACGTTGATGAGGCACCTAGGAACCCAACTAGTGGGGAATTTGAGTCTGGAATGGACACCAATGAGGTGAGAAATGATGAATTTTCCCAAACAAGGGACAGAACAGTTGTTTCCGTCGAGCTTGCTCCTGTGAATGGAATATTGACAGATGGTATTGGAAACTCAGTGCAGCGTTCGGACGATGAGGAGGATTTGAAATGGAAAAGGGTGTTGTGGAAGAGCTGTGTGTACCTTATTACCATTGGGATGTTAGTTTGCTTGCTTGTGGGTCTGAACATGTCTTGGACTGCTATTACCGCTGCACTTGCTCTGGTGGTTCTTGATTTCCAGGATGCTGGGCCATCCTTGGCAAAGGTATAAAATTGTCTCGAGAAATTTTGCTTCCTAGCCAATAACTTAACCTTGAGATAGCTTAACTGTAAACAAAACACTTTGGCAACGTTTTTGTTTTCTGTTTTTCTGTTTATATTTTTAAAATTTTATAAATTAGTAACAGAAATATGTTTGTTAAGTTTGTTTACATTTTTTCGTTTCCAAAAAAATAAAAATTTAAACAGAAAAACGTAAACAAAAAAAAAGTATTTTCACTTTATCTTTTTCTATTACAAATATTTTGTCAATTATAATACTTTGTCCATTTTTATTACATCATATTAAAATAAATGTTGAGATTCAAATATCTTATTAAACTAAAATTATTTTTAATAAATAATCTAATTAAATTAAATTAATTAAATTGTATGTAATATCCATTATTAATTTATTTCTAATAAATAATTAAATTAAATTAGTTAATTTTATTAATAAGAAATATATATTATTAAATTATTTTAATAAATAATAAAATAAAATATATTAATTTTAATAAATAATTTAATTAATATAAATATATTTTATTAAATTATTTTTAAAAAATATTATAATTAAATTTATTTAATTTAATTTAATACTTAATTTAACTAATATTAAATATATTTTATTAAATTATTTTTAATAAATATCATAATTAAATTAAATTAATTATTAAATTTATTTATTTATTTAATATGAATTATATTTTATTAAATTATTTTTAATAAATACCGTAATTAAATTATTTAAATTATTATGAAATATATTTTATTCAATTATTTTTAGTTGATAATATAATTAAATTAAATTACTATAAAATATATTTATTAAATTCAATTAATTTTTAAAAAACTAATAAAATTAAATATTTTATGAAAATAAAAAACTAATAATTGTAAACAAAATTATATTTCCAAATGCAGTTCCAATTTTCATTTCAAAACAAGAAAAATGATAACCGAAAATAAAAACAGAAAACATAAACATATAAACATAAACAGAAAAACGATAGCGTTATCAAACGGCCTCTTTATATTCGTCCCAAAGCATTCACTAATTTGAGTTTCCTCAGAGTTACTAGAAGGTTTGTTAGGATTTTTCATATATTCAGTATACATTAGTTAATTTTTATTTTACCAAAAACGAGTTAGAACCAAGTTAAAGATGGGGAAGTACACGATAAGGCCCGTTTTATTATGATCTATACTATTAGGAGCCCGTTTGGAGAATTAAAAACTAGCAAAAAAGTAAAATTTTTGGTAGTTTTTTATTTTTTTTAGTTACATTTTTTTGTGTGTTTGGTGAAACAAATTATAATTTTTAGCCTTTTTTTGTAACTTTTAGGTGTTTGGTAAACTTTTTACTGTAGCAAAGCAAAAAAGTTGTAACTTTTTGTGCGTTTGGTAAGTTTTTTACTATAGCGAAACAAAAAAATGGTAATTTTTGTGTGTTTGATAAACTTTTTGTTTTATTTTTTACTGTAGTAAAGCAAAAAAGTGAGAAAATTTGTGGTTTGGTAATGTAACTTTTGGTACTTTTTTGCTAGTTTTTAAACCTCCAAACAAGCCATAGGTCTATGTACACCTAATAGGAATAATGAGGTTAGATGATTAGCGTGAACCAATTGTTAAACCCATTGTAGGCCTTTTATGGAACGGGCTAGTGAAGTTAGGGTTTACTTTCTGTATATTGATTAGGTCACCTCTCTTCACAGTATACAGACAGTTCTTTCAATTAATAACCATCGTATTGATTGTGATAGAGAGGAAGACCAACCCTAGTAATCTAACCCTAGTTTTCCAGTTTCAAAATTAACGTAATCATAAACGAAGTAAGATCATGAAGCAAATAGGCATGTATCTTCCACATTAATTTATTTCGATATTCCTATATTTACATACGCATAATATTTATTTTGCTTATATGTGGTATCAGAGCTAATGTATGTAGATTAGGAATTCAATTCGTAAATTTTTTTATTATTTTGGCATATAAAAAAGTGTATTGATTTATCTAAAAACTTGATTTCAATTTTGTTCGATTTCGTTATTGCTTGATCTAGTTTCGCTTTAGATCTAATTTTTTTACTTC
Organism: Vitellaria paradoxa; assembly: GCA_019916065.1. Taxonomy (NCBI): domain Eukaryota; kingdom Viridiplantae; phylum Streptophyta; class Magnoliopsida; order Ericales; family Sapotaceae; genus Vitellaria; species Vitellaria paradoxa. The sequence goes on along the minus strand of CM034242.1, from coordinate 40,660,469 downwards.
AAATATTATTTGTCTGAATTAATTCTTAAAAATTCTAAAGTTTTTAGATTAAATCAAAAATAATTTTAGAATTATTTTGAGTAATTTTTTTCCACAAAAGTTGCACAGAATTGTTTTTTTCTTTTTGTTGAATATTTACCGCTGACATGATAGCCTGCCTTTGACCCGAATCATTCAAGCTGCAGGCAAATTTCACATAAAATATATAATAAATATTTTCTGTAAGCATCTGTTCACCAAAACTAGTCTTGTTTAACTGCTAGAAACTCCCTTCATATGAGTTCTCTCTTGATTGTGTAGTTCTTCAATTCCGCTCTAACTTTTTTTTTGATGTCCTAATTCTATTTTACTACAAGCAGTAGCTATATATATACACATATATATTTTGTTGCAATGGGTATATATATAATTGTTTGGACAAATATATACATCTTGTGGTTTTTTTTTTTTTTTTTTATGGTTTGAATGCAGGGAATTCCTACGGGTTTGGTACAACCTAGCAAAAGATTAAAATAATAAATAATAAATGAATAAATAAATACCAGCACCATAATTCAAGTTTAATTTTCTAAACATGCTGCTAGGTGTGTGAGGGTCTGCGAAAAACTTTTTTTTTGTATTTGAAAAAGTTTTATTTTTTTTATATTTCCAGACTTTAAAAATATTTTATATAATTTTTGGACATTATCTGATATTTATTTAAGCCTATTTTGTATTTAATTTTACAATTCTTTTGAAAATTGTGCATCCTTTTTGGGTGAAATTTTACGGGTAATTAAATTTTGTCCATTTGAATTTATTGGTGATGTGTGTTCTCCCCAATTACACTCCTAAAAAATATTATACTCTCATCTACTGATTGTTTTAGGAGCCTAAAATTATTATTTTATGTTGAATACTAGAATTTTTTGTATGATTTGACAATATATTTCAGATTACAGGATGCATTTTGTTACGCATTCATAAAGATGTGGTTAATAGCATATTAGTATGCTAGATATGACATGCGGCAATTTTATTTAAAATAATGTCATGACAAGATTTTGGATTGAAAATGGTGTTGCTGCCCAAAGGGGTATATCTATTAAGATCTAATTTTCTTATATATGATACATGACTATATCCACTGTATTATTGCATGTAAATACCTACCCAAATGGAGTATTGTGTGTAGTAATGGTGAGGATGTTATTTAGCAACTAGGATGTTATTTAGCAACTAATTAGAGAGTGCTTAAATTTGTTTTTTGAAAGCTTAGTCTACCCAAATGGGACTAATTTTCAAATACTTGGGCATTTTCATATAATGGTTAGTTAAAGTAATCTCATAGCATGTTACCCTCTCTACTCAAATGGGAGACGGTAATGATATACAAAGGAACCCCTATTATTTACACTTTTAGTGAATCATTGCCATTTGTTTTGTTAATATATTGTCATTTTATTGCCAAACAGTTTCTTTTGTAGTTGTTAATAGCAATACAATTATTGTGTTATTGAAATGTTCTGATTTTAAGTAGGAGCAAAAATTTTTTTGGTAACTTTTTTTTGATGTTCTGGATCTAATAGTGATGCGTACTCTCACTGATTTGATTACATAATATTGAATTCTCCCAATTAAGCTACTTAATGGCCCTAAAGTGCTTATTTATGTATTTTTCTCACATTTTTTTAAGCATGTAATTTTTTAAGGGTATAAAATAATAATTACAATCATGGGCAATTTACATATGATTGCCATGGTGAGAGATATTTGGTTGATACTAGCGTTACTGCCCAAAGGGGTATGCTCATTGATTTTTGATATTTTTATATATTTGAACATGACAACCATTGTATTATTACATATAATAATCCACCCAAAGAAGGTTATTGTATGTGTTAGAAATTCACGCAATTAACCAACAAGTAATAGAAGAAAAATTGCACACGAGATTTACGTGGAAAACCCAAGACGAGAAAAATCACTGACAGAGGAGAAGAAATCCACTATGTCGAAAGATTGGTACAAAAGGTGATGAATACAAAACTGTACAGCGGAGAAGTTAGAGAAATACATAAAACCCTAATTCTGCATACAATACCATAAACGGGTCAAATTCGGGTCATAACCAGGTTAACTGATCCATACCGTGGGGGCTTCGCCTTCGCACCCCCCAGCCTAATCCCTTTGCTACCACCACAGAGCCCAAAAAAATTTCTATTTTTAAAGTCGTACCGCGAGCTCTTCGGGCCGAACCAAAAATTGAATTCGGGTCACACACTCTTACAATCTCCACCTTGACACGAATTCCAATGTAAGGAATAAGCAACAAACTCCAATCTTCAACAAAAACTCTTCACCTCTTCCACAAGAGCCCCTAAGGGCTAATCTCCACAATGAATACTAACCAAGTCCATGCAATGCTCAAACTTGGTTATAGGAAGTGATTTAGTCATCATATCGGCAGGATTATCATGGGTACTAACTTTGCTCACAATAATATCACCACGAGCAATTATGTCACGCACAAAATGATACCGTACATCTATATGTTTTGTCCTCTCATGAAACATCTGATCCTTCGTGAGGAAAATAGCACTCTGACTATCAGAAAATACTGTGGTAATCTGCACGTCCTCACTGAGCTCACCAAACAGTTCCTTCAACCAAATAGCTTCCTTACAAGCCTCTGTAGTGGACAATGCGACCGTAGTCTGCAAGGTAGCTTTCCAGTTAATAGCACAACTACCAACGGTAAAGATGTACCCAGCAAGCGATCTCCTCCTATCAAGGTCTCCTGCAAAATCAGAATCAACATATCCCACAACACCATCTCTTGATCTCCCATAATGCAGACAAAAATTAGTAGTACCACGTAAATATCTAAAAATCCATTGCACTGCTTTCCAATGTTCTTTGCCCGGATTAGCCATGTATCTACTAACTGCACTAACAGTACATGCTAAGTCTGGACGAGAACATACCATAGTATACATGAGGGATCCAACTGCGCTTGAATACGGAACACGAGACATATACCGAATCTCATCATTTGACTGTGGAGATAGCGTTGCTAAAAGTCTGAAATGCGCAGCTAATGGAGGATTCACTGGTTTTGCATTCTGCATATTGAACCTATGCAAAACTTTTTTGATGTAGCCTTTTTGACTCAGATACAATTTTCCTACTTTCCTATCTCTTAAGATCTCCATGCCTAAGATTTTCATGGCCGCTCCTAATTCTTTCATCTCGAATTCTCTATTAAGTTGAGCCTTTACTTTTTTAATCTCTTCTTTATCCTTAGTAGCAATCAACATATCATCAACAAATAAGAGCAGATAAACAAAAGATCCATCACTACTCTTCTTGAAGTAGACACAACTATCAAAGCTACTTCTTTTGAACTCATGAGCAGTCATAAACGAATCAAATCTCTTATACCACTGCCTAGGAGACTGTTTCAAACCGTAAAGAGACTTCTTCAATAAACAAACATACTCTTCTTTACCTGTAATAATGAAACCCTCGAGCTATTGCATATAAATGTCCTCCTCGAGCTCTCCATGCAAAAATGCAGTCTTTACATCCAATTGCTCAAGCTCGAGATCATAAATGGCCACAACAGCAAGCACGGCACGAATCGAACTATACTTAACCACAGGAGAAAACACATCTATAAAGTTAACACCAGGAACTTGACTGTATCCCTTAGCAACCAATCTGGCCTTATATCTAGCATCCTCAACTCCCGGTGTGCCTTCCTTCCTTTTAAACAGCCATTTACAGCGGACAGCTTTCTTCCCTTTAGACAATTTCACCAAATCCCACGTGCCATTCTTGTGAAGGGATTCCATTTCCTCCTGCATAGCAATCATCCACTTAGTAGAGTCAGCAGAATTAACTGCCTCATTATAGATAGAGGGTTCTTCACCAGACTCAACACTTTCTGCCACTGATAAAGCATAAACCACCAAATCAGCCTCAGCATACTTCTGTGGAGGCCTAATGTCTCTTCTTGGCCTATCCCTGGCAATAGAGTACTGTGATGGTGGTGCTGGTGACAAAGAAACATCAGTTTGAATTTCAGAACTTAATTGGGAAGTTGAATCGTTTGATGATCCTGTCTCAATCTGAACCTCCACCTGCCTGCTAGAATTCTTCTTGTTGGCATCACTAGACTTTGTACAAGAGGAAGTGCCATGCAACATAGCAGTCTCATCAAACACAACATCTCTGCTAATAATAACTTTCTTGGTTTCAAGGCACCACAATTTATAGCCTTTAACACTAGGCTTATAACCAAGAAACATGTACTTCACAGATCTAGGCTCCAATTTACCATTATCAACGTGAGCATAAGTAGGATAACCAAAAATCCTCAAATTAGAGTAATCAGCAGGTTTACCTAACCACAGCTCTTTTGGGGTTTTCTTGTCAATAGTGATGGAGGGAGAGCGATAGACCAAGTAACAAGCTGTAAAGGCGGCTTCAGCCCAAAATGACTTAGGTAACCCAGCATTGAAGCGCATGCAACGCATCTTTTCCATCAATGTCCTGTTCATCCTTTCTACCACACAATTCTGCTGCGGAGTACCACGAACTGTTAAGTCCCTTAAAATTCCTTCTACTTTGCAAAAGTCATTAAACTTACCAAAATAGAACTCTAAACCATTATCAGTGCGAAGACGTTTAACTGGCTTACTGGTCTATTTTTCTACCATGGTCTTCCAATCTTTGAAAGTAGCAAACACATCATTTTTCTGTTTAAGGAAAAATGTCCAAACCTTCCTGGAGAAGTCATCAATAATGGTAAGCATGTAACTAACACCACCTCTAGAAGGAACAGTAGACGGTCCCCAAAGGTCAGAATGAACATATTCAAGAATTCCCTTAGTGCTGTGAATGCCTTTCCCAAAACGAACTCTCTTCTGCTTTCCAAATACATAGTGCTCTCAAAACTCCATTTTACCTGTGTAGTGTCTATCCAACAGTCCTCTTTTACTCAATTTTGCCATCCCAAGCTCACTCATATGCCCCAGTCGCATGTGCCATAATTTAGTGAGATCACTTTTAGACATAGCAGATGTAGTAACGGCTGCATCTCCAACAACTGTAGTACCCTGCAAAATATATAAACCAGCAGCTTTCTTCTCACTTTTCATCATCACAAGAACACCTTTTCTAACCTTCAAAACTCCACCTTCACCGGTGTATGTATACCTTTTAGCATCAAGAGTACTTAAGGAAATTAAATTCCTTTTCAGATCAGGGACATGCCTCACATCACCAAGTGTTCTCACAACTCCATCATACATCTTAATTCTGACAGTACCAATACCAGCAACTTTGCATGGGGTATTGTTTCCCATTAAAATAGAACCCTTAGAAATTGTTTCATATGTTGAAAACCAGTCCCGATTGGGACACATATGAAACGTACATGCAGAGTCAAGGACCCAATCCTCACAGGGTTTGGATTCAGCATCAGAAATTACTAAAAGCTCACCATCAAAAACTTCCTCAACAATACTGGCCTCACCTGTATTCGGTTTCTTCTCCTTCTGTTTATCAGCTCTCTTGTTCTTATTCTACAGCTTATAACACTTAGATTTAATGTGCTCATTTTTCTTGTAGTAGTTACAGAATTTATCCTTATTTCTGGATTTAGACCTCCTTCTATTTTCAGTCCCAGAATTCTTCTCTTGGGTTCTACCTCTAACAACTAAACCTTCTCCTTGTGTTTCAGATCCATTCACCAATAGCTTCATCCTTGCTTTAGAATATAAAGCCTCATAGACTTCATTTAGAGAAAGAAAGTCACGACTATATATGATAGTATCCCTAAATGTGTCATACGATGAAGGCAAAGAGCATAACAGAATCAACCTAAGATCTTTATCATCATATTTGACTTCCAGAGATTCTAAATCAGATACCAACTCCTTAAATTTTGATAAATGATCCTCGAAGGACGTACCTTCAGTCAAACGGTGAGAATAGAGACGCTGTTTCAGATGAAGCTTGCTTGTTAGACTTTGTCATGCATATTTGCTCCAATTTCAACCACAAGGCAGCGGCTGTTTTCTCCTTCACAGCGTCCTGTAAAATCTCATTAGACAGATGAACTTGAATTTGGGATAGAGCCTTTCGGTCTTTACGCTCATTTTCTTCCTGGGACCATGATGAGGGCATCTTATTGAAACCTAACAACGCATCATCAAGGTCCATCTGCACCAGAATAGCCCTCATCTTCACTTGCCATAAAGAAAACCTCGTTGTGTGATCCAACAGCGGAATTTCATACTTCATAGTTGCCATTGTCGATCAAAACCAAGCTCTAATACCACTTGTTAGAAATTCACGCAATCAACCAACAAGCAATGGAAGAAAAATTGCACACGAGATTTATGTGGAAAACCCAAGACAGGAAAAACCACAGGCAAATAAGAAGAAATTTACTATGTCGAAAGATTAGTACAAAATGTGATGAATACAAAACTGTATGGCGGAGAAGATAGAAAAATACAAAAAATCATAATTCTACATATAAGACCATAAACGGGTCGGATTCGGATCATAACCAGGTCAACTGATCCATACCACGGGGGCTTCGCCCCCACACCCCCCTGCCCGATCCATCCGCTATTACCATAGGCCCCAAAAAATTTTCATTTTTAAAGTCGCACCATGAGCTCTTCGGGTCGGACCAAGAATTGATTTCGGGCCACATACTCTTACAGTATGTACTTATGACACGGTTAAAATTCAATGACTAATCAAAGAATATTTGGGTTAGTAGGGTGTTTCTACCCAAACAGGATTGACTTTTCAAATCTGGGTATTCTCATTGGTGGTTTACTAAATGGATCTCATAACATGTTGCACTCTTTGCCCAAAGAAGAGACAGCAATGATGCACCGAGCTATCCCGTATAGTTTATGCTTGATTAAGTTTAAAGTATATTTTTATCTCTGATTGTTAATTATTATTTTAAAATCCTCAAATTATTAAGCATGGTGTTTTATATAACAGTTTATTTTAGATAAATCTATGGAAAATTTTGAGTATGTCTATTTTTCATGATGATAAAAGCATATCCAAGAGACTTAAAGTTCAAAATAATTTTTTTTTCTTATAGCATAAGAGACTAGGTCATATTTCTAAAAAGATAATTTAAAGGCTTATAAATGATGATATTTTAATATCTCTTAATTTTGAAAACTCAAACACTTGTATTGCCTGTATCTATGATAAATTGACCAAAATAATCATATTTTTGAGGTCTGATTGTGGAGTGAGTATTACGACAAACATGATGTTATAGGATAGCATATGGAACCATTTGTCAAATACTTACAAGAATGTAGGATTGTTACCCAGTATACCATGCTTGGTAGTCTTGAATAGAATGGTGTAACTGGAAGGCGTTGATACACCCTTAAAAACATAAAGAGTATAATAAATAAGTGAAACTTACCTTTGTATATTTGGGATTATGTCATGAAATCTACCTTATATATTATACATATATATATATAAATATATTTTAATAGTTTCTAACAAGTTTGTTCTTAAAACATCTTTTGATTTGTGGACTAGTAGAAAGTCTAGTCTTAATCATTTTCGTGTTTGAGTTGTCTCACGTAGGTTAGGGTATATATCCATTCTGAAAGAAATTTAACCCTATAACCACTTATTATTTCTTCATAGGCATTTATAAGGGGTATATGTTCTACTATTCTACACTAGGTATGAGATTTTTTGAGTCTCAAGCTACTAATTTTTTTCTTAAAAGCTTGATGCAACTAATTTGGACATTTCATAGCAGATTGATGAAGATAGGAGTAATGTGGTAATGCCTATTTCATTGTGATAGTGTGTCGTAACACTACAAAATAAATGACTAAACTTAACAACTATAGACAGCGGTAAATTTAGGTCGATCCCACAGAGATTAAAAACCAAATTTCTTTTCCAAACTTTATTTATGTGAAAACACTAAATTAAATATAAAAAGGGATTGGTTGGATTTAATTCAACAAAATAAAAGAATGAGAACAATGAAACAAATATGAATTGATCTATAAAAGAGAGTTCAGTCAAGAATAACTTACCTTCGATTCACAAACCGATCCTTGATCACAATGAGATACACTATTCATGATTTACCATTCGGTCCAAATTAACATAAAAGCATACATTAATCTCATCCTCTTAAATCATCAAAATAAAGTCAGCACGTTATTTGAATCCTTATTATCGAACCACCTAGAATCAGCTCTCTACGTGTAATTCAACAATAGCATTAACAAATCAGAGGACAACCGAAAACAAACAGTCAACACACAAGTTCGGTCGATTTAATTTGCACAATATTCTTCTTAGATTATAATGATATCAACCATAGAAATCATCAAATCCAATTACTACTTAAGAACAGCGTATATAACATATACGAATCAAACACCCTGATCTAGCGGTTATTCATTGATCACAATCACCTAGTAGGCCTCTTGGGCAATTGATAACAAGAATATAATTAAATCAACATAGAAGAATATATGATAGCAAGCATGAACAGAATGTGAAATTAGAACAAAAATCTCACAGCTTGGAATTCGAAGTCATGTTATTCCTGATCTGAAGCAAAGATTTAGCCTTCCATCCTCGAGAACCCCAAAAATACAAAGAAAAAAAAATAATAGACCACTCTGTCTCTCCCCCCCTCCCAAAACGTCCTCCTATTCCCAGTAATTAAGTATGTAAAAAAAAAACTCCCCCGAAGTTCTCTCCTTCACGTCCGCTTTTCAATCAAAACAGCCCACAGCTGTATGCTGCCAGAATATTGTCTAGGTACAATCCTTTAATTTCGGACTTCATAAAGACGTTTTTAGGTCACGGTATCTTCACATGATTTGTAGCCCTACTTGTTAGCTTTCAAAAGGATCTGGCCTCAATCAAAACAAAGACCCATAACTCAAGTTATGGCCTAAAAACCGAGAGATAGTCGGACTGGGCCGGAATAGATTCCGTGGCTATTGATAGCTTCTTTAGCCTCTCAAAACAGAACTTTTGAGTCTCGACCCCTTCATAAGAATTGTAACCCAAGATGTTGGCTTGAATATGGGCTTTTGAATCATCTCATTTGGATTTCGGAAGCTTCCAATATGTCCCTGTAAATTTCCATTGGTCGGGCTGCAAAACCTGTAGAACGTGTATGACTTCGAATAAATGTTTGGTGGCCCAAATGAACTTGGATTGCTACGAATTAGGGTTCTCTGAAAATCTTGAGATGTCCTCTAAATATTCTTTGAAGACCATGCTTAGATCCGAGTTCTCCATCTATATCAAAAACATAAAGACATCCCAGGGGGTCAATTAGAGAAGTTGCTGGAAATTTCCACTTTGAAGCATCTTTTAATAATAATTTTGCAAAGAATGTCTTATGCATAATAATGGATATAAGAGTATAGTAAGACATTCAACATGCCAAACGTACTAAATAAAAGGGCAATAAAGTCATGAACAATGCGCTTATCAAATTCCCCCACACTTAGCATTTGGACGTCCTCGGACAATTTAAACTAGACCCCTAACTAAACACTGATTCCCCATAACAACAAGATAGCCTAAACCATGATCATAAATAAAACTGAAGATTCAAATAGCATAACAATCATGAAATAAACATACTTAACAAACTTAGGCCAAGAGAAACATTAAATTTTCAGTTGAAAAGCAATCAACAAGTGTGGTGAATACTCGCACATTGCTCACAATTTACTCAAGTGTTTAAGGGAAACTGTTTCACTCAAATCCTTTCTATGAAAGTGTACTACCATATGCTTGCTTGTTTACCAAATCTCCACCACTCAGATTCTATGTACACATGAATCAAAAGGTCTTTATCAAGGTTGTAATGAGGTTTAGGTTTAAGGTGGGGATGAAAAGGATAGCGAAGCAAAAGCCGAAGAAACTAATAGAGCAAAGTAATCACTTAGTTCAACTATATAGTGCAACTTCGAACTACTCAAACATCACTTTTCACAATAATTCTCCTTGCATCTCATAATTGATATAATTGAATTCCAAAACCCCATATACTCAAACATGTTCAAACATATAATCCTTGCCCCTTTTTTTTTTAGCAAAAATTCCTCATACAAAAGTCTCTCACACTTAAAATTTTGTATCCCCTCACAAAAGTGATAAACAATGCTCTACTAGTCCTAAGGCTAGGTGAAAACAAGGATATTTATTATAGGCTCAAGGCTTCTTGTGAAGTTTTACAAATAGAGGATCAATTGAGGCTTGAAAAGGGGTTCACTAGAGGTAAATCATTGTATGGTTAGCTTTTTGGCTCAATGGTTAATCCTAATGCCTTTATCATTTTCATGCATACACATATCAATGTAGTCTTGAAACGGTTTGAAGCAAGTTCTAGAGATACACAAGCATGAAGGAACATCACTCAAAAGGAACATAGAGAATGACCTATTAGGCTCAGAAGCTCACTTGGTATGTTTCATCCACCAACACAAGTTAATACTTCTCAAAATCAAATTCAAGTCAATTTAGCCTAAGTATGCAAGTTATTCATTCGATCATGTTATGGTATTCTCATCCCAATCTAATCTATTTTCATGGCACATGGGTTTTAAACATCACTGGGAAAATATCATGAGGGCTTAAAAACAACTAAATCATTTGAAGGGAAAACATATGCAAAAACAAGCAAGGTTTAAAAAGGATTTCTAAGACTCTATAGCCCCAAAGCAATCCTCAAAACAAACGGGCTCATTTTTTTTTTTTAGTTGTTCCTAAATCTCCTAAATTCCTCCACACTTAGAAATTGACAGTGTCCCCAATGTCAAGGGAAAAACAAAGAAAAGAACATTAAAGACCCAAAAAAAAAATTAAAATTTAAAAGAGAAGAGAGAAGAAAACAAATCTGGTAGTGGCAAGATTTTGTCACTGTCGGGTTGCCTCCCGACTAGCGCGTTTTTTTAATGTCGTTCGCGCGACGTAGATGGCGCTTAATCCTCATAATAAGGATCTTCCAAGGTCAGCACGTTCACATTCTCCACTTGGAATCCTTCATAGAAAGGTTTCAATCGGTGGCCATTAACTTTGAAAACCTTGTTGGTCTGCAAGCTTTTAATCTCAACTGCACCATGAGAGAACACATTAGTAACAATAAAGGGCCCAATCCAACCGGAACGTAATTTACCTGGAAAAAGCTTAAGTCGTGAGTGAAAAAGAAGAACTTTTTGTCCAACAACAAAAGTCTTCCTTGCAATCATTCTATCATGAAACAACTTTGTCTTGTCTTTGTAAATTTCTGCATTATCATAAGACTCAAGTCGAAGCTCTTCCAATTCCTGCAGTTGTAATTTTCGTTGTTCACCTACTTCATCCATCTTCATGTTGCATTGCTTGATTGCCCAAAAAGCCTTGTGCTCAATTTCCACTGGAAGATGACATGGCTTTCCATAAATCAATCGATATGGGGACATGCCAATCGGTGTCTTGTAAGCGGTTCTGTATGCCCATAGAGCATCATCAAGTCGGTGGCTCCAATCTTTACGGTTCGGAGTTACCGTTTTCTCTAAAATCAACTTGATCTCTCTATTCGACACTTCTGCCTGCCCATTTGTTTGTGGATGGTAGGCTGTTGACACCTTGTGAGTAACATGGTACTTCTTCAAAAGTGTTGCTATTATTCGATTGCAAAAGTGAGTACCCCTGTCACTGATCAATGCTCGCGGTGTGCCAAACCTAGCAAAAATGTTAGACTTGACAAATTCTGCAACAACTTTAGAATCGTTAGTCCTGGTGGCTTTAGCTTCCACCCATTTAGAAACATAATCCACAGCCAATAAAATATAAACAAAGCCAAAAGAAAGAGGAAATGGTCCCATAAAGTCAATGCCCCACACATCAAAGATTTCATAGGAAAGAGTTGGAGACAAAGGCATCTAATCTCTATGGGATAAATTACCTTGCTTCTGACATTGTTCACATGCCTTGCAAAACATATAGGAATCACGAAATAAATTTGGCCAATAAAAACCACATTCAAGTATTTTCTTAGCCGTTCTAGTAGGCCCAAAATGACCCCCACAAGCATACGAATGGCAAAATTTTAAAATAGATTCACACTCATGTTCAGGCACACATCTCCTAATTACTTGATCAGAACACCGCTTCCATAAATAAGGATCATCCCAAATATAATATTTGGAATCATTCTTTATTCTCTCTCGTCGAGCTTTACTCAAATCAATAGGTATCTCATGGTTCACAAGATAGTTTACAAGATCAGCATACCATGGAACCTTACCTTGAAGCGTTAGCAACTGTTCATCTGGAAACAGCTCTTGCAATGGCGGTGAATCCTCTTCTTTCACAACTCTACTTAAGTGGTCAGCCACTGAATTCTCTGCACATTTCTTATCTTTGATCTCTAAATCAAACTCTTGGAGAAGGAGAATCCACCGAATAAGCCTTGGCTTTGCTTCATTCTTTGATAAGAGATATCTTAATGCTGCATGATCAGAATATACAATAACTTTAGAACCAAGCAAATAAGGTCTAAATTTTTCTAAAGCAAACACAATAGCTAAAAGCTCCTTCTCTGTGGTGGAGTAGTTGTATTGTGCCGGATTGAGAGTTCTTGAAGCATAATAAATGGCATGAGACATCTTGCCACATTTTTGACCGAGTACAGCTCCCACAGCAAAATTACTAGCATCACACATGATCTCGAAGGGTTGACTCCAATCAGGTGGTTGAATGATTGGGGTAGAAGTCAAAAGTCCCTTTAACTTATCAAAAGCTTTCTTGCATCCCTCATCAAATTCAAATGGCACATCCTTTTGTAATAAATGACAGAGATTTGTTGAAATCTTGCTAAAGTCTTTAATAAACCTGCGATAAAAACCTGCATGGCCAAGAAAAGAACGAACCTTCCTCCCATTTGTGGGATAAGGTAAGTTTCGCACAATATCGACCTTAGCTTTATCAACCTCAATCCCTCTAGATGATATTACATGTCCTAAAACTATTCCTTGTTCTACCATAAAATGACATTTTTCAGAATTTAGAACAAGATTAGTTTCGATGCACCTTTTAAGCACACAATTCAAATTATCTAAGCATGCATCAAATGATTCCCCATAGACAGTAAAATCATCCATGAAAACCTCAATAATGTTCTCAACATAATCAGAGAAAATACTTACCATGCATCTCTGAAAGGTGGCTGGGGCATTACAAAGACAAAAAGGCATTCTTCTATAAGCAAATGTACCAAACGGACACGTGAAAGTTGTTTTCTCTTGATCTTCTGGAGCTATCACGATCTGGTTGTAACCTGAGTATCCATCAAGGAAACAATAATGAGATCGTCCTGCAAGTCGCTCAAGCATTTGATCAATGAATGGGAGAGGAAAGTGATCCTTGCGTGTAACTGCATTTAGTTTTCTATAATCAATGCATACTCGCCATCCATTCTGAATTCTTGTAGGGACAAGCTCGTTATTCTCATTTTTAACCACTGTAATCCCAGTTTTCTTTGGCACCACTTGGACTGGACTTACCCACTTACTATCCGAGATTGGGTAGATTACACCAACATCAAGCAACTTCAAGATCTCCTTCTTCACCACTTCCATCATAGGAGGATTCAACCTCCTTTGTGACTCTCGTGATGGTTTGGATCCCTCTTCTAGTAGAATTCGATGCATGCATGTCGAAGGGCTAATACCTTTAATGTCAGCTATGGTCCACCCTATAGCTGTCATGTGGTCCTTAAGCACCCGGATGAGCTTTTCCTCTTGAAGATTGGTTAAATTCTTTGCTATGATTACCGGGAGCGTTTCCCCTACTCCTAAAAATACATACTTCAAATGTTCCGGTAATTGCTTCAGTTCAATGGTTGGTGCCTGCATGACAGATGGTAGAGATTTCGTATAAGATATTGGCAATTCAATTTTTGAAAATACATACCTTTTTGAAATTGGATGCAATGACTGTAATGCTAGCACCATTTCCTCTATCTCATTTGCAAAAAGTACGTTAGAATCTTGCAAAGTATCTAGAGTTAAACTCCTGGAAAGAACAACTTCTAATCCATTCTTACCTTCCAAATCAAAAACTTTTTGAGATATGTGATCAATAACATCAATAGACAAAACAGAATGAACATCACTAGGGTATCTCATTGCTTCAAAAATATTAAAGCGAACCGTCTCACCATCAAACTCCATAGTCAATGTTCCTGCATCCACGTCAACCTTTGTTTTTGATGTTTTCAAAAATGGACGACCCAAAAGGATTGGTGTTGAATTAGATGAAGGATCTCCCTCCATGTTCAATATGTAAAAATCAGCTGGGAAAACTAACTCGTTAACCTGCACCAAAACATCCTCTACTACCCCTTCGGGATAAGCATTAGATCTATCTGCCAACTGAATTATGACACGCGTTTCTTTCAAAGACCCCAAATTCAAGGAAGTATAAATAGAATATGGCATGACATTAATTGAAGCTCCTAAATCTAACATCGCTTTTTCAAATCTAGTGCCACCTATTTTACAAGGAATTGTAAACGTACCTGGATCCTTACACTTTGGTGGAAGTTTCCTTTGAATGACCGCAGACACATTCTCCCCCACATTGACTTTCTCATCTCCTCTCAACTTCCTTTTAGAAGTGCATAACTCCTTGAGAAATTTGGCATATCTCGGAACTTGTTTTATGGCATCAATTAGAGGTATGTTCACCTCCACCTTTCGGAACGTTTCCAAAATCTCTTTATCTCGCTCCTCTTTCTTAGATTTAGCAAACCTACTAGGAAAATGAGGCAAAGTATTAGTAAAATTTTTAATCATAGGAGATTGAGAGTTTACCTTGGTTTCCATTTCAGCTTCTTTTGGAGACACTTCAAGTTCCTTTTCAGTCTCTTCATCATCCACCATTAGAGGGGTCTTACGTGGTGCCTCTATTTCTTTACCACTTCTCAAGGTGATAGCGTTTGCATTCTCTTTCGGGTTCACAATTGTTTGAGAAGGGAGCTTACCCGAACTTTGATTTTCCAATCGGCTGATAGTGGTAGCCATATGACTCATTTGGTTTTCCAAATTCTGAATACTAGCTTTTGTTTGTTGTTGAAATTGTATGGTACTATTTTGAAACTGCGTAGTATTTTGAGCTAGTGTTTTCATCATGTCTTCCAATGAAGGACCAGAATTTGAATGTTGTGCTTGCCCTTGGAATGGTTGATGGTAAGACCTTTGTTGTTGTTGCGATCCTTGGTGTCCGTAGCTGTTATTCGAATAATCTTTACATCCCAAGTTTTGTGTCTGTGAATAGTTAGAATCATACTTTCTTTGTGGTTGACCAGGAAAACTACCAAAAGCATTAGCTTGTTCCATGTGTGTTTCTTGCAAAGTTGGACACATGTCAGTGGGATGTCCCACTACTGAACAAATACCACATGCCTTTACATGTTGAGTACCACTTGCTGCCATCTGTCTCACCAAAGACGTCAATCCCGCAATCTGTTGCTCTAATGTAGCAGTACTGGCTTCATTGACCTTTAGTGGTCGAGGTTCCTCTCGAGTGCTGAATTGTTGAGTGTTAGCAGCCATGTTTGAGATCAAATTTCTAGCTGCTACCGGTGTCTTATCTACCAATGCACCTCTACTTGCTGCATCTATCATACTTCTTTCTCGTGGAATAAGTCCCTCATAGAAATATTGGATTAGGAGTTGTTCACTGATCTGGTGATGAGGACCACTAGCACATAACTTCTTAAAACGCTCCCAATACTCATATAAGGACTCTCCATTGTGTTGTCTAATCCCGCATATCTCCTTCCTGATGTTTGTAGCTCGAGAAGCTGGGAAGTATTTTTCCAGAAAAATTCTCTTCATCTCATTCCAGGTGTTAATTGATCCGGAGGGTAAGTAGTAAAGCCAATCCTTGGCGGTGTCCGCCAAAGAGAAAGGAAAGGCCCGCAGCTTAATTTGCTCCTCTTGTATCCCAGCAGGCTTCATGCTGGAGCAGACTACGTGGAACTCTTTGAGATGCTTGTGAGGGTCTTCACCTGTTAATCCATGAAAAGTAGGCAAAAGATGGATTAGACCAGATTTAAGCTCAAAAGCAACATCAATAACAGGATATTCAATACATAAAGGCTGATGATTGAGATCAGGAGCAGCCAACTGCTTGAGAGTGCGATCATTATTCTGCTCTGCCATGTTAGAATCTGTTTCAGAATCAAAATCACCAGATGAGTTAGAGATCAAATCTAAGACAATATTGATTCCTGGTGAAGAAAAGGGTTTTCCGTTAGATGATGAAGGATCCTCAGATTTTTGTCTAGCTTCTCTTTTCAATCTGTGGAGAGTTCTTTCAATTTCTGGGTCAAATTTCAATTCACCATAGTGAGAAGATCGTGTCATAAACAGGAAATAAACAAAATTAAAAATAAATAAATTCAGAAAAGCAATAAGTTTTAATCCCCGGCAGCGGCGCCAAAATTGATAGTGTGTCGTAACACTACAAAATAAATGACTAAACTTAACAACTATAGACAGCGGTAAATTTAGGTCGATCTCACAGAGATTAAAAACCAAATTTCTTTTCCAAACCTTATTTATGTGAAAACACTAAATTAAATATAAAAGGGGATTGGTTGGATTTAATTCAACAAAATAAAAGAATGAGAACAATGAAACAAATATGAATTGATCTATAAAAGAGAGTTCAGTCAAGAATAACTTACCTTCGATTCACAAACCGATCCTTGATCACAATGAGATACACTATTCATGATTTACCATTCGGTCCAAATTAACATAAAAGCATACATTAATCTCATCCTCTTAAATCATCAAAATAAAGTCAGCACGTTATTTGAATCCTTATTATCGAACCACCTAGAATCAGCTCTCTACGTGTAATTCAACAATAGCATTAACAAATTAGAGGACAACCAAAAACAAACAATCAACACACAAGTTCGGTCGATTTAATTTGCACAATATTCTTCTTAGATTATAATGATATCAACCATAGAAATCATCAAATCCAATTACTACTTAAGAACAGCGTATATAACATATACGAATCAAACACCCTGATCTAGCGGTTATTCATTGATCACAATCACCTAGTAGGCCTCTTGGGCAATTGATAACAAGAATATAATTAAATCAACATAGAAGAATATATGATAGCAAGCATGAACAGAATGTGAAATTAGAACAAAAATCTCACAGCTTGGAATTCGAAGTCATGTTATTCCTGATCTGAAGCAAAGATTTAGCCTTCCATCCTCGAGAACCCCAAAAATACAAAGAAAAAAAAATAATAGACCACTCTGTCTCTCCCCCCCCTCCCAAAACGTCCTCCTATTCCCAGTAATTAAGTATGTAAAAAAAAAAAACTCCCCCGAAATTCTCTCCTTCACGTCCGCTTTTCAATCAAAACAGCCCACAGCTGTATGCTGCCAGAATATTGTCTAGGTACAATCCTTTAATTTCGGACTTCATAAAGACGTTTTTAGGTCACGGTATCTTCACATGATTTGTAGCCCTACTTGTTAGCTTTCAAAAGGATCTAGCCTCAATCAAAACAAAGACCCATAACTCAAGTTATGGCCTAAAAACCGAGAGATAGTCGGACTGGGCCGGAATAGATTCCGTGGCTATTGATAGCTTCTTTAGCCTCTCAAAACAGAACTTTTGAGTCTCGACTCCTTCATAAGAATTGTAACCCAAGATGTTGGCTTGAATATGGGCTTTTGAATCATCTCATTTGGATTTCGGAAGCTTCCAATATGTCCCTGTAAATTTCCATTGGTCGGGCTGCAAAACCTGTAGAACGTGTATGACTTCGAATAAATGTTTGATGGCCCAAATGAACTTGGATTGCTACGAATTAGGGTTCTCTGAAAATCTTGAGATGTCCTCTAAATATTCTTTGAAGACCATGCTTAGATCCGAGTTCTCCATCTATATCAAAAACATAAAGACATCCCAGGGGGTCAATTAGAGAAGTTGCTGGAAATTTCCACTTTGAAGCATCTTTTAATAATAATTCTGCAAAGAATGTCTTATGCATAATAATGGATATAAGGGAGTATAGTAAGACATTCAACATGCCAAACGTACTAAATAAAAGGGCAATAAAGTCATGAACAATGCACTTATCACATTGTCCAAAATCTAGATCTTTTTTTTGTCTACACCTGTAAAGGGAGATGATCATGAGTGGCTGGAGATTTATCATACTATTCCTATTAATGCTTGTGATCTTGTCGTACCTGATCTTATTTCTATTAATACTTCTAATCCTATTCTATAGATATCTATGAGGAAATTCGTCAAATGAGTTCTTTGTGTATCTCACTAAAAGTGACAATGATGTAAATCCTATGGTTGACCTAGTGATTTATGCTAGTGTTATTTGGAGTCATAGTCTAACACTTGAGTGGATTATATGACGATAAGATGTTATCTATTATACACAATGGTGTATGGCAGCTTGTTATCTTTTCTACTGGCTAAAAGCCTATTGACTGTAAATAGGCATTAACTTTAATGAGACATTTTTTCCCAGTTTTCATTTAAGGAGTCATTTAGAATCATCATGGTTCTAGTGACTCGTTATAGTTTAGAGTTTCATTAGATGGGTGTCAACACTATTTTTTTTTAATAGTGACCTAAATGAGGAAATTTATTTGGTGCAACCCAAGAGTTTCCAGAAAAAGGGTAAAAAGCACATAGTGTGTAAATTGTTGAATCCATTCATGGTTTGAAATAAGTCTCATGCCAATAACACTTGAGATTTGATAAGATTATCATTTCCTTGAGTTTGGGAGAAATAAGGTTGATCAGTGTGTTCTCAAGATTAATAGGAGAAATTTATTTTTTTATACTTTACGTTGATGATATCCTACTTGTGAGAAGTAATCTGAGTCTTTTGAATGAGACTAAGATACTGTTGTCTAATTCTTTTAACATGAAAGATCTAGGAGAAACTTCTTTTTTTTTTTTTTTTTTTTTGAGCATTGAGATCATCCATGATAGGTCTCATGGTATGCTGGGATTTTCTCAGAAAGGGTACATCAACCACATATTTTAGAGGTTTAATATACAGAATTGTAGACCTAGTGATGTTCTTGTTATCAAGAGTGACAAATTTAGTAAGAGACAGAGTCCCAATAATAACTTTAAAGTGAAATCCATGTAGAACATACATATTGCTAGTGCAGTTTTTAGTTTTATGTATGCGCAAGTATGTACCCGACTAGATATATTTTTTTCTGCTAATGTTCTTAGGGGGTTTCTCTTGAATCCTAAAATCATTAAATAGTTGTAAATAAATTTATAAGATATTTGCAAATAACTAAAGATTATATGCATGTTTATAGAAAAATTGATGATATTGAAGTCATTGGCTATTCATATTCAGATTTTGTTGAATATGTGAATGATATGAGTTTTACTTTAGGTTACACATTTATGTTAGCTGGGGGGCTATTTCATGGAAGAGTATTAATCAAACTCTTACAGTGTCTTTCATCATGCATGTTGAGTTTGTAACTTATTTTGGGGTTACAATTTATGCTATTTGGTTGTGAAACTTTATTTCCTAACTTAAGGCGATTGATTTAATAGCTAGACCACTAAAGATTTTCTATAATAATCGCGCAACTATTTTTCTTTTCCAAGAACAATAAATCTTCAAGTGGGTCTAAGCATATAGAGATCAAATATTTATCTATTAAAGATTTAGTAAAGAAATATGATATCATCATATTGATAACAGATGATGGTAGACTCCTTAACCAAGGGATGTAAACCTATTATTTTTTAATAAGCATGTTTCTAACATAGGTATTTTTAGATCTTTTGATGTATTTGGTTAGTGGGAGTTATTTTCTTTACATTATGTAACATATATTTTCTTTATGTCGAGACTTTTAGTTTCTCATTGCTACGGAAATCAATTGAAAGTTATCGTTTATGTTTTTTTTGATAACATTGGTACATGAATATATTTATAATTTATATATTCTGGAAGACTTAAATATGCTATTGCTTAAGCATTTTTGGGATGTGTCTTGTCTTACTTTTGTTATATTTGTGGAAGACACATTAGTTTCTATTTGAAACCTTAGAATTCTCTTACTTGTTTGATGAGCATATCTAAAGAGAATTGGACTGATAAGGGATTAGTACATTTATAAGATTACCTATTGAGTGCTAATTTCCACCACATTACCTCGTTTGATCCATATCGATAAGATCATTGATATTTGTAATCATGAGTAGTATTACATGAATTATAAGTGCAATGTCTGCCTTGGTTTGATATCGATTATCTTGTTGGACAGAATTATTTTAGGTGTTTTTTCTCATCTTTATTTGGCTTTAAAATGTGGTCACATATAGCCTCTAACCCGAGAGTCATTTTTAAAATCTTTCCTAAAATTAAAAAAAAAATTAATATTTGCTCAAGTGGGAGAATGTTAGAATTTTTCATATATTGAGCATACATTAATTAATTTTTATTTTGCCAAAAACAGCTTAGAACCAAGTTAAAGATAGGGATGTACATGATAAGGCTCATTTTGTTGTGATCTAAATCGTTATGTGTATGTGCACCTAATAGGTATAATGAGGTTAGACGGTTAGTGTGGGCCAATTGTTAAACCCACTGTAGGTCTTTTATGGGAGGGCCCAATGAGGTTAGGGTTTACCTTCTATATATTGGTTAGATCCCATCTCTTCATAATATACAGACAGTTCTTTCCAGTAATAACCGTCATATTGATTGTGATAGTGAAAAAGACCAACCCTAACAATCAAACCCTAGTTTTCTAGTTTTAGAATTAACGTAATCACAAACGAAACAAGATCATGAAGCAAGTAGGTATGTGTCTTCCGCATTAATTTATTTCGATATTCTTATATTCACATACTTATTTTGCTTACAATGTTTACCCAGTTATTAACTTTAGGGTTTCAGGGATTAGTTAAGGTGCGTGCAAACTGACTTGAACACCTGAATTATCAACCAACAAAAAAAAAAAAAAAAAAAAAAATTAGCTAACAACTAATTGAATCTATTCTATTCTTCATGTAGGTATCGTACACGTTGTTGATTTTATTTTGTGGAATGTTCATCACGGTGGATGGATTTAACAAAACTGGAATTCCAACTGCCCTATGGGAATTCATGGAGCCTTATGCACAAATTGATCGTGTTGGTGGAATAGCAGTTCTTGCCACTGCCATTCTTTTTCTCTCAAACCTTGCTTCAAATGTACCCACTGGTGTGGTCTTTTGATACTCTCTGATTTTTTGCTTTGATTCTGATTTTTAAATGACAAATTCATTTAATGATTATAGGCAAGTTTAGGATGTCTTATTGGAATTTTTCAACATAAACAAGATTTTGATAGAAATGTAGATTAGGTGATGAAAACGAGTGGAGTTTTATATTATTTATCGAGCCAAACTTGAGTTTATATAAAAGTTTGAATAGAGTTCAAGCTAAGTTTGAGTATTTGTACTTAATTCAAACCAAGCTTGAACTCTATTCAAACTTTTATATAAGCTCAAATTTGGCTTGATAAATAAGAATCTACATTCGAGATGGACTTGTAAATAGTTCAATTAAATCAAAACGACGTCATTTTAGCTTAAAATATACTAAATAAAATATTAAAAAATATAATAAAATATATATATATATATGTACATTATTTTAACGAGCAAGCTTGTGAACTCTCAATTACTTTCGAATTGAGTTTTTCTAGGCCTAAATTCGAGCTCAATTCTAAACGAGTCATGAACTGAGCTCAAGTCGAGCTCGTTTTATCACAAATCGATCTGTTGAGCTTTTTTTAACCCTTTATTGCATAACCAAGTGACCTATTTAATGAAAAACATTAACAAATTTAGAATCTTATACCTTTAATTGGTTATTATAATTAAAATGTCAAATTCCAAGATCAAAAGCTCATAATCCAAAAAATGTAACTTACCCTTGTTTTATTAATGTGTCAGTTTTATTGCTTGGAGGGAAGGTGGCAGCATCGGCCGCTGCCATATCAACAACTGAGGAGAAGAAAGCATGGCTTATATTAGCGTGGGTGAGCACTGTAGCTAGGAACCTCTCCCTATTGGGATCTGCTGCCAACTTGATAGTGTGTGAACAAGCTCTTTCTTTTCCACACTTGCCTTATAATCTATCTTTCTGGACCCATTTCAAATTTGGATTTCCCTCAACCCTCATAGTCACTTCTATTGGCTTGGCACTCATAAAGTGAAGGGGCATTCTATTATGTATATATGCAATGAAAAATCAGTATTGAAATATAATTACATGATACTGGTGATAATCTTATAATCTTGTAATTATAATAAATTCTGACATATCATTTGGAATATGCTTTCCCTCAACTCTCTTAGTCACTGCTATTGGCTTGGCACTCATAAAGTGAAGGGGCATTCTATTATATATATATATATATATATATGCAATGGAAATTAGTATTCTATTATTGAAAATATAATTACATCATATTGGTGATAATCTTGTATTTGTAATAAATTCTAACATATCATTTTGAATATGCTTTCTAAGAAGATGAGTAATGACATTTATTTTATTGTGATTCTAAAGCACTTATCTCCATCTAATTTAAAAGTTAAGGCATAAATTTCCTGTGACTTGGACTAAATTACAAATTTGACAAAAAAAGTTAAATTTAACTAGCTGCAGATTGGTATTTGATGCCTGCCAAGTTTTATTACTAGTTATGTACTAATGAAGCTAAACATAGGGATGGGAACTAGACTAGTTAACTAGAAATTCATCGAATCCTATTTTAATAGTTGAATAACATGAAAGGAAACGGACGTTACTCAGTTAGAAAAAGCAATGCTGGGAGAATTCCATAAAATAAGTTTCCAAAAGAAAACTCACTCTCAGTGATTATAACAAAAATGTATGGAATTTATAATTTGTATATTTATTGCATAATTAAAAACAAAAAGTTTAACTAAGGGAAAGTGAATAACCAATACTTAGATAATTATATTTTACTCTCTTGCGGTTTGAACTGAAAATACTCGACTTTCCTTTAATTTAAAAGTCAACACATAACTATCTTGTAATTTGGATTAAAGTGTAAAATTAATAGAAAATATTAAATTTAATTAGATTTCTATTATACACGACATATAAACTCATATGTAGCCATCCAAGAAATATTATTTAAAAAAATAAAAGTCTGATGCATTTTAATGTTAAAATGAGTAAAAATATATTTTTATGTATTTATTTTTTTGATAATCTTTTTTTTCTTAACTAATTTTGACTAATGAGGCACAAATCCAGATAAATTTAACAAATTCAATCAATCTTGCACTCTAGTTCAAAATACGAGCAGATTATATGTTGAATTTTAAATTAAAGGGGATAATATGTTTTTAGACCAAATCTTAAAACAGTATAATATAATTACCCTTTTTCTTTCTTAAGTAATTTTAAGAGCTTTGAAAATTGATTTTGTCTTTCCACATGTTAGATGGAATTTTGGACTTTGTGGAAAAGATAAATAAATTATAAACAAAATTGTTTCCTTTATTCAAGTCCAAGTGAACGGTTAAGTGTCTGTTGAGCAAAAATTATCGGGTTGGGCCTTTTGTCCAATTTCAATCTTTATTTCAGTTCACCAAAGTACTGATCAGGCAGCTGTCGCTACCGAGCTGAATTGGCAAGTGAGAGAGCTTAAGCACAAGCATGAAAAGTATGCTTTTTGAAGCCCTAAAATTGAATGGGACTTGAATCTGACCAGGAATTGAAAAGACACACACTACTACTAATTAAAGCCAAATGCTTTAATGATTGATAAACAAGGAATTTCCACTTCTTCCGAAAAGAACAGAGTTTCCTGAATCTACCCTTTTCAGCCAAATGCTTGCCTCAAAGCATTACTTCACACTTTCATTGGGGGTGCAGCAGAGCAGCTAGCACCACATTTTCTTTTTTTTTTTCCCAATTTATTTTTTAATAATCTAGGTAATTCTTAAGTTTTATCCAATGTCGCATCTCAAATTAAAATCTGTTTAAGATAGACGGCGTAAAAATATAAAAAAAAATTAAACTAAAATAAAATCTATATCGAGAAAAAGTCTTAATAATTAATCATAAAAAATATCTGTATACATTTTTAAGTCTCATATTAAAATAATAATAAATAAGTAAATTAAAAGCCGCGTGTCATGCAACCACCACTTAAGCTTATTCGATCATAACATCACGATTATAATAAATATTACCAATCTTTGATGGCGAGTTAATGATATAATTCTAATATCAAAATAAAATATTATAATTCACGATGTTCGAGATTTATAACTTAAGTCGTACAATAAAACAATAGAAATACTGTAATTGCTCCTCATAATGGATTTAAAATCATGATTATATATGATTTCATGCGATTTGTTCGCATTAAATTATGGAAATTGAGAGAGTGACAAATATATAGATATAAATACGCTCTAATGTATATCCATAATATTCCATTCAAATCAAACAACTAAGTATAAACTATGCGCTAAATAATAAACAACAATTACAACACATAAAGAGTTTTAGCTACCTCAATTTTAAAGAAAAGTTAGAAATATAAAAAAATCATTCAAAAAACTTTAAATTTTTTAGGTTTGATTTTCTCACCACAATGTCCTTCTCTTTAATTCCTTAACACCACAGTGATTTACTCTTCAAGACAAAGTTGTAGACTCCAAAATCCCCTCCTATCTTCTATTTTGCACCCCCCTCTCTCTCTCTCTCTCTCTAATTTTCCTCTTTTCACTATAATCGACCAAAACAAGGGAAAGAAAAGAAAAATAAGGAAAAAAATATTAAGAATGGGAGAAAAAGGAAAAAAAAATAAGGAAAAATAAAGAAATAGGTTAGACTTATTGGCCACAATACAACTTTGGGCTTAATTAGGATATAAATAAATATTTCACTACGAACCAAAACTTCGAAATTCAAAATCAAAATAGTCCAAAACTTCAATTGATGGCCCAATAAAATATAAGACATTGCATTTAAAATTCTACTTTACATACTAATTATTATTATTTTTTTTAACAATTAAGTGACAAAAATATTTTTACCCTTGAAATTTATGCCACCCATATGGTTAACAGGTGGGAGTGCAGGAGCAAAAAAAGTTATTAAGGGAGACAGTACAATTAATGAAAATCTCAAACCTTTAATTGTAATAAAAAAAAAATCAAGTCTTGAAATAAAATTTCAAGTAAATCGTAAGAAGTAAAGTGAAATTTTATCTTTATAATTACAAAAAAATAAAAAATATTATCCTTGATTTTACACAGAATAATTATAATACTTAATATTCACTAGCTTGATATATGTCTCTAATGCAACCAAAAAAAAAGCAACAGAAAAAAAATAGAAAAAAAGGAAAGAAAAACTACTCGACCACTGACGAAAAGAATAATTAATTGATTAATTTGTGCAACTAATAAATTTTGATAGTTGATTTGTGCAAGAGCCTCCATCATAGGTGATGACTCAGTAAACTGAAATCCTTTGAGAGTCTGCTTCCAGCCTGAAGTACTGTTTAGTACACTGATATAATACATGCCAAAGAGTTTCTGATACTTAGGTTAGCAATAGTACTTGTCAAAGAATTTATGATACTTAAGTTAGTAAGGGAATTGAAAAAGTATTTTAGCAAAGTTTTTGTAAGGCAAAGAGTGTACATGTCATATATTTGAGAGAATTGTGTATATATAGAGGTGTGAGACCTACATAAATATAATGCATGTGAGCCTTATACAATTTTACTTTCCTTCTAATCATATTATGCCATGTGTATTGTAGATCATAGGATCGATTCCTATAATTAGTTATCAAAACTGTTAAGCAGCAGACAATATTTTAATAGGCGAGAATTATGAAATATGTCAGAATACGATTATACATATAATTATGACATAAGCAATCTTATTTTTAATACGTTGATCGGTCAACCCAACCAAAGTCCATACTGTTCAGTCAGATCAGGTTTCAATCATAGTCACTCAGACAACTCTGTTCGATCGAGTGCATTTTATCAAATGCTCCTGATTTCTTCGGTCACCGAAAAGGACCAAGAGGAATCCAACAATTACCCCATCACCTTCTCGGTTCTCGGCTGGGCACAAGCCATCAATATGGAATCACAGTTGCATGCAGATTGCGGACATGGGTTTCCCAATCGAATATCTTTACTCCCCAGGGGAAAGGATGATGACTAATCTCAGTAATCCCAATCTTTAACGACAAAAAACGTGGTGAGAAAGGGATATGTCAGGCATGCACTTTCAAGTGTGGGAATTTTGTGGGCGGGAAAAAGCTGGGATACCCCCACAAGTTCTTCCTTATTAGCCATATTCATCCCCCCTTCCTTTCATTGCTCTCTCTCACCAACAAAACTCCTTTACGCACTTCTCACATTGATATAGAAATCAGCAGTCTCTGTTTATGGATGTGTCTATTATGCAATCAAACTTTAAACGGATGGAGTAATTTTTCCATAATCGTGTTTAGATGATAAAAAAATAAAAATAAAAAATTAATATAAAAGTGACATGTGCCAAATTTTGATTAGAAAATGTTAAAAAAATTAATAAAAATTAAAATTTTTTTTTTGGGTAAACCAAACAGATTAAATTTGCCAAATGGTAATACTCAACACGTCTTTAGACAGTGTTTGGAGTGTCGAAAAACAATCAAAAAAATGTTATTTGGGTAATATTTTGGTGTTTGACGCACAACCATCAAACCATGTTTTTAAAAGATAAGTAACATCGTTTTTAACTTTTACGTCAGTTTTTCGAAATCCCTTTGAACGATTTTTTGGGTTTGTTCGAATAAGTTAATTCAAACGGTTTTATGTCAGAATTTTTTGAAAATTATTGAAAGTTTTTACGATCTGTAGAAAAGTTATTATAGTTTGTGAAAGTATTATTAGAATTTGTAAAAATTTGTTGGGATATATAAATATATATAAATTTATAGAAATTTTACGCAATATGAAGAAGGCAGAATGTATTAGAGAATTTCAGAAATTTTCAGAGATTTTTCCTAATTTTCAACACGCCAGATGTTCAATTAATTAAAATTTTATAAATGTTATAAATACATGTATTATATATTTTTACTTTATTTTTCTCATATACACACATGGATGAATCCATGATTTTGACTAAGAGGACACCAAGTACCCAAAAATGGGAGAGATAATAAGTTACGTTGGGGGTGAAGAATGGGAAAAATGTGATATTACTTTTAAGGGGAGAGAGAATTATTCTTGGATATAAAATCGATAAATATATTTTTCACAGTTTAATGATTCAGCTAACCTTTTCAATAATACTTGAGATTTAATAGGAATGCTAATCATTGCAAAATATACATATATAATTATTATTAAATTTTAAATTTATTATATTATATGTGATATTTACTGATATTATGCATAAGAGTAGGTGCATTTGGTACACTGAAAAATGTTAAAAAATTCTAAAAATCTCTAAAAATTATTCACTTTTTATTTTATTACATAAATTACGAACTCATAAATTATCTTAAATTATTTCATTTTTTGTCACTCCAAACGCTCCTTAAATAGTGTAGTAAAAATAAACACTTTTATTTCACAAAAATACTAATTGAGTTTGATTTTTGTAAACTATTTATGTTAAAAATTTTTGAATTAATTTTAATTTTTAATAAGATTAAAATACCTTAATATTGAATTAATTTTTTTAATAAAATAAAATTAAAGGCATTTTGATAATTTCACGTTCAGCTAGAATTAAAGGAAATCACTTGCCCTCTGCTTTCATTTGGCTCCTCCAGCGTGTATATATATATATATATATTTTACGTTGTCATATTTGTGTCCCTTCCTTGTCGTGTATATATGTCCGTTAGATTCGAAGTTTTGACGGTGGTAATAATTTCTGAGTATTTTTGCGCACTTGGTTCCATTCCTTTTCCTCCTTTTAATGCCATGGAATGGAAGGCAAATTAGTGATGACTTTTTTGCTTTCCTAATTTTCTGAACCAAACATTCGAATTCCACCCTCCCCCCCACCCAATGCGAACTCCTGAGCCATCCTTAGTGAATAATAAACTTTACTATATTACAATTTTTTTATATTTTAAGTGCGTTTAACGTACTAAAAAATATAAAGAATTTTTAAATTTTTTAAAAATTATTTATTTTTTATATTAGTATACGAATTATGTATTTATAAATTACTTTACTTTATCTTTTTTTTATCACTCCAAACGCATATATAATATATATATAAATTAAATTTTCATGGCTACGATAACTGGAAATCACAGCATGTAATATGCTATACGGTCAACAAAGTACACAAAATAGGGCCCCTCCAACAGATTAATCTATGCCAAATAGTGGAGGATGAGGAGGCTAAGAAGAACAACTTGCAAGAACCATCGCACCACCATCCATCCAATGATACTCCTAATTACCGGATGTTTGCTTACCTCACACGCGCACATATATATATATATATACGTATATATAAATATATATATATATATATATCTCACTGGATGCTGAAATTTTTTTTTATACTTCCATCTTGTTGGAGATTGGGTTTTGTCATGTCTCTCACATCTATTTGAGTTTTGCTCCATTTTTTTAATTAATTTTGGAAGATCTCTCCTCTCTCTCTATATATATATATTTTATCTATACTATTTTAGAGTTGAGTACCAAAGTTTGGTGAAACTCTTATTTTTATAAAACGACAGTTTTGATAAAATGCTTATTTCCTAAATTAACAAAAATATCCATAAAACTAAATACGTATACATTTGTTAATTTTAGAAGATAAAAATATAATAGTTATTTTACAATCTTTTTAAATGCAAAAATTTCAAATTTAAACTTCAAAATTCAGTTAACATGTTCAAATTTTATCTTAAAAACAATTAAGTTATATTTTTTATTTAATAATTATCCTTATATTATTTTTATCCCTATATATATCTATCAAAAAATATATATCTATCAAAATGTTTAAAAAAAAAAATTTACAAGCATTGCACCAGCGTCTAGTATATATAGAGAGAGGGACATGAGAATAGTAAGTCTCTCTTTAGAACTCTACAAAATTTCACAATTTATACTAATTTTTTACAACTCTAAAAGTATAATAATGATTACAGTTACAATGATTATGTAATCTCAGTTATTAACTTAATAATTGAGATTGAACCATTGCAATTGTATCATTATTATATTATTATTATTATTATTATTAGTTATATCAAAGAAATAATTTCTCCGCACTAATCACTCATTTACCTTTCCTTTTTTTATATAAATTAAACCTTATACACGATTTTGTTTTTAGTTGAAATTCATGCAGGTATAAACGAGACACATGTTGGTATAAGAAAATCCTAATACCAAGACAAAAGAAGGTTTCCACACAATAGCCCCTTCCACTTTTTTTATTTATTTAAGGCATATAACTTGAAATTAGCCAGTCATTGGCATCTCTTGCTTCCCTTTGTCAAAAAGATACATAGCTAATGTATAAATCAAGCAGAAGGGTTGTCTATATTGAAAATGCTATGGCCTGCTACACTGTAATGGGATATATATATATATATATATATTTGTGGCAACTTTACAAAAATTGGCATGTTGCCTGGAATAGTGCTTCTCAGCAATGTAGTATTTCCAGGTGGGTTTTTCCCCTTCACATTAGATAAAAAAATAAAAAAAAAAGGAGGATATCTCTATCCAATTCATGATTTTATGTCCCCTTTTTTGTCATAAAATTGTTGAATTTTTATTAATAACTATTTCCTTCTCAAATTAGGAGAGACAAATTAACACACAATTTTTAAAAATAAGCAATGTATAATCCAAAAAAACATTATGTTGTTGTTGTCAAGAGGATAATGATACTTTCTTTTTAAGTATTACTACAAAATTAAAATCTTTGAATGAATTAAATCAGTAATATATTTTATATACAAAGTAAAATTAAAAAGAGACAGAGAAAAAAGTAAAGATTGTGGCTAAAATACTATTAGGGTTTGAATTATTGTGCTAATAATGAAGCATTTGTATAATCATTTTTTGCACTTAAAAAATGATATTGCAATGAAACTTAATGTTATTATATATTGGAAAATTTCATTATTGTTCATTATAGGTTCCATGTGACTTTTCTAAAGTTTTAAATTTTGAAAACATCATCACTATCATTAGCAAGAGGTATTATGTGGAGTAGTCCCCCCTCTTTGTTTTTATTTATTATTATTGTTATTTTTTGTTTTAATATTAACTCATTTGTAATGATTTTGTACCAATTTCGGTGGTACTTTGATCTACGTTATTAAATTATAATTCAATAATTTAAATATGCTCATGTATTTTTAAATTAAAAATTTATAAATATTTTAGAATCGTTAAATTTTAATTAAACGGTCCAAATTCAGTTATCACGGAACTGATATCAAAATTGATATCAACCTCTCCCATTTATTTGTAATGACTATTTTTCACCAATTAATTACATTTTATTTTTTAATGAATCTAATGATTATGAAGGTATTATTAATTAATTTTTTCTTTGTTTGACGTGACAAGAATTTGAAGCTCAAAATGGTTGATACAGTACTCGTAAGGGAATTAATATAACTTAAAAAAATTGATTGAATTTTTTCTATTAACAAAACTTTTTTAATTTTTTAATTTTTTAGAAAATCTTAAGGTAATTTTTAAGATGTTTATGGACTTATCATTATTCTTATTTCCAATATTATATAAAAGCAAAAAAAAATAAATAAATAAATAAGAAAAACTAAACTAAGCTAAACAATCCCAAATTACTTTTGCGCTATTAATAAAGATTTAATATATTAAATTTACCACTCAGAGAGCAACTCAGTACTCGTACAAACTACAGCAAAACACCCACAAGCCCCCGCACACTCGCTGTTTCTCTCTCAACTTTATTCTCTCTCTAGATTTCTTCAATCTATTATCTCTCGGCGCTTTCTGTACGCGATCTCCTCTTTCAGTAACCTGACAATTCCCAATTCTGCAAAGCCCCCCCTCTCTCTCTCTCTAAGATATCTAGGGTTTTGCCTTAGCATTTTATCGGTCGATTCACACTCCACATCCGAGTTTAGCTCTTGTACTTGAGCGATATGACGCTGAGAATTTGAGGTGAGCTTTGTTAATTCTATCTAGATGTAGTATAATCGCTGTCAGTTGAGTAATATATGTTTGTTTTTCATTCTATGGTTAGATCTGTGTTGAAGGACTGGTTTTTGATGGAGTAGATCAAGTTGATTTCTGACCTAAGCAGCAGTACACTAGCTAGAATGAATCAGTTAGCTGTGCGATTCTGTGTTTGATTGATGAGCTATTGGAAGGAAAAAAAAAAAAAAAAATTACATTTTGTGTTTTGTCTGGTCTCAGAAAATGAAAAGACACCCAATTCAGTGGAAAACAAACGGTTAATGTTAATACCTCGTCTAATAAATAATAGATTCATTCATGAAAATTTCATGTTTCCCAAACTGTAAAAAGTAGTAATTATAGAATTGATGCACTAATTGAAGGCTGTCACTTTTGTGATCTCCATTTTTGGAAAAGATGACCATTGGAAAGAGTTGTTTGCAAGCCCCGAGGAATTATGTTATGTTCTTTCCTAGGTTTTATCTACACTTAAAAGGATCATGAATATTTATGCAGTGTAAAGGGAGTTATTACAAACTAAAAATCATGTTAGGGAAAATTGTGTTCTGGATGTTATCTGTTGGTGCAGAAATAACTTGGAATAATTATTGTGATAGAAAGCACAGGGCAGCATTTTATCAAAATGGAATATGTATTAAAATATATCAATGAAGTTGTACGATGCTTCTTAATAAAGAAGAGTAATGAAGTCAAAGGCAGTCATATAAATATTATTCAATGAAAAACATACGATGTTATGAAACCAGGATTCTACAACCTAAAACCTTTGTTTGATTCTTGCAGTGAAAGGGATAGAAAGAGAAATGCTTTGATATCACTTTCTTTCATATGCCTTCACTGAAACCAGAAAGAAGGGTAGCTATGAGTGTATGTAAGAGAAGGAATCTTGCTTCAATTTACCTATTGAGAGAATGTGGAAGGGATCCATAATCTTTTGTTGTTTACAGATCTCATGTTGTCAACATTACTGTGAGCAGAAAGCTCAAATTTCAGTCTTTGAATGAGAAACATAGAACACGAGGAGGAAGAATCAGTTGGAAATTGGACCTGCTGTTGCATTTATAACATTTGCATTCTTTTCCCTCAAAATAATATAACTTTCCCTAAACAAAATTAGAGCTGTACATACCAAGGGCTGAGCGTGATGCTGTGGTGTCTTATATGATCAAAATATGTTTTGAGTACTTAGCTTTGAATGTGGTTATGTATTTCACAACTTTTTCTTGCATGTTTGAGGAACTCCCAAAGTTTTATTTCCTCCACATGTAATTTTGATTGTAATTTTTGTCTTTAGATTTTCAATTAACTTTTTGGGTTGTTTAAATTGATCATACTTAAGCGTCTTTACCAGTTTACCAGTTTTGGCGATACTGTGGTATTCCAACTTTGAAGGACGATTTTGAAGTTCTCTTTTCCTCTCTTTTATAATGGGATCTATGTCTATGCGGTTTATTATGAACAATATTTGAGTTCTGCTTGGTGTTTCACAATTGTAGATGATCATTCAGAAGCACTTCGTATGGAGAATAATTGTTTTGATTCAAGCACAGGCAGCATGTCATGAGCTATAATGATGGGAGATCTGGTTAATTACTTCTGGATGGTTATACATTAGGTTGTTGTTTTCGGGTGGATATTGCCATTAATCTCGCACTTTTTAGTATAAAAAATGCCTCTATGGTGGGGGAAGTCATCATCTAAAGAAGCAAAGAAGAAAACAAGCAAGGAGAGTTTCATTGATTCATTACAACGAAAATTTAAGATTGCGTCTGAAAGTAAATCTGCCAGTAGACCAGGAGGTTCTCGAAGACGTAGTAGTGACACAGTTTCAGAGAAGGGGTCTCTTTCCCGAGCAGAGTCAAGGTCAACATCGCCTTCTAAAAAAGTATTAAGATGTCAAAGTTTTGGTGAAAGGCTTCATGCGCAACCACTTCCCCTTCCGGGTCATCCTGCTGCCATAGGTCGCACAGATTCTGGAGTCAGTGCGCTGGCAAAATCGAGATTAGAGAAAGGCTCAAAGCCATCATTATATCTGCCACTCCCAACACCTGCATGCATCCAAAACAGATTAGATCCTGCAGATTTAGATGGAGATGTTGTTGCTACTTCTTTTTCTAGTGAATGCTCCATTGACAGTGATGAATCGCGGCAGCGTAGTCCCCTGGCATCTGACTATGAAAATGGCAGCAGAACTGCTAACGGGAGTCCTTCCAAGTGGGTGTTATTTCTTTACAAAATTGTGCTTAATATTGCATATAAAATCATTATCAACCATGGTTCTGTTGGTGGCAGTTGTGTTTCTCCTTTTTAGCTAAGTGGCTATTTTGTTGAATGTGCCTGAAGTTTTTTTGAGGTTGTTCCTTTTTGTTCATACATTTATTCAGTTTATTATTTAGTTCATTACTAACTCATTTACTCATTTTCACCAAAGCATGATGGCAAAGGACCAGTGTATGACGGAAGTAAGGTCGAGAGAGGCAATAAAACCACCTAACCAGGTTTCTGCTTCATCACCTAAAAGGAGGCCTTTGAGCAATCGTGTTCCAAATCTACAGGTCCCATACCATGGTACTTTCTGCAGCGCTCCGGATAGCTCAATGTCAAGTCCTTCCAGAAGTCCAATGAGAGCATTCGGCACTGAACAAGTTATAAAATCTGCTTTCTGGACTGGCAAGATGTATCCAGATCTTCATTTTCTTGGATCTGGTCATTGCTCCAGCCCAGGCTCAGGGCAGAACTCTGGGCATAATTCAATGGGAGGTGATATTTCAGGACAATTGTTTTGGCAGCCCAGCAGGGGTAGCCCAGAATATTCACCAATCCCTAGCCCCCGAATGACTAGCCCTGGTCCCAGCTCAAGAATTCATAGTGGTGCTGTTACGCCACTTCATCCAAGGGCTGGAGGGGGAGTTATTGAGGATGGGAAACAACAAAGTCACCGGTTGCCTCTTCCTCCCATTACAACTTCAAATTCTTCTCCTTATTCTCATTCAAATTCAGCTGTGACATCTCCCTCTGTGCCACGAAGTCCGGGAAGGCCAGAGAATTCAGCCAGTCTTTGTTCCCGCTGGAAAAAAGGAAAATTGCTAGGTAGAGGCACGTTTGGACATGTTTATGTTGGTTTTAACAGGTAGACTGGAATCATTGATATCCATATCCCTTCATGCTTTTGTTTTCTTGTCTACTTTTCGTGCATGGGATACCTTTATCTGATTTTACATTGAGCTTTACTTGAAACTGAGGCAGTTTATCTTGCACATGGACTTTCTTACGTAATATTTTCACCTATTATAATGATTTGCTTCCTTGCATCTAGTGTGTTTGATTACAGTTGCTTGTGTAATTTTTGTGATGTATTCTTTCTTGAATATTGCTATCTGATTGAGTTTTATATCTGGCTTTATACTTGCTGTTATAGTGAAAGTGGTGAAATGTGTGCAATGAAGGAGGTTACATTGTTCTCAGATGATGCAAAGTCGAAGGAAAGTGCAAAGCAGCTGACACAAGTAAGTTTGCTGGAAAATTTTATTACGGGTACTCTGCAGGATAAAGTTTGTTGTTTTTCATTAGAAGTTATTTCTCTATTTGATTTCTCTATTCTAATTTCTTTCTGATGGGGGGGAGTTATTATTATTATTATTATTTTTTTTTTTTTACAGGAAATCACTTTATTGAGTCGCTTAAGGCATCCTAATATTGTGCAGTATTATGGGTCTGAAACAGTAAGTTTATCCCGTGTCATTTACTTCTGTTGATTTGAAAAGAAAAAAAGAAAAATTGTAATGCTTTTTTGTGTTGTACTTTACAGCTTGTTAGCTTTTGAACTTTTTAACATGTATTTATGCTGTATTTTCATCATTCCCAGTGGTCATTTTGAATTTCTGAAACAGAAGACTCACCAAGTGATGCTAACTACTATGAATTTTTTTATGTTATAGTAAACTGCGAACTGTTATGCCATGATCTTGCATCTCGTGGACAATTATATGTGTATATATAAGGTGTAGGCATCTTAATAGAACTCTTCTTGGGCTCTAATGCTATCTCTGAATTTATTTTGCTTGAGCAGGTGGGGGATAAACTTTATATATATTTGGAGTATGTTTCTGGTGGTTCCATCTATAAGCTTCTTCAAGATTATGGACAGTTGGGTGAATTGGCAATTCGTAGTTATACTAAACAAATTTTGTCAGGGCTCGCATATTTACATGCTAAAAATACAGTTCATAGGTGAATCCAGCAAATCATTTCTTATCAACTTATTATTCTTCCAGATGCTATTTTCTGGAGTGTGCTAGTTTTGCAATGTCAAACGCTAATCATCTGTTTTGCTTATGCCTTATCTCATGTGCAGGGATATTAAAGGAGCAAATATCCTTGTAGACCCAAATGGCCGTGTCAAGCTGGCAGATTTTGGAATGGCCAAGCATGTAAGTCTAGGCTTCCTTTTTTTTTGGGGGGGGGGGGGGGAGGGGGTTGAGACATAATCAAAACAAATGAGTGTTAGTGTCATTTTAGTTGATTATTAAATTTTAAGTTTGTTTTCTTGGTAATACATAACCATTCCTTTATTTTATGTTGGCAGTGATTAAAAAACCAAAAAAAAAAAAAAGAAAGAAAAAAAAAAGAATAAAAAGAAGAACTTGTGACATAGTATTATGCAGCACGTGCTGTTAGCCTGTCCTCTTTTCAATTAAATTAGTGTGTATCTGTCTTCTACATATTTGATATCAAGTATCAACAAAAAGCTTGTCCTTGAACCCTATAGTTTGCCCGTTCAAATCCAGCTTCCTGGAAAATCTAATTATGTGGGTCAAATTTGCAGATTACTGGGCAGTCATGTCCACTGTCATTCAAGGGAAGCCCTTACTGGATGGCACCTGAGGTCAGAATTTGCTTGTGTGACCTTAAATTTTTGGTTGTGAGATGGTTTACTGTTACATTTCACAACTGCCTTCTTTATATTCGCCCAGGTTATAAAGAACTCAAATGGTTGCAACCTTGCTGTTGATATCTGGAGTCTTGGATGCACTGTGTTGGAAATGGCTACTGCAAAGCCGCCATGGAGCCAGTATGAAGGGGTCAGTATCTTGGATGTAGAAATTTGTTACATTGACCCCTTTTCTTTACGTAATTATCAGTGATTTCCCACAAGTTTTGCATGTACATCTTGAGTATACATCTCAATCAGAATTTGTAGATTTTAAGTCTCCATATTATCTGATGGAGATTTGTTCTTTCACACGTGATGTTTTGCATGTTCTGGCCTGAAGGTCGCCGCCATGTTTAAGATTGGTAATAGCAAAGACCTTCCTGCAATTCCTGATAACCTCTCAGATGATGGAAAGGATTTTGTGAGGCAGTGTTTGCAACGTAATCCACTGCATCGTCCTACAGCTGCTAAGCTTTTGGAGCATCCATTTGTGAAAAATGCTGCACCTTTGGAGAAAGCAAATATGGGACCTGAGCTTTCAGATCCACCTGCTGGGGTTACAAATGGAGTTAAATCTACGGTACATTTATCTGTTCATTTATTCCTTTTAAATCTGCTGTGCGGCTATGGAGATGCCATCTCATAATATCAAGTTTCCTTAACATGGAAGTGTTTCTGTTCATTTTGAAATCATTGCTGCTACAATTCCTAATTTTTTCACTTGGAACTCAGACTTTTGGGGTCCTCTTTGTTTTAGCTCTTTTAGTCATTGAGTTTGAAGAAGAAAAGAAATGTGTTGAAATGGAGTTGGAAGATAATTCAGATTGTCCTAAATCTAGTGAAATGTTGAAGCACCTAGTGAGTGGGTCTCCAGTTGTTGTGGGGAGAGAGAGGATTCACAATAGATGGGAATTTATATGCCTAGTGTAAATGTAAGAATGCTTGTGATAGTTTTCTGGGGTTAATATTAGACAAATGAGTTCAACCACTTCAATTTTTTTTTTTTTTAAATAATTGTTGCATATTATTGAAGTGTTCTCTATGGTTATTTTTTCGGGGGAAATGCTGTGTTGATGTGTGTAAATATGACCTAGTTTAGTTCTGTTTTCCTGGGAATAATGTTGATCATTGTCAATGTGGAAGATGACTGGAGACCAGTGAGGTGAGACCTAGGGCGGTTTGGGTGCAAGAGGGAGTGCACTGGAGTAGAGTTTTTAACTATGGAAAAGATAACCAGACCGGGGAACCTGGGCCTTGGAGGCCATCTCAGCTCTGGGACAGCTCAATCCTAACGGAGGCGTAGGCATGATCAATAACAATGTTTTTTTTTTTTTTTTTTTTCTGAGGACAATATCTAAAATTTTCATTAAAAGTTATTCATTTAGCCTTTTGATATGAAAAAAATTGTTAGTCAAGTTTTTGTATTCAGTTGATTAATTAAAATATTATTTTCTATTAATAATAGCTAATCCATTTAATTGTTTTTTTTTTTTGGTAGTTAAGATTTTAAAAACAATGTTACATGCATGATCAACAATATTTATAATCAATTCATATGTTTAGAAAAGAGTATGTTCTTTTTATAAAACTTAATGTTTCAATTTGCCATGCATTGAGTTTTTCCTTTTAAACTAAAACATTTGTTTGAGGCTTAGTCGGGCAACCAGATATTTAAAAGGGGAAAAAGGCATGGAGAGTTGTTCCTCTTTACATAACATGGTTGATTTGGGGAAGAGAGGAGCACGATATGTTTTCAACGGGTTGAATTTTCTTTATATAGATTAAAGAGCATTCTTTTGTCTATTTTGTTGAGGATATGGATACTTAAGTTTTGGGTTTTAGTGGCCCTTTTATCGTAATTAGGTGGTCTTTTATATAATTGATTTACTTAGCAAAAAAAAAAAATAAATAAATATATAAAACTAATGTTTCTTTAAGGGTAATAATTTTTGTCAGTAAAACCTCTATAGTCTTAGCAATTTTATTTAGGAATGTCAATATTACCCATTTCTTGTAGGTATCGGGCAGGTATTGTTATATTATTCATGGGGACATTAAGGGGTATGGGGATTTTAAGTTATCTCGAATGGGTACGAAGACAAGGATACTAGTCTCCACCCTGCCCCATAATTATTCACATACCCACTTATACATTAATCATTGGCGAAGTTAGCATGCCAAGGGGCGCGCACATGCCCACCCTGGAAGATTTTTTTTATTGTTATTTATTATTTTTTTTCTATTGATATTGTTAATTGTGCCCACCCTAGAAAAAGGAAAAAAAAATTATCACAATACTAATTGTGCCCACCTAATTTTTTTTTTTGGGGGGGGGGGGGGAGTTAACCTAATACTGATTATGCCCACCCAATGAAATAAACAAATTTTAGCTCAATGCACATCAATGCATTTGTGCCCAACCCGCCTAATATAACAAAAAATTATCGAATTTTGCCGCTTTTCTGTCGATAAAAATTTTATATAGTATATAAGCTTTAAACTATTTGTGTTTTATAATTAGTGCCCTCCCACATCTAAATTCCTAGCTCCACTCCTAACATTAATTAATATCCTATATATATTATATGAATTATTATTTTGATTTGAGTGTGGTGCTTGGCTCAGGTGGTTGAGCTTCCTTGTTACCCACTCACGGCCCGTGTTCAAACCCGGGCTCCCCCCTTCCCCTGCTTAGCTATCAAAAAAAAATATATATTATTTTGATTTACTTAAAATTTTTATTTGTAAGCGAGATGAGAAAAAAATATCCCCTCCCAAAATCCACTCTGTTGATGTCCCTTCTTTTAATTTTAAAAAGAAATCAAAATCATCACTCTTTCAAGAAGAAGGGGAGAAAAAAAAAAAAGGAAAACAAATCAAAACCATCACTATAGTCACCATTTTTAATTTTCTTTTCTTTTCTTTCTTTCTTCCTTTCTTTCTTTCTTTTTTTGAAATCAAGATTTAAGACAATAGTTTCTCATCTTCCTTCAAATAAAAACTACCTAAGTTTGTATAGCCTTTTCTTTTACTTTTTGTTACCATTAGTAAAAATAAATTAGTGCTTCCATTTAATTAGACTTCTTAACAAACTTTTGATCTCCAACTTGTTGAGTTTGGCTACTTGAGTCGTTTTTCTCCATCTCATTTTGATTTACGTTCATAAGAAGTGATTGTGTTTTACACTCATCGTCAGCCTACCCAGCTCCCCTCCTCTATTCAGGCTTGGCAAATTGTTTTTATTGACCTTCTGTTTTTGTTAGCAGAGGTTAAAATAAATCAATATCTATCTTTAATTTGGCCTCTTATTGGTCAAAAACTGCGGAGTTATTTGGGAATTTTTTTACCATTATTATATCCACTGGCAGACCCATGCTATGTCGAGCATGGGCCACTGCCTATGCTGAAATTTATTAAAAAAAAAATTATATTGTATCTGAATCCAACAGGAATGATTTGTCTTAAAGAAATTGCCCTAGAGATGAAATTGGAAATGAGTGTTGGTTCCAGGTTTAATATTGACCTCACCACTATCATGACTTCCACATGTATCTATGTCCTAAGGGTGGTGATTCATGTTTGTGTGTATATACTCAAATATTTTAAAATTTAATAAGTATATTTAATAATTAATTTATTTTACAATTAGGTCAAATTGTATTAAATCGTGTCAATTTTGGATTCACATATTTATATTGTATCATATTTGAATTTTTTCTCAGTTGTATCCTGTTCGAGTTGTGTCAAATATTATTATCTCTATCTATATTCTACCCTACTTTCAAAATT
The DNA here is from genome assembly GCA_019916065.1 of Vitellaria paradoxa. NCBI lineage: Eukaryota > Viridiplantae > Streptophyta > Magnoliopsida > Ericales > Sapotaceae > Vitellaria > Vitellaria paradoxa. The sequence continues at coordinate 40,620,387 of CM034242.1, read as the reverse complement.
TTTTTATTTGATTTTATTTTATGTAAGTTTAAATTAATATTATTTTATTCTAACATTACCTAAAGTGATAATCAAATAAAGGAATAAAAATAGTCATTCCATTTTTATTAAAAAAAGAAAATTGCAACATTTTTAGAGTATGAAAGAACGGAGGGAATTGTTGTACTTTGTTTTGTTAATTTAAATGTTATTTTGTGTAAGAAACATTTAATATCAATGTATAGTATTTTGTATTTTATTGTATTTTATGCATTTGTTTGAAATTTAAAATTTTATTTATGATTTCAACCTATGCTAACCCAAATTCCTGTGTCTGCCACTATTTATATCTTGGGATTGAACAAAATTTGGAGGCATTGCAAAAGATTAACATTAAATACTTGTTAAAGTTGTCCAATTAAAGGCCTCTTTTTTGGCGGGGCCTTAGGAAACTACCTGAGTGGCCTGGTCATTGAGCTGGCCCTGCCTCAGCCTACGCGCCAAGGGCAACTGGTTCAAGGCAAGGTGGTTGATTACATAGTTTGAGCATCCTAGGAGGTGGTCGCCTTCAACCAAATACTGAGAAGTCGATGCCTACGTATTCAGGCACTGAAGAGATCGTGATAGAACAACACTAATAGGCCGATCTTGTCTATCGTGTAGCTGCTCTCTCTCTCTCTCTCTCTCTCTCTCTCTCTCTCTATCACACACACACACAGACACACACAAATCAATTAAGGTCTCAAGTCCCTCAGGGGAGAAAAATCACTCAAGGGAACAAGGGTGCCGATGGAGGAGGATCACTCTTGGATACCATAGGCTTTGCTCTGAGCCTAGTGTAGATCTCCTTCAGACCAAGCCTGGTGACATTGAACTTTGAAGATATGGATAGTAGCAGGCACAAGAATCATGAATAGCAGAGGCAAAAATGATATACATTTATATTAATAAACAAATTTTATTAAAGTATGGGCATTAAGAAAATGCTAGATTCTCGTACAAAACAAAGACCTTCCTCAAGCTGACTCTACTTGGTCATATCATCCACAAAATTCAAAAAATAATTCAAGTTTGGACCAATTCCCCCCCCCCCCCCCGGGGGGGCTATACAGAAGTCGCAAAAAATAAACTTTCCACTTTTATACAATTGCAACTCAGATTCTTGGAATATTCTTCTGTTTATCTCTCTCCCAGCTAACCAATAGTCACAGAACGATGCTAGTTTCATGTCTTCCTATTTTGAATGCATGGCGTGTAGCCCCACCGTGCATTCAACAAGCTCTTGAGGTTACTAGGGAATACCTATTACACCCGGAATATATCCCAAAGCTCTGACAGTCCATGAGTGATGAATGAGAACATGATTTGTAGTTTCTTCTACATTCTTGCATAGGCAATACCAGTTCACAAGTGTGCATATTTTTGGACCATCTTAGTCATAATGGTATAAATTAGGGGCTACCTCTTAAATGTAAAAATATTGGTGGAAATTTTTTATTATGTTGAAAGAAATTTTTAAATCGATTGCCCTCGTACCCCTCATGTGGCCTTTGGATATAGAGGTTTCTAGACCATAGCGGGAGATATTTGGCTGGAGGATACTACGGGACTGGGCATTCTTAGCCAAGTATTAAGCAACAAGGTGTCATCCGAGTTCTCTACCATAAATGGAATTTATGGTTATTTATGGATATTTATTAGGTTGACTGATGGGAATAATGAAAGCGTGGGTGAAATGGTATAAATTATCAGGATAGTTTAAACAAAGTAATCCTTTTTTTTTTCCAATTTAGGTAATTACTCTAGAACAAGTTTGTCAATTAATTTTTGCAGGCATTTTGGGTTTTAAAAAAAAAATGGAATGTAAAATGTACCAAAATAATACCTGCATTTTCTCCTGTCCACATTGAACTGCTTTCCTTTGAAAAGCTCGAGTCATTGTCTCCTGTAAAAAAGTTCAGTTTTTAGGAAACATAGTTTATTCATTGACTTCTCATAGTTCTATTATTTATTGATGTCATTGAAGACACTTAAGTTGTAAAAAATAATTGTTAATTCAATTTGTACTTGCCAATAAATAGATAAATATTAATTTACTTTTGTAGCAAGGGGTAAAAAAATTCTAAAAAAATAATGCTCAACTTTTTGACAGCTGATGAGGTTTTGTGTGTGTGTGTGTGTGCGCGCGCGCGCGCACGCGCGTGCATATTGTTAGTATTTTTTGGCACATTGGGGGTGGGGGGAGGACGGGATGTGTGCAATACATTCGTTCTGTGATGATGTATGTTTTAAATTGGTGTAATATAGATCTACTATTTATTAGACTAGACCCCAAAAAGCCAAAATAATGATTGGTAAAGCATTTTTTTTAAGGAAAATCTCCCCCCTCCACCCCCAACCCCCCCCCCCCCCAAAAAAAAATGAACTGTTGGAATGAAAATTCCAATTTAATGAACCAAGAACTTAAAACTTCAAATAATCCAGTTGCATTTGGTGTAGAACTTGGTTGAACGTGGAGTGGGGTGAGAGTTTATATATTTAGAAATTTCAAGTTTCCAATTCAATAAAATGGAATTTGGTCCAAAAGTTCATTGTTGCTGCTGCTGCTGCTGCTGCTGTTGTTATTATTAATATTTTTTTTTTTTTTGGGGGGGGGGATTTTCCTCCTTTTATAAGTAAAATGATTGGTAAAGCAATGTTATTTTGTAAATCTATTATATATTCTTGAAAGCTTCATACCAAAATATCATTTTGACACCACCTTATTTTGATAAGAAGTTCTCAAAAGTTTACTCTTTAGTAGTCTTCTCTTTGCCGAGTTGCTTCAGATCCATGCCAAGCATGCCACTGCTCTATTTTGTCAGTCTGTCTAGTCAAGCTAGTATTTATGTCCTTGTAAATATTACTTAAAAGTAGATACTTTTCATTTTCTTTAAAAGAGAGAAAAATGGAAATCATTTTAACTGCCATTTTTTTACACTTTTTTTTGGGGACCTTCAGGGCATTGGAACTGCAAGAAATGTTTTGAGCTCAGATTCAGAAAGACTTGCTATCCATTCATCCAGAGTTTCTAGATGTGGCCCCTATTCCAGGTCTCTCTCTCCCCCTCCCTCTCCCTCTCCCCCTCCCCCTCCCTCCCTCTCTCTCTCTCTCTCTCTCTCTCACACACACACACACACACTATACCAACCTTTGCACCATCAATCTCAATCTATTGCGTGGAGAAACTAATTAACATAGGCTTGTGTTGTGTATATTTAGTGTCTGATTTCATTCTTCTTATCTGCAGCGAAATTCAAATTCCAAGGAACATATCATGCCCAGTCTCTCCAATTGGGAGCCCTCTTTTGTATCCACAATCACCACCACATTTGAATGGAAGATTGTCTCCTTCTCCTATATCTAGCCCGCATACCACATCAGGTTCGTCCACGCCTCTCACAGGTGGCTGTAGTGCCGTCCAAGTTCATAATCTTAACCAATCAGTCTATTTGCAAGAGGGCTTTGGAAGCAAACCCCCCCATAGTCCTTACACTAACAACCCTTCTTATCATAGTCCTAACCATGATATCTTTCGAGGGGTGCAAGGACCTCACATTTTCCCAGAATTAAAGTCTAGTGAAAGTGAGGCAATTGGAAAGCAGTTTGGAAGACCTATTCATGGGGAACTGTACGACAGACAGACAGTCTTCGCTGGTTGTGTGAATCAGCAGTTACTGAGGGATCATGTGAAGTTGAATCCATCCCTGGACCTCAGTTCCTGCTCTCTGGTGCCAGACCGGACAAGTGGTATCTAACTTAGTTTGTCATTATAAATTGTCATTCACGGAAAGCTTGCTAGACTCTGCTGTTTTCAGGTTTAGAAGATTAGTTTATTCATCACATTGCTAACTGTGGAAGAAGATAATTTGTAAACACAAGGACCCAAGATGGGAAAATGAAAACTAAGCGGCAGTATGAGATTTCTTGGAAGTTGAAGAGGTTCAAGGAACTAAAATTATTTGCAGCTCCTTATGTTTTGGGGATGACCATTACAAGCGACTCATGAGCTGTGGGAGTAATCTGCTGTGCGCTGAATGTACAACTGTTCAAGTGAAGCCTCGTTCCTGGCAAGCCGAAGACTTGCTGTCCCATATAGTTTTCGTATGATGCTATACCGGCTTTGTAAAAAAGTTGAGAGCTTAAGCCTTCATCTGACGCGGGACTGATCCGAGGTATAAAATGAATGGTTTGGTTTGATTTTGATTCGGAGAAGATAGCTTTGAATGACCGAATGTATAGCTGATCATAAGAAGATGCTTCTGTGTTATTGGAACAAACTGTAATTTATATGATTGCATGGAAGGGAAGAGCAAGCTAGATAATAAGTAGTACTAGTATTATTTTTGAGGGGCGTACAACTGCTGTACAGAAATTGGGGAAATGAATTGGGCTTTTCTATATTTTTGTTTGTTAATGAAGCAGTTGGCAGGTTGACTGAGCCCCGCGCATTTCCTTTTCAAGCAACAGCTTATGCTGGGTTTGATTGTAACCAACCAATTTATACTGTTCCACCTGATTAGTTGTTGTCTGTACATTACCATTTCAAGGAATTAACGAACGGAATTTAATTTCGAAATCTTGTTTTTTTCTGCTCTGGATTCATTTTTGTGGTACAATTGGTTGCATATTATATATATATATATATATATTTCAAATAACTTTTTATCCAGCAAAAACTGTCAGCTTGCTTTCCTTTCTTGCAGTGGTGTGCCTAAGTTGGGTAGGAATTTGTGAGAGTAGCAATAAATGGTCAGTGCAGTGTAGAGGGAAAATGTAGTTTCGTTAACCTTGAGGGTGACCAAATGGTGTGAGAACTGCACTTGTCAATTGTAAACATAGGGAGGTGGTGAGTTGGAATATTTTATAAAAATTTCTCCCCCCTGAGGTCTCCTACATTTGTTGTCTGTAGTTCCTCATTCAGTATTGTTAGGTGGATCCTCAGTAATTGAGCTCATCCATCTACAAAATTAGATGAAATGTAATGTTGAGAATGTTCTCCCTCCCCCCCCCCCCCTCCAAAAAAAAAGTGCCGGGTGATTCATCTTGTGAGCATCAACGGGTAAACGAAATTAAAATTAGACGAAGATGTGACATTTGATCAAATAAACAAAGGGATAAAGTGACCCAACAAGAAGTACGTATCTTGAGATGAAATTGGTGATAAAGCCACAACAATGATTTTACCATATAATTCAAGAAGCCATGTAGTAAGGAGGCCTTTTAACTCAATAATAGAAACGGAGAATGTGTAATTTTCCTAATCAAACAAAAAGAAATGGGAATAAAAACCAAGAAGCTTAAACTGTAGGAACTTTTGTGAAACATGGGTGCCTTGGTTAATCAATCTGAAGCTCAAACCCCAAAGTTGCTGTGCCAGTTGAGTATCATTAGATTGTGGGCTCAACCGGGCTAAGTTACAGCCTGCAAAATATTTGCCGCTTCCCCCTTTAACCTGTGGATGCAATGCCACATGGCATGTAGTTGCCGCCCCCTACAAACAAAAACAAAAGCAATTCCCACCATGAATATGCGAAAGCTTGTCATGTCCACAATGATTGCATTTGGCTCACCAACTTTCCAAAAAAAAAAAAAAAACACAACTTTTGAAAGTTTTTTCCAACTTTCTCGACCAAACACAAAATTAATTTTTTTTTCACTCTTTTCATGAATGATCAACACATAGTATTTTGATCGATTTTCACTTCTCCTCTTCCCTCCCCCAACGCCCCAAACAAAGGAAAAACTCCTGGAAGGAAAGAGAAAAAGAGGGAGAGCAGGAAGCACTGGTTTTGCGACACATTAATATGGAGAATTAATACTTGTTGAACATTTTTTATCAGATATTTACCAAGCACATCAACAAGACCTGCATCAGACTTAAAAAAGTATCAAAAAATCAATGCGTAAAACTTGTTCATTATATACATGAAAGCGAAACAATTCTTGTAGTTATGGAAATTTGGGGTGTCATGTTACTCCTGGTAAAATTATTTCTCAACGCAATGAATTTGGTTGTAATTATAATTGTCTTTTTATTTTTTTCTTGGGATTTTTTTTTTGGGTATCTATTTCAATAAGTTATCTAAAGATACAACTAACATTGACAATTTTGATGATCTAAACGCAAGCCGAGAAATTAGTATGCATAAGATATATGGAAATATTAAGGCTAAATAGATTTGAGATTAAACTGTATTAAAATATATGAAATATAGCAAATTTATGTAGGAATAAATGGAAGAATTCTAACAGTTATTATTTAAGTAGTGGAATCATTATTACAAAGGATTCCGAATAAATATTTTCTTGTAGCGATTTCAAACTCGTTAGTTACTTTAAAAGCACAACCTTAGTTACTTCAAAAGCACTAAATGACCAAGATATTCTTTAGGGAAGAGCCTTCTTTCCAAAAAAAAAAAAAAAAATCAGGAGGTGGTTTTAGTCAGGCTTGGAAAGATAATAATATAATTGTAATTGCCAAATTAAAGGGAGACACATTGTCCATGAGTTGAGGGCTCGCATAAAATCAAACACCAAATAGTCTTTAGGTGCGGTACAAAAGCTGAAAACACCGGAGCACGCACATTGTAGCATTGTCCCGCAGGGTTGTGCATAAGCAATAAAAGTAAAGGGCAAAGAATTTCTACCACTAGGGAAGTTCTGATGACGGAATACATTGGTGGCAATTAATCCTGGATGATTGAATCTGCAGTCATCTCCAACCCATTGTCCTGCTCACACTCAACTAACAGGCTGCTCGGATCCAGACTCCACGTGGAAATTTAAAATTCAAAGTGGACTCTCTTTTAGTAACAAAATTCCAAGTTAAAATTTAAAAATAATTAATTAAAAATTTTAGTCATAAATTTATAATTCCAGCCTCCACCCCCAACCTCTGTTAACCGCCGCCTTTGCAAAATTACAGCAACACAGTTCACTGGTAATGTTAATGAATTGGAACCAAGAAATCCCATATGAAAGCCAATTGTTATCAAACAAGAAATGAAATGGAAAATTAAAAAAATAAAAAATAAAAACAACAATTTTGACGAGAATTATGAATGATGTACTTAAATCCAGAACCTGTAATTATAGCAGTGAGACCGGTCCCATCAATTCTTGAGTAACTTCCTCTGCTGAAGAGCATGCTGAAAACCCAGATTGTCCTTTTCTGCTGAACCACCACATGCCCAACTCTGCACATAACCCGCATTTATCTCGAAAGGCTACTATCTTTATTCATATCATCTACTACTCACTCACTCTCTCTCTCTCTCTCTCTCTCTTTGACTTTTTCTAATTGAATTTTAATTTTTTCGTTTTACTTTTTAAAATTTTTTATACATCTACATATACATTCATAAAATATTTACATACAGTAGATTTCTATTTAAAATTTTAAATTAAATGTAAATTATTTAGGAAAAAAATTTAACTAATGCACAGCAACTTTTTTCCAATAATTTTTTAACCAAACAGCTAATTCTTAACTAATTTACGGTAACTTGGGAAATTATTTACGTTACTACGGCAGCTCTCCAAGAACATTCACAGCAGCTTTCCGTTGTTCGCGGCCACTAACAGCTTAACTGATGCATGGCCGATTTTATCAAAATCTGCACTTTTATTGTTCATTTTGGCATAGTATCCAATGTGGATGCTCTTTGATGATTAGAATATAAGAAATGCTAGCTGCATCTGTTTCCAATATATATATATATATATATATAAGTATATATGCGTCTCTTTCAACAATAGAATCACAGTTGTAATGCTTCTTTTATCTGAAGCAACTCATTTATATCATACAAAGAACTGAGCATAGAGCATATTGTATTTCTGAAAACTCATACAAGGATATCAGAGTTACTAGTATTATTCCTTATTATTATTATTATTATTTTTTTGGGTGTGTGTACTGAGGCAGTAATAACAATCTTTAACCAGCTTCTGCACTGTGCTGATATTGATTGATTTTTGAGGCATGGTGAATTTTATGAAACCAGGAGTGGTACATTATTTAACCAAGTTGATGCTGAAATCCCAGAGTTTCTTTGCCAACTCAACATCCAAAGCCTGTTTGCTTGCCTTGGCCAAGTTGCTGTCTGAAAAATATTCACCACTCACTCCCTTGACTTGCGGATGCAATGCCACATAACACGATGTTGCCGCCCCCTGCAGCAAGATTTGATGCAAGAAAATAGAAGAAAAAGTAATAATCAGAAAGCATTCTCATGTATTGTACTCGTGTATTATGATTAATGAGACTATAAACGAGCAGAGCCGAGCCTAACCAAGTGATAAGTTGTTCAAACTTAATTTGAAAACGTTATCAAGCTTCCAAATGTGTTCTAGCTTGGCTTCTTAAGTTTACTAAGTTAAGCTCGAGCTACAAGTTTCATTCAAGTTTGACTTAATTTCATAACAAGTTGATCTCAATTGAGTTTCAAGACAAAAAGGAATCAAAGTCGAGCTGTTTGGTTAGTTGCTTTTTATCAAATTTTCTGTATAGAAGCTAAAACCAAATGTTGGTATGTTTTTTCCCCGCAGAAAGAGAGAAAAAGAGTGAATTTTCCATTCTATTGGCAGTAGGCTCTTCCATGGAAGGATTCTTTTTCTTCCAAATATAAAGAAGACATGAAGCAAACAGTAAAGTCGGATGAGTCAGTCACTGTGGCAGATTCCCCAAGGGATGAGAGAGCAGCTACAGCAAACCCCAAAAAACTATTCTCAAAATGATCAAAGACGAAAATGGACGGAGTTAGTTGTTCTCTTCACTTGAAAAAACTCTACAATAAGTTTTGAGTCAAAGATCAATCTTCACATGCAACAATGAACCACCATAGAAGCAGCAGGAGAATTTCTTAAACCAGCCAAATTGTTTAACACTGTCATACAAGATAAAAAGTGGCCCAATAACTTAAATTTTCCATTTCCTTTTTCTAGTTTTGCTTGATCGAGTCTTTCTTTTGAAAAGAAAATAAATAATTCAAGCTAACCAACAATTGTTCTAAAAAAAGACAACCCAGTGCACAAGGCTCTTATATTGCAAAGTCTAGGGTAAGTCAGATGTAAGCAATTTTTCCTCTTTGCAAACAGAGGGACTAATTCCAAAATTCGAATCCTTTAACAAAATTTACCGAGTTTTACTTTTAACAAAATTTAGGTACATGAGTTGTATACAGAGTTTACCTGCTGAACGCTCTTAAGCACAAATTTCCCAACTTTATTTACAAGGCCTACACCAGACAAGATACAAAAGTATCAGTATAGAAACTATTGGTTACATGCAAAAATGCAAATAATTCCTTGTGAACAGAGGATGCCTTGAGTTTGCATGTACCATAAAACTAGAGGTCTTCACTTAGAGTAAATCATAAAATGTAAAAACTCATGGCGTTCTTTGAAACTAAAATTAATTCATTACATCTATGGAACTACAACTCCTGTTATTGCTCAGAAAATTAAAAATGTTCATTTAAGTTAACTAGAACTAAACGTTTTACTATCATGGATACTGAAACAAGAATTACAGCAATTAGTAATTGGATTTGAATAATCTCATGTACTACAAGGATGTATGAGGATATGCTAAATTTTAAAAACATGGCGAGAATATTATGACTTTTTATATAATATATACTGATCAGTCTGTAAGAAAAGTGACGTGCCCATGTCGTGTCCACGCATCGTGTTATCTTTTCAATTTTTTTAGCACTGAACTATGTCGGAAGATACACAATTCAATCACTTAGATGCAGATCAGAAAGATGAAACACACTGTAATTTTAAAGAAAGAATTGAATACTAAGAAATAACAACATGAATTTATATTTATTAATTTCATATACCTTGAATTTTAGAAGTTTTACAACCTAAAATTTCTAATTTGTTTGTAAACAAAAGTTTCTAAAATAAATATAGATAAATTTTTAATATAAAAGTGAACAAATAATTATTTTTTCATAGATATATATATTCGTTACATATCCAGGCCATGTCGTGTCCTAATATTTTTTAAAATTAACGTATTGACTGTCCTTGTCACGTCTCCATCTCCTGCTACTTAGGGTGGAAGTAATGTTAATATCAAACAACCTAATTCCCATATGTAATCAACTTGATAACTTTTGGTAGAAGAGTATGGTAATACCATCAACAAAGCTGTGATGCCGGAATAGATTGGTAGTAATTGCACCGGGATGAAGTGAATTTGCAGTTATTTCTGTCCCATCTTCCTGTTCAAAACAGATGCCAAGAGAACTCAGTAACAGTTAGGCAAAGCATGACAAACGCATAGAAGGATCTAGTGTTGCCAATAAGTACTTGAAGTGCTGAATGATAATAAAACAACGAACATTTTAAATGACAGCTGTTTCTTCCCAAAACAGGAATTACAGGACAATCTTGCAATAAACGAAAACCCCATGCATTTTTTTTAAGGTGTGTAGCGATAAACAAAAACTTTGTTAAAATTAGAAATCTATTTCTCATATAGACATTCAAACTCAAAGGTAAACTTCGAAAGTTCTTTTACTTCAAGTGAGAGAAAATGCAGTCTACTTGAATTAAGATCCGGCCATCAACACAAAAGATACCTTTAGTTTCCTTGCAAGTTCATTAGCATGCAACACATTAGCAAGCTTTGATTGCCCATATGCAGCAAAACTGCTGTACCTATATAAAATATAAGAAGAATCACAAAAGAAAATATCAAACTTTTTTGTGCTAAAGTACACAAAAAGCAAGATCTGCAATGCAATTACATGAATGGCTATGAGGATTGGAACAAAGCGTTCTTTTCTCTTCTGATTCCAGAAACATATATTAATTTCTTTTTTACCACGAATAAAACAAATTCCATTCGCATCCCCTATAACTTTAAGCAAATCTTACCGAAGGCATCCCAGAAAAATTCACAGTAGTTTGCTATAAATATGCACGCAAATTCAAGTGACAGAATCCGAATAGGATGTACATGTTAAGTTGCCAATTATTCCAAAGACTTGAGCTATGAGGAAATGAGTCCATCAATATATATCAAACTAATTTAACACTCCCCAATGTACAACAACCACAACTTGTACATAGAGCATAAAAAAAAATTAAAAAAAAATAATAAACAAAGTGGTGCACCAACCAAAACATGACATAATAAATGAAGAACAAATATGATAACAAAACTTGAACCCAAGGTCTCTTAGGAACAGAGCTCTGATATCATATTAAGTCATTGATTGTACCAAAAGCTTAAATTACTCAAAGATGGGCCCAATAATGTATATCAAGTTAATTTAATAATTTATTAGTTTACTAACAGTACATGCATAAAACTTTTGCAAAAATTAACACACTGGTGACTAGAAAAAGTAAAAATTTAAGGACATTGAAACATACTTAAAATAAGAGAACAGAAAATATTGATACATTTTGAAATATTATCTCAGGTAGACATGACTACTATTAATCTTTAAATTAGCGAATTATACAATTGAAAGCTGCATCATATATACAGGCTTAGTATGTCAACTATGCAAATTATAATAATTTCTGTGCTAATAAATGAAAAGAAGTTTCAGAAGTTAAAACAGAGTGTGGAGAGTATTCTTGCTCCGCATGGGTAACATAATCAAAGGTTTTCATGAAAAATAAATCAGATACAATAAAAAATTTTGTTTCCGTTGTAGTTCCTCTTTGGCATTTCTATCTTAAATGCATAAAGAACTCCTTTCCATACGCATAAAGCAAACACACAGTTCATTCCTCAATGATGTATCAACGTCAAAATCTTGTAAACTCTATGATACAAATTTGTGGTCCCTCTAGTATTAATGAAGGGCATCCACCAAACAAACATAAATATAAAATCAAGCATAGTACAGGTCAACAACCATGGATACTATCTCTAGAAAAAGCTCAATTCAAGTCTTATTATGAGGAAAAAATCTTACCCTTCTTGATCATTGATTTTATCAAATCGAATTCCTTCACGATACGAATAACGATGAGCCTCTGATGAAACATTTACAATTCTCCCCTCTTTCTTGGTTTTCCTCGATGTTTTCTTCATGGTGTCCAACAACAGATTTGTCAAAAGAAAATGACCTGTATAGAGTAATAACCAACAAAAACAATATTGTGGAACTTCTTGCAAGGTTTCATAATCCAGAAAGTGAGCATCCAAATAACAATAACATGGTTCATTGTCAAAGCCTTATTTCATATGTCAAGATAGATTATAGCATTGCTGAGGGGCACATTAGCAGTGCACAATTTCAGGGTTTTTGTTCTCGTTTCTTATTTCTGAGTAGCAGATGAGATCTATCTGCAAGTGTAAAAAACTACCTTGGGAAACCTGGTCTCTGAAACTTTTTTTTTTTTTTGGGTAAGTAGTCTGTGAAACATTGAAGAAAACAGTATACTTTTCTTATTTCTGCCCTTTACTGCTAAGTAAAGAGAACATTTTGCATCATTGGGTAAAAGAACAAATGCTGATCAGTTAAAACCTACAACTGCTTATGATTCAAGAACCTTTTACTTTTTCTTATTATTTTATTTTTTCTTTTCCGAACTAAGTAAACATAGTAATATGCAACATACCTATGTGGTTTGTGGCAAACTGTAGCTCTATGTTGTCTTTGGAAAGCTTGAAGGGAGTTGCCATTATTCCTGCATTGTTACTTAAAATAAAGAATACGAGATTTACTACTCATAATTAAGCCACTTAAGGATCTAAGCAAACATGCGGAGCGCATGCCTTGCATGCGCATTCCCAGCCACCACATATGATGCATAGTGAGCACTATGAGAAGAAATCTATATTCATAATGCAGAAATACAAGTCAATGTGATTTACTGCCATTGTCTTACATTAGAAGGTTCAGTGGAAGGCCGGAGGAAGTGTAATCTGATGCAAATTTTCTCACGGATGTCATTGAACTAAGATCCAACTCCATGGCTTCAACCTTAGCAGCAGGAATTTCCTTGACGATAGCTTCTTTAACCTCTTTGCCAGCAGTTATATTCCTGACACCCATGACAACATGGACACCACGCAATGCAAGAACTCGAGCTGTTTCTGCACCAATACCACTTGATCCGCCTGTATTAGCAGCAAACATTAGCTGGGAAAAAAAATGCAAGGGCAATGTTGATGCTGGAAAATGGAAATGTAAGAAGGAAACACAGGTGAAAACTCAAACAGACACTACCCGCTGCCTGTTGGAAGTCCACCAAAGGGATAAGAGTAAAGATAACAAGAAGAACTCTTTCTCAAAATCCAAAGGCTAAATTTTCATATTCAAATTCTCCGCCTTCTTTCATTTTCCAAGCATGGATTTTATAAATCTAGAATAACCCTCCAGAATCAAGTATGGTCTATATTCCAAGTTGACTAGGGAGACCATAATCAATTCGTGTGACTAATAGCTTTAGGTTGCATTTATATATATGTGGATTTGAAATCAAGAGATTTGGTGCTAATTATTCAAGGAGAGTTGTTCAGATATAACGTTCTTAATTTAAATAGGGACTACATAATGGATTTGAATAGTTTAACATGATGAATTATGGTGGATTTAGAATCATCACAAAAAAATAGTTATTTAAAATCTTTCAAACTAATGATTCTACCAATTTAGAAAGTAGTGGCACCATTTCTTTAGTTGTAATTGTTAAAATAATAATTAAAAAAATTTAATGTATTATTACATAAATTAACAATCTCACTTATATTTTAATTCAATGTAATCTCAAATCCATTGATTTGAAATCTCTACTTATCCAAACAGAGCTTTAATGTGAGACATGGAGATCCTAAAAAACACAAAAAAAACTACAAAAATGGATAAAGTCGATACAAATACAGCCCTTTACAATCTGCCCATCAAGCACCCCAAAACTTAAAAAAAAAAAAAAAAAACCTACTTCTCAGTTCTGCAGACAGCCCAGACAACCTTTCGTAAATCAGCCATAATTTCCTCTAGAAAACTTAAAAAGCCACGTGGTTTAAAGCATTGGAAACTAGACTTCCAATGCTTGCCAACCATATATGGATCGTCTTCCGGGGATTTTTCTAGAATTTCTGGCATATTTTCAAATTTGACCCAAAATCAAATTCTGCACAAAGACCAGAGCTGCGCTTTGTTTTTTAACGAGGGGCCTCCGGCATCTAATGTGATTGAGGGGCCGTTTAGACGACCAAAATGACCAAAAGTTAAAAGAAGTGAAGAATGTCAGTCATGTTTTTTAGTATTGCTGACAAATGACGAAAAAGTGAAGAAAAATTGATAACTTTTTGTAACTTTTTTATTTATCAAAAAAAAAATTTGTAGCTTTTTACAACTTTTTGTAAAAATTTATAAAATTTAAATTTTAAAAATAAAAACATAAAAAATGAAAATGATAAAAGTTAGTAAAAATAGATGAATATTTGTAACTTTCTGGTGATTTTTGGCCCAACCATATGGACCTGAGGTACTCCATATTTTTCCAAAGGTGCAATGTGCTTTCCATAAAATATATATATGTATATATATATCAGCAAGCTTTTCCTACCAAAGTAAGAAAACAATTAGATAATGATAGCAATTGTCTTTTGAGACCCACCATGAATGCATCTGCTCCCTACTTAAAAAAAAAAAAATTAAATAAATAAATAAATAAATAATAATAATAATAATAATAATAATAATAAGGCAGTTATATGGGAGAAGGAAATATAATTAACCAATTATGCTAAAAGGCTAATAAACATCTGCCAAAATTATTGATCTCTCAATACAATGCAAATTCACTCTAGTCCATGGTAATATTAGAGAAAGATCATATAGATACAAAACTCACAAACTTCTGAGGGAACAAACATGTCTTGCATAACGTAATAGAAACTAAATGAAACCCAATAATCTGATTATAGCAGCAAAGCAACTAAAAGAAAAAAGAATTAAGACCTGTAACAATGGCAGTGAGACCAGAGCCATCGATTCCCTGAGTGACTTCCTCGGCGGTGGAAGAATATGAGAACCCAGATGGTCCTTTTCTGCCAAAAAACCACATTCTCTCTCTCTCTCTCTCTCTCTCTCACTCTCTCTCTCTGTATTGTTTGGATTATTGGAGGGGGGCTACCAGATTAATGGACTGCAAAGCGAAATATCTCGAGGGACTGACTTTACTAGGTTAATTAATTGTGAACCACACAAGAAATGAGAACCATGCAGGCCTTGTTGTATTCCATCTTGTCCAAGCGGTTCAAGCACCGTGGATAGCTAATCGTCTAATCCTGTCGTTCAATTTCAAATTAATATATATATATATATAATTATTTTAAATTTATATCCCCGTAATGTTAATACTTATTATAATTCAAATAGTTTTAAAACTTACTTTAACTTGAAAGAAACATTACCTTATAAGTGTATCCATAACTTGAAAGAAACAAAATATTCCCTATTTAATTTTAATATTTATTTTAATTAAAATAATTTTAAAATTTATTTTAATTGAAAGAATTATTGCCTTATAAGTATATTTATGATAGGATTTTGGAGTATAGTGCAAAATAATTATTTTAAATTTATATCCCCGTAATGTTAATACTTATTATAATTCAAATAGTTTTAAAACTTACTTTAACTTGAAAGAAACATTACCTTATAAGTGTATCCATAACTTGAAAGAAACAAAATATTCCCTATTTAATTTTAATATTTATTTTAATTAAAATAATTTTAAAATTTATTTTAATTGAAAGAATTATTGCCTTATAAGTATATTTATGATAGGATTTTGGAGTATAGTGCAAAATACACGGTAGAAGTTGGAGCTGAAATTTGAATTTCAAAGACTATGATTTGATCAAAATATATTTGACTGAATTAATAAATATTACTGATTGAATTAATAAATGTTATTTATCTAAATTAATAAATGATGATTAAATTATAA
Organism: Vitellaria paradoxa; assembly: GCA_019916065.1. Classification (NCBI taxonomy): domain Eukaryota; kingdom Viridiplantae; phylum Streptophyta; class Magnoliopsida; order Ericales; family Sapotaceae; genus Vitellaria; species Vitellaria paradoxa. The sequence continues at coordinate 40,604,421 of CM034242.1, read as the reverse complement.
CCATTCATAAGTGCATTCCCCTTAAAATTCTCTATAATCTATATAATAAAACCGAGCAATTTTTTAAGACGTCTCTCTCACGAACTAAGATTCAATAGTTAAGAATTATTTTTCTTTCATTCAACGACTGAGATCATTTTTGTATTTTTAATTTCCTACTTAAGTCTTATTTGTGTGGACCCCACTATCATTGATGTCACAAAATGGCTTGAACATTTTAAAATTTACCATATTTTAAGGATAGAGATCAGATGTAAATCAAAACTGTCAACTTTAATTTCACCGAATTATGATTTCTAGAAAGTTAAACCATCTAAATTAAAGCACTATAATTTATGTTTTCTTTTATAATACTTACCAAAAATTAATTTGAGAGAGATACTAAAACACATGTAATATTTATTAGTGCTTCAAGTTTGAGAGAAAAATTAAAATCCATAGATTATCATACTTTTGTCGATTTGAACTTTTTGTCCAAAATTTTAATTATATAAAAAATTTAATACTAATTTTATTTAGTGCCATAAGCATGGGTTATTGCTCGTATATTATACTCTATTGCCTTCTATCTATACCAATGATAAAATATTATCTCTCATCTTTAATTTTAAAAATGACTTACACAATTAAAAAATATATATATTTAATAATTATTAATTCTAAATTAATTATATAATAATTGTTTCAAATTATTGATTAAAGAGGCATACTAAAATTTAATAAGAAATTCTATGTCTCAAATGATTAGAAAAAGTACTTCTAAATAAAAACTTCAAAATATTTTATATTACTTTAAAAATTTTATAATATTTCAATTTCGCTTTAAATTTTAAATAAAGTCCACTTGTCTCCTAATTACTATTCAAAATGTTCTCATCTCTTGTACGAATAACTCTTGTCTGAAAAATGATGTAAATGTTTTATAATTATTGACTGAGTTGATTAGAATTTAGTTTAGTAATAAATAGATAGGCTATTTCTTTTTTAATTATCTTTTTTATATATTTTTTATTAAATTTTTATATTATTTTTATTTTTTTGATATTTTTAAACAAGTTATTCGCATTTGTAAGAATTTTTTACATTCAAGATTTTTAAGCACCTTTTAGATTCAAAATATTAGTATATAAATATTTATAAAAATTTATGAAAAATTTTTAAGTTTATTTTTTTTTTTACCCCAGATAATTTAATACAATCTTACCTCACCGAGCCACCACTATTATTATCAGTAGGGTCCACGTCCAAAAATTTTCTTACACTCAAATTTATGCAAAATTTTGAAGTTTGAACGTTAAGAGGGGTTAATTAGACAGACACTGAACCCAAGCGCTCGGGCTTCTGGATTACGGTAGAAAAATTGACGGTTTTGGTTTGATTATACTAATTTAAGGGTTTTAATTTAATTTATTAAAAATTAATTTTAAAATATAAATAAAAATTAAAAGAAATTTGATTGAATTATAATTAACGTAGAATATAAAAAATCATTTCATTGAAATATAATCAAATCAAACCGTTAATTTTTTATTGCAGCTTCTATAATGAATTTTCCACTGCAACCTCCTAAAACCTAAATGCTAGGCACAAAAATTAAACTTTTAACAAATTTTGGTAATTTTTTTGCAAAAGTTAGTAGGTAAATTTTTTTTTTTTTGTGTGTGATAAAACAAATAAAAATTTTAATAATTTTTTACAGCGTTTAAGTATTTGATGAAAATTTTAATAATTTTTTAAGTAGGTTAAAGTGAAATGATCATTATAACTTCAGTCAACGCCAAAAAAAGAAAAAATAGTGCTTTGACAAATTAGCAACTCCCCCCCCTTTTTTGATACATATTTTACCAAACACTTAAAATGGCAAAAACTAAAGTGACATTTGGTTTATTTTTTGTTTTCTATTTTTTGTTTTTGTTTTATGTGTTAAAAACTCAAAACCAGGTAACAAAAAATACTCTGTTTTCCTTATTTTGAGATTTTCTTTATTTTTTGTTAAAAAACTCTCAAAACGACTTTTTATCATTTTCATTTCATGTGTAAACTCATTTTTAGTTTTTGAAAACAAAGTTTGAAAACACAAGTAACCAAATGAATTTTGAGCTGTTTTTCTTATTTTAAATGTACAAAATGAAAAATGAGCTCAAAACAGAAAATAAAAAATAAAAACAAAAAATAGAAAAGAGAAAAATAAACCAAATGACCCCTAAATTTTTTTACTCTCTCTCTCTCTCTTCTTTTTTTTTTTCCCCACCAAGCGGGCCCGAAGAACTTTGTTGGATTAACCACTACGATTAGAGAAAGAAAAGATTTAAACTCTAATCCTGAGTGGTTGTCGTGGATTGGCTAACAGCCGGCAAACAGATTCTAAATTAATACAGTACTTCATTCTTTTAAATTTAAAAAACATTATATTTGAATCTTTCAATTATGATTTGAATTTGTATGAGTTTACTTTTGTTTGTATGCTCAAAAAAATATTTAAAAAAATTAATTTCTATTAACTTTTTTTCAATCAAATTTTGTTAAATATCACTTTTACACAAAATTTTATTTTTTACTTATTTATTTATTATTATTATTATTTTTTTTTTGGTGGGCAAACCAAGCACCAGCCAATTGTTAGACAAATTATTAAATAGCTGGAAAATAATATATTTTCTGGATAAAAATACCAATGCATGTATATAGGTACAAATTTTAATTAAATTTACTATAACGTATTTTACAGTCACTGTATAAGCATTACACTATAATTCTATCATCATGTGCCCTGGCTATATGCTTAGCAAATATTAAATTTCAATTTTTTTTTTAAATTTACAAATAGGTAACAGAATTTGGTATATTTTAGCCTCACTATTATTGGAAAAAAAAATACTGATCAGGGAGCATAAAAGACTTTATTAAAAAATTTTATATCAAATTTGATTATAATAATTTAAATGGTTGATCAAATATATAATTCAAGCAAATTCAATGTAATTTTTGACTCTGTGTTCGTACTAAATTATTATGTAAATGTACTTTCGTACTAAAAATAAAAATAAAAAAATACACATATTTACATAATTCAATAAAATTATCAACATCGACAAAAAGAATAAATCGTTTCTATTGAATTTTGAATTATTGAATAAAAAATATTCTAAAATCCTATAGAGTAAAAAAAATTCTAAAATCCCAACTGCTAACCAATCTGTCTTATATTATATTAGCAATAACTCATATTTACGGCACTCCGAACAAAATTAGTATTAAATTTGGTATATAGTCGAAATTTTAGACAATAAATTTGTTTTATAATTAAAATTCTAGATAAAGAGTACAAATCGAAAAAATTATGATAATTCATGAATTTTAATTTTTTTCTAAAACTTTGGGCTTCAATAACGACCATGTATTTTAGTCTTTCTCTCCCTTCAATTAATTTTTTATAAACACCATAAAAAAAAATACAAAGTATGGTACTTTAATTTAGAATGTTTAACAAACTATAATTGGGTAAATTTTAAATTGACAGTTTTAATTTATGCATAATTTTCCCTTAAAATTATAATGAAATTTAAAACATGATGGTAGTGAAATCTACTAAAATAAGAATTGAATAAAAAATTAAAAATATAAAACCGATTTTAATTATTAAATAAAAAAATAAATAATTTTTAGTCGTTAGATTTTGTTAGATTTTTGTTTGTGAGAAACATTTTTAAAAATTGTCTTATTTTATTTTACATGTATATAAATATATGGGTTAAAAAAAAGGAAAAAAAAAAAAAGAGAGAACCATGGGTTAAAAAAGAGAGAAAAAAAGGAAAAAAGAAAAAACCTCTGTTCCATTAACTAAAAGGCTCCCCCAGTAATCCCAATCAGCCATGCAGTTTCGTCGAGTCAGACACAAGGGTTGAAGCCAAATTTTCAAATACTAGTAGAAATCTACACTTCATACCAAACGGAAAATTCACCTATTCCATCTTAATTAATTCCATCTAAACCAGTTCAAAACCCAGAATACATATATATATATATATATTAATCAGAACTTGACACTTCTCTTCTCCTAGATAGTCCTCAAAAGAAGAAATAAAAGGCACCCAAAAAAAAAAAAAAAAACAAAGAAGAAAACAGTTACAAATTATGACACAACACAACAGTCGTCGTAATTGATTTTCAGTCTCTATCCTTGTTGTTAGAGTAGTAGTACTTCTTAAAAGCTTTTGGGAGGTAGATAGGCAACAAAAACCCATACAGATTGAAGCACCAGAAGACCAAGTTAGCAGTGGCCAGACCTCTTCCCCCACACAATCTCCTCCTACTCCCACTATACTCTATTTGATTCCCCTTCACAAACTCAACCCTCAGCCACTCCACAACCGTGAAGATCCTCCTTGAATTGTAAAAAATTGGCACAAAAACCCCAATAGGAATCGAAAACCTCTTCGCCGAAGCCAGCCCTTCCAAGAACAATTGACTGGCTAGCAGAAAAACATGCGGGGTTGCTGCCTTGATGCCTTCGGTGTCACCTTCCAAAATGCCTTCGACAATGTAGAGTATGGGAAGAACGAGTCCGATGAGAGCTCCAAGGGAAGTGTAAAGAGAGACAATTAGCTTATGTTTCTGGTCGAAGAGTTCTTGTTGGGATTCCATGGCAGGGAAGAGGGTTGGGAATGCAACCTTTGACACGAAGTACATGTAGATCAAAGAGAAGATAAAGAAGGCAAAGTCTTCTATGCTTACCATGCCACTAGCGGAGAAAACGACGATGATAGCCAGCGCGTTGAGTTGCCGGAAAGTGAAGAAACTTTCGTGGCTGGCGGCGGCGGCGGTGGTGTTTTGAGGGCTCTTTGAGATGGGACCCTGATTGTTTTCCTGTTCCTGTTGGTGTTCTTTTGGGAGACGTATGTCCTTGCATGGACCAACCCCACCTGACATTTTTACAAGTTTGTGTGTTGAGGATTATTGTTGTAATGCTTGTTATGGTATTTGGAAATGGGATGGGACTTTCTTGCACGTGAAAGAGAGAAGTTTACAGATGGAGACAAAGTGGGTGGAACTGTACTAGAATAAGTGTTTGCGATTTCATCTTCGCTTTTGAGTAGGTTTTTTTTTTTTTTTTCAAGATAAGGGTGGGTTAAATTCGGAGAAGGGAATGGACGATGGAGGGTGGCAATGAAAGTGTTGAAAGAGAGAGAGCGAGGGGGGGAATGGGTGTACAAGTGGCAAATGCTGAGGAGTTTGAGGAAGCCAAAAGGTACGTGGCCATTACGTGTAACATTACTGCAACTCCACCTGTGCAATTAAGAGAGGTGATTTTATATTTTTGTTTCTCTATTTTTTTTTTTTTTTTTTTCATCAGAACAATTCAATATTTATCCATCTCCAATTCCAATGGTCTGACCCACCGGATAAGCAGAAATATAGGGAACATGATATCCAACTTGACCCAACGGGCCAAAACCCATAAATCAAATAAACAGGCACGGAATATAACCCTGAAAATTGCAATAAAAGATGAACTTTCAAAATTTATTACGGAATTTTTGATAACCAGACAAAACATTGCTACTCAAAACGCTGTGACAATCCCAGCAAAGGAAAAAAAAATCACCAGAACCCTGTAACCCGCAAAACTTGTTTCTTTCAATTTTCTAACAGAAGATCATTGGTAAAACTGGAACCTCTGCTAAAAATGTAATACGGTATCGAAGATGGATTAAGCTAAAGCTGCACATCTGCTCCATTTTTTGTAACAAAACAAATTCCATATCTTTGTTCATTTTCCTCATGTAACAGTTCTCTGTTTGGGGATGTACTTTGTCTTGGCTTTTTCAGGCTGTGCTCTGATCTTAGATTTACTTGTTCCTTTTCCGGTGGTTGAAGACTCGATAGCTACTGCATCGCCAGGTAGTTTTTCCAAATTGCCAACGTTGCCACCTCTCTGAGAGTCTGGCGGTCTAACTACTAACTGATTGTCATTTTCAGTGTCCGGGGTCCCCGGAGGGTCCAATTGTGTTGTCAGGACCAATCTCACATGGTCAGCTGAAATAGCCTCTTTCCACCCTACATGGAAATTGCATTGGATCATACAAGTGAATGGACTAAAGCTCATTGAAAAAGAATTTTATAATAATTTTAGAAATCGAATGAGGCTTAGATAAACATACTCTCTGAGAGAAAAGCTTTTGCAGCATGGCTGGAAAACATCAAGCCTTCTGGCTGCGCGCTTTCTTCCATGGGTGGGTGAGAATTGTTCCCCCTCTCATTAGCATTACCACCCGAAGCACAAGACCTTACACAGCTTTCACCAGTCTTCGTTCGATCATCGTCCTTCCCTGTTATTGCTTCCTCCCTAGAGTCTCTACTGCCACTTTGAATTGGCAGTGGACCTCTAGTTTCATGCCGACTCACTGGCCTCCAGAGCTTAACCATTGATCGGTTTGAACCACCACCTTGAACAGAATCAGTTTTTATAGGCTTCTCCTGATGAGCACTGCTCTTTGGCATTGGATGCTCGGGCATATAATGCTCTAGGGTTTCGCCCGTAGTGTCACTCTGTTGCTGGGTAACACGGTCACCCAGGGTCACGGATATTGAACCAATCATCACTTCACAATTTTGATCTGTTTGATTCACTACCTCTTTCTGCAATATAGATTTTAAGTTCTCCCCATCATTTTCTGATTTTGGTTTCCTTGTCCAAACTTTATTGCCATTGACTACAGGAGCAGACCTTGGATCCCTAGGGCCACCACGCTTCTGCAATGGTTCAAGTTTCAATACTTGAGTATTCTGACTAGCATGAAAGCCATTACGTCCACCCCTTTGTGACTTTGGCACCTGCCAGCGAGAAAGACGATGACCACTTCCAGGCGCTGTTTTGCGCTCAACAGTAAGAACGGTGCCCAAATCAGCGTGTTCACAGCTGAATCCATTTTGAGCTTCAGTATCTGTGTCATCTTCAGTAATTGAGGATTGGACAGATTCAAGAGGTGACATGGCATGATCTACAGGTGTCTCTAGTTCGTTTGAACTGGAATCAGATTCCACTTTCGAAGGGCTGGATGTTTCTGCAGAGGATGGACCGTCCAATGTACCAGAAATGATCTCCTTTAAATCTTCCTTCTCGCAGTTTGCTTGCTCCTTGGTTTTCTGTTCCTTTTGCCGAAGTTTTTTCTGCCTTTTCCTTTCCAATAGCTCCGCTTGCCTATCAAAATTCCAAATAAAATTTCAAATAGGACCTTAAATTAAATTTCTATGACTAACTAGGTATCCAAGTGAGCAAGATCACAAGCCAAAATTTTCAAAACAAGTCCATTCCTCAATTTAAGGCATTCGCATAGAATAACAGAAACCATAAGCTACCACCATCCAAGGGTTGCCTAGCGGCCCATGGGTTCGTGTTTCCACTCGCAGTGATGGGGGCACAATATCGATGCCCACTACTCCAGTGACCACCTTCTTACCACTGTGCCCTTGTTGGGCTTTGGTCAGGTATGACACAGCTCAACTTGGGGAAATGCCCACAGAACCCCCTGCTTGCAGGCCCGTCTAAGCCTCTCTTATCTAGCTTCCCAAAGGGTAAAAACTAAACTTGTCACACCAAGGTAGGTAGGTTGTCATGCAATATTCAATCCTACTATTCTTGTAAATAAGCAAGGGAACCATTGTCTCGTCATTTGTCCAAGCTCCAATACTCTTGTCAACTGTAATGAAAGAAGAAAATATTTTTTTTTTTGACAGGTAAGAGAAGTTCCTTTTTTTTTTTAATTTGACTTTGTACAGATAAGAAATAATTTATTTTGGGTAAGACAACATATATATTCAATACTTCTATGAATAAATAAGTCTAATAAAGCTAACGTATATTTATCATGCATAACAGTTGACTGCTAGTTTCGGGATCAGGAAAGTTAACTAGCAGATAAAGGTGCAAAGAACCCCAGCATTCAAGCTCTAAATCCAGAGAAGTTGATGCATTGGCACACCAAGGGCGTATGCAAACGAGTATGTCGTATCAAATTATCAATCAATTTAAATGCAAGTGAAGTGCATAGTCGTTTACTTCCCTCAAAATCAAAATCTACATCACTAATTCAGCCTTTTAAGTAGCTTGCAAAATAAGAATTTTGTGATTATTGAGCAACTAATGTTGCAAGACAAACAGATGGTCCAAAATGCATATTAATAGATGGAATTACCTTTTCTGATCAGCTTCTACCTCCTCCACGAGCAGCTTCTGGCATCTCAAGGCTTCAACATCCTTGTGAGCAAGCCATGCTTTAACCTGAGCAGTCAGCACCAAGGAATAAAAGTTGAGTCGTGGGGAAAAAGGCAGAACAAGAAGAAGATACAGAAAGAAAAAAAAAATGAAGCCAACAAATTAAAACTCAGAAATAAAGCATATTTAGGGGCACTTGCTCTCAAATGCCAACCAGGCGCTACAAAATAAAAAAAAAAAAAAGCATTCTTTCATATTATATGGGTATGCGAATGTTCACACCACAACTGAGCACATAAATATGTGTGCACAGAGTAAAAGAATCGAGCTTGAACACAATTTACACTTGTTTAATAAAGGAACTGAGTTTGAACAAAGCTCAGCTCGGATAAATTTATTTGCATCCTATCAATGTGAAATACATAAAAAAATTTGATGTGAGAGAGAGAGAGAGAGAGATTGATACAGCATAACTAACAAATAAAAAAAGACTAGTTTCAAACAAGAATTTATTGTTTTCAATTTTTATGTTCGAAGCAGCAAATGATGATACAAGGAGGAAAAATATTTACCAGCTTCTGTTCAAGAAGGAAGCAGGTGCAAGCAACTAAGTTCTTCATCTCAAGTCCAATTTTCCCAGCTTCCCCATCAAAAACATATTTTTGTATTGATTCAGCTGTGCCAGCACATAAGAATGTCCTCTCACTTGCATCATCAAGAATACTGAATAGTTCCAGGGAGGATATAGGAAGCCCGGAAGGTCTAGCTTGGATGATATCCTGTTCATAACACATCCTTATTGTAACAATGAGAAAAGGGGTAATGATAACTATGTATACATAATGTTGACAAAGAAAAAAAAAATGACTCTAGTAGAGTGCCCTTTACCAAAAGTGCAGAACCAGCCTTCACATATAGTTGTGGGAGAACATAAAATTCTGGTTTCCGGATAAATGATGTCAATGCCCGTATGATTGAAGACCCAGCCACTTCCTAAAAGGTATTGTCAAATAGAAAATATTGATCACAACTAATAAAATTAGGGGGGCAAAGTCTCTTAAGAAGATTTTAAAAAAAATGCAGAATAACCAATGGACATAGGAACAGCAATTCTCTCCCTCCGTGCATGTGTGCGACGTGTGTTTGGTAGACACACCAAAACAAGGAGAGAGTATAGTACAGGGAAGGCAATGCATGCCCAACATAGGTCCTCTGGTTAAAAATAACACATTAAATCCAATTTATAACAACTAAAAAAGGATTGATCAATAGAAACTAAAGCCAACACAAATAACTTGATAAATTATGATACATTGAGAGCTAGAACATATAATTGAACTCAAAAGGTTTACAATCAAATGATCATAGAAGGGGGGAGGACTATGTTAGTACCTCCAGAGTCACATCCTTAAACGACAAAATTTCCTTAGCCTTGTCCAAAGATAGCTGCATACAACACAATAACATAAGCCACATGCCAAAAGCAGAAAGATTTAACGACTATTAAATTAGTTACCTTGTCCCAAAATGCTCCCAATAGATCCCTATTTTTATGAAAATCCTATAAAACGTCATTTATATCAGAAGAGGCAAAAGGAGAAATAATTATTATACAAAATTCAATATAATGAAAGAAACTGGCCATTAAGTTATGCAATGAAAACCTTATTAAATTTCAACAAGTCTAAAGACAAATAAATCCCAAAAAAAAAAAAAAAAATTTGAGAAGTAATTGCTATCATAATAGAAAAAACTTAAAAATTACATAACAAAAAGGAAACCTTGACAACATTCAACGACCGGCGGTGCACACGTATGTGTCTCCGATAGTTGATGGTAGAACAAAATTCCCTGGAACACTTGTCACACTTCTGCAGCTGAACCTTCAGTGGAGACAGCAAGGGCCACCCTGGATGATCTGCTAACAAATTGAAGGCCACAAATCAAAATACTTGGCTTGACATTTAGCTCAACCTATTTCCGACTAAAATCCCAAATAAACCAACAAAACATTTGGCATACATTTTTCAAGTTCACCATTGGCCTAGGCAGCTGACTAAATTACTACAACCATTCTAACACTAAGTTACCAACTATTTTGCAATCTTCAATTTTCATTCACTCAAAGCTGTCAAACCATTACAATCCTAGCCTTATATAGGCTAGGCCTAAGAAACACATTCCCTACATCATGGGCACCCATTCCTGAGTTGGGGAAAAGAAAATAAAAGGAGAACAAAGACAACCCTGAGAATGGAAAAATCAAACACAAACCAAAAATCAGAAAAGAAAATTAATACCCAAGCCTGGAATATTTGTAAACTGTCATGGGCCCTATCCCCACCTAGTGGGAAAAGGCTTGGTTTGGTTTGATTCAGTTTGGTTTGGTTTGGTTTGTCATGGGCCCTATCACTTGCACAAAGGAAACAATAGCCTCAGGGATTTTGAATGACTTAATAGGCATTCTTTATTTCCTTTATGAAGTGTCACTTTTCAAAGGGAGAACAGTTTCCTTGGCCACAATAACCTCAGATGTATAAGAACTACAACCATTCAAATACTACAGTTAATCTCCCTGCCTTTTATGGTGGTGTCAAACTTTCATCTATTAGTACCTTGCTGATCTAAGGCATGAAGTAACTGAGACCACGGCGATGGGTTGTTGTCCACTGTCCTTGGCAAAGAAAGGAAAGGCTCTTTCCCACTTGCCCGTCTGGTAAAAGTGTTGAGGGAATCGTTCCCCCACTCTGATTTCATCACATCAGGAGCGGAGCTGCCCCTTAGTTTCACAACTGGCATCTAGCTTTGACAACCACCAGCTTGTACGGAACTACAGAAAATATAAAATAAAAGCAAAATTATATAAATACATACATATCTATATATATAAGGATAAACAGAAGAATATGAAAATTGTTTCTCAATATAAGTCCCAAAATAAGCCTTCAAACTCCATTTATTCTCATCTATCAAAAAAAAAGGAAGTCCATTCATTCTCCAAGAAGATCAGTTTCTTGTGAAATGTAACGAAATAAAAGAGAACCAGTTTATGTCACAAGAACCTCAATGTTAAAAAGACTGGGAGAGTGGAGATGGAAAGTCAAACTTCAAATTGCTCCCAAAACAGCAATTTACTCATTTCACTAAGATGCATTTAGCCTAGGGACAAGCAAGTGCACCAGTGATAATTATGAAGGGATGATAACAGAATAAGAGCACAACCGATTATTACATGTCATAGTGATTGTATGAAGACTAATAAAATTATCTATCACATCTTATTCCTTGTGTCTCAAGTCCATCATCAATATTTTGTCGGAAATTTGACATGTGGCAACATGAAGATGTTTATTATGAAGACACCAATATCCACTAAGTAAAATTCAACTTCAGTTTTCAACAGAAACCTTGCCAAAACAATTTGTAACGTTTTCCAAAGGCAACCTTTGTAACCTGCAGGCAGGCAAATTAACATGACTCAGACGATCCTTTGTTTGGGTAGAAATATTGTTTATTTACTCAACAAACCCCTCCCCCCAATAATAAAAACATAAAAAGACCAATATCTCTATATAGCAATCAGCCCCCTGAGAAACATCATCCAAGATTTTTGCACTCAATGCATAGAAATTATCTTCCAATATTTCCCACAGCATACTTCCATTATTATTTGTCCAAAAAAAATCCGCATAAAAGTATATGTAATTATATTTGTATTATATAGATGTAATTATATTTGTATTATAAAAGTTCATGCACATAGTATGAAAGAGCAAATACCCAGCTGTATATAGCAACAAACTTTTCTTGCAAATACCCAGCTGTATATAGCAACAAACTTTTTTTTTATGCGAATAATATATCAAACAACAAACTTGAAATAAATAACTTGAATTGTGAATGCAAAAATTGAACTCCCAAACTACAAACCTAACAAAAATAAAATAAAAAATATATATATCCAATCTTACATGTTCCCCATGGACATTTGATCCAATTCTAATGTCACCCTCCATCCAATTCCATTAGAAATTTAAGCAAATGAGTCCAAGTGGACAGAAGGAATTTCTAACAGAACATCCAATTCCATTATAAATTCATACACGAGTCCAAGTGGACAAAAGGAATTTCTAATGGAATTGGACGGAGTGTGACATTGGAACTCAATCAAATGTACCAGGGCAAAAGAGACACAATTGAGAGTACATGTCAATTGATGTTAAAAGTGTAGAGTGCCAAGTGTATTTTACCAAAAATATATATATACACAAAAACAATAAGAAGAGCAAGTGCACTCAACAATCCCGTTTAACACCAAATTCAAAGACTTATACCCAAAACAAGGCCAATAATAATAATAATAATATTTTTCGACTGGTCACGGGCAACAAACCCATTCAACTCCACGTGCAATGACTTCTATAAAAGAACACGAGATGAACAGTGAACCCACAATCACTAAATGAAAATAAGAGCAAAAATGATACAGCATATAAAAGCCCTAATACAACGAATCGATCGAAGAAATAAGCAAACACCAAGCAGATCAAAAATAAAAAACGCAGATCAAAATAAAATTGCACAACGAAAATGAAATTGGTAGAATGAGAAACCAAACACAGTTCACAGGAGACGGAGTTTGCAAGGGTTTGAAAGTCACGCGATCTATGATCGGAAAAGTGGCCCCAGCGTAGATAGAAAGAACAGAGGAGAACACGTACGGTTCACGTACCGGCGCGGGGAACGCTTCGAGAGATGGCGGACGATCTCAGTGATTCACAGTCGCCGGAAAATCGATTAAACGCTGTGCCCCGACGAATGGATATCTATGTCTATAGATTCTATACAAATATATATAAAGCTCTACATACACCAGAGGCGGTCGGCGAATTTCCTAAAGAGAAGAGAGACATTATTGGACGGAGAGTGACAAAAGAAAAGAACGAAACCTCTTGCGGTAAATAAGGAAAGTATATGAACTTTCTATATAGAAGGAAAATATATATATATATATATATATATATATATTATTTTGAAGTATCGTTTGAGATTTAATGATCTAATTAACTTATACCTAATTGGCTTATTTACCAATTTATACAATGATCAAAGTTATCTTCTTATATTTTAATCTTCTTTTAAATTTTTAAGGATAAAAATGTTAAATTAACTAAAACTAAAAATTCACCTAAAAAAAGTTACCTTTTTTTTTTCTTCCTCAAACACAAAAATAACTAACTTATTTTTAATTAACTACCTTCCTTCTCAAACCAAGCTTGAGTCTGGAGTTTCATCGTTACTAGGGCTAGTTTACTAAGACTTGAAGGGCTTACATCGTTACCTGAGTTTAGCCGCAAACATTAGATCTAATCCGTTAGATTAAAATTTAATGATTTAAATTTATTCATATATTTTTAATCTAAATTATACTTAAATAAATTTGGACCATTGAGCTTTAATCTAACAACTCTGAATACATGACACAGTTATGTCAGCCTCCTTTATTTTTCATTTACTAAACATACCCAAAAAAAAAAAAAAAAACCTTCAACTTCTAACTTTTTTTAAATTTTTTTATTTTCTTCATTAAATTTTATCAAACACGCAAAAAAAAAATATTACAACATACAAAATTATAACTTTTTTTAACTTTCTTTAATTTTTTTGAATTTTTTAACTGGTAAAAATTTTTTATCAAATATACAATTTTGTACCAAAAATGTCCCATGTCAGAAAAAAAATTATAAAAAAAATATTTTGATTTATCAATTGCACTTTACTCTTAATCTTGTGAGTTGGATGAAATGTTTATGACTTGTCAAAATAAATAAAATGAAAAAAAGAATAAAAAAATTCCTTTTTATAATTAAACAATAAAATTGTTTTTTACTCCTATTTTTTCTCCCTCTTTTTTTTTTTTTAAATCCATCCACAAAGTTGTTTCCTATTTTTTTTTTTATTGTCCTTAAAATTTAGATCTTAAAACTAAACATACTAGAGCTTCTGGTTGTAATTTTCACTCAATAAATTGTTCTTTCATGGAAATCTAATAATCTTCTAATCTAAAAGTGCATTTTCAACCTTAAATTAATTGCTAAAAACTAAAAATAACTCATCAATTATTAAAGAAAATATAAATTTAAGGCTTGGTACTGGTAGTAGAAATTGGTTTTGAGATAGAATGGTAACTTTATAGGAGACGTTTGGAATGACAAAAAAATAAAATAAAGTGAGATAATTTGAAATAATTTATAATTCATATAGTGAGATAAAAAGTGAATAATTTTAAAAATTTTTTACGTTTTTTAGTGTGCCAAATGCACCCATAGAGAATTTTTTTTAAGAGAATGGTAATGTATATCTATAACAAAGACGTATTACAAAAAATTAAAAGTTAGTTAAAAAATTAAATTTGAGAAAATAATTATTTTGTTTAAAAAATTAATGTTCTACATTTACAATTATATAGATGCAAGTGAATATGTAGTTTTTTTTTCGGAAAATTGTATCCAAGTCATACTTGGTAATCTTTTAAAGTTATTAGTCACACTCAAAAAAAAGTATTGCTTTTAAGTCACATTAATGTGAAAAATTTTGTATTTAAGTCATACTTTTGAGTGGGTCCTACGAGTTTATTTTGAATATAATTTATAATATGACTTAAATGCCCTTTTTCTATAATTAACTGAGATGGAGTTGCCGAAAATTATGAAACCGAAAATCACGTTTTCCGTTTTTGTTTCATTCCTTATCAATTGCGTGAACATATAGTGAGATAAAAATCTGTTAAAGGATTATATACGAAAGAATACACACGGATTACGTGAGTTTGTGCTGTGAGATTAACGTCGATCGAATGAATATATACAGATTTGGATTACGTATTTAAACACATGACTGCGGTACTGTTTTGTTTTTAAGATGTATGCTCGTTCAAAAACAGTACCGCGTTCAAAAACAGTACCGCATGACTCTATCATACAAACATCATATGTAAATACAAAAAATAGTTCACATATCAAACGAATAATCGACAGTACCGCATGTATGACAGTATCACATGTCTGCGGTACTGTTTTTTTTAGGATGCATGCTCATTCAAAAACAGTACCGCACGACTCTATCATGCAAACTTCACATGTAAACACAAAAATAGTTCACATATCAAACGAATGACCGACAGTACCGCATGTGTGACAGTACTGCATGTGTCTGCGGTACTGTTTTTTTTAGGATGCAAGCTTGTTCAAAAACAGTACCGCATGACTCTATCATGCAAACATCACATGTAAACACAAAAATAGTTCACATATCAAACGAATAACCGACAGTACCGCATGTGTGACAGTACCACATGTCTGCGGTACTGTTTTTTTTAGGATGCATGCTCGTTCAAAAACAGTACCGCATGACTATATCATGCAAACATCACATGTAAACACAAAAATAGTTCACATATCAAACGAATAACCTACAGTACCGCATGTGTGACAGTACCACATGTCTGCGGTACTGTTTTTTTAGGATGCATGCTCGTTCAAAAACAGTACCGCACGACTCTATCATGCAAACATCACATGTAAACACAAAAATAGTTCACATATCAAACGAATGACTGACAGTACCGCATGTGTGACAGTACCACATGTCTGCGGTACTGTTTTTTTTAGGATGCATGCTCGTTCAAAAACAGTACCGCACGACTCTATCATGCAAACATCACATGTAAACACAAAAATAGTTCACATATCAAACGAATAACCGACAGTACCGCATGTGTGACAGTACCACATGTCTGCGGTACTATTTTTTTAGGATGCATGCTCGTTCAAAAACAGTACCGCACGACTCTATCATGCAAATATCACATGTAAACACAAAAATAGTTCACATATCAAATGAATGACCGACAGTACCGCATGTGTGACAGTACCACATGTCTGCGGTACTGTTTTTTTTAGGATGCATGCTCGTTCAAAAACAGTACCGCATGACTCTATCATGCAAACATCACATGTAAACACAAAAATAGTTCACATATCAAACGAATAACCGATAGTACCGCATGTGTGACAGTACCACATGTCTGCGGTACTGTTTTTTTTAGGATGCATGCTCGTTCAAAAACAGTACCGCACGACTCTATCATGCAAACATCACATATAAACACAAAAATAGTTCACATATCAAACGAGTGACCGACAGTACCGCATGTGTGACAGTACCACATGTTTGCGGTACTGTTTTTTTTAGGATGCATACTCGTTCAAAAACAGTACCGCATGACTATATCATGCAAAGAATGGTGCTGTTTTAATGAGGTACTGTTTTTTTATACGGTACTGTTTTATTATGTGGTACTGTTTTATTATGTGGTACTGTTTTTATGCGGTACTGTTTTTATGCGATAATGTTTTATTATGTGGTATTATTTTTTATGCGGTATTGTTTTATTATGTGGTACTGTTTTCCTTAATAGTTTTGATTTTGTTTCCAAAAATCAGTTTTGCTTATTTTGTAAAGAAGATGGAAAGTCGCGGAATTAGGTTTTTCTCAAACAGTTTTGATTTTGTTTCCAAAAATCAGTTTTACTTGCTTTATAAAGAAGATGGAAAGTCACGGAAGTTATGAGTAAAGTGTGCACTATTTTCGGATAAAACTGGTAGTTTTGAAATGTAGTGAAAAACGCGTGATATCCTTTTTGGTCTTTTTGTTGCAAGTGTGACTTATTCACAAATAAGATTTTTGGGTATGACTTAAATCTTTATAAGTTCATAAATAGTGACCGGCCTCCAAAAACCCCCTTTTTTTTTTTTGAAAACTTAAGGTGTCTAGAGTAGGTAAACACCGGCTCGCTGACCCGAATAACTCGTCCAGTCAAACCCAATATTTGTGGGGTTTAGATTTGGAAATTTAGCCCATAGGAATAAACCAAGCCAAATTTTTCGGCCCCAATCTATTTTTAGGCTAGGTTTAAGCTTAAGCATCGCAGCCCAGCCCAACTCGAACATAATCCCAAACATTAACCGCTCTTCCTCTCTTCTCCCACAAATCCTACCCCAAACACTCAGCCACTCTTCATCTCTTCTATAATATAAACTTTTTATCTCTCATTCTTACTCTCTTATTCGTCTCTCTTCTTCATCTATTTGGCCTTCTCTATTCTTTCTCATTTGTCTCACTATCTCTTCTTATTGTCTCGCACCCTCTAATCTTGTCGGCAAATCGACGTTAGATCATTTCGGTCAATTATGTGTAAATCATTAATTTTAGAATATAATAAGAGAAAAAAAGCAAATTAGAAAAAGAAAACTTATTCCATTTATTTATTTCTTTTTTTTTTTTGTGAGTTTATGACCTGTTGTTTTCATTTGTTTTCTATCATTCTAACAGATATTTGTTTACTATAATTGTTTAACATAACATATCTTTGTTTATTATAATAGTTTAACATGACAACTAAAAGTAATTTTGTAAATACTTCTCCAAATGACAACAATGATTGTTAATACAATATTTGTTTGTGCCTTTTTTATATGATGAACAAGTTATTTATTGTTTTTGTGTGATTGTTATATTTTTTAATGTTTTACCTTTCGGTCGAGTAGATTGACTTGAATTCTAAATTTTTAGTAATGGACGGGTTTTGGTTCATAGTTTTCAACCCCTAGTATCGGGTCAGGTTAAACTTGGGCTCGATACTTAAAGACTCGGCCTGAACCTAGCCCAGTTTAGCACATGTCCACCTCTAATCTAAACCAATTTACACGCACTATAACTAATTTTTAGGAATCTAAAATTAATAATAAGATAAGTTTCTAATGATGTCAAAGAGATTCGAAATAATAACCATTTAAAAGTAAATCTGAAGTCTTATAAATGGAGCTAACACTAAAAAATACGTGAATATGCAATGTCACAAAATGCGACAGTGCGGTCCTCCAACTCAAACTGAATAAGGAAAAATTAATACTAACAATTAAAAATACATTTACGTGTCCCCACAAACAATGGAACTGTCTAGAAGACCACAACGTCAAAAGGCCAAACAGGAATTGCCAACCTGAGTCAACTCGTTACGCTTTTATAGGTAAGGTAAATCACACTTGCCTCTTCTTGGTACTTAAATAATTATACTTACGCTTATCGTTTATAAATAACATTTATATTTTTTTAATTAAAAAAATTATTAATTCCTGACCCCTTTTGTTAAATGATCTATTAGTCTTAATATAAAATATCAAAATCAACTAACCAAGCCTTAAAAAAATATGATTTAATTAAAAAATTTTACAAAAATAAGTTAACAAAATATTGTCCAAAATCACTTAAATATAAGATGATTCAATAAAATGTGTTTACAACGACGAGGTCACGTCAATGTTATAAAAAATATAAACTTATATTATCAAGAAAAATTACATAGTATAGTTTGTCAATGTAGAAAGAAAAAAGATTACTCATTTTACATTTTGAATGATAATAATTTTATTGTTAAAAATAATCTCTTTAGGAATACAGTAAAATTGGAATAGGTAAATTTTAAAATTGAAATACAATCGAAAATACATCCAATCTTAAGAACTCTTAACCTGTAAAATTGTATAAAAATTTGAGAAGTAAGGCGAGTGAAGACCAATATAATAAAATAAAATAACTTATTTAAAAATTAAGTTAATAAATAAATAAGTATTTTTAAATTTTATTTAAGTGATTATAAAAATAAACATATATAAATAATTATTTTTTTATTAACAAATTCCATTCTCAGAGGCATCGTTTGGAGGATGGGCCAACTCTTCTTTTCTTCTTAAAAAAAAAATAAATAAAAAGAGAAAAAACTCACTGTGTTAGTATAAATTGTCGTTAATAAATACTTGCTGTTTTTCAACGAATTAAAGCGATGTAAAATAAATAAAAAAGAAAAAAGGTCTACACGATACGAGGTCGTATTGGCTTGTCCCCGTTTTCTAAAACCCTGCAACTCTCCGTGGACTCCGCGAGCGAGCTAGCTATCGCGCGCAGAAGAGAAGAAATTGCAGTGGGGAAGGAAAGAAGCGCAGAGAGACAAGGATTGGGGATGGGAACGTCGGTTCACGTGAAGCCACTCTGTGGAGTGTACAGCGAGAACCCACTCTCTTACCTTGTTTCCGTCGACGGCTTCAACTTCCTTATCGACTGTGGATGGAACGACCAATTCGACCCCTCTCTCCTTCAACCCCTCTCCAGGTCTCTCTCTCTCTCTCTCTATATATATATATATATATCAACTACGAGCTGAGATTTCAATAACTCTTCTGTTTAAATCAATCTATTCGACTGTGCATATTCGAAATTCTTATGGATTCATGCGCATCTTTGGAATTTGGAAATGTATAAATGTAATGTTAATGATAACTTAAAAAAAACCCTAAATTTGGTGTTCAGGGTGGCTTCAACCATAGACGCTGTCTTGCTATCACATCCGGATACTCTTCACGTCGGTGCCTTACCATACGCCATGAAGCAATTCGGACTCTCGGCTCCCGTTTTTTCAACCGAGCCTGTGTATAGATTAGGCCTGTTGACTATGTATGATCACTATCTCTCCCGAAAGGTGAAGCTTTGTCCTTGGAATTTGAATTTCACTTGTTCTAAATAATAGTTGTCAAACGCTGAGTAGCAGGATTGTTTAATTTTCTTTTGGAGTTCTTTTGCTATGGTAAATGACAGCTGCAATTACTGAATTGCATAGCTACAAATAAATATAAAACTTTACAATAAGCTTCTTCGAAATTAGCAAATTTTATATGTGCATTGAGCATCAGCTGGTAGACTTTTCTATGGATGTGTAAAATAATTTGTTGTAAGCATGGATATTTATGTTGCACATGTCTGAGGGACAGGTTTGGTTATAGGTATTGTTGGCAGTCGATTTTGATTCACTTGAAAGAAGACAATATTTAAATTGGGGAATTTGCAGCAAATATTGACTGCAAAGTTTAGCAAAGCGTCTATATTATTGAATAATATTCTATTATGCACCTTGTATTTGACAGAAGGAAGAGCTAGTTTGCTTCTTTTAAGTTATCTGGCCTGCTTACAAAATTAGTAACTCGATTTACCAAATCCTTAACACAAGCTATTTCGGTTTGGTTGCAAGAACGTGTCTTTGCCATTCATCCTTAAAAGAACCAATATCCTCTTTAATATGCTTTATTCTAAAATCTGCTTATTTGACTTTAAATGATGTGAATAACAAGGAAAAAGGTTATTGAGCAGCATGGCAGTATGACTTGATGTATGCAGGATTTGATGCCTCTGAGTATTGTTTTCTTCTTCTTTTAGGAGTATCTTTGTATATAGTTCTATATTTTTTCATTCTGTTCATTGAAGCAAGAAACTTGAAATATTCTTTAGAAAACACCATGAATTCATGAAGGCTTATTGGACTTTGAAGTCTATTTCAGTGCTTTCCAAAGGGGCAAAAGGCAAGGGAATATGGAAACCATTTGAGACCCCCCCGGGCCCCACAAAAAATAAACCAAACCAAACCAAGCCAAGCCTTTTCCTACTAGGTGGGGTCGGCTATATGGATTTGTCGACACCAATTAGATCTGTTTAGGGGTATGTCCTCCGATAAATCTAGGTAGGTCAGGTCATGTTTAATGGTTTCTTTCCAGCTTCTCTTGGTTCTTCCTCTACCTCTCCTCCTCCTGGCAATCTCTATATTTTCACACCTTCTAACAGGTTCCTCTGCTGGACGCCTTCTAACATGGCTAAACCATCTTAATCGATTTTCTCTCATTTTATTTTCAATCGGTGCTATTCCTACTTTGCCCCGAATCTCCTCGTTCCTAATCCTATCTTTCCTTGTAATCCCGCACATCCACCTTAGCATCCTCATCTCCGCAACTGCCATCTTCTGACCATGATTATGCTTTACTGCCCAACACTCTGATCCGTATAGCAGCGCTGGTCTAACCGCTACCTTATAATACTTTCCTTTCACCTTGAGGGGGATTTTTCGGTCGCACAAAACCCCCGAAGCACCCCTCCATTTGGTTCACCCAGCTTGAATCCTGTGACTTACATCAGTATCAATCACTCCATCTTGTTGCACCATAGATCCAAGGTGCCTAAATTTATCTTTCTTTACAATCTTTTGTGTGCCTAAACTTACTTCTATACTACTCCTTATCCTACTTTGACTAAACTTACATTCCATATATTCCGTCTTGCATCGGCTTAGCCTAAACCTTTTTGTCTCTAACGTATCCCGCCACAATTCTAACTTAGCATTCACTCCTTCTCTCGTCTCATCTACTAAAACAATATCATCTGCAAATAGCATACACCACGGCACCTCATCCTAAATATGTCTTGTAATCTCATCCATAACTAAAGCAAACAACTACGGGCTTAACGCTGAGCCTTCATGTAAACCAATCGTGATAGGGAACTCATTAGTCTCGCCACCAGTCGTCCGTATAGATGTCATGGCTCTATCATACATGTCCTTTATCACCTCAATATATGCGACTCACGCTCCTTTCTTTTCCAATACTCTCTATAGAATCTCCCTAGGAATCCGATCATATGCCTTCTCTAAATCGATGGACATCATATGTAAATCTTTTTGATCTTCTCTATACTGTTCCATTAACCTCCTCAAGAGAAAGATAGCCTCCATGGTTGATCTTCCAGGCATGAAACCAAATTGGTTCTCTGAAACGTTTGTTGTCCTTCTTAGTCTTCTCCCAATAACTCTCTCCCATAATTTCATCGTATGACTCATCAATTTAATCCCGTGATAGTTCGCACAGTTCTGAATATCTCTTTTGTTCTTGTATATGGGTATAAGGATACTTTTCCTCCATGCATCAGGCATCTTCTTGCTCTTTAGTACTACATTAAAAAGTTTTGTCAACCAACTTATGCCATCCCCTCCTAAGCACCTCCAAACCTCAATAGGGATGCTATCTGGCCCAACCGCTTTCCCATTCTTCATCCTTTTTAATACTTCTTTTACTTCTTCCCTACTGATTCTCCTATAGAACATAAAATTTAATTCTTCCCTAAAAGTGGTAAACTGCCCCAAATGTATGTCACTACTACTGCTTTCGTTAAATAACTTGTAGAAGTAGCTCTTCCAACGCTCCTTTATCTCCTCTTCCTTTACTACTACCTTTTCATCTTCATCCTTAATGCATTTAACTTAGTTTAAATCCTTGGTCCGTCTATCTCTAGATTTAGCAAGTTTGAATATCTCTCTTTCGCCCTCCTTAGTGTCAAGTCGCCTATATAAATCCTCAAATGTCTTTGCCTTAGCCTCACTAACTGCCCTTTTGGTTTCTCTTCTAGCTTCTCTATACCTCTCCAAGTTCGCTTCATTTCGGTCGTTTTGCCAAGATTTAAAACACTCTCTTTTAACTCTTATCTTGTCTTGGACGGCCTCGTTCCACCACCATGCCTCTTTCTGTGCCGGAGTACTCCCTTTGGATTCTCCTAAGAGTTCTTTCCCTACCCTCCTAATACACTTTGCTACCTTATCCCACATAATATTTGCACTCTCATTTACCGTCCAAATGTTTTCCTCTAGTACTCTTTCCCTGAATGCTGCTTGCTTATCACCTTTTAAGTTCCACAATTTAGTCTTTAAGCATCTATATGACTTCTTTTTTCTAGCCCACCTTTGAAGCTGCACATCTATGACCAACAACCTATGTTGGGCAATCAAGCTCTCCCTCAGTATAACTTTACAATCTTTACAAGCTACACGATCTCTTTTCCTAGTTAAGAAGAAGTCAATCTGTGTCTTTGAGGAGCCACTCTTATAAGTCACCAAATGTTCCTCTTTTTTCCTAAAAAAAGTGTTCGTCACCATGAGATCATAAGCCACTGCAAACTCCAAAATATCCTTCCCTTCTTCATTTCTATCACCGTAACCATATCCTCCGTGTACTCCTATGTATCCATCTATGTCGTGTCCTATATGACCGTTCAAATCTCCTCCTATGAAGACCATCTTTCCTTGAGGTATCTCTAATAGCATTCCTTCCAAGTCTTCCCAAAACTTCTCCTTATGTACATCTCCTAAGCCCACCTGGGGGGCATAAGCACTAATTACGTTTACTATCTCTTCTCCTAACACTAACTTAATTGCAATAATCCTATCTCCACAGCGTTTCACATTAACTATATCTTCCTTTAGGTCCTTGCTTACTATTATGCCGACCCTATTTCTCGATCTATTAAGTCCTGTATACCATAACTTATACCTAGTCCTCTCAATCTCTTTAGCTTTTTGTCTCACCCACTTCGTCTCTTGCAAGCAAGCAATTGCGATTCTTCTCCTTTCCATTGTATCTACCACTTCCATAAGTTTCCCAGTTAAGCTCCCAATATTCCAAGTACCTAATCTCAGCCTTCTATTTTGGACTAGCTTCCTTGCCCCCCCCACTCGTCCAGGAAAGTGCGAGGACTCTTGTCTATTTAACACCGCACCGGGTGCCGATGCAGCGGTCCTTGCTTATTTAACACTGTACTCGGACCATACAGCGCGTCGCTAAGTAGAGAACGCCCCCACGAAATCTCATTAGGTGTCAGAAAATCCATAAAAAAATTCGACAAAGTTTTACGCTGGCTGTCGACTACCTAACACAACCCTCCTCCTTTATTCGGGCTTGGGACCGGCCATGAAAAAAACATAGGCGGAGTTCCGCCCCACAAAAAATAAAATAAAACAAAATAAGTAGGTGTGGATTTTATTATGTTTGCTTTATCATGAAAGTTTTGGGATATACACCTTCTTTTGGTGGATTATTCACGTAGTTAATGGTCGTTCTCATTACATTGTGCACACGAGTATTGTCAACTTATGGTAACTTCTGTATCTCTTTGTACCTTCATTTTTATTTCATTTATTTTTTTGTACCAACTGTGCACGAGCATGTTTCTTTTTTCTTTTCTCTCTCCCCCCGGACCCCCCCCCCCCAAAAAAAAGATATCATACACTGACAGTTCATCTCAATCTTTGCAGCAAGTATCGGAATTTGATTTGTTCACGTTGGACGATATTGATTCTGCTTTTCAAAATGTGACGAAACTGACCTACTCTCAGAATTATCATTTCTCTGGTAGGCATTTTAACAATGCTATTCTTTTGCTCGTCAACCTCCACTCTTGTTCTACAAAGAATCAAAATGAATAATATTGTTAACCATGTGGACTGTCTTTGTCCCCATGGAAAATCTAACATTTTTTGTATTGTATATGTGGTATTGTGACAGGTCACTTTTCATTTTATTTTATTTCTGTCTTGTCCATTCTTCCTTTTGCTTCTTTTAAATCTTGCTCATTTTAGGGAAAGGAGAAGGAATAGTCATTGCTCCTCATATTGCTGGACATCTATTGGGTGGTACTATTTGGAAGATAACAAAAGATGGGGAAGATGTTATATATGCTGTTGACTTCAACCATCGCAAAGAGAGGTGTTCTACCAATTCAGTACATTCAAATTATAACTAGTCGTATGTAATGATTTTGTAATTTATCATGGAAACAAGTACCTTGCTGTTGTGGTTTTTTCCCAGGCATTTGAATGGAACTGTTTTAGAGTCATTTGTTCGACCTGCTGTTCTAATAACAGATGCGTATAATGCTTTAAATAATCAGCCTGCTAGACGTCAAAGGGACCAAGAATTTCTAGGTAATTCGCTATCCTTCATTAAGTGGTTGTTAACTGGGAATATAATATAATCTGTGTTTGCAAAAGTGTTGTGCCCCTCCTCTTCTGTTCTCAAAAGTATATATATATATATATATATATGTATATCTCAAAAATATTTTTTTTTCCTTTTTATCTTATTGCATGTTTGTGTTTATACATACATTATCAAATATGGTTACACGCTTTCAATACATTTGAAGTCTCCTCAGATACTTGTAGGTACCTGGGTCGCGGCTACATGGCCCAGGACCGCTTTATCTAACCCTGCGGCTTGTATCTTACCACCGTGGCACCCTCAGTTAATCATGGGAGGTTACGTGATACTTTACTCATGATAGATACTTCCTGCGGGAACAGACATTCTTCCCTTAGACTTGGAATAGGGTCCGGGGGATCTCTCCAACTAATCTAATAAATTGCGGGATCATTGGAGATTCAGCGGATTGGAGGCTAGAATTAGGGGACCGTAGGGATTCATTCAACCAATCTAGAGAGAGATTTATACAGAGAATCCCTTCCTTATTATGGCTCTCCAAGTTGAGGCTAAACATCCTTCTAACTGATTTAAAGCCCTGACTCCCGCCTAAAGGGGTTCCTTCCTCACCTATATCAACTCTCCTCCTCTGGAGGGTTCACGATGAATCATCCACCATCTCCATCACTACTACCCTCATCTCTCTCTCTCTCTCTCTCTCTCTCTCTCTCTCTCTCGCTCTTGTTCTGAATTACCTGGTTCTCACTCCTTGCTGGACTCCGGTGACTCTGCCATAGTAAGTAATTAGCATTATTCGTGGAAGGTTAGATCCCTCTAGGTCTACCAACACTCCCCACAATACTTATTTTGCTTTGTTGCTTATAGCTTATTCCTTTTCCTTCTTCCATCTTTCTGTTTGTATTTCAGATTCTATACTGAAGACTCTAAGAGCAGATGGCAATGTATTGCTACCTGTTGATACTGCTGGTCGTGTGCTGGAGCTAATTTTAACACTGGAACAGGCAAACTATGGTGGAATTTTTTATTTTTACATTTTCATTTGATAAATCTGATTATTGACTCTGATCAAATTTTGCAGTATTGGGCACAGCATCACTTGACCTATCCCATCTTCTTCCTCACCTACGTTTCATCAAGCACAATCGATTACGTTAAGAGTTTCCTTGAGTGGATGAGTGATTCAGTAGCAAAGTCATTTGAACACACTCGTGACAATGCTTTTCTTCTGAAGTAAGGGACCTCTTTATCAGTTGCTGTGATGCATTAATAATCAACAGTCACTTTACTTTGTCCATGCATCGTTGCATTGCGTTATATTATGCATTGCCTGAATCATGATACTATATCTCATGCAAATTTCTACAAATATATTATTTAAGGAACTTTCTGTTAATACATGTATGTTCGAACTTGTAGGCATGTAACTCTTCTAATCAACAAAAGTGAACTAGAGAATGTTCCAGATGGTCCAAAGGTTAGACTATTTTATTGGTTTGAAGAGGAGATTGTCTGATGTTCAGAATCTTTTGCTTCTAATGGCATTGACTAATACATCTTATCTAGATTGTTCTAGCATCCATGGCCAGTTTAGAAGCAGGTTTCTCACATGACATATTCGTCGAGTGGGCTGCTGATGTTAAGAATCTCGTTCTTTTTACAGAAAGAGGCCAGGTATATATGTGCTTTCTCAAGTTGAATTTCATGATTAGATCTTCCATTCTTTGATGTGTTAGTTCAAAATCCAGAAGTTTGACCAATCATGGGTTTCTTATATTTTAGCCAAGCCTCAGTTCTTATTTGCAAATAAGTTGCTTTCATACGAAGAATATTTCACATGCTTTTCCAACTGTTGCTGTTGCTATATATGAGCCAGTTATCCTCTTATAAGGAAGAAAAGTAAAAAGAAATCAATTCATATTTTCTGACTATAGATTGTTGAGTAGATATTTGGTGATCAGTTGGTTTTTTTGTTATGCATTGCAATTTGTTAAGCTGAGTATTTGGTGCCTCACTGGTCATCACTTTCATTGCTCTTCAGCATTGTAATGGACTCCCTTAAACATCTGATATGAAGCTTCAGTAATTGGATAGCTTAAAAGTGCATAACTCTTCTCCTGTTTTAGTTTTCGGTTTTACTCGTTGCATGCCTCAACTAAAAGGTAATGTGATAGACTGGAAATTTTATTATCTTGTCTGCAGTCTGGAAACTGCATGT
Organism: Vitellaria paradoxa; assembly: GCA_019916065.1. Taxonomy (NCBI): domain Eukaryota; kingdom Viridiplantae; phylum Streptophyta; class Magnoliopsida; order Ericales; family Sapotaceae; genus Vitellaria; species Vitellaria paradoxa. The sequence goes on along the minus strand of CM034242.1, from coordinate 40,577,285 downwards.
CATGCCACTTGTAAAGGAAAAGCAGCATGAAAATTTCTCTCCCCTCTCTCTCTCTCTCTCTGTCTAGTTGGGGAACCAGTAAAAAAAATCATTGAAATTCAAATATTTGATCCTGAGACTAAAGCAAACCATTGATTGTAAGTTTTCAATCAAAGCTTAAATATTCTCGAAATCGTGAAGAAAATGTTGTTGATTTACTCGTTTGGATTGAATTGGCTTATGTACTTGTAACACTGAAACCCCTTCACCCTGTTTACAAGATCTTTTTCTAGATCATATTTGCTGCAAAATATCCATTCATAAGGATCCAATTTTTTTTTAATACCTGGAGCCTGTTGTAGATTTGTCCTTCCTCTGATATTGAGGATGTTGTCTGGAATAATCCAAATTGTCAGGAAACATTCTTGATAGTCTACATATTCACGCATATGTGCATTTTTGTAAAAGTCTCCATGGTGATTGATTACTTGCATAATGTCATTTTTTGTATATCCTCATGCACTGGATATGACCTATTTAAACATTCTTTTTAGTACGTATCTGTCTGTATCTGTACTGCATTCAGTCAACAGTTTATTTATCATTTATATTTCATGTTTGGTTGCAGGATTTATTATCATGCATGTTTTAGCATGATTTGAGGCAAAATATGTTGCTTTTCTTTTTCATCTTATTGTTTGCAATATTTATGGCTGATTCCTCAATTGTGTATGCAGTTTGCTACATTAGCCCGCATGCTTCAGGCAGATCCACCTCCTAAAGCTGTTAAAGTCACCATGTCCAAGAGGGTTCCTCTGGTTGGGGACGAGTTAGCTGCTTATGAAGAAGAGCAAAACCGAATAAAAAAAGAGGAAGCTTTAAAAGCTAGCCTTATGAAAGAGGAGGAGTTGAAAGCATCTCATGGACCTGATCTTGCTACGGGTGATCCAATGGTCGTTGATGTTAGCACCACTCATGCTTTATCAGACGGTATTTATCATTATTTTCTTGATACATGAATGGAAAGAACCAGTTGTAATTTTCTTTTTTGGTGCTAACAGCACCAATTATTTTGTCAGCATCAAAGGAAAACTCCCTTTAAAAAAAAAAAAAAAGGCTTCACATTCTAAAATGCTGAAAGTAACCTTGAGAAGTTTAGCTTCATTTCTGAATAATTCTACATGTCCGTGTTCAGGGAATAATTTCACCAAACAATTTGGAGTCCTTGGGGATGTGTCACCCTTATTTTATCAGTCCTGTTCTTGTAATCTCAAGTAAATTTCTTTGCTAAAAAGTTTAGAAGAAGCTTTATAGATATTTAGATTTGAAGCTGTAACTTCAATGCTATCCAAAAGGAGACACGCTTTGTTTGTATCTAATGATCAAATAACGTTTGGAATAAAGATGCTTTTGACACTGTGATTGATTCTCTGTCAAATCAGATTTGGATAGTCTGTATCTAAGGAACATTAATAATGCATCTTGTATGTTTGCTGAACTGATCCTTGCATGCTATGTCTTACTTTCCGGCATTATACATTTGATGTCTTATTCTCTGTTGCAGTTTCTGACCAGAACACTGGTGCATACCGGGACATATTAATTGATGGATTTGTTCCTCCTTCCTCTAGTGTTGCACCAATGTTCCCCTTCTATGAGAACTCCGCGGAATGGGATGACTTTGGTGAAGTCATTAATCCCGATGATTATATAGTTAAGGAAGAAGATATGGACCAAGGATCCATGCAGGTTAGTTTCCATATTATTCTGTTTGCATCCAATTTGATATTTAATTAGCTTGATTTTAACAGCTTAAGCTATTCAGTTTGAGTTGATTTTGTTTATCAGCTGTACCTAGGTTTGGACTGCATACTTTAATTAAGTTCACTTTTACCTATCAAAATAGTTTACTGAAGGATATAAGCTAAAACCTAATTCAACTATTACTTATTAGCTTCTCTATTATTTCAGTAAGGATATAACTGATCGAATTTTTATCTGGCATCCTGCTAAGTTTATATTTAGGTTCCTGAATGATGTTCTTCTAATTCTGTGATTATAATATGTTGTTTATGCAAGAAGGATGGGGAAGTATTGATCATCTTTTTGTTTGTTGTTGTTGGTAGTTAATTTTATCCTGTTTTGGTATGTCATGGGTATTTCCTAAAGAGGTGAATCAGGTCCTTGAAAATTGGTGAAGTATATTCTTCTTTTGGTTTTGTATAGATGGTTAGTGGGGGCTTTTATTTTTATTTTTATTTTTTTTTTAGTTGCCCGGGGGGGGGGGGTCGTTGACACTCTTTTTTGGCGTCCATAGACCTGATGGATTTTTGAGTTGTTGATTGTTGATTGTGTTGTTCACATGTAATTGGGTGATATCCCCTTGAAACTGGTTACTACTTTGTTTATTTTATCACTATTGCCTTTTACTTTATTTTTTTGGTGAATTTAACTGCAATGATTCTGACTGGATGAATGGAAACTTGTATATATTTAAACAGTATATTTAAACTTTTGTGCATTTCACCATTCATCTTCTGTGTAGGTTAGCGGAGATTTGAATGGGAAACTTGACGAAGGATCTGCTAGTTTGATACTTGACACTACGCCTTCAAAAGTTGTTGCCACTGAATTGACTGTAAGTCAAACTTCTTTGAGTTGCTTAATTTATATTGCCCAAACTATGGTTGGAAGTCTTGTGAGTAAATAAGTGGCTTAAAGTTTTGAATGTACAATCGTTATTGTTGGTTCTGTGTTATCTTGGATATCACTTAACTGCTATTGCATTCTAGATAATGCATGAGTTATCTTGGACATTGCTTAATTGTAATTGCGTTTTGGAGAATGCATGAAGTTGTTTTGTATTATGGTATTTTTTTTTTTTTTTTTAATAAATATAGATCTTTGTTGGTTTTGCAACGAGATGCTTGTTCCTCCTCAATTTTACAGACGAGAAGAACTATGCTGGTCTTTTCCAATGGACAGCAAAGCAATATTTTTTTTTTAAATATAGTAAGCAAGGATTATGGTGGGGACACGAGGTTTAGACCTTCCCTTATGCGCATGCTAGAGGGTTAGGAGAAGGTTATGCACCCGCTTTGTTTGTGGCCTAGTGATTGAATGCAATGGGCGCGTCTTTCACTTGACGATATCAAGTTTATTCCTAGCTCAAGAGAGTTGATGAGGATATAGATCCCCCAGATGACTTTTAATTGAATAATTTCCCTTCCCGAATAAACTCTTGGTTTTCACTATGATGGACCTTGGTGTTCCTAGGATCGTATATTTGTTGTCCATGGCATTTCTTATTTAAATGTGGCTTGTATATTGATTCTAATGACTTGGATTTGATTATGGATAGCTTGTAAGTTGATTTTTCATTTTGGTTGATGGAGCTCGCCAGTGCTAGACAAGGCTGTTACTGGGGTTTGGTGGGCTCACCAATGTGGAGTCCTCGAGGCTAAGCAGGTAGCAGTGGCTTGTGTTCTCTGGCCTGGGGTCACACAACTGCTCTGGATGGTTCAATGGGCTTTGTTATGTAATTGATTAAGCTTTTGGTGTGGTTGTTTGGGTCTTCTGACTATCAGAGGTGGTGGATCTGACATGGAATAGATTTGGTAGCTGGTTTTCTGGCTTCTGGCGTTGACAATATCTAGGTTAGAGCTCTAAAAGCCATTGTAAGGGTTGTTAGCTTTGCCGATGGCTTGGTGTCTGCTTGATGGGTCTAATGTTCAAATACTGGTGCATGTGGCTTGGTTGATTCTTTGGCGGTGATTTCTTTGCTAAGTTCTTAGGTTTTTGGCTTTGATACCAAGTTGATATGGAATACTAGTAGAAACTTGTTGAGAGAAAAGAGAAGAAGCTAGAGGGGAGGGAAAAAACAGAGAAGCAGAAGCAAGATAGGAAGAGAGCAAAGAGAGATAAAGCCAAAGAGGGACAAGCAAGGGGAGGGAAGTAACTAGCTCCCATGCTGTCCATAGTCAAATTCAATTCATCATAGTTTGTCAGAACCAATGTACACGTCACATTTAAATAAGAAATCACTAGGAAAACTAAAAAACCATCCTAAGGAAAACTGAGAGTTTATTTAAAAGGGGAAGTTCTTCAATTAAAAGTCATCCAACAGGGATGTCCTCATCAATTTTATCTCCTAGAATATTGGATTTCAAAATTTTTCTATTTTTATATCAGAACATTTTAGAATTTGGACTTGGTTTGGTCTCAAAGCATGAATGTCGAAAGGCTTACCTCCAGCCTCTTGTCTATTCTGATTTCTCAATCATCTTAGTCAGTGGTCTCCAAACTCTCACTTAATCCTATGAAATAGTTCTTGTGCTACATGTGTTAATTAATCTCCTTGCAGTTTGTAGTGTTTATCTGAGGCTGCATCAACATTTCCATACATTTTTTTTATGTTACTCCTTATAAATGTTATCATAGTTTAATCCTGTAGTGTCATAATTTTACCACTGGCTGAAGTTGCATTTTACACTGGCTGTGCTTTTGCCCATATTTCAGGTGCAAGTGAAGTGTTCGCTGGGTTACATGGATTTTGAGGGCCGTTCTGATGGCCGCTCGATTAAATCGATTCTTGCCCATGTGGCTCCTTTAAAGCTTGTATGGATCTTCTTCTCTCTTGCAAAATTATTGTTAGTTGTAACATACGTAGTTTCTGTATGTCAGAGATCAAAGGTGTGGCTGAAATGTTGAAATATAGCAGTATAATAATGACATGATAACCTGGAGGGTTCCTACGCATCATCAGTGTCATTTAGTGGTGTCGTGTTTGAAATGTTGTGCATGCTACAGAGCACGCTATCTAACGTGTGACTCTGGAAAATGAGATGAGTGCTATTGATTGAAGTTGCCTTGCATGTCTAACAGACAAGTGATGATTGTTATTCCTTAAAGCCAATCTGGCTTTCGCATACATTCAGGTCAACATGGGTTTGAACAAGTCATTCTATCATTTATGTTAATTCTGTAGTCAGATTACATAAAATAAAAAATGAAATTTTATATTGAATGGTCAGATGGGTACTTTTATCACTTTTCCTAAGGAACTAACCGGACCTCACTTGTTAGAGAAGGCATGGTCCATTGGAAGTTAATATCATTGTGCCATTTTCTTGTTTTAAGGTTTTGGTACATGGATCGGCAGAAGCCACCGAGCATTTGAAGCAGCACTGCTTAAAACATGTTTGCCCCCATGTGTATGCTCCCCAAATTGAAGAATCAATTGACGCGACCTCAGATTTGTGTGCTTATAAGGTATTACATGGACAAACTATACATCTATTATGATGCATGATTTGGAATTGGGATTTATTTTTTGCCTCCTTACATGATATACAGGTGCAACTCTCTGAGAAGCTCATGAGTAATGTGCTCTTTAAGAAGGTAATGTATCACGGCCATACCATCCTACTAAGTGTTCTAAGTTTTTTGAGGGTGATTTACTAATTCTCATTTTAAAGTGCAACAAAGAATAGAAGGAATGTTGATTGAACAATGGCTAAAATAGAGCTCTTTACCTTAGGATTGGTTTTGCTCATTATCAGACAATTTCTTATTCACAAACTTTGTGTGGGGTTAGTAATTTTCATTGCCTATCTCATGAAAAACCCTTTCCACTTCGATTAGCCTTGTCCCCCTCTAGGGGTTATTGTAGCAAATGGTGGACGTGTGAGATGGCGATTTTCACTGAGGTTTCAGTCTTTATTCATTTAGTGTCATCTTTTGTATATTTATGTTCAGTTGAGATTCATTGCTGATTATGTCAAATGTTTCACATTTAGTTGATCTACTTGTACAACTGCATTGAGGTTTTCTTCACTGCTGCTATTTGTTGAGTAAAACTGTGTGACTTAGTGGCAAGAATATTGTTGCATTGTGTCATGGTTCTCTAAACTCTTGGAGTTCTGCTTCAGAATATGGAGCACTTAAAGCAAGAAAATAATGACAAATCCTCTAAACAATGGCCACGGAGCGGGTATGGGAGTGGGGCTCCTTCCCCAACCTTTCCTAGCCAAGTAATACCCCCTCACCCACTAAGATCATTAATACTTCACTCCTTTTATTGTAAAAATGAGATAACAAACAAAATATATACTAACAAAAAATAAAAAATACCAGTATATAAAATGAGAATTATAAGGGCTTTTTTTGCAATTCTAAGCCTTCCCCCTGCAAACATGGCCCTAATTTTTTTATTAATAACCCCTACCTGCCCCTGTTAGGGCAGGTTCAGATTTGTTTTCCCACTTAACCCGCCTCATTGTCATCCCTGCTCCCTCATGTGATCATGATTACAGCTAGGAGATCATGAAATAGCCTGGGTTGATGCTGAAGTAGGGAAGACAGAGAACGACATGTTGTCTTTGCTTCCACTCTCCACTCCAGCTCCACCACACAAGTCAGTTTTCGTTGGTGATATAAAAATGGCAGATTTCAAGCAGTTTCTTGCAAGCAAAGGAGTGCCGGTACTCTTCTTTTTTTTTTTTGTCATATTTTTTCTTTATGTTCTTATCTTCAGATCTTATTTCCATTTAATCTCTCCTTAATGTGCTCCACTATAACCATATGGTCTCTTTTTTTAACTGATGAATTTTCAGTCCTTAAGCCATCTCTTGCTTGTGGTTTTTTTATTTTTATTTACTTTTTTTTTTTTCAGGTTGAATTTGCTGGTGGGGCCTTACGGTGTGGGGAGTATGTGACACTACGGAAGGTTGGAGATGCAAGCCAGAAGGTGAGCAATTTCTCTAGTCATTATTATTATTATTATTATTTTCCCCAATTTTAAAAGGGATAGTTCACCTGAATTTTTATTGTTGGCCATGGACTATAACTGCACGGGGGCTTTAACCATGGGGAATTTCATGCAGGGTGGTGGTGCTGGTATTCAGCAGATTGTTATTGAAGGCCCTTTATCCGAGGAGTACTATAAGATTAGGGAGTATCTCTATTCTCAGTTTTATTCTCTGTAAGCTAAAGATTAAAAGCATTGTAACCTGTTCTTGTCAAGGTCTGTATAAAGATGATGTGCATTTTTTAGGGGTCCAAATTGGATGAATGGTGTAGATGTTATCAGAATATCTGTATGGTCTACTGACTTTTGACAAACATGTAGTAGCTCCTTGGACTGATGAATATTTAAGGATGTATTTTCTTTTTCTCTTTATTCAGGATGCGCTTTCCTTTTGCTATAAATAATCGTCTCATACACGTATACATACATATATTTATATATTAGTGATTGAGACTCTGTTATTGGTGAGAACTTGCCTAGACTACAAGCACATTGGCAATAAGAAGTTAACCTAACACTTGAAGCGTACAACAAATGCTTGATGATATTTTATTTCCTGTGACAATGGACCCCTTTGTAATCGTATGGTACTCCGTAATTAGAGGGTGTTTTTTTATTGGGGTGGGGGGGGGGGTAAGGCAAGTAATTAGACATGTCCAAATGCCATTATAAGAGTCGCATGACCATTTTGTCCGCATTTCAAGTGCTGGTTTCAGCAGTAATTCTAAGAGTATGTTTGGATCAAGGATTTATTAATTAAAGGTAAAAAAAAAAAAGGAATAAGTATTTAAAATAATTATTATTGTTCATTTTGTATTGGAAAATGGTATTCAGTTTGTAGTGGAAAATGATGAGAAAATGCACGGGATTTGATAAAACTAAAATTATTTAAATAAGATAATTAATTTATTAATGAATACTTTTTATCTTCATATATTTTTTAATCCATTCAAATAATAATACGCACTTAAAATTTTATATATTTCTTTTAGCTTTTCATTTTAACTTTCCACGCCAAATTCTCAATCCTAACAGACCGTAGACATTCTTTTGAATGGAAAGTAAAGCACTTTTTTATAAACATTACCTGCACAACCTAACTTGTATTTTTTTTAAATTTACAAATAATTACTATAAATATTAGGAATAAAATGAGTGATTATAAATTCTTTTTTCTTCAAACTCACGATCTCCCTACTACTCGAGAGGTAGCTAAAGGGAACGGGAGGAAGGGGTTGTTTTTTTTTTTTGGGGGGGGGGGGGGGGTTGGGGTTTGGTGGTTGGAAGAAGTCATTTAACATTTGCCTAGTTCACCGTCTCCATAAAGCACTCAATCCTCCATAGTCGTGATATTTAAATATTTTGAGATTTACATACATTTAGCGTTACATTCATATCTTCATAATTTACCATCTTAAAAATTGTTAGAGACGGAGAAGAGAGAGATCCGCCTATCAATGGAAGATATATAGGCAATTTACTCTCAGATACAATAACAAGAATGGTATTTCATACAAAGATCAGGAATATCTTCTGGCAATTCAGTTAACAAGTTAGGGCCTCTTAGAGCTGTTTAGAAAGGGTGAGAGACTGCGTATTTAATCCATTGACAGTTTGAAAAACCCTACACTAACTTCCCTGTCGCTCTGTCTACAATTGAATTTGGTGCCATCTTCACTATCTTGATAATGAACTCCATTTTAGGCTGAAGAACAAAGCTGAAACCAAAACTACTGTGGAAAAAACAGAACATAAAATCAACAATTCTTTAGTGTTTTTTTTCAGGTAACAGGCATAAATCCACTAACCTCTGGAGACAAGCATCCGCCATAAATTTTCACAAAAGAGAAATGGCAAAATGATCATTCCCTTGATAGAAAAAACTGCGTCTAAATTCTGGCTTGAGAATTGAAAACCCCAGCACGCTTCACATTCTGGGTTAAGAAGTTAACTACAAGACTGTCAAGTATAACTCCAATCATTGACCAAAAATTTGTCTTCAAAGAAAACAAAACACTCAAAATGTCAATTCCAAGAGGTGAAATTTTGCTTCTTTTTTTTCATGTTCCTACTAAAAGACAGTAGAAAGCTACCAAAAGGACGCTTCAATTCTTCTTGTCCCCTCCTCCAGTAGACCTACTGACCACAAATGATAACAGGAAAGCAGAACTCAGCAAGCAAAAAGGATTTGTTTCACTTCTTCTTCTCCCCTCCTCCAGCAGACCTGCAAACATTGGCACAAGCAACAATGAGAAAATATGAGTAACTCTAAAACCTCGAAACTTGCTAACATCTCTATGGTTGAAATACTTTTACGATTCCAAGTGACATTGGCATCTCTCAATTTAGGAGAAAAAAGGATGGAAGGTTCGAATCATGAATTTGACAACATTTTGAATGCGAGCTAACTTGGTAAAGCCAGTAGGAAAACTACCTCATCTTGCGGAGGACATTAGACATCTCCTCACGCTTCTTCTTTGCCCTCTTGTGAGTGCCCAGCTTCCGTTTAGCCACTTTCAATGCACGCTTGTCTTTCCCAACTTTAAGAAGCTCAGTAATTCTCTTCTCATATGGTGCAAACCCTGCAACCTCTCTGATCAGAGTCCTCACAAAGTGGACCCTTTTGCTGGTTTTCTGAGACACAATCAACAAATCAACCTCCATATTTTGCCATGATTATAATTTAAGCATGTAAATAACATCACAATATTCATATATGTCAACTCACCAATAATACCACATTATTAGGCTAAAGTAGAAGCATGTTCATTTTAAGGTAAGAGATCAGAAGGAAAGCACAAAGGCTAAATTAATACAGATATGAACTGAAATGAAGAGGGAAAGTCCACTAACCCCTTTCCTATCAGATGGGCGCGGAGCCAATTCTTTCTTGGTTACAACATGACCTTTGTTCAGCCCCACAAAGAGGCCAGTATTTGGCTGTTTTGGAGCCATAACCTGTTTCAAGAGAACACCCCTATGTACTATAAGTAAACATTCACAAGAACAGTAAAGGGGAAAAAGGGGGCAAAGCACAAGCCCATTGGTTATGTGATTTTACATATGCATATATTAATTTGGGAATTATAGCAGAAAAGTGATGAGTGTGACAATGCGATTAAATACTACTAGAAGTATTAAAAAAAAAATTGCACTGTAGAAATTGGATAATGCATAAATTACAAAATGAATAGGGTTTAGAATTTGAAAATACATATGCATAACATGGAAAGACAAACATAGTTTTCAGAAATGATGAAAAAATCGAAGTTCATATCAGAGAACAAACTGGAGCTAAGCCGGATTAGTTAGAAGTTAGAACAATAGTACAGCTAGCATTTAAGTTAGATTAGTTATAGAATTAATCAGAGTTTAAATTATGTTTTAGCAATAGATTGAAGAGCTATATATATATACATATATATAAAATAAGACTAGTACTATTCAGATTCATGTAAATGCTTCTCTCACTGATATACAATTTAGATAATTATCCCCGTAAAACACACACACACACTCTCTCTCTCTCTCTATCTGTGTGTTCCTCTCTTCTTCCTCTGATACGCAGATATATGCGCATCTGTACATGCAATTGAAACTCATAAAATCAACTAGAAATTGAGCTTTTAGCATAGAACTTTCAATAACGCAAAATAAATCGAACTTTAAGAGATTCAAAAGCTCATCGCAGAAGGCTGTTTACCTTCGCAAGCGACTTGATCGGCGACGAACGGAAGCGGGTGCGAGAAAAGCCTAGCTCTTTGCCCTTTTTTGTTTTTTTGACGGGGCGTGCTTCAATTTATGCTGCAGCCCCTTGACTTAAAATGGCTGGGTCGGGCCGGACCCAGCTTTGACCCGGACTCGGGTTTGCCTCGCCTCCGGGTCGGATCGCATAGGGCCTTTCGCCATGACCCGTCTTATTTTATTTTTTAATAGATTTTTAACATTTTAACTGGTGGGATGGTGGGGTTACACGGACGCTATAGGCAGGTTGGGTCGGGTCGCAGGTTAACCCATTTCGCTGATGTCACTAGATTTATTATATTACCAGTAATATAGACCTTACTTGGAGTTAAAACAAAATAATACAAAATTCTATAAATCACTACAAATATAAATTACGAGATAATAAAATTAAATTCTCTACTCACTGCACAAAATACGAGATATTAATTTTTATAATTTTATACAACTCCAAACACACCCATATTCATAATTTAAATTGATATATTTTAGAGGTTTTTTTTTTAAGTTTCTTTCCCCTTTTTTTAATGAAAAATAATTTTTATAAATCTATTAGAAATTAATTAGTAGGATTTAGAAATTTTTATTTTCTTTTTTCTTTTTTTGTCACACCCCTAACTTAATTGTGTGGGACGGATGGTATGAAAATGTGAAAACCAAAATAAACAATAAAATTTAATTCACACTAAATTAAAATTATTGAAAGCCTAAAATTGTTACTCATTTTCATATAAAATAATATTTGGTTTCATAACTGTCAATTTGTCAATAATATAATTCAACTTTTGATTAAAAAAACTAAACACAATAATTGTCATCCATAATTTAGACTGAACTCAGACTACTCTAACCTAAGCTGCCTACGTATCTCACCTCGGGAATCAGGTCACCGTAATTACTATTTATGTCTTTATTTCAATACCAAACTCATAGTTAACAATATAAATCATACATCCCATTAATCAATATCACAATCACACATTTCAACAACTCAATATCAAGGAATATAAAAGTAATTTCGTACAATGGGATGTGATGGAATGCAATGTCAATACATACTCCCGTCTCCCTTTAACCCCAACCTTATCCTAGGACGGTTGACACTTGGCACTACACACGGGTCACCACCCATACTATTTACGCTCACGGCAAACGTATATCTCAATATATATATCTACACGAAATGGGAAACCGTGTTACACCCCTAATCAGGTAAGACTCAGGAGAACCGTATTACACCCCCTAGTCCTTCTGCTAAGGAATCGTGTTACACCCTTAGTTAGGCATCCACTCATTTCAAACAGGCATCCGCTCATTTCAAGTAGGCATCCGTTTATCTCAAGCAAAAAATCAATGTAAATATGGCGTCCTTGGACAATCAGTAGTCACAACACAATCTAGATAATACTGCCCAAACCTCATGCACATAATATACTCAATCACGTAATTAAACATTAACTTATTACATAGTCACATTCATAGTACGTTTAATAATGATTTGGGATCCATTCTGTCATTAGATATACATAATAACTCAATTTGGGGCACAAAAACATAACTAGGTGTCAATTTCTAACAAAATCTGATAAACCCAAAATTTGGGTTCGTCACCATAACATTTCAACATTATAAGAAAAGTACGATGCACTCAATCATCCATAATGTCATCTTATAGCCTTAAAATGTGCATAATTTCAACATATAACCTTTATATATAATATACCATTGAAACCGGGTAAAAAATAGTCCTCCGCAGGAAGGTTGCGGGATGACCGCGGGAAAGCTACTTTAAGTCACAGGAAGAAGCCGAGGGCCTCTTAGCCTCGCGGGAAGCCCATGGAATGTCCGTGGGAAGCCCATTCCCGCGACCTGCAATCCACAGCACAGATCTAAGCTGATACAAGCTCGATCCAGCACCAAAACACCACAATCCAAACACCTCAAGCTTAAAAAATGGCACCACAACTCACAACAATAGTATGTATCTTAATATCATGCAACGAGACTCAAGAATGAATAAGATTGAGCATATATATGAACAACTCATAACATATATATACATATATACACGAATCACATGATACATCAATAAATCAAGCACATATAGATATTAAAATCTTCCTAACAATATCTAGAACACGAATAGAGGTTTCTATTTACCTCGAATCCGATAAGAAAAGAAGAAATGAGAAGATTTAGGTTGTGGCTCTCGAACTTCAAATGCCAATTTCTTCCACCTCGAGCCAAATCACGCAAAACAAACGTCACCACAACGTTTACAGCCTCGAATACTACCCTGATCCGCTGTCCTTTCGCTCCGAATCACTTTTTCTCTCTCTTCCCTCTCTCTCCTCTCTCTTTTCTCTTCTCCTTCTCTCTTCTCCTTTTGGCCGCCTGGGAGAACCGAAAGAAAAAGCAAAAAAAAAAAAAAAAAAGAAAAAAGGAGGAGGGAAAGAAAAGAAGAAAAAGGAGCTGGGCCCTTGACCCAATTGTTCAACCAATTACTAATTCGGATCATACCTGGCCCAAGGAAAAATAAACTAAATCAATTAAATCTCAAAATAATTATTTATTAACCTAAAATAGTACATAAATGACTAAAAATAAGTACTGAATATTACATTTTTAACAAATAAAAAACAATCTAGCTATTCGTAAAAATTTATAAACTAATAGGGAAGAGGTAAAAATTGAGAGGGCTATCATGATTAAAGTGTTCTAATACATGCTATTATGATTAAAAAAAAAAATAATAAGACGAGTACTAGTGAAGTCCAATTCTATTATTTTTAGTGAAATTTAATTTCAAATAAGTTTTTCTAATTCTTTTATACCCTCAAAAGATTTTCTATTTAAAAATTTGTGTAAACTAAGTTTCAAAAACTATTATTCATACTCAAATTTATACCATCTAATTTTACTTTTATAACTCTCCATTGATTATATTTTGCATCCAAAACTATCTAATTGACTAAGTTTACCGCTTAAATTTATAACTTTTATTAATTTTTTTTATAAACAAATTATAAAAGAAAATAAGATTTCAATAAAATTATTCCGTTTTTATGAATTCAAACTTTTGAAAGGCTAAGTCTACCTTAAAAAATTAAATTTCTAAACTACCAACTTTTATTATTTATGATCCAAAAATTCCTCCAAAACCCTTAAATCATTATCCTCCTAAATATCTCTTTTACCTCCATCTCTGACAAAGAAGTATAAATATATATAGCCCCATAAGGGGTAGTTGAGTTGGTTCGGATGGCGAGCTGAAGGGCCTGGGACTAATAGGTTCCGGGTTTGATTTCTCTCCGAGGGCAGTCCTTCCTCTAATTGTAGAGGGCCATCTAACAGCCTTCTCAACTGAGCCGATCAATCAGGATTTGCCTAGGCTGGTTTACCTCTTCGTGATTCTTTACCAACTAGAGTCACGGAGCGGACTTCGTTCAGTGTGCACCCATGAGTAGTGGCTGCGGGCCTCTCCCTGACCTAGAAGTATAAATATATATATATTATTTTTTTTAATATTATTTCAACTCTCATTTCATTCCTGGGGCTCGATGACTCATTTTTCGATAATCCCATTTTTTTAAGTCGATTATTTAGATGTGTGTTTGTTAGTTCAAATTCTCTCTTATCTCTTCTCGGGGTTTATATTGAACGTCTACACGAAGTGCATATATTAATTGGACATAACTTTTGTTTGTGGTGGTAAAAAATTAAAAAAATTTTTATTTTAATTTTTATCACTCTAAATGTACTGTTAATAAAAAATTTAGTTATCGTAAGAGAGAGTAAGAGAGAGCTGCACCGAATCAATCATTTGCATAGATAAAATATTGATTCATTCATTTGCATTAGTTTTTTTTATCCATTTAATAATAAGAAAAAAATTAATTAATTTCTATTGTTGCTTTTTATTATTCATTATTATTGTTTATTTTATTAGATTATTTCATTTATTCTTTAATTTGTTATTTAATTTATTTTTTCTTAAATTGTGAATTAATAGTTACATCGTTTGTTTGTTTGTATTTTTTTTTATGTTGTTTCATGTTTTTACATTTTCTATGTTAAAGGGTTAAAATAGGTATAACATGTAATTTTTGTTGATATCGTCATTTTTTATTAATACTCGATAGTTTCGTTTATTGTTACAATTATTTTAAAATAAAGGAGAGTCTGAAATATTAGAAAGGAATTTGTACAATTTATCCTAATAATTATAAATACGTTTGGGGCTAAAAAAAAAAAAAACTAAAAACCAAAATTAAACGTTAACGTAAAAGTAAACAAAATTTAATTAAAGAAAAGTAAAAAAAAAAAATACAAATTAAATTTTTATGAAATTATTTTGGAGATTTATGGGTCACTAATGATTGTATTTGAAATTGTATAAATTTATATAAATTTGTAAAAATTACTGTCTCGTAATTTATATAATAAATAAAAAATTTAAATTTTATATTATTACAATTTATGTTAGTAAAAATTTATATAATTTTATATTTTTTTTAACCCAAACAGTGCTAATACCGCGTCAAGATATATGCGTTGATTGGGAGGCATGAACGTTCATACTGCGCCGCAACATCCGAGCCTCGGAACTGTCGTCATGACTCATGATTTATACGGGAAAGGAGTCTTGATTGGCTTATGCGTCTAGACTCTATTGGAGTCTCTCTCTATCTTCGTCTCCTCTTCGCAGTCCGGCAATGGCGACCCATCTCACGATTCTCCTCCTTTTGGCTATTACATGTTCTTTCTCGAGCCTTTATGCAGAAATGTAAGCTTAATTTCTTGCGTTTTAGGCTATTGAATTTGATTTCAATTGATGCGTATTGTTATCATTATTATTCTTATTATGCGAAAACTTGGGTAAATTTAGCAATTCTAGCTGTAGACCCGGACTTTTGACATTGTTCCTGATTTGTGCATTTAATCAAACGCCTTATCCGCAAGTGGGTATGCGTATCCGCAACTTGGAGGATTCAAATCGCGCAGATTTTGTTTGAAAACATTACGTTTTCTATGTGGTTGTTAAATTTGATTGAGTAGAAAGGAATAGAGCATTTAGAGGTATATATCGGTATACATCTGTTGGTTTTTTGTGGGTAATTGAGGAGATTTTATACCAGTATCTTTCTCTTCAAAATGATAAATGAAGTTCAAGTGGAGTAAAAGATCACAACAAAGAACAAGTTAAGTTCTGCTGAAAAGTTGAATTGATATGATTAGGCCATTAGACAGTTCTACGCGGCTCTGCCAAAAATCATTTGTTCTTTTTACTAATAATTGTTACCAACTTACCACGAGAACAAGAGTCTATGAGCTTTTCGGGTTTCATCATGGCTTGTTTCTTCTTTTGTAAAACAAAATATAGTTTCATTCTGAAATTACTGTTTATTTCTCAAGGATCTTTTGGATGTATTAATGTACCCTAAGAAAATGCAAAGATCTTCTTATTCTAATCTCTGTACGTGCAAGAGCTCAATGCTCTAATACTTATTGATTTTAATAGTGCAGATTTCAGTTATTCGGTCTTCTGTCACTTATGAGCACGTATTTTGCATCTGTTTACGTTGATGAGAGTGGATATGTGACACTTTAATCGGTAAAGGAATGCCTTCAATGTCTTTCAGTGGTTAATTTTGTCCTTTTGCTTCAGTGGCAGGAAGGAATTGAGAACTAAGGAGTTGAGCCAAGGAAATATCATTCAATCGGGCCCTGCAATCCACTCTAACAGAATTGATCCATCACGAGTTATCCAACTCTCTTGGCGACCAAGGTCAGGTACTCTGATGACCTTTTTATTCTGCTGATTCTTTACATGCCTTCTGCTAAAGGAAACGACAATAAGGATCTGGTTTTGTTGAACTTTGCAATAATGTTAATCACAGGACACTCTGTATTCAAATGGTAATTTCTAAATGGTATTATAATTTTGCCTTTCCAATGAGGCCTTTCTGAAGTAACAATTTAATTAGTTATAAGGTATCTCAAATTTGTTGAAATTATTTAATGTTTCCCATTATTTATTTATTTATTTTGTGAAATAAAATTAACTTTTGAGTTGCATAAGTTTGCCATGAATTCTTTGTGTTTGGTTTCCTGATCATTTCTGGAAAATGACATTAGCTTATTTGGGATAGGGTCTTCCTATATAGAGGCTTTATATCAGAGGAGGAATGTGACTACCTAATTTCTCGGGTAAATCCCTGTTTTCTTAGTTCCTTACACCCTTATTTATGCTTTGGCTAGTTTAAGCAATATGTATTTTGGGTTCAGGCGAGTGGAAAGAAGGAAAATTCTGCAGAGAGTGGTGATGACTCTGGGAAAGTTGACACAATCAAGCTGCCGAAGAGTACAGAAGTCTCTTTGAGTATGGAAGTAAGTGTTTACGTTTTTCCCAACATATGCAAGTGATTTTTATATGTTAAAACATATGCCGCTTCAGTTGGAACTGGAGATTATGATTCCCTGCAGTTTGTTGCATGACATGTGAGTATGCACACACTGTATTTGGGTGAATTGATGCCTTTCTAGTTCTTTTTCATTGTGCTCTCTCATGGCTGTTTCTGATTTAATTTGATGTTCTAGTTGAAATAGGTAACTGACAGTATTGGATGATTTTGCTTAGGAATATTCTCACATGCGCACAATGCATTTTCACGTTTGTTCTTTCTTATATTACTCGATGAATTTATTAAAATATTAGCTCGGTGGTTGAGCTCCGTTCTTTGCTCACACACCACCCGGGTTCGACCTGGGGCCCTTTCCCCCTTATCTATCGAAAAAAAAAAAAAAAAAATTATTACTCGATGAATTTGTACCACTCGCAAAACTAGAACATGTGCCCTGTTCAATCATGCTGTTTCTTCCTATCTAGAATTATGGTACCCCAATCTGTCAGCTCGGGTGGCATGTTCTTCCACCAACAAAGAGAGTTGCTGAGTTTGATTCTTGTATTAAACACAGTTGTGTGTTTCTTACTTGGTAAAAGAACAAAAAAAAGGGGGGGAGGGGGGGAGGTACTCTTGTATCTAATGTAAAATGAACTTTGCTAATCTGAAACTGGTATTGACATCACTGCGAATCAATAACTGGTGATGGTACTGATGTTTCTGCTAACTTGTAGTTATATGAATGGAGTTAAGCAATTAATTATTCCATACAAGAAATTCTCGGCACTGATAATAATCTTTGTGGTTTCTAGGATAATATAGCAGCAAGAATTGAGGAAAGGATTTCAGCTTGGACATTTCTTCCAAAAGGTTTTCTTCTTGAACCTTGTTCCATGGTCTGGTTTATAATACACCTTCCCATTCTTGAGCTCTTTATTGTTTCATTAATTTTCAGAGAATGGCAAGCCTTTTCAAGTTCTGCATTTTGGGCACGAGGATACCAAACAAAAGTACGATTATTTTGGTAACAAAACAACGTTGGCAATCAACGAGCCTTTGATGGCAACAGTCGTCTTGTATCTCTCAAACGTCTCACAGGGCGGTCAGATTCTCTTCCCGGAGTCAGAGGTAAAAGGGAAGCCATCTTAATAAGTTCTGTTGTTTTTCTTGTTATCAAACAGTAAAATCGAGTCCCTAAATTTGTGCTCCACAGTTAGAAACCTCCCACCCGATGAGCAGGATATGGTCGGACTGTAATGGAAATGGTTACACGCTGAGACCCACTAAAGGGAATGCAATACTATTCTTCAACAGCCATCTGAATGCATCTCCTGACAGGAGTAGCCCCCATGCCAGATGCCCGGTCCTCAAGGGGGAGATGTGGTGCGCCACCAAATTATTCCATGTGAGAGCGGTTAATGGGGAAAAAGTTCTTCCACTCCAGTTGGAAGATAGTGACTGCACTGATGAAGATGAAAGTTGCCCTAAGTGGGCTGCCATTGGGGAGTGTCAGAGAAATCCTGTCTTCATGGTTGGTTCTCCTGACTATTATGGATCGTGTAGGAAAAGTTGTAATGCCTGCTAGTAGTCCTTGATTCAACATACGTCCACTGTAGTGTAGTGTCCGAGTAGATGCTATTACTTCCTCTCGGATCATAGTAATATATATATATATATA
Organism: Vitellaria paradoxa; assembly: GCA_019916065.1. Taxonomy (NCBI): domain Eukaryota; kingdom Viridiplantae; phylum Streptophyta; class Magnoliopsida; order Ericales; family Sapotaceae; genus Vitellaria; species Vitellaria paradoxa. The sequence goes on along the minus strand of CM034242.1, from coordinate 40,558,672 downwards.
TTTATCAGATCTTAGAATCGTTTACTTCTCTTGAAATTTTTTCAATGTTTATTCTTACACTTCTTTCTGAGGAGGTCTACAGCCATTATGATGCTAGACCGCCTTTTTACCAGTGAGTAATCCATTCCATCATTTAATCTTTTCTATCACAGCTTAAGAGCGTTGGTTGATGATGTGAGATGGATTGATAGCTATGTTATTTGTGAGATCTAGAGTGAGAACATCATGCATGGATACCAGGAAAGGATTTACAATACATCTTCTGTAAATATATTGTAGAAATTGTCTTATTTTGAGGATGAATGATATCCATACATTAGCTAGTTTTGGGTCATATTTCCGAGTTGGCTTTCCTTGTCTTGGATTGAACTAAGTAACATCAAATAATTGATCAATGGGGATAAATTACTCCAAACCAAGACCAAGTTTTGATCACAATATAAGTTCACTTGTGCTAAAAATATAAGAATGAATATTCCATTCCCTTCTTACTTTTAAAAACTAGAGCGTCTGCATGAATTATCGAGCAAACATAAATACGTTGCCCTTCCAGCACAAACTAATTTTTTAATTTATTAAATTTCATGCTTTTTTTTTTCTTCTCATTTTTCACCGCAAACCAAACAGGACGAGGAATAGCAAATCCCTCTATATATATATATATATATATACATATGTATGTATATTTTAACAACATTGATACAAACATAGGTCACTTTGTAATTTAGGAGATGAATGGTATTCCAAAAAATTTCAAAGGAACGTTAAAAAGTTTTATGGGCAATAATAATATCTATACCTTCACAAACAGCTATTTGGAAGAAAACTCGAGAGCAGTGGCGGTAGATATTTACTGTCCTCACTGCGGTCCAAACATGAAATATACAGAAAGCAATCTTTAAGAACACAACATACAATATATCCTATCTTAAAAAGCCTAAAAAGGCGGGGGAAACTACCTGCACAACACCCCATTAGATAACTAGCTGAAGAAATCCAAGTGAGTGAGGAAAATCGAAGCCACAACCTCCTACTAAGAAAATAGGTTCTGACTCTTTTACAAGGGTAACAAAAGACAGCAGTGTGCTCGAAGTCTAAACCTAAATCCTGTCTCCTTCACCATGCTTACCAATTACCAATGCATTACTCCAGGAACAATTGGAAAAAGAGTTGCTGACACCTTTAACGGTCCCAACCCCCAAGACTTGAACTGAAGGGCAAGTTCAGAACAAGCCCTTCACTGCCAAATATATGTAGTTACCACGCAGTGGCTATAAAATAGATTGGTAAACTGCTATGATTGTTATTATTGAGATTGGATTGACTACATTTCTAATCAAGAAAGTTGTAGCCATCTTGACTTTAAACATAAATAGTATTTCCTATTAAATTTTGTCCGGAAAGGGTAGAACAATCACTAGTGAATTTACATGTTTCAATTGCCCTGCAAGAACAAATGTGTTGCGGGATGATGAGAAAGAGCAGCAGCTCAAACTTCAGTTAAATGAGTTTTATCGTTCACGTTTGGTGACGGTCCTTCCCACAGCTCTATAAGCTCATTCTCATCCAAGAGATCACGATTACTGGGCCGAGAGTGGATGGCACCTATATATTTATCAGAAAGAGAAACAAATTACTGGCGGAGTTGTATGAAGGTACCGATTCAATTAAATATGATGTTCCTGAAAAGCACATGAAGAGAACATCTGAACATGAAACTAAATGTCATTAACAACAACATACAGCACTATGCTCAAGCCTGCTCACTTCCCTCGTTGCAAAGAACAATGACAAATAACAAAGTAAATATGACAAGAAAGGGAAAAATAAATGTTCTTTTAATGCTAAAAATGTTCTTTTAATGCTACATTTGGATCTTCAATTTGTCAAGGGAAAGAAAGGAAATGAGAAAATATGGGGAAAAAAAATGAAGTGAAATACAAATTGTTTTTATAGTATTGGGCAAGGAAACTAGAATAAAATGAAGAAGTCTTTTTTTTTTTTTTTTCGCCGGGGGGGGGGGGGGAATCATTTTTTGGGACTTAAGGTACCCTTTTTTATTCACAAAAAGAGGTCAACAGAGATTTGGTAGATGTTTCAGAACCCCCCCCCCCCAAAAAAAAAACACACACTCACACACACACACACACTTTTGGGAGTTAGAGCTTTACACAAATGATTAATATCTAAGCCCAAGCAACTGCTTTGAAGGGAAACATACAAAATTTGCAATTTTTATACAAGGTGGGGACAAAGGCAATTTGATATCAACAATGACATACCAGATACAGAAGAGCGGGTTGAGGTGAGTGTGTCAAAATACCAGCTGCTAAGGCAGAAACCAGTCCAATTGCATATCCAGAAATGGCATACCATATGTATTTGTGCCCCTTAGATGAAGTCAAATCCAATGGATTCACTAAATCCCTGCTCTTTCTATGGTCAAAACATAGAACTAAGGCCAAAAGCATAGCAGGAATGGCCTGCAAAACCAACAAAACCACAAAAACCTAAGATATTTACGGAAAACCTTATTAAAAAGTATTCATATGGATTTACATAATTGCACAAAGGTGCTAACCATGCTCTGGTCATCAGCCCAGAAAAGAACTAAGAAGCTTCCCCCCCCCCCCAAAAAAAAAAAATCAATCAAAAATAGAAGCATGGAGCCAGGTTAGGAGATCTACATAATTAATCACCAAATGCTGGAAAATTTGTTGTAAGTGTCACTCTAGGCAGACAAAAATCAATAAGTCTATGCAAAAATAGCGACATAGAGTAATACACTTTGGAGCTTTTGATGCAACTAATTCAAGAATCCATTCCCAAAGAAGAAAAATAGATGAATGCGAAAGACAAAAGCAACCCAAAGGCATTATAAACACACAGTACCCAACTCCAATCCCTGCATGCACCCATCCACCAACATGTGCATGCAAAAGATGGTGTACCCCAAACTATTTGAACCACGGAAAGAATAATCCACTACATTTTAAAGCTGCTACCTTTCATGTAATAATTTACATGACTGAAAGAAATAACATTAGTCAAATCAAGTTATTGATTCAAGGAAATCCTAGATGCATATTCTCCGAAAATAACAGGAAAACCTACAATGTCGCCAAAATGTATTTGTCAAGAGCTACATGCAAAAGACATAAAACCAATGCACCACTCCGATTTATTCTAATAAACTCCATCAACACTTTCCAGAACTGCAGAATAACATTAGATTATTTAGTTACCAACGACTAAAGATGTTTTACCATGTCACCAAGACCAAGCATCATATACTCCGCAGAACTACCCTCCAGGAACCACTCCACCAAGTAAGTTTCTAGGGAAGACAATTTTAACAGGCAACTCCAGCTTTTTCGTAATCAATTGCAATCCAGGAAGACTCAAACTATTAGCCACAGTGTGAACAGGATTTGATGCTTGCTGTGTTGCAACGGAAACCATTACATTCGCACCAAAAATTATCTCAGAATAAAATACCCAGAATATGTCGTAAACAAATAAACAACCAAGAAGCATGGCACAAATTTTGATGTTAGGAAGGCGCACATGGCTCACAAATGCAACACAGAGAGAAATCCCCAACAAGTTGTTCAATATCCAGTGTCCAGAAACAAGCCAAGCTGCAACAGTACCACAGCACAGCAACAATAGAAGAGCCCCTGGATTCGGGTAAATGACTTGGAACAACACCGCATCACATAAGGGTCAGCCAAGCAATATTTGACATTGGCAATCCAAGGCGATAGGCAGAAGTAAAGGGATGACGCAGAGGCAACAGCAGTGAAAGCAGTGAGGACTTGTGAACAGAAGAGAACAGATAGAACATCAACAGCAGGCTGCAAGAGCTTGCTATCGGGATCATCAATGCTTGGGACCTATCTAAAGTAATGGATGCTTCCGATAAATCACGGTTTCGCTCCATTTCTTTCCCATAATTGAGGGCCCGAAAAGCAGATCCAAATGTCACAGCTATTGCAGTGAGAATAAGAGTGACTGGCGCTGGCTCCAATAGATAAGCAAGCTCCACACGGGCTCCATAATTATTAAATGAACACTTATTTATAATCTTGTTGCTCAATTCAATCTTGTTGCTCAATTCAAACTCTAGTGCATATAAACATAACACTTAAAAACATTCCCAAGAATTACAAGGTTGAGAGAGCAAAGTTACACTTCTACTCAGATGGAGACTTGACTAGAGAGATTCATGCAACCTACAAAACAGTCTCAAGAGAATGAAAATGTGCACAAAAATTATGATGTGAGAATTTTTCGCATTACTTGAATAAATAACAGAAGCTAGGCAATGCATTAGTACAGTTTTCAAATCAGTTTATGCGGCATTACAGAAAACATTCAACAGAACCGTACTTTCATTTGCTCCCTTTTTTTTTTGTTTGGGGGGGGGGGGGGTGTTAAAAGAACCAATTTGGGAGAGCTTCAAAAATTATTTAGTTCTATCTATTCTTCTTGTTTTCCAGTTAGGAATACTAAAAAATCATCATGCTCCAAAAAAATCACAATTTTAAAGTCTTCCTGATAACTGATTTCTCAAAGCTATGCAGCCCCTATATCTCAGGGAAACCTCACTATGATCTAGTTATACTCGCAGTTGACATCATCAGAGCCTCAGACACTTAATGTAAGTATTTCAAGACTCAATTGGTATGGTATCTTAAATTTTGGAAAACCTCTTCTCCGTCCAAATTCTCTTTTCCTTTGAGGAAAAAAATTAGTCCTTTCAGGTGAAAATGCCTCTTGTTATGCCTAAAAGATTTTGATTTGATTCAAACAAAACCTCAAATAGAATAAAAACACACAATCTATCAGCCCAATTGAAGTCTATTTTAGACCAAAAGACTAATAATTTCAACTTAACATCGAGGGCTTAAAATTAACAATTGATCAGCAATATCCACTAAAAAAAATTAGGAAAGTGAGAAGCAAGTAATCATACCTCGATAGTGAGAAACAGGCAGATTGATCAATCAAGAGACCAATAGGATTAACGGATTGAGACAGATAAAAGATCTGAGAGGGCGAAGATCTTAAAATTTAGGCGATACAGTTCCGGCATATAGGGTTCCTTTTCCTGGGAAAATGGACTAACCTTGGACTTGAAGAAGAGTTGCAAAGAGTAAAGAGCCCTCGCCTCCCCTCCGCTTTCAACCTCTGCCCAGCGACTCACAGCGAGGGCTTGGTTCTCGGAGTATTTACCCGGTGAGAGACAAGATGTCTATATAGTGCAAACGGAAGGGCAAATAAATTTATGCTCCATTTTGCACTTTAGCCCCCACTATTTGTAGTATTTCCAAACTAGGCAATCTTACGTGGGGACGTCAAAATGGCGGGTTACAGGGTGGAGGTACTCATCCCGGTCAGATTCCGAGGCTGAACGATGATTAGGCATCGTTTGAAAACTAAAAAAAAAAAAAAAAAAAAAAAAAAAAAAAAATTAAAAAATTTCAAAAAATTTTAAAAAATTTTTAAAATTTTATCTAATCATATTTTGTCACTTATCATTTTTACATCACATCAATCTCATCATTAATTTTTTTTTATTTTTTTAAAATTTCAAACGCACCCTAAAATCAAACCGTCCAATTAAATTCATACGTTTTAAAAACTAAAAAAATATGAATATATACAACAGTCCACGACTTCGATGTCATAAAATTGGATATCGGGATCCATGTCAACCTCTCTTTTTAATCTACGTGGTAATTATCCTCGTCTCTACTCCTATCATTTAAGAAATAACATCGTTTTTTTATTCTCATCTAACTTATACGTAAATTCTTTATTTTTTTTTTATTTTCGTTAAAAATAACAATTATTTATATGATTAAAATAATATTATAAATTATTTATTAAAAATAAATTTTAAACATATTATAAATTAAATAATATAATATGTAAATTAATATGGAAGTAGGGATTACCATCTCTATCCCAATCGGACATTACTTACGATCCGTACTCATCTTTGTCCTAATAAAAATTATTTCCGTGCCCTCCGTGAGTGGGATAGACAAGCAAGTATCTGTTAAGGAGGGGTATTTTGCCATTCTTAATCCTATGCAAATATTAACAATAAAGTTAAATCTTCAGGTAAGTTACAATAACTACCTTTTAGTTTGATGAAAATGTATGGAGTATTCATACAGTTTTTGAAATTACATTACTGACTCTTATTTTTTAGGTTTTGTTAAAAATTTCACTTGCCTCTCAATGTGCGGTTAAAACGATATCGCGCAGTTTAAAAAAAGATATCGCACAAATGAACTCATAAGATTTTAAATAAGGATTATTGAACATTTGAGCATAAAACATCAAATATCTCACTATTAAAAAGTTACATCTAACATCCTATCAACATTAGAATACTCTGACGATGATCCAATAAATTCGATTATTTTTGCTCCCTGGGACAGAACTCAGTTGGCAAAGGACGAAGCTCTCCGCATACTAACTTGCTTAGTGGCGGAAGTTGAACCCTGGCTAACTCGACGGCACATCCTGTGATTTACAATCATCTGCAGGAATCGAGGGGTCGAGCTGCAGAGACACACACGAAAGGGCGTCACCCCAAGTAAATTCGATTATTTCATAATTTTTAGATAAGCTAATTAAAGATATACATAATCAATTAAATAATCGGATTAAATCTCACTATACACTTCAATAGTGGCAATCTACGAGTTTCAAATAGTGATCGAGTATTTTTGAAATTCATTTTAAGGATTTGACCATCAAAATTGCTCAGAATAGTTAAAAGAATACAAATCTAAGTTCTAATCATCAATTAAGTATGAACATATGTCATTTGAAAGAATCGAGACAAATTAGACAAAATTGGTGACATAGTTTGAAAAGTAAGGATAGTATATGTAATTTAAAAAATTATAAGGACACATTGTGTATTTTATCAAATTTCAAAAGCAGTCAATTAAAATTTGTTTCCACATGCAATACATTATAATATGATACGTTGTAATTTGGTAATAATTTTTATTAAATTAAAAAATATTATAAATATTATTAAAAATAAAATATTACATATTTTAAGTAAAATAATATTGTATTAATATATACTCGGCTAAAAATCACTTAAAGCCCCAAAAATTTGGGATTTTGATAACTTGATCTCTTGGCTTTAAAAATGAACACTTACACTCCATGTTTGAACTTTCTGAAGCAAGACTGTCCATTGTTACTTTTCAATTAGTTTGGGTGATATGACCAATTTGACCACATGAAAAGTCAAAAATATCCTTGGAAAATTGATTTTTTTTTATTTGGTAACTATTAGGCGTGTATTATTCATATTTAAACTAAAAAAATATTGCAAACTTATGTTGAAAAAAATAAATACAAAAAAAATATAAACTTATTCTAATAGTCATTCTATTACAATCAAAATTCGATATAAAAATTAAAAAATAAAAAACAAGCAATTCCTTTGTGATAAAAAAATTTTTTTCAATACTTTCTTGGGTTATAAAATAGACATTTTGTCCATTGACCTTGTTTTTAGCCTAGATCTAAACTCTGGTTGTAAAATGACTATATTACTCCCTAGGTCCATTTTTTCCAAATTTATATTTAGGGTTTCCAAAAGACTAATAAAAATATTTATTCTATTACTTAATAACTAAGCAAATTTTGATCCAATCCAAGCTCCAGTTGTGAAATGACTATTTTACTCTTAGGTATCTTTTTGCTCAAATTTGTATTTTGGGCTTTTCAAGATTAAAAATATTTATGATTTGTTTCTTAATAATTAAAATTTCAAATCTCAATTCGAATTAAATTGTAAAATAATGATTTTATACTAGACTATTTTTTATCTAAATTTGCACTCTAGGCTATCAAAAAGGCTAAAAAAATCCTTCACATATTTTTTAATAGTTAAACAAATTTTAGTCCATTATGAATTCAGATTGTAAAATGATTATTTTATTCTAGACCTATTTTTGGGTCAAATTTGTATTTTAGGCATCCCAAAAGATTAAAAATATGTATTTAATATATTTCATAATTATTAAAAGAATTTTGGCCCAATTCAAACTTGAATAATAAAATGACCATTTACCCATGATCCATTTTCTACTCAAACTCACGATTTGAAAATAAAGTTAATTTTTATAATTTTTAAAAAATTAATATTAGTAATTTTTTTATATTTCATTTTATTTTATCATATTTAAAATATGTAATCAAATTATAAAAATTTGAATGTTTATTTCATTTTTATTATTTTCGTATTGACAATCAAACAAAGAAATAAAATGAGCATTTCATTTTATTTTCATATGATATTTTATTTCATTCTATTTTATTTTTTTCATACCAAACAGAAGTTTAGGATTTGTTTGGGAAACGAGTTTGAAAGGAATGAAGTGGGCGGGATGAGTAGGGGATAGCATTCCAATAATGTTATTTGCATTGAATTAAATTACAAAATGCCATTATCCTTATTTGTAATTTCATTCAAAAATTAATGAGTATTACGAGAATCTTTCACCAAACCCATCCCATTACATCTCATTCCCTCCCAACCCACCTTCCAAACAAATCCTTACAAGAGACTTTTTTGCCCCCCTCGGATCTCAAAGATAGCCTTATTCATCTTTTGTAATGTAAATATAATTAGTAAGGTTCAGTTTGCCAACGTTTATACTTATTATTATTTTTTTAAATGTTTACAGATTTTAAAAAATTGATAATAAAAATATGTTTGTTAAACTTATTTTTTTTTTTATTTCCAAAAACTAAAAATTAAACAGAAAAATATTAAATAAAAAAAGCATTTTTATTTTATTTTTTATTACAAACATTTTGTTAATTTTAACAGTTTATCTACTTTTGTTATATCATATTAAAATTAATTATTTTATTCAAATATTTTATTAAACTAAAATTATTTTTAATAAATAATTAAATTAAATTAAATTAATTTGATTATGTAATATATTTTGTTAATTTATTATTATATATTTTAATATGTAATATATTTTAGTAATTTATTTTAAAAAATAATATAATTCAATTAAATAATTAATTCAATTAGTTAAATTAATATGTAAAATATTAATAAATATCATAATTAAATTATTTAAAATATATTTCTTTCAATTTTTAATAAATAATATAATTAAATTATAATTAAAATATTTTATATTTACTAAATTAAATGATATAATAATTATATGTTATTCAACTGCTTATAATAAATAATATAATTAAATTATATTTTAATATATTTAATATTTATTGAATTAAATAATTTTTTGAAAATTTAATTAATTAATCTAATTAATTAAATTAATATGAAATATTTTGTTAAATGAAATTAATTTTTTAAAAGCTTATAAAATAAAATATTTTATTAAAACAAAAAATTAATAATTGTAAACAAAATTACATTTCCAAAATGCTTTTAAAATTTTATTTTAGAAAAAAAAAAAAAAAACGACATGATTTAGGTTCGGGTTCAGAAATTCCCACCCTCCAAAAATATATCCGATGAATTTAGCTAGGGCTCGTTTGGAGCATTACACAATTTTACAAAATTTACAAATTTTTATAAAATTAAAATTTTCTACTCACAAAATTATAATTTATAAATTTATACTAATTTTTACAATTACAAACAACTTAACAAAACTAGAAATATTATATCTCCACATGCTTACACTAGAACAGGCTAATTAAAAATCCACCCCCAAAAAAATAAAAAAAATATAAAGTGAAAAATAAATAAATAATAAATAATTATAAAGGTTGAAATACTAGAGGAAGCCCATGGAGAGGCCTGAGAGAGAGCAAAATAGAGGGAGAATGACAGTAGTCAGGAGAGAGAGAGAATGAGAACCTGCGGAGGATTAGAGTTAAGAAAATCTTGTACTCCATCACTGTCAAGTTCCTACCCACACACATTCTCCCTCCAAACCCGAAAGGCAAAAAACCCATCTTGTGCTTGCACCCGCCATGCATTTGATCATCTTTGAACCTCTCCGGTCTGAACCGGTTCACGTCCTCCCCCCATAGAGCCCGTCGTGGTGCATCCCTACAATATCAATCCAGATGTTGGTTCCATTTGGGATCACGACTTCACCCACTCTGATGTCTTCCCTTGCTTGCCTCTGTGCATTCGGGGCTGTTGGGTAAAGCCTTAGAACTTCGTTCATAACCCATCCCATCTGCGATTGAAAAAAATATATTTCGAGGATTTTTAGAAAACAGATTAGAGATACAGGAATTCTCGGAATGTTCGCTCCAAGGACAGGCGTCTCACCTATTTAAATAAAAAATTAATAAATAAATTGTGTGTTAAATTTGTGACCCATATTCCGTCATACTCCGTTATACTTAAGTGCCAATGTTGAGCGTAATGAGCAGAGTGCCGTAAAACTTTTAATTTTCTCTAATTTTTAATAACTCTCTAAAAAAAATTCTATTTTTACCGAATTTATCTAATTTTTTTTTAAATTTTTATCAAACAGAGTCTCTTCTAAAAATGACATGTGCGCCAAGACAGTTGTAAAAAAACTTTAAATTTTTTTAAGCACTTCAAATGCACTAATAAGTATGATATTTTTCCCACCCAAGCACCTAATTATTTTACTTGAAATTGTAAAATGAGAAGTGATATTCTCGCTCCAATTTCTACAATTACCTTCTTTAGTCCAGCAAGCGTGGTGGCTTCAATCTCTCCATTTCCAGCCACTTGTTTGATCTCTTCTCTGAGCGATCCTGCCACTCAGTGTGAATGCCCAGAAGTAGCAAAGTCCACGTGACCGCCAGCGCCGAGGTCTCATGACCGCCGAAGAAGAACGTTTTGCACTCATCAACAACCTCTCTGTTCGTCAACGCCGCCGTTCCCAGTCTACTCTTTTCTCCTAGGAGAATCCCTAGCAGGTCCTTCCGATGGCGAGGTTGATCGCCGCCGCCGCCGTCCGATTTCCTCCGATCGGCTATTATCAAGCTCAGGAGGCTGTCGATCTCCTTTCCTAGCCTTCTTGCCTCCGAGTTCCGCTTCACGTACATGAACTTGCTAAAGGGGACTCCCACGAAGCCGTTAGACTTGAAGAGGGTGAGCTGAAGGGCTCTTAGCTTCTCAAAAACTAGCCTTCCGTTCTTGTAGCTTACTCCGAAACTCGTCTTTCCGATGATCTCTCCGGCTGTGCTGCTGATCTCTCTATCAACGTCGATTTCTCGGTTGCCGGAGCTAATGAGGGCCCTCCATCTGTCTACCATATTTGTGGTGGACTCAACCATTAAGCTTGCCATAGCCTAGAGATGATGAATTTATTAGAATATCGGTTTAGTAATTTTGTAGATTGCTGATATTGAAAATAAGAGAAATGCTAGAGTCAATCGCGAAGGTTGTGGTACGAAAGTAATTAGGAGCTATAAAATGTAAAAATCAGAAGAAAAGGAAAGAGGCACTGACACTGTTGGATGGGAAAATGGAAGAAAGCAAGTATATTTTTGTTAGTTAATTTAATTAAAATAAAATATATTTTATTAGATTATTTTTAATAAATATCATAATTAAATTTAAATTATTATGAAATATATTCTATTCAATTGTTTTTAATGTATAATATAATTAAATTATAATTAATATTTTATACTTAGTGAATTAAGTAATTTTTAATAAATAATTAAATTACATTAATGTAAAGTATATTTTATTGAATTCAAATATTTTTTTAAAAACTAATAAACATAAATAATTTATTAAAATAAAAAATTAATAATTGTAAACAAAATTCTATTTTCTAACACAATTTTGTTTTCACTTAAAAAAAACAACGAAAACAAAACAAAAAACAAAAAAGATAAATATAAACATAAAAACGACAATGTTGCTAAATGGGTCTTTATATTTACTTTTTTTTTTTAGGTTTGTAAATTTTTGAAAATTGACAACAAAAGCGTATTTGTTAAATAATAGTATAAATAAAAATTCTTTAATGATATAATAGCGTAAATAAAAAATTTTTAGTTATTATACTTTAAAAAAATTATTTTTAATTTAATTATAATACAGACATATTAAAAATGAATGTGACAAGTAATCTCACATAATTAATATACAAAGGAAGTAGTGTAATATTTCATCTATACTTCATATATATGTATATATAACAGAGAAAAATAGTTAAAATGATTGATTTTATATCACGTAAATTTTATTTTTAAATATTTTATTTGTTAAAATAATGGATTTAACAAATTGATCCAGATCAAGATCCATTTGTCACGTCTCGAAATCCGTAACCGGGGGACGTGGAATTAAACCCATAAGTCAACCACAAATAACTACACATCAAATACCAATCAGAGCAATAAAAACAATAGTATTTAATATTAGAATACTCAAAGATTTATAACTTGCCACAAAAGGACTACAAAATTATATGCCTCAAATCAGACTCAAAATCAAAATCAAAGCAAAATTGTCAAATGAAAGTAAATCAAATAATGATCAGCTACTCTATCTTACAGGTCTATCAAGAACATCTGCACCTGCAAGATCAGCTGTAGGAGTGAGTACTAAATTACACATACTTAAAATAAGCATATAAAATAAGTTTCTTAATCATGCAAGACAAACAACACTTAATCAACTTTAAATTAAGTAAAACTCTTTTATCAATTTCTCAATAGTATTACAATATTCACATTCATCATATTGTTTCAACTAAATAGTTACGTAGTCATGATCCTATAGTCTCATGCTAAAACCACATTCATCATCTTATTCACATCACGATATATATATATATATTTCAATATCATAATATGGCTTAGGTACTCTACAAGATTAGTTTATGGTTACGGAATTAAACCCAAATAATCCAGATAGTCCTGATCCCGCAGTTCCACTCTATCGATAGCCCTGATCTTATAGTCCTAGTCTATTAGATCAAATCTCCAAATCTTAATCGTCGGGTACAAATGGTCCTAAAGTCTTATGTGTATAGATAGCCCTAAATTTTCAATCCCAGCCTATTACTCGATAGCCCTAGTTCCTTAGTCCAAATCTTTTGATAGCCTTAGTCTCATAGTCCTAGTCTATCAAATCTTGCCTTAATAGGCAAAATTGGTTCTGCAGTCCAATACTAATATACACTAGTATAAGTTGTATATATATTTCGTAAATTTCTAGTCTACTAGTTACACTAAATATCCTGTGCAGGTTTCGGGCCTTTCAACCCATGAATTCCAGAACCCACTCTTTCTAGTAGTCTTAACGACCCTAATATCAAAAATTAATCTCAAATAAGTTCCTTTAGTGATGGCACATCATACACAAGATTATCCCTAAATCATGCTTCTTGTATTTATCCTTCACTTTATAAGTCTTATGAAATATAATGTTCATTTGGACCTAAGTTTCATGTTGCCCCTCCATAAACATTATTCTTATTATAAAATCTATCAAATTAAGTCTCATGCAACCATTTGTAGTAATATATACACAACTAATTTGATAAGTAAAATTTAATATCAAACATGTCATGACAAAGATAGATTTTTGAACATAAATTTAGATAATTCATGTAAAATAGAAAATAAAATATTTTCAATTAATTCAAAAGCCTAAAATACTAAGAATTAATCCTAGTTTCATAAAAATAAAATTTAGAATTTATTCATTTAGCCAATTAATATAGATCTAGCCAATTTATATAGATTTTAAAAAACTAAGTGGGTGTTTCTGTCTACGACTACTCAGAATAGTCCATTTTCATCATTTTTATGAAATTTATTTTCAATCAAAAAATTATAAAATTTTTACAGGGAATTCATTCATATGTCTAGTTTAACATGTAAAAATTTCAAAAATTAAGTCAATTTCTATATATACCTTTTATACCAAAAACGAAACTAGTGTTAGTGCAACAATGCAAAACAAATAGTCAATTTTCACTATTTTTATAAAATTAATTTCTATTCTAAAAATTATAAAACTTTTATTGTAGACTCCTTAACATGCCTAATTTTATGTGTACAATTTTTAGAAATTAATTCAGCCTCTATGTATACCTTTTATACCAAAAATCATACTGGTGCTAGTGTAGCAATTCAAACCAAATAGTCTATTTTCACAATTTTTATAAAATTCATTTTATCTCAAAAAAATATGAAGTTTTTACTAGATATTATTTTGGATATATACAATCATATGTAAAAATATTAAAAATTATTCCAACATCTAAGTGTAAATTTTCTATAAAAATAGCATACTTGTCCCAGCATAAAAATTCCAACCAAACAGTTAAGTTTGACTATTTTTAGTAAATTCATTTTAGCTTTAAAAATTATGAAATTTTTACTAGATACTACTTTACATGTCTAATTGCATGGGCAAAAATATCAAAAATTAGTTCAACCTCTAAGTAGAATTTTCATATAAAAATAATATACTAGTTCGAGTATAAAAATTTCAGAATTTCATAAAACAAAAAAATTAATACATGGATCAAGCTTTTAACTTATGCACATATACATATAATCAAACACATTTTTTTTTTGCAAAGACATGAAGGAAACATAAACTTTTATGCTTAATCCCACCTATCTTACTACACATGTCACGCCTTTAACTTGTTATGCGAATATGGTAATCAAATAAAATAAATTAAAATCTAGTCCAAGTTAGGTCTTTATCATAAACGTTAATTAAATTATTACTAAATGTCCCCTATTCCTATATAAAATAATATTTGAGCACATTACCATAAATCAAATAGTAATATAATTCATTGTGGTACTATCCTCAATGATAGCATTCAAGGTTCGTACGGTCAAAACATATACTATAATCATATTTATATCTCTCAAAATAATGACATCATAAATGTAAATAACAGACCCACACCTTGGGTCACACAGTTTATAATATTAATAATTCAATTTTCAGTTAAGAAGAATAAACACAATTATTATTATTATTATTATTATTCATAATTAAGATCAGACTTAAGCTACTTAAGCCTAAGCTACCTACGTATCTCACTTTAGTAATCAGGTCACCGTAATTTCTAATTTATATATCTTATTTTATAACCAAACTCATGATTAATCAAATAAATCATACGTCTCATCAATTAATATCACAGTCACATTATATTAACCTCTCAATATAAAAGAATATCAATCTTATGCAATTGGATGTGATGAAATGCAATGTCAATGTATATTCTAGTCTCCATCTACCCCAACCTTATCATAAGACAGATGACGCTTAACAAAGCATGTGCGGTCACCAACCGTAGCATTTACACTTATGGGGAATGTATATGTATATGTATATGTATATGTATATATAAACCGAGCGGGGAACCATGTTACACTCCCATTGATGTAAAACATGGAGAAATTGTGTTACGACCCTTAGCGCTTCTGTTAGGGAACCATATTACACTCCTAGTCAAGCATCTACTTAGCTCAAGTAGGGTCTGACTGCTGTCCGGAGAAAATTTCATAATCATATTTCATAATTAACATTTCAACTCTAAATGACTAAGTTCTAGTCATATATATCGACCGGGGATCATCCAATATTTTCAAAATTCATTTTATCAATTTTCTCAAATCATGGATCCTCTCCATATATTTAACCTTTACCTCGGCATGTCAAACTATCGGCATGGCACTCTCAGCCAATCAATAACCACATATCAAATTGGATGATGCAATTCCAACCCCATGCACATGATATACTTAGTCATATAAATACATATCATCTTAATATATAAATGCATTCCCATCAAGCTTGATGATGATTTGGGGTTTATTTAATCCTTAAAAATCAACAATTACTAGTTTGGACACAAAACAGACATTTAAAGATCAAACTTTTTCATTACAGAACATTCTGCCCAACCCCATCTACCATTCGGACGCTAGGATTACTGTCCGAATGCCAGCACAAAACGTTAGCATTCGACCTTACTGCCAAGTGCCATTCAGATGCCAGCGCCCAGCACCTGATTCCTGAATTTGTTTTCAACAGAAACCCACTCCAAAACACCTCAAATCACTCATCTAAACTTCAATCTCAACAATAGACACTTGAACAGTTAAACCACATGGTTCAACAGCATTTAATTGAAAAATAACTCAAATATATGCATATATACACACACATTCATATATACATATATATACAAATCTCACGATATCTAACTAAAAGAAACATATATATATATATATATATATATATATATCAAAATTATCCTAACAACGTCTAAAATACAAATATATATCCCATCTACCTTGAATTTGAAGAGAAAAGAAGAAATGAGAAAATTTTAATTTTGACCTCTAAATTTTCGGCGTTGATTTCTCTCATCTCGAGTAAAACCACGTGAAATGGATATCAATACGACGTTCACAACGTCAGTTACAATCCCGATTCACTGATCTTCCTTCTTGGAACCTACTTTCTCTCTCTACTCTCTCTCTTTTCTTTTTTTTTTTTTTTTCTCTTCCCTTAGTCTAGAGTGGTTGAGAGCCACGAGAGGAGAAAAGGGAAAAGACAAAAAGAAAAGAAATGAAGGAAAGAAAATGAAGAAAAAGGTTGGATATTTGGTTTAGATGTCCAACCCAATACCACTTTGAGACAAATTTAGCCCAGAAAAATAAAATAAATTGACTCAGTCTCAATTTAAATATTTTATTAGTCCAAAATAACACATAAATAATTAAAAATTAAGTGATTAGTGAATTTATCACTTGAAAATATTATTTAATAAAAAATAAATAAATTATACTATACGTTTTCGATTGTACTTTTACTGTCAAACTATCCACATGATCAATTTTCAAGGGCAAAGCAATCACTGAGATCTCTAATTGTTATAAAAAAGAAAAAAGCTCAGGTCCTTATTATTAACAAAAAAACAAGAATTAAACTTAAAATAAGACTTCAAGAAAACTCAATAGTGTAAAATATGATTTATTCTAAAGAAATTTTATTTTAACTAAAATTCTTCTATGGTTGCATTAATATCAATCTAGTTTACGGGGCAATAATGTTTTGCACCACTTCACATGGATTGTGGAAAATAACTAGACATTGAAAGTACTGTGAAAGTGGACTTGACATCGTGACTAGCCGGCAAAACCAAATAAAAAACATCGAGGGTGATTAACTGGCGTATAATGAGGTCCATTGACGCGTAAGGCTGTTTCGTGCGGTGAAAATTCGTTAAAAAATTTAAAAAAATTTTATTACATTTTATGTTTCTCGTATTTTATAAAATAATTATAAATTTATATATATTTATATATCTCAACAATTTTTTATAAATTCTAATAAATTTTTACAAACCCAATAACTTTTCTACAAATTTTAAAAATTTTTCACATTTTTCAATATATTTTGACATAAAACCATGACCAAAAAAATTATTCCGACAATTTCTCTCTCTAAAAAATTACCACAAAAATAAAAAAAATTTACTATTCATTTCTTAAAAAATTAATTTGATAACCGCACGCCAAAGGTTAGAAAATTATTCAAATCACAATTTTCATTATTTTTGTTAGGCCAAACGCTCTCATAGTGTCACTTTGGTATCTACTAGTACTTATTTTTCTTTTAACTTATTTTGCTTAAACAAAATAAGAAGATAAGAAGTTGGTTTGATTGAGGAAATCACGACCTCTAACGTATCAACTTTAATTGAAAAAAATTTGAAGTGATTTTATTCATTTATCTTTATCTTTTAAATAGAAATTACAACAACAACTAGCAAATAAATAGCAACCACTTTACCTGGCAAATACCAACAACTAATCCTTGCTTATCTGGTAACCACTAAAAGTACTTGACTTTTTCAAGTTAAAAAAAATAAAAATTTATTCAAATCCCCTAATTTATCGGCAAATCTTCCTTGATATCACACTTATTTGGCAATAAGTGGGTCTCTTCCACTTTCAAACAAAAAAAAAAAAAGTGGGTCTCTTCCATTTTGGGGCAAGAAACAAAATGTGAGTCCTTCATATATATATATATATAGAGAGAGAGAGAGAGAGAGAGAGATATCTAGATAGAGAGACCTTCAAGTTAGCAGGAGAGAATGCAGGAGTAATGATATGTCGGTGACGAACCCAGTCCTCGCCTTCCGCCATGTTTAAACCGTTACCAAACATTGGTTCTCTATCACGTTTGAACACAGCGGGCTTTCCCCAACTTTTGGCCATTACAACTGTAGACATCTGCTTTAGAAACTCAGGGTCTGCAATATACAGAAATGGCTCTGTGCCCAACCAGTAGATAAACACCTTCCCTGCATTAACACAAACAAAGCGCCTAGTTATCAAAAAAAGACATACACACAAATATATATATATATATATATGTTCTAGTGGAATGATAATATAGAAGAGCCAAATTGTTTTCATCAAAACTCACCATGAGATTTCTGCCATCGAGCAAAGTAAGGTAATACAGTTGAATGGACATCATGGGTTATTATGTTTGGAGATGGGGAAGAAGAATTTCTAGTATTTTTCCTAATTCTCATATCACTAATATTTCCTAGAGGGAAACTTGGATTTGGACCGCCAAACCCATTGCTTCTAAGCTTGTTACGTGCCTTGTTTGGAAAAATCCAGCAAGACCATAATACTGTCCACAACATGAACAGGAGAAAAACAACTATGGCTAAGCTGAGAATTTGAAATGGGTAAAGAAATTCCATCTCTCTCTCTCTCTCCCCCGACTCCCCCCCCCCCCAAAAAAAAAATCAGGGTACAGCTCTGCTTAAGTTATTGATCTTTGGAATAAACAAAGTTTTAGTGGTATTTACAGTAATAGAGGTGAACATGGACGACAACCTGTGTCACACCATGACTTAATATAATTGGTAAATGGACGGGGTTGGATCGGGTTATAGGCAGGTTAAATCTAATTATACTTATTTAATAACAAATTATTATTAAACAAGTTGAATACGATTTATATTAAATCCATGAACCCAATTATAGTTATTTAATAATATTTTGATTCTTTAATTAATATTTAATTTGGTAATAAAAAATTTGATTAATTTAAAAATTTTGAGATATTAAGACCTACTTAAACTCCGTTTAGTAACATTTTTATTTTTTATTTTTTATTTCTGTTTCTGTTTTAAAATTTTATAAACTGGCAATAGAAATATATTTATTAAATCTGTTTATATTTTTTTATTTCAAAAAAAAAAGAAAAACTTAAACAAAAAAGGTAAACAAAAAAAAGTGTTTTCACTTTTTTTTTTTTCTGTTACAAACATTTTTTCAATTTTAATATTTTGTTTATTTTTGTTACATTATATTAAAATAAATTATTTTATTCAAATATTTTACAAAACTAAAATTATTTTTAATAAATAATATGATTAAATTAAATTAATTAAATTAATACGTAACATATGCGATTAATTTATTTCTAATAAATAATTAAATTAAAGTAGTTAATTTAACCAATGGGAAACTGCTTATTCTTACTTAATTACCTCACTCCATAATAAAAGCTCAGATGAAAATTCAGATTGTCAATTCAAATTTTAAGAAAAAAATGTTAAGTGAGGTAAATCAAGACAAGTTCTCCCCCAAGTGCAAGGTGTGGTTGAAGCACAAAATAACTGGTAAGTCCCAGGTCATTTCCACAGGGATCTAGCGAGTAATGAAGTGAATGACTCTAATGGAGATTAATTTGGCAAAACACAACTCACAAAAAAATGTGAAACAGAAAATTAAAATCTGATTTGATTGGTTGATGGTTTTGAACTAGTTTTCCAAAAGCAAAGTGAATTTAAACTAAAAGATTAAGTGATAAAAAAAAGGTTGAGCAAGGCAAGTTTAATACCAATCCGAATGAATTTCAAGTGCCAAGAGTTTATAAATTACCAAATCAATTTGTACTGATTTTTGAGAAAATTAATTTCAATTGAAACAAACCATGGATTAAACACTCAATGTACATAACCTATTTTAAGGACAATAGGAGTTCTAATTCTAGCAACCCACATACAACAATGTCATGAGAGTTCTAAGTTAAGCAACACCTATGAACTCATCAATAGGATATACAAAGTTGGGTTAATCGGGTCTTGAATCAATGAGTTCTAAGACACCCAGCTGCAAATTGACTTGATAACCATAAGAGCTCAAAGTAAATTCATGAAGTTCGGCCACTTGAGATTCATTGGAAGGGCATTACCCTTGCCTTGGCCCAAGAAGACTTAGCCGAGCATGTTAAAAAGAAGAAAAACAGAAATGGAAATCTGAATTGAAGACATTTCAATCTGAAAATGAAAGTTTAATGGATTTAGAACTGAAAATCTGATTACAGAAATTGAAATGAATTCAAAATGTAAATCTCAAAAACTCCAATGCCGAATTGAAATTCAAATGTAAAACTATGAACTCTCAATGAATTTCTCTCCAAAACTCTCTCTACAAAAACTGAATTTCTCCCCCCGAATGTTCTCCGTTTTCTCGTGTTTGTCTCTCCCTACTTCTCTCTTCCTTCTCTCTCCTCTCTTTCTCTCTCCTCTAACCGAATGTACCCTCATGATGGCTCCTTCTTTCTCCTATATTTTTTTACTGATTTGCCCTCCCTGGATTGCAGATTACATCACATGGAGAAGTTGAGGTCACATGGAATTCGTTGCTGTGAAGAAGCTTATATTCGAATACAGTAAAACCATATTCGAATATGATCATCTGCTGCAGAAATTTCCTAGAATAGTGATTCTGATCTCTTTGCATTGATTTCAACTGAAATTTTCTTCCTCTTCTGAAATAGCTTCAATCCTTTGATGTGTTGTGCAGCATGCTTTCTTCTCAACATCCTCAATGTAGCTTAATTTCTTGTTTTTGTGATTGAAATCAACACATATTTCACTTTGGAGATGTGGAGATGGAATCTGCACAAAACATAGGTTTTATATCTTTTTTATGATGTGTGCAAGTGTAATTTGAATATATAAATATGTAACAATTGATATAAATATATTATTTATTAAAATAATATATTTCATATTATTTTTAATAAATAATATGATTAAATTAAATTAATTAAATTAATACGTAGCATATGCGATTAATTTATTTCTAATAAATAATTAAATTAAAGTAGTTAATTTAACCAATCGGGAAACATATGCTATCAAATTATTTTTAATAAATATTATAATTAAATTATTTAATTTAATTTAATAATTAAACTAAAATAATTAATTTAACTAATATTAAATATATTTTATTAAATTATTTTTAATAAATATCATAATTAAATTATTTAAACTATTATGAAATATATTTTATTCAATTATTTTTACTAAATAATATAATTAATTATTTAAATAATATTAAATATATTTATTAAATTATTTTTAATAAATATCATAATTGAATTATTTAAATTATTATGAAATATATTTTATTCAATTATTTTTAGTAAATAATTAATTAAATTATAACTACTATATTTTATATTTATTAGATTAAATGATATAATGCTTAAATTTTATTCAATTGTTTTTAATAAATAAAATAATTAAATTAAATTAATATAAAATATATTTATTAAATTCAATTAATTTAAAAAAACTAATAAAATTAAATATTTATGAAAATAAAAAATTAATAATTGTAAACTAAAATGTATTTTTAAATACAGTTTTAGTTTTTATTTTAAAAAAATGATAATAGAAAGCAAAAAATAAAAAATATAAATATATAAAGGTAAACAAAAAAATAACAGCGTTATCACATGACCCCTTAGTAATGTTTGTATTTACTGTTTTTCTATTTATATGTATAGATTTTTGAAAACAGGCAATAAAAATGAGTTTGTTAAATCTATTTTTATCTTTTGTTTCCAAAAAATAAAGATTTAATAGAAAAATGTTAAAAAAAGTACTTTCACTCTTTTTTTCGGTTATAAATATTTTTTTCAATTTTAACACTTTATCTATTTTTGTTGCACACATTAAAATGAATTACTTTGTCAAATTAAATTAATTTAAAAATAAATAATAGAAATCAAATAATTAATTTAAAAACAAAATAATATAATTGAGTTAATTAAATTAATGTTAATTTAATTATTTAATTAATTCAACTAATAGGAAATAAATTTTATTAATTTTTAATAAATAGTATAGTTAAAATAATTAATTAAAATTTTATTAAAAATAAATAATATATTTAAATTAATTAAATAATTATTAATTTAATTTATTAATTAAATTAATATAAAAATATATTTTATTAGATTATTTTTAATAAATAATATAATTACAGTAATTCAAAATTTGATTGAATAATAGTAGTATAAATTTTCCACAGCCCCTTCATGCCATTCAATGCTATAAAATAAATCAAGAAATGATAGCCTCCATCCGTCTTGTACTCGTTTGATTATTTATTTATTAAATTATATATTTATTTTTAATATTTATTTAATGTATATATATAATATTTTTATTTAACATATATAATATTCATCATAATTTTTAATGTTTATTATATATATATATATATATATATATAATATCATTTATAATTATTATATTTGATGGGTAAATGGAGATAAGAACAGGGAAGCGAAAGCCATACCTACTCCATTGACATTCGTAGTGACAAAAGAAAATGAATGCTCCATTAGCCCCATTCGTCTCTATGATGATAATTTCACACATTTAGGTTAATTTGTTTGAGGATTGAGTTGGAAAAAAATAGAAAGGGTTGGAATAAGTTAGAGTAGGCGTGGAAACAAACAATTTTTTTTTTTTTTTGGAATTTTAAAAAAGCTCAGCTCGTGATTAAAATGAAATTGAATCAAGGTTGATTTGTGATTTCGTTAGAATCGAGCCCGACCTTAGGTCTAAAAAAACTCGGCTTGAATCGAGCTCGCGAGCTGGATTGATAAAATTAAATATATATATATATATATATATATATATATATATATATATTTTATATTTTTAATAATATTTTATTATATTTTTAATTAATATTTTATTAATTATATTTTAGACTAAAACAATATCATTTTAATGTAATCAAGCTATTCACAAGCCGATCTTGGGTCTAATTTTTTTTATCGAATTGAGTTCGAACTTGTTAAGAAACTAAAATATGTAAAGAAAGATAATATATTTCTCATTTATTCCAATGGTGTAAAGGGCTCACACACACACACACACATACACACACACACACACACACACACACACACAAATTCCAACAATTTAATCTCATAAATTGTGAATTAAAAGGTTAGAATAAAGGAGCTAAATCAAGAAATATTAACTATAGAAAACAAAAGGAAACAAGAAGAGAGAAACTTGCGTATGATAGAATCCTAAAATAATGGAAATAATTGAAAATTAAATTCATTATTTTAGGAAACTGTTAATACTCCCCCCTCAAGTTGAGGGGTGTAAGAACGTAACTTCCAACTTGGAAGATAACATCTAAAACTATTCAATTTCTAAGGCTTTTGTGAAGAGATCTACTAGTTGCAATAATATGGAAAGATGATGAAGAGTAATGAAACCATCACGTAATTTTTCTAGGACAAGGTGACAGTTGATTTCAGTATGCTTTGTGCTTTCGTGGAATACCAGATTGTGAGTAATATGGATGGCAGCTTGATTGTCACAATAGAGCACAATTAGGTTGGGCTGTTGGAGGCAAAAATCAATAAACAAGGACTTTAACAAAATGAGCTCACAACTAGTCACTGCCATAGCTCTATATTTGGCCGTTGCAGTAGAACGAGAAATTACCTGTTGTTTTTTTGTTTTCCACGAAATGGGACTACCACCAATTTTCACAATAAATCTTGTAGTAGAACGATGAGTCATTAGGTAACTGGCCTAATCAAAATTTGTAAATATCTAGACTTATGGAGAGTTATGGGTCGAAAAAAGAAATTCATGAGTTAGGGTGGCTTTGAGATAACGGAGGACTCGAATTGTGGCTTCATCATAGGTAGTGCGTAAAGCATGCATGAATTAGCTTAAGATGTTAACTGCAAATGTGATGTCAGGTCTAGAAATTGTGAGATAAATAAGATGCCTCGCTAAGCGGCAATTGGGGCCTGGATTAGTGAAAGGGTCACCAGAGTTGTCACATAACTTGAAATGTTGTTCCATGGGTAAGGAGGCAGGACAACATCCAAATTGTCCAGAATCAGCAAGAATATCCAAGGCATATTTGCACTGATTAATAAATATCCCTTGAGGTGATTGAGCTACCTCAATGTCTAAAAAATATTTTAAGTGCTCGAGATCCTTTATTTTAAACCTTGTAGCCAAGAATGATTTGAGTTGTATAATGACATCAAGATCGGTACCTGAAACTAATAAATCATCCACATATATAAGAATAGCAGTGTATTTAGAACCACGAGCACAAATAAAAAGGGAATGATCAGCATGTGACTGTGTGAATCCTGCAGGTAGAAGAACATTGGACTATTTAGAAAATCCGTTGCGGGAAGCTTGTTTGAGTTTATTTAAGGATTTTTGCAAGTGACAAGTATGAGTCTCCCCCTTACTGCCATAATTAAGTGGGACAGACATATAAACTTCTTCATCTAGGTCGCCATGTAAAAATGCATTATGAACATCCAACTGGTGAATATGCCAATTTTTTGCTACAGTTATGGCTGCTAAGCACCGAACAGTGACTAATTTGGCCACCGGAGCAATTCTGTCATGGTAATCTAGCCCCTCAATTTGATTATATCCTTTAACAATTAAATGGGCCTTGTATTGCTCAACCATACCATCCGTATTTAATTTGGTTTCAAAAATCCACTTGCACCCAATTGATTTTTTGTTAGGGGGGAAGAAGAACAAGTGTCCAAGTATTATTATTTTCAAATGCAGTGATTTCAGAAGAAATCGCATCATGTTAGTGGTAGTGTTGAATGGCTTCACTATATGAAGTTGGATCATGTTGATTGGACACAGTAGTTAAAAAAGAAAAATATTTTGGAGAAATTAAAATGATGGTAGGAAACAAAATTGCTAAGAGGATGAGCAGTACTTGAAGACGATCATGAAACGGATTGATGCGAAGACGAGTTAATGGTGGGGTAATGGTAATCATTTAATTTGGTGGGTATTTGGATTTGGTGTTTAGGCCTTGTGGGTTGGTGGGTTGGGGATATGGTTGGGCTCATAGGTAGTTTGGGATGCGGTTGTGTCATTAGAAGGTGAGGGAAGTGGACTATTAATATTAATGGGAGGGAGGTTAGGTTGATCTATTGATGAGCTGGATGTATGTGAACTTGGATGAAGAAAGATAAGTGGTGTGGTGTGGGATGGTTTGGAGGATTAGGCTGGGCTGGTGAGTTACTGATATTTGTGGAAATAGGTAAATCTTTAAAAAATTGGGGTAAGGTTGTGGGATGAGGAATAGACTCGTTAGGTTCTGGTAGCATATATTGGGCTTTTAGATGGTGCGTTAAAAGGAGGAGAATGAAAGGATTAAAATTGTCGGATGAATGTTGAAAATTTAAACAATGATTTTTAAAAGGAAAATTATTTTCACAAAAGGGTAACATCTTGAGAAATAAATATCTTTTTTGTTTGAATATTAAAGAGACTAGTAACTACGGTGACGGGAAGGGTACTCAAGAAAATTGTATGCAACCCCACGCAGTTGAAATTTGTCATGCCCTATGCGGGAGGTTTGCGCATAGCATAAACAACCAAAAACTTTTAAATGATCATAAGATAGGGGTTTTTTTTAATAGAATTTCAAAAGGAGAGACAATTTTTAAGGTGGTAGAAGATGTATGATTTATTAAATAAATGGTCATAAGGACACACTCGCCCTAAAATTTAAGGGGTAAATTAGCTTGGAATTGTAAAAATCGGGCCACATTTAAAATATGGCGATGTTTACGTTCAACCACTGCATTTTGTTGAGGTGTGTTCGTGCGAGTGAACTCTTGTAAAATTCCATGATCATCAAAAAGTTTTTAGGTGTCATTTGTGGTGAATTCTATGCCATTGTTGGAACAAAAAAAAAAAAAAAATTAATAGTAACATTAAACTGATTTTTAACCATATGCAAGAAATAATTTAATTTTTATATGGCATCTAATTTGTGAATTATGAGATATAGCCATGTAACACAAGTATATTCGTCCACAATAGTCAAGAAATATCGGGCCACCACACGTGAAAGGCGTGTGGTAACCTTCCCAAACATCACAAAAAATTCGATTGAAAGGAAATGAACTTTTATCTAAAACATTTTTAAAAGGTAATCACATATGTTTGCTACGAAGGCAAGCATCATAATTAATTTTATTTGAAGGAATGGAAAAAAAAATTGGGAATAACATCATTCGACGGATGCCCTAATCTTTGGTGCCCTAAGCTAAAAGGTAGGTTATGAGATACAAAATTGGCTTGTGGCGAATGTAGTCAAAGGTAGTAAAACCCGTTTCGTGCTTCACCCACCCCAGTCACTATCTTTGAATGGTTAGCTTGAAAGATACAAAAAGAAAAGAAAAAAAAATTACTTGACAATTAAACTGTGAAGTAATTTTTTGAATAGATAGTAAATTGAAATAAAAATTTGGGACGTGCAAGACATTTTGGAGATAAATAGAATTAGATAAATGTACCTCTCTAATATGGGCAACAGAATGAGTGGTACCGCAAAAAATCATTTTTATTTTTCTGATAAATACTAAAACAAAATCAAGATGTGGCATCATATGATTAAAGGTGCCACTATCTATGATCTATTCCATTTGCGTTGGGTGGATTTTACCAGCATAATTGACGGATGGTAGTGATGATTGAAAAGCCTGTAATTGATGCACTTCATTAGCAATGACGTTGTTGGACGGGTTGGATTTAGAGAGGGTTACTAGGTGTTTGTTCTGTCATGGTGAGGCCAGAAAAGGACTGATTTGATTAGGTCTTTGAATCGGGTTACTTTGATACCATGTTGAGAAACTAAAATATGTAAAGAAGGGTAATATATTTCTCATTCATTCCAATAGCCTAAAAGGCTCATATATATATATATATATATATATACAGAAAACTTTCAATAATTTAATCCTATAAATTGTGAATTAAAAGGTTAGAATAAAAGAGCTAAATCAATGAATATTAACTATAAAAAACAAAAGAAAACGAAAGGAGAGAAATTTGGGTATGATGGAATCCTAAAACAATGGAAATAATTAAAAATTAAATCTATTATTTTAGGAAACTATTAATAGAACTTATATAAAAATTCAAGCAGAGCTCAGATCCAATATAAATAATTTGAGTTAAATTCAAATAAGTTAATACTCAATTCAGCTCAACTCATTTCCATATTCAGGACCTGTTGTTGAATCCTATCTGTTAAAAAGATAAGTTAGAATCTCAATATATCTATCTATCTCACTCTCACCTCATTAATGACAAAATTTTTTTCTTTTCTTTTCTTTTTTTTTGTTCTTTGACGCTTAATTTATCTATCTCTTAAATAAATAAAATTTATATGAATATAAAAAAATCAACTTAGATATATTGAATTATAAGAGATATTAAATAAGATTTATATTAATAAAATTTATATATATCTTAAATTGTATTAATTTACATGAAATAAAAAATCCTTTATTTTTCTAATTTGATGTGAAATAAATACATGTATTTTATTAAAATATTATTTCTATTACTTTAATATTGTAATGATAATTTAATATAAGATTTGTCAATAATTTTTAAATTTATTAAATTGAAGGTGTAACAATTTAAATATAAATCTTTTATTATAAAATATATTTTTTTCAAATATATTTAGGTTGCATTTATATTTATAAATTTTCAATAATGAACTTGAAAAACTTAAAAAATTATATTTTATAATAAATATTTATATTTTAATTATTACACCTTTAATTTAATAAATTTCAGAGATACATAAATTTTATTAGTATCTATTATAATTTAATATCTATTGTAATTTAATATCTAAACTGATTTATTTATTTTCATATAAATTTTCTTTATTTAAAAGATACATAAATTAATCGTTAAAGAAAAGAAAAAGAGTTTTGTCATTAATGAAGTGAGAGTGAGATAAATATCTGGAGATTCAAACCCATCTTTTTAACGGATAAGATTCAATATCAGGATCCTAAAGTTCAAAATCAAATTCAAGTCTCCTTTATCCCCCTAATTGAGAGTAACATTCTAATAATATTCGTTGCATTGAATAAACTTACAAAGATGCCATTATCCTTGTTTGTAATTTCATTCAAAAATTAATGGGTGTTATGAGAACCTTTCACCTAACCCATCCCATTACATCTCATTCCCTCCCAACCGACCTTCCAAACAAATCCTTACTCCTTGATCCCAAAAGCGAGCCCAATTCACCTTTTCTGATGCAAATAGTAAATCTATCGTTTTTGTGCTTGGGCATAATGGGTTAGGCAACTTGATATAGTTAATTAATTATATATGGCAAATAATGTGAAGAGTTTGGTAACTTGATATAGTTATTCCAATGGTCTTAATTAATTATATATCTCCTCTAAGCAATTCAAAGGTAAAAAAATATTTACTCTCCTTCTCTTTCTGCCGTCTAACCCCTTTACCGTAAACAATTTCCATTTAGAAATTTGTCCATTGAGATGTCACCATTATCATGGAATTGGGAAAAAAAGAAATTAATTATTCCTTTAAATCAATTCTTCAAACACACGTAATCACTTCTGCTTTGTTTGGATGAGCTAGAATTTTCAAATAAATAAATTTAAGATTAAATCTCAGCCTTAAATTATAAAATAATCATAAAGGTTGAAATACTAGAGGAAGTCCATGAAGGGGCCTGAGACAGAGCAAGACAGAGGGAGAATGGCAATAGCTAGGAGAGAGAGAGAAGGAGAACCTACGGAGGATTAGGGTTAAGAAAATCTTGTACTCCATCACTGTCAAGTTCCTACCCACGCACATTCTCCCTCCAAACCCAAAGGGCAAAAAACCCATCTTGTGCTTGCACCCGCCATGCATTTGATCATCTCTGAACCTCTCCGGTCTGAACCGGTTCACGTCCTCCCCCCAGAGAGCCCGGTCGTGGTGCATCCCTACAATGTCGACCCACATGTTGGTTCCGTTTGGGATCACGACTTCACCCACTCTGATGTCCTCCCTTGCTTGCCTCTGTGCGTTTGGGGCTGTTGGGTATAGCCTTAGAACTTCGTTCATAACCCATCCCATCTGCAAAATTAAAATGATAGAATTACTTATTGAGATTTCTGAGTTTTGATTTTACACAATTATCATTCTTATTAGTCACAGCACTTGTAAAAAAAAATCTTAAAAAGTAACTACCTAATGTAATTTAAATTTTTATGATAAAAATAATTTATATACAAATTAAATTCAAAATATTGTTAATTTTAAAAAAAAAAACTTAGTAAAATTTTTTAAAAATTTAGGTGGCATCTAGCAATTGTTCCAAACATTAATAATATTTTTAATAAATTATCTTCCTCTAATTTTTTTTGGAAAATAATTTTATTATAAATATTTAAATTATATTAATAAGTCATTTATCTAAATTTTTAATAATGAAACCGACAATTGACAACTGAATTTTTACAAAAATTCACTTGTAACCGTAATCTATGCGGCGAATTTAGGGACTGATATTCCCATGTGTTAGTGATTTGGATGATGTGGGTTCATGCTTGATTTGGGAGTAAAAAAGCTAAAGTGGTATTTGGTTTGCTTTTTTATTTTTTATTTTTATTTTATGTGTTAAAAATCTTAAAATAAGGAAACAAAAAATATTCTATTTTTTATTTTAAGATTTTTTTTAATTTTTTGTTAAAAACTCTCAAAATGATTTTTTTTTACAATTTTTTTATTTTATGTGCAAACTCATTTTTAGTTTTTGGAAACAAATTTTGACAACACAAATAACTAAATGAATTTTGAGCTGTTTTCTTTATTTTCAAAAGTATAAAATGAAAAATGAGATCAAAACAGAAAATAGAAAATAAAAACAGAAAACAAAAAATAGAAAAACAAACCAAATGACCCATAACTTTTTTATAATTAATTGGTAGCTAACTACTAAAATACTAATTTTTTTTTGTCTTTTGAAGGGAAAAATTAATTTTTTAATAATTAATTTTTTAACTTTTTGTTAATTTGATAGTTTTGTCTTTTAATATTTAAGGGACACTTGGTGTGACAAAAAATAAGATAATTTGTGAGTTTGTAATTTATACAGTAATAGAAAAAATGAATAATTTTTAAGTATGACAAATGTACTCTTAAAAGTAATATAAAATGTAAAAAAAATAAGTTTAATTATTTTAAAAAAAATTAAAAAATTAGCAGCTATTACTTCTACCATTCCCAAACGGCGCCTCAAAATGGGAATCACGGAAATGTCAACCGGGTCCCACTCTCCCGACATTATGTGTACCCAGGTCGCGCTCAATCCATACATATATCGTTCTCGTCGAACTCCAAACTTTGATTCTTGGGGTTAGAAAATGGGCCAATAGTCAGAAAAATCCTAATCACTTGGGACCCACAAAATTTATCACGCATATTTATTAAGTATAGGAATGTTTGGTTGGAAAAAAAATTGGTCAAAAAATATAGTCAAAAAATAAATTAATATAAAAGTAATATATAATAAAATTTAATTAAAAAAATATAAAAAATTAATGAAAGTTGGTAAGTTTTGATTGATCAACTAAACACTTTATATATATCCGTTGTGCTAGCTGCATATAACGAGTTAATATTTAATGTAACAATTAATATTACACTTTAATTTTTATTCATCGTGATATTAATTTTAAAATTTTAAAAATAAGTATTTTTACATAAAATAAATAAATTACCTTATTTTCACACCCCCTGATTTGGGGTCGGCTCCCCTGCTTTTTTTGTTTCTATTATTTTTTTACTTTTATAGTTCTCAATCTTTTATTTTTATTTAAGAGTTGATAATACAAACTCAATTTGTAATAAATATAATTAAACCCAACCCACAACAAATTGTATTGTTATTCCTTAGATGAAAATAAAAGATTGAGATTTACAAAAAAAAAAAAAAAAAAATAGGAGAAGCAAAGAGAACAGGGGAGCCAGGTCCTCATGGTTTAGTTGATGCAAGTATAGTTAGACCTTGCACTTTGTCCCACTTGAGTTAAACTTCCATTATGCACGGGCCGCAACAAGTCCAGTCGCATCTAATTGTATGTTATTTAAGGCGGTGTTTGGTTGAAAAAAAGTTGACAAAAAAGTATAGAAAAAGTACAAAATTTGATGTAAAGGTGATATATGATAAAATTTAATTAGAAGAAAAGTACAAATTTTGGTAACTTTTGGTAGATTTTGGTATTTAGTTGGTGGCCAAACACTCCCTAAGTTAATTTTAACATTTTTATCCAATTTGAAAATACACTTATATTAAGCTTATTATATATTTTTTTTGAACCGAGATTTGACCAACACAGATGTGCGAAAGGTTGATTATTGGCTTGTGTTTGAAATTAAACAAATTATTACTTGTGTTTAGATTTGGCCTAATTACTCTTGACTTTGTAATAAATCGATCTCAAATGAATCTTTTAAGAGTTGAACGAGCACAAACCATTTGATTTATTGTATAGTCATATAAAATTTGATCATACTAAAAATGGGAGAGATTATAGTCTCTAAATGAATTTAGGATTGTCTTAGGTAAAATTCTCCCGTTATACAAAATTTACTTTTCATCTTGTTGAAATAGAAATTAAAGTGTACAAGTGCGTGCATGTTTAAATTTAAACTATATTTAAGTTTAATAATTATTATTAATTTTTACGAGCACAGAAGAAAATGGAATATAAAGTGAAGCACCGTTATAAAACAGACGACATGAATTCCACGAACTCACATGTAGGTGGTGCTCGAAAATTTATTTTTTGTTATTATTTTTCTTAAAAATTATAGCCTTAAAATTAATAAAAATTAGTAAAAATTAATCTTTTTTCTTCTTGAATATTTTTTAAAACTCCTAACTAGGGATGTCAAATATACCCGTAACCAGTGGGCATCCGTTTCACCTGCCCTGTTCGGGGATGGTATGAAAATGTTAGTAGTTGGGACAGGGACGAGTATGAGAATTTGAGGTGTTACCCGAATGGGTATGGAGACGGAACGGGTACGATAGTCCCTATCTCGCCTTGTACCTATTTAAATATTTATTTATTAAAATATATATATTTTTTTATTTTTATTTAATATATATAATATTTATAATAATTTTTAATATTTATTTTATACATATAATATATAATTTGTAATAATTAGTATACTTGGCGGGTAAACGGGGACGAGGACGGTAAATTTATTACCTAACGGGGACGAGTATAAGAAAAAATTTTTTCTCTGAAATGGGAATGAGAACGGAAACAGGTAAGAATATTACTAAACAGTGACAAAAAAGGTAAAAGTCACATTTTTCTATACTTATCTCGTTGGCATCTCTACTCCCAACTCTACCTAATTAACCTAAATATGTTGGTTAATAAATGTAGTACTTTCTTGATAATATTATGTGATTTTATGGTGTTTAAAAAAAGTAAAAAAAAAGTAATAATAACAACAATTACCTTCTTTAGTCCAGCAAGGGTGGTGGCTTCAATCTCTCTATTTCCGACCACTTGTTCGATCTCTTCTCTGAGCTGATCCTGCCACTCAGTGTGAATGCCCAGAAGTAGCAAAGTCCACGTGACCGCCAGCGCCGTGGTCTCGTGGCCGCCGAAGAAGAACGTCTTGCACTCATCAACAAGCTCTCTATTCGTCAACGCCGCCGTCCCCAGCCGTCCCCCCTCCACACTACTCTTTTCTCCTAGAAGAATCCCTAGCAGGTCCTCCCGATGACGACAAGGATCACCGCTGCCGTCCGATTTCCTCCGCTCGGCTACGATCGAGCTCAGGAGGCCGTCGATCTCCTTTCCCAGCCTTCTTGCCTCCGAGTTCTGCTTCACCGACATGAATTTGCTGAAGGGAACTCCCACGAAGCGGTTGGACTTGAAGAGGGTGAGTTGAAGGGCTCTTAGCTTCTCAAAAACTGGACTTCCGTCTTTGTAGCTTACTCCGAAACTCGTCTTTCCAATGATCTCTCCAGCTGTGCTGCTGATCTCTCTATCAACGTCGATTTCTCTGTTGCCGGAGCTAATGAGGGCGCTCCATCTGTCTAACATATTTGTGGTGGACTCAACCATTAAACTTGCCATAGCCTAGCGATGATGAATTTATTATAATACCTGTTTAGTGATTTTAAAAATTGCTGATATTGAAAGTAAGACAAATGCAAAAAATCAGAAGTTAAGGATAGAGGCACCGACACTATGTTGGACGGGGAAATGGGAGGAAGGAAGAAGGGGGAAGGGAAATTAGAAAGTAATTGGAATTTTCTACTAGAGAAGGAAAGAAAGATGGGAGGGAAAAATAAAAACATGCGTGTACCAAATGTTATTTTTCCATCCAAAAATTGGGGGAATAGAGAATGGTAGGAGAGAGAGAGAAGAAAGAAATGCGGGTCTCACATATTTTTAATAATTATTTTTATGTATTATTTTGAAATTTAATATATATGTGTGTGTACATGAGATAGGTAAAGAGTGATCTGAATCCGACTCGTTTGAAGTCTTCTATACAGAATATGTGTTTTAAAATTAAGATTTTTTCACATATTTATCTTTTGAGCCGTATAGTTTGTATCTATCACTTTTTGTATCAATCTTTCGATATAATAGATTTATTCTCCTCTTCCGGTGATTTTTTTTGTCTTGAGTTTTTCACGTAAATCTCATATGTAATTTTTCTTTCTTTTTTTTTTCGTAATTGTGTGAATTTTCTAATAATTATAATTTTTGATCAACTTTTTATCAATCAAACACACCCACAGTGTAAGTATACGCGAGTGCGGTGATATGTGCGTGATTGTTTTTTTTTTTTTCCTTTTTTTTAGTATTGGTAAAGGAAAAATGAGATGGCGTAGATACAGTGACAATTTGTGCTAAAAATTAATGAATGTTATAAGATTCACATGAACATTATACAAATTGAGACGTGGCAGATACAGTGGAAGTTTGTGCTAACCATTAATGTACATGTGTGGATTCATGTGAGTTTTATGCAAATTAACAACCAAATTTAAACTAGCTCCATACAAATTAACGGCCAAAATAAACATTTGCGGGGCACTTGAAAGCAAATTAAAGATCAAAATGGCCGAGTAATCGAAAAAAAAATAGTTAATTAATTAGAATGAGATTGAAAGATAGTAAAATTTATCACTTGAAAATAATATAATAAAAAATTAGATAAATTATATTTTTTGAACACTTATTCTTGCTGTCTAATTTTTAAAGGTAAAATAATTACTAACATCTTTGGTTGTTATGAAAAAAAAAAATTTAAAATAAAACTCAAACTCTTAGTTATTATAAAAAGAATTAAAATCTTATTCCAAGTAAAATTCAACAGTACAAAGTACAATTTATCTAAAAATTTTTTACTTTGGTCCTATTTGATATTATTAAAAATTATCAAAATTTATTAATTTTAAATATATTTTTATATTTTTTTATTAAAATTTTTTATATTTTATTTTTAAATAATATCTTTTTATTTTTATTGTATTCTTTATCCCCATTTTACCTACAACTCTGTTCTGATCACAAAAATCTGATCCTACTTTCCGGTGGAATATATTTTCCATCACTACACAAGGACAAAGTAAACCAAATAACTAATCATCTGCTTGAATAAACATTGAAAGGACTGTGAAAATACGGTCATGTCACTTCAAATAGACTTTAACATCATGACTACCCGGCAAAACCAAGCATAAAGCACCGAGGGTAGGTTAGAATTCGCGTAATGAAGCTCATTGACACATGGCGTCACTTGTTTGGCAATAAGCCTCCGTTTGATATTAGTAGTTATTAATCAAGTTAATAGTTATTTTAATAATATTTAATTAAATTTATTTTTTTATATTTTAATATTTTTTTAAATTTTTAACGATAAAAATATCAAATTAATAAAATCAATTTCACTACCTTAAAAAAAGTCACATTTTTCTATTCTCGAACATAAATTTTACCAACTTTTTTTTAAGATAGTTAATAGCTAGCTAAATTTGTCCCAGGCTAAGCCTAAGTGCGCCTCTTCCAATTTGGAGCAAGAAACAAAAATACGAGTCCTACATTTATATATATATATATATATATATTTAGAGGGAGAGAGATCTATTTTTTTTTTTTTGGGTAAGTGAGAGAGAGAGATGTCTAGATAAAGAGACCTTCAAGTTAGCAGGAGAGAATGCAGGAGCGATGACACGTCGGTGACGAGCCCAGTCCTCCCCTTCCGCCATATTTAAACCGTTACCAAACATAGGCTTTCTATCACGTTTGAACACAGTGGGCTTTCCCCAACTTTTGGCCATTACAACTGCAGACATCTGCTTTAGAAACTCAGGGTCTGCAATATACAGAAATGGCTCTGTGCCCAACCAGTAGATAAACACCTTCCCTGCATTAACACAAACAAAGCACCTAATTATCAAAACACACAGATATATATACATATATATGTATATGTATATATTCTAGTGGAATGATGATATAGAAGAGCCAAATTGTTGTCATCAAAACTTACCATGAGATTTCTGCCACTGAGCAAAATAGGGTAATACAGTTGAATGGATGTCGTGGGTTATTGTGTTTGAAGATGGGGAAGGAGAATTTCTAGTATTTTTCCTTTTCATATCACTAATATTTCCTAGAGGGAAACTTGGGGTTGGACCACCAAAGCCATTGCTTCTGAGCTTGTTATATGTCTGGTTTGGAAAAATCCAGCAAGACCATAATACTTTCCACAATGTGAAGTGAAGAAAAACAACTATGGCTAAGCTAAGAATTTGAAATGGGTGAAGAAATTCCATCTCTCTCTCTCTCCCCCCCCCTCCCCTCCAAATCTGCTTAAGGCTATAGCTCTGCTTAAGCTATTGATACTTGGAATAAACTAATTTTTAGTGGTATTTATAGCCATAGAGATGGACATGGACAACAAGCTGTGTCAAACTATTGACTCCAGACAAACAGTTCCTGGAGAATTTCTGAACATTTCTATTACGTCTTTGATTTGAGTTTAAAGGCATTTTCTGTTTGAATACGTCGGTTTGTATATGAATACATATATCGGCAATGTATGTATCATTCCATATTCCTTTTGCTCTACAGCGTTTCAATCTGTCAACCTTACTGTTTGGTGTGCCTGGCACGTGTACGTAACCCACAATATAATCCACACACACGTGTCATGTTGGAAATTTTCTTTTCAAAAAGAATATTGATTAAAATAACAGAAGTTTCTAAATATAATTTCTTATGATGGTTTTTGAATAACTTGAAAAAAAAAGTTAATGTGAAAGTGATATGTATTGAAATTTAATTAAAGAAAATTAAAAAAATTAATAATTTTTTACAACTTTTGATATGTTTTAATGTGCCAAACACTATCTATATAAGTAATATAATGTTGACAAGGTAAAAGGTGAAATAAAATTTAAATATTTTATTACAAATTTTGTAATAAAAATTAATTATTGTACGAAACACTTTTTTTGACTTTTAATTTGAAAAACAAAAAGTGCAAAAGCTAATTTTTTGACCTAGTAACCGAATAAGTCATAAATCACTTTGCGGCACAGGCTGAAAACAGCAATGCATCACCTCAGTCACGGCTAAGAATATGTACACCTCTGCCGTGACAAATTGACAGGAGAAGAATAAATTACGGCCCCGTCCCGAGGTGTAAAAAAATATTGATTTTTGATATTTTTGGTGTTGGATAAAACATTAAAAATTATTGATAAATCAGTAATTTCATATGCTCTCGAAGTCCAATTCAAACTTAAAAAATTGTCTAGAATACTAGTGTGATACCTGTCAAAAAATCATCGATACTTGAGTTACTAAGAGGGTTGAGAAAGTAATTTGGTAAAATTTTAGTAAAATAAATGTGATGTATCTGTATTATTGTGAAGTGGTAATATATATATGGGAAATCTTACGTGAAATGACATGCATGCAACATGTAATCGTGCTTTTTTCTTCACTAATGGAATGATACCACCTGAATTGTAAATCTTAAGGTTGATTTTTTAGTTCGTTAGCTAACGTGTTGTTTCTAATACAGTTTGTAGCAGCACTTTTATAGACATATATATTAGAACTATCAAAAGATAACTGTATGCATGACTCGTAAGTTACTTTGGCGAGAATAATTCTACCAAAATGCTTAGTCAAAATTCAATCAGGTGATTAGGCCTGATCAAGGGTATCCTTACTCGGATGCCCCCAGTGAAGTATAGGTCGAGCGGGAAATTTATCAAATGCCCCTGGTCGGGTGCGAAATCTCCCCATATGAATTATTATTTTTATTAAGTTGGCAGGGTGTTAAAACTAAGGGTGGAGCTTGCAGTTGGCAGGTTGTCAATCCTAAGGGTGGAGTTTGCAGTAAAGGAGCACATGCCTACCTTAAAAAAAATAAATTTGTTACTTAATTATTATTATTATTTTTTTTGCTATTAATATTATTGTTTTAGTGCTTAATTGTGCTCACCTAAGGAAAAAAAAAAAACCTAATGCTACTTGTGCTTACCTAATGAAAGAAACAAATTTTAACTTAGTACACACTAATGCAATTATATCTAACCTACGTAGTATAACTAAAAAAATAATATCTCGTTCCACTTTCACCTCTTTCCCTTTACTCACTCGTAATGATATTATGCTGTATTTAATTTGCTGAAAAAACAAATTGCATTGCCTGCTCAGGATGCTCGTCATTTCACTTCTGCTTTTTATGCCAATCCTACAAATAATTTTGTGACTGTAATAAAAATAGTAAATCTATAATCTCAGGCTATTTCAATTCTAGTGTTGGGTGGTCTTAGGTCTATACTAGCCCTAAAAGTTAATTCATATAGTAAGTCTTTCCCTCACATTTATATACTAATCACAACCCCTTTCACAACCGATATGGAGACACCTTAACAATCTCTCCCTTCACACGTCATGCTTTGGATTAAGAGAAGACAACTCGTTTCTTCCAGTGGATTGAGAGATATTGATGGTAAACTTAGGCTCTAATACCAGTATTAGGTGGTCTTCTTAATATGATATCAAAACGGTTTTTCAATTAGGTCTTACCACAGTTCATGTTGGTTCTATGTCAATGTGGGGCAGCGTGAGAGAGGCTAAAGAGATAAACTTCGCTCACCTTAATGCTTAAATTTTAAAGTTGAGACCCCTTCTTTTATGTATTGTTGCTTTTCTTTAATAATACTAAAAGAATATATATTTTCTCTCTTGCTCTCATTTACTCTCATCCTGTATAGGATGTCCAATTGAGCTCTATTCTACTTTTTTCATTTTTATAGATTTTTAAATTAATTTTTAAATTCCTTCTTTCCCTCTTCTTTTCTTCTTTTTTCTCATTTACAAAAAAAAAAAAAAAAAAAAAATTATCCCGCATTACTAAAATAGTACAACTACACTTTCTTGGGTTCGGGACCTACTTACTTATAAATTTCATATAAATCAACTCATAGGTTCCAAAAGGACCCACTTACTTATGAATTCAATGTAGTTGTAAAATTTATTTATTTTAAATATGTTAGTAATTAAATTAAAAAATACAAATAAAAAACAGAATTAAATTAAAAAAAATAAAAAAGCTTAAATAATAATTAAGTTTTTCTCTTATAATAACAACTCTTAGTATTTTTAAAATTTAAAATTACTGAATATTAATTGGGCTCGGGAGTAGTATTTTTTTAAATAATTTTAAATTCAAATTTGTCACATTGACTATATTTGTTTAATTTTATAAAATACATGTTATTAGTAATGATATTTTTTATTTGAGTTATTTCTATAAAAGTCAAAACTAATTAAAAATCTGTTATCAAATCTTATGTAGCACTCTATATATTAGTCATGGGAGTGGCTTTTTCTAAATTCTAATTTTAATTTTAAATTAGTCAGGTTGATCATATTTTTTAAATTAATAATAATATTTTTAATTTAAGTTATTTTTATGATATCAATCGAAAAATTATTACTAAATCCTATGTATCACTCTCTATACTCACAATTCTATTTTCTTCTTTTCTTTTTTTTTTTTTTTTTTTTACAAATCTTTGAATCAAATATAATTTTCTTATTTTCTTTTATAATTTTTTTATTTTTATTCACAAAATTTTTGTTTCCTTTTATCTAACATCAATAGATGACAACAACTCCGTTTTTTCTTTTGCCTATAAAATCACTTTGGTTGTGATATGTAATCTTTCTCGATGCAGAGTGAACACATGATCTCCTTAAATGAAAAGTGCCTATTGTTTGCTGTAGTTGTAAATTTGCTAAACAATTAACTTGGATAGGAAAACGTACAATTTAAAAATAATTAAATATTTATTAAATTTAAAAAATATAATTTATCCTACAATAACAACTTTTAATATATCTTAAATTTAAAAATACAAAAAAAAGCTAAAATATTATTTAAGCTAGGAATATTTTTACTTCTTTTTTGTTTTAATTACTTTGTCATTATAATTAAAATTTTTATAATATCAATTAATTTAAAAAAATCCGATTATAACTCATACAACAGAAATAGAATTTTTCCAAAATTTAGATAGCAATTATACTCGCTCCAATTATCAAAAAGTTTAGAAAGATAACATGTTATATTGTTTTTAATTTTTATCATATGAAACAAAACTCATACGCCATAAGTCGAATATAAGGGGATTATATCCCCTCCCACTTATTAAAAAATTAAAAAATATTAAGCAACTTATTAATATAATTTAATTATTTTATAATAAAAAAACATTTTTTAGAACTCAAAGAGAGCAACTTATTATGAATTATGGTGGATAATTGTTACCTGAATTTTTTAAAAAATTTACTTATAGAGTATGAGTTAATTTTCTATTGTCAAAATTAAGAATATTTTGATTAGTTGATATAATTGAATTTTTTAAATGGAGTGGGAGAAAGAGAAATGAGTACACCCTAAAATATATATATATATATATATATATATTTAAAAAAACAGTCAAACCAAATAAACCATAGTATTTTCCGATCAATAACTCTACACTGTTGGTCAAATATATGTAATATCAAAGATCGATTATGCTTTTCTATTATTGAAAAATCTTATTTCTCTTTGACAGCGCAAAAATCGAAATCTAGCTTTACTTATATATACAAACAATAGAAATGTCATGCAAACACATTCAAAAGCCTCAAAATTTCTTTCTACCTATGGAATTACTCTTCAAATTTTCCCTTTCCGTATGTTCTCTCTTCTTCCTTTTGTTTTCTCATTTTCATGCTTTTCTTTCCCGGGACGAGTCTGTACGCGGTTACTGTGTCAACCATTAATAGCTTGTGCGAAAGCTGTTTAAATTGAAGTCTATCACACGAATTCTTCTACATGTGTGATGCATGGTAAATTAAAAAAAAAAAAAAAGATCAATTAAATATATATATTATATGTTATAAACACTTAAAATTTTAATCAATTATAAATTATTAAATGTCGAATTACCTGAACAAATCTGTGATACATTATCAAGATAATAAATTTTTAAGAAGATAAATATTAACTTTTAATTAAATATAATTTATCTTGAGATAAATAATTTTTTCTGTAAATAAAGATTGGTTTCATCTCTTAAAAAATATAAAAAAAATATTTATCTCTTTATGGAAATAAAGAGATAAAGATAGTCATCAAAGAAATTTGAGGTTCCATGGCTCTTCATTTAATTTCTTTACTACAGCTTGCGATGGAAGAGAAGAAATTGAAGTTCTATCATCTATCTAATGGGGGGGGGGATTGGAGTTCTAGCATCAATTTTAAGAGAAAATGAATAACATTGGAATTATATTTTACAAATGCCTCTTAATTGAGTCATTTATATATATATATATATATATAATATATATATATATATATAATGAGATTATTAATTTATATATAAAGTGAGCATTAAGTGTTTTTTAAAATGTATTATTTTATAAATTTAGCGTATTATTAATTTACTGAATTGGTCTCGAGTTGGAATCTGTCAAAAATATTATTTAATCGAGATTATTAATTTATCAAGGTTATATTGTATTTTACACTGAAGATTAACAAAAGTTTAACTCTTTCACTTGAATTAGGAACCACTAATTATTTTTCTCTTGTTTATAATAAGGCTAATAAATAAGTTTTTAGTCTGAAAATGGTAACTATGTGATCATGCATGTTTTGGTTAAAGATATTTGTACTCTTCCATAAAATTTTTTCACTTTATATTATTCTTTTTTTATTTAATAAATTAAAATATTATCGAACAAAAGAAATTAATAAAAGAGTGCTAATAGTGCAACACGGCCTGGTGGTGCGGCAGCGCTTGCTCAAGCGCATACAGAACTTCAAAGTCAGGAAAGAGTTGGATTCTCAATCAAAAAAGTCCGAGGCAAAGCTGGTATTGACCAACCGACCATATAAAGCGCATAGACCCTTCAATCTTTGACAATCCTTAATTAATGTTGTAATTATATACATAATGTGAGGCATAAAATTAACTTACCCGACCACAAGCGTGGTCCGTCGATCATAAATTACAACCCCGAACAGGAGGTATATTCTAGTTAAATTGGGACTAAATAGTTTGTTAGTTACGTTGTATAATTACTTTATGTACTACACTACCACACAGCCTACGAAGTTTATATCATCTGGTATTTAATGTTAGCCACCCTACATCCTACTTTAAGTCACATCAAAATAAAGTGATAGTCAAATCAACAGAAAGCTAGACAGACACTCCATCTAATACCAAAAATCAAGATAGTGTAAGGGTTCTTTTTTCGAATCTTTTTTCTCTGACCTTCTTCTCTCTCTCTCCGTTTACATGAGCTTATTATTTATACGATTTACTGACTTAAGTATCGGAGTGTCTTTGGTCGGGGACTAACTCCGACCGCTTTATTTCACTATTTTCTGGTTTGCAGGTAATTTCCATGGACAAGGGAGATAAGGAGTCAACGGAGAAGAGAGTAAAAATTATTGCCGAACACATAATTACTTACATAAATATATATATATATATATATTTCAAGATGAGGTCGGCTGTACTTTGGAAGTTCGATCGGCTGGTAATTGTGTGTGTGCGTGTAAGATAGAAATAGAGACACGTAGCATATCCATGGATACAATATTAATTATATGGTATGGATTTGTTTCAAACATCCATCTCGTGGCCTTTGAAACTAATGAGATGTTTCTGACCTTCTTTAGTCAAAAATGACCAGAGGCTCCCGACCTCCAAACTGTCGGGAGATGCTTTCCCACCATTATTCAAGCTTAATTAGGTTTCATTTTTTGGAATGAAATGTGGTTATTTGCATAGTTTGATATGATTTGTGGGTACATGTATATGTTTTGAATATTATATTTTTAGTGGCGAATCTAAAATTTTGGATAAGGGGGTCAATGTAAAAAATTTTGTGTAGAGTGGAGAGTAAATTAAGTAAAATTTTATAAATTTTGAGAGGTCAAACATTATATTATATGAAAAAATCTTAAAGTGTATAAAGGTTTTAAAAGATTTTTAAAACTTAAAAGAACCAAACACTATATTATATAAAAAAAAATCTTAAAATTTATGAAGTATTAAAAGAATTTTAAAACTTAAGAGAAGAGGCATCCATGTCTCGTCCCCTGTATACTTCATGACTTAATTTCTCAAATATAAAAAAATGTGAAATAACATAAAGCAAATTAGATTTGTTAGGTTTTGATTAGTGGATTAAAATTTAAAATTTACTGAATTTGTTCATATTCAAAAGACTATAGTAAACAAAAATTATTAATAGTTAAAAAGTGGACTGGGATTAAACACAAATTCAAATAAAACAAATAAAGTTCATTAATTTCGGATAACACAAACCAATTGAGTGGATGCTGTTTATAATTAACAAGTAACAAGAAAGTAAAAATTTTAATTAATAACTATTCCTACCACACAAAAAAATAAATAAATAAATAAATAAAATAAAAACAAAAAGATAAAAAAACGCAAATGTTGACGTGCGCGCGTTGTTATTTTCTCCAAGCTATCAAACTCTATTATGGGTAACTTGAGTTACTTATGTATCTTCACTTCACTACTTCCTTATTTTCGGGACCAAGTGTGAGAGTAAATTTCCTTTTAAATGAAACAAAAATAATTAATTTGAAATAAATTAACCGCTTAATTATAGTCTCTCCACCTCATTTTTCTTATTGATGTGATTGGAGCTCATCAATATACTTTTTACATGACTGATATATTTTTTTGAGTATAATAATTACTATAATATTCGATATTTATTTTTGATCAACTTTTAATTACTATCACAATTTTTCACTCATTTTGTCTCACATTCCCAAAAGGTAACATTTAAAAGATAAAGCTAAGAAAATATAAACCTATTTAAATTTTCATTTAGTTAAAAGAG
Source organism: Vitellaria paradoxa (assembly GCA_019916065.1). Classification (NCBI taxonomy): domain Eukaryota; kingdom Viridiplantae; phylum Streptophyta; class Magnoliopsida; order Ericales; family Sapotaceae; genus Vitellaria; species Vitellaria paradoxa. The sequence goes on along the minus strand of CM034242.1, from coordinate 40,514,994 downwards.
AGAAAATATTTAATAAGCGACATTTACCTTTTTAGCCCCGTACCCTAAATAGCATAACAAAGAAACAGCAATTTCCACATGGAGATTTCATCACAAAATTTGGCAACTGAAATATAGGCTCGCATCTTGCACATGATAGAGCTTCATATGCAAAAATTAAATGACACCAAGCATTGACAGATTTGGAATTTATGCTATATATATATATATATATATATATACATTTTGTGCGGGGATACAAAATACATCTCCATGCATTTACTATGTCAATGAACTTATCTAAAAGAGCCTAAAAAATCAAGGAATGACAAAAAAAAAATGGTCAGAAAGAGTTCCCAGTTAAGGATTCTTCGATGATAAAGTAAAAAAAGGCTTAAGAGAATAATAGGCGAAATATGAGTGTTCAGTTAACAATAGTGAGCATTTGTGTACTAAGTGTTATATTTATGATAAGATGGAATAAATAAACAAATATAAGAGTAATTGGGATTTTAATGTTATTATAATCCCCATGCATATAAATATATATGCCAATTTACTTTACATTTAATATCTATCACTTAACATTAAATGTACGCAATGGGTATCAGAGGTGTGATGTGATAATGGAAAATAACCATATGTCACATTTTGTCTGCCACTTGTAAAGTAATGAGCTAACTAAATTAACGAAAATATAATAAATGAATTGAGTTTATTACAAGGGAGCATTTGTGGTTGGAATTAAGCTAACATTCATACTTCTTCCTGTAGACCCAATTGACGTAGTTGAGGACCAAATGAACCTACTGTCGAACTTCTACCTGCTCAGCATATATATGCTCGGAGATGATGCTACATGTTTACAAAATTTTTTGCACCACAACATTGTATTCACGACTCAAACTATTTTCATTTACTTAACGTGGATTTATCTTTGCGGGGGGCCTTATTAGTTTTCCTATGCTCATTTTGGATAAAATGCACGATGGATTAATCATGCATGAAGTAAACAAAAATATTTTTTGGCTCTTGCTGTCAGAACTTCCCAAAAAGTTGCGCGATCAATGGATAGTAAGATTATTGATCTTGAATAGGGAATCTGAATGGCCAGCTGGGTCAAAACATATATTAACTAGAAGAAAGAAATTTTGTTGGTATTCATATAGGGCTGCAGGCTATGGTTGGAGTAAGAATTGGGATGTTTGGACTAATAATTTGAAAAAAAAAATGTAGGAATAAAAAGGATCGCATAAAATAAAAAATTTTAAAATATATATTTGTTAGGTTTATTATTTTAATTGATGACAATTGTAAGTCAAAATTTGGGTCTGTAAAATTTTTGAAATGTCTTGAATCGAGTCTTATTGGTCGAGTTATTCCGTGGTTCAAAGAAGATTGCTTCAAACAACTTTTGTAATAGGAAAATAGTTTGAAGGGAGTTCAAGCACTCAGAAAAAAGAGATCGAAGGGAATTTAAGCACTCAACATCTTGGACAAAGAGTTCAAAGAGAGTTCGAATGGCCTGCAGGATGCTTCGTTGCCCTAGTTTTATTAGAAAATAAAATATACCTTTTTCAGCAGCCGTTTGGTTATCTTTCCCGTCCAATTGAGCAAACCCTAAAAAATTAAAAGCTCCATCATCCAAACTTAAGAGATCAACAAGGAGGGTTTCAAAAGAATATCGGTTAAACCCTTCATTTTGTGAAAGAAATAACATCTCTGGGTTCTAGAAGGTGTCGATTGGATTCAAGAATGGAGTTAATCTATGAGCGTGGTTCATTACTAGTTCTAGCGAGAATGAGAAGAATAGAGTTAGAATGGGGTCTAGTTCCATCTGTATTCGACGAATCTTTTGTAACTTTTTTACATATAGTGGACTGATTTTCAGGTTAATCGTTTTATAGGCCTGACGTTTTACCTAAAAGTGGCTCTAGGGCTCACCTTGTTAAAATTTTGTGTTCTTTCTCTTTGTGATTAGATTTGATTATTCTCCAAAGAATATTATTTTTAGTTTTTCAATTGGTATCAAAACAGGTCACTATAAATTTTTTTTTAAATTATTTTAGTGAGATCCATATTTTTAAAAATGTCAAGTTACTGAGGCTTAAATGTGCCTTTGAAACACTAGAAAACAGGAAAAATCATCTGATTCAAAGTTAGAAAAAGAGCTAGAGAATTTCATGGCATTTACTGCCTCAATCAAGACTTCATCCAACTTGTACTCTAGGAATAAGATAGATGAAAGCAAACATGATTCTTATTCAGAAAGAGATGAGGATGAACCTGATCTACAAGTGACCTATAATGAATTTTACAAGCAGTATATAAAAGTGTAAAAACAAAAAGACAAATTGTTAGTAGAGATGAGAGCTAAAGAGAAACAATCTGAAGATGGAGATTGATAAGTTAGTTTAGAGAAACATTAAATTTGGAGTGAGAGAAGCTACTCTGCTATCAAAACTTGAGGAAAGCAGGAATACTCAAAGGTAAATTAAAGCTAAGAATGCTGGACTCAATGTTGTTAAAATCGGGATTTTACCTAAAATCGGTTGAGGGATTGCAAAAACGAATCGTAAAATCGAATCGTAAAATCGTAAGATTTTACTTACAACTTAATTTTCGAAATCACAGTCTGTATAACATAATATTTTAACATTTAGAACTTTCAATTTGATACGATCATGTCATTTGAGTGGAAAAACACTCACTTTATGACTAGTAATGTGGGATCGAATCCCACCACGATCCTTCTATTAATTCACTAAAAAAATAAAATATAAAAAAAAACTAATATAAAAGAAAAAAATTCAAGATTAAGATGAAAATATATTCTACAATACAAACTTGAAAGTCTAAACCTCAAAGAAAACAACAAAAGTCTTCCAAACACACAAGTTACACATCCAACAGAATTTTTGCTGGGTCTCTCTTTGCTCGTCCTCCGTTTTTCCTTCGCGCGGCTGCCCAAGTTTGCACATAATCCACAGATTAATTACTTTTTACAGTTGAGTATTCTTCTGGCCGTGTGAGGGTTTTAACCCAATTTGATTTTTTACGATTCTAACCTTCTTAATTAGTTGTAACTACAAAAAAAAAAAAAAAACCTTAATTTTTTTAAATCGTTAAAATCGTAAAATCGTAAGTAAAATCGGGATTTTACCGATTTTACCCCATAAAATCGCTTTTTCACCGATTTTACCCCAAAAATCGATTTTGATGTGATTTAACAAGGTCTTGCTCTGTAACATCGTAAAATCATACGATTTTAACAACATTGGCTGGACTTAAAAATAAAATTTCATCTCTTGAAATTGAAGTAAAGAATTCTGAAGTTTCATTTGCTAAATTTGATGCAGGGTCAGAGAAATCAAATAAAATTTGGCATTCATAAAGATTTGCTCAAAAATTAACAGGCTTAGGATACACCAATGGTAAAACCAAGAAAGTTTGGCACATTAAACAATTTGTACCTTCTACTTCACAGATGTTGGAATGTGAAAAGGTCAAGATGGTAAGTTCTTTTGTCCCTCATTCAAATAATTTTTTCTCTAAAAAGGCTATGCATCCAACTGATAAAATTGAGAGTAGAAATGAAAAGTTTTTCTCTAGTAAGGATAACAACTCTGAACATATGCCTAGAAAGTTCATTCTTATTTGTCATCATTGTGGTTTGAAAGGTTACATAAGATTATATTGTCACAAACTCCGCAACCTTCCTAAGGTACAAGTGGATAAAATGAATAGAAGTGTTAGAGCAAACCCGAATGAAAATAATTTTCTTTAGAACAAGTTTAGATATTGTTGCACGAAACTAAATATTTGGTTAAGAAGATACAAGACCTAAAAAAGTCAAGTAATCTCAGAAAGTTTGTAAAAATAAGGATTGAAAATTAAAAAAAAAAAAAACTTTGGTAAAGGAAATGGTTCTAGGGCGAGACCTATGTGGGTCTAAAAATCATCTTTGCCTTATAGTGTTTGTTGTTGATTCCATATTTTCTTAAAAAAAAAAAAAAATCGAAGGTAATTTGTGTATGTCTTAGCTATGTTACCTATCTTGTTTTTGCATGGTCTAAGTGTATGTCTATGATCATGGCATTAAGGTGCTTATTGAAAACATTACTTCGAACCTTAGTACACCTCAATTTATCTAATGTAGATTACCCACAGAGTAGTACTTGTCCTCGTGTCATGTCTTTTCTTTTGACAGTGAATGCATCATATGACTTTGACTAGACTTTTTGGAAAGGGCTACCACAAAGGTTAGAGTGAAAGTCATCGGCACTATTGCAAATCAAGTGAGAAAAGTCACTTTAGGTGAAACCAATAAGACTAGTTACCCTTGATTGTGTGTGAAAGCCACCAAGTCCATAGTAGAATGAGAGAGGCTTATTGACCATTGTTATCTTGTGAAATTCTCCTTGGCTATTACAAAATATTTTTGTGGAATCAATAAGATATAAGTGCTTTGTCACACATTCTAGTCTAAGTCTGAACTTGAACTTTTGGACTGGTATGATCTATTTTTTCCTATCCACTCTTGATAGAATTTAAGTTATTGGAACACGTTGTCTGAATGACACACACACAGTACAAGCATTTTCCCTTTGGTATGACCTTGACACATCTCAATTTTCAAATCTTGGAAAGAGTCTATGCAAATTGAATACATATAACCTTTAAACTCTTTACTCCATTCAAACTCTTGATATGGTTCAAGCTATTCTCATACACTAATTTTCTTCTGTGAATATTTTTTTGTTTATTATTTATTTATTTTATTATTATTATTATTATTATTATCTTTAATTGAATCAATATGAGCTTCACCAAGATGATTTTTTGGTCTTGTCTTCCTTGAGTTTTTTTTTTTTTTTTATTTTGAAAATTGCATGGCAAAAACAGGGGAGAATCGGTTGAATGATTCAGATTATGGTTATTTTTTGTTCGAGTTGCACCATATTCTTAATTCTTAATTAGTATATATCTGAGACTCACAATTTTGGTGCAAGTTGTTTTCTTTGTTTCTTTTTTTTAGGTAATCAAAGACTTGACATTAAGGGGGAAGATTCCTAAAGATGATTTTTTTTAGTCATTGTAAATTTAGATTAGAAGTCAGTTAATTTTTTATTTGTGTTTTTGCACACAATTGTCAAGGGGGAGATTATTAGGTTTATTATTTTGATTGATGACGATTGCGAGTTAAAATTTAAATCTATAAAGTTTTTGAAATGTCTTGAATCGAGTCTTGTTGGTCGAGTCGTTCCTGGTTCAAAGAAGATTGCTTCAAACAACTTTTGTAATGAGAAAAGAGCTTGAAGGGAGTTCAAGTACTCAATATTCTGGAAAAGGAGTTCGAAGGGAGTTCAAGCACTCAACATTCTGGAAAAAGAGTTCAAAGAGGGTTCGAGTGGTCCGTAGGATGCTTCGTTGCCCTAGTTTTATTAGAATATGAAATATGTTTTTTTAGAAGCTGTTTGGTTATCTCACCCGTCCTATTGAGCAAACCCTAAAAATTAAAAGCTTCATCATCCAAACTAAAGAGATCAACAAGAAGGGTTTCAAAAGAACATCGATTCAACCTTTCATCTTATGGGAGAAGAAGATCTCTACGTTCTAGGAGGTGCTGTTTGGATTTAAGAACGGAGTCAATCTATAAGCGTCGTTCATCGCGACTTCTAACGAGTAAGAGAAGAATAGAGTTAGAATGGGGCCTAGTTCTATCTATATTCAGTGAATCTCTTCTAATCTTTTTGCATATAGTGGATTGATTTTCATGTTAATCGCTTTATAGACTTGAAATTTTACTTAGAACTGACTCTAGGATTTATCTCGTTAAAATCCTATATTCTCTCTCTTTATGGTTGGATTTCATTATTCTCTATATTAGATTTTTTTTGATTTTTAAATATTTCTTTTGAACAGATTAAAAATATAATAAAATAAAAAATATTCATCAATATATTAATTTTTAATTTAAGTAATTTTAATTTATTAAATTTCATAACTTTTCCTTTCTATTTTTTTATTAAAATCCAAACAACATAATGAAATTTGAATTCATACCTCTTTCATTTTTTCTTGATAAATTCTTGACTCAAATACATATTGAAAAATGTTAAATACACTCTACTTTTAAATTTTTATATTTTATTTTCTTTTATAATAAATGAGTATCATTTTTGGTCAATTATTCTTATATATAATTTGAAATGACATAATTGCTTTTCATAAAAAAAACATTTATAAATTTGAAAAATCACCCTTAGACTTATAAGATAATAGAAAAAATTATTATTAAAGACTAATCCTCAGTGCCTGCATTCAGACTTTAGTCATAAAAATATATCATCGTGCACATTTGTATCCTCCTATATAGCTGAAGAAATTATATTACACGTGAGTAGTAGTAATTATCATGTATATATAATTGTTTTTTTTTTTTTTTGGGGGAAATTTAATATTACATTTCATAATAACATAAAGTCTCACTCTAGCCAATGAGATTCGAATGCACAATCAATTTTATGGATGAATGAGTTCTATTTACTAAGCTATCTCATGGTTTTATGTAGGGATAACAATTTTAAATCACCCCAACAGGTTCTCATTCGACCCCCATCTAATAAGTATAGTTATTTTTAAATTTTACAGGTAATTGAGTGGATTAGAATTTAAAAATAAAATAACTATCGGGTTCGAATGTGGGGATGATAAATGTAGTATACCTAACGGGTACATATTGTTCGAACTTGTCCTAATTACTCTAATTATAGGGTATCTGATGGGTATTACCTAATTATTGCCCAAATTACCTGAACCAATTACTCATTTATTGGGGACTCAACAAGTATTACTCGATTACTCTTAAGTTACTCAATTACTAGTCCAAATTATCAAATATCTGAATTTATGCAAATAATACCATCAATTTGGATTCTAAATTTATATATATATATATATATATATATATATATATTGTGTTCAAAGAATGGAGTACCTTTAATTAAGACTAGATAATTCAAGATTTTGATACCAAATAACTTATTTTAAACTTAAAATTTGGTTCAAAATGTAACAAATAGGCACAAATTTATTATTATTATTTTACCTAATTATAATAAAAGTTTAAAACGAGAACTAATATAAGATTTTTTTTAAATTTATTTTGAGATGTAAAATTACTTATAAAATTATTGTATTCAAAAAAAATTTTTAATTCTTGTTTTTAATGACTGCTTTATATTTGAAAGTTATGGATACCCAATTACTCAATGGCTATGTTTGTTTGGTGGATGAGGGATGGGGGATTGGATTGGTTTTCAGTGGGATCCACCTTGTGAAGTGTTTGTTTTGATTTTTGTTTAATCTGTGGGTCCCACAGATTAGATGAATTGTGAGGGGAATGGCCGGATGACTTATCCGGTGGGGGAGGTGGTATTATTAATACCCTATCTCCGGATTTGTTTTCCGCCAAGATCTAAAAGTCAAAAATTATTTCTTATCACATCACATATCAAATCATACTTTTTATCCCACTTTATATCCCACCAACCAAACACCAAAAAAATAATCTCACGTAAAAAATTAATTTCATCTTTTATCCAATCCCATTTGTAGATCCCACGATATTATTTATCTCCTATCATCAAATTCCTCGAACAAACACAGCCGATGGATATCCAATTACCGGATAAATTAAGAAACGGCAGTTAGTTAAAAATATCTATCCTAGCCCAATTTTTTTTTTTTTTTTATAACCCGGTTCAAAAATAATATAGGCAATACTCAGCTCTGGTCTAATTGACTGGCATCCCTAATCTCACGTATGTATAATTATTATTCTTTATGTTTCGTTAACGACATATCATGATGGGATGTGTCATGTGTGTAAAAAATTATTAATTAAATTTAAACCCATAAAATTTTATCTTATTTTTGGCTGTGTAGGATTTTCCTTGCACAGCTCTGCCCTAGTTTTTGCTTTAACGAAAACAATGCTCCCAAACGCAGCCCAAGACACACTTCCCCAAACCCCTACTCTGCCTCCTCACGCCAACATCAGCAGCGGCGCCAAGAAAAGAAAGCCGAGTGATGTCGATGTTCACGACTCCGCCTACTTCAAGATCCTTCTTCTTGTTCAGAAACTTCGTCCCCTTTTCATTGAGGTACAATGGATTTTTTATTTTCTTGAATGTTTCCTGTTTTAATCTTCTTGTGGGGGTTTTGATTTATTTCAAGTTTTCTGCCAAGCAATGCTCTGTGTGGTTTCAATCTCTTAATCCTATCAATTTGGTTGCTAAAAGAATCGAAATTGTTCTGCTTTTCTTGAACGTATGTTGATTCATTGTGCGTTGGGAATTGTGTTCGGGAAGAATTTAGAGTAGTTTTTCAGGGTGTGACATTTGTGGCTCGTTTGGTCTGTTTATGTTCAACTTCTTTCGTTTTTATTTTTTATTTTTTTTTGTCCTTTTTTAAAATAAAAACTTAAATTGCTTTGAAAGTATAATTTTGATTACAGTAAATAATTTTTATTTTAATTTAATTAATTTTATTAGTTTTTCAAAAATAATTGAATTTAATAAATTATAGTTCATATTAATTTAATTGATTATTATTTTATTAATTAAATTAAATTATTTTAATTATATTATTGATTAAAAATAATTTAATTCAATAAAAATAAAATATATTAAATATAACTTGGTTATATTATTTATCAAGGATAATTTGATAAAATATATTCGATATTAATAGGGATGTCAATGGGATGGGTACACGAGAGTACCCGACCTGACTGAACCGGATAAAAAGCCGTTAGGAAATACCCTAATGAGATTGGGATGGGTTTGGGATTGAAATTTAATACCAATGTGGGTTTGAGATGGATTTGGGATTTGCCTGTAAGATACCCGATACCCGTAGGGTACCCGTTAAATACCCATATAAAATAATATAATATATATTTATATTTACAATTTTATCCCTAAAATAATATTTTTGTTGTGTGTTATTTTCACATGTCATGGATTGTTCTATATTAGATTTGAAAGTTTTTTATGAATTGTGATTTCTATTGTATTGCTCCAAGGGTATGCCATGTGTATTTTGCTTTTTCTACTATTTATAATATATATTAAAAAAAAAAACTTGGAGGTCTTTTGACTAATGAATTTGTTCAATTTAATAAATTTAACATTTTTGTCACTTACTAATTATTTTATTTTATTTTTAATCTCAAATCAGGTATTTAAAGGTTACTTAATGGGTAATTTGACCAATTGAATATAAATAGATTTCACGGATTTGGGACGGGTATCGCGGGTTTGAGACGGGACGAGTTTGAGATTTCAATCAAAAAAATAAACGGGTTTGGAATGATAATAGTAAGTAAAAAATAAACAAGTTTAGTTAATGAGATTGGCTAATTAGGCGGGTACCCTATCCGTTTACAGTCCTAGATATTAATTAAATTAATTACTTATTAATTTAAATTAATAATTAATTAATTAATTTAATAATATTATTTATTAAAAATATTTTTTGTTTAATAAAACATCTAAATAAAATAATTTATTTTAATATGATGCAAAAAATGAATAAAGCGTTATAATTGATAAACATAAAAAATAAATAAATAATAAACATAAACGTTATCAAACGTGGCCTTGAAATCTGGCCAAAACAATAAAATTTGACAAGAATTGATTATATTTTTCTGCTATTTAAGTAAATGGCTACATTATTTTAAAACATGGTTAAATTTGATATTTTTCTCAAATCAATTCAATTTTATTTAAATTCCAAAGATGAGAATTTCAATTCAGCTCTTGAATTCAAACGTATCTTCCAAACACAAAATTTTGGTTATGATATTATATCATATCAAATCAATTCAACTCAATTCTTTTTTCTTTGAAATCAAATCAATCTCAAAAGGGAAATATTTCCAAACAGAGGGTTTGTGTTTCCTTAGCCTACAGTCGATCCAAATTTTTGGTTGTTTGCTTTGTTGGTTGAGAAGACACAAAGATACTGTGTTTGGTTTGGAAAGAAAGGAAGTGAAAAAAAAAAATTTTTTTTTTCTCTTGTTTGTTTTGTTGTTGAGTTTGGGGGATAGGAGATACAGAAAATGATAAAAGAAATCTTATCCATTTTCTCCCCACTTTCCCTCCTTTCCTTTTTCTTCTTCTCTCTTTCTCTTCTTTCCAATCCAAACAAAAAAATAAAAACAAGAAAATCCAATTCCCCATCACCCCACACACTTGCACCAAAAAAAAAAAAAAAAAAACTCATTGATGAGAATGTTCTGACCTTATTTACCACAATATTATTGTTGTTAATGGTATCTAATCAACATTGTTTAATGTGTTCTAGAAAGTTGATGAGTTCATCTTTTAAGAGAATTTTGGCATTTAGAACAATTAGAAATGCTACTGGAATAGATACTTCATAAGATTAGAATAAACATAGTCAATATTATTTCTTAAAAAAAAAAAACATGGGCCAATATTGGTTGCCACTTGCTAGATACGGCATCCAGCTCAACTGTGTTTCACTGTTGGGTTGCACTACATTAGTATCCCCCCCCCCCCCAAAAAAAAAGCTTGTTAAACCATCAGTTAAATATATTGGTAGCAGACTTATTACATATTATGTATATGTTCCACTTTGAGAGAGAGTGTTATAAGTAATAAATATTATTAGTATTATATTTAGATTTTCATTCAAATCTTTTCCTATTTAGAATTTGTTTTGATTTTCTTTCCTGTTAACATAACTGAAGTTTCTTCAGATTGCTCATTCAAGCCAAAGTAGGGTTTCCCTAAGAGTTTCTTCTAGATTCTTTCTTTTATTCTTGTAATTCTTTATTGTTTGAGGTTGCTGATTAAAAATCATGTATACTATATCCGTGTATATAGGCAATTTCCTGAATCATGAAAATATTGTGTTTTTGTGTCTTTGCTTTTCAATTCCTTTCTTTCCAACTATTTAGCCTCTGTTGCTAGGATCGATCCGACTTCCACACAATAACCTCCATTAATTTATTTGAGCATTGTCATCTTCGGGTGATTGGTTTTGGAAATTCCAAGTTTACCTTATCTATGTGGCAGCATCATTGGTAGTACATAAAAGTTACTAATCCAATTAATAGGATAGCATTGCCATGGCAATTTGGGTTGATGTATAGTGTTCAGATTCATAACAGTGTCTATTATACCTATGCTCAAATATCTCAAAATTTACTGAACATGTGAAATAATTAATTTAATTCATCATCTGGTAAAATTCATGTCAAATTCAGGTTTAACGTATTTGTGTCATGTCTAATATTGCTAGCACATTTTTGTGCTAGTAAACTTGCTGCGTCATTGCCATTGTGGCCTCATGGGCAGTCAACACCCAAGAATTACAGTTTTGCTTTCCCCCAAATGTTCTAATAATATAAATGGGTGGAATTATTGGTGGAATACACTTGTGGTTAAGGCAGTGATTTGGTAGTGGATTATTGTTGTCCATGAGTTACCAGTATTCAATGTTACCTCTATTGATTGATTGTTTGTGCACAAGTCAATTTTGCTCTTGGGGGTTTCGCTTTCAACAGCTCAATATATATATGTGTATATATGTATATTTATATATCACATTATGGAAAGAGTTATATTATTGCCACTGTGAAAGGTTCTGATAATAATCTGCAGTTTGTCTTTAATTTGGCATAATAAGTATGACAAAACTATAATTGTGTGTGTTGATCTGCTGTAGGCTCTCCAGACACCAGATTTCCGTAATTGCAGTGCAGCTTATGAAATTCGAAAACGTGAGTTCTCTGGCTTAGGGTTTTTTTTTTTTTTTTTCCTCCATTTCACTTGCATAATCATAAGGGATGATCTTGTGAATGTTGATACAGTCAACTTAATATTCAGTAAAGCTAGAAAATTCTCACTCTGCTCATATTATTATTACATCAATGGAAGTGTTATGCATGCTTAGGCCGAATTCAGAATTTATCAATTGTGAATATCCATGTCATTGTAAGATAGAAATCACGCATTATGATGATCTGCTTTTTATTTATACTGGATTTGCTTTGCCAACCGTAGGCACAGTATTGGCCAGTAGGGACATAATGTAAAAGAAAATTTGGATATGTTTTTTCTTCTTGTATGAGTTCTTGTTCTCACCTTTGTTCTTGCATGAATTTTGTCACTAATAACAAGAACAAGATTCATGTGGTTTACCCCAGAAAGTTGTGGGGACTAAGCACACTATCAATATTTCTTAAGTTTCGGTGTTTGGGGAGAATTTGACAAGCTTTGAGTCAATCCTACTTTTACGAAGTTACTGACTTAGCTGCTCCATGTTCTCCTTGTGAGCTGGTGTGACTTTTCCAGCTCACTTTTTTCCAGGCTTCTTTTCAGGGCAGACTCAGAATTTAAGATTTGCCTGGGCTGAACAAAATGTTTAAAAACAAAGTGGACTAAGCTGCAAAACAATTAGGCTGAATAAAAGGTTTAAAAACAAACTGAAATGGATTACAAAAATTTAGGGTGGGCTAAACTTTAAAAAAAATTAATTTTTGAACTATTTTTTTTTTTTTAAGCTAGGCTACCTGGGCTACAGCCCAGGACAGCCTTTAATGTCGGTCGGCCAGTGCTTCCCTTTCTTTTGGTTTATGGTAAATATCATTGTATAAAACACATTTGCTCAGGAGTTTTATCTTGAACTTGCAGGGATGAAGCTTGTGATGGATTTGTACAAACAGCTGCAAACTGAGGGAAACGTAGCAGGGAACGATGAGTGTAGAACAGCACATAAGCCATTGTCAAATGAGAAGAATCTTGAGAAAGAACTCCCGGATGAACTTTTTGAAGGGAGAAGACACCTAGAGCCCCTCGGAGCTCAGCAAGTACAGAGGAAATCATCACCAGAAAAGGATTTTCGACCCTGCCCTTTCAGCTCAGGGGAAAATTTCGACATTGGCCGATCCCATGGGTCCTATATCGTAGGTGGATCACTTTCTGGTTGGAATTTCATCACTTTTGCACACAGAAACCCGCCTGTATATTATGGGGTAACAAAGGAGTCGTATAGGCGTGACCATATTGGAGTCAGAGAAAGGTAACTTGCAAAAGGAATTGAATGGTTCGTAGGAATAGGTGTTCATAAACTGGGATATATACAAATGGTTTTGTTCTAATAGCACATAGACAGCTGTTTTTGGCTATTTGAGGTTCATACTATTTTTTGGAGAAGCATGGTGTGGTTCTCACTTCTCTTCAGAAATTTACTTTGGAAGTTAGATGCGACCTTCCTGGAATTGTTGATCCAAAGTAGAGTCTGATTAAGAGCTCCTGGTAGTTGTGTAGAACAATTTTCAACACTCGGTTACTTGTTGAAAGAAAATGCTGTTCATTAGATGCCCATTGGTCGACTGGGTTAAATAATTGTTTGTTATAAGGGTCAGAAGTTTTTTTTTTTTTTTTTGGGGTCTATGAAAAGGCTCTGGATTTTGGTAGCAATGGAAGAATAGCTGTGATTTCAAAACATAGATTACCTTAAAGAGTGTTGGTTGCAATTGTGACCGGATAATGAAAAGTAGGTGATTTAGTGGCACCTTTCCATACGATTACCTTGTTGCGATTTTACTTAGTTGATATTTGGTACATGAGAATAATACTATTTGAGAATAGTTATCCCCACGTTAAGTGAAACAAAACATTTCATAATTTAAGTGATGGAATAGTTATTCTATTAAAATCAAAATTTGGTTTAAAAATTAAAAAAATAAAAATAAAAATAAAAAACAAGTAACTGTTTTGTGATAAAAATATTTTTCTCAATTACTTTATTAAGTTATAAAATGATCATTTTACTTCTTCACCATATTTTTTAACTAGATCCAAACTGTAGTTATAAAATATTTGTTTTACCCCTAGTTTTTTTTTTTTTAAATTTGTATTTCACTCTTTCAGAAGGCTAATAATTGTTTTTAAATTTATATTTCAATCTTCCAAAAGGTTAATAAAAATATTTATTTATATCATTTAATAGCTAAGCAAAATTTGATTCGATCCAAACTCGAGTCGTAAAATGATTATGTTATCCATGGGTTTGTTTTTTGTCCAAATTTGTATTTTAGACTTCCCTAGAAGTTAAAAAATATTTATCGTTGTGTTTTTTAATAACTAAGAAAATTTTATCTCAATCTAAATTTAAATTCTAAGTTAACAATTTCCTTTCTGGGTCATTTTTTATCTAAATTCGCATTTTAGGTTGTCTAAAAGGCTAAACAATAAAAATACACCCTTGACATATATTATAGTAATTAAATAAATTTCAACCCAATCTCAATTCAAAATGTAAAATGATTATTTTGTCCCTAGTCTCATTTTTGGGTCAAATTTATATTTTAGGCATTTCAAAATACTAAAAAATATTTATTGATATGTTTCTTAATAGTTAAAAAAATTTTAACCCAATTCAAACTCGAATTGTAAAATAATCATTTTACTCCTAGGTTTTTTTTTACTCAAATTCATGATTTGAAAATAAATTTTATTTTTATAATTTTTAAAAAATTAATGTTAGTAATTTTTATTATATTATATTATATTTTATCATATTTAAAATATGTAATCAAATTCTGAAAATTTGCATCTTTATTCCATTACCATTATCTTCATGTTGGCAATCAAATAAAATCATGGAATGAACATCTCATTACATTCTCACCTCTTATTCCATTTTATTCTATTCTATTCCCACGGACTAAATACAGCCTTATTATTTTTAATCATTCGAACTAAGAGTGGAAACGAATCAAACTGTTCATGAGCTATTCGAGTTCAACTCAAAAAAAACTTGACTCGTGACTAAAATAAACTCGAATCGAGGTGATTTATGACTTGTTTTGATTCGAGCTTGAGTTTAAGCTCAGAAAAGCTCACCTTAAAAGCTCTCGAACATGATCAATAAAATATTATATATATTAATAATATTTTTAAATTTTTTAATAATATTTTAATAATATTTTATTTATTATATTTTAAAATAAAACGACACCAATTTGATTTAATTGAATCGTTCGTGAGTCAAGTTCGAGACTAAATTATTTTTTGTTGAACTAAGTTTAAACTTATATAAAAACTCGAATTGAATTCGAGTTTGATTTCGATATAAAAAATTCAAGTAAAGTTCGAACAAGTTAAAACTATCAATTCCGCTTGTTTTCAACCCTAATCCAAACCAGGGGATATCGGGAGAATCTAGCTACCAATTCATTACGAAATGTGCATATATATATAATATACGTATCTATATTGTATTATGTCAGCATAATGTCATGGCGTATCTTAATTTGCAACCAAATATTTTCCCCTTAATTTGGCAATCACTTTGTTGATATTAGAGGCCCCTACTCCAGGATTGGCTATCAGCTTGCATCTGCAACTGCTTACATTATTATCACAATTAAGCAGACTGGTGGCCGGGTTATATCAAGAGGTCACGTCCAGTCTGATAGGCCTTTCAATTTGATTTGACGTTTTTCTTAATATGTTAAATATTTTTCAAAAAATAAATTTACTTACGTTTTTAAAAAATAATTTTTAAAATAAATAAAATTATTTTTCAAAGAATATTCGGAGTCTTAATTTTATTTGTTTATAAATTTTAAAATAAAAGCACTGTTTTTAATATTGTATGTGATTAAATCAAATTTTTTTTTCAGCATTTTCTTATTTTATTTTTCTTTGTTTTGTTTTGATCTTGTAATTGTTGTTTTTTTAGCATTCTTTCTCTCTCAAGTAAAAAATTTTAAAAGCAGAAATGTAAGAAAAAGACAAAAAATATATTAAATGCCTAATTTTTTTGAGTATATTGAAATAAAATAAAAAATAAATATTAATAAATTAATTTTTTAAAAATATTAATTCAAAATCACTTCTCAAAATCCTCATATTTGATTTGTGACGAAGAATTAAAGGAAAAATGCATTAAGGCACGTATTTGAAAAAATCAAATTGATGTGGCGCATAATTCAGCCATTTGTGCCTTAAAATTTGGAGCTACCAGGAAAAATAGGAAACAAAGGTTAACGGGTTGTCTTTCTTCCAAACTTTGAAAATTCAAACCTGTTTTGATCATTGAGATCTAATTGGTATTAAAGAGCTGTTTAGAAATTAAACCCAAAAAAAAAATTCAAACTCACGACAAAAAATTTGGTACGATTTTACGTACTTAGAAATGAAAATACTATCGATGTGAAATAGAACCATCAAACAAATTAAAAAACTTTAGCTTAATTTGTATTTGACTTGCTAAAATTAATTTGAATTTGATTCGTTATAAAATCAAGTCAAACTTAAACACAATTTTTAATTTGAGTTTGGTTCAATAACTTTAAATATATGTAAAATAATTATATTACTCGAACTCACGTCGATTAATAAGTTCGTTCAAAGTCTAACAAATTAAAGAATTTTCCAATCAAAATTAAATAAAAAATTTATTACTCAACTTTTGCAACTCCACTTGTGGAAAGCTATTTCATGTATAGCCCCATTAAAGTTGATTCAAAAGTTTAACAAATTAAATTTGAAGACAATTTTAAATTTATAAAATTTTCAAACAAAATTATATAACTTATTACTTAATTAAACTCGACTCGTGATTTTTGCAACTCTTATGTAGAAAGCTATTTTAAATATAGCTGAAAGGAGATTATTTATCAAAAGTGTGCAGAATAAAATAAGCTTATCACGCGTAATTACTAAGTCTACAGTTTTGCTCCCAACAATTTACAAACACATATAATAGTGAACAAAACGTATGAGACAAAATTTCCGATTAAGAGTTCCCTGAAATCTTATTCAATTTAAAATTCAAATTAAGAGTTTTAAACTGAGAGAAAATTTTGTAAATAGTAATTAACGCACCTTATTTAGTGAACTTTTTCCATTATAAATGAGTTAGAAAAAGTATAAGTTATTAGGACAATAAAATTATACTAATCTCACTAATTTATTTATTTTTTTAGTAATTATAGTGATAATATTTAATGTACGTAATTATTATTAACGAGATAGGAAAGATGTGACATGTTTCAAATTTATAACTGTCACTTCATCTCTTTCACTGATAAAATAATAAATTAATTTAAAAGTTAAATTATAATATTACTTTATACGTTAGAATTAAAGTAGAACTTAATTTCTTCACCCTGAGACTAATTCATTGAAGTCAGGGATAAATTATACTCGAGGGTGATCTGCATTGGAGCTCGATGCATTTGTGCCTGGGGCGATTGCCACGTGTTCTTGAGAAAAATGACACGTATCCAGTATTTTTTCTGCTGCAACAAAAAGTTTCAAACCGATGTTTTCAGACCATGATACGTTTTGCACGTGTTCAAATCAACTTCAAGTTACCGTGGCGAGTCATCGAGCAATTTGTGCCAAACAATTTGGAACCACGGAGAAAAATAAGGCAGGATGGTTTAGTAACAGACTGTCCTCTTCATGACAGTGTTAGAAAATTCAAACTAGAATTCCATGGCTTATGCCTTAACAAGTCATTAGAACTCGTTCTAAGTTGGTCCCGCAGGTCATACGGTTAGAAAACTACATAGGGGCCATTTGAAATTACCAAAATTGAGATAAATTGTGATTTAAATTATTTTTTGGTATTTAAAGTGTAAATTACAAATTACAAAAAATAAAGACGAATAGATCCGTTCGAATAGATTTTCATCCGTTCAAACTGATTTGGACAGATGCTTTTTTATTTTTCTGTCACAACATTTTTTAAATTTGCAGAAATATTATTGGGATCTGTAAAAATTTGTTAGAATTTGTAGAAATATATCAATTTATAGATATTCATGCTGTTCAAGGTGAGAAAATTTTTGTATAAAATTATAGAGAATTATAAAAATTTTTAGAATTTTTGACCTTTTTCAGAGGTCCAAATGGGCTCATTATAAATATATATATATATATATATATATATATATATATATGGGGTAGGGATATTGGCACTCCTTTAAAAACTTCCCCCACTCCTTACCATTTTTTGTTCATACAAAATCACAAAATTAGCCTCGTAATATAGATCAATTAATACAAAACATATCAAATACCATAATTATCCTCTTTTTCTATTTATTATTACAAACTAACAAACTCCACTTTTCACTTTTTTTTTAAAAAACATCCTCCACTTTTTATTAATTTACATGTCAAATTAAAAATCAACTGTCAATTATAATTTTATGAAATTGTGTGAGATGGCTTTTTTAAATAGTTTTTTTTAAATTAACGTTGTAAATATATTTTTTAAGTTTATTTTATTAGAAATTAAAAAATAAAATTAAAAATTATTTTTTTAATTGATATAAAATAAAATATCATAATCGTTAATTAATTCATACATTAATGAAAATAATTGAAATAAAAATAAATCAAATTGAAATTTAAACCGTAACTTTCATCCCCAAAATCAAACATCATTAAATAAAAAATAATATTACATTATTCAAAAAAATTCAATATTCTTAACAAAAAGCTTATATAAATTACCAAGCCAAAAAAAAAAAAAAAAAAAACTACAAATAGGAACTGTAAGAAAAAAAAAATAGCTTAATAGGGAAAAAGATTTTAATAATGTTATAGAGGATACACCAATAAAAATAAAAAAATAAAAAAAAGTACATGTAATTTATTATATATTATTCTACCATGAAATTAATCACATGAAAAGAAAAATAAAAAAAAAAGTTAATATTTGCATTATTATTTGAGTGATTCAATAATTCATAATAATTTAAAATTTGCTTCATATTATTTGTACAAAAAAATAATCAATTTAAAAACTATTCTTCTACAGAATCTCTTCTATGGTGTTTCGTTTAAGGTTTAATAAAGTAAAGAGAGATAATATATACGAGTGAAGCTATACGTGAGAGTATAAGAGATGTAAATATAGAAAAGTGAAAAATAGATGATGTTAATTTTATAATAATAAATAAAAAGAGAGCGTAATTATCGTATTTAAGGTCTTTTATATGAATTGTCTTTCATTAATTGTAAGGGTAGTTTAGTAACTTTGTATAGTAAAAAAATGATAATAAGTGAGAGAAATTTTTGAAAAAAGTACCAATATCCTTAGCTATATATATATATATATATATATATATATGTATATAGAAAGGGAAAATTAATACTTTGTCCGCCTAAAGAAGGAGAACTTGCCTCAGAAACTTAGACTTCCGCCGAATGTGCCATCCCTTTTCTTTGCATCCCTAACAATGCCAAAAAGTTGATGGAAATTTCTTTTAACGACTTTTGTTTTCTTTGAACTTCCCTCCCTATGACAGTCCAATTTAAATTTCACTTGACATTTTTTTTCCAGAAAGTTGAATTCACCAACGCTTGTACAACTTAGACCTAGAAAAGGCAAAGGCTTTAATATATTTTCCTTTGAAGAGGGTCAATTTAATGCAGCCGCACCCATTATTATGCAGTAAACGGCCATCAGCAAAATTTCCCACAATAGCAGCAGATGCAATTTAATTATTTTGGTGGAGTAGTGGGTAGTTTCCACCATTAACTTTTGCACCTTCCAAATGAGAAGTCAGATTGGCTCCTCATCATTCATGACGTCACTAAACGATCCCGTTTCCTAACCAAATCATATGTAGGGCTCGTTTGGAGTCCCAAATAAAATCAAAAAATTTCAAAAAACTTCAAAAGTTTTCAAATCCTTCCAATCAGATTTTGCCACTTATCATTTTTACATCACATCAATCCAATCCATTGGTTTTTTTTGATTTTATTTGGGACTCCAAACGAGCCCGTAGTAGGGTTGCTCGAATCAAACGCAAATAGATTTCATCTCAAATATTGGACGGTCTAAGGTGGTGTTTGGTTTTGTACAAGAAAAAAAAAAATAAAAGTTAGTATAAAAGTTATACCTCGTAAAATTTTGTTAAAAAAATTAAGAAAATTTGATAAAAATAAAAATTTTTTGATATATATTTAAATTTTTTTTTTTTTTTTGGTAAAGAATCCAAACACTCTTACTTAGGCTGCCAAGTGGACGGAAATTAAATGTAAAGCATTTGATAATGATTTAACGCCCAGAGACTCCACTAAGAAGGACAATTTGTTAATCTGAATTGTCATCGTCAAGTTGTTTATAATATACTAAACAACACCACGATCAATTCTCATCTACATTGCGCAATGCAGCCAGACAAACAATAAGGCCCCATGGTTGAAATTTCAAACTTTGGTAGTTTTTGATTCAACCAAACACGAGCCCAATTTTTACAATGGAAAATGCTTGTCCGATGGATAGATCCAAGATTTTTTCTTTTTTCTTTTTTTTTTTTTCAATTAATTAAGACTAAGAGTAGAAAAGAAGTGATATTGGCTGTTAGAGAGAAAGAGAGAGAAAAAAAATCATAATCGAATCAAACATTAGATAATAAATATATTTTTTACAGTTTAATTATTTAATTAGGTCGTTCTAACAACATCTAAAAATTTATTAGGAATATTCTTTGTTACAAACATATATATATATATATATATATATAATTCTAATTATATTTTATTTTTCTACAATTTGTTATTTTAAATGTTATACGTACTCATATTATTACTCACAGAAGCAATCAATAGTGTAGGAGGTAATACACCTTACTTTACAAAAACTATTTGGGTTTAAATTAATATTCTTGTAAACCCCTTTGCGTTTGAAAATTTTGAGTTATTGTTAATTTCTTAATAATGCTAAAATACCATGATTTCAGTTATCCCATCTCTGAAATCAAGTTGAAATTAATGTGGCTCCGCTTATGCTTATCTAGATAAAGAATTTATGAGAAATAGTAAATATTTTCGTAATTAAAAGGCATCTTTATGAGTATTTTTATTTAGATTAATTTGGGTTAGAAAATTTTCAAGGGAAAATAAAAGATATATAAGGATTCAAAATTTTTCTCCTTGGTTTATGGTTGAAAATGGAAGTGAAGAGAGTATGATATTTGAAAATTAAAAATAATTAAATTGAACTAATTTAATGGTAAATACCATTTTCTTTAAACTAGCTAGATCACACCGACTTCCTATGAGGTTTTTTCAAAAGTTAAACAACACTTTGGCGTTGGAAAGTTTTTACACTGACTTCCTATGAGGTTTTTTCATAAGTTAAACAACCCTTTGTGGCATTTGAAAAAAATTTCCAACCCCCTTTACTTTTAAGTTTCCTCAAAAAATTATTTTCTGTATCACATAAATGATATTAAGTGCGTAAACCTCCCGTTAATATTTGATGAATTTTGTATAAACTAACCAAAATATTTTAATACAAAATATTATAACTTATATTCAATTTGAATCTTTAAATTATACATAAGAATATTTTGATTAGTTCATAAAAAAAAAAATTGCAATTAGTATAATTCTGTGCCCTTAATTTTTAACTGTTATAAATGACATTAGAAAAAATTAATTAAAAAAAATTTAAAATCAACACAGTTTCGGAGTAATTTGTTAAATGTGACAAATACAATCTAATTTTTTTAAAAATCTTAGCTGAGCTCGATGTAATTTATTGTTTATTTTATTTGTATATTTCAATTTATTGTTTATTTTATTTGTATATTTTAATTCATCTCCTCTTTTAGTTTTTTTTTTTTTCTCACTAAATTCTCGCTCGAATCACATAATCAGAATATTCTTTTTAGCTGATAAATTGTCACATTCATCATTTAAATAATTTTTGTTGACAAAATTTTTCAACTCTATAACACTATTCTTTTACCCATTACGTGGCCTAGCCGGGCCTCGGCATCCGCCATTATTGGCGGAGTCTTTGAATGGAAATTGGTGGGTATGGAGACCTTCCAGGAGAGAGGGGTCCCAACGCAATTCACTAACGTCTAAAAAAGGTGGGGTTAAGTTGTTTTCACCAGAAGTTCGTCCAATGTCCATACCGACACGTTGAGTTCATTCATTCCTACAGTACAGTGAACCAAAACCAGTATAAATAGCTAATCCTCTCGCCATACAAGCACTCAAGGATTTGTCCCAAACACAAAGCCCCAAGCCCCCTTTGGCTTCTTCCCTTTGTAGTACTTCTTCTTCATTTTTCCCCAGTATCTTCTGCAATGGCTAGCTCGAAGATTCTGGCTATCCTAGCTCTTGCACTTGTTTGCTGCGTGCAAGGCACCCTGAGTGAGTAGTACTGAAAGCTAATCCCTTTTTAATGAACCAACAATAGCTTAAATATAGCTACATATATATATGTACATACATAACTACAACCCCACTATTCTTGGCCCATTAATCCTCCTGTTCTTGCTTCAATATATATCTAACTATTGTTGTTTATCTTATAATTGTTTGCATTCATTATCGGTTTCATTTCCTGATAGTTTAATTTTTAAAATTATTAGTAATTAATTTAACGTAGCATTTCTAATTTCAAGATATCTGATTTTTATGTTTGGCTATTAATATTTGTTCTCTTTTTATTTCTTTGTAATTCGTTGGGAAGCATAAGTTTTTGCTTATAATCATGGGCGGACTTTCAAGAATTATTGTCCCCGTTAATTAAAAAAATTATACTAGCAAAAATGTGATATGTGAATATGTAAAATAAAAAAATCAATTAAAATTTTAATATTTTAACTTTTTTTTTTTTACTCAAATTTTAACAATTGATTTAATAAAAATGAAATTAATGTCAACAACATTTCAAAATAAAAAAAAATGTTAAGAGGTCGATAAATGTAATTAATTAAATATTAAAAGTAATAATTCACCCTAGTAATCATTGTGTAATTATATAATACTTCAATGAAAAAACCGCACAATGAGTCTATAACACGTCCACGTCACTCGATATAATAATTTATGATTCCTTTTCTCGGCAACTGATCCGTATCATACACGAGCCGCTAACTTATATGCATGCATCATACATATATATTTATTTGCAGGCGGAGGACTAGAATGCGAGAATCTGAACAAAGACTCGTGTGCATTCGCGGTATCGTCTTTGGGGAAGCGGTGTATACTGGAGAAGAATGTGAGGAGGAGCGGAGAGGAAGTATTCACGTGTCGAAGCTCAGAGATAGAGGCCGGCGATAACTTGAAGGAATGGATCGAAACCGACCACTGCGTGGAGGCTTGCGGGCTTGACAGGACCGTGCTTGGGATCTCGTCCGACTCTCTTCTCGACTCTCGCTTTGCCGACAAGCTTTGCTCTTCTCAGTGCTACCATGGCTGCCCCAACATTGTCGACCTCTATTTCAATCTTGCTGCTGGTGAAGGTATTCAGTCCTCAATTTCATCGAAAAGAGTAAAGAATTGCGTCAATTGCTTGGAATAATTTCCATTTTTTAAGATGCCAAAATTAACAATAATAGAAAATT
Organism: Vitellaria paradoxa; assembly: GCA_019916065.1. Classification (NCBI taxonomy): domain Eukaryota; kingdom Viridiplantae; phylum Streptophyta; class Magnoliopsida; order Ericales; family Sapotaceae; genus Vitellaria; species Vitellaria paradoxa. The sequence continues at coordinate 40,491,569 of CM034242.1, read as the reverse complement.
AATTTTGAGAATTCCATAAAAAGAATAGCAAAACACATCAAAAAGAAAAAAAAAGTTATGTATAATTTTATATATTATTTTAATGAAAAATTAATCATATTTATCAGTGAAAATAAGAAATTAAATAAAATACAAATCTTATATATTTATTTTAATTAAATATTAATTTACCTAAAGAGACGTATCAAAATCATATTAGATATATATTAACATCAATCAAACTAAATTATCAAATCGTAACTTTAATTCTTACTCTTCGTATTTATATGTATATATATATATATATATGATTTTTAATGGTAAGAGAGTGCCCTTTTTGTGCTGGCAGGTGTATTTCTTCCCAAGTTGTGTGAAGCAAAAGGGGCAAATGCACGCAGAGGAATGGCTGAGATCCAAAGCTCTGGAATAATCGCACCTGGGCCTGAATCGGGAGGTGACCTCCCTGCTGCCAAGTACTACATGATTTCCCCAAGCCCAGAGTCAGGATTGCCCCCAGCGATGCCTCCTGTTGCCAAGTACTACATGATTTCCCCAGGCCCGGAGTCAGGATTGCCCCCAGCGATGCCTCCTGCTGCCAAGTATTACACGATTTCCCCAGGCCCAGAGGCAGGATTGGCCCCAGCGATGCCTCCTTATTAAGATTCTTGTGATCACTATATATATATATATATATATGTAGAGAGAGAGAGAGAGAGAGAGAGAGAGAGATGTCATATTAGGTTTAAGATTTAGTTTGCAATAAGGAAGTTAAATTCTTCCAATGTTGTAGTTGTGGCGGGGCTTGAGGAGCCGACAACAAGTCATGTACTAGCCATTGCGAGCTTGGTGTGTTTCCGTATCTCCTTTTCCATGTGAAAAAAAATTCATGTATCCTCAAACAAAATAAGAACCAGACATATTTCATAGACTTTGTTCTCAAACCATACTCAATCCACCTTATTGTAATGAATTTCCATGGGTGAAATGTAATCAAGTTTAATTATTTATTCTCCGTGTTAGTGTGTAATATGCATATATATATCTATGTATGTATATGGAAGCACGTGTTAATTTACAACTTGCGCGGAAACAATTTTTCGCGGAATTAATTAAAACACGTTTATTTCAATGTAAAATATTTTTTTAAAAATAAATTTACTTATATTTTAAGAAAAATATTTTTTAAAACATACACTAGTAAAAAAATATTTTACATTTAAATAAAAAAGGAGCCTAAGGTGTACAGTCCCTTAGATTAATTCCTATAGGTGTGTTTAGTTTATTAAAAATTTTTAAAAATTTTTAAAAATTTTTCACTTTTTATCTTACTACACAGATTACGAACCTACAATTATCTCATTTTATCTCACTTTATCTTATTTTTTGTCACTCCAAATGCACCCCATATTATAAAGATTCAAGGCCAATTAGCGCAATGTTACTTTTTGTCATCACACTATTTTTATTATTTCTTACGAATTTTTTAACAAATTTTTATCAAAAATTATTATAAATTATAAAAAAATTAGTACTCCAAATGGTCTCTAATCATGAACTTATTAATCTCTTACAATATCGGTGCTGTTGGAGTCTTGAGGGAGATTTGAAATTACTCGGGGAAATATGTCAGACCGCCGGCTATATGATCCCTGAAGTGCCTGAACTTCTACAATAACTTGGCAAAATTCCGATGAGTACTCAACTTAAAGAGCTCCATTGATTACACTTATCGCATTCATAATTTAGGTATTATTAATTTTTGTAATATCTTGATATTTAATTTTTAAAATTTTAAATCTTATCTTGAATTTTTCAGAAAATTATGTTCGGTTAAATCCCTAAATTTTATTTTTCCTTAAGAGTGAAATTATTTTTCGTGGGTTTATCGATACTTTTTCATTGATGGAACTCCACTATTACTCTTAGGCCTTATTTCTGCATTTGGAAATAATTCAATTGGACTTTTAACCTAGACCCATAATTTTGGCCCAGATTCTCATACCCAAATTGGAAAGCCCATGACCCAACTCATTTAAAACTTTCCTTGAACTTTCCCATTTAACTCATTGAGTCAACTCGCCAACCAAATCAAGGTTTGATTCTTTCATCAACATAGAACCGAATTAATTTTATAGAGATCCAAAACAATCCGAACTAAAGTTATCGGATTGGTAAGATTTTCAGATTGTTCAATTTTTTTTTTTACACCCCTAATCTTATGAGAGTTAGCTATTTGAATTTATGGGTGTAATTATTTTGAGTGTATGCATGTGTTCCTTTACTCTTCATTAAAAAACATAGCGATATTTTTAATTTTAGCTCGTTGCTATGCATATTTTGTTTTATTTTCTTTTTTCAAATATCAAGTGGGTCAATTTTTCGGTTATTTGGAGAAGTTCAATTTTTTATTAAATTAGAAAAAAAAATGTTAAAAACATTAATATTTTACTAAAAACATAAAAAAAAAATTAGTTCTTCACCAAATTTTATTAAGATATTGATTTTTTTTTTTTTTTTTGAGATGTTAACCTTCAAACTTAAGTCCCTGTTTGGTAACATTTTTATTTTTTGTTTTTCTTTTTATATTTTCAAAATTTTGTAAACTCACAATAGAAACATATTTGTTAAATTTGTTTATATTTTTTTCTTTCTAAAAAAAATTTAAAAAAATTAAATAGAAAAATGTAAACAGAAAAAATTATTTTCACTCTATTTTTTTTTCTGTTGTAAATATTTTATCAATTTTAAAATTTTATCTATTTTTGTTATACCATGTTAAAATAAATTATTTTATTTAATTACTTTATTAAAATAATTTATTTTAATAAATAATATAATTCAATTCAATTAATTATATAAATTAATATGTAATATCTATTATTAAATTATTCTTAATAAATAATAAAACTAAATTAAGTAATTAATTTAATTTAATATAATAATCAATTTAATTTAATTTAATAATTTATCATTATTAAATTATTTAAAATAAATATAATAATTATTTTAATTTAATTAATTAATTTAAAATTAAATAATTTAATTTAATAATTAATCTAATTTAATTATTTAATTAATATGAAATATATTTTATTAAATTTACTTAATTTTTAAAAACTCATAAAATTAAATATTTTCTCAAAATAAAAAATTAATAATTATAAATAAAATTATATTTTCGAATGCAGTTTTAATTTTTATTTCAAGAAAAAAAAATAACAACAGAAAATAAAAAAATACAAAACATAAATAGGTGAATATAAAAAGAAAAAGGCAATATTAATAAACGGTCGTTTATGTTAAAAAGGAACAATCATAAAAGATGGTAATTTAATAATATAACTCTAACCAAAAGCGGAGTGCCTATGTGGGGTGTATGTATGCTCCCACTCAAGGTGCCATTATGCTTGGAGCGCACGGAAACAGCATAAAACTGAGGAAAGTTGATAGGATGACCTCAACACCATCATGTCTTACCCTTTTTTTCCTTCCTTTATTTTTATTTTTTATTTTTTTTTTATGAAAGGCGATAACACAAGTCCATCCTGGCTAGCTGGCTGCCGCCATGCATTATCTGGGCCGGTTATGAGTGTGTTTGGAATTGTATAAAAATGTATAAAATAAAATAAAATTATAAAAATAAATATCTCGTAATTCATGCAGTGAGTGAAGAATTTAAATTTTATTATCTCATAATTTATGTTTGTAGAATTTTGTAAGATTTTATTTTATTTAGTAGAACTCTAACCGGAGCTATAATACGGAGAGCAGCCATCATGTGGGCCGGTGTTGGCTTTCTTTTTTTTTATTCATTTCCAGGTACTGTTATACTTTGAAACTTATATATACATATATCATGTAATTATTACATAGTATTATATTGAGTTTGTTTGAAGTTGTATAAAATTATAAAAATTAATATCTTGTGTTTTGTGTCGTAAATAAAGAATTTAAATTTTATTATCTCGTAATTTATATTTATATAAATTTATAAAATTTTATATTATTCTTTTTAACTCCAAACGCGGCCATCGTAATTTTACTAGTTGTGCATGTATTATTTGTAGTTAATCGGGAATACAACCATATTCCGCAACATTGAAGCGTTGCCATCTGGTTTCTCATTTCAATTTCCATTCTCCAGTACTACAATATTATATTATTTAGCAGTATAAAAAGTTACTATTGCACCCAGCAGATTTCCAACATTTATTTACTATTGCTTATTGATGTAATAAATTTTTAGCATTCTAAAATAATATAATTATTATCAATAAATGTAACAATCATTTTTTTAATTTAAAATTAAATAATTATTTTTTATCAAAATTCAAAATTCAAATTTTTAAATTCAATGTGATCTCCCTTGCTTACTGACGTGGCAGTCAGGGCACATAAAAGATTAATTTTTTATATATAGGGGCTAGTTTTTTTCATTTACTAAATATTGAAAACCAAATATGTTATTGAGAATAAAATATGAAAGGGATATAAGGATAGGACACTAATGGATGGTGTTTTTTTTTTTATTGATAATTCTTATATTTAAAGATTGGGCTTGAAATGGAGAAACTACTGGTAATGCTTTGATAATATATATTTATAATTTATTAGTAAGATAACCTTGTCATAACAAGGCCCACTTTTATTAAGCAAATTAATTATATAAAGTAATTTTTTATTATAAAAATATCATTATCATATTATGTTAATTTAAATCTCAAAAAAAAAAAAATGTTAGTGTAGCATTTTTCTAGTACTAATAAGTTAACGGACAAATGGGGTAACACAGTGGTAACAGGTCTAGAATTTAACCTTCGGGGATCCAAAGTGGAAAAATTGTGAAGAATGAGGGGTTATTAAGAATTTTGATTTCTTTTGGGGGGGGATAGAGAGGCAAATCTTAAGGGTATTCAAAATTACACTAGGAGGAAGGGACATAACACCTAGGAGTCATGGAGCTATTAAGTTTGGGAAAATGGCTATCGTGCATGTAAATTTTTAGAATTTATACTATGGTTTGATCTCTAAAAATTTTAAAAAGTGACATCTCTCAATTTAAAAAAAAAAAAAAAACACTATTAATACATATAAATTTTTTGACAAAAAAGTTTGTATACTATAATCCTTCCCAAAATTTTGGAAAAAATAAAAACCTATTGATTCAAAAAAACACTATTATATATAAATTTTAGACTATGGATCAACCACACTAAAATTTGAATATTTTTAAATTATTTTTTATAATCCAAAATTTAGTTGTCCAAAATAATTTTACCATCTATATATATATAACCCAATAATTAAAAAAGTATATTTAAAAAACTAAGGTGGCATTTGGTTTAATTTTTTATTTTCTGTTTTTTATTTTCTATTTTATGCTCAAAGCAAAGAAATAAAAGATGCTTTTTTTCCTTATTTTGACATTTTCTTTGTTTTAAGTTGAAAACGTTCAAAATGACTTTTAGTCATTTTTCATTTTATGTGTAAACTCATTTTCTATTTTTTAAAACAAATTTTGAAAATACAAGTGACCAAATGCGTTATACCTGTTTTTCTTGTTTTCAAAAGGACAAAATGCCAAATGCGCTTAAAACATAAAATTAAAAACAAAAAACAGAAAACAAAAAATAGAAAAATAAAGCAAATGGGCCCTAATATTAAATTATTTTGGATTATATAATTAAATAATTAGTGATTAGTTATTAACAACTCAAAAAACTAAAAACAAATATCTAAAATTTAAATGGTCCTAAAAGTTTAAACTTATAAAATATTCCTAGTTTATATATTTTAAAATTTTAACCCACCATGAAGAACCTAATATTAAATAATATTTACAAAATTAAGAAAAAATAAAATAAAATCAAAACATACAAGATTAGTTCATGCAAAATAAGAAATGTTATTTTTTACAATAAGTATGGACCGTGTATTTTTAGTTATAGGTATTACTACAACAAATTTTTTGAAAATTTTAATGATTGGTAAATTTTATGACTTATAATGTTGTCGTGTGTGATAGATTCATAGACTATGTATAGAAAGTTGAATTTCTTTTTATGAATATTTATATGTAAAACTTAGTTTTGATGATACAATACTATTATAGGCTTGTTTGAAATTCTGAAAAATATTAAAAATTTTTAAAAATTATTTACTTTTTATTTCATTACACGAATTACGAACTCAAAACTGTTATCAAATTTTATAACTTTTTGTCACTTCAAACACCCTTATGTGTATTGATTAAATTTTATATATTAAATTATTTTTTATTTAATAAATATATTAATAATCTTAATTATAACTTTTTTTAATATCTAAATTTGACTCTCAAACAAAATATCCTTGACTCCATCCTTCAGTGGTGGAAGGCTCCTCCACCCTGAAATGGGTCCAAAGTTTGAGTCCATTATTTTTTTTCCCTCCCCCAATTTAAATTGTTATCTTAATTATAGTAAAAATATCTTAATAAATAAATTATAACTCTTCTTACAAATTAATTTAAGAGATACGGGGGTTGATATGCAAAAGGCACTTTAACGGTTAAAATGCAAAACATTAATAGTTTTGCCATTTTATTTAAAGATTAATATCATTAAATTATTTAGACTATTAAATTATTAAAAGAAAATCAATTTAAATCAAGACTATTAAATCATGTAAGATCACGCTAAAACCATTGATATTTTATACTTTTAACACCATGTAATCCCGAATTTAAACCACTCCCGATTTTGATATTAAAAAACCCTAATAAGTTGACAACTTCTTGTAATTTTAAACAATCTTTCAATTAATATATTAAAAAAGTATTAATGAGTTAATGACTTCTCCTATTTTTAAACCATCTCTCAATTATTACACTTAAAGCCCACTAACGAATTAATAACTTTTCGTAATTTTAAACCTTCTATCAATTATTATATTAAAAAATTATTAATAAGTTAATAACTTCTCGTAATTTTAAACCATCTACTAATAAGTTAATAACTTCTGGTAATTCTAAACCATCTATTAATTATTATACTAAAAACGTACTAATAAGTTAAGTTAAATAACTTCTAGTAATTTTAAAGCATCTCCCACTTATTAATTCTCTTGGGCACCTTACCAGTGCATTAAATTTAAAAAAAGAAAGTGATATGTGTGTTACATCAGTTTAGTGATATAAATAAATGTATTCAAATCGTTAAATTTTAATTTATCGATTCCCAATTGAGTCGACAAATTCATTAACTTTTTCATTACTACGAAGAAATCAAAAATAAATAAATAAATAAATAAATAAATACGTTAATAACGAAAAAATGAGCAAACTAACCAAGACCGCAGGTATTTTCTTTGTAAAATGTAAAATCAATATCTTTTCTAACAAATTATTGATTCATTAACAATAATTACTAAAAAAATTAACTTTTTTGCTTAAAATATATAAGTTAATATTTTAGCTTTTAAAATTTTTAGTGTGTTTGGAAGTTTCATTCTTAGTAATTTTTGGGTTTTTTTTTTGTCAAAAGTTGGTAATTGAAATTTTTAGTGTGTTTGGTTTGGAAGTTTAATTTTAGTAATTTTTGGTTTTTTATCAAAAGTTGGTAGTTGAAATTTTTAGTGTGTTTGATAAAGAAAATAATAATTTTTAATAACTTTTGAGTGTTTGATAATTTTTTGTATATTTAGTAAAAATTTTAGTAACTCTTGAGTTGAGTAAATTATTAAAACTGTATAAAAGAGCAGTAAAATTAATATTTTATCAAATATTTAATAGATAAAAATTAATTGTTTTATACTAAAATTTGCATCCACCAAACGCTACCATGGACATTTGTCAAATCAAGGAACATAAAACAAAGCCCTTGTATTATATATATATATATATATATATATGCACACACACAGACACACCACTGAATGATGGAATATGCTATTGCAATTCTAGAAATGTTATACAGTAAACGTGCAGGTGTATTCAGAACGGCGACTTGTGATTTCACTTTTGCATTAAAAAATAAAAATAATAGAGACAAAAGATAATTATTTTTTTATTATTTAAAATTTCAATCCAATGACTTGGAACGTTTTTCGAATCTTTCCTGTTGGCGTCGATTCACAGACTTCCTGACCCCTGAAAGGATATAGGGTCCGTTTAGAATTAAAATAAAATATTATAAAATTTTATAAATTTTTATAAATATAAATTACGAAATAATAAATTTAAATTATTGACTAATTGTATAAAATACAAGATATTAATTTTTACAATTTTGTACAATTCTAAACACACCCATAATTAGAGAGAAGCAATGGCTTACCTTACTTCAATGAGATGTTTAGTTTGCCAAAATTAGCTAAAATTTATTAATTTTTATCGATTTTTTATATTTTTTTAATCAATTTTTATCATATATCATTTTTACATCAAATTTTATACTTTTATTATACTTTTTGACTAAATTTTTACCAATTAAATACTCTGTAAGTGTGAGTTTGGTGGAAGAGAAATAGAGTAAAATGTTATTAGAGGAAATTTTAATGTTCTTAAGGTTTAAATTAAAGTATTATTTACTCTTAAAATAGAGATAAGTGAATCTGGGTGAGGTTAAAGGGAGTGAAAAATTACAACATTAATTATTAACCCATTTCACACAAATTTAAAATGAGAGAGTAAGTGTTAACTTAATGTAATATTTACCCTCAAAATAAAGGTAAAGTAAGTGAGTTTGGCGTGAGGGTTTCACCCATGAGAGAAACTGTTAACTCTTTTTACACTTACACAATTTTAGACCTATAAAGTGAATATTAATTCACGGTAACATTTACTCTTAAAGTAAGGGAAAGTTTACAATTTTTTTATTTTTTTCTTACATTATTTTTACCCATTTATAAAATTAATTTATACTAACTATTGTAAAATAATAATTAATTAAATTAAATTAAAACATTTATTTATTAAAATAAATTATGATTTAATGAATATGTATTTTACACAACTCGGGAGCTACAGTCAGGAGTTGGTCAAAGCAACTGCAGTCACCCCAAAATAACGTCATTTCGTGATTTTTTATCGAAAACGATACCGTTCCATTTAAATTGTTATATTTAAATACACAATTTATATTCGAATATGTGTGACATTCTAAAGTTTTATTGTATTATTAAATTTTTATTTTATATTTAGAAATTTTAATAGTATTAATCTAGTGTTATTTGGTGTTAATTTGCTATTATTTTAAATTTAATTAGTCTTACTTGAAATTAATAGATTAATTAAATTATTTATACATATATATACAAATACATAACAATCCGGTTATAACTCTATATATATATATTATATACACGTACACCTATTAGCCTAAAAAAACAAAAGAGATAGAGAGAGGAGGAAAGGGGGAGGACGTGGCAGCAACCACCGCCCGCACATTAGCCTACAAAAGTTAGGGGGATTGGGCGGCAGAGCTATACTAATAGCCAAGCAACGTGCCATGTCGGGGATTAAAAAAAAAAAAAAAAAGAGAGAGAGAGAGAGAGAGAGGCTGGTTGGTTGGGCAGAATGGTAGAGATGAAGGAAACCTTTGAAGGATTTTAAGTCAAAAATTTCAATTAAGGTAAATTATTTTACCCTATTAATTTAAAATTAATTTCATAAAAAATTAAAGGGATGTTTAGGATTATGATGTAAAAGTGTTGAGGAAAATTGATGACCTCCGGTAACTTTTGGTATTTCTTACAGACAATCCTAAATAATGTCTCGAAAATATGATGATTGTTTTTCATTTATTAGATTTTTGCTATCGATTGACTCAGATTATAATTCAATTGGTTAATATCAAAATTGCATAACTTGACTGGGATAGAATTAGGGTTCATAGAATAATCGGCAATGATCCCATAATAATTCGGTTCTCTCGGGACTAGATGTATTTATTCGTTAGGTAAAAATAATAACAATAATAAATATATATATATATATATATAATAAACAAATAAAATAGGATAATAATAATAATAATAATTGTTAACAGCTAGATATTACATATAAATCTTAGCTAAAAATGAGGTTTATTTTTGGGAAATAAAAATAATAGAAATACAACAACTAGTTATTAAAGCAATAATAAAAAATAGTAATATTTAGTTAGTTGATTGAAGGGATAAATGGCTACTCAAAAAATTAAATAGAATTGTCTGGTGATGGGGAAAGGTATTAATTTGGACCTCCTAGGTTAAATGTTATAATAAAAAATTATAAACAACTGCGCATTGATCAACCTTAAATTATTGTACAAAACATAACACAAGACAAAAGAAAAGTCAACAGAAAAAGTTACCAAACCCTCTAGGTAGAAGATTTATTCTTCTAATAAAAATTATGTATTATCTATATGAAGGCATGATAAGCATATACGACAACATTGTTTAATTGTTGCAGTGTGATGGCTGTGTGTAAAATATGATAGTTGAGCTATACGGGTATTGAAAAATTGCCTTCGAACACTTTGATACTTTATTGGTAGTAATATACGGGTTGTGATTTAAGATTTATGTCGTCGGGCAAAGTCCATGAGGTTACAAGGGCGGTGTAGGGCAATAATGGTGGGAAGGAAGTTAATGTTAATATTGCAGTGGTTATGTACATTCAATATAAAGAACGCGTGAAAGTGTTATAAGGGTGGCAGAAAGGAATAGCATACATCCGCATTTCTCTGCTTAATTGTTCAATTTTATACCACCGCTATCTATTCTATTTAGTAATGACGGTTTGTTGTGCACTTGACACCGGCTTTACATGAGAATAATTGATGATAGTAATTGAATATTTCCTCTATTGGGCTTAACAGCTCACTCTGTTTTATGAGTTTTGTCACGGAATGGCCATCTGATAGCAAGAAGCGTGACTGACAAGCGGTTAGCAGCTGACCGAGACCGACAACTAACTAGTAGCATAAAGCCTAACGCATGCATAGTAGTTTTCTTTTAACAGTTAGAGTAGGAAGGAATTTTATAGTAGGATTAGTTTTCATATTTCAGTTTTCTTTTTCTTTTTTTAGAAGTTGGGGTATGATAATATGTATATTTAAATACATCAACTTACATTCAAATATGATAACTTAAGTAAAATGGTATCGTTTTAAATGAAAAAATTTACGAAATCGCATCATTTTGAAGCTATTATAACAATTGCAGTCAGCCCCTAGCTGCCGCCCCCCTTCTTATTTTACATGAACTATTTGTTATTCTCAAATTTAACAAAGTTAAATTAAAGGCTTTCGTCTTTGTATTTTTTTTTTACAATCTTTTAACATTTTATGACTCTAACAATAATTTACGTGTCATTGTTTTATTGAGTAAAAATTTCTTGAAATAAACACAGACGTACCAGTAGGCAGTAATGGTCACAACTAGCTGCCCTATGTATTAGCACGATCACTCGACTAGGGGTGGAAACGAACCGAGCTATTCGCGAACTACTCGAGCTCGGCTCGAAAAAAGCTCGGCTCGAGCTCGATTCGTGAGTTAAACGAGCTCGAACCGAGCTTGTTTATTGGCTCGTTTTGGATTCGAGCTCGAGCTCGAGCCTAGAGAAGCTCGGCTCGAAAACTCGCAAGCAGGCTCGGTTAGAATAATATATATTTTTTAATAATATTTTTATATTTTTATTATATTTTTTAAATATATTATATTTTAAATCAAAACGACGTCGTTTTGGTTTAACCGAGCTATTCGCGAGCCTAACCGAGCCTAATTTCTTCTTTATCGAGCCGAGCTCGAGCCTATATAAAAGCTCGAATCGAGCTCGAGCTCGAGCTCAGTATAAAAAGCTCGAGCCGAGCTCGAGTATGTTAAAGCTCGGCTCGTTTCCACCCTTACACTCGACACAGCTGATTCATTCATTTATTAGACTCGGGAAAGCTGAGATTGCTCCGCCGTATTAGTCGTGAACATTAAATTTGAATCATTAAAGTGGTATTTGATTTATTTTTTATTTTTATTTTATATTTTATATGTTTTATGTTTTAAAAATTTTAAAATAAGAAAATAAAAATATTTTATTTTCTTATTTTTAGATTCTCTTTAGTTTGATTTAAAAACACTTAAAATAATTTTTTGTCATTTTTAATTTTACATATAAACTAATTTTTTATTTTTTAAAATAAAATTTTAAAAATACAAGTAATCAAATCTGTTTTAAACTATTTTTTATTTTCAAAAGCATAAAATGATAAATGAGATCAAAATAAAAAAATAAAAATAAAAAAATACTAAAGGACACTTAAATTTTTAAATTTATTTATAGATTTTTAATTAAAAAATATTTAAATAAATTTATATAGTTAAACTTTGATCCAAGAACTTAAAAATTTACCGCCATGGGACTGATATCGGTATCACCAACCCCTTTTCTCAGTTTTATCTCGAGGGTCAGCGGTTACGGTCTTACAAAAAGTAGTCAACGATCAGAAGAATTCAATTCCAACAAGCTCCAGGCTTCCACTTGCGAAGAAGCCAACTCTGAATTGGTCATCACCAGTCCGAGGAGGGAAAAGCTGGCATGGTCTAGCATAGACATATTTCGTGAGTACTTGTAATACTCATTTTGGAATTTAACGATTTATAAATTCCTTTTGAAGTTATAAAAATTTATATAAATATATAAAAATTAATGTTTTATATTTTGTTTAGTGAGTAAAAAAATTTAAATTTATAATTTCGTAATTCGTATTTATAAGAATTTGTATAGTTTATATTTTTTTTAATTTCAAACCGTGCTAGTGTATTTATATTATTTTAATTGATAAATTTTAATTAAAAAATTAATTATAAATTACGAAACTGAAAATATCGTTGTTATGCCACCTCTCTCAAATCCCACCAATAAACGGCCTCAGCAGCATCAACCGAAACCCGCCGAGTCAGCAAATCACGGGTTTCCTCTACCTGGATTTCAGGGATTCTAGTGAAAAAATTTACTGCAGAGACTGCAGTGAAAAAATGAATAGTTAAGATTTATTTAAACTTCAATGATATGTAATCATTGACATTCCACATTAATTATGCTCCAATCAGATTTTTTAAACTTTTATTTTTATTTTAAAAATATTTTTAATTAAAATAAATTAGAACCATTAAATTAAATACAAATAAATCTCAACGGTTCATTTCACACTGTATTTCCTACAGTGAAGCTCACTCCCTGGAACCCCTCTTCCCTTCTCTCGTCGCCCAGTTGTGCGAGGAGGCAAGTCTGAAAATTTTGCGTCAGCACTTCTACATGATTCTTTTGTGAATTTAAAAGGGGGAAAAAAACTTTAATAACGAGAGAAAATAATTTTTTTAAAAAATATATTAATTTTTTCTTATTATTTGAGAATTAAAAATAAAAAAAATAATGTGTATTTTATTTTATTAGTATATTATTTATTATGTACATAATTTTAATTAGTGAATAAATATAAGATTATAAAAATTTTATTTAAAAACCGCTATATTTCAGTTTAGTTTGATAAGGACAAAAAAAAATAATAATTTTAAACCTTGTATTTTTTTTTTCTCTCCGTAAAATTCACAAACGCAAGATATATTTGTTAAATTATTTTTTCTTCTCGCAAAATTGACAAACATAATATATATTTTTAAATTATTTTTTTTATTTTTTCTCATCGTAAAACTCACAAACACAGCGTATATTTTTTAAATTATTTTACTTCTTTATTTTTTTTCCTTCCAAAACTCAGAAATATAACATATATATATATATATATATATATGAAATTATTTTGGTGGCATTAATTTGAATTTTATTTTTATTTTTTGTTTTATATTTTGATATTCATGTTTTAAAAATACTGAAAATAAATTTAATTTCATATTTTTATTTCTAAATTTTGGGATTATTTTGTACTTTGGATAAAAAGAATCAAAATGATTTTTAATTATTTTAAATTTTAAGTGAGAATATAAATTTTAAAAACACAAATGAATAGATATAATTTAACTATTTTTATTATTTTAAAAAACGTAAAATAACAAGTGGAACCAAAACAGGCATAGCAAATGGGCTCTTCGTCTTTTTGTTTCGTTTTCTTTCCATCAAAACCCGCCGACGTCACACAGGAACAACGTGGAAGCCAGCCCAAGCAAACGCGGCAGGTTTCCGAAAGTTGGCGGCCCGGGGCTACCACACTTCATCTCTCGCCACTGAGTTTGCCACGTGGCCTGCAACCTCCCCCAAATTCGCCTTCCTCGACCAGCCTTCTCACTTTTCTGCGCAAGCCCGAAGATAAAATCACGCACCTATATATATGGGCGTACGAGTAGCCGCTACTTCACCATCTCTTCTTTCTCATCTTCTCCTTATCATCTCATCCACGGTGATTCTCTCTGTACGCACTTGTCCCTCTCTCTCTCTCTCTCTCTCTCTCTCTCTCTAAGATAAGATAAGATAAGGAAATGGAGAGTTCGACTCTCACCGGATTGTTAAACAAGGTCGCCGCAGAATTCCCGGCCCGGAGAGCGATATCTGCTTCCGGAAAGTTCGATCTCACACATGCTCGACTTCAGGAACTTATCGAACGAGCCGCTTGTCGTCTCGTCGCCGCCGGCGTTAAACCCGGGGACGTCGTCGCTCTCACCTTCGCCAATACCGTTGAGGTCTGAATCGATCTGTACAATTTTTATTACAATTCTTTTTCCATCGTTTGGTTGCCTAGAAAAAATTTACTTTGTTGCTTTGGCTTTTATCAACGATTTAGTAATTGTGTTATAGTTAAGGATTATTCTTATGCGTTAAGAAATGAATTGTTTGAGATTTGGAATTTTCTTTTATTTTTCTTCGTTTTCTTAGTAGCCAAACAAGATTTTCTCTTACTTTTTCATGTCGATTACTTTTCTTTTTTTTTTTCTTTTTTCTTTTTTTTTTCAATTTAATGTACTTGCAGTTCGTGATCATGTTTTTGGCCGTGGTCCGAGTTCGAGCAACGGCTGCGCCGCTCAACTCGGCGTATACCTCTGATGAGTTTGAGTTCTACATCTCCGACTCAAGCTCGAAGCTACTAATAACGTCAAAAGAAGGAAACGAGCCGGCTCAAGCCGCAGCGTCGAAGCTGAAAATCCCACATATCACCGCCGCTCTGCCTCAAGCCAACGACTCGGAGATCATTCTGTCTTCGACTTACTCTGGTATAGAGCTTCACTCGCTCACCAAAATCGTCAACGAACCCTCCGATGTCGCTCTGTTCCTCCACACGTCCGGTACCACGAGTCGACCGAAAGGCGTGCCATTGACTCAACTCAACTTGGCTTCATCCGTTCAAAATATAAAATCGGTTTACAAACTCACTGAGTCAGACTCAACCGTTATCGTCCTCCCCCTTTTCCACGTACACGGGCTAATCGCCGGGCTACTAAGTTCACTCGGTGCCGGAGCCGCCGTGACTCTCCCAGCTGCTGGCCGATTCTCGGCTTCCACATTCTGGTCAGACATGAATAAATACAACGCCACGTGGTACACCGCCGTTCCTACGATACACCAGATAATCCTAGATCGCCATTTCAACAACCCGGAACCCGTGTACCCGAAGCTCCGGTTTATTCGGAGCTGCAGCGCCTCGCTAGCACCCGCCATTTTGACCCGGCTGGAGGAGGTGTTCGGCGCGCCGGTGCTGGAGGCTTATGCTATGACGGAGGCGACCCATCTCATGTCGTCCAACCCGTTACCGGTGGATGGCCCACACAAATCGGGTTCGGTTGGGAAACCCGTGGGCCAAGAAATGGCGATATTGGATGAAAACGGCGTCCAACAAGAAGTTGGTAAAAGTGGAGAGGTGTGCATCAGAGGACCAAATGTGACCAGAGGATACAAGGACAACCCTGAGGCAAACAAGTCGGCATTTCGGTTCGGGTGGTTTCACACCGGAGATCTCGGGTATTTTGATTCGGACGGGTATATGCATCTGGTTGGGCGGATCAAGGAGCTCATCAACCGTGGAGGTACCATACTTATGCATCTACATAGTTGTTTATATATTTAATTATTTTTTCTGTGAAGCAAGTGCATTCTATGGGTTGGTTTGGAGCTCAAACAAAAATTAAAAAATTTTAAAAATTTTTAAATTTTATTAATTAAATTTTACCAGTTGTTATTTTTACATGACATCAATTTTATATTTTAATTTTTTTTTTTTACTCCAAGCATACTCTATATGCTGCATTCATTTCATTTTACGTCGGTGGTTTTTAATTGTTGAAATTATTTTATTATTAATGGATATTAGATTGCAAAACAACTTGTCCAATCCAAAGAAAATTTGAATAATAAAGTTTAACCGGGTCAATTACCCAAAAAAAAAAAAAGTTTAACCGGGTCGACTAATAATAAGACGAAGACATAGAAAAATACGAGATTAACGTCAAACGTTTAATGTGAAGTCCTTATCCTTGGGGGTTTTCAGCGTAAAATCACCGCCGCCGCCCAACCCGACAATTCCAATGTCAATATTTTTGACCACCGCGTTAAATCGTAAAATTTAATTTGTAATCTAGAAAGAATCTGGGGCTAGTATTTTATTTCTTGAAGTCTTGTCACGGGCCCCATTCATTATCACTGTTCATTTTATTAAACAAACAAAAAAGAAAAAATTTAATTTGTCTAATTGTCCTTTTAATTATTTTTCTGCTGAGTTTTTGTTTCTTAAATCCTATTTAAATACCTAATTAACAAATAAAAAAATTTTAGAAATCCCCTGCGCACTTTTATTATTATTATTAGACAAATCCATTTCAAGATTTTTTTTTTTTTTTGGGAGGTGGGTGATGAGGAAATTCATGTGATTCTTAGTCATTTGGGTTGGTACGTGTAGGGGAGAAGATATCACCGATTGAAGTGGATGCGGTGCTTTTATCTCAGCCAGATATTGCCCAAGCAGTTGCCTTTGGTGTCCCCGACGACAAGTACGGCGAAGAGGTAAGAAAATCAACAAATGTCAAAGTTTCTTAAATCAAGTCATCTTCTGATTTACTTGCAAGACATGCTGTGTTACTTGGTAGGTCGACTTGAAAGTGCACTTTTGAGGTTGAAAGAAAAAAATTTTAAGCCAATTTTCACGGAAAGGGTAAATTACCGTCTCATTTTAAAAACGTTCTAAATTATAAAAGTTTATGTAAAATATAAGTTCACTTATTTTTTAATATTTAAAGTGTAACTAATAAAATATAAATAAATAATAAAAATTCGTTTGAACAGAATTATTTATTCAAACGAATTCTGGTAAAAATTTTTCCAACACGGTTTTGTGCAGAAGTTTTTAAGCGTTTGAATGTATAGATTTTATTAGGCCCACCTTTATTTTTGGCAAAAGCTCTGAAATACCATCCCTCCTCGTTGATTCCTATGGCAAGTTGTTGCGTGTAGATATTTTCTATACGGGCCACGCTGATGTGATATCATTGAGTCAAAATCAATCCCCCTAGGCCCACACATCTTGAGCCCGCACTGTTATGAACTAGAAACGTAGTCCTTGATTTGGTGGTTTCGAAAGGGAAGTTACGCTCCAGGAGGGCACTGGGCACCTCAATACCATATAGAATATGCTGTGCTTATGTTTTGTTACTATGGCCCATTTGGTGCACATTTATTTTTATTAGTTTCCATAAATTATTAATTTTTATCAACTTTTTTTCGTTAAAATTTATCAAACACATTCTTTAATTTTCTCAAATTTTTCAACTTTTGCAAGTTTTTACTAAAACATATAATTTTTTTTTTCAAAAGTGACACAGCGACGTTAGAACAAAAATTGCCCAAAAAAAAATCATTTTTTTTGCACCAAACGTCTATACACACATATATTTGGATATTTCTAGAATAAGTTTTAATAGCTTGTTTGGTTACCATGTTAAAAAAATGCCAACTTCCAGTTTCCTCTAACATTTTAATTTTTCTCCAATTTCTTTTATCAACATTTACCAAACACGTTAAAAAGTTTAAAAAATTACTACGCACAAAATTATCAATTTTTTTTTTTAATTTTTACGAGATTTAACTAAGGCTTGATTTAGAGCTCCAATTATTAAAAAAAAAAAAAAAAAAAACTTGGCAACTTTTGGAGTCAAAAATAAAATAATACAAAATTTTACAAATTTTTGTAAATACGAATTACGAGATGATAAAATTTAAGTTCTTTACTTACTACACAAAATATGAGACATTAATTTTTATAATTTTATACAATTCTAAACACATTACTTGTTAACTTGGATGAGAATAACCGGAAAACGAAGCATATAATTTCCATTGAAAACCTTGGATAGCAATAAGGTAGAGGTGTCAATCAATGTCATTTCAAATTACCGTCCCAAGTCATATAGGAGTCACCAAAAAAGAAATCTCTTATTTTCAAAACTCTTCCGCAAGTTTCCGCTGTAAGTCTTTTTCATGTGCAGTTTTCCCTAATTGCTAATCATATTTTCAAACTTCTCTCTCTCTCTCTCTCTCTCTCTCTCTGACAGATAAACTGCGCTGTGATTCCCCGAGAAGGATCAAACATTGACGAGGCAGAAGTGTCGAGGTTCTGCAAGAAGAACCTTGCAGCATTTAAGGTGCCAAAGAAGGTTTTCATCACCGATGCTTTCCCCAAGACTGCCACGGGGAAAATCCAGCGGCGATTCGTGGCAGAACACTTCCTTGCTCAAATCGCCACCGCTAAAGTCCCTAAGTTCGGAGCCTAGACAAAAAGCTCCTTGTTAATGCGCAACCCGTACGCGCTTAATACGTGGTAGTGTGTCATTTTTATTGACAAATTTGGAAAAGTTTGCTTTGTCAATCAAGCTCAATGGAGACAGAAAGTAGATGTTCTTTCATTTTTAAGAGTTGGCAATATCAGTCATAATTTCTACAGAAGATCATTAAGTTCTGAATTTCTCTTCTTGTAACTATTATTTGCAACGGTGACGCAACACACCAGATCAAACGAACGTGATTTTTGATAAGATAATTTGAATAAGAGGCGTCACGTAACTTTAGGAGCAAAAATTAAAAATTTATAGCCCAAGTATTGCTTGATTGTCTTTTCATTTTTTTTGTTTTTGTTTTTGTTTTTTTCTGTAAGAAGATAAAAATAAACAACTTGCTTGATATTTACAGATGTTATAAAATGAAAGTAAGAAATAAAATAAAAAAATACTATGAAATAAAAAGAGTGACAGTAGACAACAATTAATGATGGTACCTAGAACATTACACTCAAGGCTAGTACAAGGCCTAAGAGGGTCGGACCTGAAGTCTCAAAAAAACTGTCCCAAAAAAAAAAAAAAAAAATTTCCTTACTAAATTTTATAATTACGTAAGAGTTTATTAGTTTTTACAATTAAGATAGGGTAAAAGATTTTTTTTATTCTAAATGTAATTGTCTAATGCCTTTTAAGAGTACAAAAATAATTAATTCATCAAATTCAATAACTTTTTACAAGCCTATTTATCAGCTTATTATTGAACTAAACACTTAATAAAATCTTCACTCACTCACAATTGTCTTACTGCTTACAATAAAAACTTTTCAACAAGTCCTACTTTTAGGATTGACTTAAATATCGAAAACCTTAGAACCGGACCACATTACACTACATTGTCGACACACCAAATATGCAATTGAATCATACAAAAGAAAAGGGCATTCACGAAAGTAAAAGACACCCATTTTCTTAAAATATGTTTTTCCTTTTACTAGAATTCACCCCAATAGCATCTTCCAATGTCAAAATGTAGGTAATCAAGTACTTCTAAACTAAAACAATAAAGCAAACAAGAGATATATGGTCATTAAACTGGCAGAAACAGAACAATTCAGACTCCCAAGTAAGGAGCATTCGAGAACAGAAGAATATAAATCCTGCAATAATCCAATTACAAACACCAGAGCTTACTCCTAGGCCTCCTCCTGAAGTTCCTCCTCTTCATCTTCGTACTCGTAGCCTTCCTCGTCTGCGGTTGCATCTTGGTACTGCTGGTATTCGGAAACCAAATCATTCATGTTGCTTTCTGCCTCTGTAAACTCCATCTCATCCATGCCTTCACCTGTATACCAATGCAAGAAAGCCTTCCTGCGGAACATAGCTGTGAACTGCTCGCTCACCCTTCGGAACATCTCCTGGATTGAGGTCGAGTTACCAATGAAAGTCGATGCCATCTTCAAACCGGTGGGAGGGATATCACAAACAGTAGACTTCACGTTATTGGGAATCCACTCGACGAAGTAGGATGAGTTCTTGTTTTGCACGTTAATCATCTGTTCATCAACTTCCTTGGTGCTCATCTTGCCACGGAACATGGCTGAAGCAGTCAAATATCGACCATGGCGAGGATCAGCCGCACACATCATGTTTTTGGCATCCCACATCTGTTGGGTGAGCTCAGGAACAGTTAGAGCCCGGTATTGCTGTGAGCCACGAGATGTGAGCGGAGCAAATCCAACCATGAAGAAATGCAGGCGAGGGAATGGGATAAGGTTGACAGCAAGCTTGCGGAGATCAGAGTTGAGTTGGCCAGGGAAGCGCAGACAGCAAGTTACCCCACTCATGGTGGCAGAAATCAGGTGATTCAGGTCTCCAACTGATCAAGAAAGAATTATTACTAAGGTATAGGTGAAGTAATCAACTTTTGGGAGCAACAAATAAAATATTAAAAAATATATATTTAATATCTATTTGAAGCTGTGCTCCAAACACTCATTTCAAGGGGCCCGTTTGGTACAATGAAAATTACTGAAAAACTTTAAAAATCTCTATAAATCTCTAAAATTCTCTTAACACATTTTGCACTCTTTGTACTTCATAAAACAATTATAAATTTATATATATCTATCTATTCCAACAACTTTTTACAAATCCCAATAACATTTCACAAATCTCAAAAACTTTTTTACCAATCTCAAAAACTTTTTATATCTTTTAATAAATTCTAATATAAAACTGTTCTAACAGGCCAAAAAAACCATTTGGAGGGTTTTTCTTTCCAAAAAGCTGACGCAAAAATCAAAGAGTTTTATTATTCATTTCTAAAAAATATAATTTGGTGACTGCGCGCCAAACGCTAAAAAATTATCCACACTATATTTTTTGTTATTTTTCATCGCACCAAAAGCCCCCCCTATCACAGATTCCTTCAAATGAATTAAAAGTCAGAAAGTGAGGAAAATAAACGTTCCATGACAATAACTAGAACCAATGAACCATACAAAAACATAATTCTGAATTGTGGAACTTGTTGACTTTCAATAAGCCACATTATAATTCCAAACAAAATATTGCGTTGGACACCCTGTCATATAAAGTGCCGCTAAGGATATTGACTAATCATGTGAGACCAACAGAAAATAGATGTATACTTCCATACGGCATAACAATAGATCCCGGGCCAGATAATTTTTTTTCCCTTAGCCCGACACCTGTTCTTTAAAATTCAAAAATTTCTAATCAACTATCCCATGAATGTTATGGACTCGGGTAACACACTGGACTAGTTTCAACGGAGAAGAAAAAGAGGACGTGATACAAGAAGTCAATCCTTAGCATATTGGCAGCATATTATTATTATCATAATTAAACAAAATTGACAAAAATATGAAGTATGAGCACCAGAGAGAAAAAGAAAAGGAACTTACAGCTAGGAGTAGTGAGCTTTAGGGTTCTGAAACAAATGTCATATAGAGCTTCATTGTCAAGAACCATACACTCATCAGCATTCTCAACAAGTTGGTGCACTGAAAGGGTTGCATTGTAAGGTTCAACAACAGTGTCAGACACCTTTGGTGAAGGAAACACAGAGAAAGTAAGCATCATCCTATCTGGGTACTCTTCTCTTATCTTGGAAATGAGAAGAGTTCCCATGCCTGACCCGGTTCCACCTCCCAAGGAGTGGCAAACCTGAAACCCTGAGAAATTATCCAAAAAAAAATAATAATAAAGCTTATTTCAATATTACAACAATAAAAATTAGGCAGAAATCTTAACCGAGACTAGAAAGTGATGAGCATAACAATTAAATCATGAAATTATATATACAATTAAAGATAAATGTGTAAACCTCTGCAAATCTGAGCTAAATGACACAATCTCATTAGTTGAAATAATAATTTCAGTGACAAGAAAACAATAGTCATTAATCAAAACTTTCCTGTTCAGCCAAATGAAAGATAACGGAAATCAGGGTAACTACTTCTATCTCTTTGAGAAAGCCAGTGACAACAAATAATTAGAAATTAGATTCATCATGTGAAATAAAGCCCATTAATCCGACTATCCATTTATTATATATCTTATGGTATTCTCGAAAGTAAATTCCTATCACAATGGTGAAAACAAAGATCAGAAAACAACACAAGGGCATAAAATAAAGCCGTACAGCCAAAATTACAAATAATTGAAGGTCTGCAGCTGCAAAAGAAACCACAATGCCTGAAACAAACGAGGTAATTAGATTTAAGATAGGAAACTATGCAAAAAATATCAATTGAATTACAGTTAACATCACAAAGCTAAATTAAATCTAATCTCCATGAAGATGCTGCAAAATATTTTCAATAGGTAACAGTTGAAAATAAAATCAGATCGACAGAATCAATGTACCAAACAAATAAAAAGCAAAAAGATATGTAACAGTTGGCAAGCAAATCATCAGATCTGAAGTAAACACACTCAAAAACAGTTCAAATTAGGTGAATACTAACAGAACTAACACATTCACAGCACAAAAAGTAATAACTAACCTCAAAAAAACTATGTAGCAACACAAGAACATGAAACAATACCTTGAAGACAGTCGCAGTTCTCAGCCTCCTTGCGAACCACATCAAGCACAGAGTCGATGAGCTCCGCGCCCTCAGTGTAGTGACCTTTGGCCCAGTTGTTCCCGGCACCGGACTGTCCAAAGACAAAGTTATCTGGCCGGAAGATCTGCCCGTAGGGGCCGGATCGGACGCTGTCCATGGTCCCGGGCTCGAGG
Organism: Vitellaria paradoxa; assembly: GCA_019916065.1. Taxonomy (NCBI): domain Eukaryota; kingdom Viridiplantae; phylum Streptophyta; class Magnoliopsida; order Ericales; family Sapotaceae; genus Vitellaria; species Vitellaria paradoxa. The sequence continues at coordinate 40,468,591 of CM034242.1, read as the reverse complement.
TCCATGAGGACGGCGCGTGGGACGAATCGTCCACAGCTGGCTTCATTGTAGTACACATTGACCCTCTCAAGTTGGAGGTCGTTGTCGCCTTGGTACCGGCCGGTGGAGTCGATGCCGTGCTCGGCGCACACCACTTCCCAGAACTTGGCTCCGATCTGGTTGCCGCATTGGCCCCCCTGAATGTGCAAGATCTCACGCATTTTCTAGAGAGAGGGAGTGAATAAGGAGCTGCGTCTAGAGTGAGAAAGTGAGATTTTAGAGAGAGAGACAGAGAGAGAATAGGAGGGCAGAGGAGTGGGCGAGGGCTCTGGTTTGGACTGGGGAAATGAGAAAGAGGTGGGGTTTTATGGTCGTGCGTTAACGATTTGTGGGTCACCGTTATGTGAGATGGGGAGAGATTTTAACGGAGTTGACGGCACCGTTGAGTTTAAGTGGGAATTTGAATTTTGAAATTGAAACCGTAATTTTGGATCTTATTAGGATTTGTGATTAGTGAGCGTCAAGACGCTCTAATGGATAATTACTCCCACTCGCCATGAAAGCGGTTGAGACGCACGCGGTTTTCACGTGAAAAAGCTGCTCGCACATGAATCAGTTGACAACTTGCACGTGCCTAGGAATTGGATCATGTGACTTGCACTGGTCAGAGAATATTGTGGCAAAGGCCCAGCCCAACGAAACAGGGGAATATTGGCATTAAATTTGATGTAAGTCCGATGACAACTAAGGAGGCGTTTGAAGACCTAAAAAAAAGTTTAAAAAAATCAAAAAGTAAGGTTAATATGATATAAAAATGATAAGTGATAAATTTTAATTAGAGAAATTTAAAAATTTTTGAAGTTTTTTGAAGTTTTTTATTTTTTTTGTTTCAAACGAATCCTAAATTTGAGCCATTCAAATATATTTATATATTTTTTAAATTAATAATTTATGAATGTATTTGAACTATTAGATATGATTGAATTTGATACCAACCCTTTCGGTTCCCAATTAATAATAGTATTTTTTTATACTAAATATATAGGGTGGAAACCAAAAACGCTAAGTTGAGTTTTAAGTAGTTTGAACTTCGAACTGTTAATATTAAACTCAAACTTAGCTCGATAAAGAATAATTTAATCTCAAAATCGGCTAGCAATAAATCAATCAAATCAAAATGACATAGTTTTAATCTAAATATTATAAAAATGTTATTAGAAAAATATAAAAATATTAAGAATATTTGGTTTACCAAAATTTTTCAGTACACACCAATTTTTATTAATTTTTTGTACTTTTCTCTAATTAAATTTTACTATATATTACTTTTTACATCAATTTTTTGAATTTTTATTGTACTTCTTTGTCATTTAAATATCACTATTATAAAAAAATATATTATTTGACCGATTCATGAGCTTTATTATGCTTGGGTTCGAGCTCAAATTTATTTTAGTCAAAAATCAAAAATCAAATTTATTTTGGTGTCAAGATCGAGCAGCTCAAAAAAAAAAAAAAAAAACTCCTTCCGCCCTATATATATCTGCACATCAAACTATTCTTTTAAGGCTCCGTTTGGATAGCAAAAGACTCTGAAAAACGATAAAAATATTAAAAAATTTTAAAAATTATTTACTTTTTATTTTACTGTATAAATTTTAAACTTACAACTTATCTTATTTTATCTCATTTTTTATCACACGTTAAATAATACATTGGTGGTGTAACCTGCAAGGAAACACGGGATTGTCCATAAAAGTTAAACGATGGACCTAACATGAAGGGGAGAAGGAAGGAATCATAAGTGTTTTTAGTTGACCAAAATTAACTAAATTTTATTAATTATTTATATTTTTTAATTAAATTTTATCATATATCACTTTTATATAAAAAATTATATTTTTATTATACTTTTTGACTAAATTTTTACCAATTAAATACCCCCATATATCAAAGGCAGCATCAAGAGAGGGCAGATGTAGTGATCATGAAACCTTTGAAACAAAGCAAAGGGGATCAAAGGTCCGGCTGCCTTCTTCTGCAATGAAAGTTGCACTTGAATTCATCTACAATTATAGTTTCTATCATTCAATTGCTAGATATGCGATTCTTTACAAGCAAGCTTCTCAACATTTGGAAGTTTTGCAGATTGGCGTTTGGAGTTTTTGGGGAGAGAAAAAAAAAATTAAAAGTTAATATAAAAGTGATACATATTGAAATTTGATTAGAAGAAATTAAAAACTTTTAGAATTTTTTCAAAAAATTTGAAGTACCAAGTGGTAATATTTATTAATTAAAAATTAAAAATTTTAATATTAATTATTTAAGAAAGTTGCTTGAATAAACTTTTTGTTAATTTAAATATGAATTTTATCATAGATTAAATAATTTGAAATTAAACCAAAAAATTAATTTTTTAAAATCATTCAAATTAGTGACTTCACCGTTTTAAGAAACAGTGGTTTTACTATTTTAATTGTAACAATTAGAAATATTTTATTTATTATTACATAATAAAGTTATCTATTTTATATTTTAATACAATTTAATACTAAATCGATAGATTTGAAATTCTTAGGCTTCATTGGTCAAGTTTAAAATTTATTCCTTAATAATTACTGGTTCAAGTCTTTTCAAAATTATTAACGGCTTATTCAGATTAATCATTAAATTTAAAGTCTCAAGAATTAATTGAGATATAAAAAATTAAATTAAAACAGCCTGAATTATTAATTAAAAAAATAGAGGTGGCACAATCATCTTTTCTCACCTCAAATATTTTAAATTTAAACCTCCCATATTGGCTCCGTTTGGAGCTATACAAAATAAAATAAAATGTTACAAATCTTTACAAATACGAATTATGAGATAACAAAATTTAAATTCTTTACTCACTGCACGAATTACAAGATATTTACTTTTATAATTTTATTTTATTTTATACACTTTTATACAACTCTAAACACACCCATTAACGAGAAAATATTAACTCGAAACATATATATACCAACCATATATTAGTTAAATTGGGTTATAATATTTTAGGTGTTTACTATGCATTGACAAGGAACAAAATTTCGAAGTAGATGAAACAACTTTTACGAATAAGGTGGTGTCTCCGTGATAAATAAAAAATTAAAAAAATAGTAAAAAATGATACGTGATAAAATTTGATTAAAAAAAATTTTAAAAGTTAATAACAATTAAAAAAAATTTGGTGTTTTCTTGATAGACTAAACACCCCTTAAATCCCTCTAAACGCTACACTATCAATATTTTGATTTAAATAGACATCAAATAAGTTAAACATATTTATGGAAGCTCAATCCATATTTGGCTCATTAAAAATTATATAAAATTGTGTTGTTATGAAAGTAAGTCAAATTTAAACAATTTTTAACTCATTTAATTTCAAACTCAATTTACACTCGGCTCGAAACTTAAATTTATATTTAAAATAATAAAACAATTCAAACTCAATTTGAGAAATTAACAAGTTAAATTTAAATACGACTTCAAATTTAAAAAAAAAAATTAAATCGAATTTTGATAAGCAACTATTGGGCTATGACCTAAATTTCTTTGACAAGGTCTTGAAGATTAGACCAAGCAGTTGAAGCATATAAGCATATAAAAGTATGGTTCCTTACCGGGTTTGTATTGGGCCGGATCTAGATGCATAAATGAGTCCCAATCACAAACCCGATAAATTGTGTTCGGATCCATCAAATCAAAGCACTAGTATTTCCTTTCTGCAAACCCCGGTCGAAGCCGTGTCTTCTTTGTTTGGGTGCCTCACAGGGCAAACCCTTTTTCTATTCAATAGCTACTTGATTTTTGTGGACAGTGAATCGGCGAACTGAGAGCGGAGAAGATGGTGAGCAAGCGGCAAAAATTAGCTCGCAAGCGATACAAAGAGACACACCCGGAGCTGTTCCCAAAACCAGACCCGACAATTCCTCCGACAGACCCAAATAAGAAGAAGAAGAAGAAAAAGAAGAGCAATTTCAAGCGCAGCAAAGCCGAAAGTAAAGAAATCGAAGCCTCAGACAAACCCAGAAGATCAAAATTCAGAAAACACCCCCTTAGAGTCCCTGGAATGAAGCCTGGCGAAAGCTGCTTCATATGTAAAGCCCAAGACCATATAGCCAAGCATTGCCCTGAAAAGGCTCAGTGGGAAAAGAACAAGGTTTGCTTTCCACTTCCTAGTTTCTTTCCTTTTTTTTTTCAACTGTCAGTATTTATGTTGAAATTTGTATGTGTTTCTTATTTGAAAATATCATTGATGGAGTTTAGTTGGAAATCTGTTTTTATTTTTCCTCGGGTTTCCTTTCCTTTTTCTGACAACTGATATTAGTGGTGTTGTGTGTTACTTTGATGTTTGTAGATATGTCTGCTTTGTCGCCGACGTGGTCATAGTCTCAAGAATTGTCCTAACAAGAATGAGGAGACCATGGATAAGAAATTGTGTTATAATTGTGGGGAAACTGGGCATTCTCTTGCCAAATGTCCCCAACCTCGTCAAGATGGTAATTTTCCATTCGTTTTACTTTCGCAGTATTTTTTAGTTACTTCAATCTTTGGGCATATTGTTTTGCCAATTTGTTCCTTAACATTCTCATTCAATTTTTATGTCCTTACTCAAGAAATTTCTCAGAGTTGATTTGCTATAGTAGAATATTAAGCAACCATATCTTGTTGAAACATAGGATTTAATGTTGCCATCGTCACTTGTATAATTTAGGTGCCATTTAGTATACCTGTTGAGCCCATTTTTTATTTTGTAATTTTAAAAATAAAGAAAATAGCTTAAAACGCATTTAGTCATTTGTGTTTTTAAAATCTATTTTAGAAAACAGAAAATGAGTTTACACATGAAATGTAAAATGGCAAAAATTTATTTTAAGCTTTTTTCAACCTAAAATAAGGAAAATCCCAGAATATGAAAAACAAAAAATATCAAACCAAATGCATTTTCTGATTTTTTTTTTTTTTTTTTTTTTTTTTTTTGCGATTTTCAAAACATAAAACACATAAAACAGAAAACAAAAACAGAAAATGAAAAATAAAAATATAAACAAAATGACACCTTAATTAAATGGTTAGAACGCAACTAATGTATTATTTTCTTGGTTAAATTCTGTCTTCGCTGGTTCAGATCTTTGACAAGAATACTGGAATGTTATGCTGTTTATAGAAGAGACCTTTCTGTTGAATATTTGTCTTGTGGTTTGTTGGACTGATCTCTTTGATAATGCAGGGGGAACAAAATTTGCAAATTGCTTTATATGTAACGAACGTGGACACTTAAGTAAGGACTGCCCGCAAAATACTCATGGGATCTATCCCAAGGTACATATAATTTACTTTTTTTGATCTTTGCTCTGTCAGATCAGAGACCTCTCTATTCTTCATCCTTGCATAAGATATAAATGCTCTGTGTTTCAAATTTTTGAACCATCACAGCACATTGATTCCTTATTCTCTCTCATTTCCCTTCCTTGGTTAAATCTCATATCTTCTAAAATGCTTTTTGTTATAGGGCGGTTGTTGTAAAATTTGTGGCGGTGTAACACATCTAGCCAAAGATTGTCCTCATAAAGGCAATAAAGGTTCTAGTGCAGCTAATGGAGGTATAAGATGTAAGTGATTCAAATATTATATGGCATGCATGGAAATTGTGTATGCCTGTGTAAATGATTTGGTTACACGAAATAATATCATTGCACCTAACCATCCATCATGTTTTCCTTTTAAGACTTGCCTGTGTATTATTGGCTGATATACGTATCCAATTCTGCACTTAAAATAGCTATTTCCAAAGTTCAAAGGGTGTGTGGTAGAAGAACTTGTATTTGTGGTGAGATTATGCGGGCAATGGTTAACGTTTAATACCTGCTTAGTTTCTTTTCCTCCATGATAGGTTGAGTTTTGCATCCAATGAATCAAATAGATAGATGTATTACAGAGTCCAATTTTTATGAGTATTTTACATTGTCATATAAATATGTAATGTAGTTCATAAATGTCTTGAAATAATGAGCAACTTTCCAGTTAGTGTAGCTTACCATCCGATTATGTTTATAAAAACATTTGATCTTCTAAATATAAAAATTTAGCTAATTGATAAACAGACATATGCATACACTTGTGAGCATATGTGAAATTAATGCTAGAGCAAACATGTAGCCCCTATTGTCTTCCTGGATTATCCGTAATGAATGGTTATATGTCCGTGCTTGAACTTAGGTTGTTGGTTGGGCAATGGTGAACATTTATCTCGAGTTAAATATCATTGTCTATTGCGAACTTTTTTTATGTACCCTTTAAATGGATTTAGAACTTTAGCGCATTACTTGATACTAGTTGACGTGTGGTGGGAATACTCATGTTTTCATATGTTAATATGCTCAATGAGCGCAATTGCCCCCACTAATCTAGAAAATTATACTACGACCCCATTGTTTTTACCCCCGTTTACATAGAAATTTCACTGTTGTCCCATTGTTTTTCCTCTTTTGCCTCCATTCACCTAAAAAGTGTAGTTTTATCCCCATTAATTTCAAATTCTGGTTCCACCCCTGCTATATAATAATACACAGATACTTTTTGTTTTTGTCCCTGCCACATAATAACACATCTTACTCCCCCCCCCCCTCCTCCTTCATTTTCAGCAACACCAAATGAAGAAACACGAAGAGGGCGGGTGACCAAGTTTGTTAGTGGGGATGATATTGATGATGATTTTACGACAGAGAATAAGCATAGTGGTAGCAAGATCAAGTCTTTTGAGTCAAAAGGTGGTCCTCCGACTGATTTTAAGGACAATAATGTGAAAGCAAAGAAGAAAGGGGGTACCAAAGTTGTGATTTTTGCAGATTGATAACTTCTTGTGTTGGAATGACATACTGAAAATTTTTGTTTGCTGATAAGCTATAAATCGATGTTCCGTTTTTTGAATTAACTCGTGAATTTTTTCATTTTAATTTTTACTAGCTATTGGACATTGCTTTCCATGTTTAGATACGGAAAAAAAATATTTATTTTAGGAATTAAAAAAATGGAATTATCAAAAGTTCCATTTTTTTTATAATGCAGATGGGAATGGATTTGCACTTTGTAACTGGAAATAATTGGTAAGTTATTTTAGTTGATGGAGAAATTCCTGAAAAACGAAAATACGAACCGTAAAAAACAATTCTGTGCTGTGGAATAATGTATAGGAATACAAAAAAATAAAATGTGGAAAAAGAATCAGTTTGCGATGAGATTCTAACGACAGCAATTGTTGTTCACAAAAGCCATACATGATAATGTGGAACAAGAAGTTTTCTATCCTCACCCATCTCATATGCCCCGCTTATGAGCAAGTATATTTGTGCATACATGCGGAGTCTTACCTATTACTCACTTTTTCTTATTAGGTGTGACCTTACGGGAGTCTTACCTATTACTCACTTTTTCTTATTAGATGTGACCTTACGAGAGTTTGAATTAGTCATTCTAAACTAAGTTGAAAATGACATATTGGCCTATAATTTTTTTTCATTTATTTAAATCATTGTACTTTTATTTATGCGACCTGAAATGTGAAATCTCACGCATAAATAATTATTGTTGTTGTTGTTTTTTTTTTTTATTATTATCATATTTTGCAACTGGTATTATTGGCTTACCACCAAGTTGTAATATTATTGATGATTGTACTGCTGTGGCTGTGTAAACCTTTGTGAGGGTTGCTTGGAATACAATCTATAGATTGTCTATTATTAATTTATTATGCTTATATCATAATTGAGATGTGCGTAGATACTTTGATTAATTGATTGATTGTTTATTATTATACTTATATGGGAATTGAGACGTGTGTAAACGCTCTAGTTGATTAATTGATGTGACTTGACTTTGGTATATTTTATATTTAGTTTAAATTCGTTCACATATTCTCATCCCGCAGCTTACAAGATTAGAGATTTGACATCATTTATTTAGTAAAGGACTCGAACTTGAATATTGAATATTGCCCGGATCGGCTCACTAAATATGTATCTATCATATCATGTAAGGCATATTTCATATTCGCATTGATTGGAGTTCAATCGTTAGTGATTTGGGATCATATATATTCTAAATTAAGCGAGCCAGGTTTGAAGAGAAAGAGATTATACTCGCTGTCAATTTAAATATTTTATACAAAAGACAAATACGAAAGAAGAACATAAAAATAAAGGCAATAAAGTAAATTTTTACCTCTATTCATCAACAATGGATTATCATTCATTATCAATTTTAGTTTCACATATATCTAGCCAAATCCAGAAATGAAATGAAGAAAAATGGATTGGGATGACCAAGGGTCGGGGGTGTCAGTGTTCGGTTACATAGGCTATTACAGACATGAGCGAGATGATTGTCGGGCATTACACATTACACCAACACCAAGTATGTTGTTATTGAGCTCGAGCCTAAGCCACCAAAGGGATGAACTCAACTCTAAACTTTATACTCAACAAAATTAGAATTCATCTTATTAAATTTTAATTTTCTCCAATTTCTCAACTTTTTATTTTTATATAAAATTTTTTATTAATAATAATAAAAAAGACATATTGGTTGCCGCGATAGTTTTGGAGAAATTAACTAGCCAAACGGGGTAAATATAACCAAACATCATGCATGGCTCGTTTGGTTTCATGTACTTTTTATTCATCACAATAACATTATGTTTAGATCTTGAAATTGAAATTAAATAAAGCAAAAACAAAATTACTTATTAAATAATTAAATAAATAATAAATAAAATTTTAATACGAAGTATCAGTACATAATTATCCACCATGTTTTTCTAACTTTATAAAAGAGGGTTTATTTTATTTATTTTATCTACATACATTTAACAATGAATTCACATATCAAAATTTTAAAAATAAAAAATAATTAACTTCTATGAAAATTCAAATAATATCCACAACCAATCAAAAATAATTGAATTGTGACTATTAAATCAAATAGATAAAGGCACAAGATTTAATGAGAACACCCTATAACCAGGGGTGGATTTAAGAAATCATATATGAGTAGACACTAATCATAAGACATATGTAGTTGTGGAGTTCCATGGGAGAAACCAAAAAAAAAAAAAAAAGGACTTGACTGATGTTCAAAAGAAAAGGGAGGGAAAGAGAAAACAGGTCGGAGTAGAGTTAATGTATTTTTTAATAATATTCGATGGACTAAGTACAATTGTATTGATGTATATTAAGCTAAAATTTATTTCTTCCGTTGGGTGAGCACAATTGATATTATATTATATATATATTTTTTTAAGGTGGATACAATTGATTTGGGCTAAAATTATTTTTCTTTCCTTTTTTTTGGATGGGTACAATTGAACACCAAAAATAATACCCAAAAAAATATTTTTTTTTCAGGGTAGGCATGACCCTAGGTTACTACTAACTCTGCCCAGGCCTTGGTAGGTAAAACCTTAAGTCTATTAAGTAATTAATATGAAAGCAGCTCCCTGTAAATTGTCAGTTGGAATCAACGTACCGTTTGATTTGTTATAAGTCTCTAAAAACATTTGAAAATTTTTAAACATTATTCACTTTTTATTTCATTACACGAATTATAAACTCACAACTAATCTCATTTATTTTACTTTTTATCACTCTAAACACACCTATATATATATATATATATTTCATGCTTGCTCATAGCATAAATATTTTTGACTGGCCTTGTCGGTCAAAATTCTAATGGCAGTTATTTATTGTACCTGACCCAACCACCTGAAAATTTTGTCCCACTTTATGCAGGTGTTAAGAAACGAGTGCTAAAATGGTAAGTTGTAACTTTAATTTCTTGATAAATATTAAAGGAACTATAGCCCAAAGACATCATGATTTTGTAACATGCATCTATAATTTAAAATCCTCCGGTGTCCTTACTCCAACAAAACGATGACAATTCGAGTTAAGGTGTTGGGTGTAATTAATTATGTTTAAATTAAAATATCTCCAAATTTAATGAAAATATAAAATAATTAATTTATTTCATAAGCTGGTCATGACATTCTTAATAAATTTAAATTAAAAGTATTCGTATCATACCATAAACAACTTCCTCGGATAATTCAAGTCATATTTTATTGTATATAAGAACAAATCAAATTAATGCGTCAAATTATTTTATTAAATTTTGTTTTTAATTTATTTATTTTTTGTTGCTTTAGATACGTAAAAGTGACGAGGCAAGGTGAGATCACTTACCTCGTTTAGGAATCGTGGGATATTTGGCTTATAAGATAAATGACTTATTTATTTATTTGTAAAATGATCAAATTTATATTTTTATATTTTAATTTTCTTTTAAATTTTTAAGAGTAAAAATGTCAAATTAATAAAAACTAAAAAATCACCTTTTTTTTTTCCCTTTGCCAAACACAAAAAAAAAAAAAAAAAAAAAAAAATTACTTATTTTACTTTCCAACCCAAGCTTTAGTTTTGTTGTTAATTTAAGCCACGTGACTGAATTTATGGCATGGAACCACTCATCAAATGTGGAACAAGAAATGGTTAGCTTGTGGACGCGATCAAAGGTTTAAAAATGCTAAGACAATTCTCAACCCTTATTTTCACCCTCAAAACTCTCTTCTTCCCCGTACTTTTCTCTTGATCCTAAAATTGGCCCACAGCTCTCTCGTCTTCCCAAATTCTAAGGACCTCTCCTTTCCCACTGTTAATTTCATCTCTTTCTTTCTCTCTTCCTCTTTTTCTCTCTTTCTGATTTCAGAGCTGCTACCCTCTAATCAGAAGCCACCATGGTACGTTTCTGAATATATATATATATATATATCTTCATTTTCATTTAAGAGAGAGAGAGAGATTTTTCGGATCTATTTAGATAAATAATCATTGATTGGATCTGAAATTTTTCATTTACATGACTTTTGACCTTTTCTCTGTTTTTGAATTTTATTCATTGATGCTATGAAACTCATGGTGATTGTCTTAGCTGGAACCGGAGAAAAGAGTAATGTTACACAATTAAAATAATTGTCAAAAAAAAAAATTAATCAGAATGATATTATTTAAAAACAATAAATTCATAAAATTTTATTTTAATTACAACTCTATCAGATTATTATGATATTTATTACAATATCACTTTCTATTTAAAAATGATATATATCCCAGAAATATTGGTTTGCAAAGTTTTTGCATTTTCTTCAATGCACAAAAGAGCACCCTCGTGTGATTTATTGATTTATTTATTTTTTAATACTAATTTACTATAAATTCTCACCCCCCAAAAAAAAAAAATCAAAGAAAATGATTGCGGATGATTATCTAGTGATAAGAAGATATGATTGCGTATATATACATTCTTCTCGAATACTTTAAATTACATCCAATTATCGAATACATATTCTTCTCGAATACTTTAAAATATGTGTCGAACAATTCGCGCAACGTGTTTTTATCATTTTATTATTTTTAACAATTGAATGTGAGGCAGGCGAACGCCGCGTCTGGAATGGCCGTGGAAGATGAATGTAAGCTGAAGTTTATGGAATTAAAAGCAAGGAGGAACTACCGTTTCATCACCTACAAGATTGAGGGTCAACAAGTGGTGGTGGACAAGCTTGGGAGCCCCAACGACAGCTACGAGGATTTCACCGCCTCCCTCCCTCCTGATGAGTGCCGCTACGCCGTCTTTGATTTTGATTTCACCACTACTGAGAATTGCCAGAAGAGCAAGATTTTCTTTATAGCTTGGTAATTCACTCAACTCAATACTCTTTTATCATTCAGCGACATCCAATTCTACTGAGTTTTGAGCCAAGATGATATAACGTTCAGAATTTTAGCATGTAGGGGCAAAATTTATCCACAATTAATTGATCAAAAGGAAAAAAAAAAATAGTTTGCATTAAATTTAGTTTTTAAGGGTAATTATAGTAATATAATACAATTCATGAGGATGATTTTGAAAAACACAAAATTATTTCAACTTAAAAGCAATGTGCTGCCTCCATACATGTGCACCGCGTGAGAGCGGAGGGCAAGTTGTAACTACTTTTCTTCGACATAACACCCATATGCAAGCCCAATTTATTGTCAAAGTTACCAGCCAGTATGTGATCACATGATTCTACCGAACAAGAGCGGACAAAGTCTTGGACTATCCGGGCTAAATCAGCCCCACCCCCCCCCCCCCCCCAAAAGGTTCAAAATATTTTTTTTTTCAAATTTATTTCATCCTAAATTTTTGATTACCTTTGTCATTCTGAGTCTTTTTCGTCTTTTTCTTTTTGTTTATGGCCATGCTACTCCATTTGACAGCATCCACTAATTCGAAACTTAATTTAAAAGTCATATTTCAACCCAGATGTTTTTAGGTTGCTGTTAATAACCAATGAATGGCAAGTACTTTTCCTTGTGTAGATCCTATTTTCTATTTCACTGGAAACTTGATGAGTCGATCTACCTACACGTCTTACTTTTACTACTATATCGAGAGTTATTCCACATATTGCTTAACCCAACCCATTTTACATTAAACCCTTTGATCAACTTAAAATTTTGTAACTTAACCCACTCTATTTTTAAACCCTTTGCTCATTTCAGGCCAACCTTAAATCCTAGATCCACCCCTACTAGTAAACATTTAATGGAGTAAGCTTTGACATTATTATTTGGCAAGGCAATTCACCTATTCTTCTTTTTTTCCCTACATTTTTCTTCAGGTCACCGGACACATCAAAGGTGAGAATGAAGATGGTCTATGCCAGCTCCAAAGATAGATTCAAGAGGGAACTGGACGGTATCCAAGTCGAGTTGCAAGCAACAGATCCTAGTGAAATGAGTTTCGACATTATAAGATCACGAGCATTCTGAATGTCTCTCTCCATATCTTTGATTATCATCTTTCATGATCTCTCTCCAGCCCTTCCTAAACACATTATCACCCAAAGCTTTACATTTCCTGCTTGTCTTGGCAATGTAATATTATCAGCATTCTGCTGACACGTTTTACAGTTCCCTATTGGTTTGTGTGTTCAAAGCCTGTTTAATTTGCTTGCACAACAAAGTTCAATCTCTTCCCCCTTGTCTTGAACATTTTGTGAAATTGTATACACAGGATGACATTATTTGCTGTGGTACTAAGAAATATAAAACTTTCCACCCCTCCCTCCCCAATGTATCACAGGGAAATATCCTTTTGTTATTACCGTAAGTCAAAATGTAATATGCATAACCTTGTAGAAGAAATATGAACTAGAACTGTCCCAGCTCGAGTGGTTCGTGGGTATACTCTTCACAGAAACCACACAAGTTCAATTCTTGACTCAAGCGAGATGTGTGTGAGGGACAGCGTATAACTCTCTGATTTATCCATCACTTATGCAGTTTATTGATAATTGTAATAAACTGGTGAGCGTTCCCGATTACCCAAAAAAATAATAATAATAAACCGGTGAGCATTCCCGGTTACAAAAAAATATATATATATGAATTAGAACTAAATCAATTCATACATAGCCATAAGTACTAACCTTTCTAGCTTTGTGTAGTTTGATTCTCCCAGTATTTCTTCTCCCATAACTCTACTTGTCTTATTGAATTTGCCTTTCTTCTAAGGAGCGAGTTAAGAGCAACAGCATCGTATGGAGGACGCATAGTGCATGGGCTCGTGTTTGAAGGACCCTTCACCATGGATTCCATCATGAACTTCTTCCCTAAACCTTCTGCAGGGCAAGCCAATGTCTCCGAACAAAGTTCTTTTGCTTTTGGAGGTACGGTGGGCTTGTACCTCAAGAGCTTAGCGTATTCGTTCAAGAGATGAAACATGTAGTCGTACACGTAATCCATCTTCAGTTCGTCTTGAATGAAGTTGCTAGCAGCTTTCCCAATGGCTTGTGCCTGGTAAATCCACAAAAAGAAGACTAGATCTAGCCCAGAAATGAAAAGAGAGGCAAAGCCCCGCTATTGATTGACTAATTGTCACAAGACAGTCTTCATTTTCAGTATTTACATTATCGATCGCTATTCCAGGAGTGATTATCCAAAACATAACTAAATAGAATTACGAAGTAATGATATCTTAAAAGCATAAATGTTCCATTTGAATAGATGTGAAATTCAAATTATCAGAATTAGAATTAAAATAAACAATGGAGGTGACCATTAATAGATGAATCGAGAACTATTTTGTCAGGAGTCTTTTTACAACTTGGATCCATCAAGATTTCGATTAACTAATTTCACATTACTAATTCAAATTCATCATGATGCATCACATCCAATGTTTCAAATTCAATTTGAAATCCATATCTAAACTATCAAATGTGCATTTCAGGCACTCCCTTCAATAATTATTTGTGTTTATGGATTTAAAATGAATGGATTTGACACTAATTATTAACAAAGAATAACCCAAATATTGGATTAGAATTGAAAGAATATGGAGGAGGACATCACAGATTCGTGTGAATATTTATTTTCTTTTATTTCTTATTATTATCATTTTAATTATTTATTGTTTTAGGTAGTTTATTTTGAGTAGTATTTCTGAGAGATTGTACTATTGGATTTGATTTTATCTTTAGTTATTTTAAAGATTTATTAACTTATTTAAAGACTTGATATTATTAAGATTTAGCAGATTTGATGATTTGAAATTAATTATGAAAATGGCTTGTGCCTTTGTTCTTCTTTCCCGCTAATTTCTTCTCTTCTTCTCCTATCATAGCTTAATTTCTTCTCATTCTTTATTTTAATTATTACTTGTCCCGCATCAAATGTACATGATGGATAATAATGGACTTGAATGGATTTGAAATACTCATCTAGAAATAGTTCTGTGAAGAAGTTTAGCATGAAATGTTTAGATTGTACAAATACTTTTTCAATTTATTTATAGTAGTCACATTCTTTATATTTTTATAAAGTTCAGTTCACAAATCTATTCATTTGAAATCCACATTTTTCCAAACAGAGCAGTGGAGTCAAATCCTTCTATTTCCCGCATCCTTAAATTTTCTAAAAGGGGGCATTTAATGGCAAACTCTTGAATATTTTGTGCAAGCCATGCCTGTGATGATCACGAATTTGGGAGTTCTAGGTCCTATACTCTCAAAGTGCATGGCATCTCCCAGTTTCTAGTATAAACGTCAAAATTGATCACAGCTCCAGTGTAGCTCTGCCCGCTAAGGTTATAGTTAAAGACACTAGTAAAAAACCGAAATAACTAGTTATAATAAGTATGAAGGATCCAAAACCAAAGATAGTGATATTTGCTAGTAACAACGTAATGAAGGCAGTCAATCAGCCTAAAATAAGAGAATTACCTTTTGCTTGTGCCTATTGCCCCATTCAACAGCAAACTTAATAGATCTGCATTTGTCGTCGTCTCTTATGGGCCAGTAGTGGTGCACTGGCATCAAACTTCGAGTGAAGAAATCATAGTAACGGGGCTTTACGACAAAGGTTACAGAATCACAAGCAAGAATGTATTTTTCACTTACAGACCACGCAGATCCTTCAATATAAATTTTGTATCTGTACAAGACACACAAGAACAAAGAAATTAAAGATGTTGGTACACAAAATATATAGGAAAAGAAAAAGGAAAAAGTCAAGTGAGCATCTGAAAGAAAAAGAAAAATGTAACTTTTGAAACCGTGTTTTTTTTGGAGGGGGGCGGGGACTGCATAATATTGGAAAAATAGAATTATTAATCATTTTACCTGTGAATACATTGGTTTGCCAAATCTGATTGCTTGTACCCTTGCTGTAACTCTCGTATCCAATCCTGCAAAATTTACCAAGATTCACAAACTGCCTGCAATGTTTCAAGTTCAATTTGGACCAAGTAATTGGGACCATAACCACAATGTAGAAGCATATTAGCCTATAAGGTAATTATTAGGCATCAATTAGTTATACAGTTGGTCCCACAAGATCAGATTATCCCATACTGTTTCGAACCTTTAACATACATCTATTACAATTATAAAGGACTTGACAATGGGAATAGAGCCATCCTATTAGAAATGGACTCTTGCATTATAATATCCAAGGTGGGACCGTATACATGATATTCAAAGTATATCGGTTGTCTTAACTGGGAAGATTTTGATCTTCCAAAGTACACTTAAGTGGGCGCATTAAGGCCTTCAGATACAAGCTGAGCTACACCCCATAAAATTGCAATTTTTATGATCATTGTAGGAAGTACTTCCTCATTTCATTCTTCACTGTCCAGTGTTTTGCACATACAGTAACACCGTTTTGATTTATTTCAAAGAGGGAGGAAGGGGAAGGAGGAGTGAGGTTCAATCCAAGACTAGCCTATTTACCACATCAATGAACACTTGTGAGAAGGTCACCTCAGAAGAATTTGAAATCACATTGATAAGTTTATTTTGCTTTGAAATAAAAGCAAGAACACTTTGAGAATTTCAAGCACAAAGTGAGGCTCTAGGAGAAAATTAATTCTTTTATTACTAACAGCCTAGCTGACAAGTACTGTATAGAACTCAACTCACATGTAGCAGTGATATTAGATCATTGTAAACAACAAAAATTCTGGAACAAATGTCTCTCTGTCTACCAAGTACCAAGTCATCCTCGTACATTAAATAATTTGGTCTACTGATCATACATATATAAGGGCATCTCTTATTTTACAGCTTCCTAAGCCATCTCCTACCATATGAAAATATTCATTCTTGGTTTACATCAAGGGTTAGCGTTAAGCCCGTACTTGTTTGCTTTAGTTATGGATGAGATTACAAGACATATTCAGGATGAGGTACCGTGGTGTATGCTATTTGCAGATGATATTGTTTTAGTAGATGAGACGAGAGAATGAGTGAATGCTAAACTAGAATTGTGGCGGGAAACGTTAGAGATGAAAGAGTTTAGGCTAAACCGATGCAAGACGGAATATATGGAATGTAAGTTTAGTCAAAGTAAAATAACGGGTAGTATAGAAGTAAGTTTAGACACACAAAAGATTGTAGAGAAAGATAAATTTAGGCACCTTGGTTCTATGGTGCAACAAGATGGAGAGATTGATACTGATGTAATTCACAAGATTCAGGCCGGGTGGACCAAATGGAGGAGTGCTTCAGGAGTCTTGTGCGACCAAAAAGTCTCCCTCAAGGTGAAAGGAAAGTATTATAAGGTGGCGGTTAAACCAGCGCTGCTATATAGATCAGAATGTTAGGCAGTAAATTTAAGTAACTTGGTTCTATGGTGCAACAAGATGGAGGGATTAGTACTGATGTAAGTCATATGATTCAGGTCGGGTGGACCAAATAGAGGAGTGCTTCAGGGGTCTTGTGCGACCGAAATGTCCCCCTCAAGGTGAAAGGAAAGTATTATAAGGTGGCGGTTAGACCAGCGCTACTATATGGATCAGAGTGTTGGGCAGTAAAGCATAATCATGATCAGAAAATGGCAGTTACGGAGATGAGGATGCTAAGGTGGATGTGCGGGATTACAAGAAAAGATAGGATTAGGAACGAGAAGATTAGGGGCAAAGTAGGAATAGCACCAATTGAAGATAAAATGAGAGAAAACCGATTAAGATGGTTTGTCCATATTAGAAGGCGTCCAGCGAAGGCACTTGTTAGAAGGTGTGAAAGCATAGAGATTGTCAGGAGTAGGAGAGGTAGAAGAAGACCTAAAAAAAGTTGGAAAGAAACTATTAAACATGACCTGACCTACGGACAGGACCCTAAACAGATCTAATTGGCGTCGACAAATTCATATAGCCGATCCCACCTAGTAAGAAAAGGCTTGGTTTGGTTTTAAGTCTTTTTTATTGTTTTCATTTTCAAAAGATTTCATTTCAAAAAACTTTCTTTCCTTCCAAATGAAAAAAATATTAAAATAATAGTTAGGGAAGCTACAGTGATCCTTAAATATAGAGATTAATTCTATTTGATCTCAACTTAGGGAAACAGAGAGAGAAACTGTTGAAAGCCAAAAAGTGATCATTTCGTCTTCTATTATAAGAGATTTCTTAGAGTGGGGAAACTAATGGAGATATCATAATTTACATGCATGGACAGGAACACATATATATAGAGACACACACACACACATCTATATTATTGGTGTACTTGGAGTGATAAAAAAAAAAGATAAAATGAGATAAAGTGAGATAAGTTTTTGATTCGTAATTCGTGCAGTGAGATAAAAAATGATTTATTTTTAGAAATTTTTAGCAAAAATCAGTGCACCAAACATATCCTGTAACAATAGGGGAAGAGGAGGGCTATTTAGTGAAACTCTAAATTTGACTTCTCCCTATTATACCCCTCAACTTCCTATAACTACCTATAACTTTAATGGTATTGGAGGCAAAATTTTTATGACTAACACATAATTAAGTAATTTCACACTTTTATATTTTTTACTTAAAATGCCCTTTAACTACCCATTATTTTTATAATTTTTTTTATTTTTTATTTGTCTCTTAATTAGTTGTTATTTACTCAAATACCCTTAAATACTTACTAATTACTATTTGAGACACTTTTGTCAAATTTTTTTTATAATTTATTTTATTTAAAAAATTAATAAAAATCACACACTATGTGCCAGCTTATAGTACATATACAAGAACAAAAACTGAATATACCTGCGCATAAACACGAGCACCCCAATCTTGATTTTCAGAAACATTACACTTAAGGAGATCCATCCTTGTTTCAGCAACCACTGGGTTGCCTTTCCAGTACGCATAAGCTTCCCTATCTATCCATCTCTTCCTCGTGTTTCCTTCTTTGAGCTCCTCTAACAACCCCTCCCATGTCTTTATATTGATCTCAGGCCTGCCCAAAAGACCATAAATGAGGAAAAAAAAAAAAAAAAAAAGAAATTCACCCAGCTATGGGAAAGGATATATTTCTTTCGGAAAATTTTACCAGAAAGTAAGACCAAAATAATGTAACAATATTTATAAAATAAAATGTTTCTTTAATAGATTATTCTTACATGCATGCCAAATCATTCTGATTCTATATTCTGATAAAAATTTCTAGTAACATAGGACTTCTCGCCTGCAATTCTTTTCACTAGACATAAATTCAATTTTAACTAGTCCAAAAAATGCTACAATTTCGTGTGTGTGTGTGTGTATATATATATATATATGTATATTTTTGATAGAAAATATATGTAACAATAAGAATCTTATAATTAAAAACAATCATGACCAATTTTTTTAAATTGATAGGCTCGCAAACTCGTCACATTATTCAAAATTTCAAACGTTCTAAAATATCAAATACTACAACTTAAATTTTAGCCTTTTTACTGAAATTCAAAAAATTAATTCCATAAAACAACAAGAGGAACACTTACCATCCCCAGAAGGACCAGTCTGGGAAAACAATGTCCAGCGTCGAGTCATCCGCACAGTAACGAAACAACGGTGGGGGGGCCGTGGAATTGGGCCCACGGTAGTATCTCGATATGACGACTGGCCAGTCAACGCAATCGAACATCAGGTCCAAATCGGGAACTTTCCCGGGGTACCTCCGTAACAACTGTAGGATACCCCACAGCGTGAAAACGTCTCTCGACTGAAACGACTTCTCATACGTCTCCACGTAAGCCCTCCCATTCAAGATGACCAGCCTGAAATTCGCCGTCTTCCGGGCCCTCTCCACCATCTCTCTCGTGATCCCCGTCTCCCTCCACGGCCGTAGATCCTCGTGAATCCAACGGAAGTATTCCGGACACGTGGCAGCAGGATGACTGTCCTGATCATCTTGTAGGTCGATTTGGTGCCTTCCTGGGTAATAGTTTGCCGGGCAGGTTCCTGTGAGGTTGCCGGATGAACAGTTCAGTTGAATTTCAATTTTTCTCCGGGGATTTTTGGGCATCTCGGCGTTCTTAGAAGGGTTCCCATGGGTTGTTCCGGTTGTTAAAATTGTCTTCGATGGCGTATTTCCAGCAATAGACTACAACACATCATGCAAACAAAAAACCTAATCCAGTGTTAGCGACATAAGTCAATTAATGGTGTCTGAAACTTGGTAGGCGGATCTAAGTTCAATAGTCCGTTTGGAAGCCAAAAAAAAAAACTTTGAAAATTTTAAAAGTTTTCAAATCACGTTAATCAAAATTTACCATTTTAGATCACATCATCATCAAAAATTGTGTTTTTTTTTAACTTCTAAATAGCAACTAAATTTAATTCAGGCTACGTTTGGTTGATAATGGAAGCGGAGAGGAAACGAGAATAGAAACAGAATAGCAACTAAATTTCAACATTTGGTCCGCGAGTAAATTAAAGTGGGTTGTTTGGTTAACCCAAAAAAAAAAAAATTATCAAAAAATACAATAAAAAAATTAATCAAAAAATATAATAAAAATAAAAAAATATGATATAAAAAAATACATAAAAAAAATTTAATTAAAAAAATATAAAAATTAATTAAAATTAATAAATTTTAGTGACTTTTGATGTTATTAAGGCACCGTTTGATTTGTCAATAAACGACAAAAAATTTTATAAACTCCTATTAATTTTATATCACATCAACTTTTTTATTTTATTACACGTATTATAAACTTTCAATTTATCCCAATTTATCGTACTTTTTCCGCTCCACACACGCACTAAACAGCACCCAAAGTGAAACGTTGGTAGGTATGTTTGAAGATAGAATGAGAATATGCGCCGAGAATTATTTTTTAATACATTAAATTAATAAAGATTATTTTGCCAATTTATTATATATTTTAAAGTGGCCCACAAGCTATGAAAAGTCACTCACCAGCTGTGGACACGTAGCCAAGTACGGCGTTCACATTTGAGTGCTGTTTGAAAAGTGTGACAAAAGTGTAATACGAAACCTAATTCACTCCCAGTTAAAAAAAAAAAAAAAAAAAACTAATTATTCTACCGTGGACGACGTCGTTTTGGTTCCGTTGTGCTCGTACCTTCTAGAAAATCTCTCATCATTCTTATTTACCATTGTTCTAGATTTAACTATGAGCTAACAAAGCTAAACAAAAGGCAAAAACTGGGGAAAATTCTAGATGATAATAACTAGGCCAAGAAAAAGAGGTGCATCGGCTTCCTTACTTTATTTTTTTAACTTTTATATAAATCAAATTTTATTCTTTGATTTATTTATTTATTATTTAGTGGAATTTTTGGAGTAAAAAATAAAAAAAAAATACGGTAAAAACAAGTGAGGCAGACTGGAGGGAGAAAATAAACTCACAGGGACAGAAGTGGTAGCGAGTAAGCGAGTGGCAACGAACGCGCCGAGGAGGAAGAGAACTAAGAAGGAGAGGAGGAGAGGAGATCGGGAAAGTGGCTTCTTGGTTGTGGACAATGGAAGGCAGATCGCGTCTCTGAAATGCCTGTAGAGTCCTCCTCCTCGCGATCCGGCCCATATATACCTCGGAAATCTCTGCTGCATCTTCTCTCTGTCTCTCTATATCCAAAGATTGAAAGAATTAATTCTGACTCAGTTTCAACACATGTCTGCTTCAAATGAACTGCCTTTTAAGCTGGATCAAAGCTATAAATGACGGAGATATTATTCCTCAGGGCTCAGCCGAATCGAGCTCTGATCTTGCAGATCCGGTAAGTCTTGTGCATATATATATATATATATTTTAATTTCTCATATTGATTAATTTTGGAGTAAATGTAGAAAGAGAAATAGAGAGAGAGAGAGAGAGAGAGAGATGAGAAAAGTGTCGTGTGTGAGCAGGCAAGTTTAGGCCATTTCATTTCAAAAAAAAAAGTTTAGGCTTGGGTGGGGACACAGGTGGGTTTTTCTTAGTTTCCTGTAGTTAGCCCAAAAAAAAAAAAAAGCCCACTTTTTTTGCGTTTAGAGGAGAAAAAAATAAATTTTTCGTAATTAATTTTTTAATTTTTTTAATTAAATATTTTTACTTTTAAAAATTAAAATATAAGATAATAAATTTAACCAATAAGCCAAATAAGCCCATTTCTCAAACAGAGCCTTAGACTACTTAGGCCCAACTAAGAGCGACGCGCAGGGTTTTACTTTTTCCATTTTCAGTGAAATAAAAGGGGTGACCCAGTTTTAATTTCACCGACTCCCTTCGGCACTCTATTTTATTTTCTCACTAAGATTATACAATTAATTCTCTGTCTCTCAGGCAGTGTTTGGCAAGTGAAAAGAAAAGAAGTTATTTTTTTTATATTTGTAAATAAAAAAGTTAATTTTTGAGTAATTAATTTTTTTAATTTTTTGGTAATATGACATTTTTGTTCTTGTGATTTAAAAAAATTAAAATGTAAGTAGTAAATTTGATTATTTTAAAAAAATTAAAAATTAAAAACTCTACTTTTTGCAAACACACATTTGGTAGGAATCGTTTGGCTTAATAAAAAAATTAAAAAAAATTAACTTTGTATTAGGGCACGTGTCACCGTATTGGTTGGTTGAGTGTGCAGTGGAAATTTAAGAAAGTTGAAGAAAATAAAAGAAAAAGTTAAAATTCTGATAAAAATTAAAAAAAAAAAAAGGTCAGTGAAAGCTAAAAAAACGTGAGTGCTAGAGAAAGTTATAAAATTAAAAAAAAATTAATAATAGTTGAATTTCTTTTTTTATTTTTGCGTGTGCACCGGAACGGTGTCTTAATTCCTTCTCCTTTCCAGCTTTTGTTTCCCCCTTTTACAGGAAGTGTTGAGTTGTATGCAACTAGCGGTGCGT
Organism: Vitellaria paradoxa; assembly: GCA_019916065.1. Lineage (NCBI taxonomy): Eukaryota > Viridiplantae > Streptophyta > Magnoliopsida > Ericales > Sapotaceae > Vitellaria > Vitellaria paradoxa. The sequence continues at coordinate 40,445,883 of CM034242.1, read as the reverse complement.
TCGAACCTCTTAATTTATACTTCGGTTTGAAGCGGCAGATCCAATTAAAATAATTTTTTTATGGGTGTTTAGTTAGTTAAAATTAATTAAAATTTATTAAAATTTTATATTTTTTTAATTAAATTTTATTATATATCACTTTTATATCAAATTTTTATATTTTTATTATATTTTTTGATTAAATTTTTACAAATCAAACACCTTTTGGTTTGAAAAAATTGAAATTCAAACCGCCGAACCAAATCAAATCAAACCGAGCCCACGGATGCACGCCTTGCTTTCCAGTAACAGTATTTTTTTTTTTTTGTTGGTAATTAAAAAATTATTTTAATCGGATCTATCGCTTCAAAACCGAACTATAAAGGGTTATTTGGTAACGTTGTGATTTTTCTATTGGCGCATCAAAATTTGATAAAAAATTTGAAAATCTCTAAAAATATCTTAAAATCTCTATACATTTTTACACATGGGCCTTCTCAAAATTCAAAAAAAAAATCGATAATTAGAATTCGATTAATCAAATAGTAAAAATTTTTTAAAATCAAATAGTAAAAATTTTTTAACCATTTTTACTATGAACTTTCAAACTACCAAATGACATCCACTTTTACTATTTTTGTGGGGTTGTAAAAATCGTTCCAACAGATTTTAAAAACCGTTCTGACAGATTTGCACGACCAACTTCCGTCTAAACGGTTTCTACAATCCGTTTGGACGAATTGTAGTGCAAAAAAACTATTACTGCTCAAAATTTTGAATCCGCCTAAACGAAAATCCAATCAATCAGAACAGAAATTTTACTATTCATCTCAAAAACGCGCGGTTTGACATGCGTGCACCAAATACAAAAAGTTTTTCCAAACCACATTATATCTCATTTTATCTCACTTTTTATCATTTCAAACTCACCCTATTTTTTTATGTTTTTTTGTTTTTTGTTATCTGTTGTCGTTTTTCTTTTTCTGAAATAAAACTGAAACTGCATTTAGAAATACAATTTTACTTATAATTATTAATTTTTTATTTTCATAAAATATTTAAATTTATTAGTTTTTTAAAAATTAACTGAATTTAATAAATATATTTTATATTAATTTAATTTAATTATACTATTTATTAAAAATAATTAATAAAATATAAATATTATATCATTTAATCCAATAAATATGAAATATATTAATTATAATATAATCATATTATTTACTAAAGATAATTGAATAAAATATATTTTATAATAATTTAAATAATTTAATCATGGTTTTTATTAAAAATAATTTAATAAAATAATTTAATATTATTTAAATTAATTAGTAAATTAAATTAAGTAATTTAATTATAATATTTATTAAAATTAATTAATAAATTAGATTTATATTAATTAAATTATTTATTAAATTAAATTAAATTAATATATTTTATTTTATTTTATTATTTATTAAAAATAATTTAATAATATGTATTCTTATTAATTAAATTAATTAATTTAATTTAATTATATATTAGAAATAAATTAATAATAGATATTACATATTAATTTAATTATATTATATTATTATTAAAAATAATTTTGGTTTAATAAAGTATTTGAATAAAATAATTTATTTTAATATGATGTAACAAAAATAGATAAAATATTAGAATTGACAAAATATTTGTAATAGAAAAAAATAGAGTGAAAATAATTTTTTCTGTTTTTTTTTTTTTTAAGTTTTCGTTTTTTTTTTTTAAAAAATATAAATAGATTTAATAAATATGTTTCTATTGTCAATTTATAAAATTTTAAAAACGTAAATAGGGAAATAAAAAATAAAATATTATCAAACGGAGTCTAAACGGACAGGTTTGAACACACCGCTAGTTGCATACAACTCAACACTTCCACCAGTAACAGTACTTTGATTTTGAAAATTAAAGAATCTAGCTGCTACTTCCCTCCTTTCTCTTGCAACCCAGTGGCTTTGAATAACCAATAAGAAATAAATTAAAGAAATGAACAGGAAGAGAAAAAGAACCGGTAAGATCGTAGTTTATTTCTCGGTCATTAATTTGAGTCTCTCATATTATTGATCTCAGAATTAATTTTAAAATCTTAAATTGGTTGAATTGTACGTAAATTGATCCAAATAACATGAATATCGAAAAAGGTAGAGATTTGGAATCTCAGAATTAGATTCAGAACCTTAAATTAGTTGAATTGTACGTGTATTGACCCAAATAACATGAATATTCAAAAAGGTAGAGAAAAGGAGGAATGAGAAATCCTCTAAGTCTCTGTCGTTTGAAACTGAAGATGCAAAGTCCAGATCCAAAGCCTTTTAGGCCTAGTAAGTAAGGGCCTAACTCTCTGAAGCAAAAAATGCGTTTAACACACTAGCAAGTGCTGTTTGCCCGAATACAAATAATTCGACCCGAAATTTTAGGCCCAGAAGATATAGGAAATGCCCGATGGAATTTCAAAATCCTCCATAGTAATTATCAAAATACGAAAATTTCAAGATAGAAGAAATAATTATAAAAAAATTATTAAAATAAATTTTAATTATGAAGTTATTCTTATTATATTATTCTATATTAAATAATGTAAAAAAATTAAGAGTGCGTATGAATCGGATTTATATTAGACTCGAAACCAATTTCGATTTAATTATATTTATTATTATTATTTTTTTTTTTTTACTTTCCTAAAACTTAGAATTGGGCGAAACAAATTATTGAACCGAATCAAACAAATCCAAAAAAAAAAAAGGATTTAACCTCGAGAGATTCACTCCCTAGGCCAAACTCCTAGAGAGTGAATTAAACAAATCCAATTCTTAAGGTTAGCTCAATTTCCTAATATTAATTTCACGTAAAAATAAACATTCGAGTTTAATTGATGCCAGAGAAATTTTAAATTCAACCAATCCAATTCAACCCAAAGAATTGCGTTTCAAGTTTTATTAATTAAGTATACGTCGTTAGTTTTTATATTTTAAACTAAAGAGACGTTTTAAAACTCTCTAAAGTATCATTTCAATTCAAGTGTTGTAAAAAATTTTATGTTAAAAAAATATGCTTTTCTTGATAGGTATGTAAAAATATATATATATACACATAAGAGTTGGGACAAGTTTATGATGAGACTCGGGGGCCATGGCCCTTTTGAATTTCAAAAAATGTTATTTGTATATTTTTAAGTAAAAAATTTATACTATACTTCAATCTCTTCTAAAATTTTAAAAAATTATTGGTCTGAGTTGAAAAGACACTATCAGTAATATATATAAATTTTAAGTTTAAAAATCTAAATTATAAATTAAACTCCTTAAATTTTTTTTTCTATATATAATTTAAATTTAGAAACCCAACTAATACCATCTAAACATATGGGTTAATTCATTTTTATTTACTGAATATAATCTATGATATTAGTTTTGATTTTTTTTAAACCTAAATTAAAGTCAAGGAAACAAAAAAAATCCCCCCCCCCCCCACCCATAATATTGGCTTCATCCCTCTGCAGAGGATGATCCAAATTTTGTAATAAGTGGAAAAAAAAAATTACAATCTTAAAAGTAATAGGAACAAAGTTAAGAAAAAAAGTGAGAATAAAAATTTAATAATAATAAGATAAAAGTGAAATTCATAAATAAATAGATGAGAGTAAATTTAATAGAATTTGTGTATAATTATTTTAATTAGTAGAGACAATTATTCTCACCACATCTTTACTCAATCATCGTGTGTATATATATGTATGTATGTATGTAATCATTACTCTTCCATATCTGAAATAAATGTAATCGATATTATTTACACCCTCCCTTAAAATGTTAAAACCAAATGTTTAAGAAATGGAGGCATGCTAGTGGCGACATTCAAGGTCTCCAATGCTTAATTGCACAGGTGATGTTTAATTCGTAAAAGGAATAATAATAATAATAATAATAATTGACGTAAAAGTTATATATAGAGGCCGTTTTGAAGGTTAAAAAAAAAAAATGAAATTTTTTGTAGTTTTTTTGTGTGTTTTTTAGTTACATTTTTTTGTGTGTTTGGTAGAACAAAATATTTTTTAGTATTTTTTTTACAATTTTTAGATGTTGGTAAACTTTTTACTCTAGCAAATAAAAAAGTGGTAATTTTTTGTGTGTTTGATATATTTTTACTGTGGCAAATCAAAAAAGTGATAACTTTTTATTTTATTTTTTACTGTAACAAATCAAAAAAATAAAAAAATTTGTGGTTCTATCAAACGCACCAAAAATTACATTATTTAGTATTTTTTTATTAATTTTTAAACTTCCAAACGGACTCATAATAAAATTTAATTGACGTAAAAGTGTTATATAATAAAATTTAATTATTGAAAGTTGGAAAAAAAAACAATAAGAAGCAAGGTTATTATTATTGTTGAAATCTAAACACCATTGTACAATGCAGGGACACTTCAATGACTCTGAAAGTTTGTCTGTAGCAACTTTACAGCTCTTGAATTGAATGAACCCTGTAAAATAAAGCGGCATGCAGGAGCCCCTCCTTTCCATATGACGCGTGGACCAGCCGACTTGAGCAGAGCCCTCCAGTTCTTTTTATCGCAGCTACGGGGTGAGTTTGGAGTGAGGTAAAGTGAAATAAATTAAGATAAATTAAGAATTTGTAATATGTGTAATAAAAAAAATTGATGTAATATAAAATTAATAGAAATTTATAAAATTTTTTAAAATTTATTTGCAAATTAAACGGGATTATGATGGAGGTAATTGAATTAGTTTCGTTGAACTTAATGTGTTTAAAAAAATTTGGATTAGATTGGATTAGTTATTTCTTTTTTTTATTTTTTTTTTTGTTCTTCTAGTTAAGCTTAAACGGGTCGTTGACGAAATTTGATATTATTCAAGTTAAATTGAATATTAAAAATGTTTCATACTATATTTATCAAATCAAATTTTTATTGAATTAATATTTTAAATTGTAGTTCAACTTGTACGCATTATATTTCAAATTTATTACGAGTTAAATTAAATAAGTCTGTAACCAAATCAAACTTAAGCAAGTTTTGAGTAACTTTGTTAATTTTACAAGTAAAGCTCATTGAATTCCAATTATAGATTAACTTTATAATAATAACAGTTACTATTATTATTGATTAAAGTTATTTTGACTAAATTACCAAAAAAAAAAAATTATTTCGACGGTACTAATTTAAAAGGATATAGAAGGAATGAAAGTGGGATGAGTAAACCAAACAACACATATCCATAAGGTAGGAGCAGGGGAAAAAAATTAAATTCAATCAAATTGTGGAACGGGAGAAAGATTATGATAAAATTATTTGAGCCCGCCCCGAGTAGGATTAGAATATTAAAATATTCTTACTAATTTTACTTTAATATTGAGAAATTAAAATGCTAGTATTAGAATGGTTTGTTTTTACTATATTGTTAATTTATATATCAAAATTATTTAATTATTCTTTTGGTTAATATATAGTTTTTTATATATTATTTATTGTCTAATTTAAAATGAAATATTAAATAATTATTGATCTTAATGGAAGTGAGGCTATGAAATAAAAAATTGCTTCATAGACGATTTTAAGAAATAAAATCGTGCTATTCTGTCATCATCTCTAGGCACCTTAACATAATTAAGTCTAGTTGGATTAAATTTTAATTCCTTAAACATCACGCGATGATTAACAACTGTTCTACATAGAAAAGAGTCGAGAACTGAGATACTTTATAAGCACCTCTATCTCTCCCCCTGACACAACACGTTTTAAAATCGTAAAATTACTGAATTCATGAAAACATTAGGGTTAAGCGTACTCCAGTAGGAACAGTATCATAATAGTGACTCACTGGGAAGCAATTGGCTAAGCTAATGGTGTGTGTGAACAAAAATGGATCATCATCACTATGTTATCTCGGATCATTTCTAAATATATAATTTGATCATATAAAAAAAAAATTACTTAAGAGGGTGTTTGGATTATAAAAAAAAAAAAATTAACTTTGATCAACCTATTTTAATCAATTTCGTAACATGTTATTTTATATCACTTTTGATGGTTTTTATTTTTTTTAACAAACTAAAAACCATCAAAATTCATCCATGATCAACTTGTTATAAATTAATGTTACAAATTTAATTTACACTTCAATAATTTAAAATTCATTTATTTTCTAAATTCAACTTGATAAACTCATATAAACTTTACTATTATTATATGACAATCAAATAATTAGAGATTGCTTCAATCAAAACTCATTTGAAATTCGCTTGATGATAAAACAAGTCAAACTTCGAACTTGGGTCATGGTCGGGAATGAACGGTGTTGGGCTAACTTGGAACAGACACCGTTCAATTTGACTGGAAGTCATTTTCCTTCCTAATTTACACTCGTTTCTAGAGGGCTCCAATTATTTTATAATTAAACAACCAAAAACAAATCATATTCCACCTCTAATTTATTTTAATATCATCCTTGTGAAAATATTTTTTAAACTAGTATAATTATAATTATTGCATTATAATTTTATTAAATTATAAATAACATGTTATGTTGTAGTTAGCCTCTGCGTAAATTTTATTTACATATAAAGGTGTATTAAAATTAAACATATTGATTATAACTAACTCAAAAAATTGTTTACCTCATGTCCCATTTGGTAACATTTATTTTTTATTTTTTTATTTATGTTTAAAGTTTTGCGAAAATTGGTAACAAAAATGTATTTGAATATGTTTTTGTTTGTTGTTTTCAAAAAAAAAAGAAAAACATAAACCAAAAAAATGCTTTTAATCTCTCTCTCTTTTTAGTTATAAATCTTTTATCAATTTTAACACTTTATTTTTTTGTTGCAATAATATTAAAATGAATTATTTTATTCAAATATTTTATGAAAATAAAATTATTTTTAACAAATAACATAATTAGTTTAATTTAGTTAATTAATTAAATTAATATGAACTAGATTTCATTAAATTAATCTAATTATATTATACAAAATATATTTGATAGAATATATTTTGAATAACATAATTAAATTAATTAATATAAAATCAATATGAAATATATTTTATTAAATTCATTAATTTTCTAAAAACTAAAAAAAAATATTTTATTAAAATAAAAATTAATTACTATGAAATAAAATATATTTTCAAACATAATTTTTATTTTTATTTTAAAAATAACAATAAAAATAAAAAGTAAAAAAAAAAATGACTGCCTCATCAAACGAATTCTAATCATCCCCACTCCAATAAAATTTATTTACGGCAGGCGAGAATATACATGAAGTAAAAAATTAATATAATAAAAGGCAAACTCCACCAATCTAGTGGTTAAAAAATAATAAATGGGTAATCTTTGACCAGATTTTAAATCACTTTTTTTCCTATTTGGTATGCGTAAGCGTACACAATTGCCTCCCTCCCCAAACCCCTCCAATACATAACCCCACAGTCTCACCCTTTTCGGATTCCTCTGAGCTTCATTCATTTTTTATTCCCTCTCCAAATATTAAAATTTCATTTCCTCTTCAGATTTCTTTTCATCTCTCCAGATGGCTCAGGTTAAAAAAAAAAAAAATCATAATCCCCCTAAATGGGTATCAATGTTTTCGCTAATAGATCCTCTAATTTATCTCTCTGTGTTCTGAATTTGTTTGCAGAAGGTGGTATTGAAGGTGATGACCATGACCGATGACAAGACCAAGCAGAAGGCTATGGAGGCTGTAGCTGATATCTATGGTATATAGATATGTATATACATACACATATTAGTTGATTATGTTTACGAATTGATAAGTTGCCAATCCAATCACAGAACAGTTCATGGGTTTGGTTCGATTGTTGTTGATTTTGATTAGGAGTTGATTCGATAGCGGCGGATCTGAAGGAGCAGAAGCTGACGGTGGTCGGAGAGATGGACGCGGTGGCGGTGGTGAAGAAGTTGAAGAAAGTTGGGAAGGTTGATATCATATCAGTTGGGCCAGCCAAGGAGGAGAAGAAAGAGGAGAAGAAAGACGAAAAGAAAGAGGAAAAGAAAGAAGAGAAGAAAGAGAGGAGAAGAAGGAAGAGAAGAAAGAAGAGAAGAAATGAATTACTCAGTGGTGAAGTACCCGAGTTCACATTGGGTAAGATTTGAGTTTCTGTGATGAGGAAATTCCCCCCCCCCCCCAAAAAAAAAACCAAAAAAAAGAAAAGCTCTGTACTAATATAACCTTATAAAAAGCATAAGGTCCAGAATAGCAGCTGTCCTTTTTTGTAATATTCTGGGAATTTTAGTCTGCAACTCTGCTAAGTTCACTTCATTGATCATAGCAATGTAATTCGAAGGGGTGCCTTGGATCTGTTGTTTAATAAGAGAGTATTTCTTCATATTAGTAGAATGATAGTGAAATTTTTGTGTACTCATTGTTTTAGACGAGTATTGCTAATTGGAGTGTTAAAAAAAAAAAAAAATACAGAGATTATTCGAGGTGAATCGTTCAATCAATACTTCTAGAAGGAATGTGAGTGAATAGTAGTGACTGTTTTGTCTAAGGGTTGTTTGGTTGAAAAAAAGTTGAGGAAAAAGTACAGTAAAAGTACAAAAATGTGACATAAAGTTGATAAGTGTTAAAATTTTATTGAAAAAAAGTACAAAAAATAGTTAAAATTTGATAAAATTTAGTATTTTTGGTTGGCCAAACAGCCTCTTGAAACACTGTCGGTCCGACGGGATACGGTCAGTTGCCCCGGGGAAAATTAAGGGTGTATTGTTATAAATTTTGGCGAAAATTTTAAAAAATTTTTATTATATTTTTACATATTCTTATTTTTTGAAATTTAAAATAAGTTCAAAATATTCTAAAAAACAGTTAATAACTAGAATTTGATTTATCAAATAGTAAAATTTTTTTACCATTTTCATCATGGACTTCTAACGTATTAAATGAGATCTATTGTAACTATTTTTTTTAGAGTTGTAGAAATCGTTCAGACCGATTTGTACCGTTAACTTTCGTCTAAATAGATTGTGGAAATTGTTTCGAGGCTGGTTTGATCTGTAAAAAAGTAATGATTGATACAAAATTTTGAATCGGTCCAAACGAAAATCTAATCCGTTGGAATAAGAATCTTACCGTTCATCTCTAAAAAATACGATTTGAGATGTGCACACCAAACGTAAAAAATTTTTTCAAATTATATTTTATTTCACTTTTTATCACTCCAAACACACTCTAAATTACTCTTTTGAGAGTAAAATGAGGGTAAAAAAATGACGGAGACTTGATTATAGAAATTTGGGGCGTTTGGAGTCCCAAAAAAAAAAAAAAATGAATGGATGAGATTGATATGATATAAAAATGATAAGTGGCAAAATGTGATTGGAGAGATTTAAAAATTTTTAAAATTTTTTTGAAATTTTTTTATGACTCCAAACGAGCCCTTAGTGTCTAAACATTTTTCTCACTTGCATTATTTGATTTATATAGATTTGGGTATAGATCTATGACCACCATGCCACCACGTTCGATGGTAAGGAACAAAGTTCCTTTCTCCTTTCGTTTGCCACTAAAGTCGTGTTGAAGCATTGGCAATATGTAGTTGCACGTCATGCGTTTTGGTCCAGATGATAATTCACTGCGCAAACAGAAAAAAAAAAAAAAAAAAAAGTTGGAAAAAATAACTACGGTGATGCAAAACAATTGAGTCTAATTATTTAAAAAATAATAAATTTATAAAAATTTATTTTAATTACAATTTTAAAATTATTGCATTATTATGATTCTACAATAGCAGTTTCTTTTTAACATTAATTTCAAAACAATCACCTACTAAAGTCAAATTTTATTTAAAAACAAAAAACAAAAGAAACCCACACATTTTCAAATAGAATACGCAGTTGCTTCAAACGAAAGGATGCCGATTTTATGCCGCTATTATTTGTTAAGAAGTTGTTTTCCATCCAATGTGGACCGAATTGCTAACCGAAAGTTCAAAAGCGAACAAATTCTCTCTACCAGAAAACAAATGCCTCATCGTCACGGAACGGAAATGTTTGGTTGATCAAAATTAATTAAAATTTATTAATTTTTTATATTTTTTCAATTAAATTTTATTATATCTCATTTTATATCAAAATTTTGTATTTTTTATTATATTTTTTTGATAAACTTTTACCAACTACCCCAAACCAAAAAAGGAAATGGTTCACACTTCACAGAATCAGATTACTTATTTTTGAAACCGAGACAGAATCAAATCACTTGAATACGACTCCTTTTTGCTCATCTGACGAAGCATTACGTCACTTGAACGGAAATGGTTCACACTTCACAGAATCAGATTACTTATTTTTTGAAACCGAGACAGAATCAAATCACTTGAATACGACTCCTTTTTGCTCATCTGACGAAGCATTACGTCACTTGAACGGCAATTGATCCTCCTTTTTTTTTATTTTTACTTTTTCTGAGAAGTATGATGTTGATTAGTTTGTTTTCCTGAATAATTAATATTCCGATGTGGAAGTGTTGCGGCATGGATGAGAATTCTAAGGAAATGCACTCTGAAAGCAACTTGAATTGACCGGGTTCATCTACGTGCCTTTGTCAACAAGCGTTCTTTAATGGAGCAACGAATTCTACCGTATAATAATGAGTGTGTTAGAATTGTATAAAAGTGTATAAAATAAAATAAAATTATAAAATAAATATTTTATAATTCGGGCAGTGGGTGAAAATTTTAAATTTTTATCTTGTAATTCGTATTTGTAAAAATTCGTAGAATTTTATTTTATTTTGTAAGACTCGAAACGAAGCCAATATTTTATACTTTTTTCATGATAATGCAAGATATTATTTGTGACATATATTTATGACTGTTAAAAAGTATCTCCAAATACTTGTTAATATGAACCTTATCTATATACTAGGGATATGCACACACATAGTGTTGATTTTTATTACAATTTTTTTTAATTAAAAAAATATAAAGGCTAACAAAAATTGTTCAAATGGTAAAGAGGTACTATTTGAGTAAATAATAACTAATCAAGGGGTATTTAAGAAAACCAAAAAAAAAGTTATAAAAGTAACGAGTACTTAAAAGGTATTTATGGAAAGCAATAATAAATTGGTGAAATTATTTAATTATGTTATAATTATAAAATTTACTTTTTAATATCATTAAAATTGTAGGTAGTTTTAAGAAATTTAAGAATGTTATAAGAAGAAAAAAATCACTAAAATAATGTTTCATAAATTTTAAAGTCTCACTGTTATCCCAGTTTTTGCTTCATGTAATAATATAGATATTATTACATTAGTTTTGTTTAGTGAGACAAGTTTTTGATCCAATATTTGAATTTTAGAATTGAAATTAAAAAATTATAAATAATAAGGGTTATTAGATTTTTTGAAAAAAAAAATATAAATAAGAATGGGACGGGATACGAATTTTTTATTAAAATCAGACTAAATTTTTAGGAATTGGGATTCGGAGTTCCATAAATTTCTAAAAGATTTTATAAAATTTTAACTTTTATCAATTTTTTAACTTAATCTCTCTAAGGTCTCGTTTAGTTTGTTGAAAAATGACAAAAAATTTTATAAATCTCTGTAATTTTTTATTAATTTTTTTTATAATACATATTACGAACTCTTAATTTATCTCACTTTTTTTATTCCCAATAAACACAAAGTAAATGCCGTCACGTACCACTTTGACGCTAATTTTTTATTTTATAGGGATTCCAAACGCACTATCGATCCTTGGTGACTCATGTCTGCGAAGGGTTTGCCCGCTTCGGATGCCGATGCCAACTCCTCGACTATTGAGAAACCATGTTGGTGCATTGAATCCGACCATGGTTTTAAGCAACCCATTGGAAGAAGGAAAATACCAGAAAAGATAGGTTTAAAAGGTTGTCAAAGTGGACACGATTATCAATGTTTTCAACTGTCATATAATTTTCAACTAGTCCGTTTTTGTTTGCAATTTTTCAATCGAAACTTATCCGTTTCACGTCAATCAAGAATGATTTGTTCGTTTCATATATTTTATAACATTAAAGTATTAACCATTAGCCAAATAGATGGTTAAACTTGTGTCTTTTATTTATTTATCTTGGAAGGGTAAGATCAAACTGTGCCTTAACCCAAATTATAATCCAAATCCAACCAAACTAATTATTTTTAATTCGATTTGATTTGCTTTCCTTAGTGTTACTGTTTTTTGACTTAATTTTTGAGGACCGATCATGATTTAACTTTTGGCTAGTGAATTTGCTTCGTACATAAAGGATATTTGGAGACATATTTTTAACAACTTTTAGTACTTTTTATCAAGAATTACTAATTGTAATTTTTGGTATGTTTAGTGAACTAAATAGTAATTTTTAATAACTTTTTATAATTTTTAAGTGTTTGGTAGAATTTTTAATAACTTTTAGTATTTTTAACAACTTTTAATAACTTTTAGCAAATTTTAATAATTTTTGGTAACTTTTGAGTTAAAAAATTACTATAACAGATTACCAAAAGTTGGTATTTGCCAAACACTTAAACATCGAAAGTTGGTAGTTTTTATTAAAAATTTTGCTAACAAACGCTTCTATAAGTGACGCGAATTCGAATCCCGCGACTTAAATTAGAGGCGTAATTGAGGGCCAACCACGTGTCTCCCCAATTTACTTATTGGTTATGCGGTTCGTTGAGTACTACAATAAACCGTTGAGATTCTGGATACAAAAAAAAAAAAAAAAAACTTGACCTTAATCTTTTTTTGATAAATCATCCTTTTTTTTGAACAACTTTTTCAATCAAAATTTATTAACCATGTAAAAAAATTCACCCTACACAAATTACCAACCTTTCTTTAGAATTTTTTTTTTACCAAATACTTAATTTTTTAAAAAAATTAATACGTGATAATATTAAAACAAAAATTTTAAAACGCCAAGAGTTTTTTAAATTACCAAACAACTCTTGATTGATTTATGTGGACCACCCTGCACTCTCAAGCAATTTTGCAAGGAGAAAAAGAACTGTTCTTCTCGTGGGTCTTTAATCATCCATATGTCTCACTCAATAGATTCTTTAACGTAACAATACAAGCACGGTTTTTTGGTTTATAAACTCTATCTACTACCACTCTATATCACCTTCTTTAAATAAAAATTTTAAAATATTAAATAATTATTTTCTTTAACATTTTTTATTATTATTTAACCATTAAATTATAAATAAATAAATTAGCAAACAAAATAACAAATAATACTAAATAAATACTACTTTAGGTATCTTATAATTGTTGATATTCTCCACTAACCACTTGTATAAATTTCAAACGCAATTATAATTGAATATATAAACAAGCAGGATACTTGTTTAATTAATAATTATCATTATTAAAATTCTACTTGTGTTAATTAATAATTATTATTATTAAAGGTGTTTTTTTTTATTTATCATCTTGCAAACCTAAATAACTTTTTAATTGGAATTCCAAACCCGTCTCATCTTAAACCTGTCAAACTTGTCATATATCATTACATGAAACTTGTTTTGATAATTCCATTAAATATTTAATTTGAAATAAAAAATAAAAAAATTAACAATATTACATTACAAAATTTATAAAAATACTCAAAAAAAAAATCTTTATCTATAACAATAATAAACTACAAACAATACTTAAAAATTTATTATATAAGTATAACTTTCGCATATTTAAGTTTTTTTATAACTAATAAAATAAGTTAATATGATCTCAAGCAGCAGATAAATTATCTCAAACATGTATAACAAACAAATTATTAATATTAGGTTTTAAATTTATTTGAACTCTAAACAAGTTGAACATGATTTGAAACTCATTAAGTTTTCAAATCATTTTTATATAAGTATATATTATATTATATTAAACATGTACTTAGCAAATATCTTACGGGTTACTCTATAAGTGTAAAAGAGTATTGGATACCTACAAGCAAATTCCAAACATATCTCAAACTTGCACAATTATTAAATTTTAATCTCAAAACAATACAGATATTAAATTTCAATTCAAAACTAATCTTAATCCGATTAGGGTATTTCCCAACAAATTTTTAATGAATTTAATTAGGTCAAATATCTTCTTGTACTCGTCTTGTTGACATCTTTAACTATAACTTTTATCCCCATCATTCAAAATTCAAAGTCTGTCTCCACCTTTTATTTAAAATATATCTCTAAATTATTAAATTTGTTTATTTTAGACTCTTGTAATTATCATCCAAATTCATTTTAATAGAGTTTAACTTCTAATTAAAGAAATTATTTGATAGAGACTCGACTTCCATAAGCCTAATAACCAAAATCACACAGAGAGCACAAAGTGTGCAATATATTTAATTTTCTTTCTTTCTTTTTTTAAATAATTCAAGAAGAATTCGAGTTTAAATTTTTCTGCAGAGGATACTGATCACACCTCGAGCATAAATTTCAAAATAATTCATACAGTTTGATATCTATTATCTATTATACAAGGGAGATCAGTGTTTTGAAGTGACATTTATATGCGTGTTAACATTTGGTGGGTTTGCTGGGGAGAGAGAGAGAAAGAGGGGGGCGGGAGGGTGATTTGCTGGGAGAGAGAGAGAGAGAGAAAAAGGGGGGTTAGGATTGAATAAGAGAAAAGGGAGGGGGGGAGGGAGAGGGAGTGGGGCGAGTGCAGGGGAGAAAGAGTGAGTGTGAGAGAGAGGGAGGTGGGGGAGGAGAGGGGGTGGGGTCTGCGGGGCAGGGGAGAGAGAGAGAGTGAGAGAAATGAAAGTTGGGTTGGAGCGGTTGAGTTTTAAGGCACAAAAATAGGAGAGTTTTAAGACACAAAATAAATATTTTGACTTTAAATAAAGATACAAAATTATATATTTGACTTACAAATAGCTTAAATAAATTTGTTTTTTAAATCTCTCTCTCTCATTTTTAAATTTGTTTTTTATTATATTTGACATAAAGATACAAAATTTATTTTTTATAAAAATAACTTATAAAATAAAAATCACTAATAATAAAAAGGTATAAAATTTTATTATTTATTACAAATATTTATTAAAAATGTGATATCTTTTAATTAATATTTCCAAAATATGATATCTTTTAATTAATAATTTTTATTTTTACATGTTATTTATACAATTTTTTTATGTACGTTTACTTTATAAATTTACTAGTAATTACCTGTGCCTGAAGGCACAGAAATATATATTTAGCGTATAAATAACTTAAATTTAAATTTATAAATTTATAAAAAAGTGTAAAATTAATCTATAAAAATAAAATTTTTATAAAGTGTAAAATTAAATTTTTTCACTTTCCTGCACAGAAATATAAATTTATAAAGTAACCTCCCCTGAGGTTTTTGAATGTGTAAATTTTTATACAATCATATTCTTTGCATCGAAAACTTTCAAACGAGTATCATTGTCGCTATTTTTTTGAATTCGTGGGAATGGATTTGAAAAATCGTTCTCACAGTTTACTACTTTCTAAAAAAAGATGCCAAAATCAACCCAAAACTACATTTTATCTCAATTTATCTCACAGTTTGCTACTTTTCAGAAAAAAAAGACCAAAATCAACCCTAAACTATATTTTATCTCAATTTATCTTATTTTTTTACTCCAAATGGACTTTTACGGGAAAAAATAGATCAGGGGAGGTTAGTGAAATTTATCTGGTAAAGGAAGGGAGGTCAGTGTTATTTCAGAAATTTCAAAAAAATTTCTGTTGGTGTCAGAAACCTCAGGAGAGGTTAGTGAAATTTAGCCAAGAAAATTCCTTACCATTTGTTGCGCCCGCTGATGCTTGAGACTTTGGGCCTGATCTCTCATACCGAAGCTTAACGAAGAGCCCATAGCCCCTTTAAGTTTATCCACCACCGCCTTGCTAGTATCATTCACAGTGGCGACAACGCGAGAATCAGCCCTTCAATCCCCTTGGAATTCTCACTCCCATAGTCGCCGGTACCCAACCGCCGCGCCACCTCCTCCGACTCCGTCACCTTCCCCACCGCCTGCTTCCCTGGCTCTTCCTTCCGCTTACGCAAAGCATCGGAAATCACCTCAGAAAGGGCTCTGTCTCCCTCGCTCGG
Organism: Vitellaria paradoxa; assembly: GCA_019916065.1. Taxonomy (NCBI): domain Eukaryota; kingdom Viridiplantae; phylum Streptophyta; class Magnoliopsida; order Ericales; family Sapotaceae; genus Vitellaria; species Vitellaria paradoxa. Next base: position 40,429,769 of record CM034242.1, on the reverse strand, counting down.
CCTCAACTTCTCAGCCAAATACTCCTTCACCGACACACACTTATCCCAACCTTTAATCTCTCTCCCTTGTCCCGGTCTACTTTCGTCTTGGTCAGCCGAACCAGTGCCTTCGGTTCCGCCACAGCCGAGCTTCGAAGCGACGACGTTTTTAGCGGCGATGGCTTTGTCAGCGATTGCAGAGGAGATCTTCCCAGGGTGGCCGCTTTGATCCGACTTGACCCGTTCGGGTTTAGTGGAATCCAAGATCCGACCCGGGATCTGCCGGGTTATATTGGGGTGTGACGAAGGGAGTGGTTCTGGAGAGAACTGGTCATGGCTACCTGTGTACAAGTTAGACGCCCCTTCGGGTTGGGGTTTTGGGTCTGATTCGTCACACACAGTCATTTTATCGAACGCGTGGAGTATTGGAGTCATTCCCGCTTCCTCACCACCTGCAAGGGATTAGCAAGAAACGGCATTGATTGATTGTTGCTTGCATAAATTTCATGCTCGTCCTCTTTGCATTGCATTTACTAATAGGAATCTGTGTTTGCGCCTTACCTTGGCCAGTTGGATCATTAACTTTGTACTGATAATTGGACACCTTTGGCCTGTCCTTGGGGGCGTGAGGATCCTCCTCCAGGGGCGTTGGTGTTCCCTGGTTGAGCATGCTTGTTCGCCCCATGTTCTCCCTCTTCCAGGTTCAAAGTTTTCAGCGGATTCACCTACCTTGTTCCGATTGGTGATTTTAGAATCATACCGATCCTCTGCTATCGTAGTCGGGTTTTCCAAATTCACACCGGGTTGCTGTCTGATGCCATCGCTCCTAACAGCGGTGGACTCGTACACTGCAAACATATCCACCTTAAAAAACAATAAAACTTCCATAAAAAATTTTAGAATCATACCGATCCTTGCTATCGTAGTCGGTTTTCCAAATTCACACCGGGTTGCTGTCTGATGCCATCGCTCCTAACAGCGGTGGACTCGTACACTGAAAACATATCCACCTTAAAAAATAATAAAACTTCCAAAAAATTAGATTAAGAGGCATTTGGTGCACAAAAAGTGAGATAAAATAAGATAAAATGTGATTTGAAAAAAATTTTGTGTTTGATGCATACCGCTCAAACTGCTTTTTGGGCATGAATAGTAAAATTTCGTTCTGACAGATTGAATTTTCGTTTAGACGGATTCAAAATTTTAGGTAGTCATGATTTTTTTACACTACAATCCGTCGGATTATAGAAATCATTTGGACGAAAGTTGGCCGTGCGATTTCGTCGGAACGGTTTTACAATCCGTTGGAATGGTTTTAAAAATTCACAAAATAGTCAAAGTAGGTGTCATTTGGTAGATGGGAGTCCATGGTGAGAATGGTGAAAAAATTTTGCTATTTGATTAATCGAATTTTAGTTATCGATTTTTTTTTTGGGAAGAGATTAAACGTTTTTGGAATTTTAAGAAGACGGGAATATATAAAATTTTATAAAAATTTTCAGATTTTCATCAAATTTTAGTGCACCAAACACACCCTAAGGGTACGTTTAGTACATTGGTTTTGTTAAAAATTTTTAAAATTTATAAAAATAATTTTTTTACCTTACGCATGAATTACGAATTCATAACTTATTTCATTTTATCTCATTTTATTCCATTTCCTATCACTTCAAACATATCCTAAATTTAGTTTGAATACACTATTTAATAGGACAAACATATCCTAAATTTAGTTTGAATGCACTATTTAGTAGGACTGGTCCTGAGGATTTAGGGGACTAAAGTAAGATATTAAAGATATGAAGAGGGGCCTTTTATATAACTTTTAATATAAAAATTATGTTAAAAATCACTTAAATATTATTTTTCTCATTTTAAAAAAAAAATTATTTATTAAATTATTGTACCCAAATTTTATTAATGTGTCCTTTTTAATTGATAATGTAACTTCATTTGAACTCTTTCCGAGACATCATTATTCGTAAGTAAGATTTTAATAATTTTAATTTTGAGATAGTTTTTCTTACTAAAGCTAGGAATTGTTAGTATAATATACGCTACGTATGCATTTTAAAAACAATAACACTTCTTTATATAAGTCAATTTACCAATTGGATAATTTATATTTTCATGAGTAACGTTAGAACTTCTTTATATAAGTTAATTTGTCAATTGGATAATTTATTTTCATGAATGATTTTTTAAGACTTTTTGAGTTCCATAAATAAATTTAATCCATCAATTATGAAGCGATGAATACATTCTAAGTTGCTCAAATCTATTATGAAGTGATGAAATAATTTGATCGACCCTATATTAAGGTGTCATTTGATTTTTTTTTTTTAATTTTTTTTTAATTTTTAATTTTTATTTTAATTTGATTTTTTATTTTCTATTTTTTAAAAACAAGAAAAAGAGCTCAAAAATCATTTATTACTTGTGTTTTCAAAATTTGTTTTAAAAAAAAAAAATAAGTTTACACATGAAATGAAACATAACAAAAGTCATTTTGAACATTTTTAACCAAATAAATAAAATATCCAAACAAGGAAAAGAGAGTGTCTTCTGTTTCTTGTTTTGGAATTTTTAACACATAAAAAAAAAAAAAATACCACCTAAATAATTAATTCCAAAAAATTCATCAGTTGATTGTATTATTTTACACTAACTATTTTATTATTTTTTTATGATTATAAATTTTCAAGAAATTAATACAAGTTCACATCCATTTTCAAATCTACTTTTTTTTTTTTAAGTTGAAATTAAAACAGATTCAAAACCATAATCTCAATGTTTTTTTAGTTAAGAAATAATACTTTTTAATTTGATTTCTGGCATTATCAATGTGCATTACTTGGATTGTAGACTTCTACCGTCATACCGAATATTCATTAGCTAATAAAAACTCAAAGTTCTCAATTTCATATGTGGCGAAACATGTGACTTCAAATTTTATTTGGGATCTTCACCACTCTTTGCTAATTAGAATAAAATATTTCATATTTTAAACACTTTATTTGGAAACATTTATCCTTTGTAATTGATTTGATTTAAAAGAAATATCAAATTTAACCATATTAATAGGAAATAGATAAATGATAAAATGATATATAAAAATAAATTTGTTTCCTTAGATGTTTAAAAAAATAATGAATTCTCATTAACTTCTATTATTTTAGATTGAATTTCAAACGATATAGAAATTTCAAGATTTAAGTTATGAAATGAAATTAACTTTAGCTAAAATTTTATTTTAATTCCAAATAAAAGAAGTAGTGAGAATTTTCATCAATCAAATTCTATTAAATCTAACATTCTAAAATAAAGTGAAAGAGTTTGACATAAGATACGATTTCTTGGGTTGGGTTTTTTTTTGGTTGGGGGGAATGGGGAAGAAAAGGAGGGAGGATCATATTATTTTTCACAAATCTCATATTTGATTAAAAAAGAAAAGAAAAGAAAAGGGATTGCTATTCCCTCAAAATATAAAATTAAGAATACCATGGAGTGAAATGGTATATTCTCACTCTCAAATTTAATTCTTATCAAAATTTAAAAATTCAAAATTATTTTATATCACATTTTTTGTTAAATTTTTATCCCAATTTATGTCCTACCAATTGAAAACCAACAAAATAATACAATATAAAAAAATTAATCACATATTATGTCTAATCTCATACATTATTTTGTAGAATTATTTATTACATCATCCAATCACCCAATTAGATGTGGCCATAAGATTTTTGTAATATTCAGTTTATTTTTGGTCATTTATGTATTATTTTGGACCAATAAAATATTTAGATTGAGATTGGATCATTTCATTTTATTTTTCTTGCGCCAAGTTGGCCTAAAATGATATTAAGTTGGACAACTAGGCCAAGGTTTTGGCCATTTTTTCTATTTTCTTCATTTTCTTCTTCTTTTATTTCTAGGGGGCTCAGGCATTTGGGAGAAGAAGGAGAAAATAGATTAAGAAAAGAGAGAGAGAGAGCGATGCTGGAGAGAGGTGTGTTCCAGAGAGAAAGATAGTGGATCATTGGTATTTTCGGCATCATGATCATTGTGGTGATGTCGAATCATGGTGATTCCGCCCGAGATGAGAGAAATGAAAAAAAGAAATTTTGAAACTTCAAGATTCTCCACTCTTTTCTTCATCTTTTTTTTTTTTTTTTTTTTCAGATCTGAGATAGGTGAAACTTATATTTGAGTTCTAGACATTATTAGGAGGATTATGATATTATTTGTTCGTTATTGTTAAGATTTGGAGAATTTGTGTATATATGCATCTATAGTTGAGATTTTGTATATATTTGAGTCGTTCTTGAATCAAATGTTGTAGAAACATGTCATTGAGGTGTTTAAATGCTTATATATAATTGATTGCTGAGCTTGTGACTTGGATAAGTGATTTGAAATTGTTTTAGAGTTGGGGGTTTGTAATTAAGTTCTAGGTGCTAGTGTCTGCACAATGCCCCTGGCGTCCAGACGGCACTTGGCAGTAAGCTCAGATACTGGTATTTATTACTGGCATCCGGACAGCAAACCTGGTGTCTGGACAACGCTGGGTAGAGTGTCCAAAAAATGTTGAGTTTTGAGTTCAAAACTCCTATTTGTGCCAAAACCCATTCATAATTAAATTTAAATATTAAATGAATCCCCAATCATCATCAAGCCTAAAGAGAATGTATGTTTATATCGAGATATTTGTTTACATGATTAAGCATATCATTTGTATAGGGTTGCGATTATATCTTCCGATTTGGTATGTGATTATTAATTGGCCGAGAGTGCCATGTTATATCATTGACGTGCCGAGACACAAGTTTTATATAGATAGAATCCATGATTTTGAGAAAAATGAGACTTTGGAAAAATACCGAATGATCCCTCGGTCGATAAATAACACTAGAGCTTAATCAAAGTTGGGATGTCATATTGAGATAATGTATTATGAGATTTTTTCTGGATTGCAATTGGATCCTGCTTGAGTTAAGTAGATGTCTGATTAGGGGTGTAATTCAGTTCTCTAGTAGAAGGGCTAGGGGTTCTCGTTTCCCCTGATTCTAGGAGTATAACTCGATTCCCTACATAACTCGGTTCCTCATTTGATCTATATTGAGATATACATTTGTCATAAGCGTAAACGGTGCAGTTGGTGACCTCACATGTTTTGCTAAACATTACCTATCTCAAGATAAGGTTGAGGGTAGATGGAGATTAGAGAATATGCAATGACATTGTATTCCATTATTTTCTATTGCATGAGATTGCATGTATTATTATGTGTTGATATTCTAAGGTTGTTAATTATAATGACATTTAGTATGTGATTCATTGGTAAAGAGTTTAGTTGTGAACATAAAATAATGAAGTTAGGAACTACGGTGACCTAATTTTTAGGTAGGATACGTAGGCAACTTAGGTTAGAGTAGCCTAAATCCAGTTTTAATTATGAATGATAATATTTGTATTTAATTTTCATAACTGAGAGTTGAATTATTAGTATTATAAATGGTGTAACCCAAAGGGTGGGTTGGATACTTATATTTATGGCATTATTATTTGGAGAGTTATAAACATGATTATAGTATTTGTTCTAACAGTGCAGATATTAGATGTAGTTATTGAAAATTGTGTTAAAGTGGATTATGTTATTGATTAATTGAAGGTCATGTATTCAAATATTACTTGATATAAGAATGAATAGTGATTTTAGATATATTAATGATTATAATTCATTTTAAATTAAATTTGAATTGGATTTTATTTATTCTATTTAATTTTTACATTTCCATGCCATTTATCCCGAATAATTAAGTTAGAGACGTGAGATTTTTCTCTACTTCGTCATCTGCCCCTTTTTGTTCTTAAATTTCTTTTCCACCTCCTTTACACTTACCTATTACATCTTGATATTCAAATTGAAAAGGTTATTTGACAATTAATATACAAAAAAAAAAAAGTAAATAAGTGAAAAGTTATAAGAGTATTTAAGCGGCTTCAAATTAAAAGAAAGATCAAAACTAGTTTTTCTTTAATATATTAGTATAGATTAAAAAAAAAGAATTATTGAAATTATACATCACAATATTACATATTATTTGTAATTTAATATAAAATAAACAAAATACGTGCAAGCCTCCGAACAGACTCTAAAAAAAAAAATATTTACAGTTTATTAAAATTAAACTATAAAAAAGTTCACAAAATAGTTAAAAGCAACATACTTGTTGCATCATGGACTTCTGGGGCGTGCTCCATTTCTTCGTCTTTGTCTCATATTCATCTTCGTCCTGGTCGTGATCATGCTCGTGACCATGGCCGTGCTTCTTAATGGTATCCTTTATTTTCTTGGCCTTTCTTTGAACTTCTTCAGTACAGACTTTGTCATGGTGAGGTTTGTCGTGGCTTTGAGGTTGAGGACGCGGTATTTGTGATTCCATTGGAAAGGTAAATTTAATGGTTGATTAGTTTCGGTAAGAATTCCAGATTGAGAAGATAAAAGTTACAAATTCAGTCTATATATATAGAGTGAGAGAGTGGGAAGAGAGGGAGGGTGCGGGATTTGGTATGGCGTTGGCATTTGAATTGGCGAGACACGTGTTAGATAACTCTCTTGCATTCCCGACTCGTGTCTCCGAAGACAAGTCGTGGCAGTGGCATGGTCTCGGATCACCGATTCGCTTTTTAGAAGAATAAAGGAAATTTGTTTATTTTACCTTTTTTTTTTTTAAAATGAGATTAATTCTAGTTTTGGATTTAAAGTGTTTTTGATTTTTTTTTGATAAAGTACAAAATTATTGTTAGTTTATTATTAGTGTTACTTTAATCTCACATGTTTCAATTATAATAATCAAATTTCTATGTTTTCAGTCAATTAACAATTTGTCATTTCATTAGTTGGTCGTTAAATACAACCGTTAAATTAAGAATAAAAAGTTAATTTCTCTTATAGTTTATCTTTAGTATCATTTTAGTTTCTCATGTTTCAATTGTAACAATTAAATTCTTATACTTTCGGTATATGTTTGAAATATATTTATTAAATCATATAACATTCTATAATTTGAAATATAATTTATTAAGTTATTTTTAATAGATAATAAAATTAAAATATATTTAATTTGTTTTCTTTTGATTGAATTAAATTATTTTTAATAAATAATAAAATAAAATTAATATATTTATTAATTCAAATATTATTAAAAATTAATTTATGTAATCAAATTATATTTCTAAATGCAGTTTTTATTTTTATTTAAGATAAAAATGATAACATAAAACAAAACTAAAAAATAAAGAATAAAACAAAATTAAAAAATAGCAACATTACCAAACGGCCCTAGAATTATTATTTTCTAAATTTTTTATCTCTTCAGTTCTCTCTCTCTCTCTCTCTCTCTTATTATATATACATTATATATATATTTAACTCGATATGATAAATTTATTTGTGTGATTTTTTTATTTTATTCCGTTGATTATAACAACTATTAGTGAAACTGTTGAATCGCCATTCAATAAAGTATTTATTATTAATTTTTTTGAAAATTAATTGAATTTAATGAAATATATTTATTATTAATTAAAGTAAATTAAATATTATTCTAATTATATTATTAATGTAGTCATATTATTTATTAAAAATAATTTAATTCAATAAAAAAAAATATATTAAATATAATTTAATTATATTATTTATTAAATATATTTAATGATACCATGTGAGGTTATGTTTATTGAATTGAATATATTAATTTTATTAAATTTTAAAAATTGTTTGAATTTAATCATATTAATTAAACTAAATTAGATATTAATTTATATTATTGATTTTATTATATTATTTATTAAAAATAATTTAATTCAATAAGAAGAAAAATATATTATATTAATTTTATTATTTATTAAAAATAATTTAATATAATATATTTCAAATTATAATATGCCATATAATTTAATAAACTATATTTTACATATATACTAAAAGTATAGAGATTTGATTGTTACAATGGAAACGTGAAGGACTAAATTGATACTAAAGGTAAATTGTAGAAAAAATTATCTTTTATTCTTACTCTAATAGTTGAATTTATCGGTCAATTAATTGTTACCTGATCAAAAGTGTAAAGATTTAACTGTTACAATTGATATGTGTGAGACTAAAGTGATACTGAAGATAAATGCAGAGATAGTTTTTTACTTTACTTAATTTTTTTTCTTTATTGATATTCAATGCATGCATTATTCAGAGAATGGTATCGTATTTATTAAATTTTTATTTGAGAATGAATTATGTATTAAGATACTCTTTATTAATAGTATTCGTTTTGAAACTGTAAATATTTTAAAAAAAATTTAACAAAACTCTAAAAGTTTTTAAATTTCTCAAATTAAATTTCACCACATATTACTTTATATTACTTCAATACCAACTCTTAATTTTTTTAAATTTTTTTAAAACTCGAAACGCCCAATACAAATTAATTTTTTTATCTATAAATTATTTTTTATTAAATTTTCGTATCTGAATTCATATTTTGTATTAGATATGTTAAATTAGTATTACTAAACAAAAAATAAATACAAAACCGATTGATGTAACCTTAAAGAATCAAAAGATATAAAACTTTTTTATTTTAAAAATATAGAAAACACTTCTTCTCTTTTGCAAGGTACGGACTCATTTTCCTATAAAGAGTTCAGTAACGAGTAGTTTTCTTTTTCAAAAATGTATTAAAAAACTTATTTTCTATGCAGAACTACTTAATAGGAAAAGGATAGTTGGTTTGTAAGATTTTATTGACATATTTATATAATTATTTATTTATTTCTGTTTGAGCAAATAAAATTAGTGTCTCCATTTTGAATTGAATTTTTTTTTTTCTGATTTCTTTGTTAAATATATGTTAAATTTTTTTGTTACGCACAAAGGCTCTTTAAACGTTAGCTTGAAATTAGTTGATAAACAACTGTTATACAATTAGTTTGAAATTAATTTTTCTTAAACATATTTATTGTGTATGTCACTTAAATTAAAAACTTATTACTATCTTGACTCGACTGATTTACTGCTGCTTATGGCCCGGATTAAATTCTGGGAATTCGAATTCAGATACCAAAGCCAGCCACGCCGGTAGCGAACCCACTGACAAAAGAGATCGAACGTCTGCTCCTAGTCCTAGACCAGCCCATAGGGTGCACTGTGGCCACTGCGCATCCCCCGCGCAACTTAGCGAAACCTATTGCCCATATATGTAAATCGATCGACTTCGCGGAATCAAATGCCCGTTGCTTTTTCAAATGTCCTTCCCTCGCTCCTCCAAACAAGACTGAAGACTCCAAATCTACGTGACAATGCGAACTCGATTTCTCGGCATCGACTGCTTCAACTCCGCCTCAAACCATGCCCTAGAGTCTGTCGAATTCCTCCGCCTTCCACCGCCTCACCTCCCTCTCTGAATCCCTCCGGCTTCGAAGACTACGTTCGCTGCTTCGATGACGCCTCCGCACTGAGCTTTTCTCTCGAAATCGACACGCCTTCGATCGACAATGCTCTTTCGAAGTTCTTCTCCGACGTTCTTCCTCGCTTCATAGATGTCGAAATTGAAGACTTTGCGAATACTCATTCCTGCTCTGGAGAAGCTGGCAACGATGAGCAAAGGAACTCCAGATCGCAAGACGGGCTGAGGTTCCGGCTCCGGAGGTAAATTGTGACCAAAATGTACGATTACATGCATCTGTTTTGCCTTTTCAACAGGAACGAGTTTTCCTGCTGCTTTTGTTAGTTTTAGCATAGAATATGGTAATGATGATGAACTGACAGAGTTCTGGGAGCTGTGAGTTTGATCAATTGCAGTTCCGCAAACTTAACACAAAGTAGCAAATGCAAAATGAACTTTGTACGTTTACGCAGCATTTACCCGATCTCGCTTATTTATTTTGCTTATTTGCTATTAATTCTGCTGTCTGTTTGATTTTCTTAGAAAACTGTGGAACGATTTTCAAATATAATTTAATTATTGAGAGGTAGAGTTGAAGTTTCCCGCCATAGGCTATGCTCTTAGCAGTAGTGGTAGTTTTAGTTTTCCAATATTGAAGCTCTGGCCTATTCAACTGTGGAGTTTGGAAACTAATCATGCTTATGTAAGTGTTGAAATTTGGTTTCTTAAGATAAAATTGAATTTATGACCACACATCCATTACAGTCTTCTCTTATTGGTGTGGTTTCTAAATAATGGTTTCTGGAAGTTTAACTTCCTTAATATGAATTAACCAATGACAAGTGCTTCATTTTCATTGGAGACGTTTTAAATCTAGTCAAACATACCTAGGAATTGATTTTTTTTTCCTCTTCCTCTTTCTCTTCCTCTTAGACAACTTCTTTTACGTTCTTTATTCTCTAACCTTGGTGACCTTGCTTCAAATATAAAATCACTGATAAATAGTGGATTAGATATATTAGTGTAGAAGCATTGTGGCTCAACTTTGTCAAACTTTAATTTCACTCGTTATGTAACCAATCAAGCAAAGGGTTCATGCAATTTTTCTTGAGGTGAGGGGATAGCCCAGTGGTTAGGGTTTCTGATGTGAAACCAAGAAGAGAATTTAGCAAAGAATAGAACCAATAGACAAGGAGAGAAGAATCAAGCCGAGGAGAAGAAGGGAGAAGGAAACATCCGCTCACGGGCTTTTGATCATTCATTTTCATAAACTTAATCCATAATAACAAACAATACATAAAGTCCTTTAAATAAAAAATACAAAAGCAAACCAAAAGACTCATCCTATGGAAGATATCCTAGGAGAGACGAAGAGACAATTCAAGGGAATGCACTTATTTAAATGCTTGCTGTCTTATGAATTCTCTAGGGTAGGAAGAAACTCGACTTTGTCGAGTCAAAAATCAAGCATTCCTTTCTTCAGTCACCGGGTTATTAACAGAGTGGATACACTAGTTTTTCTCAAAATTCATTCAAGCGCGTAAGGAGTGGTAGGAACCTAGTGTCTCCACCAATTCTCTTGAGATGTAAGAATCTCAACTTTGGTGAGATATTCAGCTGATTCTGAAAGAATTCCAAAAGTGAATTAACTTTTGAGAGGGACAGTGCCATGGAGTTAACGAAATCCTAATGGGCGCTATAGCAATGAGGCATGAACTGTAACTCTAGTAGGGACATAGCAATTTTAGGATTTCCAGTGAGAGTTTTTTCATTGATTTGGATAGTTTTTGTAGGTGGCACAAAATCATCAAAATCAACAAACTCTCCATACTTACATCATCCTAGAATTTGAGTTACCAAAGCCACCAAGATGCTTTGTTGGGACCGTTAGAATTGGTTCCATCCATATACATGATTTACATATTCATTGTTGTCTATTCGATGTCATTGCAGGAACAGAATGAGCCAATCTTTTATTGCAAGGAAGAACATTGTTTTGAAGTGCTCCAATTCGAAATGCCAGAGTTGGATCTAACCTCGGTAAAACAATTATCCTGCTATAAATGTGGGTTTTTATACAATTTGGTTTAGCATATTGTGTGTAGCTATACACACACAAATATAAGTGGATATATGTTTTATACTATGAAGTTTCTTATATATTGTCTATGATTGTGGTAGGGAAATGCTTGCTTCTATGAAGAAGAGAAGATGAAACCTTTTGCTAGAGTTGTGGATGTTGATATGGTAAGAGTTTAAACTAACCCCCCCTCCCAAAAAAAAAAAAAACGTAGTAAGGGTTTAAATGCTCTTTTGTTCTCTCGGATCATATGGATTACTTTGTTGGGATAAATATCTTTTGATTTCCTTAGGCACAACTTTTGTTTGTGGCAAAAGATCAAACATGAGATGATGAAATTTTTTCCTTGTTATTGTTACTATTGATTATTAACATTATTAGAAAAATGATACTACTAGTAGCACTCCAAATTTAGCCTCCCAAACTTCACCCCCTCACAAAGAATAGTGCTTTTTGTAGTGTGACAAGCTAAAATTGCACTATGAAGTGTTTTTTATTGGCATTGCTAAAGCCAACGATAGAACTTTCATGCTAAACCCCAATTAAAATTAAAATTTTTAATTCAAATCCTCATAAAAATTATTATTGCAATTTGACTTCATATTATTTGGAAAAGTTTGGTGCAATCTCTTTGGGTTAGAGGGCACTTGGTTTAGTGACTTCTAATCTTTATACTCAACTTCTAATGGAATCTTCTCATCAACTTGACTCTTGAATCTTAATTCTTTATATTTTGTTAGGCTACATTTGGAACATAGATTTGTGGAGGGAAAGGGACAGGTAAGTGAAGGAAAATAGTAATAATCCAAAATGAACTGAAAAAGTCAATCTTAATTCTTTTTTATTGAGCTTGAAAAATGAGATGAAAAGGAATAGATATTTATCAAAATAAAAAAAAATTTAATTTTTACTAATCTTCTAATACACTAATTTTGACGATGCGAAAAGATTATACCTATATTATATTTTATTAGATAAGAACTCTGAAAATAGTGAATTGAAAACAAATTGTGTGATGGCAACCAATAAGTTTAACAAATTGTATGGTAGCAACCAATAAGTCTAAGCTTTTACGAAATGATAATGAGTGAAGACTTGTATGAAATAGAAAGCACACTTAGTTTAATGTCGATTATTGTTATTTTTTTTTTAAAGTAAGTCACTATATACCTAAACATTTTAATAATATAACGACTCCATGAGAAGGCTATACCCCATCGTACTGTGTTTTATGTTTTAGGTACAAAAATATTGTGTTTCCATTTTCATTCTATTTATCCATATTTCAGGTAACATTGGTTCTGTCCCAAACAAGTGCTAAGCCTATCTTTTTTGTTTTGGTAGCATTTAGTTTGTATTTCTATTTTTTGTTTTCTATTTTTATGTTTTATGTTTTGAAAATTTCAAAACAAGGAAAAAAAAAAACACATTTGGTTTGACATTTTCTGTTTTTCGTGTTTGAGATGTTTCGTGTTTTGGGTTGAAAGTGCTCAAAATAAGTTTTTGCCGTTTTGCATTTTATGTGTAAACCATTTTTTGTTTTCTAAAAACATATTTTAAAAACGCAAGTGACCAAATGCATTTTGAACTGTTTTATTTATTTTCAAAAAACGTAATATGAAAATGGGCTCAAAATAGGTATATCAAATAGCACCTTTGTTTTTTTGCTTTTATTTTTTTTGGGGGGGGGGGTTGGTTCTCTTGCATTTTTTGTTTTTTGATTTCTAATAGTTATGTGAAAACCAAATATATGGTTTATTGCCGACAATTATGTAGAATCCCTTGATAACTGCATGCAAATATTATCACCCCATTCATATACCAGCCACTTGGCTTAATGGTTGGATGTGAACTTCTGAATTTGACACAGCAAGAAAGGCTTCAATAAATATTTGTTAATTTGTTCAAGAATAGTCAGTAGTCAGGAAGTACTCTCTCTCTCTCTCTCTATGCATACACAATAGAGTATCTACAAGCTCATAAAAAAGTTAATTTGACAGTAAACTAAGTGCTTTCTTGCTTTCAGGATACACTCAAACCAGTACTTATGCTACCTCATCCCTTTGAGACTCTAGAATCAGTTTGTTCTGTTGGTGATCTCACTGCAGAGTATAGCATGGAGCAGAAGACTTATATGTTGGAGGATGCTGGTTCTGCTAAGGACCATGTTGAACTCCATGGTAGTGTATTCCCGCTTCTTGAAGTGGATGAGATTAGTTTGGGAATTTTCAGTAGCATATCCATGGACGATGAATTTTTACTTCTTAAAAATATTGAACCCCAAGATGGCCCACAAGGTGGGGAAGTAATGATCGACAGCAAGGAGCTTTTGGGTTCTGCAGATATTGACATCTTAGAGTATCTTCTAGATCATTGTTTATCAAAAGAGTGTTTTGAAGCTTCAGTGTCATGCTCAAATTTTCCATTAGAATTGGATTTGATTGGCATTATTGAACTCTCATATATTGCAGGAAAGCCAGGATTTCAGCAGGTAATACCAGATGATAATTCTAAGAAAGTAGTGACCCTTGTTAAGTTCGAGGAAATGCAGTTCCTTGAATTTGACTTGTATCCATTCCTGGAAGCCTTTAACAGTTCTGCAAATGTTTTTGAAGCAGAAACATGTGAACAGATGTTCGTAGAAGCTTCAAACTTTAGGAGTTTTAATGATTTGATTGTTAGTCATGAGCTTACTCTGGTAGATGAGTCATTTAAATCATTGCCCATTCCTATTCTTTCTGACCATGAAAAAATGAGGTCACCATTTGTGTTTGTTGAGGAAACACTAGCTGCTTTGAAGCTGCATCCTCCTTCTGTGTCTGATGGCATATATTTAGACTGGCATCTTTTGGAGGAAGATTCCAGAAACTGTGACAAATACTCCTCTTGTTGGGGAAAAATTTTGGAGGTAAATAGTTACCGTCTTGATTTTGACATGAAATCTCTTAATGAAGGTAAATGGGTATTTGATTTTGTTATCTCCGGCGATATTCCAAATGGGGCAAACATAGAGGATAATAAGGAGACACTGAATGTACTACCATCTGGTGGCATTTCAGCAGTAAGTGGGTGTCCTAATGATGTTGCTTCAAGTAATTTGTTCAATGACGGATGTCAAAAACATGGAAATGGAAAATTATTACCTGACATCAATGCTGAGAGAGTTTGTGGTAATGGAGAAGTATTACCTGACATCAATGCTGACAGAGTTTACCTTAGTTGAAGCAGTAGCGCCATTTAATGATCTTAATTTTTTCTTAAATCCCCGAGAAGCTACAACACGGAGAAGTTCTAAACCTGCACTCAAGGCATTCAATGGCAATATTGCTTTTCCTGCAGTTTCATCTACAAACTCAATTGCACAAAGTGCTATCACTGCAGTACAACTGCACAGTGGGATCTCAGGTTGCATCATGTTAAGTTGTCGATAATATTCTGGAACTACTTGGTAACTTCCGAAAGAACTATCTAGCTATCTTGAAGGGAAGCATAGAGCTGACAAAAACACAGCTCCCATGTCTAACAATGGATGATACTAAATTGCTCAGCCTTCCAAAAGAAAAGCTGATGGACTGCATTAAGGAAACAAATGGCCAAGGAACTTTGTCTCGTGCTGATGATAATACTACAGCATTCATCACATTGTGTGCAATTAAACAGATGGCTTGGTACTTGTGTTATTATGGTGTCCACACAACTTACCTATATGCAGATAAGCTATCTAGAACTTTGGATTCTGTGAAACATAGAATACGTTTCCTCCAGATCTTGATAGAAGATATGCATGGAAAGGCTGAGAGAGATATAGTTGCATGCCATCCATCACTTTCTCTGATTCAGGATGTTCTGCGGTCTAACGTTAATGATCGTGGCTTTAAAGTATTGATTGTGGCTGAGGTAGTTTTCTGGTGGCCATTGAAGAGGCTGTTGGCTTCCATGCAGATATCGTATAGTGAGCTGCAAAATTTTTGCACACATGTGAGTCAGCATAATCTGCGTTACAACAACGAGTTGATGGAAACCAAAGCAGATGTTGTGCTGCATTCAGCGTGCTGCTTAATATCAAATGAGTAAGTTTGTAGTCTTCTAAGATGCATTTCTGGTGGAATGTCAGTTGTAGGAAAAATGTTTGATCTAGCAGATACAAATGATCAATGGTTGATTTGATAACATATAGTTTAAGGGATATTCATTGCAAATTTAGTGAACCCTATCTAGCTTTCTGATTCAAAATACTGTTAGCTACTTCCCAGTTTCTTGTTGTGAAGTTACAACTGAATGCTAGGGACTTGCATCTTGTGGGAGAGCGCTTAATGTGAGCCTGTCAGTTTGTCAGTTGTTGCCTTGCTCTAGTCACCAGGTCAAAAGAAATACCAGTGATATTGGGATTTGTTTAACATTCAACATCATGGTTCTAGTTGATTATAGTGTAAAATTTATCATTGGCGAGTACTTACTATTCTCTTATGACACTCATAGAGTAGTAGAAAAGTTGTAAATATAATTACTTGAGTTATATACTACATAAGTGCGATGCTTATGACTTTCATATACTGTACAACTATTTTTTTGGGGTGATTTATGTTCAAATATTAGGTTATCAGAATGAATTAATTTCAAAAAATTTATACTAGAACAACAAATTGAAGTGTTACATTATGCATGTCTCAGTTCAGTTCTACGTAAATAACAGGTCAGAATATTTCCCTATTCTGCAACATGTGGTCATCTATAATCCTGGATGTTAGATTAGTTTACTCATGCTATGGTTTATAAATAAATATGGATGTCTTGAAGTATGCAATCTTTATCACTACCAAAACCACACTTTGATTTGGCTGTTTCAAAACGCATGCATTTATTTTTGAGTAGTTTGACTTTGAGCTGATCCAAATCATTCTGATTGTTTATGGTTGGTTGAAGATTTTTTGTTTAGAATATATTTTTTTTAAATCCCAGAGATGTATCCCTCTATTCTAATTAGTGGACATATTCTATTGAGTTTACTTCTTCCAAACATATGGCATATTAGCAAAGGTGAAACCTATTTTTAAACCCAAAACAAGTAGAACCCACAATTCCTTAGGCACAGTTGATCGTTATCTTGGTGCAGATTGGTTGATAGTTAAAGCATTTCCTTACTTAAGGCCTTTTGTGGTTGAATATACACGTTTTCATGTTATTACATCGCTATTAAACTTTATATTACTACTCTTAGAGACATTTTTTCCCTTTAAACTTCCATTATTTTGAGCAAGCCCTAAAGCTGCTAGTAATACATCCTCTTATTTATCTTCAAGGCATATTTCTGCATCATTTCCGTTTGACAAATTCAGCGTTATCTGGAATATGGAGGTTCATGCGGCTCATCTAGAGTTTCCACTATTTCCCCAAAGTTAGCTGGTTTCCCTTGTCTTCATTTCCTGATGGTGGATCTGGAGGAATCTAGTGATTCCAAAGCACTTTGTGAAGGTGTTGACATGCCCGGCAATATTGGAATTACAACGGCAAGTCTCTTTCCTTGGTAATAAGTGCAAGGATGTTTCTCATCTCTTGTTTGAAATTTACCTTTGACTATCAGTGAATAGTTTTTTTGGCAGGATATGAGGCATTATGGGCATGGTTGTCATATTAGGATGTAACGTGTGGCCAGTCTCAATATCTTCAATCTATTTTCTACTTATCACATTTCACTTGGAATATGATGGTTTCACATGTCAGTTTATTTTGCTTATAATGACTTCTTACTAAATAGGATGAACTCTAGCCTTGGGTGGAGGTTGATTAATTTCCGAATAACGGAAGAAATAAGCAAACTTAAAAGGAATGTTATGAAATACTCGAAAGCATACCAAAATTCATTACTATTAAGTCCAAATTTTTGTTGTCATATTCCTTGAACAAAACATTGTTTGATTGTGGTTTTTGTTTTATGTTTTGTGGGACTAGATGAAAAGTAAAAATTCTTCAAATTCTGCAATCAAATAAGACTTCAACATAACTTTGTCTTGGAGCAAAAGGCTTTGAAACATAAAGTTTGAGATATAAATATGAAAAGACTAAGAAACACTTATATTTTTAAGAAGGTCACATACCCGTGCCGGACTCCAACACTCATTGCACATTCTCTCAACATGTGACCTAAATGTGCCTTACTGTTTTTTAATTATTTTTTAGAATTGGCACTCTTCAAACACTTGAGAGACACACCTGTCCATCATATATGTAATGACTCCTTCACCTTAAATTTTTATTTTTAGGAATTTTGAATCCTAAAGCTTCTATTTTTTATTTTTTTTTGTCAATTAATTTTTATAAAATAGATATAGGTAAAAGATAAATGTATTTTTAATGTAAAAGTGAATGAATAGTTGTTTTTCATGTGCACATGTATTTAATTATTCGTCAACGTGCCCACGTCTTGTTGCATTCCAGTCCTTTTAAAATTAACGTATAAGCATGTCTATGTTGTGTCATATACATATTACATCTTTGTATCTATGCTTAGTGATCATGTCACTTTGTTGACACCAAATATGTTGGACACTAATACAAAACGCATACATCCATTTCATTTCTTGTCTTTTACTTCGCACGGTAGGAATTATCCCCCCACCCCACCCAACCCTTTTGTACTTCACGGTAGCACCAGTAGAAAATATGAAATTGATATTGATGAAGCATTATCCATGTCAACATGCATACTTTCATTTCCCTGTCTTCCATTATATTCATGAGTCTTCATGTTGATTCTACAAGATGCATGGTTTTTTTTGTTGATTAGATTAGTATGTAGCTAGAGAGATTATCAATGCTGAAGCTCAACTCGAAGGATGTTGTTGAAAGCATTAGTGGCCAATATAACCAGTATGCCCTTGCAAATTGAAAGTAATTGTAATAACAGCAAACTTGAGAGGCAAAAGGAAGAGATCCTTTTGGTAAGTATTGGGGGTGGTCAAATGCTTTTGTTTAGATATCACTTTAGATAAGAGACTTCTGGAGAAACTTCAAGTTTGAGATATTGGAAGTAGAATTGGTATCTTCAAATATTCTAGCAACAGGGTAATATTGGTGTATTTGTTCCTCCTGGTTAAGGAAAGAGCTGGAGAACTTTTCATAACTCGATTTTAGTTTGGATCTTTGCCTCTTCATGATGGTTGTTGTAAATAGCTATTTTTGGTTCATGTTACAGTTTGTTCTTCATTGTAGTCTATAAATATATCCTTACAGGTTTTTCAATAATATTGTAAAATGTCAAACCACTGCTAAAATTTAACCATATGCTGGAAGGTCATCATTATTCTAACCTGGTAACCCATATAACTACCGGGAGTTGGTAACTCAATTTTTTTTTGGAACTTTTGCCTCTTGATGATGGTTGTTGTAAATAGTTATTTTTCGTTCATATTAAAGTTTTTTCTTCATTGTAGTATATAAATTTGAAACCACTGCTAAAATTTAGCCACATGCTAGAAGGTCATCATTATTCTAACCTGGTAACTATGATAACTACCAGGAGTTGGAAGAATTGCTGAACTTTGTACCTTCTGAGGATATGGTATCTTCAGAAGCTGCAGATGAAGTAAAAGCTTTCTGCTTGCCTCTACCAGTTCCATGTGTACCATCGGCTGCGGAGTTGGGGCATATTCATACAAACATGTCTTCATTTCAAGATACTGTCATTATAGTTAACACGCAGAATTTCGATAAAGAAATGATAATTTCCAGGAGAACATACCAAAGAATCCTTGAAATGGAGAAAGAAGGAGCACAAGTTGTTGAGCGTGATCTAAAATTGCCTGTGGATATTATAATTAGCGCTGCTATTTGCTTGGTGTGGTATGATTGCAGAAGCATTTGGAAGAAAGCAACTGCTCCTAATGAGGCTTCTTCATGCTTACCCCTGTGCATTGAAAATATAGCCACCAACGTTTTGACCTCGCTGAGTTTTGCTTTCAGTGGCTGTGTTCTGGTAATTTTCTTTCCCTTATCACTAAAGATTCAAGCTCTTATAGAGTGGAAATGTGGCTTCTCTGGAATTGAGAGTGAATTTATTCTGATAGGCACTCCCTTGAGAAAGAGAATTGAAGATATGGAATCTCTCTCTCTCTCTCCCTCTCGTGTAAGAAGGGAAACCTCTCCCACTGATTTCAATGATATTTGCCTATTTAGTGAAGGTAGTGGTAATGGACTATGTTGTGTTGCCTGTTATATCTCACTTTTAACCATATATCTAGGCTTATAATGTAAATAAGAAAGTTGCAATATGCCAGATAACCACATGATATTGTGAAATGACAGTGTTGCATAACCGTGTTTCTGATTGCACAACACAAAATCAATATTTGGTAATACACAGCAATATGCTGTAGGCTCAAACGAGTTTTGACCAACTTTGTTTCACATTTCAGGCTTCTAAGCCCTCTCTCAATTTGTTGCTTTTCTTAGGTTTTTGAGGGAGAAAGCAGTTTCCTTGCTGCTGTTATGGAATCGTCAGATGAATTGTATGCCGCAGCAGCCAGCTTGAGAATTGATTTGCAACTATTCTTCTCATACTCATCTAAACTGACTGATGAAATTATATTGAACTGCATTGGATGTGCCACCAATTTAAGTAGTTGCACTTATGGTAAAATGCCTGAATCAGAAACTCTTGCGGAATATTTTCTTACGGCATTTCCTTCAATTCATCCACTCTCGGCTCATGCAATACTGACATCAGGAAGCATTCTTGCTGAATTTCTTGAGTGGTCGCATGACCGCAGGATTCGTGCAATCCAGAAATACAATGTTCCTGATGAAAGTGTGACTTTATTTAGTGCTTTATGCAGATATGGGGAGCGGGAGGACTCTAGATCTGGAATGACTGACTGCTCCTCCTCAGTGTCTTCTCCTCATGACTCAAGAAATTGTTATTGCAATACTGATTCTGGAGGAAGAAAAGAAAATGTATTCAGAGTCCTCACAAAATCAGTACACCTATCGATGACTTACTTCATTTTGAGCTGTTAGAGCAATTTCCTGAGCGCAGCCTGAATAATCCTCAAGTTTCCAAGTCATATGATACTTGGATGTTGAGCAGTGAGGGCCATTTGATGAAATTGAAAAGGTCAATGTATCCTATGGTAATAAATTGTTTAGTCAAAAACAGGGTTCAGGACCTTCAGATGTTGCTGCGGTGATGAATCCATCCAAAATGTGCAAGTCATTTAGCTC
This sequence comes from Vitellaria paradoxa, assembly GCA_019916065.1. Classification (NCBI taxonomy): domain Eukaryota; kingdom Viridiplantae; phylum Streptophyta; class Magnoliopsida; order Ericales; family Sapotaceae; genus Vitellaria; species Vitellaria paradoxa. The sequence goes on along the minus strand of CM034242.1, from coordinate 40,409,045 downwards.
TCGAACATCTAGAGGGACGTGGATATCGGACGAGACTAAGAACCCTTGTTTTACTTCGGATAATAAATTGTTTGGTCAAGATAAGACAAACGATATATCTCCGAGACGCAAATTAAATTGTCATTATAACAACAATTGTGCAAATCTGCAGGAGGACTTCATAGGTGAAGTTATTGATGCCAGTGATTGTTTCTCAGTAGGTGAGGACTTCTATTCGAGTGCAGACTTAATGGATCTCTCAGATATGGTGCCAGAGAAGGATAAAGATCCTGTGGCAGGAGAGCCTAGAAGTGCAAAAAAATTGTCATTTAGTAAGAGCTCCCTTCCTAATTTTCCCAAAGCTACTGAGATTGATTATGACTCCAATGATTGGATTCCTGTGACAGATCATGGGAACAGGTTGAGAGAAGGAAATCAATATGTAGATGCAGATTTTTCCAAACTTAAATTCCCTCTAAAGCACCAAGAAGAGAAGCTTTTAGGGGAGGGCTTAATCCAGAAAACTTCAACAAATTTATCCAATCTGTTGCTCCAGCGAAAGGATGCACGAAAGCATGGTGGAACAACCCTCTCAAATGCCATTCGCTCTGCTCAGCCACAGCAAGGATCACCTTGGACGATAGAGTTTCTCAATAAAATGAGGGAAAAGAGCAGATTGCGCCAGCTGTCCCTTCCGTGCGACATGTCGGGCCTTTGTTTATCATATTCTGGGAATATATCAAAGGTTCCCAAGAGAAAAAGTCCATCTATTCTTGACTTCTACAAGTATGAGGGGGGCAGCATTCCCAGGAAAATCGTTGAACAGAAGAGGCAAAAGCGATCTACACGACCATCAACGTCGTCCAAGAATGATAAGTCTTCAACCTTCTATGGTGCATCATGGACTCCACTTGATAAGAGAGCACGGCGGGTGAGCCAACTTTAACTGCCATTTTGTATTGTAGATAGTTCTATTGCCATTTTGTATTGTATTCTAGTTTGGGAAGAAATAAGCTAAGCTTAATTTAAGTAGGAAACTAAAAATTTAGTGCCTTTTTTTGTGACATATTTGCCCTTATGATCTGAGAGATGCTCCAATGTAAGAGGGTAGGTTTGGTAATTTTACAAAAAAAACAAAAAAGCACACTTTTTTAAGGTTGTCGCGTATGGTACCTGACACTTAATTAACTGCAGACATTAGCCTTCTCAACGGCTGGGGCTGGGGTTGGAGGCCAAAGGAAGCTGGTCTGGAGTGATAAAGATGCCAAGACCACAGACAGAAGGTTTTACCACTGAGCTTAAAGTAGCAGGAGGTGTTAACACAACTTGTATGAATCCACAATTATTTTGGGGACATGCATTGTTTTCAGATGTAAATAGAAACTGTATCTAGGAGTCATCAACTCAATTCTCACGTAAATTTTGGTTTTTGTATGCAGATTACCAAGTGGGTAACTCTCAGTACCCGTTCGCCAACCTGATACTCGTGTGACATTTATTTACAGCACATGGACCCTTCGGTTTTTGGACAGCTCAAACAGCAAATTTGGTCCCTGGTCAAGTCAAAGAATTTACTTTGTAAATGGTAGAAGAGACATTACTTCATTTTTTCAATAAAGAAAAAAAAAAAAACTACTTGACGACGTCTAGGTCCTTGAAATTGAAATTATCAATAAATTTGGTGGGTTTGGGTAATTAATTTTATTTTTTGTTAATTTCTATTATTGTTTTCTAACTATATTTTAATATATAGTCCCTTTTTTGCAGTTTTTTTTATTTTTTTATGTATAAGAATAATTCGTATTTACTTTAATAATAATAATTTTAATAAAGTATATTTATAAAATACATAATTTAATAATAAATTATGAGTTATAAAAATTGATTCTAATTTAGTAAATATTTGAATAAAATAAATGACTTTAACAAGTAATTATTATTTATTAAAAATAAATTTAATTTATTATTCTAATCTTAATCTATTGTTGTTATAATAAATTTTAAATTTAATAAAATAAATTATTTTAATAATGAATTATTATTTATTAAAAAATGATTTCCATTTTAATAAAATAAAAAATCTCAATAGTAATTAATTTAATTTGATTGAGCAATTTCATTATTTTATAATATTCTTTTAAAATAATTTTCACAGTGATAACAATAAATGTATAAGTAAAATAAGAAAAAGCAAAATTTTTTGTTGCGTCTTTTTATCTTGTCGGTTAAAATCATATTCACCTTTAGCCTGCGTTTATTTGAGGGATTAGATGATAGGAGATAAGAAATATCGTGGGACCCACTGATAGATTGGATAAAAAATAAAATTAATTTTTTATGTAAAATTATTTTTTTGGTGTTTGGTTGGTGGAATATAAAATGGGAAAAGATGTGATTTGATATATGATGTGATAAGAAATAATTTTAGACCTTTAGATTTGGAAAGAAAGCAATCCGGAGAGGGGGATAACTTATCCCACACCTCCTATGGGATAATTTATCCCACAAATTCTTTCTTTATTTATCCAATTCATGAGACTCACAAATATCAACAAATAATTTATTACTCCTCTAATCCATGAGACTCACGGATTACTAATCGAATCCCACATCTTTATCCTGAGACAAACGCCTCCTTAGTTTATGTTCTTTGAGTCGTTACAACTTCTATAATGACGACTTCTACTAAAGCCCATTCAAAACCAGAAGCTTCTCTTCGTGCTTGTCTGCACCATTTGAGAGCAACTTGCGTACAGAGCCAACTGTTGACTAGCAAGCGTGGAATTTGACTGGGGAAAGTTGTAAATATGTGAGCTCCTAGCATCGCCAGATATAGCACTTCCAGTCGGAAGTTCACTTCCCACCCTCCCGTCTTCTCCACTGGGATGAATTTTTTGACCGGATTTAATTGACATGCAAGGGGGACTAGGCCTAAAACGGTAATAGCACTGACGCTTTCACCTATGGCTTCAGAATCTAGAAGGCAGAAATCGTAAGTGATATTCACGACTTTACTTTGATAAATAAGTTGAATCAGATTGGAACATCTTGAGCCCCATCATGTTGAGGTAAAAGATCCCCGTCATTACCTACCTTGCCAAGCTAGTCTTTCCGGCGACAGTTTCTCTAACCCCAGTTGGTATCTTTTCTCTTCGCCTTCAGAAACCCTTCTCTCTCTCTCTTTCTCTCTCTCTCGAATTTCTATGCTTCGATCTCCTTCTTATTCGATGCCAAAATTTCTGAATTCTCCCTGAATTTTGAATCAAATCTAACTCAGAAGTGGCAGAAGTGGAACCAAAGAAGGTGGAATCCGAGACGATGTCGGAGCTCCAACCGGCACCAGAACCCATCGAAGCCTCAACGGACGTGGCCAAGGGGAAATCAGTAATTCCACCACCACCTGCTTCTCTTCTTGAAGAGAAGGCCGATGACTCCAAAGCCCCTGCCACAGCCCCAAGTAAAATACATTCCTCTCTACATTTTCAGCTTTAGGCTACGCCGGAATAGAATGGAAATTATGGAATGGAATAAAAGTGGAATTGAAAGGAATGAACATTTATATTTGTTATTTTATTTGATTGTCAAATTAAATAATATAGAATGGACTGATTAAAAATAATCATTCCATCGTCAAATTAAGTAACGACGAACAAAACAAATTATGGGTTAAGTCATTGAACAGTTGCACCAACCAAGAAAACAGAAGAGAATGCATAAGAATAAATGAGGAGCAAATATAATAACCAGATTTGAATCCAGTACCTCTTGAAACATAACTATATGATACTACGTTAAGTCATTGTATCCGAAACTTAAACTGTTAGGAAATGAGTCCTACAATATATCAAACTAACTTAATATACAATATGAATTCTTAAATAATTTTAAAATAAACAAATAATGGGTTGAATGTCTTTAAGACTAGCTTTAGGTCCAGCACATGCTCATTGAAAAAGAAAATCTAGGTTGAAAGGAATTAAAGAATTGAGTCTTGATATGAGTCCGTCAGTTCCACGGTGCTAATTTGTTTCGCTGATTTTCTTTGTTGATACTGACTAGATAGTCTGAATGAGTTACCCATCAACATTGCGTAAGTTCTGCTCACAGCAAGTCTGAGAAGTTTGCTACTTTTTCTTTTCTTTTTTTCTACCCAAATCAAATCAGTATTTTGCACTCACCAAAAAAAAAAAAAAAAATCAGTATTTTGTCTCCAAGTTTAACCACAGAACACTTGTTACCTTCTGTCATCTAATTCTTTGAACTGCTATGCAAAATGCAGGCGTTCCAGATTCTGGAGAACGTAAAAGTGCTGTGGGTTCTATTGCCCGAGGTAATGAGAAATCACATCTTATTTGTGTTCCTTTTCTGACTTTTACATTAATTCAAAGTTTGACAATCGAAAGGAATGCCCGTACTCTTGTAGATGCTGTCCTTGAACGAGTTCAGGAGAGAAGAGGTTGTCTCTTATCAAAGCATGGGAAGAAAGTGAGAAATCAAAAGCAGAGAACAAGTAAGAGCTGTTTGAATATAAGCTTCTGTTTGAAGAATATATAAACATTTATGTTGCCAAAATTGGTACACAGATGGTACAAGTCTTGGTCATGATAAGGAATTAAAACAATTATTTTTTTTATAGTCAGAACATCAAATACATTGTTTTTTATCAGGTAATTGCTTAGGGAGTTATTTCAAATCCTTCACCTTGTGCCAGGGTGAGGGTGCCTCTTGCCAACTGGGTTGTAGCCCCTCTTGTCAACAATTTTCGTTTGAACCAAGAACTTTGAAGTCTTGGAACAGAGGAAAGGTTGAATCTAGTAGTATGGCATGTTCTCACACATCTACTTCTACGCTTAAGTACTTTACTTTGATATCACTAGTGGATTGAGTGTTTGGAATCTTAGGATTTGCCAATTACTCGGGCAAACTTCAAGCCTGATAAATGAATCTACTTTGTTTAAAAACTTAAACAACCATTGTAGAGTATAGAACTGAATATATACTTATTGGAGATGGTGTATTGAATTGTCTTCAATTGTTGGGGTTAATTTATCCTTTCAACAGTATTTGCAAGTCAGAATAGGTGCTGACAACTTGAAGCACTGTTAATAACTTTTACATTAAATCCAAATTTTTTTCTTTTAAGATTATTAAACTCTTGGATGAAAACTTTTTGATACTTGAAAGTTGGAAGTCTTTATAGTCTTGCTGAAATTCGAGTATGCGTTGTTTCTAAGAGTCAATGTGGATGGTGTGCATCAACCCTTACAACCTGAAATTATTGAACAGAGCTGATAAAAAACTATCTGGCATTAGAGCATGGGAGAACAGCAAGAAAGCTGATGTAGAAGCTGAGTTGAAAAAGATTGAGGTAAGAACTAAATGTTTCACATTCTTGAAGAATATTGTCAAATAGCAGCAAACACCAAAAAATAAAAAAAAATAAATAATTGTAAGTGAAAATCACTGATAACCCTTTTCACTGATAACCCTATGAACTTAAAAAAACTATCTTTAGACTCCTTGTACTTCAGACTAAAGGAAGACATTAAAAATTCCATCAACTGTAAAAACTACATTTGCATCCCCTACATTCCATGCTCTTTGCACTTACCCCTGATTCAATTTGCTTTTGAATGGATATTTTTATATTATCACTGGAAAATTTAACACTATTTATGACTTTACTTTTGTCTAAAGTACAAGGTGTAAAGAATGGTTTTTGAAGTTAAAGAGCATTTAATACATGAAAAAAAAAAATGAGTTTTTGATTTCTGTTTACACTCCAATGTTATTTTATTTTGGTTATTGAAATGTGGGAAGGAGCAATTGGAGAAAAAGAAGGCCAAATATGTGGAGAAAATGAAAAACAAGGGAGCACTCATCCACAAGGCAGCGGAAGAAAAGAGGGCGACGATTGAAGCCAAACGTAGGGAAGATCTTCTCA